>CM064340.1:2725000-4087500 GCA_032595735.1 Pelochelys cantorii
CGCAGAATAGCTATTTCGGGATACTTCCAGAAAAGACATCCAAAAATAGTGCCACTGTCTAGATGTAGCCTAAAAGACACATGATTGTGCACGGAGAACCCAGGGCAGTTATACTGATATTGTGATGGACTTCCCCAGGTCCAGCAGCTGGGTTGCAGGTGGGGGTAGTTTGAGAAAGGGGACGGGATTTGGGGGTTGAAACAAGGAGTTCTTGTTTTATGGATTGTGTGGCCAGTTGCCATCTCTAAGGCCTGGTCTACACTAGACCAGGAAGGTCAGCTTAAGGTACGTAATTCCATCTACATAAACTGCATTGCTGGAGCCGGCTTACATTAAGGTGAGCCTTGAGGGCGTCCACACAGTGTGGGTGAAGGGGGGACAACAGGGGCATTTGCTCCTTGCAGAAGAAGAAGTATGAGATGGCGGCAGGAGCTGCCCTCAGTGTTCAATTTAGTGGGTCTATTCTAGACGTTCTAAATCAAACACCAGAAGATTGACCTCTGGCATGTCGATCTCCCAGTAAGTTTAGATGTGTCCTAAGAGGGTAGGTATGTGAGGGTTCTGGCTGTGTTAGGTAACATGGCCTTGGCTCGTTTTTCCAAATACTCGTTACACTCCTCTGATTTAACAGTGTATGTCCAGTTACCAAGGTCAGTGTAGAACACATCAAACTCTTTCTCCATTAATACCAAAAAATAAGTCTATTTCAAGAAAGGGCTGCTTCTAAGGTTTAGATCTGACTTTCTTAATGTAACATCTGTTTGTGTGGCCTTCACACCAGCTACTATATATAAAATATCTACAGCACAAAGACAAGGTGAGGTAATACTGTTTATTGGACCAACTTCTGCTGATGGAAGGTACAAGCTTTCGAGTGACACAGAACTCTCCTTCAGGTCTGATTGCTCCAAAAAAAGATGTCACCTCACCCACCTTCTTTCGCTCACCTTCTGGGACCCACATGGTTTCCACAACACTGCAAGATACCAACATATTTCACAAAAAACACTGAGGAAAAGCTCTGATGGATTGCACATTCTGTGCTCTCCTTTTCGGAGGGGCATCTCTTGCTCACTATTTTGGGGAGTTGCCCATCTAGTAGAGAGGAAAGTTCAAAATGAGACTGTACTCACAGTGATTTGATGCCAGCCACGCAGAGAGCAGACTGTGATTTCTTTCAACATATTACTCTGATTTTTCTTGATCTGTAGGGAACCACCTCCTCAACCCCCACACAAATTGATCCAACGAGGCACATCTGTGCACACAATTAATCTCCTTCCCATATTTGATGTTCTCTATTACTGGCCATAGGACTCACACTATGATTCAAGTGTTAATCAACTAGTATCTGAAAATTAGGCCTGTGTTTACTACATGAACAGCGACAGACAATCCATCATCCACTGGAGTGAACAAATGAAATTTGCCTTGGTATCTTGCACCCTCATTCTCTTTCATCAAAGGGAGCTGCAATGCTTTGAAGACATTATACAGTCACTTCAATGGGTAGTCATTGAAGAATAGCCACCTGTGAAGGGAGGGGCAGATGTGTGGGGGCAGAGCAGAGATTCTAGTTTACCCAGGTACACCAACCGGCTTTCAATTACTGTGAATTCTGGATATTCTGGAGAGAGGAGGTCATGGAAATCAATCAGCCCGGAGGGCTAAATCTGTAACATACATGCCCCAGGCAACAATCCAACTCAGGTGCCAGAGGTAAAATGCAAATATTTCAATTGCGGCACATACCATCCCTGCATATTACAGACTGAACCTCTCTAGTCCAGCAATATCCGTGATCTGGAATGATTTCAGTGAGATGGATGTCCTTTTATCATGGGTGCGGCCAAGTTTCCTGCAGTCCCATAAAGTTTGTTTACAGCCTCCAGTCTTGGCTCTCAGTGTTCTGTGCTGTTCTTTGGCTCTAATTTACCTTTAAATGTCTCTAACAGCCCAGTAAATGGTGGAAGTGTTGGTAATGCTGCTAGACAATATTGACCTCCCATGGTCCGGCAAATTCCCTGGTCCTTAAGGGTGCCGGATTAGAGAGGTTCAACCTGTAGCAGAATGCTTCCCAATCTGCCCCGTTACAAAGGGTCCCGAGTTTCCTTCATTATTAAGTCATCTCTCAATGTTGCTTGGCAGGGGATGAGGCATTGTTTAGAAGGCAAAGCGCTGCCGGCAGCCATCCCAAGGCCAAGTACCTCTTAACAAAAAACAACAACAACAAAAAAGGATTGAAACACACAGTTATTTGTTCCTACGAGTCAGCAGAGCAATCTGATTGTGGCGTCTGATTGTGGTGTCCGTTGTCACTGTGGCTGACTGTGATGCCCTCCTGACAGGCGCCTTTCTTCTCTTACGTCAGTTTCCATGTCATGAAACAGAAAGAGGGGGAAGAGGAGAAAGCCCAGCTGCAAGGCAGGGTGCGGGGCGTGGGGTTGCACTTCAGGCAACACAAGGATGTGAGGATGTCACCGAAGGGATATGCGTTGGATTGGTTCCATTGCAAACTCTCCATTTTCCAACTCCCATCAGAATCACTAGCCAGACTCTCGTTGACATTAACAAGCAGGGACTGGGCCCAGTGCCAACATAATTTCCAGGTATTGAAAGGAGCTGGCAAACAGAGCTGGCTGAAATTCGTCATGTGCTGCAGGAGACTGCTCGAAAGGCCGTGGACAACTAACACCTCTTTAGACATAGGACTCCTCCTGGTGTGAACCCCTTATACTTCACCTATTCCTCTTGGACTTAGCTTGGACACTCCAGTGGCCTTCTCCAGACCACAGGAAGAGCTTGGTGAAGCTTGAAAGGTGCCCCTTCCATCGGGCCAATCATAGATAACACCTCACCCACCTTCTCTCACTCATGTCTTAGAACCAACATGGCTACAGCAACACCGCAAACAGAGGCAGATAGGTATTTATGTCCCATATCTCCCACTGCAATTCTAAACTCCTTTGGGAAGCCAGGGCTTGGCCTCTACTGCAAAAGATAGCTGTGAATACAGAAAAGTTATTTACTTGTTCCCATAATATAAGAACTAGGGGTCACCCAATGAAATTAATAGGCAGGAGGTTTAAAACAAACAAAAGGAAGTTTTTCTTCACAGAGCACACCGTCAACCTGTGGAACTCCTTGCCAGAGGATGTGGTGTAGACTAGGACTTATAACAGGGTTCAAAAAAAGCTAGATAAGTTCATGGAGATGGGTAGGAATGGTGTTCCTAGCCTCTGTATTTGGAATTGGACAACAGGAGAAGGATCATGTGATGATTACCTGCTGTGTTCATTCCCTCTGGGGCATCTGGCATTGGCCACTGTCGGCAGACAGGACACTGGGCCAGATGGACCTTTGGTCTGTCCCAGTCTGGCCGTTCTTATGTGAGGGTTTATATACTAAAGACAGATGTACACGAGTCTGGATTAGTGAAGCTTCTACTTCTATTGATTTCAATGGAAGTTGGGAGTCTAAATACCTTTGGAGATCTGGCCCTTAGCTACTATGGTATTAGAACCATGTATGTATATTAGATAGATCCCAATTAAATAAAAAGGCAGATTTTTTCTACTGTCACCTTGGGCCAAACAGGTTATTACTTAGAAACAACCTGTCCTCCAAAAACGGAGGTTTTTTGGAGAAGTTGGGTGAAAATACACCCTCTGATTCCAAAGCTGAAAACAGTTCATTTTGCTTTTTTTTAATATTACCTTTTAACTCGGAGTGCTTTCAGTCAATACATTCTGATTGGATTTGAGAGCTAATACCCAGAACTGTAGTGATCGGGGAGGGCCGAGAATGACTGGAAATAAAACAAAAACATGCTTTAAAATATAGTTAATAGCTTTTATGTGCTTTCCATGTTTCCTGCTGAAGAGTTCTTGGTATCCACTGATAGGAGAGATGAACCATGAAAAAGCTAGATTTCAGTCAAAGTAATTCCATTAAGGCCTGAAATTACTTCATGAAACATGAGTAAGGGAAATCATCTGCAGAAACACAACAGCTGGCCTCCATGACATCACTTGCAGGAATCAAAGGAAATGAGCTAATATGATATGCATAAAAAGCCTTTTTTGTTTGCTTGCTTATAAAGTTACAGTTTGCTTTCTGGATAGCAAAAGCAAAACAAAACCAAAAGCCTTGGAAAATTTGGCACTGATATGTTGCACTTTTAGGTAAATCGTTTCCATTGATTGAAGCTGACAAGGAAATAAAATGCCTGAAATCTCTTCTGTGTGTTGTGCATAAAGAATTATTGTAGGAACAATAGTACTGCTTGCTTCTATCAAGTGTGCAGTAGCTAGGAACTCAGCAACCCAAGGGGAAAAAATATTATGATGCAACATCTATAATATTGTCATTGTCATTTGGTTGCATGGCTTAATGTTATTAGATAACTTAGTAGTAACTAGCTCCCTTCATGGACATCGTGTTCATTGTCAATGGGCATTAAATAAACAGCAAGTAACAGCTTTTAGAGTCCACCGAGCAGAATAACAATATAATCTAGGAAATTCAGAGCAAAAGCAGGTCACCGTCTTTAGCTCATCCTGCTTTTAGGCCACAGCCCAGCTTTGGGAATAGTTAGGGACTAGTCGGATGCAGGGAAGAATTGAAGCACTACAAATCTTCCCACATGCACAGTGGGGTGGGCAAATTGGTTACAAAAGAGACCAGTTTTAAGATGTTGATATAACTACCAGTGAGAAATAAGTTACCAAATAAACTCATTATGTGTGCAGCAGTGTCATTTTTGCATATTTTTGCTCTGCTCATCTTAGGCTATGTCTAGACTACACTGCTTTTCCGGGATACCAAAGGTAACCCGGAAAAGCAATGCCGCATCCAAGGAACGCGTCTGCTTTTTCGGACAAATGTTCGAAAAAGCGGACGCACTCTTTTGCCTTCCCTGTAAACCTCGTTTTACAAGGAACAAAAGATGTGTTGAAAGAGCACTTTTTTTTCTGAAATTTGGCGCCGTGTAGACACGCCAAATTTCAGAAAAGCTTTTTTCAACGGTAAAGCGGGAAAAGATACGCAATTTGCATACCACGAATTGCGTTTCTTTTTCTGACTTACCATTGCAGTGTAGACCTAGCCTTTGAATCATAGAAAAATAGACTCCTAGGGGTGTAGGATACCCCTGCCCAAATAGCTCTTGATTGTTGGGAGCTATTAAAAAGGAAAATAAAAAATTCTTCCTAAGAGTTGGACTTGATAGACCACAGCTGCATCTTTCAAAGCAACGTTTGCTGTGAATTATGTAAATACCTATTAGTAGGAATTTTTAAATATAAAAATGGCCTTAGATGCCATATAAAAAGTTAGGAAAACTAGTTTCTCCGTAATTTTGCAAAGTTAATTGTCATGGCGTTTGGAAATGTGGGGACTGTTTTATTTCTAAATGTGAAAAGTGATTAGTACATATTATGGATAGTTGACTTGCCAATTTTCTTGTAATCAGGTTTTCCTCATACAGAATGACAGCACTGAAACATCCTAACAATGCAAGCCACTTTTTCTAAAACAAATATATACTCGTCTCACTCACAAACCAAACCAAAACAAAAACCACAACCAAGCATATTTTGGTTTGTTCAGAGTGGGCGAAAGAATCTACTGATCTAATCACTTGACCCATATATTCCAACTTTCAAATTGAAGACATTTGTGTTATAAACTCCTTAAGAGCAACATTCATAATCAAAATCGTCCCTGCCCTTATTTTCATAAGTGGTGATTGCCACTAGAATTCTTAAGTCCCTTCCTCACAGCATATGGAATACATACATGAGCAAATATATAATGAAAAAATATACTGGGCAGCAGAGCTGGTTCTGGGAGGATAAAAACGCTACAAAGGTAGTCATGTGCTGGTACCGTACATGTGTGTTATGGCAAGAACCAAGGTTTCCTTGTCCTTTTGGTGCAAGTATGCAGGAAATAGCTGAGCAGATATTAGAGGCAATTTTTAACAATGAATCACTTGCAATCCCAAAGCTTTGCTGGGCTACCTAGTAGTAAGCCAGAGCTCATCTAGCATGTACATTTAATTCTAACTGCAGTCAGTATATAGAACCTGCTGGTCCTATGTTCTGGTCAATATCAGTCCATGTAGGTGTTTTGTGGGCACTGAAAGGTGCCTGTTTACTTTTCTTTCGTGGCTTCATTTGCACAATTGGTGGCTAGCTTCTTTGGTTCCCTGCCCTGATTCCTACAATGTGATGGATCAGTGATTTAGGTGGGTGTCCCATATGCATTGTATAGTTCTCTGTGGTGGTCCCAGCAACTTGTGCAAAGACTGTAATTAGCTCTACAGGCAAAGAGATAAGTAAAGTCTCAAGACTGGGATTTCTTTTAGAAGCCAATGGTCTTCTGACGGGGAGACAGAATGATGCAGGATCAGACTCAGACTTGCAGGTGACTTTGAGTCTCTCATTCCCGTGGGCGGCGAGTAATGGAGGCAAGGGAAGGCATTGCCTTCCCAAAACGGCCTACACTGCCCAGCCGCCCGGGAGGGTTGAGACCATGACAGAGCAGCTCCAGCCCTCTGAGTGGACAGGAAGGATCAGGCTTGAGGGCTGGGGATGGGCGGAGCTTGGCTGGGAGGTAGGTTGTTGAATGGGTGTGGTCTTGGGTGGAGGGGTGTGGCTTCCAGCAGAAGGTGCAGGGGTTGGGTTTGCCTACCCACCATCCATGCTCTTGCCTCCATGAGGCAGGTAGGGCTCAGCCATGGAAATCCATCTGTCAAGGAGAAGGAAAACACTAATTAACAAACCAATTAAGAATGTCCAGCCTGGCTTGTAAAAGTTGGGCCAGTCACATGTGCTGTAGATCTGCACCTCCAGCCCTGGCGTATGGGATAAGGCCAAGCAAACCAAAGGCCATCTGACACGAGTGGGTGCTGTATTTTGTTTTGGAGAGGTTAATTTGCAGGAAGCAGCAGTTGTATATCTCTCATTCTAGAAGAAGGCCACGACACAGGAAGGCGCTTAAGCACATGCTTGGTTTTAAACATATGCTTAATTCCAACTGAATCATGTCCTCCCTTCTCGCGATGCTCTGCTTTGTATTTAGAAATACGTTTAAAGTAATGGGCCTTCAGCAAACGTTTTAAGCCAAGCTTTACTGAACAGAGATGATATTACGCATGTGCTCAAGTCCCTTCCTGACTCAGGGTTTAACAACTGTTCCTGCGTCTAGTCGCAGATCAATCTTCCCAGAAGAAACTTGTGCCCCAAATTTTTCCAAGTTCAGCATGCAAGTAACCGTGTTCGGGTCTGGTGGAATAGAATGAGGTCACTGTCAGATGACAGGACTTGGATTAGAACATAAGAATGGGCCAGAAAAATAGCCCACCTAGCTCAGTATCCTGGTCTCTTAGGGTATGTCTAGACTACATGCCTTTGTCGCCAGAGGCATGTAAATTAGACATACCGACATAGTCAATGAAGCGGAGATTTAAATATCCCCCGCTTCATTAGAATAAAAATGGCCACCGCGTTGTGCCGGCTCAGCTGTTTGTTGGCATGAACCAGCAGTCAAGATGGGGATCGGTTGGCAAGGAAAGCCTTTGCCGACCGATCCTGTAAACCTTGTTGCACAAGGCAGAAGGGATCGGTCGGCAAAGGCTTTCCTTGCCAACCGATCCCTGTCTTGACTGCCGGTTCATGCCGTATGCAGCGGCCATTTTTATTCTAATGAAGCAGGGGATATTGAAATCCCCACTTCATTGACTATGTCAATATGTCTAATTTACATGCCTCTGGCGACAGAGGCATGTTGTCTAGACATACCCTTACAGTGGCTGATGCTTCAAAGGAATGAAAAGAACAGGGCAATTTCAATTAATACTTCCCTGGTTGTCCAGGCATTTAGAGGCTTACGGACACTCAGAGCATGGGGTTAACCCTGACCATCTTGGCTAACAGCCATTGATGGACCTACCCTCTATGAACTCATCTACTTCTGTTGTGAATACAGTTATACTTTTGGCTTTCACAACATCCTCCTGGCAACAAGTTGACCAATTGTTGTCCGAAACAGCACTTTTTGCTTGTTGTAAACCTGCTGCCTAGTTAGTGTTATTTACACTTTCACGTAACACACATTCTCATTTATACATTGTTCATAATTTGATAGACCTCTTTCCTAACCCCCTGTAGTGGTCTCTTTTCCAGTTCCACTCTTTTTCATCCCTCCCATATGGACGCTGATCCAGATCCCAAATCATTTTCATTTCCCCTCTCTGTACGTTTCCCAATTGAGCACATATATTTTTGAGATCGGTTGACCACAACTGCACACGGTGTTCAAGGTGTTTGTGTACCATGGGTTTATGTAGAGGCACTATGATATTTTCTGTCTCATTCTCCATCCCTTTCCTAATAGTTACCCACCATTCCATTAGCCGTTTTGACTGCCCTGTCACGATGAGTGGGTGTTTTCAGAGAACTAACCATGGCCGCTCTTTCTTGAGTAATAACAACTAATTAAGACCCCCATCATTTTGGGGGTGTAGTTTTGATTTTTCCCCCCGACTATGCATGACTTTCCACTTATCAACACTGATTCCTCTGACATTTTGTCTCCCAGTTTTGAGAGATCCCTTTGTCACTCTCTGCAGTCAGCTTTGGACTTATGTACCCTGAGCAATTTTGTATCATCTGTACATTTTTCCTCTGCACTGTGCGGCCCCCACTTTCCAGATCACTTCTGGATATGTTAAAACACGCTGGTCCCGTTGGGGCCCCCTTCTATTTATCCCTTTCTGTGTGAAAACTGATCACTTCTTCCTGCTCTCTGTTTGTCTATCAAGAAATGACATTTGTAATAGTAAAAGAATGTTATTGATGTGGCAAAGTTAAGCACATTAAGGTTAGGCAATGTCAGTTTTCCAGCTGACTGTGCAATATTAATTCTGACCTCTTTATGCACTGAATAAAACAGGAGTCCGGTGGAAATAAATAATACAGGTTGAACCTCTCTACTCCGATACTTTCTGGTCCGGCAACATCCATGGTCCGGTATGATGTTAGTGAGCCAGATGTCCACTTAGCATGGGCGTGGCCAAGTTTCCCATGATCCCATAAAGTTTGTTTACAGTCCCCAGTCCTTGCTCAGTGTTCTGTGCTGTGGTTTAGCTTTAATTGACCCTAAATGTCCTCCAACAGCCCAGTCAGCAGTGGAAGTGTTGGTAATGCTGCTAGACAATATCGACCTCCCATTGTTCGGTAAATTCTCTGATCTGGCACCGGTCAGGTCCCGAGGGTGCTGGACTAAAGCGGTTCAGTCTGTATATACATTGAGTGTCTACCAATGTCCTGGTTTTTTTCTCTGCCTAATGCTTTCACTAAGCATCTCTAACATGAGCCTCCGTCACTCAGACAAAACATGAACTTAAATATGTTGTGGGTTCCCAAAGCCCCCTAAATAAGTTGGGAGGTTTGCAACCATTATGCCCCACGTGGTTCACGCCTCCTTGCTAGTCAGTGGCTGGTGGTGAGATCAGCCAAACTTCTGGCTGCTCGGAGCAGGAAACATTTCCCCCAGCGGCCGTCCCGTTTTTGCTAGTCACGGCCAACGCAGAGCCCAGGCCAGGCACAACACGTTTCATTTACCAAATTCTCGCACCACACGAGTGATGCTGTTCAGCATCTCAAAAGCGGTAGGTCCGGGAGTAAGGGGTCAGGGCTCTAAAAGTTTTACGGGAGAGAGGAACATGTCCCTTGGCCACAAACGACATGCAATATTCCTGAGCTAATTGCTGTGCATTCCAAAGCCATGATGTCACTGGGCTGGGATGCTAACTGTTCAGCTAGTATGGATGGGATGGGCTGATGGTATCTATGAAAGTCCCCTGTGCTTATCCTTTAAAGACAATCTCTTACCATCTACCTGCTGGGGCCAAACTCAGTGAATCTGAGGTCTCTCTGTCCAGTGTTTGAGAGCCAGTTAAAATAGGAACTCCATTGTTGCGCTACATACACAGAGTATATTACCTTAGTCATAAAACTGGGGACTTTCAAATCTAATTTGTTCAGCACTAGCACTGTTGAAGGCTGGGAAGTGTTCCAGAGGAAATCACCTCCACGCAAACAGAGATTAGCAGCTCCCCACTGCAGGCATATGGAAATGATTGCCTATAATCTCCGGTAATTGTAGCTGTATTACATTCAAATCCTGTTTTCAATTTTCTAAAACTTCTAGACTGATTGTGTTATTAAATCACACTGGCTGATGTGTTTAATAAGGACCTATTAAATGTTTATAAAATTAGGGAAATAAATATGGGTTTTTAGTCAGACAGCCTGATGGATCTGGTAACCTATTGTTAAAAAAACCCCCAAAAACCAACCAGCCCTGTTGTTAAAAAATATACAGTCAGGGCTCACTTTCAAATAAGAAACCAAACCGTCGACATTAGGTGTTTCCAAAACTACATGCACAGATGGTTAAAAAAAAAGACATCTCATTAGGGGAGGTCTAATTTTCACTGTCAAGAAAAGATTTCCTTGGTTCAGACAATAGGTGAGGGTGTGCACAACCAGTATGAGAGAGTTTGGAATGGATTGAATTCTGTTCTCACTAACACCAGCATGCATCCCAAGGAACCCGCACTGAATTTGCAGCAGAGAAATGGCAAAGAGCAGAATGTAGCCTGTCGAGTTTTCTCAAAGTCCTAACTTGTTTCCACGGGTCTGTTCCAAATCTGTGTGAAGTCAATAGAAGCTTTTCCATCAACTCGAGAGGCACTGGTCCAGCCCCCAAGTGTGCACACGGTCAGACTAAAGAACACAAAGATCTGTAGGAAAGTAAATTTTGGGAACTGGCTGAAGCAAAATGTTATGGGACGAAAATGAGACAAAAGGAAGTGGATCTTTGATTAAAAAAAAAAGAAGGCTTTATTGGAAGGTTTCCATGCACCCTTTTGCAGAAGAGAGATTTGCTCTTCTAACAGCGCACCTTTGCCAAAGATAACTCTGTTATATCTCACAATTAACAATCCTGACAACTCCCCTCTGCTTAACTCATCAAAACTACTGAAAGATGCTAAAAAATAGATGTTACCAATATCTGTTTTCGTCACACTCAATTTCATTCACTAATAGCTGTCACCTGGCAACGAACATACAAGCATCTAACTTTATAATGACGGTCCACCTGCTTAAGTAATCTTGCCCTCTATCTTAAGGGCAAACATGAACCTGTTCTCTCCTGCAGTGTAATATTTTAATTTATTTTGGAGGGAGATGGGGGATTATAAATTAATTAATTGTTAGATCTTTCAGCATAAAATGCACCGTGTCATTATCTTCCCATAAACACGTAATCTTTTAAAAAATAAGTAGACCATAACATTGCTGTTTCGGAATATTATACATAAAGTAATGAGGAACGTGTATGGTTCGCATTAGAGAGACTGAAAGGTTTGAAGAGAATGGCATATCAGGTTAATATTTGGCAGGGCCTTGTAAAGAGCTTGATTGTTATTTTATATTGGCTCAGGTATAAAAAGCTGTGTTGCATGCCAGCAAAAGCCAGGCAGTGTGGCCAGGTAGCTACATGGTTCTGTTGTTAGCCTGTTTCATGTAGCAATGTTCTTGCTCTCAGTAGGTTATTTGTGTGTGTCTGCTTATACTCAGCCAAAACAGGGCAAGGACCCTGCACGGCAATTATTTTTACTAAATTTTGTTGGTCTGCCCTCAGGGGACATTCTCCCAGTTTAATTGTTTCAGGGATTGTTGCCTTCTGGGATTTTTTTTTTTCACAACGTTCCTGGTAGAATTCGTTTATGAATAGAGCCGGGTTTTTTTGGATTGTTTTTTTTAATGCAGAAAACTACTTGTCTGAAATTAGTAGAGGTATTTCTCAAGGCACAGGTTTTTTAATTATATGTCTAAAGATATCTTTAGAACTGACTATATTAAAGGGGGGGAAATGTCTGCCCTTCCCCCTCATAAAAGGGTTGGAAATAGAATGTCGTTGGATTCCTTGAATTCAAGTTAAGTCACACACAGAATCATAGACTACTAGAACTGGAAGGGTGCGTCTACACTGCAGGGCTTAACTCGAAATAAGCTACACAAATTGAGCTATGTTAATTGCGTATCTTATTTCGAAATAGCTTATTTCAAAATAGGAAGCGACTACACAGCAGTTATTTCAAAATAGAGCACTCTTTCTCCAGCTTCCCTTACTCCTCATACAATGAGTGTTACAGGAGTCGGAGTAAGAAGTCCTCCAGCTTGACAGTATTTTGACACTATTTTGAAATCACTGCCTGCCGTGTACACACGGGCTAAGTTATTTCGGAATAGTGCTAGCTTTTTCAAAATAGTGTTGCAGTGTAGACGTACCCGAAGGGACCTTGAGAGATGATCAAGTCCAGTCCGCTGCCCTCATGGCAGGACCAAGCACCGTCTAGGTCATCCCTGATAGATGTCTGTCTAACCTGCTCTTAAAAAAAATTACAGAGACAGACGAGCACCAGCTCTTCTGAGGGAAACTTCGGAGGGAAGCAGCTACTACATGGTTCAATTAGTCTTTCGCCTCTGTACCCAGGTTGGATGACCGATTTGCACATGAGGACCACTACGGACCTCCACCAGAGATTCCTCTGGCTTCGCCCTTCCCAGGCAACAAGGGAGAGATCCTTGGTCTCTAGTGGTACCTGCAGGGGCGGACCGAGGCGGGCTGCCAGCAGTTGGCGCCCTAGGCGGAATGCGCGATCGGCCCCTCCACCTGCATGGCCCTCAATGGTGTGACGTCATCATTGGGCATCCCGTTGAAGGTGGTGCCCTAGGTGACAGCCGAGTTGGCCTATATGCACGGGCTGCCCCTGGGTACATGAAATAACTTATGATAGCTGTGGCTGGTACATTAAGTATACATCAGACTCCCTTTGATAGAAACCCCAGTGCCAGCTTACAAAGATAATGTATTTATGCACCCAACAGTATTCGCCCATGAAAAAATCCAAATGTATAAGATGCTATTTCTGGATTGATTTTGATAGGAAAGCATATTCTCCCTGCTTCTCCATGGTGACATTGATGCACTACATTACACAGAGCCACAAGGTTCTGGCAGAAATCAGCTAAAGAAAATAAATGTATTGTTAGGACTGTCCAAACACGTTGGCACAACAGGTCATCCAGAAAGGGCTGAGTTGTGAGGGAGTGAAGAGAGGTCTGTGTGTGAGAGGTGATGATAAGGTTCTGGGAATCACATCCTCTAGAACATAAGAACGGCCAGACTGGGTCAGACCAAAGGTCCATCTAGCCCAGTGTCCTGTCTGCCCACAGTGGCCAATGCCAGGTGCCCCAGAGGGAATGAACAGAACATGGAATCACTAAGTGATCCCTCCCCTGTCACCCATTTCCAGCTTCTGACAAACAGAGGCTAGGGACACCATTCCTACCCATCCTGACTAATAGCCAGGGCTCAACAAACCGCTGAATCTACTTGCCTGTGGTGAGTAGATTTCAGCCGGTCGCTCCGTGCGCCCCATTCACCAGCGCTTCGCGCATGCGCAGTGCCAGTCTGGCACATGCGCGGTGCGGGGCTGGCGAGTAGCTCTTACCGGGGTTTGTCAAGCCCTGCTAATAGCCATTGATGGACTTAACCTCCATTAATTTATCTAGCTCTTTTTTGAACCCTGTTAATATCCTGGCCTTCACAACATCCTCTGGCAAGGAGTTCCACAAGTTAACTGGGCGCTGTGTGAAGAAGTACTTCCGTTGGTTTGTTTTTAACCTGCTGTTTGTTAATTTCAGTTAGTGGCCCCTCATTCTCATGTTATGGGAACAAGTAAATCACTTTTCCTTATTTACTTTCCCCAGCACAGGCATGATTTTATAGATCTCTATCCTATCCCCCTCTTCCTCTTTTCTAAGCTGAAAAATCCTAGTCTTTTTAATCTCTCCACATATGGGAGCCATTCCAAACTCCTCGCCATTTTTGTGGCCCTTTCCTGATTCTTTTCCAATGCCAAGATCTCTTTTTTGAGATGAGGTGACCACATCTGCACACAGTATCGCGGGCTCTTTAGATTAGTCACATTTTGTAAGACTATGTCCCCTCTTTCTCAAAGGCAGGGAAGATGCACTTTTCTTTGTATTCTCTTCAATTACTTGTAGAGTCTAGGACACCTTAGTGGGCTGAAACAACAGCCCGGGAAAGTCAGCCTCATTGTGCTGAAGTCAAAGGCGCGCTGCTGGTTTTCACCAGAGGAGGATCTGACTTTGCATCCCTTCAACAGATCGCAACTGATATATCTGTGTAAAGGAAAGCGCGGGTGAACTCACACTCTATTCACTTTCTTCCCCCTCCCTGTCCATGCATTCTTTGCAGGTAACCCAGCATCTGTGATGACTCTGATAATAGGTGCCTCGTTAGAATTTTTTGCTGGAGAGGGGAAAAAGTTGATATAAGATTCAAATGCAGGCAGCAGAATTAGCCCTGTATGTCAATGCACTTTTCCCCTTGAAAAAACAATAGTACCTGGACTGAATTTCTGAAGGGTCAGTAAGACCCAGGGGTCTTCAAAAGTAAATTCATCAGTTATCTGAGAATAATTTATTGCCTCTGTATATATCCATGGGATGCTCACATCTTGGATGCTGCATACAGATGTGGCCGCCTCATCTCTAAAAAGCTATTTTGGCATTGGAAAAGGGTGAGAAAAGGGCAACAAAAAATGATGAGCGGTTGGAACGGCTGCCGTATGAAGAGAGATTAAAAAGACTGGGACTTTTCAGCTTAGAAAAGAGGAGACTAATGGGGGATATGAGAAAGATCTATAAAATCATGACAGGTGTGGAGAAAGTGAATACAGCAAAGTTATTTACATGTTCCCATACCATAAGAACTAGAGGTCACCAAGTGAAATGAATAGGTAGCAGGGTTAAAAGAAACCAAAGAAAGTTTTTCTTCATGCGGTGCACAGTCAACCTGTGAAACTCCTCGCCAGAAGACTTTGTGAAGACCAGGGCTTTAACAGGGTTAAAAAAACAACTAGATAAATACATGGTGTTTAGGTCCATCAATACATATTGGCCAGAATGGGTAGGAATGGTGTCCCGAGCCTCTGTTTGTTAGAGGCTGGAAATGAATGACAGGGGAGGGATCACTTGATTCCCTGTTCTGTTCACTCCCTCTGGGACACCTGGCATTGGCCACTGTCAGCAGACAGGACACTGGGCTAGGTGGACCTTTGGTCTGACCCAGTCTGGCCGTTCTTATGTTAGTTGGATTCCATCATCAGATCTAACATGCTCATACATTACCCAGTTGTGAAGCAGAATTGTATCTATGTGCTCACGTCTTTAAAGTTCTGCACAGCGTACACATCTGCCTCAGTATTAGCAGTTTGCACACAGGTTCAGCAAGCCACATCACGAGTCCTAAGCTCATGGTGAGTTGTGGGGGGAGGCTTGAGGGCAGGAGGTAGCTGAGTTCCCTGCAGACATGAGTCTGCATCAGAAAATCACCACACGTAATGCAACATAATTTCCCCAATTAGCAGTCTCTCTTCAGGAAAGGCCTGAGGCGGTCGCAGCAGACAGATCCCTAGAGAGAGTGGTGGGTCTCGGTATTCCTGAGATCACTGGCAGATCAGAGCGTGTGAGGGTGGGTAAAGGGGGAAGGAACGGGGGCGGGGCGGCAATGCTCACAATCCTTCTACCGATTCTTTATTCCCGGCTCAGGGCACCTCGGCTCAAACACCAAGGACACGCACTGGGGCGGGGGGGGGGGGGGGGGGGTTGTTATGCAGGGAAAACAGAAATGAAACAGCAGCAAATTAAAAAAAAAAAGACCAAAAGTAAAAACCTCAAGAGCAGATGAGAGCGGGATAAAAAATATACAGCAGGCACGAGAAATCACGTTGACACCGTCCTATCCTGTTTTCTGTCAGCAACTCGGGAGCAAAGAAAAAGGTCATTTGGGCATTCGGCAGCTTCTCCACAGAGCGGCGGTGGCAGGCGGCTTTACAGGACTAAGCAGGGCTATTCCAAGAGGCAATCTGGTCCGGAGGAAGGCACACAGGCTCGGAATCTGAGGCGAATCCGTATCGACTCACCGTGAGGCCTTGGCTGAGTCATGGCACCTTCCTATCTCAGGTGTCCCCCGATGAGTCAGGGACAATCATAATTACCAACCTGACTGCCAGGAGTGGGGAGGTGACCGTCGGTTTCTCCCGGGGGTAGGGGAGGCGGGCAGCGGAGGCTGAGCACCCCATTCAGCAGCTTCTTTCTGGGGCAGGGGAGGGGTATGCACCCCAGCCACTAGCTTTTCCTCGGGTGGGCCTGGGGTGGGGGGGCCATGCACTTTGGCCATAAGCTGCACCCCAAGGCCAGCCTGGGGACAGGTGGGCCGTGCACCCCTGAGCCTACCCGTGAGGTGGGGGTGGGGCTGCACGGCCGGGGTGGTGGGGACTGCTGACCAGCGGCTGCCCCCTTGTGGTTGTGGGGGAGTATAACTGTCCCTGCTCTCACACCCCTCCCTTTCCGTCTGGTATGAAAAAATCCCAGTGCAGGCACATCCCATTGTCCTGGCACAGCCAAACCCTGAGCTTGCTTTAAGGTAGGCGGCGAGGAAGCTGCCTCCCGAATGCGGTGGTCCTCGCTCTCACCGTGCAGAAGCGGACTCATCGATGGGCCGGCCAACGGATGCACATTTCTACAAACCGCCGAATCAACTAGGGCCTGATCCAAATCCCACAGGAACATGGGCTCTGCAGAGGAGTTGCAAGAGTCCCAGGGGTCCCCCTACATCCTGTTGCACTGATTCGAACCCTGCTTCTTAGAAGACATGGGACTCAGCAAGGCCATTGACACTATGGTGGGTTCGTCAGGCATCAGTGGGAGACATTATGCAGATTTCAGCAAGCTCAGGGCCAGGCCCTTTCTGTTTAACGCTAGGCTTTGATTGGAAGAGGATTATAGCATAGCATACTAGAATCAGAGAACTCTAGAACTGGAAAGGACCTCGAGAGGTCATCGAGTCCAGTCCCCTGCCCTCACGGCAGGACCAAGCGCCATCTCTAGACCATCCCTGGCAGGTGTCTGTCTAACTGGCTCTTAAATATCTCCAGTGATGGAGATTCCACAACCTCCCCAGGCAATTTATTCCAATGCTTGACCACCTTGACAGGTAGGAAGTTTTTCCTAATGTCCAACCTAAACCGCCCTTGCTGCAGTTTAAGCCCGTTGCTTCTTGTCCTATCCTCAGAGGTTAAGAAGAATGTTTTTTCCCTCCTCTTGTAACACCCTTTTAGGTCCTTGAAAGCTGCTATCATGTCCTCTCTCAGTCTTCTCTTTTCTAAGCTAAACAAGCCCAATTCTTTCAGCCTTCCCTCACAGGTGTTGGTTTTCTAAACCTTTCATCATTTTTGTTGCTCTTTCTGACCTGTCAAATTTGTGTATTCCTGGATCAGCATCACACCATGTCTACATTGCACGGTGTACACAAGACAGCTATGCATGATGGCCTCCCTGTGCTCAGCAAAATGAAGGAGTTTTTTTAAGCAATACATTCCTTTCCCTACACGTTCACAGCAATCAAGTATTGGGCCAAATTCCCTGATCCCGCTATGACAGCATAGTTGGGGTTCCCCCAGTGCTGCACCCCCGTAGCCATAAGAACCGATTCCGCCAGCCAGTAGAGTAGAGAGGGTTTATTGCTTTTCCAGGATACAGCACAGCATAGACGTGGTATAGCTGCAGGAGGCAGGGCCAGGATATCTCAGGCCCCTTGGGTTAGGGGTACCTATCACCCCTCGCCCCCAGCTTAAGCTGTTCTCTCCATGTTCCCCCAACAGCAACTGCCCCTTCACCCGAAACCTGGTGTTGGTCTCCGCCTCCCTGCCTTTGTCTCTCTCCCTGGGAGGCTGAGCCTAGGTGTCTGGGTTAATACACATTTGGATGAGTCAGTGAGAATCTCACATCACAGCCCAGGGGGACATGGGGTTACAGAGCAGACAGCCCCCCACTACGCCACACCCGCAACTCCATGGACTTCAGAGGCATGATAGCAGCAAGCTCCAGTTTGTAGGAAAAGGAATGTGTGGGGTTGGCAAAGAGAGGGAGTCAATGCATGACATGATGGCATATACCCTTTCATTATTCCTTGGCAACTGCCAAGGCCCTCAGCTACGCTCTATCGAGCTAGGCCGTGAAGCTAGCCTTTTGACCACTGCTGGGGGGAGGAGATGTTTCATTTGCTTATCACCCCTCTTCCCCATGACGAAGCAATTCTGCCAGCCACTCTTAGGACGGCAAAAATTGGAAGAGTGAGGTAGACTCCTTAAATTTGGACCCCTTCGAAAAGGAAGCGTGTCCGAAATGGGATTTCAGATTCACAGTATGGGCACAAATTACTAAGCTGAAGAGAAAAATCGAGTCAGCAATTGGGTGCATGCACCTGTGTGTGTGAGAGAGAGACGGGGCCGGGAGATGGGGCGGTGTATGGCATATGTGGATTAAAAAATGCTCAAGCTGCCAGGGGCCAGCATGCAGGGCTTCCTTCCGTGGGCACGAGGCCTCGAGCAAAATCGGCAGAGAGGGGCTGTAAATGAAGTGAAAAGAGCGGGAAATGAGAAGGCGGCGAAGCATCAAGTTCTGTGTGTGAGCAACATCAGGCCAGCGAAGAGAGAGGGAATGAGGTAATAAGAGGGGGAGGAGGAGAGAAAGGAGGGGCCTGGGGAAAATGTAAAATTTCAAATGCAGGGTTTTATAACAGCATTGAAGGGGACGCTTACAATTTAACGACAGGACTGGCCGGCACGACAGCTCGGGGATTATGGGTTGTTTTAAAATGCTGCAGAGGGAAAGCCTGAGTCTTGTTTGGGCCTAGCAGGCCCAAAGCCTGGTAAGTGCATTATGTTATGAAATGGCAGCCTGTAAGAAAGCAACCTCAAGCTTACAGCCCCGGGGGAGTGAGCCAGGACTCTTGGGTCATGGTCTGGCGTCTTTCCTTGGGAATGTCCCTCAGACGGAAAAGACGAGTACTTCATCATGGGAGCAAGGGCCTCAGGTCTGGCCTCCTCTGGGACAAGGTTCCTTTTACACGACTGAGAACTGGGGAAAATCCTGCTGTAATTTGGGAAGGCGCTGCCCAGAATGTTGAGCCCAGACGGGGGACAGCTGGGCTTTTCACGAGTCCGCTCTGTGCAATAATGACCAGTGTTTGGGCCCCGGGAGGGGGAGGAGAGTTCTCTGATCAGAGATTGGGGGTGACATTTTCTCCTGTGCTGAGGGCAAGCATGAAGCCTGTGCATTATTTAAGTCCCACTTAAGCCGAGGACTTCAATGGGGACTAGGCCCTGTAAGGGCTGTCCGGACAGGGCTGCATTTCCCATTCAGACCTGGGGATTGCAGTGGCTGAGAAGATGCATATGAGTCAACAGGGTGCCCTCGTAGTCAAGCAGACTAAAGGCATATTGGGGTGCATTAGAAGGAGCATTTCCAGCAGATCCAGAGAAGTGATTATTCCCCTTTATTCGGCTCTGGTGAGGCCACATCTGGAGTATTGTGTCCAGTTCTGGGCCCCCCACTATAGAAAGGGTGTGGACGTATTGGAGAGGATGCAGCAGAGGAGAACAAAAATGATTAGGGGGCTGGAGCACATGACTTACGAGGAGAGGCTGAGGAATTTGGGCTTGTTTAGTCTGCAGAAGAGAAGAGTGAGGGGGGATTTGATAATATCCTTTAACTACCTGAAAGAGGATGGAGAGAGGCTGTTCTTAGTGGTGGCAGATGACAGAATGAGGAGAATGAACTCAAGTTGCAGTGGGAGAGGTCTAGGTTGGATATTAGAAAAAACTATTTCCCTAGGAGGGTGGGGAAGCACTGGGATGGGTTCCCTAGGGGAGGGAGCGGAATCTCCATCCCTAGAGGTTTTAAAGTCCTGGCTTGACAAAGCCCTGGCTGGGATGATTGAGTTGGGGTTGGTCCTGCTTTGGGCAGGGGGCTGGACTCGATGACTTTGTGAGGTCTCTTCCAGCCCTGGGATTCTATGAGAAACACCAGGGAGGAACCAAGAAGGATCCGTTTTGAAGGCTCCAGCATGTGATCTCTGCTAGTTGAAGAAGACTTGAAAAACTCTCCAGGGTCCATACAGAACTTGTGGTGTCAATTACTGGAAGTCATTGGACTAGCTCCTCAGTGGCGTACATCAGCAGAGTCCATGAAGCCATGGTAATTTACATCACCTGAGCAGCTGGTCCACCATATTCCTGCTTGCCTGTTGATTTTCATCTTCTCCCAAGGAAACATCGAGAGGGGAAATCTTGAACAGTTCTGTGGCTTCTAATGTCTTTGTGGAGCAGCCAGCCACGTCGCCATTGGTCCCGAATGCCTCCTTTTCACAGCCCATGCTCTCCTGTCAGCAAACCCAGCCCTCACGAGTGTGTCCCCTGCTTAAAAGCAATTCACCAAGACGTGGGAGCAGCTATAAATAGACCAAACAAAGGGGCAGGAATCATAAATAACAGATCCTTAAACTGGAATAAGCAGCTAGATGTTTCAGTGAAACCACTTGAGAGAAAGAGCTGAAAGAGCCAGGAGAATTAAGACCAAACACAGCACAAAAGTGGAGGAGCAATCGTACAGACAAAGACCGCCTGGCTGCTAACGTGGTGCAGCATTATTCATCTCCTGCGGCATAGCACCACGTGTGCTAACAAACATATTTCTGAGGGGTTCCCACCAGGTTCCCTACCCAGGTGCGGGTGTGGTAGTAAAACAGCAGCCAGCCAGCTCCTTTCTCTGCCATTACAGAAAAGGCAGAACCCTTAGCCGAGGTTAAATTCGGGGCTAACCCTATCCATTTGCGTGTAATACCCCGGAGGCAATCACAGCAAAATACGCCACAAGGAGAGCACTGAACGACCTCCGTCTTCCCTGGAAGCCGTTAGAGCACCACGCGGAACAGTAACAGGAAATTCTCAGTGCCGCACCGTGTCTCACTTTGATTTGTTTCTAACTTTAAAACAAAAATCCTCTGCCTTCCTGACCACTGTTCCTAGGAGGAATTGGCAGGCTCTCGACTCGGTGGGGAAGTAGAGGAATGCCTTGCGCTGACACATTAGTTAGGGGAAGACAAAGAATAACGAAAATAGATTCTTGGCAGCTGGGAGGCTTAACGGGGGTAGCTGAGTGAGGGGCTCGTGTACTCCGCTTCAGGGGAGGGATCTGAGCATTGTATATAAACAAGAGGGAGGGAAGGGCCCTGTGGAGCATCAGTGACCTATTGCCACAAAGGGTCCTACCTGCTTGACACAAGCTTTGCTGGTGTCTCCAAGTCTGTATCTCTCTTCCGCTTCAGTCTCTTTCCCCACTCCAGAGTTTCCCCTCCTGAAGGCAACTTCCTCAGCCAGCCTCACAGCCTGCTCACCTTGAGCTCTGTCCCACACCCACTGCTGCTGAGCCTGGCAGCTCTTCTTGTAGGCCTCTCTGGCCCCTGATTGGCCAGTTCCATCAAAGCCTCTCTAGCCTCCTGGAGGACTTATCTATGGCTCTTTCTAGACTCAGGGCCTTGTCTGCCCTGTCAAACAGCATTTGTGGTATGCTGACTCTTTGATAGTGTATGGATTATTTCCCCCCCAGCCAGCTGTAATTTTGTAGTGGGACCTATTTCTACACAGAGGCTACGTCTACACTGGCAGCTTCTTGTGCAAGAACTCTTTTGCGTAAGAGCTCTTGTGCAAAAACTCTTCCAGAAGAGAGCGTCTACGCTGGCATGTGCTTTTGTGCAAGACCATCCATGCCAGTGTAGACGCTCTCTTGCACAAGAAAGCTCTGATGGCCATTTTAACCATAGGGCTTTCTTGCGCAAGAAATTCATGTTGCCTGTCTACACTGGCCTCTTGCGCAAGAACAGTTGCACAAGAGGGCTTATTCCTCAGCGGGAGCATCATAGTTCTTGCGCAAGAAGCCCTGATTTTATACAGTAGAACGTCAGTTTACTTGTGCAAGAACATATGGCCAGTGTAGACAGGCAGCAAGTTTTTGTGCAACAGCGGCCGCTTTGGCGCAAGATCGCGCCAGTGTAGACACAGCCAGAGTCTCTATGCAGCTCTCCTTTTCTTTTCCTGGGAGATCATTTCATGGGATAGCCTGTTGGAATAGCTGAGGCTAAGGAAAGACCAGTTTCGGTTTCCCTGGCTGCATCCTTATAGCTAGAACCCTGCAAATCCATGGATATCCACTTTATACCCGCAATTATCCACATCTGCAGCTGTGGCTGCAGATATCCCTGGCTCATTTTTGCAGAGGCGGATACAAAGTTTGCATCTAGAAGCCTGCACATGCGTGGCTGTCCCTTCTATATCCACAGTTGTCTGCGGCCACAGCTCATGTTTGCGGATGCAGGTGCGGCAGCGGATACAAATTTTGTATCCGGGCAGGGCTTGACTTACAGACTCACTCATTCCTTTCCTGAGAATGTGCCTCTGGGATAATAGGGGGCTACCTGAAATGGGCCACCACCTGCTCTGCTAAAAGTCCTCTTTGGGCTGCTTGGGGAGCGGGGAAGGGACTTAGAGGGACAATGGGGCCTTGGTGCCCTTGCAAAATTGCCTCTTGGCTACCATAGCTTGTGCTGTGTGTGTCCATGAGAGAACTTGCTGTGTCTTGGATCGGGTGGGGGGATGCGGGATGGTACTGAATAATGCTACACTTGCCTCCCCTCCCCCACCTCCAAATCCCAGTACACGGAAGGGCTGAGAGCAACGAGCTAAGGTTAGGGGACTATTGCTCTTTATTTGTATTGCAGCAGAGCCAGACCTCCTCCCACTCCCTCCTGCTCATGTTAGGTGATAAACTCCCCTCCTCGCCCCACCCCCTGCAGAGGTGATGTTTTCCCCTCGTCACCGAGCGACATATGCTCCGCAGGCTGAATTTATGCCGGTGGTTTGTTGGTCCCCCCTCTTCCCCCCCCAAAGATGCCATCTGATTGGTATATAGCTCTGCATAAATTCCTCGTTAACCTTTACAGCCATCTGGAGTGAGAGCCATTCCCCACCTCGCCACAGACCACAGCGGCGGCCCCGCGCTTACCCCACACTGCCAAGCTTTATGAGGCTGAGAAGGAGCCAAGAGGCAACTAAGGAGCTCAGAAATGGGCTAATCAGCATGCACAGACGGGACCGGAGGGCTTTGGGCTCACCGCAGGGCCTGCAGGTCGCAATGGCCAGGCCTGAGCCTCCCGAAGCATCTATTGGCATCCCTCAGGGAAACACGCTGCAGGGCGTTCCCAGAGGAGGAAAGGGGAATGGGGGTTGTTGTTGCTTGTATTTGAGTGGCGCAAATGCACGCCCTTCCGGCGCTTTCCATTTTAGCACCAGCAGCGTCTTCGTACGCAGCCACCGAGTCTCTGAAGGCAGCTGCACACTGAACCCTTCCATTGCTACATTGCATTGCAGATGTAATTTAAGGCCCGCGGTGCCTTAATTGTAAAATAGGCCTTATTACAATAATTGCTCGAAAAGCAGTGGGGTATCCCGGGCCGGAGCACGGAGGCTGCTCGCTTCACAGCTGTTTACAAGGCTCTAAAAGGAGATGCAGCCACAATAAAGCGCTAGAGACGTTCCCAATGTGAGTGCTAGACCAAAGACCCCTGGATAATTAAGCCCCCTTTCTTGCTCGCTATTTTGTGCTGTCTTGCGCTCTATTTAGGTACCCAAAGCACACCCTGGGCTGCTTTTATGATTGATGATGCAGCAAGGGCACTTCAGTCCGAGTAAGCAATGTGAGGCTTTGATTAATGATTGTGGTGGCACTCCCAGAAGACCAAAGAGAATAATATTATCAGAAAACAGCTAAAGCTGCGGGGAGGGACCTGGGTTTTCAGAGGAAAATTTCCCTGCTGAGATCACCTTCCCACCCCTCGACTTCAGCTGACGCCTGAAAATACCACACGATATTCTCAAGCATCCCAGCACGGAGTTTTAGGCAGGGATGTGGAGAGAAGCGTTAAGGTGGTTAAAAGCCATCTTTGCAACTCATCTCGCCTGGGGCCTGGCCAGGGACAGCCCTGCCCCTAGGGGTCAGTTAGAGCAGTCTCAGGGCTGCTCTGACTTCTTATCTGCTTCCCACAGAATCCTAGAATCCCAGGGCTGGCAGAGACCTCGGGAGTCATCCAGTGCAGCCCCCTGCCCAAAGCAGGACCAGCCCCGACTCCATCCTCCCAGCCAGGGATTCCCCCCCTCCCCCTGACAATGCAAGGGAGGCTTTGTGCTTGGCAGACAGCGAGAGCTTGGTTCTGAAGGTGGGATGCATTCATACTAGGCTCTCAGTGAGCGTGGAGGTTTGTACCCATCACAGACGTGGGCATGACAGAGAGAGATTTAAAATCACAGACTCCTGGAGGAGACCTCAGGAGTCACCAACTCCAACCCTTTGCTCAAAGCAGGACCAACCCCAACTCAATCATCCCAGCCAGGGCTTTGTCAAGCTGGGACTTAAAAACTTCTAGGGATGGAGATTCCACCCCCTCCCTAGGGAACCCAGCCCAGTGCTTCCCCACCGGCCTAGGGAAATAGTTTTTCCTAATATCCACCTAGACCTCCCCCACTGCAACTTGAGCCCATTGCTCCTCGTTCTGCCGTCTGCCCCCACTGAGAACAGCCTCTCTCCATCCTCTTTGAGGTAGCTGAAGGCTGCTATCAAATCCCCCCCCTCACTCTTCTCTTCTATAGACTAAATAAGCCCAGCTCCCTCAGCCTCTAGTCATAAGTCACGTGCTCCAGCCCCCTCATAATTTTGGTTGCCCTCCGCTGGACCCTCTCCAGTGTGTCCACATCCTTTCTGTAGGGGGGGCCCCAGAACTGGATGCAATATTCCAGGTGCGGCCTCACCAATGCCAAATAAAGGGGAATAATCACTTCCCTAGCTCTGCTCCTCTTAACGCACCTCGATATGCCATTCGCCTGCTTGGCTACAAGGGCGCCCTGTTGACTCATATGCAGCTTCTCATCCACTGTCATCCCCAAGTCCATGTCTCCCAGGAAACAGACAATTGCTGCAGTGAAGTCTGGCCCTGACCCCGGCCTGACCATAGCTTGCTCCTGATTTCTCCACCTGTTGCAGGCCGGGCAAGGACCTATGTAAGGCCTATATGCTGTGTTCACATCCACCGGGGAGGCCCGGGGGAAGCAGGCAGGCTCAGAACGCTGATTTTCCCCATGTTATGCTGCCAGAGAGGCACAGAGGAGCAGCCGTGTGACTGACAGTTGGGCTATGTGGGCAAGTGAGAGCCCTCAGCAGAAGCAGCTTTAAAAGTCTGTTTTGGGGCAGCTTCTGCTGCTTTCCAGAACCTGTGCATGGGCAAAATGCAATGGGGAGTAACAAGGAGCTGTCATAGGTGTTACCAGGTCTCTCAGGGGCCACTTCAATAGTTGAACACTGATTTATAATCGTGTGGAGGGAGAATGTTAAGGGGGTTAGCTCCCAAGCCAGGCATTTGTACATGGCTACTCTTTCCCGCCTCCCCACTATGCCAGCGGCCCTGTCAAAGAAGGAAATGAGGTGGGCTTAGCGTGATTCGTTCCGGACATGTTGACTGTTCCTTCTAGCCCTGTGACTAGATTGGTTAGAATCCGCCCGGTTCCATGGGCTCCTTCATGGCTCTTCGAAGCGAAGCTGAGCCGGGCCGGGGGGAGCTGGTTCGCCACACGAGAGCTGCTGGCTGGAGGCGCTATCCCGGCAGGGAGCAGGAATGCCTTCAAAGATACTGGCAGGCGCTTGCTCTTTTGCAGCAAGCCATTCAGCAGGGAAGGTAGGACAGAGGCCAGGCCTCATCCTGTCATGGATAGCCCCTTCCAGGTGCCAAGAACTGTGAGGCCGGTGTACACAAGGACCTTAGTCTGAAATAACCCCCCACCCCCGGTCAAATTTGTAAGCGATGCATGCACGCTGCCACGCCTGTTATTAGGGTTGCCAGATGGTTTAACCAAAAATACCAACCCCCCCCCCAAAAAAAACACCTGGGGGAAAAATTCTGTTGAGGGAAAAAAAAGGGTGGGAGACCAAAGTTGTTGAGCAAAAAAAAAAAAGGACTTTGAAAGTTATTAATCAAAAAAAAAAAAAAAAATTAAATAATAAAACAACATGGCCCTTTCACAGTGCGTGCAGAGTCAGAATAGGGATAGGAAGAGGGGAGCGGTTGAGCACTAAGACAGAGGGAAGGCATTGCTTCCCCTTGATCTTTAGGCTTTTTGCCGGCGGCCATTTTGATCAAGCCAGAACAGAGCTTCCCTGCGGAACCAGGTAAGCAGGGGGGCTGGGCCCAGTTGCCGAGTGTGTCGTAGGGTTGCCAGGTGTCCGGTATATTCGCCTCCTGGCCAGGAAAAAAATCAGAAAATACCGGACATTTTAGCGTTTCCTGGGGCTCTGAGCCTGAGGTAGCGCATCCATATGAACGGAGCCGGCCTCGGACTCATTTCGAGGCTCCCCCAAAGTGAGGACATGGAACTTTGAACTTGTAAAATTGGGTGCCCCGAAGTCGAACTTAGTAAATTCAAAATAAAACTCCTAGTGTAGACACGGCCTTAGATGTTGTGACAGAACACAGGTAGGTACAAAACTGCAGCCTCCCCTGGGATGGGGAAGGAGTTCCCTGTGCCTAGAATCTAGCTGAAGATAGAGAGATGTTATAGCAGAGACATACACCCCACCACGATTACGGTGACAGTAATATGAGAAACTAATACCCTGTAATGGAACTGTATTCAACATGCACCTCTTCCCACTCCACCTGCATTCTGCCCATAAATCCCACTCTCTCGGGGCCAATTCCAACATCGCACACGCATCCACTGGTTCAAACAGTGACAACTTAAAAAATAAAAATGAAAAAAAAAAATCCCAGGAGAAATGTTTCCTTTTTTTCCCCCATAAAAAAAAATCCCCTCCCCAAAATTACACTGGCCTCAGGCCCATAATGGGATTATTTAGTTTCACTCCTGAACCATTAACAAATTTATTATGCACAGTCTCATAACTGCAGGGCTAGAAACTGTATATTATTGGAAAAGGGAGAAATGTTAGGTAGGTTCCAGACCAACCGGCTTTAAAAGGTGTGATATTCGTGTTATATAAAGAAGCTATTTCATGTTATATTTTGAATGTGTTTTAAATGTATTACATTCTTCCTCTTCTAAGGGTTGACTTGTGAAGTAACAAAAACCCTTGGCTTTACAGGAGGGATACTTAAACAAAACAATTAAAAACCCTCTAAAACCAGTTGCATGGCAATTTTTTATGGAACATTGGATAGACACACTCAATATGTTCACCTGGAGGATGGTATAAAATTCTTACTTGCCCTCATTTTGACCACACCATTCAGCAGTCTGGAGTAAAATGGCCAAAGTCATTAAGATAAAATTTAATTTTACATTGTGCTTTCCCCCAGCCACATGGTTCCCAGTAAATTTTAGAGCCAGTTTTAAAAAAAAAGTATAAAAACTTACACCAAATAAAGGCCTTATGGAAAATGGAACTTTTTTTGAGAAAACTGTTTGCCTCAGAAATGTCCAGTTTTTGCACGAGTTTCAATGGCATTATCAATATTTGAAAATCAAAGTTATATGCCAAATCATTATGGAATGTGGAATATGAGTGACAAAATATTGATAAAATGTCACTGAAATTTTGAAAAAAATTATGAACCCTACCAACCCCTCCTCTCCCCACATTCTCAAATTTAAAAATTTCCCAGGACCCAGTTCTTTTCAGTTCTTTGGACCCACTCTAGGAAAGGTTTAGTACAGAACAATAGAGATGCTCTGCACTGTAGCTGAGAGGAATACAAAATATATGGCTATCGTCTTGCAACAGCTGTGCCAGTAACAGAGGGTGTTACAGCTTCATATGGCTCTAATCAAATTTTTAGTATTTTACATGGCTGCATCGTAAACTGGTGATGGTCACTTGTACTCCCCCTGCCTCTGTCAAATCTTGACTAACATTCAATGGTTGTTGGACCCCTATAATTCTGGGCTTTGTCAACATTTTCCTTCATTTTTCACGTGGCAACGTGAAGGAAATATCTGGTAACGTTTTAATTCCGCATCATTCACTGTGGCTTAGATAGGTGTGGTGCCACTGAGGGATACACAGGAAAAGCTGATTTAACGTCCTGGCAGAACTATTAGTGGATTCCCAAAAGATGTGGATATAAATTTCTTCTAGGCACATCTGCCCCGTCTGCTTTTAATTTTGAACCACCAGCTTTAATTTAGAAGCTGTAGTGTAAGCTCTTCTTTTTTGTGAACAAGAATGACATAATTTGCTCAGGAAAGACCCAGAGCCAAGCATTTGCTCTCAAGCAATCCATGAGTAGTAACCAACAGACACATGTTCCATCTGACTCTTTTCACAGCAAATACCAGGGCTCTCAATCGGTTTCATAGGGTTGATCACTTAATAGAGAAATAATCCAGTGCAGGCCTCCCTTCTTATTTGCATGTGTACGGATCACCTCCTCTCACATTCTTCACCAGCTTCCTGGTGACCACACTGTCAAGCCCCTGGAGAAGTAGTATTAGGAAAGTACTTAATGTATTTGCAGCTGCCTTTTGATGAAATGTACCAACTGGAAACAAGGAGAATGAGGCTCACAAGGCTGGCCAGCTTTGAGGAACTCAACAAGTGCTCTGCAGACCACCGCCAGCCCTTCGTCCAACTCTTGTATCTTGTCTTTTAGAGGGGAAGTTCTTTGGGACTGGGACTCTTGTGAGGTTCATGGGCAGTACTTAGCACAAAGAGACCTCGCTCTTAGTTGGAGGGGGCACTCAAGGTGCTACTTGTCATGTTCTTCAGGACTGGGAATGGATCGGTCACAGAGCTTGCCTATGCATACCAAATGCATTCTTCATATAATCCTGTAGGCTATGTCTACACAGCAGTGTTATTTCGGAATAACTGATGTGATTCTGAAATAACAAAGAGCGGGTCTACGCTAGAAGCCATTGTTTCGAAATAGTGGCAAGCTGGAGGACTTCTTACTCCAACTCTGGGTCAACCTCATTTTATGAGGAGTAAGGGAAGTCGGGGGAAGGGTGTTCTTCCTTCTATTACCTGCTGTGTAGACAGTGCCAAAAGCCGAATTAAGCTATTTTGACTTAAGCTACGCAATTCACGTAGTTCAAGTTCCATAGCTTAATTTGACTTTAGCCCTGCTGTGTAGACGTACCCTTAGTGACCTGTTGATTATTCCTCAGAAAGAACAAGTGGAAGGTATCGATGGTTTTTGCTGAACTTGTCACTGTTGATCTCTATGGGTACGTCTACACTACACAAAAGATCTAAGTTCTGCTGTCAATCTTCCAAAGTTTGGGTGGGCAGGTCTAGTTAAGACAGCTAATTTGAACTGAGAGGGGTGCTCCGGTCAATGTCGGTAATCCTGCTTCCATGAGGAGCAAGGGAAGTTGAAGGAAGAGTGTTCTCCCTTTGATTTCCTGTTGTGTGGACAGCATCAATAGTCGAGTAAAGGTCCTTCAACTTCAGCTACACAATTAATATAGCTGAAGTTGCGTATCTTAATTCGACCTTGTCCCATAGTGTAGATGTACCCTCTCACTATGATCTGCACCCTGAAATCTCTATGACTGCTAGAGTTCTATACCCTTTTTCCTTTTTCCAGTTCTATATAAATATGGTCACCAGGGTCAAGACCCAGCAGCTCTCTTGGCCCTGGTCTACAACCTTGGCCCTTATTTCAAAATAACTAGGAGAGCATCCACACTACCAAGCCCATTATTTCAAAATAATGGGCCACTTATTTTGAAATCTGTACTCCTGCTTTCCATGAGGAATAACACTTCTTTTGAAATTGTTGTTCTGAAATAGCGGTAATGTGGATGTTCCACTGCGGCTATTTTGAAATAACTACTCACCAGAGTTATTCAAAGTAAGTACTCCCCAGTGATTTGGCTCTAACTGAAGGTAGCACATCCACATTAAGGGAGCCTGCCTCAGAATAATTTTGAAGCTTCACTGTAGTGTGGACACGCTAGTCCGAGATAGTTATTTGGGGAGTTATTTTGAAATAATTTCCTAGTGTAGACATGCCCTGAGCAGTAAAAGTGTTCAGAAGAACTTTTTGCCTTGGTTTCTAATTTGGCTACTCTCTTCATGTGTGGCCACTTTGGAGATAGAACTACTGTTCCAACTTTGGAAAAGAATCTGAGTTATGCTGCTATTGGCGTTGATCTATCTCAGAAGAGCAAGGAATGGATCTTTCTGCTACAGGTTTTCCTGGGCTGTCTGTAAACTCTCTCAGCCTCTCCATTCACTTGTGGGTAATGTGGGCTGCTAGTAATATGACCAAAACCGTATTTCATTTGGCAGGACTTAAATTCTGTGGCAGTGAGTTATGGTCCGTTGTCAGACTTTAGTTGTTCTGGAAACAGAAGTGAGCAAAAGCAGACTTTGGTGTCTTGATATGTTACCAGGTAGCAAGTTCTGGGTAGCAAATACATTATTTTTAAAGTATGTGAAAAGAGAGTCCTCAGCCACCAGATAATGATGTCCTCTGAATCTTCATAAATCTACAGCTAGTCTCTTCCAAAGTCTGGCCGGTAGGAGTGTATGTACACTGTGATTCAGCATGATCTCAAGTTGATTTGTCGTGGATCTTCTTTCAGAAGTCCAGTTCATCAAAGCCTCTACCAAGTTCTTCCACCTTTCTCACTAGGCCCACACTGCTGCTGGGAGGATGTTGGTCTTTGATCCTTTGATCACGATCACACACACACACACACTGAATGCATAGCTTTTGGCTTTGTAAGCTATTTCTGTGGTGGACTGACTTATGTAGTTCAGAATGCCTCCAGGGCTAGTCAGAGCAGTGACAGGTGACTTTAGCTATGGGAAGGACTGAAGGCAGTTCTCGTCATCTCAGATGAGACTGCCAATGACATCAGCTCCTGAGTCACTTTGAAAGTCAGAAGTCTTTTTATGAATATCCAGTTTCACTCTCCTGTAGGCTCTGTGTCATCAGCAATGATAAACCCCAGAAACAATAGCTCTTGGTTGCCTTTAATACAAGTTAGCTCCTTGCTGCTTTGGTGCAGCAAACAACTGCACAGTGTCCATAGTTCATGGTTTTATAACACTGTATGCCTCTAGCTGGACATGCATCATCTCTTACTGTATTTTTTCTACACTTTGGGCATGTAGGTGGTTTAATTAACGTAAGATTTTTCTTCACTTTTAAAGAGAGTACGTTACCTTAGAATTTGTCCCCCTTAACCTGGGAGTTCTCTCTCCTTTCCTCAATGTTTTTATGGTAACATTCAGGTATCTATTTACAGTTTTAGGTTTTTCAAGTCTGTCAAGCTGTTCTAGGTTCTGCTGTTTCACCAACTCAGCTTGCTTTACTCTCTGGATAGCTGTGGTTAGGATTAAGTCTCTCTTCGATAACAGTCTTGTAAAAGGATTTTACCTGTTAAACAGTAACCAGCCTATCTCTGATTTTTGTGTTTTTCATTCCCCTCCCCTCACACAAAAAACCACAATTTTCAGTCAATGTATGCAGCACTCTTCTAAAACATTCAACATTTTCTTCTGGTTCGTGAAATCTCTGGTGGAAACATCCTATGCCATAAGCCACATTTCTCTGAACTATAACATATTCATCAGACATGGCCAGAATCCATTCATAGTCATCTTTGTGTGACTGTTTTCAGTAAAGTCAAAGGTTCTAAAGAGACATTCTGCCTGTTTTCCCATAGCTTACATTAACAATACCTGCATATCTCCAGTTTCTTTGTGGCACTTGGTAGCCACATAAAATCCTACTTAAAGCTAAGTGCCCATTGGAAATAGAAACGCTTCCCAGAACTGGGGCCTGAGTTTCAGCTGGGCGTATTTTGAGACGGTGGCTTATTTACCATAAGCTTGTTCTCCACTTTTAAGGAGAGTGTGTTACCTCCAGGTAACTAATGCTTTTGAGCTATTCTGAGGGACAAAACACAATGAGTGCATGGGATTTCAGTTTTATTGTGAGGCAAACTATGTGAGGTCAACCTCAGGTGAGAATTTAGGGGTGACCTCACCTAATTTACCTCCCGGTAAAACCACAGTCCCTCGCCTTCATTGTGTTTTTTCCTCAGGAGAGCTCATGTGGATTAATCATGCTCACATAACACATCTCTTTTTAAGCAGCAAAGACTTTGCTGTAACAAAAGTGAGTAACTCTACAATAGCACACATTACAGTAACCACATTATTCCCCAGGTGGCAGCATACAACACTTGTGCAATTCTGCTGCAATTCCAAACAACCATCTGCATTCCTAAAGAGATCCCCCTGAGGAACTTTACCTCCAAATTCCTGTTCCAAGCATCATGTCAGGTTCATTGTAGGACTGGAGGGGTCCCCAGCCATCTCATGCGCGATTCTAATTGCTCTGACAAGCTGTGGAAGTACACATCATTTAATGTGTGACCCTACTAAATAATCATTCACTCTCTGTGCTTTTGATGCGCCAAGTCTGTTGAGGTTTCACACAGAAATAAAAATTTAAAAAACCAACTCCACTGGGCTTTAAGAAATGAACAACTTAGGTGCTTTTGCAAATACAGCAGAACTTTGTGCACATCAGACTTCACACATCTAAAACAGTTTGTTGTGGCTGAGACAGGCTGGCTGCACTATATTATGGAGCTTGGTTGTGCTGGTTGTGTTTGGAAGCTGCAAATTCAAATCCTTTCTCCTAGTTGGATTGAAATTCAGGTTCAAGACATGAAGCAGTGTTTGAGAATGCTCATTCCCATATATTGGTGGACTATTGACAAAGAAAAAAACAAGTGCAGATAACATTATTCTGCTAGCTGTCCACACAAAGCAATAGGATATGAGATGTTGCATTCTGCACTTGATACGCCCAATCCTATAAATTGCACATTGACTCCAGTGGGAGCAGAATAGGACCATTATGAGACCCATCCCCCAAGCTAAGTGACAAAATATCCAGGAACTGAACCACCCCTCCCCCCAGGAAAAAATATCCACACAAGCACTCATATGCAGTTGAGAGAGTCAAATTCTGTCAAAACTTCCTCCTCCATCATGAAAAATTGGCGGTTTGACCAAATGAAAATTTATAGTAAGAGATATCAGAGGGGAAGCCGTGCTAGTCTGACCCTGCAAAAACAACAAGAAGTCCTGTGGCACCTTATAGACTAATAGATTTATTGGAGCTTTTGTGGGCAAAGACCCACTTCGTCAGATGAAGTGGGTCTTTGCCCACGAAAGCTTATGCTCCAATAAATCTGTTAGTCTATAAGGTGCCACAGGACTTCTCATTGTTTTTATAGTAACAGAAATTGCTTTTCCTCAGTATTTTTTTGAGTTTTCCTTATAAAGTTGACCCCTCCCCCCAAAAAGCACACCCTTTTTAGACAGTTATCTGCTCCTATTTTCCAGTTTCTTCCTCTCTCCCACCACAAAACAAAGTCTTCTGAAAATGGACAAAAAAGAATTTTTGCTTTCCTCAAAATTTTCCACAGGAGAATTGCTCTCCTCCCCCAATTTTCTGACCATCTCCAACTTTCAGAAATGCATGAACAAGGTTAATGTACTCACCCTCGACTTGATTCTGCAAACAGCAAGACGCATACTTCGTTTTATGCGTGATTTGTGCTATGGATTTGAATAGAATGGTTCATGTGCTTACGACCAGGCGAGTGCATAACTGTTTATAGGGTTGGAGCCTACAATGGCAAAATCACTCTCTTGTTGATGAACTCATGTTTTACCACCACAGCTGGCGAATCCCCTTACAGAGAGGTCTCAGGACACAGACCTCAGTTGTCAATTGCTAGGCTGCGAATAAGTTCAGTTGTCACTGCTCATGTTGATAGGCTGGCTATATTCAAACATATGTGACTATCTAGGAAGGAGTACTGCAGAAAGTGATCTAGGGGACATAGTGAACCACAAATTAAATATGAGTCAATAGTGTGACGCTGTTGCAAAAAAAGCACACGTGATTCAGAGGTGTGTTAACAGGAGTGTTCTGAGCAAGACACGAGAAGTCGTTCTTCCGCTCTGCTCTGCACTGACTAGGCCACAACTGGAGGATTGTCTAGTTCTGGGCACCACATTTCAAGAAAAATGTGGAGAAATTGGGGAAGGTCCAGCAAACAAAAATGATGAAAGGTCTAGAAAACATGAGCTATGAGGCAAGGATGAAGGAACTGGGCTTGTTTAGTTTGGAAAGGAGAAGACTGAGAGGGGACATGAGAGTGGTTTTCAGATATCTAAAAGGGTATTACTGGAAGGAGTGGGGGTGGGAGGGGAAATTTGTTCTCCTCAGCCTCTGAGGATAGGATGAGAAGCAATGGAGTTAAATTGCAGCAAGGGAGGTTTAGGTTGGACATTAGGAAAAAGTTCCTAACTGTCAGGGTGATTAAACACTGGAATAAGTTGCCTGGGGAGGTTGTAGAATCTCCATCTCTGGAGATGTTTAAGAGCAGGTTAGACAGACACCTATCAGGGATGATCTAGATGGTGCTTGGTCCTGCCATGAGGGCAGGGGACTGGACTCGATGACCTCTCGGGGTCCTTTCCGGTTCTAATGTTCTATGATTCTATATTATCAGACAGAGCCTGACTTTGCAAAGGGTGAGATGATGGGGGAAGTCCAAGTACAACCGCTTCTCTGTGAAAACTACACTTCTGTAGACGTGTTTATTTATCAGTTTTGTCATCATATATGTTCTGTTCTATCACATTATTATTTCTGTATCCTCAAGATTTTCTTATTTAGTTTTTCCAGTTGAATGGTGTAATGTACATATAAAATAGCACTGGTTGATTACCACCAAATAGACTGAATTAGTTAAAACTGGATTAAACTACTAGTCAATTGATTAAACATTTAAGGCAGCTCTAGAGATGGCTGATTTTTGTGTGGAATGGGTGAATAATATATTCAACAACAAACCGCCCTATTGGCTATTTGACCAACATGATGACTAAGTATTATTCAACCAGCTCTAATACAGAGCACTGGAAACGACATTGTTGTTTCTTTCATGACATAAGTATAAGAAGAGAGAACGAAGACTTCCGCTTCAATTATCCTTTGAAAGTTTCCCAGTTTGCTGGATTGCCATATTGCTGGTGTCACAAATGAGCATTTTATCCTAAGAACAGAATGAAAGCAGAATAAATGCATGAGATGTAGCCAAAGGAGACTACAACGCCTGATCCAGAGTCAATGGAAAAACTCCAATGGGCTTTGGATCGGATCCATAAATGGGGTAGACATTATCTAAGTATTCATAGCACTCATCACAGAGGCATGTGAATGACTTACAGAAAGAAAAACAATTCTAGATGATGACGTACGCTTGGGGTTGATTCCCTTCCTTCTCCCAAAAGGCAAGATTACCCAATAGGAATAATAAAGGAAAAGAAAGAGATGGTCAGGTTGGTGCACTTACCGGGATCTGGCAGTAGAATTGATCAGGATGCAATCATCTGCATCCACCATTTGAATGATATTTCCTACCCGCAATTAAACTCCGCCAAAAGCAGCACAGACAGCACCGCTTGCCTAATGCGGTATGGACGGCGTCTTTCCTTAAATTGCGATATGTTATTAAAGTGTCAAATAACCAACTTATGACACGGAAATTATATAAACATAGAGTTACAGGCTCCAGGGGGGCTGAAGAAACCAAATCCAACAGAAGACTTTCCTCGAACAATGAGAAGGGGACTTTCCTCCTCTTTGAGGCTGGCAACAAATAGATCTAAAAGGGTGGAGATGAAAATCCAGTTCATAGAAGAGACTGGAACCATCTAACGCCAAGCAGGAATTATTTATTAACAAGTGGAAACCCACCACTTCTGCATTTGATTCAGCTTCACATTGTACAGGGGAGAGCAGCTTTACATTGTACAGTGGACAGAATGTCCATTTGAGCGCATCTGTCCATGGTCAGAAACACTGAGGCACTCCCAGCATGACTGCTCTGAAGAAAATACCTTTCCCTGCATGCTTTGAAACAACAGTTCAGAGGTGCATTTTCCGAAGTGGTAGAACTGGGTGAAGAAAGTCTAATCCAGGGCAGGATTAGCTAACCCACTCATTCAGGTTTGCATTTGCTGGCAAACTCATGGACTGTGTGGAGAAGGGTCAAGAGGGATTTCAGTACTAAGCTCTCGCCTGGTGAAGACGATACGAAGAATATGTGTCGTTGATGGTATGGATAGCAGGGACATTTACAGTTTCATTATACAGGGACTGTCATTTGATATATCTTGTATAATGCATAGAAGCACAAGCCCTTGGGCTGGTTGACCTCCTCTAGGCACTACTGCCAAACATAAAAAATAAAGCTTATATAATTAAGAACGTAAGAGCGGCCACAGTGGGTCAGACCAAAGGTCCATCTAGCCCAGTGTCCTGTCTTCTGACAGTGGCCAATGCCAGGTGTCCCAGAGGGAGTGAACAGAACAGGGAATCAAGTGATCACTCTCCTGTGATCCATTCGCAGCCTCTAACAAACAGAGGCTAGGGACATCATTCCTACCCATCCTGGCTAACAGCCATTGATGGACCTATCCTCCATGAATTTATCTAGTTCTTTTTTGGATGCTGTTAAAGTCCTGGTCTTCACAACATCTTCTGGCAAGGAGTTCCACAGGCACATCTTAGGAAAGCAAGGTCTAGATATACCCAAAGGGTAAAGGAATGTACATGCTCTCCACTTGCCCACGCTGGACTTCCCTGATACACTACTGTTTTTAGCAGTGTTGTGTCCCATAGCTTCAACCTTTGTCCTCCACAGGAAAGTGACACCATCACAGGACCCCACCACATAAGCCACAACATCAAGGGCCCATACAACTACACATCCTCTATTGCCCCTCTGCCATGTATACTGGCCAAACTGGCCAGTCTCTGCAACAAAGGAGAAATGGACGCAAATAAGACAAGGGAACACACAGAAACCCATAAGGGAACATTTCAACCTGCCTGGGCACTCAGTCCTGGATTTAAAAGTAGCCGTTCTTCTACACAGGTATTTCACTAGCCAGTCACAAAGAGTCTGCAGTGCTGGAATTTATCTACAGATTTGACACTGTTACTCTAGGCTTGAATAAAACCATTCACTGGTTGACACATTACAAAGCCAGTTTCTGCTGCCTTTGACATCTGCATTTCCCTATCAAAAGCTCTATATGGGACACATCCAGCCCACTTACTCAGCCTCATTAACACAGGTCCTACAATTGACAGGTACTTCTTCTGCTGTTGTATATCTCTCTTGGTTGCTGTTATTCCCACTCCAATTCATCTGATGAAATGGGTTTTGCCCATGAAAGCTCATGATTCTATCTATTTTGGTTAGTCTCTAAGGGTATGTCTAGACTACATGGCTCCGTCAACGGAGCCATGCAAACTAGTTTACCCGACACAGTCAATGAAGCAGGGATTTAAATAATCCCCGCTTCATTAAAATAAAAATGGCTGCCACGCTGTGCTGACAATCAGCTGATCCACCACAGCGCGGCAGTCTAGACGCGGATCAGTCAACAAGAGAAGACTTTGTTGACCGTTCCTGTAAACCTCATTTCACGAGGCATAAGGGAGCGGTTGACAGAGGCTTCCCTTTTCAGCCGATCTGCATCTAGACTGCCGTGCTGTGCCGGATCAGCTGATTGTTGGCACAGCGCGGCGGCCATTTTTATTTTAATGAACCGGGGATTATTTAAATCCCCACTTCATTGACTATGTCAGGTAAACTAGTTTACATGGCTCCGTCGACAGAGCCATGTAGTCTAGACATACCCTAAGGTGCCACAGGACCATGCGTTGTTTCTTTAGCCTGTCTTAGTGCAACCCTCTCTGCCTCTTGTGGGAGATTGATAGATCACTATTGGAGCCATTTTCACTTTAAATTCTTGGGGGGAAGGGCGGTTCCCTCTCCTGTTTCCATGCACAGGGCTGGGGGAGGAAAAGAATGTGATCCATACAATCAGTGTCAGTCTGTAGAGAGCCAGGTCAGAGTAAGGTGGGGTGAATTGTGCCCCTTTGCCTCCGGGGGCGGCCCGCTTGTCTCTCTATTCTGGGGTTCTTTTGCGTTACAGTTTTGAATTAAGAAATTAATTACTGTTACCTTACAACCTTCCAGCCAGAATATTCATGTTTTTTAGTTAATGTATGTAAGTGCCAGCACATAACAAAAAACTGGCCACAGGGATGGGGTATTTAATAACAAGAAAGTAAAGAAAAATAGCTACATAGAGTTATACCAGCAATTTACAATGTAATGAAAAGGAGGAAAAATGTACAACCTCTATCCAGAGACCTGAGCACTATTTGTATGCCAATGCTATAAAAGCTGCTAGACAAAGCAGGCTTCCCCCTAAAACACAAATACGCCAAGTCATGTCACTTTACTCTAGGCTCAGATGGTTTCTGACATCACGTTTCCCTGTAGAATTCCTTGCCCACAAGCAGGGCAAGGAAATGCCCTGAGAATGTAAAGATCACAGTTGTAACAGTCTTCAACACACCACATGCCTGGCAACTAGTTAAATAATGCATTTGAAAAATCATCATATGCTAGTAATGAGGAAAGTTGCACCTCTTCTGTCCACCTGGTGTTGTGATCTACTCCACGGTAGTTGCTCTTCATCTTCCACCTATTTTGTCAACACAGTAAGTAGTGAAGTGATGAACTCAAACAGGAATCTCAGACCCTACCCCTATATTGCCAGAGCTAGAGTTGGAAGGAGGCAAGACTCCTGTGTATGAATCCAAACTAACCCTACACTTTTTGTTTGGTCATGTTCATACTTGAGCAATGGTCTCAAGTTATAGTGGAGAAGGTCTGGGTTGGATACGAGGAAAAACTATTTCCCTAGGAGGGTGGGGAAGCACTGGGATGGGTTCCCTATGGAGGTGGTGGAATCTCCATCCCTAGAGGTTTTTTAATCCTGGCTGGCTGGGATGATTGAGTTGGGGTTGGTCCTGCTTTGGGCAGGGGGCTAGACTCGATGACTCCTGAGGTCTCTTCCAGCCCTAGGATTCAAGGATTCTGTATGGGAAGTACCCTCTTAGCTGAACCTATTTCACGTGCAGTCTGAAGCGGTGGAGAGCTTGTGACAGCAACTTGCGAGATTTTGGTGCCATCAGTAACTAAACTAGAATTCCAGTTTTGTCCTCCTACCAGTGCTCTGAAGCCCAGCCCGAACCTAATGCCAATCCCGTCACCCATTGATTATTCTGAATAGTTCAGTCAAGAGAGCTGAGTAAGGATTCCCAGCACACATGCAAGAAAAGCAGCTTCTCATGAATGGAACTTGCCCGTTTTCAAGGCTGCCACAATTTTGGGTGGAGAAAACGTGGCACAAAATGAACGGCTGGTGGAATTCCAATGGGAGTGTTAGAGCAAAAATTAAAGGTGGAGTAACCTCAGTGGCTTCATTATCGTCTAACGGAAGGGACTTACTCACCAGTTGGATTTGGTCTATCTCCAACTGTATTGTGCAGGGGTCAACATACATGTGAATGTGCAACGTTCTTAATTGCAAGGAAGAGAGCTTTGAACTCAAGTCGAGGTGTAGATGGGGAGGATAAACAAATCCTGTAAAGGTCATTATTGGTGAGTGTCTGCAATTAGGATAGTGTGACTGGAAAAGGCATTCCAGACTGGGGCAAAACGTTAACGAGTAACAGAAGGAGGAGGAGATGAAATGGCAGCCTGCATTTTTTCTCTTCTTTAAGAGCAGTAAGCCACAATCTAGGCAGTTAATGTAATGGGAGCTACACAGCTACACTTCCCTGTATGTTACTTTGACAATTTACACCTTTGGGATAAAGGTGGAGGATACTTATTTTATCTTCATGGCTTGATCCATCTCCCATCAAAATGTATGCCATGGAAATCAATTGAAGCAGGATCAGCCCTCCAGACCTCACAAATGTGAAGTCGACGCAATCTGTAAAACAAACACTTACACAATAAAAGAGTGATAGATTAGGAAATCGCTGGTAATTGGTAAGCCTGGAGGTCCAGAAAGTTACAAATGGATGGTTGCCGTGCAGACAGAGATAACCCCAGTGAGCTTGTCTCTGCTTGTCTAAGCCACATGTGTGTATATCAAATGGGTAAGACAGATGAGGAGCTTAGGGGGCGTAGGAAATGGATTCAAATTTATCAACGAATATGTTCACAGCAGCTGTTTTTAAGCTAATGTTTAGAGTTTGCCATTATGCAGTGGATGGAAGGAAAACATCTTAAGGTTGTCTTTGTATTTAATACCAGTCTTATTTTACTCCAAAGGGCTCCCCATTCAAATCTCTAATTCTTATGGTGCCCTGTGACAGACACCCCCCTATGCTGTAAAAAATGGAGTTGCGGACACAGATATGCCTACCTCAAAGGTGCTTTGGACAAATTGTCTCGTATAACTTATCAATCTTCATGTCATAATCCGCTGGATCTGTTTAGCTTATTTTGGTGTTTGTATCAACCTGGTGTGTAAAATTAGACATATAGCGTATGGAATGCTTTATGGTTTTAAATGTGCAAAGGAAAGCCATCAAGGGTGTTTCCAATGCCGGGATGCCTCAGTGTCTGGGCAATCATATGCAGATAGCCTTTTGTCCTTAAGTCTTAGCAGTGATTGGTCGCAGGAAGTCACGTGACCTCCCTAACTGGTAGGGACTGGCCAAGTAACTTCCCATGCAAAAGTGGGAATCTTTAAAACAATAGGAAACTAGGAGGTCTTTGTCGTTGGCTGGGGCACTCCCAAGAAAGGGATCCAAAGACCCCATGATGAGGAGCAGCTCTGGTTTGAAGGCTTAGCTGGAAAGGGAACAGTTTTAGGGTGAGTTTGTAATACATTTGTACTGAGGTTTTAGGGTTAGAATTAGCTACGCATTTTCTGTTGTTTTAAGTTTGTAATCTGCTTTGCTCTGCCTGTTCTCATTTATTACCACTTAACTCCTACTGCTTGCACTTAGTAAAATCACTTTTATTTACTATCAAGCCCAGTGTAAGTAATTGTTACCTGGGGGAGCAACCAGTGTGTACATTCCCCCTTTCATTGTTAAAGGGGGCTTGCCCAAAAAATTCCTTTGGGGTTCTGATCCCATTTTGGGAGTGGTATCTCAGGAAGCTGGGCCCAAAACTGCATTTTCCTTGGACCTGAAGAGTTTCAGTGTTTGTACTGTTTCTCGGGGTGGGGGGGGGAAGGCAGTGATCTTAGCTCTATGCTTTGGCTGGGGAAGGCCAGGGATCTGGCCCAGCAGGACCGAGCAGTGAGAAGCTCCAGATAGCAAAAAGGCGAGTGGCAGTGGAATTGTCAGCTCTCCGGGAGCACCCCCAAAGGGTCTTCTGTGACCGCCCCCCGTCACAACCCCCTTGAACTAAAAGGCATCACTCATATCTATCTATATGATCTACCAAAAAAATAAATAGGTTTGCCAAGTTACGGAGTTTTCTGTTTGAATTGGTGTGATAAAAAAACAGGAGAAATCAAAGAAGAAAAAAAATTGTCGCTCCAGCGGTAGCAATCGTCAAGTTATTTTTAATACTACTCAGTCTGTCAGCCACTCAGTACTGAAGACTAGATTTTTAAGTAGGGTGAGTCAGTTGAACATAGGCCTAAATAATTTTCTCAATCTAGTCATTCTAGGCAGTGCGTTTAAATCGTACGAGGCTATTTAGATTATAAACCCTAAGCCCTGGTGTACACTAGGATTTTATTTCAAAATAATTCCCTTCGGGTAAATTTATAAGCAGAGCATCCACACTACCAAGCCCGTTACTTTGAAATAGCAGGCCACTTAATTCGATTCATTCGAAATCTGTACTCCTGCTTTTCATCAGGAGTAACGCTAATTCTGAAATAGCTATTTTGAAATAGCAGCAATGTGGATGCTCTGGTGTCGCTATTTCAAAATAATGACTCTCCCAAGTAATTCAAACTAATTACTTCCCAGTGCTCCCTGGAGCTCTAAGTCTGAGGTAGCGCGTCCACATTAATGGAGCCTGCCTCAGACTAATTTCGAAGCTTCCCCCATAGTGTGGACACGCTAGTTTGATTTTGTAAAATCGGGAATTTTTACGTCGAACAACATGGCCTAAGGAACGTGGCTTCTGCAGTGTCCTGAGATAGACTGAACATACTGTCAGCATTTAAATATGTAATAAAGACTACACAGCCATTGTTCCTTTAATTGTCACTTGAATGTCCTACCTCTCCCTCCAGATTTGGGAGAAGGCTGAACTAGATGTGAGGAATTGAGCTGCTCAAATTTTCAACCAGAACTTCTTTATCCTACCACTTCACGCACATGCCCAAGTGCACACAAACAGATTCAGAGCAACAAAACACTGGCAGACCTCTGCTAAATGTGCCAACTTGTTTTTGTTTCCAGCTGAACAAAAGATATTGCACTTCATTTTGCTATTTTGAAATGGAAATCATTGGATTTCCCACTCCAAAATGACTTTTGATTTTGAGTTTATTTCCATTTTAATTCAAAAAAAGACTGAACAAAGATTCAGCCAAAGTCAATTTTCTGCAACTCTTTCTATGCACAATACAGTTTAGAGAAAAAAAAATCTGGACTGACCTGAAATGAATTCTTCCCCAACCCCACAACTCCACTATCAGTTGAGTGAACAAACTGAAACCTCCCCCCCAAATTATTCCAACAGCGCTAGCCAGGACAACTTGGGCGCCAGTCCTGGCTCTGCAATTGCTTGCTGTGGCATCTTCAGCAAGTTATTTCATAGTAATAGAGATGTAGCCGTGTTAGTCTGGTCTTGCTGAAACAAAAGACAGGACTATGCAGCACTTTAAAGACTAACAAGATGGTTTATTAGGTGATGGAAGTGGGTCTGGCCCACGAAAACTCATCACCTAATAAACCATCTTGTTAGTCTTTAAAGTGCTGCATAGTCCTGTCTATTGTTTCATTCTGTTCCTGTTTCGCCTCCTACCTTTGTCTAGCTAGACTAGAACAGGGGTGGCCAACTCATTTAACAAAAAGAGCCAAAACAGCACTGGAAAAAATGTGAAGAGCTGCACCAGAATTATCGAGCCCCCCCAGAACAGAACTGGCAAGCAAAAACAAAAATGTAAAAAAAAAATTCTAAAAAGGAGGCTGCCCCTTTAAGACGGCCGCCATCTTGGGCGCCATTTTTAAAACCCTGCAGTTCTGACCCGGTAAGCACAGGGAAGCTGGGGACTGGGTGGGGGGAAGCCGGCGGGAGGCGGGGGGCCGTTGGGGAGAGTCACAGGAGCAGCTTTGTGAGCTGTCTTCACAGCACCAAATTTCAAAATAGAGCACTATTCCGAAACGCCTCTTACTCCTCATGGAACGAGGTTTACAGGGATGTCAGAATAGCGTGCCCGTTATATTTCAAAATAATGGGCTTGCTCAAAAGACACAGAATAACTATTTTGGGATACCGGAAGCATCCTGAAATAGCTCCTCAGTGTAGATGTAGCCTTTGGGCCCTACTGTTTTACAACGAATACATACCAGTACATTCCAAAACACTGACACGGAGGGTTAAATTCTTCCCAGATTTGCTCCTTTGAAGCCCAAGGTGGATTGCATGAAGTGTAGATCACAGCTGACTCTGCTCCTTTGAAGGTAAGTAATGCTGCAGTGATTAGAAAATAATCTGAATTAACACTGGTATTTTTTTGAGAGCTGCTTGAGGAGTAAACAGCTACTCACCAGGAGCAAATACATCAGAAACTGACCCAGAGGGGAGAGGAGTTACCAGATCAGTCAGCAGCTAATATTCGAGCTCCTGTCGCTATTACCAACTGCAGGTATTTTGCTCCTTTCACTTTCATAGGCTGGCTCAATATTTGTAACATACTGGGAGCAATTTTTTTTAAAGTAAATGGACTTTTTAAAAAAATCAACTCCTCTACATACTACATTACAGGCTGGAGTGCCAGAACACACGGTAATGTTCCAGGTAAGACAATTTTCTCTCTCCTTGTTTCTCTTTACAGAGCTGTGAAAGGAGGAAAGAAAGTGGGGAGGGGGGGGGGGAGAGAAGCCACATAAAAAGGAAAGGCGTAAAAGATAAATAGAAAAGAAAATCTTAATAAGGCTCTTTTTGTGGCGACTGCTGTATTAAATTAAAGTCATACATAGGTTTCAAAGAAAATCGTATGTCGGCGGAATGGTGAATCCACCTGACAGTGCATGCTAACAGAATTGTAAATGTAAAGGGTAATGCTTGTCAGTTCCTGACAGCTCTAAATGGCCTTTTAGTTCCGTACGCAGAGCTGTCATAAAAAAACATAAAAATGCATATGCAGACAGCTGAAACGGCAATGCACATCATTATCTGCAAATGGTATAAGTATCCTGAACAAAGGGCCTTCCAGCTTAAGGACAAGCATAAGACATTTTTCTGCCTCTAGCCTTAAAACAAAGTGCTGTCAAGAAAACAAGTTTCCCAGTGCCAGGACGGAGGATTTTCTGTCAATCAGCAAGGTGCTGCATTTGTACATATTTTTCTGACCCTGACTATGAGAAGAGCATCCTTAACAAATGTGTATTTAACTTCTGGCAGATACATCTGTTTCTTCTGCAAATTTTTTTCTCTATATTTTTTTAAAACCCACTGTAGCGCTGAAGAGTTTTGCTGTGTACTTGCTAGCTCCATTGTTTCCTGGCTTTTCCTCCTTTCTTTTCAAGCATGTGCCCAATGGCTTCATCATTTGGAGGCCGTTGACGGTGCGGGTTGCTTTAAAGAACCGGCTACGCTGTGTGACGAATCCTATTAAAATGGTGAGTTTTCTTCTGATGATATCACTCCATCACTGGAGATATTTAAGAGCAGGTTGGATAGACGTCAGGGATGATCTAGACGATGCTTGGTCCTGCCGTGAGGGCAGGGGACTGGACTCGATGACCTCTCGAGTTCCGTCCTAGTGTTCTATGATTCTATGATCAGGGCTTAGTATCCCTGTGTAATTGTGTTTAACTGTGTTTTTACGTACACTTCTCCAAGGTTGCAAGTACAGATGCAACTGAGTTTTTACAAGGCACACAAGACCTTCAGTAGCCAATCTTAGCCTTCATCTTCAGCTGGCTGGCTTTTACTCAAGGGAGTCCACCAGAGTGGACTTTGCAAGCTTTGCAAGCTACTCTAGACACCAGAAAACTCAGGTCCCGTTGCCCCCAAGGAGAAAGGTGCCTCCATCAAAGTTTCTATGCCAAAAGCCATGCCAAGGTGGGCTCCAGCAGCACAGCTAGTGACTTTGCAGTAAATCTCAACCGGGCAGGTAAGATGGGCGGCAGAAGATCTCCTGTAACCAGTCTCATGGCCCTGTTTGAGCATAGCTTAGCTCCCTTTAGGGAGTGGCCTTCCTAGCCCCCAATGGGAGGCGGACTGGGAGCAGGAAGTTGTGGTTGGGAATTTTCCCTCCAGTGCTCTACCTAGCCAGGGTGGAAGGGCCAGGTGCTCCTTTCTGCTCAGCCTCCAATCCATCAGGACTCAGCCGCGGGAGCAAGGTGAGGGCTAGTTTGTGGCTGAACATGGACAAAGGGCACAAGGAGAGTGAAGCAGATTTGCAAAAGGAGAGGGGACATCACCATTGCCCCTGGCAGATGGACACGGATGCCTGGCGCGGTCTTTCCCTCGTCCGCACTCTAAACCCTACGAAATCTTCCCTCTCTTTGGATTACTTTTTCCCATTTGCAGTCAAGTAACTACCAAGCCCCTCCCCCCACAAGCCTCCTTCCACTTCTTCCCGTATCAATTCTTTTTCGATAGTGTTTGAAAGCTCAGTCAAATCTCCTGCCTTCTAGACTATGCCACCTGCAAGCTGCAAATATCCAGCCTTCAGCATCCACCTGTATAAGAGACAATGACAGTTCTCCCCTCTCCCCCCGGACTTGCACCGCAATGCCTGGTGTACACAGGTCGCTCCTTAACGTAGCCTCACATTACCCTAAATTGCCCACCCAAAGTCTCTTTCCACTGGCTTGGTGGGGGCAGCATATAACACACAAGCACGGACCAACGGTGCGCCAAACATCCAAAAGCAAAAAAGGCAAAATATTTCCATCTGCAAGGATGGCAGGGGAAACTATCAGCGTTTTCTACCCCTTTTATGGCTTCCGAGTGGGAAGCGCTAGTGTGAAATTACCCCTAAGAGTTGCTTAATTGCACCTTAATTTTTCTTTATAATTTCTAGCCGTCTCTCCATTACACACCACCTTTTTCACAAGTACAGGCTGAACCTCTCTAGTCCAGAACTCTCTGGTCAAGAAACATCCGTGGTCCGCGATGATGTTATTTACCTGGATGTCCACTTAGCAGTAAATTTCCCGTGGTTCAGCACAGTCCAAACACCATATGAGGTGTCACCCGTGGGACAACCCCTCTGAAAATCCTGCTGACAATGCAAAACCGTCAGCACAACCCGTCGATTAAATGCTCTTTACTTCCTTGGGAAGAGCCCCTTCGGGTTCAAGGGGACGTCTCACAGCAGTGAGGCGAGCAGCCTGGAGCTCAACATGTGGGCGCTGTGTCCTGCCCGAAAGACAGGGATTATGGGCCATTGCATGAGGGTCCAGTGGAAGGTCCAGCGGAGGGCAACCAAAACACTGAGGGGGCTGGAGCACAGGACCTATGAGGAGAGGCTGAGGGATTGGGGCTTGTTTAGTCTGCAGAAGAGAAGAGTTAAGGGGGATTTGAGAGCAGCCTTCAATGTCCTGAAGGGGGGTCCAAAGAGGATAGAGAGAGGCTGTTCTCAGTGGTGGCAGAACAAGGAGCAATGGTCTCAAGTTGCAGTGGGGGAGGTCTAGGTGGATATTAGGGAAAAACAATTTCCCTAGGAGGGTGGGGAAGCACTGGGATGGGTTACCTGGGGAGGGGGTGGAATCTCCATCCCTAGAGGTTTTAAGTCCCGACTTGACCAAGCCCTGGGTGGGCTGATTGAGTCGGGGCTGGTCCTGCTTTGGGCAGAGGGCTGGACTCGGTGACTCCTGAGGTCTCTTCCAGCCCTAGGGTTCTAGGATTCTATGGCTCCTGGTAACGGGCCAGTGGAAGAGTCCATGATACAGTGGAAATCCGCACTCACACCTAGGCCTGCAGCCTGCAAAGTGTCTCTCAGGAGCCTCATCCCAACACAAAAACCAGGTGCCCAGGGAGCAGCCGCCTTAAGAAGTAGCTTTCACTGGAGATCACAACAGCGCAGACTGTGCAACGGTTCCTGCCCCTCGCTCTGCCCTCAAACTGCCTCTAAGCCACCGCCGCTGGAGCACGTCTTCCCAGGAGTCAAAAGCTGCTCGCAGTGGTTGGGAAAAGGTCTTGGACGACAGCATGGAACGGTATCGCTGGGCCGTGTGGGCCAGGACAGGGTGTTTCTACGTCAGTAGCGCGCACGTCCTAAAAATAGACCCTGGGTAGTCTCAATGCACATGGTCGCGGAGGGCTCTGGTCACACCGGGGGTGGGGAGGACACCTCCTTACCACAAACCCAGGGATTCATCCGGCCCAGTTTAGTGCCCCCTTTCTCCCTTGCCACCGTTGCAGCTCTCCTTCCCCTCAGAGTCACAGCCCAGCTGCCTTGCAGCCCGCCCAGCTGTCCAGGTCACGCTCGTGGGACGTCTCCTCAAGTCCCTCAGCAGCACCAGGCAGCCCTTACACCCGCTGCGCGGATTGTGGCTCTCCGGCAGCAACGTGGGCCGTCTGCCCTTCCCTGCCCCATGCCATACCCATGCTGCAATGGATGACAGGGGGATCCAAAACCCCCCCCCCCTGCATTCCAGTCCAGTGCCCCACAGCCAACCGGTAAGGTCTGTGGCTATACCAGCTTCACTGCGCTCATCGCGGGACTACTTCCCATTGGTCTTCCCCGAGCTATTCCACCTTGCTGCTCAGACTTCTGTCCCTCAGGCCTGTGAGGTAAGCTCGCTCAGGGGTTCCTCTATCCCCGCCTTACCTCAGGGAGAGAAACTGCCGGGTTCCTCCCTCCAGCCTCCTGGCTTTTGAGAAGGCCCACCTGTTCCCACACAGGTGAGCTTCCTTCTAATTAGTTGCCTCCCCTACGGCCTAAGTCCCCATTGTTTGCAATTTAATTGACTGTTTGCTCTTCCCTGGCCTAATTCAGCCTTCCAGGGCCTCCGTGGGGCACACCCCCCCATTCCCATCACACACATTATAACTATACCATCAATGGCCTTTTGTGATATTTAAAACATCTGCTATGAAAATCTGTGCTGGATTCATTAAAAGGATCGTGGGAGATACTATTTTCATTTTTTAGAAAATTAAAAGCATTCTTTCTTGCTGCGTCATTAAACTCTTGCATTTTCATGGCGTGTTTTTTTAATAGTATTGATCCTGGACAGAGGGGTCTGTTTAGTTCACGTTTGTACAAGCCTCCTAGAAGTCAGTGCATCTGCTTGCCGGACGGAGGGCTGTTAGTGGAGCCCTCAGCCTATGAAAATACCACCAGAACCAAATGTGACAGTGTCAGGGTGCATTCACTCTCGGCGCACCCCGTCACGGCTGAGCATGGCATGGAGGACCCAGATCTCGCCTCGCTAGCCCACCCCCCAGCTGAGTGTTGTCCAGGCCTGTGGTGGAGGTCTGCTTCTTCTCGTCACTCAGCCCTCCTGTCAGCTCACCATGGTCTAGACGGTGCTGGGTCCTGCCGTGGGGGCAGGGGACTGGACTCGATGACCTCTCGAGGTCCCTTCCAGTGCTAGGATTCTATGACTGAGTCCCACTCCTTCAGGGGTAAGGAGAGCACAGCTGACGTCCAAGAACCTCCCCCCGCAGAAGATCGTTCTGCCCCCATCCCGGCCTCCTCTTCATTCTGCCCCGCCTTGGTCTCACTAGGCCTTGTATGCTGCTTCCCCGAGGCTGGCAGAGGAGCCCAGACCTGTCCTCTTCCCTAGGGTCCGGCCCAGGGACACCAATGCCTGGTCCTTCAAGGTTGCAGCTGGTTTCTGAGACCACTTCCTACCTCTGACCCCCTTCTGCCGGTGCCCTGCAGTTTATACTCAGCTTCTCTGCTGGTTTCCAGGCCGAAGGGTGCCGAGCTTTCTGGACTGGCTGGGAGTCTCCTGGAACTGGACTCCTTCTCCTGGGGGTGACTGAAGCCAAACAGGGAGATTTTAGGCTGCTCAAAGGCCAGCAATGCAGCGGGGCTAAAGCAGGCTCTCTCCCTGCCCTGGCTCCATGCAGCTCCTGGGAGTGACCGGCATGTCCAGCGCTGGAGGGGAGGGGTACCAGAAGGTCTCTGCACAATGCCCCTGCCCCCCCCAGCGCCACCTCCGCAGATCCCATTGGCCAGGAACCACGGCAGGCCGGGGCAGCGCACAAAGCTGCCTGGCTGCCCCCGGGGCTGGTCATGCCGGGTGTTTCTCAGAAGCCGCCTGAGGTAAGCGTTGCCTGGCTGGAGTCCGCACCCCTCCTACATCCTCCTCCACCCCAACCCCAGGCTCAGCCCAGGGCCCCCTGCCTCACTCTGAACCCCTCAGCCACATGCTCCAGCCCAGAGCCCACACCCTCCCTCCTGTACCCCAACTCCTTGCCCCAGCCTGGGGAAAGTGAGGCAGGGTGGGGGAGAGCTGGTGATGGAGGGACGGGGATAGAGTGGGGGAAGGGGATGGCAGCGTCTCAGAGAAGGCGCAAAGCTGGGGCAGGGCAAGGGCAGGGCTGGACTAAGGGGTGGGCGAGCCAGGCAGCTGCCCAGGGCGCCAAGCCGATGGGGGCGCCTGATAGCAGCTGTAAGGGGCACACGGCATCCCTCATAGCTGCCATCAGGCGCTGCACACCCGGCTTCTGCAGCGCTGACCCCCCCCATCCCCGCAGCGCCGGCCAGCAGCGCCCTTCCCCCCTACGGCCACGGGGCCCTGCACGGCTAGGTGCTGCACGCCAGCAGCGGTGGCCGGGCCGGGCTGGGCAGCACATGTGCCGTGCACCCCGGGGGCAGGCCCTGGGCTGTGTGCCAGCAGCTGGGCTGGGCAGCACATGCGCCGTGCGCCCCGGGGGCGAGCCCTGGGCTGTTTGCCAGCAGCTGGGCTGGGCAGCACATGCGCCGTGCGCCCCGGGGGCGGGCCCTGGGCTGTGTGCCAGCAGCTGGGCTGGGCAGCACATGCGCCGTGCACACCGGGGGCGGGCCCGCGCATGCGCCGTGCTCCCGGGGGCAGCACCGCGCGCCCGGGCTCGGGGCGCCAAAATGGCTCGGGCCGGCCCTGGGCAAGGGTGTTTGAGCTTGTGCCGTTAGACAGTTGGTCCCCCTATCCAGGCCTCTGGTTTCTCCCTAGGCCTTCCCAGCCTCTTTCTCTGCCAGAGCCCCGTTATCTCAGGACTCCTTCTCTGTGCCTCGCCTCCTGGCCAGGGCCCACAACCGGGATTCATTTCACCTTTCTTCAGGTGGCCTTCCCCAGGCAGGGGAGCTCCCTACCTGTCCCCTCTCCGGGACCTTCCCAGGAGCCTTCACAGCCTTCTGTTATGTGAACGGCTCGGCTGGCTCCGATAAAACCTCCGCCCTGACACACCCGCCAGGTGGGTTAACTGAGCTCTTCAGAGGTCTCTTAACTCTTTGTTCATCTGGGCGGGGCAGAGGCCTCCTGATACGGACCCCAACACGTGTGGAGAGAACAGCCCAATTCAATATTTCGGAGGGGGACCCATGAAATCTGGTCATGCTCAGCGGAGCTAGCTTGAGTTGTGAGGTAAATGTAGGTGCGTGTGCACTGCCCGGAGAAGCCACTCCAGGGACCCACTGGGAGACAGATGCAGCTAAAAGCAGGAACCGCAGAGGCAGGGGAGTCCCAGCCCTGATCTGCCGGACAAGTCAGATTCTGTTTCCTTTCTGTGCTTGGCTTCTCTGTTGCGACAGCCGGAGACATTAACTGCTGGAGAATGTGGGTTTTGTGGTGTGGACAGCAAGCCGCTGGAAGCTAGACCAACCCCACTAGGTCCATGCACACAGGTCACTGCCACGCAAGCAGAGGGTAAAATCTTTTCGGCCAGTGCTGAATAGAGTGTCATTGGAGCGGTTCCCCTGGAGGTAAAAGGGTCCGTCTCCCTTCACTAATCCCTGCGTACTCCACTTGAGCTATTATCTTTAAATATACAGACAAGGAAACAAACAAGGAAGAAGGAGATTCTTTTATTGCATTTCTTCAAATAAAATGCCTGTGTTCTCTCACTCGCTCTCTCTTGGATGGCTCCCGCACAATTTACACAAGGTGAATTTGACCTTCAAGAGGCAGAACATCTGGGAATGACAATTAAAAGCCATCTGCACCCAAGACAAACAGGTTGTTCACTACCCACTCCATTCTGTTGCCTTCAGAAGTGGGAGGAGGGGGGCTACTCTCAAGACAGCCATCCCCTTTTTTTATTGGCCTTTGCCCGTGCCGTCAGAGATGGGAAAAGGCTGAAAACCTGCCCACGTTCCTTCCCAAGGAGGCTGAAAGACGCCGGCAGGAAAACCAGGCTCCTCCATCGGTGCTCTCAAAGATTTTTTTGCTCTGGGAAACTGGATCTGGTGATGATAAATCTAAAGTTAACAGTTCCACCTTGGAACCAGCCTGACGCTACTCAATCGCTCTCACAGGAAAACGCATGTGCCATTCTATCACAGGCCAGTTCTCACTGGCTCCAGACCAAGGATTGTCAAGTACTAAGATGCAATGTTCCCACTAATCTTTTCTCATTCAGGCGTATATTTTTTTTCCATCCATGTGCAGAATAATTTTTGTGCGTGCCAAGGCATGTGCGGGATGTGCACCACCAGTAGAAGCAAAACACATAGCTGTGGGCACCCTGCTAATCAGCTGGGTGGCATTTGACTCTCTCCTGTGTAGTCGCACACGTGCACAGCTTCCAGGAAACACTGCTAAGATGTCACTCCTGGAAACACCACTTTGCACTGCACTCCTGTTTAGGAAGGCTGAAGAGAACCAACACATTTTAATGCCTTTGCGAGATGCACACCTTCTCCCGCAGCAGGACTTCCAAATTATTTATGGATATACTGAGCACAGCCCAATACCCTGATTCCTTTGAGTACGTGATGGCACAGAATTTAGAGCCGCTGTTAAAAGCCATATGGTCGCATCCACAGTGGCGATTCTTCTGGGTAGGCCAGGCAGGTGCTAGCTACCTGGCGATAAACAGTAAGGTTCAAAAAGCAAAGGAAGAGATAAAAGCAAGAGAATGCATTGGGGTTGGGGGGTGCATGCAATCCAGGAAAAAAAGCGTTTTCATGGTGTTTTCATGCCATTTATCTGCTCATCTCTTGCGTCTTAATTTTATCCCACTCAGGAACAAGGGCCGGCCCACAACATTTTGGCACCTGAGGCGGGGAGCTCAAATGATGCCCCCATACCCCTCGCTTGGGCCAAAACTTTGAAAGATCTCAGTTCTGCCTTCTTCCTGTTCTACTCCTCTCATGGCACTGCAGACAGAATACATAGGCACCAGCACCAGACACAATTTTCTACACTCTGGGTCCTAGTGGCGCCCCCCCACAGTCTGGCACCTGAGGCTGCCGCCTCAGTTCGCCTCATGTAAGGCCAGCCCTGCTCTGGAAGGGAAGTGGAGCCCGCACGAGAACATTGCTCCCAGCAAAAGCCTCACCCAGTGAGCTCCGTACCAGGGAATCCTGGGTCCCTTCTCTTCACCTGTCTGCTGTGTCTAGTCCCAGCAGCTTTCTCCATGGCAATGAACATTGTGGTTGAGAAATGGTGTCACGGCAGAAGACACGAGGTCTGGGAACAACGACCCTGCACACATTGAATCTACATGGCTCAAAAAGGCAGGAAACTCATAAGAACCTCAAAACGGCCAGACTGGGCCAGACCAAAGGTCCATCCGGCCTAGCATCCTGTCTGCCGACAGTGGCCAATGCCAGGTGTCTCAGAGGCCATGAACAGAACAGGGAATCATCGAGTGGTTCCTCCCCTGTTGCCCAGTCTCTGGCTAGTCAAGCTATCTCCTAAACAACAGTCCTTCCATTAGCATTGTGGGGGTGACTCAGAGAAACCAGAGAGCTGAAGTTACTCAAGCAGAAAGATACTTTAGAAAATATTCCACCCAGTGGATGAGACAGGCACGTGTCACACCTCAGAGATTTAACCCCATTTCCCTTCGATGAGAGCCCAGACACTCAGAGAATTAACCAAGATTATATTGACAGTTTTAGGTTCCACAACAATTCACCTTGTATATGCCCTATAAACACCTTTCTTTTCGGTGTCACTCACGCGCTTATTTTCTGCCTCAGTAATTCCCTGCTAAGATCCCATTCCCATAACAAAAAGAAAAAATGAGTGACACCTCAAACAATATTTGATAGTCTAACAACAATTTCCAACTTCAAAGGCTATGTACATAAAAGTTGAAGACTTTTGCTACAGAACCAAACCACTGGGAAATCATTTTCCAACTGACATTAATTCCCCAGCCACTCGAATGAAGACTTTAACTAAAAATCTAACTTTTTAATGGGGGTTCTTTCACATTTTAATGTCGGCTCCAGAGTGCACGTAGAAAACCCAGGCCGTTTTCCCTTTAAATCTAAGAATGGGGGGTAACAGAGTAACCCCACAAACACAAAAGAACCTCGTGGTTAGAGGCCCGTTCATGCATGCTGCCATTCAGCACGTTAAGGCTTGGCAGAGTCAAAAAGATTGTCAGATTCTTTATGAACAGAGAAATCAAGGAGGCTAAACAAAGAAAATGCCAAAAGAGAAAACCTCTGGTGGTAGGGGATGTCTTTGAAGATACAAAGATATATGTACGTTCTGGCAATGACAATGACAGCAAAATTACTTCTTATTTATGAACCACTAGTGGAGCCAGATGATGGAGCTCAACAATCCATGTACGGGATTTGAGATTTCAACGCTAGCAATCAAGGATCTATTAAAAAAAAAAGAAGACAATGGGCCAATTTCTGCTCCCAGCGACGTTGGCAAAATCCGTTGGAATTGTTTCTTTGAAATCGTCTTCGCTAATCCCCTCTCTAGCTTGCAGTGAATGAGAGCACTGTGCATCCTGGGGGTGAGTTGAATTGGGGAGCATGTCAGGAGGCCCATAAATGGCTCTGGACCTTCTTTTCGCCATCTGTTTCAAACTTGATGTCTTGATCGATGGTTTCACTGATTATCCATCACGAATGTCATCTCCCGGCTGAAGTTTTGTGACTTGAAATATGGGTCTTTTGCTTGAATTGCAGTGACTAAGAACATTGGAAGCCACTTAAATATGCTCTAAATGACTTAAATTGGTAACATGCAATATTGCTTCATACGCCTTGCCAAGCTGCATAGTAAAAGTTTAAATGATTAAACCAATTTAATGTATGAAACAGGCCCTCCATCAGGCAGAGAAATAGTCAGGTTTTCCAGGGTAAGCTTTGCCTGTTGGCTAGTGTTGTGCAGAGGTATCTAGATACCTTTGCCAGGAGAAAGAGAAATAATGGATGCGGCTGAAAATGAAAACGACCTTGATCTTAAAGTCGTTACTTCATTCCCTCAAATATCTGAGAGTGCAACGACAGCCTCTAGGGCCCAAGTGTCAATGGTTACTTTTACGTTTTCCTGAGTACTGATCCATCATGTTCACATCTGGATGTGAAAACATCACTCGGGCTATTGCTATAACGAAGAATCAAGGTCATGTTTTCAGATGGACAGATAATTATTTTTTGTCTGTTTCTGAAAAAAAAAAGCATTGCTAGGCATCAGGCTTAAAACAAACAGAAGGCAGTATTTCTTCAGGCAGTGCACAGTCAACCTGGGGAACTCCTTGCCAGAGGATGTTATAAAGACCAGAACTATATCAGTGCTGAAAAAAAAAGAACTAGATATATTCATAGAGGATGAATCCATCAATGGCTATTAGCCAAGATGGGTAGGAATGCAAAACTATGCTCTGAACAGTTGTTCTCAACCCGCAACCTGTGGCCCATGTGACTTCCGCAGGGCCATATAGGCAATATATATAATGTGTGACCCACAGAACAAACTGTACATGCAGCAATTGATAACCACTGCTCTAGTGTCCCTAGTCTCTGTTTACCGGATGCTGGGAATGTGCAACAGAGGATGGATCACTCAATGATTCCCTGCTCTGCTCATCCCTGGGGCACCTGGCAGTGGCCCCTGTCAGAAGAGAGAACACTGGGTGAGGTGGACCTTTGGTGTGACTCAGTGTGGCCGCTCTTATGTTGGCTCCATGCCCTCTCCCTTGCAGGTCTTTCCCCATGCACTGCTCTCTGGTATGCACATCTGCTTAAGAGATTAAAAACATCTGTGACTCCTGGGTGAAAGCTTATGAAGCATGAGGAAATACCATGCTTCTGGCCATAAGCTAAGTGTCTGTGAGGGGTCAGGAAGGAATTCCCGCCCATCGTTCCCAGGCACAGCCCCACAGTGTGTGTGTGTCTGTGTCTGGTGTGCGCGTGTGCACACGCGCTACTTCAAAGTTCCACAAAGTGTCCCTTGCTGGAGACACACTGCCAGACTCGAAGGCAGGCCTGCACAACATGCGGCCCGAGGGCCACACGCGGCCCGCAGGGGCTGACTGTGCGGCCCGTGACAATTCTGGGCGGTGCGGCCCCATCCGATCCGCAGCGCCGCCAGGGAGGGGGAAGTGCGGCGATTCTTGCCGCCGGGCTGCCTGCGTGCAGCTCCGATGCGAGGCGGCGGGGCGTGAGCCAGAGGGCAGGATGCCAGCAGACGCCAGGACGCTGGTGTGACGTCATGGCCAGCGACCGCCGGATTCAAAAAGGCAGAAGCCAGGTAGGGGAGGGGAAGGGGCTTGTGCTGAGGGGAAGGGGGCAGGTGGGGAGAAAGGGGAAGACACCAAGGGGCAGGGTGAAGGACAGATAAATGCCCGGGGGCCAAGTGGAGACACGTGGTTTTGCTCAACAAAAATGTTTAGCTGCATGTTTGGTATTTTTGGGGAGAGCCTCCCTACTTGCGGGCCGCAGCTGTTTTCTTTGGAGTAACATGGCCCTCGTCACTTTCCGAGTTGTGCCGGCCTGCTCCAAGGCCTGACGGTTGTATCGGCTGTAGCAGGATTCTGTGCTCCCTGCTGTACGTCCCATCAAGACACTTTGGCCACAGGGTCTCGTACCAGTGGCATTTGGCTGGTTGGCATGTGTGCAGCCTCCATGTAGCCAGGAGGCCGGGCTCCTCTCAGACGCAGAGGGAGCGCCACATGCGGCCTGGGGAGTGGAGCCCAGAGGGTGGGACAGGAAGGGGAATTATAAAAGGCCGGACCAGACGACGCTTGGTTGGAGCGAGGCCGATAGACGCCCCGTATCTGAGCCCCGACACTGGAGCCTTATAACACGCCAGAGCCACACGTACTGACTGCCCCCGCCTGCTTAATGGCTGGGGAAACAGCCTATTGCAGCTCAGCCAGACTGCAGGCCGGAGCCTTAGCCGGCAGCCGCCCGCCCTGCCCACGTGCTGGATGGGGGGGTGGGTTCATCTTGTTCTGGGCACTGTGTACGGCCCGCCCTGCTGGGGGGACAGGCCCCTTTGTGAACTGAATCCCCCGCTCTTGTTGGCTCTAGCGGATGCCACTCAGAAGGAGGCGGGGCGGGCACCGGTGCTGACGAGGGCCCCGCTAGCTGGCACGACGCAGTGGGGCGGCAGGGGTCTCTGATCCCTAATGCCAGGTCTCGCATGCCAGGGCTGCCCGGGGGAGTCGGGGGAGTCTTTCCATTGTGCTATGGGCTTTGGAGCTCAGACACATCCCTGCACTGGGGACACTGCTGGAGTGCGCCCCTGGAGGCCACGCATTCATAGGTGCGGGATCTAGGGGTGCAGGTGTGGCTGCAGCACCCCAGCCAGCGTCCTGGGGCCCAGTTGCCAGCCCTGCTGTCATGGGGCAGGCGCACCCCATCCCTTAAGTTGGGCGGAATAATTACTCCCTGCAGTCTCATACAGGGCAGCATGGCCTAGTGGCCAGAGTCACTCACCACGGCCCATGCATTTAGGGTGCAGCGCCCTAATGCCCAGTCAGGCAAAGTGGCCCTTGTATTCAGGGCAGTGCGGCCTAGCAGACAGCGTCAGGATCGTAGCTTCTGTGTGCGGGGCAATGAGGCTCAATAGCCAGTGTCAGCATAACAGTCATTGGGCATAGGGCAGTGTGACCCAATGGCTAGATTCATTTAGTTCCTGTATGCCAGGCTCAGTGGCTGAGTCTATACAGCAGCACCTGTTGCAAGGCAGTGTGGCCCAATGGCTAGAGACTATGTGGCATCCCCAAGATGCAGGGCAGTGTGGCCCAAAGGCCAAAACCTGGAGGAAGGGGCCACCACCAGGGGGATCGCAGCTTAGGTAGGGAGTCCAGGCCCATCCAACTGTATGGGGCCTCCCGGAGCTGGAGCCTCTACCCAACGTCCTTCCCTTCCAGCAGTCAGCCCTGACTGAGTGGCGCTCCTCCCTTTTATATCTAGTCTCCAGTTGGAGCATGCCCAGCAGGGCTGTGGGGGCGGGGCCAGTGCCCAGGGTCTCGGCTTGCTGCCGGCTACACACCCAGGCCTCAACTCCCACCTCCAGCAGTGCTCCCAGCCTTGGCCCCCTCACAGATAAAATCCTGTTCAGCTAAAGGCCTGCGGCAGGATAACGTGTCACCAGAAGAGCTAGCTGACCAAGGAAGTGCTTGGGGACTGTCGCGATCCTTTGCTTTTGTGGGGGCTTCTTCCAAAATGTATCTTCACAGGAACTGGATGGAATCAAGCCTATTGGGTATATGGCCCATGACCATAAATATGCACCAGGCAAGTGGTACTTGGTAGGTTTGTCTTTTTACCTGTGATCCTTTGGGTTCCTTTCCAGGGAGAGATGCTGTAGCCCCAAGGAAAATTATTGTGGGTCATGGGTGAAACTTCAGAGATGTAAAATTTTCAGATCTGTCCTTTTCAGCATACATAAAAATACGTTTCCCTAACCCCAACTTTTGAATACACATCAAAGTGATAAAGCACATATGTTATAAAATATTGTTAATATGTTGGCGGGGGGCCTTATGTGTGACTTAATAGTTTATGGCTTCCCATTCGTCCTGATTGGGATTTTTTTCTTACAACCTATTTTATATAAACCGCAGTTATAATAGCTGTGGCAGAACCCCATAAGGTTCAGCGGTTCTGTTTTACACCCCCCCACCCATGCAGAGTCCAGGCCCGGTAGTTCAGATTGAGGTCTGAACCTTTGAAGTAGTCCAGTCTGCAATATAATCCTTCACTTTTCAAATTAATATAAATGACAGAAGGTAGCAAAAAATTCCATCCTCACAGGATAATGAAAAGTTATTCCTCCTGGCTACATAAGCCTCAGAAGTCTCTGACTTTCAAACTTTTTTTTTAAATAAGATTTTCTTATATAATCTTGTGTGGTCCATTCAATATAAAATACCCGGCATAAGAAATATGTGACTAAGCCTACATTTCTCAGTTTCTGGTGATATTTCAAATGGATCTATCCAGGTTGGCCACTTAAGGCATATCTACCCTCGGAAACTATTTCAAAAGAATAATTCCTGAAATAACAGAATCGAAATAGCGTGTCCCCGCTATGGGGAAGCCTTGAAATTAGTCCAGGGCAGGCTCTGTTAATGTGGATGCACTACCTTGACTTAGAGACCCAGGAAGCACTGGGGAGTAATTACTCTGAATGACTCTAGGAAGTAGTTATTTCAAAATAGCAACAGTGGAGTGTCCTCACGACAGCTATTTTGAAATAACTATTTTGAAATAAGTGTTATTCCCTGAGGAAAGCAGGAGTATAGGTTTCGAAATAAGCAGCCCATTATTTTGAAATAATGGGCTTGGTAGTGGGGACGCTCCATTTGTTATTTCCAAATAAGGGGGGTTATTTCTAAATAACTCCCTAATATAGACCAGCGCATAGTTACTGGCTCCCAAAATGCCATCTGAACCTGTTAATGTCCATGTATTATCTTGTAGCCCACAAATACCTGCACATTGCATGCTTACGACCTGACCTTGCAAAATCTTTTGCATTTGCCTTTGAAATACATGTTAGCTTTAGTGGAAATTCCACCTGAGGAGGCCAATGGAGCAAGGCCTCAATCTACTGCAGTTATGTATACATGCATATGCAGTTCTGCCCTATGTACACTGGTGTTTGTTTGTGAGCTGCATATATTAGAATTGTATGGAGTCCTACAACCACATGTGGACTCTAAGCATAACCGCCCGTATCAAGCAAAAGATTAATCATACTCATTAAATGGCAGGAATTTGCACCATTGGCTCTTGTAGGCACTTACTGTCTGTGTAATTTAATACATTCCTTCAAATCTCACCATGGGATTCCAGCAATTTTTAGCTGGCAGCAGCGTGAAAGTGTCATTTTTCTTAGGCTATGTATAAATAAAATGAGTCTGTCCAAAGGGCATGTATAAATAAAAAGATATATATACACTTATACTCCATTTTTACATTGCAAAGCACTGCCGCTCAACATATGCCATTGCATGAAAACATTCCCCAGGAAATCTGCCATATAGATCACTTATTCTAATAAAATCTTATTTAAAAGATCTGTTAAAAACCAGTACACTCCACAAGGAAGTTAGAAGTGTATCAGCTAGCCAACACCGCCTCCTGGCTTTACCTATTTTCTGCATCTTAAGAAGGAAGTAGTAGCCCTTTAAATTCCTGAAAAATCAAACCACGGTTTTCTTTTATCTTCAGCCGAGTAACAAGTTCAGAACTTTTGCCTTTTACACTGGACAGAGCCAGGTTACAAAATTTTTACCATGCATGTTCGTATTGCAATCTTCATAAACTCATGTATATGAAAGAGACCCTTAAAACCATTTTATATGTAACGTCTTACCTTTCCCCCAAAAGATCCCAAAGGTACTTTATGAACAATATATAGCTGCAATCACCACTGAACTATGGAGCATATCAGCTATTAAATAGCACAGAGAAAGCACTATGCAACCACGTAGGTAGGAAGGGGCCAAGAATACTGTATGTGACAGTTCACCCTCCCCGTGCTTTATGAAATGGACTTATGGACATAAACATACGTAACTCAAAGGTGCTTCCAAAACCAGGGCTGTTCCTTACCCTGGGGTCTTTGATTCCTTCCCTCTCATGTGCCAGCCAAGGACCAAAGATTCCTATTTTCCTATTGTTTTTAAAGATTCCCTTATTGCACGGGGAGTCACCTGGCCTGTCCCTACCAACCACTGCTAAGATTTAAGGACAAAAGGCTATTTGCATATGATTGCCGAGACACTGAGGCCTTCCTTGACGACTTTCATTCACCCATTTAAAACCCATAAAGCATTCCCTACTCCATATATCTAATTTTACACACAAGGATGCTAAACACACCAAAATAAGATAAACAGATCCAGCAGATTAAGGCATGAAGCTTGATAGGATACATGAAGTAATTTGCTCAAAGCACCTTTGAGTTATGTACATTTAGGTCCATAAGTCCATTTCATAAAGCATGGGGGGGAGGCATGAACTGTCACACTGTATCTTTGCAAAAAAGATGAAAACAGAGATCAAGAATCTGCCATTTTCAATTTTGCATCGTCAAAACTGAAATGAAAAAAAAAATCCATTTGAAACATGAAACAGACATTTTCTTTGGGATGTGCACTCCAAATTGCCCATAAAATCGTAAGTTTAATCAAACAATATTTTCCCCGCCAAAAAATTAATTTTGGACGAACCTCTTTTTTGGCAGGAAAAGTTTTTGGTTTAAACATTTTGACCAGCTGCACACATGGCTGGGAATCTATTTCTGGCTGTCTGATTACGACATCAGGCAGGTCTAATTACCATCTGTAAAATGGGAATACTAACTGATTTTACAAAGCTGTTCTGAAGCTTCATCATTCCATTCATAAAATGTTTTCAGGTGCTTTGGAGTTCAGGGATAGAAGGCCTATATAAGCCCAATGTATTGATTAGCAGTAGTATTATTACTAGTCATGCAAAAGTACTGTAAGTAATGCAGAGCTTTGATGGTTTTAGTCTGAGTTGATCTAAGCAAAGGGAACTTGCATGGACCAGTGAGAATTTCCAGGTTCCTGTTTAAAAGGAGAGAAAGGTTTTGAACATAGAAGAAAAGAAACCTAAAGTTCACATGCAAGAGCCATAAGAAACCACACACTTGTTCTACATCTTCCACAGCTTGGTTCCTCTCCAGCAGCGTTTCTTAAACTTTTTAAGAATGAGGAACACCAAACAGTAATTTTTTTTATGAGGAACACCAAGGATTTTTTGTTGACCAAAAAAAAAAAGGTGGGGGGAGGGCCAGGGGGACAGTTATTGAGGAAAAAAGGGTTGGGGGAAAGTTATTGAGAAAAAAAAAGGTAAAAAGGTCACCTGCCCCTTTAAGGGTGGCCATTTTGAATTCTGTTCTCCGTGCACGCTGGTGTGCCGCAGAACACAGTTTGAGAAACACTGCTCTCCAGGGTCACGTTCTCATGCAATGCAAGACTGCCCTGTGATGCAGTGGAGCTCTGGAGTGACATGACTTTACTGACTCTGGGGGGTGGAAACCTCTAAAGAGTAGAGTGTGCCCCAGCCACTGCACTGCTACACAGTAGAAGAGGTGCAGAGATACATGTTCCCAGGAGAGCTCCGTAAAATCTGTCCTGGGGCAGATAGGATCTTAGAACACTAGAACTGGAAGGGACCTCAAGAGGTCATCGAGTCCAGTCCCCTCCTATCACGGCAGGCCCCAGATGGGGTTTCCTGGCCTGTATGACAGCATCAAGGCTATAGACCACTCCACTACTTGTCCTGCTTGGAGAACGGCAAAGACCCACTGGTGCGTGGTAGGTAGCAATCTCTGAACTTCCTTGGAACACAAGCGTTGCAGATGTGAAGAACTCCTCCAAACAGGGCTTTGCGCTAGGTCGACACCAGCCGGAAGCTGCCTCTCTGTGACCACTCACCCAGGGCCGGGCTCTACAGAGAACAAAGACTGAAGGGAGATGGCTCATGAGACACTTTAAAGACAGAGTTAGAGAAATTCATGTCTCAGGAGGATCCCCCCTTCCACGTCCCGGGTTTGGGCCTGACCTGTGTGTAGAATGTGACGGAGTCAGGGGCTTCCTGGGGGCGACCTTTACCGAACCCAGCTGTGTCCGCATCATCCGGGAAGAACCGAATGATGCTCCCTGTTGTGTCAATGTATGTGTGTGTCCCAGCACCTGTGCAGGTTCATAATGGCAGGGAAAAAGATCCTCAACCTGACCTTCTTGTTGGGCCAATCAGCCATCAGGAGCTAGCTCCAATCCTTTCCCTTCAGGAGTTCTGCTGGGAGATGGTGACCTTCTCATCCTTTTGCTCCTGCAGCTTCAGAACCTGGTCTCTACAGAACCCGGTCAGTGTCAGGACTTAATTCTTGCAGACCCGCAGTACCGGTGTCAAAACCTGGAAGACAGCATTGAATGTCCTTTTCTATCCCTGTTTATTAGGAGATCTCCTACTCTAAGGGCATAGAGTAGCACTGTCTGATATACTGTGAGTGGAAGCAATAATACAGAGCAGTGTGGAGGCCAGTCTATAATATGACAATGTCATATTATGCATCCCCGCAGAGCTTTGCAAATTGGTGCTCCTGACAGTTATATACACACCTTGCTGGGTATGAGTACCCTAAATAACTCTGGTGAATTTCTGTTGTGATTTTAATGTTTCGATTAATTAGTTTCACCTCGTGAGGCTCCTCATTACATAGTACATTGGCCAAGTAGGTTGCTCATTCAACTCAAACCATTTTAGCAGATGCTGGTTGTTTAAGGATTATGGAGATGAAAGCTATACTGGGAACCTGCCTTTTCAATGAGCCGGTGGTTTGCACTAAGGGCACCTCTACACTACACAGAGGATCGATGCTGACATGGTCAATCTTCTGAGGTTCAATTGTGCAGGTATAGTATAGATCCACTAAATCCAACTCAAAGGGCGCCCCGTCTGCACTGGTATTCCTACTCCTTGCAAAGAGCAAGGGAAGCCGATGGGAGTATTTGCTTCCATCGACCTCCCACTGTGTGGAGGGGGATTTAAGATATGTCGACTCCAGCTACGTAATTTACGTAGCTGGCGTTGCACATCTTTCTTCGGCCTTCCCTTGTAGTGTAGACCAGGCCGAAGTGATTGGTAACTGAGATGAAGCTGAGATTTAAAACAGCCTGGCTAGAGATGAGTGACCACTTACAGGTCACAATCTGCCAATGAATTTGGCTCTTGTGTCTGTTTGTGAATCATGCCTGATCAGTGTTTGGTATTTTACAAATGTATTCTCTGATAAAAACTTTACTCAAACATATTTCAGCACATGAGTGGCTTGTGCCCTTTTTGCTTGGCCTGTATCTTTGATTATTCACTATTTGTTGTTCCATAGAGCCCGGATTCAGCAAAGCATGAAAGCACGCACTTTAACTTTAACCGTGTGCTTAGGTTGCAGGGACTTCAAAGACAAAAAATAATTGATCAGGAATGGCTTCAATGGGGCAGTTGCTGAAACATGGGGTGGATTTGGGCCTGCCTGGTGTGTGATTGGTTGATGTGGTGTTTCTGCTCACCTATTGGCAGTGTTGTCTTCAAGTCGTCATTGTCAAGTCCAAGTCAAGTCTCAAGTCACTACAGTTCAAGTCTCAAGTCGAGTCTCAAGTCCCTAAAGTTACTTTCCAGTCAAGTCCCAAGTTGAGTCTCAAGTCTTAATTTAAAAACTGTCAAGTCACTTTTGTACAAGCCATCGATATTGGCATTTTTGGACAATTTTTTCACCAAGTCAATTTAACAAAATTAGCAAGTCTCAAGTCGAGTCTCAAGTCACAAACAATGAACCCCTGTTGAGTCTCACGTCAAGTCACCTAGGCGACTTAAGTTAGACTCGAGTTCAAGTCGTGGGACTCGAGTCAACAACTCTGCCTATTGGATTGTTTCTTAAGTATTCACTTGTACACAAGGGAGCCCCAATCTCTGTGTGGGGCTTATAGAGTCTAGTACAATGGAGCCAGCTCTGTGACTCCCCAGCACTTTCCTGTGACTGTAGCCATTCCCGTTCCTCGCTCATCTGGGGGAATGAAAACCCATTTGCATGAATGCTGGGGAGATGCAAACAAAACAGAGCTTAACCAGCGCCGGCCTTACCATGAGGCGAACTGAGGCGGCCGCCTCAGGTGCCAGACTGTGCGGGGGGGAGGGCGCCACTAGGACCCAGAGGGTAGAAAATTGTGTCTGCTACTGGTGCAGCGAGGGAGCATGGGGGCGTCATTTGAGCTCCCCGCCTCAGGTGCCAAAATGTTGTGGGCCAGCCCTGAGCTTAATTACGGTTAAACCAATCTGCTCTTTGGAATTTGAACGCTTCTGAGCACCATTTTCCAGACATTCATCGACTCTATGATTGGCAGAGACTTCAGGAGGTCGTCGAGTACAACCCCCTGCTCAAAGCAGGACCAACCCCAACTAACTCATCCCAGCCACGGCTTTGTCAAGCCAGGACTTCAAAACCTCTAGGGATGGAGATTCTACCCCCTGCCTAGGGAACCCAGCCCAGTGCTTCACCCCCTCCTAGGGAAATTGTTAGCCTGGTCTGACCCTGATTCCCTTCCTGTTACAACTTTGTGAGTGATATTTTTTCAAAGAAATGTAAGATTTTGGCCTGGTGTATTGGAAGAGAGGATCAGACACCCCTGTCCCTTGACGGGGCTCCATGAAGGCAGAAGCAGAAACACTAGCCCTCTTTTTTAGGCCCTTATTAAGACTTGCTCTTTATTAGTAGTGATGCCTCAGGAAGTACCATACCTATTACCCGGCTGTTAATACCAGCTTCGCTTTCATTCTGACTCATACCAGTGCAGTGAATTCCAGATGAATTATTCATGTTTGGCCCCTTCTTTTAATGCCTTTGGCATGTGGCATTTTTTCCACATTGCCTGCGAAATGTCTGTGGTAGGAAAATGCTCATCGGCGTCCCTGGCAGCTCGAGGTTGACAATGTAACTGTTTTGCTCTGTATCCAATGGGGAAGCTGTCAGAGTAGCACATTTCTTCCCTCTTCCCCTCATCGGGCCCCGATTGACATGGGTTGTATTCATGCTGATCCACCTATTCTGGCTTCGCAGGGGCGAGGCCTAATTTTACTTTCTTAAAGAAGTGCCTTTATTGCTTTACATCATAGTATTTGCCAAGAAAAAAAGCCTCGTGTTCCTCAATGAGAAAAAGACAGCCTTTAAAGATACCTCCCTTCTCTGTGCCTCAATTTCCTGTCTACACAAGGGGGGGAGGCGTCTTGCTACTTTCTCCCACCCTTTGTCTGGTCTGTTTAGATTCTAAGCTTTTCTATCCGTGAAATATCTCTGACTAGGTACAGCACCGACCGCAGCGGGGTCTGGATCTTCGAGGAGGCCGTTAGGTGCTACTGGAATACAAATATAGCCAAACTAAAATGTAAATAATTGTACTTGCTTCCTTTTCTGCTAGCTCAATCAGCACATTTGCATTTCTGCCTCTTCAGTCCATGGACACAGGCTATACTTGAGACTTTTCGCGTGCAGGCGGCCATTTTCCAAATGGGCACAATATAGCACCCGAAGTCATGTCTCCAGAGCAACTCAGCTCAAGACAACTCCTGAGTTCTGTCCTGGGGGGCCGACAGGATTGCCAAGCTGCTAGCAGCTCCATGCTCCCGGAAGGGGCGGGGCCTTGGATAAAAGGGGCGGGGACACTGCCCAGACTGCACCCCTCCCCCTGCAGCCCTCAGAGCTTCCTGGACCGTGCCATGTGGCACTCCAGTGGTGATTTAAAGGGCCCAGTGCTCCAGATACAGCCGCTGCCTTAGTAGCAGTGGCGGCCAGGCATCCTTGTCCTTTTGAATCGCCGGGCCCTGGGTCAACTGCCCCTTCCTCTCTCCCCCACCGGCAGGCCTGTTTGTGTCCCAGTTTGGATGGCTGTTGTTCTATTGACCTCTCGCTAGTGCTCAGCCTGTGCCAGGGCTGACCCCCCGCACCTCTAGGTTTGGCTCTTCCTAGCCCTGGCCCCTCTGAATTTTCCTCTTCAGTGTTGAACATTAAAAAAAATGGCTTATCTCTGGCCCCTCTTCCACTACAATTTACACACTGCCTCTCACGCTTCTCTGGGATCTTTCTCACCTGCTTTTCACTGTACCAAGGGCTGCGGGTGACCCTTTTTTCTTCTAAGCTATGGGAAGCCAGGACATGTAGATTTCCCTCAGCTTAGTGGCATGTACTTTGGCTGCTCTAGCATGTGGGCAGTAATTGTCTCTGCGGCAAGGTCGGGAAATATGGAAATAATCATTTTCAGGCAAACGTTTGCACAAGGGATTGTGCTTGCAGAATGGTTTGCATATTTCACACCTCCCAAGTACATAAACAATGGAATCTGAATACGGGACCTGAGCAAATCTCGTATGGAGAGACACTCAGAAAATAAACCCCCTGTGTTTTCCGTTGGGTCAGGATGGTGGACGAGCACAGAGTGTTCCCATTTGAATGTTACCGTCCTTGAAACAAACGCCCTGCAGTCTCTGACAACATACGGCAACATTTGAAATGGCATCAATCAAACGTATTAAAAGGGAACTTCGCTTCCCAGCAGCGGTTACACTCAGAACATCCTCAATTGCCTTTCTAACTAACTGACGTTGGTGCAATATTCATACTATTCCCCCGCTGTCCCCTCATCTAAGAGTAGTGGCAATCTGACCTAATTGCAAATGCAACACCGAAAAGTTTGAAAGGAGAACCGCTGTCTAATGACTAGCTCTTGTTACTCAGCATCAAGACAACTCACAAAAGCCCTTTGGCATATTTTTGGACAAGTCTTATTACACAACATCTATCACGGGAAATGACTCACAGGGCTTTTCTGAACAAACGGCAACCGAGAAGATGCTCCCAGACAGAAGGAAATGGATTCAGAGAGGAAAAAAAAAAGCTTATCCTTATCGTTCACTGGCCCTTCACCTAACTTGGCTTGATTGCTGCTCTTGTTTGGCGTACCATGAGGAATAGCATCTGGTGATGTCCTCGCTCAGCTAACTTTTGTTCCCATAACTGACCACCGCTGAAATTATCAGACGGGAAATATAAACTCCTGATAAAATCCCAACATGCATTTTCTTAAACAGCCTGTAGAAGTGACGGGTGGTTGCGTCAGTTGAGGCTGGAGATGTAATGCTGTCATGACACACTCGTTCCCAAACCAGTGACTAGATTAAATAAATATCTAGCCATAAAGAATTTCATTACTTGACTGTTCTTTATCAAAGCAAAGCTGGTTTTCACTTTTTAAAAGTTTGTTTTAAGCAAAGGGAGCATAAAAAGAGGATAATTCCTTTGGAGATAATCGCTGGGGAGAGAACGTATTGTCTTTCTGAAATAAAGAGGCCTGGAGGGAGGTTTATAATGGGAAGATGGGAACCCATTGAATTCAGGAGGTGGCAGAGGGACATTCCACTACAGTTGCCCCTCCGCCCATCATTGTATCTAACCCTCTCTCACATTTTGTCTCTTGTACAGTGAAATTCTAGGCCCCGGTCTATACCAAAAGAACCCCCCCACAGGTCAAATTAATAAGCAGCACATCCACACGACCAAGCCCGTTATTTCAAAATAGTGGGCCGCTTATTCTGAAATCTCTACTCCTGCTTTCCTCGGGGAAGAATGCTAATTTCAAAATAGTTATTTCAAATAGCAGCAGTGTGGACGCTGCAGTGCAGCTATTTTGAAATAACGACTCCCCAGAGTAATTCAGACTAATTACTCCCCAGTGCTTCCTGGGGCTCAAAGTCAAGGTCACACATCCACATTAACGGTCCCTGCCGCAGATTAATTTCGAGGCTTCCCTGTCATGGGGACACGCTATTTTGATCTTGTTATTTCAGGAGTTATTCAATCGATTTTAGTTATTTCAAAATAGTTTCCTGGTGTAGACACACCCTAGAGATCTCTTTGGGGCCCAGACTGTTTGTTTTATGTTTGTATATCACCTAGGGAGTAGGGTCTTAGCCATGACTAACGCTCCCGGGGATAATAATAATAATAATAATAATGATGATAAATAATATGGCACTTTGGGGGGTCGGATCCCAAGTGGATTAAAAGCCATAGAAAGACTCGCATGGATTGCAGTAGGCTTTGGCTCAGGATCTTCACATCTGGTATATACAGCTACATATCAGAGATTGCCAGAATTCTGGACTTTTCAGACAACCAACCAATGACTGAACAAAAAAAAGGGACTTTTCAAATATTGTCATTGGTTATTGTAGTTCAGTATCCACTCCCAAACAGTGGCCCGTACAGGTTGAACCTCTGTAATCCAACACCCTCAGGACCTGACCAGTGTCAAACCCAAGAATTTGCCGAACGATGGGAGGTCGGTATTGTCTAGCAGCATTACCAAAATGTCTACTGCTTATTGAGCTCTTAGAGGACATTTTGGGGTCAATTAGAGTTAAATAACAACACAGACCACTGTGAGCCAGGACTCGGGGCTGTAAACAAACTTTCTGGTACTGCGGGAAACTTGGCTGCACCCATGATAAATGGACACCCAGCGAACTAAAATCATGCCAGATCACGGATGTTGCTGGACCAGAGAGTGTTGAATTACAGAGGTTCCCACCTGTAGCAGACAGTGTGGAGGAAGGACAAGAATATCACCGGACATTATTGCTGTTGTGACAATTAAAAAGAAAAGTCGCCGTGTAAATCAGAAGGAGCTACACATGGGGGTTTGCATTTAGATTTCAATTAAAATACATATTGTGGAGTATTCCACCTACATTTTTTGGCATGTTCTGCCCTTAGTCCAGGGCTGGGCAATAATTTTTGAAGGGGGGCCACTTCACAAATTTCAGAAGTGTCCGTGGGCCGACCCAGAAGGGGCAGGGCCTCAGGCGGACGGGGCGGGACCTCGGGCAGAAGGGTCAGTCCATGTGCTGTAAAAAGACACCAATATGTTTTTTACGCAACAAAGTAATTAAATTTGAATAATAATGAACTGCATACCACATTATCCAAAGATTAGCATAGACAGAAAAACTTGTAACATCTGTAATAACAACAACACTAACTTTAAACTTTTAGTTACGTCAGTGGTGCTAGGCAAGGTGCGGGGAAGATGCCGGCCCTTTAAATAGAAGCAGTTTGAAGGGCTCACGCCCCTCTCCTGCTCCAGGCAATGAGCTAGGGGGTGGGGCCTGGAACTGCCTCCTGGGCCGGGATCCAGCCCCCTTAGAGGCTTTTGCCCATCCCTGCCTTAGTCACATCTGTTGCCTTTGCTGATTTCAGGCCTTTAACAGGGGTCAAAGAAGAGCTAGATACATTCCTGGAGGTTAGGTCCATCAATGGCTATTAGCCAGGATGGGCAGGGACGGTGTCTGTCCTTAGCCTCTGTTTGTCAGAGGCTGGGAATGGGTGACAGAAAAGGGATCACTTAATGATTCCCTGTTCTGTTCACTTCCGCAGGGGCACCTGGTATTGGCCACTGCCGGCAGACTGGACCCTGGGCTGGATGGACCGCTGGCCTGACCCAGGCTGGCCGTTCTGATGTTCTTATAATTTTAGCGGGTCAGCACAGATGGAGCTGAGAGCAGAATCTCTCTAACTTTATGGCAAGTTGGATTGTCGTTGCGTCTCCCTCTCGCGCTGTTCCGCAGTAGAACAGTGGTTTCTCTTCAGTCTCAGCCCAGCACCCAGAAAGCCAGCGTCTACGCCACCAAATGTTATCAAAACACCAAATGGATTAAAAATAGCCCCCACGGCATGATACGCCCGCAACTGCAGGCAAGGTGCAGAGTCAGTATTAGTAATGGCACTTTGAGAAAAGCAGCTTTGACTGAGACAAAACACAGCAGAACATTAACTCTGAAATGAGCGAGGGCGCCTTTTCAAAACATGTCGGAATTTATTCTGTTCCTAAACCAACCAGACAGTGAAGTCCACCTTTCGGCAGGTGTGGGATGGTAGGTCATTCTTTGCAACATCGTCTATACCTATTCGCGTGATCTCTTCCTGCTCCGGGTGGGTGGTAGCAGGAAGCCTTTGGAGACTTGATTTGCCTGAATTTGTTGGGTTACTGATTCTCTAATGGGATACATTTGAGCGATTTTTGTGTCTTATATTGGCGCTGCTGCATTGTTCTCTGATGGTACATGTACACAGCAGCATTACTTCGGAATAACTGATTTGGGCTTGTTTAGTCTATGGCAGAGAAGAGTGAGGGGGGATTTGACAGCAGCATTTAACTCCCTGAAGGGGGGGTTCCAAAGAAGATGGTGAGAGGCTGTTCTCAGTAGTGACGGATGGCAGAACAAGTTGCAATGGTCTCAAATTGCAGTGAGGGAGATCTAAGTTGGATATTAGGAAGAACTGTGGAACTCCTTGCCAGAGGATGTGGTGAAGGTTAGGACTCTAACAGGGTTCAAAAAAGAGCTAGATAGATTCATGGAGGTTAGGTCTATCAATGGCTATTAGCCAGGAAAGGTGTCCCTAACCCTCAGTCTGGAAATCGGTGACAGGGGAGGGATCATGTGAGGATTGCCTGTTGTGTTTGTTCCCTCCCTCTGGGGCATCTGGCATTGGCCACTGTCAGCAGGTAGGATACTGGGCTAGATGGACCTTTGGTCTGACCCAGTATGGCCATTCTTATGTTCTTAACTATTTCCCTAGGAGGGGAGGAAGCACCGGGATGGGTTCCCTAGGGAGGGGGTAAAATCTCCGTCCCTAGAGGTTTTTAAGTCCCTGCTTGACAAAGCCCTGGCTGGGATGATTTAGTTGGAGTTGGCCCTACTCTGTGCAGTTGGTGAGACTAGATGACTCCTGAGGTCCCTTCCAGCCCTAATCTTCTGTGCGTCTATGATTATTCCTACCGTTGATTCACCCAGCGGCTCTCATTGCCACGTGCCTAGCTTCCCACGAGAGCACCAATAATCAGTTCATTAAACTATAGTAATTAAAACAGAGTCTTTTTTTTTTAAATTCTTGGCTGGAAAAGTCTGGAGAAAGGTAGCTGGACGTGCCCTTGCAGAAAACCCCCTTGATGATTCTATGCTGCAGCCCCCATGCTGTAAATCCCCAAACTCTGCATTTCTGGAGACATGAGACTCTATACAAGGGCTTTTTTCCCCCTTATTTTCTGTGAAAAAAGAAAAGTCATTTTCAATCCCCCTCATAATGACCTCAGAGGTGTGTGGTTTTTATCAGCCCTAGCGCACTTGTCATGACTTTGGCTTGAAGGGACTCCAAGGGAGGATTAAGGAACAAAAATAATCCAAGAGATTTCTTCATTTCAAATGTCATTGTTTCTTATTCCTAATTAGAAAACAGCTTGTTTGATAGATTCCAAAGCTTTTTGGATGAGGGGTTTCGAGCATGATGTCATTTTTTCTGCCTATACGACCGCAGAATCGTTTTAGTTGTAATGTTTGGTAACAACAGAGAAATAACCGTGGAAACTTGATGTAGTAAAGCAGGGTCTGAATTGGTCCCATGCCATTGCAGGTCGGGGTGGGAGTAGACTGCCCATTTGTGCACAATGGGATGTTTCTTTCAGCTCTGATTCTGACTAGAAATAAAGGCTTTGCTTATAGAATGTCAGCTGTCTTTCAAAAGGACTTTTTGGCTTGCGCAGCTACCTACCTGATATGTATAGATATAAAGATGACGCAGGTTCATTCTTCAAAAGAAACAGGCAGAAAAACAGTATTCACCGATCCAGATTCATTCCAGGTGTGACTCCAATAAGTCACCCTTGGGGTGAATTTCACTTGAGGTGTAGAAACAGTGATGTTGGTCCTAGAATGCCTAATTAAGTTTTTTTTTTAATCTAGTTAAGATGAATATCATAGAATCATAGAATACTAGGACTGGAAGGGACCTTGAAAGGTCATCGAGTCCAGTCCCCTGCCCCCATGGCAGGACCAAGCACTGTCTAGACCATCCCTGATAGACATTTATCTAACCTACTCTTAAATATCTCCGCAGATGGAGATTCCACAAGCTCCCTGGGCACTTTATTCCAGTGTTTGACCACCCTGATAGCTAGGAACATTTTTCTAACGTCCAACCTAAACCTCCCTTGCTGCAGTTTAAGCCCATTGCTTCTTGTTCTAGCCTCAGAGGCCAAGATGAACAAGTTTTCTCCCTCCTCCTTATGACACCCTTTTAGATACCTGAAAATGGCTATATGTGTTTTGGTTGCAGAGCACAGGAATCCACTGGAAAAGAGAAGACTGAGAGGGAACATAACACCTTTCTCAAGTACCTAAAAGGGTGTTACAAGGAGGATGGAAAAAAATATTCTCTTTAACCTCTGAAGATAGGACAAGAAGCAATGGGCTTCAATTACAGGAACGGAGGTTTAGGCTGGACAATAGGGAAAACTTCCTAACTGGAATAAATTGCCTAGGGAGGTTGTGGAATCTCCATCACTGGAGATATTGAAGAGCAGGTTGGACAGACACCTGGCAGGGATGGTCTAGATGGTGCTTGGTCCTGCTGTGAGGGCAGGGGACTGGACTTGATGACCTCTCAAGGTCCCTTCCAGTTCTATGAATCTGTGATTATTGATTATGAGTTGGCTCAGCATTGGTGGAGTGTTGCAGAAATCCCTGGTTCGGGACCCCGCTGGGAGGTGCTTATGACCAAATGTAATAAAAGGCAGCTCCAGCCCCAAATAGCTTACAGTCCCAGAACAGGGTGAGTGCCAATAGGGCAGATGGGGAAAAAGCCAGGACAATGGGTTGGAGGACAAAGCAACAGTGACTTCAGCCCCAGACCAATTGTGTAAGCCAAGAGCTGCCCACCTCTTCCTATGGAGCTGTGTACTTTAAGTGCTGTGGGGATTGGGGAGGGAGGGTTGTTGTGTGGCTTTGGGGCCTGTGAGGGGCTGGTGTTTGGGGGAGACTTGAAATTAGCAGGGGGTTTTTTTTGTTTGTTCTTTCATGGATGATTAGAAAGGGCAGGAGCAGCGTGCGGGTGGTGCCGTTGTGGGCTGTGATTTCAGATATCTGTCATGTGGCTTGGCTCCTTTGGCTAGGCAGCAGTCCTGTAAAGACGCAAGCCTGGGCTTAATTTTACCGCACTGTGACACCATGTGTGCGTCTGTGCAGGGGCAGAACCTTACTTTGTGTTTGCATGTGTGAACAATGAAATCCATGAACGAAATCGACATGTGCGCACACACACACGCGCGCGTACATGCCTGATGCACAATTCAGTCATATCTGGGGAGTATCCAAGGAATCATCTCATTGACCCTCCCTCGAATCCGTAGGCCAAGCTGGTCCATATTGGACGGAGAAGAGCTGACAGCAATTAGTTATGTTTGGCTTGCAAGGGAGTGGTTTCAAAGATTGTTTCAAAGGCCCACCCAAAAATGCAAAGCTGGGCTCTGTCTGAAAGCAGAAGTTGGCTTTGTGTCTCTACTCCCACACACACGCACAAAAAAGCCTTGCAAATAGTACGCCTTCTGGGTTGCATTTCCCTCTCCATTAAAAATGGAGTGAATTTAGTGCTTGTCCACCTGAGGGCTGATAGCAATTGGCTAGAGCCGTGTGTTACGGAAGAATGGATCATATCATCGAAACGGATCATGCACATGTAGCCACTCAGAAGTAGGTACAGGCTGAACCTCTCTAGTCCGGCACCCTCGGGACCTGACCAGTTCCGAATCAAAGAATTGTCCGGATCACGGGAGGTCAATATGGTCTAGCAGCATTACCAACACTTCCACTGCTGACTGGGCTGTTAGAGGACATTGAGGGATCAATTAGAGCTAAATAACAGCACAGGACACTGAGAGCCAGGGCTGGTGGCTATAAACAAACTTCACGGGACCATGGGAAATTTGGCCACACCCGTGAAAAACGGACATCCAGCTAATTAGAATCTTGCCAGACCACGGATGTTTCCAGACCAGAGAGTCCTGGACTAGAGAGGTTCACCCAGTACCTGCATTACTTATTTTAGTCAGGGTACTGAATACAAGAAGGTCCTAGGCAGGATGAAAACATTATGACTGGGCCTCTATTTTTTTTTTTTAATAAGCCACAGTCAATGCTGTCCCCTCCTCCCCATTCCCCCCCCCCCCTCGATCTTCATCTCTTTCATAGTTGTAAATAAGTTTATTCTGGGACTTCAGCTTGAAAGGAAGCCAAACACTGAGTCTGCAGGCCTATGTCAGCCAGACCTGGCCTTGGTAGGAAGGGTGGGTTTACTCTTGCAGGGCTGGTCTTGTTGCAAGTTTTCTCACCCAGCTCTCTGAAAGCACCTCAGACAGAACCACGGCCATTATTCCTGGCCAGTCCAGTAGCCAATTCAGCAGCGAGAGAATCCTAGAACTGGAAGGAACCTCGAGAGGTCCAGTCCCCTGCATTCATGACAGGACCAACCACCATCTAGATCATCCCTGAGAGCTATTTGTCTGACCTGCTCCAGTGCGGTAAGTGGCCCAGGTATAAGTAGCCAGCTGTAAGCCTACCAAAGATACATTCGAACCATTATGAGTTAGTGGCAATTTACCACCCTTTGGAGCCCATCTTGGCCCAGAGAGTTGAAAGAGAGTTGAACCTGATTATTTTAAGGATGAATTTGTTCTGTTCTTGGAGCCTGTGTCAATTAAAAAAAATTAGGTCATTAAGCTCTGACCCCCACAGATTGGCTGGTCACCCTGCCACGAGCACACACCTGTGCTTAGTGCTGGTCCCACGCAAAATTTCGACAAAACCACAGTTATCGTTTTGTCAAAACCTTTCATGGACTGTTGTCAGGTTTGGTTTAAAAAAAGCGAAAACGTGTCAAAGTCCAGACTGAGATGGTTTGGTTGCCAAGCCGTCCTTCCAAAAAAAATCCTCAGATAAACAGTTTAGACAGAAAAAAGTGGAGCCACCTCACACTCCACTCCTGTGAGCTCTGTGATGGCTCCATCAGTGTTTAATTGAATGAGCCCTCTGGTTCCCCTTTCTCTCTCCACCAGTCAGAGGTTCTGTCTCCGGCCCATGCTCTCCCTGTGCGACACGCCAGCTTCAGCTGATTGTAAACACACGCTGGCTTCAAATAGTGCGACTGTCCTTTTGGTAGCTCTGCGTGGGCTGTCTAGCTGGCCACTTGCTCTCAACATGGCCACAGGGGAGCGGATGGTCCTTTCTCCTCACCGAGCCTTCCCCCACTTCCATTTCTGTATCTCTGCCACCCTCCTGCACCTCTGGCGTGACCGTGATGTCTGCTTTTCTGCTCTTCGCCCGCACAACCTGCTCTCACATCATTGGCTGTGTCCTCCAGCCACCGTCTTCCCTCTCCCATTTAGACTGTGCACTCGCTGGTGCCGTGCTGTCCTGCATGCCAGCCACTAGCCACATGTGGCTATTTGGCCGGTTGAGTTGGCTAGTTCGCTATAGCAGTTGCCACTATAGTGGCTACTGCTTCATAACTGGTTGGACACCACGGCTCTGGTGCATGGGCCATCCTCCTCATTACTTGCCTACGTGGCACCTACCACGGTGCAGTCCTGATGCGAGATTGGGGTTCCTCAGCTGTCCCCTGTTGGCCAATCCATACAGCAGACACCTAGCAATCCTGCCGATGATTCTTGATGACTTCCGGGGCGGCGAGTCGCGCCTCGGGGTGACTTCAGTGTCACTGAACATGAGGAGGAAGGCCATGGTGAATTAAACCGTGGGCAGTTTACAAAAGGAAACTGAACATCTTCACTGTCGCCCTGGAAAATTGCTCCTTTTCCCAGAGCGTTTCAGACCGAGCTGGGAGGATATTGTGTGCACAGTGGGTGTGTTCAAACAATGAGCTCTGTTCTCTGGTGTGTTACCACATTATGTCTGCACTTCTTTTATTCCCCCCCCCCCTCGTTCTCTCCCTCCCTCAGTCACTGGGACATGGTCCTGAGAGCTAGCAGAGGGGCCTTTCCAGCTAAAATTACAAAAGTGGCCCGTTATGTTTATCAAGGTGTAAAAAGGCTGCAGTGTGTCATAGCGGTCTAGAGATCGGCACGCCTTCAGATGGCTGGCTAGCGATCCCTCCCTGTACCCGTGTGTGTGGGGGGTGGGGAGAGGTATGGGGGTTTCGTACAGGTGTGAAGAGCCCCTCTGAAAGACGGCGCTGCCAGGAGTGAGCAGGTTCAGCATTCCCGAGCCCGGAAATTTCCGAATCTCTGCAGCCCAGAGCCCACAGCCTGGTCCCCCACAGCCGTTCCGCCAGCGTGGCCGTGTCACAGGGCAGGGTGTGAGCAGGGTGAGGGGTTATCCCCCCCAGGGCTCTTTGCGGAGGCTCAAATCTCCCCCACCTCTGGGATGAAGCCACAGGAAGGTTTGAATTAAGCCAAGGACAGTGAATCTTCCTTCCTGTGGGGCCTTTCGGGAGGCAGCACCGGAGAGCTGGGAGGGGGCGGCTGTTTCAATTAGCAGGGCCCTGGTGAGGAGATGGGCTTAGGACTGAAGTGTTGTGGTCGGGCCAGCTTGGCAGAGCCGGCCCAAGCTACGGGCTGACCGGGCTACCGCCTGGGGCGCCCCATGGTAGGGGGCACCACGCGGGGCTGCCAGACCAGGTGGGGGGCGGGGCCGCACATGGGCCGGGTGCCCGGGGTGGGGGCCGCACATACGCCATACTCCTGGGGGCAGCGCCGCGCTCCCGGGGGTGGGGCGCTCATTCCATCCCCGAGGTCTCAGCCCTGGAATCCACTGCCTTCCTGGATCATGCCCAGAGTTTGACTGCCTCCAGTTGAGACCGGTATGGCAGTCACCCGGATGCCTAAATGGGCGGTTCCTTTTGTGAGTGCAGCGTGGTCCATTGTGGACCCCAGGTCAAAGGAGGAAAGGGTAAATTTATGTTTGGCAGCGTTTATGTTGAACCTTGTTTCTGGTACAAAGAGGTGAACTTTACAAATAATAGGAAACTCAAGGCTCCATTGAGTAGATCCCACTGATGCCACGGGCAATGTGGCCCACCTAGGGTGTTTAGGACAAAGTTAAATTCTAGAGCCAAATTAGTGACTAACGAATGCCATACTTCCAACATGTTAACTTAGTTGAAACCTTAGGTATATTAGGGTAGGTATTTTGGTCATGTGATACGCCTTTCCGAGAACAGGTTCAAATTGAGGGTCTTTGCCAGTTAATTCTGAATATTAGTTTTTAACTCCCATGAATCTGGTGGCCTTTGGGCTAACAGAAACTCTCTTCCCCTTTCGGCCAGGTCCTGTAAAGGCAAATATGCGCGTGTGATAGTTCAACTGCCTAGTTACCACCCATTCTGGACGGGGCAAACTGAGGCAATGTCTGCCTTGGAGCATAAATCTGACTGTGCTTGCCCCGCCGCCAACATGCCGTGGAAGATGAAGCAATCTGGTTTTGCGAAATCTCGGTCTCAATCGTAGGGGAGTTCCAACTGACGACTCGTGGACGAAGGCACTAGGGGCCTAAGAAGCCTGGCACCAAAGGCTGGACCCACCCATGGGCAGCATCAAGTGGCTAGTGCAAAGGCCAACTGAGCCTGGCTTAAACATAAGAAACAAGCCGGCAGGCTGGGTAAGCAAAGGTCCATAAGCCAAAGGAAGCTGACAATCTGGAGTTAGCCAAAAAGGAGTGCAGGGGAGAAGTCCTGGCCTTGTTTGTCATCTCAGTCATGGCACAGAGCCAGGGACACTTGTCTCTGCCCCCCTCAATGGGGCACTCGTGGGCCACCTTCGGATCGATACTTGGGCGATGAACTTGTCTATGTCTACGCCATTGCAAGGATTCCCTGTATGGGGTAAAGAAGACTCCGGCCTTTATTGTTAACCTGCAACCACTCCCTTTGGTGGCCTACTCCTTCTTAGGGACACGGAATCTATCCCTTACATAATGGGACTGCATTACTCTTCAGCCCCCCAGCTATGCTACAGGTTGAACCTCTCTAGCCTGGCACCCTTGAGACCTGACCGGTGCCGAACCAGAGAATTTCCCAAACTATGGGAGGTCAATATTGTCTAGCAGCATTTGCAACACTTCCACTGCTTAATAGGTTGTTAGGGACATTGAGGGGTAAATTAGGGTACATCTAGACTACAGGCTTTTGTCGACAGAGGCTTTGTCGACAGATACTGTCGACAAAGAGCGTCTAGACTACATCCAGTTCTGTAGACAAAGCAAGCCACTTTGTCGACATGAGAGTGTAGACGCAAAGGACAGTATAGATGCAATAACGTCTTCTGTCGACAGAACTCTGTCAACAAAAGACGTTATTCCTCGTAGAATGAGGTTGACCGCCGTCGACAAAACTGACGCATTCTGTCAACGTTATGTCGACAGAATTCAGCGGTAGTGTAGACACAGGTATGGTTTTGTCGACAAAAGTCCACTTTTGTCGACAAAACCCTGCAGTCTAGACACACCCTTAGAGCTAAATAACAGCACAGAGCACTGAGAGCCAGGACTGATGGCTATAAACAACTTCATGGGACCGCAGGAAACTTGGAGTGAAACACCCGTGAAAAGTGGACATCCGGCTCACTAACTTCATGCCGGACCACAGAGTTTGCCAGACCAGGGTGCCAGATGAGAGAGATTCAACCAGTAGTAAAATAAATTCATGAATAACTAAAAATCCCTCCCCTCTCATGCTCAGAAATGTTTTTGTTGTTTTAAGGAGTTGCCGGTGCCGTGAGGAGAGCTGAACGATAATCTTATACTGAACCGATTCTGCTACTCTCCATATTTTCTCAATCCCAGCGGATATTCCAGGCACTGACAAAATTGGATTTGAGATGCTGCTTGCAGATCTCCTGCTGCAAATTGGATGCCGCTGTGCCTAACACAACGGATAACAGTGTTAAACCGGTGTGACCAGAGCAAGAATCTGACCCAGTGTTCATGCAAGTCAGCTTGGTGATGAGGAAGAAGGCAGAAAAATGCATCAGTCATAAGTATGACACAAGCCCAGATTTTTTTTTTTTTTTTTTTTTTTGGTTCCCAGGATCAGATTTTTTTTTTCTTTGGTGTTAACAGGAATCCCAGCTCCACTGAAGACATTTTTGTTAACGAGTCACAGTTAAGTGTTTCTCATCTGAGCTCGGATATTTGATTTGACTGCACAGAGTCCAGCAACTTACACTGCGCTGTCTCGGCCGAGTTTGACATTTCAGGAAGACCACTTCCAGGCATCGACACAAACAGAAGAGAAGGAAGAAAACTAAGTTGCCTTCTTGCACCTTGGTTTTGTTTCCCATGCGGTGCAAAATCATCAGGGAAATGAGTTTGCTCAGCTCTCAGCCCAATCCCTTGTGAATCCACCATGCACAGGTGATGCGTGTTTCAGGTCCCACAGTTGGCTGTGTGCACTAAAGAAGAGCAGTGTCATGGTGCCCTGATGCTAAGGTATATGCTTGCCTCCCTTTTTTCACAGGTGAGGGTTGGGTCAGGTGGCCAAGTGCACCTGTATCGTAACTCAGAAGTGGGTTGGCTTTATTTAGAAGGGAGCTGGCCTTGCTCCTAGATAAGAGGCCCCGGGTCCCAGGATCTTCCCAGAGAAAGAGCTCTGCATAGGAGCCTCCAGCTAGGGAGAGGATTTAGGGGCCTGTCCCCTGGTTGAGAAACCACTGGTCTGGGTTATAGCTGGACCTGCTAAAACCAAGCGAATGATTTTCAGCTGGGCCCACGCGAGGTTTTCATTTGAGTTACACTGACTCAATTTTTGAACACATGTCCTTTATTTTTTACATCAGGAAGGGGGGCTAGGGAGGGGTAAGTGGAAGGAGGTGAGGGAGGAATGGGGCATGAGCCCCTGATGGGGAGGACCGGGGTGGCTCTGCGGGCTCCTCAGGGTGGAAGCTCTCCTGCAGGGCCTCCTGGATCCTGACAGCCCCCCGATTGACACCCCCGGATGGCAGCCTGCGGCAAGTGCAGCCGGGCTGATGGCCGAGTGCTGTGATGTGCCGAGGGGGGCACTCAGGGCACTCCAAGACAGGACTGCTTTGCTGTCCCTCATCGAGGTAGACAAGCAAGCGGGGAACCCTGAGAACTGTCTGTCCGGGGTGGGGGTCGGGTCCCTTTAAGCACAGCCCTCGGCTAGCCTGAGGCAGCAGCTCCACACTCTAAGTCCTGGTTCCGGCCAGCCTTAACTTCGGTTCAGGGTCCACTCAATGTGGACATGCTAGTTCGAATGAGCAAAACGCTAATTCGAATTAGTTTTTAGGTCTAGATGCACTAGTTCGAATTAGCTTAGTTCAAATTAACTAATTCGAATTAAGTTAGTTTGAATTAGTGCTGGAGTGTAGACATACCCTAAGCTCTCTAATGTGGACACAGCCTCAGTGAACGCCTAGGTTAGTGGTTCTCAACCTTTTTTTATACCTACAGTTTTCAGACACACAATTTTTTTTCTACCATTGCAACACATTTGTTTAAACAACTTAATTGTAGCCGGGTGGGCGATGAAATTTTTGGGTGTAAAAAGTACAAAAATAATAAAACGCTGTAAAACTTAAAACCAAAATTCAGTTTTCTCCAAGTTTCAGTTGTGTTGACGTACCCCCCAGACTTCTCTCGAGTACCCCGAGGGGACTCGTACCCCTGGTTGAGAAACACTGGTCTGGGTTATAGCTGGACCTGCTAAAACCAAGCGAATGATTTTCAGCTGGGCCCACGCGAGGTTTTCATTTGAGTTACACTGACTCAATTGAGCTAACTCGGGAGAACAAAGCATCGATTCCCCCCCACCCCCCTCCAGAGGCCTGAGAGTTTGGAGTCAATTCACCGGCACCAGCCGCTGCGTCAGGCTAGTCCTGAGGGTAGAAAAATTCATCCCACTTTTGCTGAAGGAAAAGGAAAACTCTTCCCAGCAGAGACAGTCTCTTTTCTAGGTCTGTACAGTGCCTAGCACTGTGGAGCACCGTGTCTGATGGCGGGCTTTGTGCGCTACCATCATATAAATATTTACGAAGAAGAAAGAGGGAGCATTTTCCTTAATGGCCCCGGGTTAAGTACAGGGCAATTGCATCTTAACTCCAGATGTTCTTCTCTTGGGATTTGCCCACAAGGCAAGTTCTCATGGGATTCCTCTGGCATGGATGGCGGCAGGGAATTTTTAGCCCAATAATCTCATGGATAGAGGGCCCTAAATGCCGACGGGTTTTCTTTGTAAATTCTAGCAGCTTATTTCCTACGTGATGCACAGATTTGATCTCCTGATGCCTTGAAAGCCCTGTTTTCGGTTAGTCTGTTCTGAGGGATGCTGCTGTCAGATGGGTGTGTTTACATGTGTGTACACTGTTACCAAGTTACCAGTAGAACAACACAACCCTGTGCAAGGAAAGCAACAGAGTGGATCTTGTATGCGGCTCCTTCAGGGGAAAAAATCCATTTAGTCATTTTAATCAGTCACAACATTTAAAACGGCTGTTCCACCTGTGCCTGAAAAGAATGCCTGGAGAATCATGGGGCTTGTCATTTTGGTAACAATTCCCACTTCCTTCATAGTAAAAGGTGAACCCCAAATCCTAAAGCAGGTGCATGGACGTGTACGTGGAACTACCTACGATTTTCACCGTTTACTTGTCCAAAAATTCAGTGTATGGTAAACTGGGCTGACTTGTCCAATGCAGTTTCAGAACATCATCAATTCATGGCCTACATCGGTTTGATTTGTCTCTCCCTCCAATTCGCTAAGGAGTTGCACACTAGTTCACTGCATTTTCTGCACAATTACAGATTATTGCCATAGCAACAGCTGCATCACATGACAACGTTGTTACCTCAGAGACCAGAAACAGCCACTTAAAGGAACACACATCATCCAGTAATGGGACTTTTTACTGTTGGCCTCACATTGTTTTAAGAGTAATCATTTGCTTTTCCATAGACATATTTTCCATCATTTGGGTGATTTTTTAAAAACAGTTTTTATTTGCTCGGTAGCAACTCATTTTCTCTTATTTTATATGTTTCTGCCTTAAAAGAAAATGTGAAGAGTGCATAAAGAAGAATGTAACAGCGATGGGTAAAATCATGCTGGACAAACTATTTTGTTGAAAAATGCAGATTTGAGTCAACTGAACCATCTTGTGAATTCACATGGAACTGGCCAATTTTGGTTGAAAAAAAAAAAAAAACCTTTCTCCAAAATCAAAGCATTTCATTCTACCATTTATCTTAAACAAAGCTTGTTGATTTTTAATTTTGAAAAAACTTCATTGGTCAAATGTCACCTCTATTTTATTTTTAATGGTGGGTTGTTTTTATTTTGAAAATGGAACAAAATGCTTGGATGTAGGTCGAACACAATGTTTTGTTCCATAAGGAGTTAAATTGTTTTTATTTCTTGGTTCAGCCAATGAACCTAAAAAAGCGATTTTTTTTTGTGTAGTTCTAGACTGTAGGTCTATAATTTGGGGACCCAAAGGTCAGTAAGGAGAAAAGAAGGTGAAATTGTTTTTTAGGGCAGCTGTCTTTAGTGCCACCATTTTGTTTTATTAGGTTATAAAAATAGGTCCTGAAATATTGTTAACAACATTACACAGGGCAAACTCTTGGCTCCGTTGAAGTCAATGGTAATTCACCACTGATTTCATCGGGGCCACATTTCACCCTTTGACTGTACCGTCTGTCTTTGGAGTGCTTCATAGACATAGAGCCAAATTCATGCCTGCCCTAAGGACATTGCAAACATTAATTATCCATCAATTAGTTAACTGGCCAGTTGAAACCTATACATTAATATGAGGGTCAGATATTTTTGGTCAATGTGCTATTTCTTCCTTACCAGTAGAACAGGTCTCAAAATGCCAGTGACTTTTGGCAGAAAACTTTGAATAAGTATGTTTTTAATCTCCCATGAAATTCAAATTTGTTTAGTGCATCTCAGCCACCCCTCTGCTTCCCCATTTGTCAGGGGCAGTGTTTTGTAAAAGGCCAAAATAATGTGGCTGATTGAAAATGTTCAACTTGCTCTATAGTTATATCTTATCCCATTATCGCTGGAGGGGAAACTGAGGCACAATGGTTCAAGTCCTTGGGAGGTATAAAGTGGCTGAAGCTGTCCTCTTTGTCCCGCCCCTGCCAAGATCACCAGTGTGGAGATTAAGGAGTTGTACTTGTTTTGCAGACCCTCTGGTTGCCAAATCAAGGCCAGTTACATGACATTGCCATGAATTAAACATGTGGTGTGACCAACAGGCATAGCCATGGGTGCCACCCTAAGAAACAGCCCTGAGACTTCCATGGGTGTGGCACAGTCTCCATCTCGGGAGCGTGCTCAAAGGGGCTAAGTGCCCAAGGCCACACAGTGAGCTGGGAGTCAACCTGTGGAACTCCTTGCCAGAGGAGGCTGTGAAGGCTAGGACTATAACAGAGTTTAAAGAGAAGCTAGATAATTTCATGGAGGTTAGGTCCATAAAAGGCTATTAGCCAGGGGATAGGAACGGTGTCCCTGGCCTCTGTTTGTCAGAGGCTGGAGATGGATGGCACGAGACAAATCACTTGATCATTGTCTTCGGTCCACCCCCTCTGGGGCACTTGGTGGTGGCCACTGTCGGCAGACAGGATACTGGGCTAGATGGACCTTTGGTCTGATGCAGTACGGCCATTCTTATGTTATATGTTCTTATGGGAGTACAAGGAAGAGCTCCTGGCGCCTTGTCTTGTGGTCACCCTGTCAGACCGCTCCGCCTTTCAGATTAGAGAGCGCTCCTCTGTTGCAGTCCTTGTGGCCTGGATCTAATCCCGTTGACATTATATGGGAGTTGGGCACCTAACTTCTTTCAGCTCCCCAGCTATGCTACAGGTTGAACCTCTCTAGCCTGGCACCCTTGAGACCTGACCGGTGCCGAACCAGAGAATTTCCCAAACTATGGGAGGTCAATATTGTCTAGCAGCATTTGCAACACTTCCACTGCTTAATGGGTTGTTAGGGACATTGAGGGGTAAATTAGGGTACATCTAGACTACAGGCTTTTGTCGACAGAGGCTTTGTCGACAGATACTGTCGACAAAGAGCGTCTAGACTACATCCAGTTCTGTAGACAAAGCAAGCCACTTTGTCGACATGAGAGTGTAGACGCAAAGGACAGTATAGATGCAATAACGTCTTCTGTCGACAGAACTCTGTCAACAAAAGACGTTATTCCTCGTAGAATGAGGTTGACCGCCGTCGACAAAACTGACGCATTCTGTCAACGTTATGTCGACAGAATTCAGCGGTAGTGTAGACACAGGTATGGTTTTGTCGACAAAAGTCCACTTTTGTCGACAAAACCCTGCAGTCTAGACACACCCTTAGAGCTAAATAACAGCACAGAGCACTGAGAGCCAGGACTGATGGCTATAAACAACTTCATGGGACCGCAGGAAACTTGGAGTGAAACACCCGTGAAAAGTGGACATCCGGCTCACTAACTTCATGCCGGACCACAGAGTTTGCCAGACCAGGGTGCCAGATGAGAGAGATTCAACCAGTAGTAAAATAAATTCATGAATAACTAAAAATCCCTCCCCTCTCATGCTCAGAAATGTTTTTGTTGTTTTAAGGAGTTGCCGGTGCCGTGAGGAGAGCTGAACGATAATCTTATACTGAACCGATTCTGCTACTCTCCATATTTTCTCAATCCCAGCGGATATTCCAGGCACTGACAAAATTGGATTTGAGATGCTGCTTGCAGATCTCCTGCTGCAAATTGGATGCCGCTGTGCCTAACACAACGGATAACAGTGTTAAACCGGTGTGACCAGAGCAAGAATCTGACCCAGTGTTCATGCAAGTCAGCTTGGTGATGAGGAAGAAGGCAGAAAAATGCATCAGTCATAAGTATGACACAAGCCCAGATTTTTTTTTTTTTTTTTTTTTTGGTTCCCAGGATCAGATTTTTTTTTTCTTTGGTGTTAACTGGAATCCCAGCTCCACTGAAGACATTTTTGTTAACGAGTCACAGTTAAGTGTTTCTCATCTGAGCTCGGATATTTGATTTGACTGCACAGAGTCCAGCAACTTACACTGCGCTGTCTCGGCCGAGTTTGACATTTCAGGAAGACCACTTCCAGGCATCGACACAAACAGAAGAGAAGGAAGAAAACTAAGTTGCCTTCTTGCACCTTGGTTTTGTTTCCCATGCGGTGCAAAATCATCAGGGAAATGAGTTTGCTCAGCTCTCAGCCCAATCCCTTGTGAATCCACCATGCACAGGTGATGCGTGTTTCAGGTCCCACAGTTGGCTGTGTGCACTAAAGAAGAGCAGTGTCATGGTGCCCTGATGCTAAGGTATATGCTTGCCTCCCTGCTACAGGTGAGGGTTGGGTCAGGTGGCCAAGTGCACCTGTATCGTAACTCAGAAGTGGGTTGGCTTTATTTAGAAGGGAGCTGGCCTTGCTCCTAGATAAGAGGCCCCGGGTCCCAGGATCTTCCCAGAGAAAGAGCTCTGCATAGGAGCCTCAGCAGGGAGAGGATTTAGGGGAATCCTGGCTGGGTTTGGGAAGGACCCCGAAAGTCATGGGAAGAGCCGCATTGAATTGCTCCATTGGATTCCTCAAGGGGACTCTGAAGAGGGCATGTACTTGAACCACGTGAGTGTACGCCCATTCTTTGGGGCAGCTGAGAAGAGCTAGTGGACACATGCCCAGAAGGGGCACTCGGCCCCCAAAACCGGTACCCTCTGTACCCTCCACCTCAGTGTGGCTGCTGTTGGCAGCGTTGCAAACTAAGGGATCTAGAGGTCAGAGTGGACCACAGGCTAAATATGAGTCAACAGTGTGGCACTTGCAAAAAAAGCAAACTTCTGGGATAAATGGACAGGAGTGTGGTGAGCAAGACACGAGAAGTCATTCTTCCACTCTGCGCTGCGCTGGTTAGGCCTCAGCTGGAGTTTTGTGACCAGTTCTGGGTACCACATTTCAAGAAAGATGTGGAGAAAATGGAGAAGGTCCAGAGAAGAGCCACAAAAATGGTGGAAGGTCTAGAGGGAAGGCTGAAGGCTTGTTTAGTTTGGAAAGGAGAAGACTGAGAGGGGACATGACAGCAGCTTTCAAGTATCTAAAAGGGGTCACAGGAGGAGGGAGAAAAATTGTTCTCCTTGACCTCTGAGGATAGGACAAAAAGCAATGGGCTTAAATTGCGGGAAGGGAAATTTAGGTTGGACATTAGGAAAAACTTCCTAAGTATCAGGGTGGTCAAACACTGGAATAAATTGCCTGGGGAGATTGTGGTATCTCCATCCCTGGAGATACTGAAGAGCAGGTTGGACAGACGCCTGTCAGGGATGATCTAGACAGTGCTTGGTCCTGCCATAAGGGCAGGGGACTGGACTTGATGACCTCTCGAGGTCCCTTCCAGTCCTAGTGTTCTAGGATTCTAATCTCTCCCTAGGACAGGGGAGAGTGGGGTGAAGTGGGGTGGGGTGGGGAAGCAAATCATACCAGCAAGGGCAGGGTCATGTGCCTGGGGGTACCGGAATGGACAGGGGATGCACTTAGTGGCCACCCTACCCGCCGTCTCCCCGCTCCATCTTTGGAGAGGATGGAAGACCTTCCGTTTCTGCCACCCCTCTCCATACCCTTAGGCAGCAATGGCAGCTCCTTTGCACCTTAAGCAATGTTAAGGCAAGTCCCATCTGGGAGGGAGCCAAGGTTCTGCAGGGAACCCTTCCAGGAGACCCACCACAAGAGATGCTGTTTCACCCCCCCTCCAGCCTGAGTTCCAGGGCCATTGTGCATTATGGGAGCTATTCACAGCTGCCTATGGGCCACTCTGCTGTCCAGAACCGTTGGTGTCATATCACTGTGAGCACACCCCGTCCTCCACAGACCCCGGCTGGAGAGCTGGGTTGGGCCATTAGTGGAGAAATTATTGACTGGGGGGGGACGATACAAAACCATCAGGCCTAAAGTCCTCGCAGATACACTGAGTGCCTTGAGGCTGTATTTCTGCTCTTCCTGAGTTGGGCCTATCTTCTTCTGAAATGACTGGACCTGAAGGGGAACAAACACCACTAGCCACCTTCAATTCTTCAGCCTTGGGAGCCAGGGATGGAGGAATCTTATCATCTCACCCTCTAACACCCTCAGGCAAACGGGTCCAGGCAATTACTAAGGGTCCTGGAAATCATAAAACATGTCCTCACATAGCTACTGTGCACGGATTTCTGGCTTTCACCAGTGAAATTCCCGTTAACGTTGCTTGCTTTAATAACCCAGAGCCATGGGCTCCTAAGAGTCGTTTTACAGGTAGGCACACACTAGCTCCTTTCTACTTTTATGTGCTCTGTGTCAACAGACGGTAGCCCAGCCGCGCTGACCAAACTTGAGTAATGTGGCTGCAGAAAAACAGCGGGATCTTATACTGACTGTAACTCTTCAGTCTTCTTAGGTCAGCCCAAACTCCATAGCTTGACAAAGAGTTTTAGCTTCCCCGTGGTGACAAAAAGAAAGAAGAAAAAAATATGTTGTGTGCAAACTGCAAGCAGCACGTCAGCTGGTTGAAATGCCCTGAACTTAAACAGGGCATTAGGCAGAATTAACAAACGGGCCCTCTTAGCCATCCGAAGTTCCCAGCTGAATAAAAGATGGATTTCAAAGACTCAAAGATACCTCAAGGCCAACATGTCCAAAGAGGACAGGCACTGATTGGAGCTGAAGCATTCCTGCCGATCCGTGCATTTGAGTGAGCACTTTAAATCTCCAAAGATTGAACTATAAAGAGAAATTAGTTTATTAATAATTCACAGACTTCAAGAGGGAAAAAAATGTCACAAGCACCTGCTCACGCACAAAGCTGATTTTATTTTCCTGTTTTGAGTCGAGCAACAAGTGGGGGGGATCAAGTTCAAAAATTTAGTTCAGGGTTGCTGATTTTTTTCCCTTAACCCCCACGTAAGCATTTATTCTGATTTCCTTGCGAGAGCTGAAAGTTCTCCACATGCCAAATGCTTATGAGAAACATTAAAAGTGCATCATCATCTTGAGGTCTCTAAGGGTATGTCTACACTGCAGGGCAAACGTCAAATTAAGCTTCGCAACTTCAGCTAAGTCAATTGCGTAGCTGACGTCGAAATAGCTTAACGCGGCTTTTGGCGCTGTCTACACAGCAGAAAGTTGATAGAAGAACCCGATTCCTCCGACTTCCCTTACACCTCATACAATGAGGCTTACAGGAGTTGGAGCAGGAAGTCCTCCAGCTCGACATTATTTCGAAATAGCAGCTTGCTGTGTAGATGCACATTTTGCTATTCCAAAATAACGCTGTGGTATAGACTTACCCTCATAGTTTAGGACATTTTCATGGCATAGTTGCTGCCCAACAGATTTTAATGGCAGCTTGTACATTCATGACAAAACATTCATAGGCTGGAATGATCCACGAGTGAAGACCCCCTCTTTGGCAAGATATCTAACCACATGCGTAGTTGCACCGAAGTTAGTATTTTCCCACACTGTTCACCAGGCATATGAAGTCTGTAGGACTATTCACATGCTGAAGATTGGCCTTGTTTTTCAGATGCTCATTGAATCAGGACACAGTTGCATGCAGTTCAGTCAATAATTTGGCGAGAGGGCAGTTTACCTCACAGATAAATATGGGTCTGAAACATTATGCCATTCACACTGCTGCTAGGGATGGATGACACAGATTTAGAATGAAGTGTCCTGAATTCTGCAGTGGAGAGAGGATGATAGGAGTAGAGCTGGTCGAATACTTTCTATGAGAAAAAGTTATCCTGTTTATAAAGAAACTGAAAATCTCAAACGATGTTTGGGTTTTACGTGAAGCCAGGGCTGGACCGAGCCATTCTGGCGCCCCGGGCAGACAGTTGAATTGTGCCCTGGGTTGGGGGAGGGCGCATGCGCGGCCCCTCCCGGCACGTGCGGGAGGGCGCGTGGAGCTGGCGGTGGCAGGACGCACATGCCCGGCCCGGCCCAGCCTGGCTACCGCCGCTGGCACGCAGCCCGGGGCGGGCCGAGCCTGGCCGTGCAGGGCCCTGCGGCCGTGGGGGGAAGGGCGTTGCTGGGCAGTGCTGCGGGGGTTAACGCGGCCCCCACCCCAGGCGGCCGCTGCAGGGTGGCCGCTGGAAGCTGCTGCAGCCTGCGATCCAGGCACGCAGTGCCTCATGGCAGCTATAAGGGGTGCTGCGCGCCCCTTACAGCCGCCATCAGGCGCCCCCCATAGGTTGGCAGCCTGGGCAGCTGCCGGGCTAGCCCATGCCTTAATCCGGCCCTGAGTGAAGCCTTTTGGGTTTCAGTTTTCAACACAAAAAAAGGTTTGTTTCTACAATTGCCATGGAAAATATTTCCCATTTTCTAATTGTCTCTCAATAACAGCAGCAAAAATCTCTCTTATGTTGATCAACATTGTCTCATTTCCATGTGCTTCCCATGTGGCCTGTCTATATCCATTTGTTGTCTCTTCTTATACTTCATCTGTAAACTCATTGGGGCAAGGACTGTCTTTTTTGTTCTGTGTTAGTACAGCACCGGGCGTAATGCAGCCCTTGTACACGACTCAGGCTCCTAGGCACTATGGTAATACGAATAATAATTAACTATACAATGAACAAGATCGTGCACCCTGTGGGTGTGTCTAGACTACAGGGGGGTTTTTTCGAAAAAACTTCTCCTGCGTCTAGATTGCCGCTGCATTCTTTCGAAATTAAATCGAAAGACTTCCGACGTTTTTTCAACCATGGTAAACCTCATTTTACGAGGAAGAACGCCTTTTTTCGAAAGTGCTCTTTCGAGAAAAGCCGTTCTTGAATGCAAACAGGGCTTTTTCGAAAGAGAGCATCCAGACTGCCTGGGTGCTCTCTTTCGAAAAAGCGCCTCACTTTTTCAAAAGAAGTGGTTGCAGTCTAGATGCTCAAAGCCTCTTTCGGAAGAGGCTTGTAGTCCAGACGTAGCCTGTGCCTCTTAGCCACGGACTTCAAAGTGCTTTGTAAATATCAGTTAATCCGCTGCTAAAGCCTTACACACACACACACCCCTCGTTAGGGCTGTAGCTTTTGGACAACCCTAGAAATCAGACCTGGAAAAGGCCATTAGGTTCTCTAATCTCTCTCCTGCTGATGCAAGGCCAGACTCTGCAGCAACCACCTAATACTAACCCCATTCAAGTCAGTGAATTGAATCAACGATCCTCAGTTTTACACAGGGATACACCTATCTTGGGAATTTTAAAGGCTCAATTCCAATCCCTGTAGAGGGGGTGTAGAGTAATATTCCCTCTAATCTTTGCCATCTGTGTGATTTTTTTCCATCCACATGTAGAATAAATTTTATGTGCACCGAGGCATGAGCAAATGTGCACCACTAGTAGAAACAAAAGCCCTAGCTGTGGTTGCTCTGCTATTCAGCTGGGTGACATTGGACTCTCTCCTGAGGGGACACACAAGCGCCCAGCTTACAGGGAACAGTGGTGTGTAGGGATGTAGTGGGAGAGCTGTGATAGTGCCAGTAGGCTTTCCTCCCTGGCTAGAGGAACAGCCTTTGAGGAGGTCAGCATCTTCTATGCACAAAACTCTCCAGGAGGCCGTGTCTTACCCACGTCGACTTATTACCCATAGGATAATGTTTTAATGCTGTTTTATTTTATTTTATTTTATTTTATAAGTCCTTGGAGTCCTTTTTTAATTTTTTTTTGCTCAACAACTTTGGTCTCCTCCCCCCTTTCTTTCCCTTCAACAGAATTTTTTCCCATTTTTTGGGGGGAGAGGGGGGTGTTCGGTATTTTTGTTTCAACCATCTGGCAACCCTACCGCCCTGTCCTTTTCCAGGCAATTTGTTCCTCGCAGGAAGTGAGGAGCGAGCTGACAGGAAGTAACGCTGGTCTCTCCCCGAAGGGTGGCCACGCAGGAGCCTCCCTGGGCCGCTCTCGGCTCTACCGAGGCCAGGACAGATTATGATTTACCTCAGCATTATTGTGTCAAGCACATTTGTTTCTCAGTTTCCACTGTAGCCTGAATCACAGTATTACTACTTTGGGAAGGAATCTGATGATAGAAGCAGGCACCTCCCAGTAATCAACAACTGATGAGAAAGATTAAAAAAAAAAGAAAAGAAAAGAAAAAGACCAGCCATCAATCTACCAGCATGGCCGGCCAAATCCACTAAGACTGGGACTCTGAAACAGTGGTGATTCCCATGGGACTGGACTCTGACTCATCGTGTGGGCCGCTCCTGAAGTTAAGTCCACTGGACCATATTCACAGCCAGCAAATTGTTGCTCTCTAAATATAATACACTTAGCCATGTGAATTTCCCCCCTCATGTTTAATCCTTTGTTTATTTCATGTCCGAATGAACCAAAGTGGAGCCGCTCCCAGAGCCGCAGAAAAAGAATGTAATGGGCTGAGACAAACCCATCGAATGAGGTTTTTCTTTTTCTTTTTGGAGAGGAACGGTGGACTAGAATCTCTGGCCTTTCAGGGCAGATTCGAAGTTCAAGGTGCATGCTCGCTAGCTCAGAAGGGACACATAAAGGGGGGTTGTGTTGCTCCTGGCATCTTGCCAACATGCTGTGACACCGGAGTGGATAGGGTTGCCAGGTGTCCGGTTTTCGCCCGGACAGTTCGGTAATTGCGCCTTCCATCCGGTAAACAAAAACAGAAAATACCGGACATTCTTACCCTGCTGCATCTGGTGTGGGCTGGGGGAAGCGAGCAGCATGGGGAGTCTTAAAGGCGCAGCAACTGTTTTTGGTTTTTTTTTTTTGCTCAACAAGTTTGGTCTTTTTTTTTTCCTCCTCAACCAAGTTTTTTTCCTGCCATGTTCGGGATTTTGGGTGAAAGCATCTGGCAAGCCTAGGCGTGGACATTGAAAGATAGAGGCCCAAATTCTAGAGGTCCAAATCCCTCTTGGCTTCGGCTTGAACTTGTCAAGTTAATGGAAGTTTTTTCCAACCAAGGAAGGCATCATCATTCCAGGAACTGACTTTCGGAGATGCAGTCATTCTGATGACAGGGAAGCCAGCCTGAATATCTTTGATGCATAAACTTTCTTTCTACAACAGTATTTGTAAAATTCACATGCCCATGACATTTCTTTACAGGACAAAGTTGTAGGTATTTTTCAGTCTAAGGGTACTGCAGGAATCATTTGGTACATGTATATGTAATATTTAGGCAATCAACATCTGCTCATCCACCCGCCCTCAGATGTGTTTCTTCACTGGGGAGCAGTCACCCAGACTTTGTCAGAAACAGCCCCCATTAAAAGCTCTGATGGCTGGCAGTAATCTAATATACAGACTGATTCCCGTCCCCCGTCCCTCCCAAGAAAGAGCTCTAGAACATTTGTGAATGAGATGGACTGTTAATACAATAAACCATCAATGGCTGCTTCAGCATTCTTCTAGCTCTGCCATTCAGTCCCCACAATCACCCGCTTCCTTCCTTTACAATGTGAAGGCCTTGGCTTTTGTGGCGATTTGCTTCCATCCCAGCAGTGGCCAGCCAGTCCCAAGGGCAAACCCACAGACAGGGAAGCTGATGACCAGTCCCAGTGGTGTGATTCCCGGCTGGAAACGAGCCCAAGATGTGTGTCAGCCAGGCCTGCTTGATCCACTAGTAGCAGACATAAGCCATTTAGCAGGAATATCAGTGAAGGAGCAATACGGAAAGAAAATCGGGCCCGGCTGGCAAGCGCCTGTGGGTTCACTTCTGATCTTCTCCCGGTGTCCAATACAAATCAAATGTTGATTCTACTAGGGAGCTGCAGATGCTAAGCCAGTGGCTGGGCTCTGCTCACAAACACGTCGCCTTAGCTGGACCGCTGCTGCCTTCAGGAGTTTGTTCTCAGAGGCATGACTCTGAAGCGAGACTCTTTTGCTTGCTTCAGCTGTTGACAGCAGTAAAACAACACCTCCTCCCCCCCCCCCCCACCGCGTGTATTGACCTACCCTGCTGTCAGCCTGCTCTGGATGCAAATATACTTCAGTCCAAATCACCCAAAAGATAGTTATGCCCGTAACAATGGCATTAGATAAAGTTTTCAGAGCAGGGATGCATACGGATGAATTAAAATGCATGGGCTGATCTAAATCTTCTCTCGTCTTGGGCTTGATCAAGCTCTCCATCTGTAAGAAAACCTACAGGAGGAAGCTACAGGGAAGGGGCAGAGTACCTCAAGGATCGGTTCTAGGGCCTGTTTTGGTCAACATCTTTATTCATGCCTGGCTGAGGGGATGGATTGCACCCTCAGCAAGTTTACGGATGACACTAAGCTAGGGGGAGAGGTAGATACGTTGAAGAGAAGGGAGAGGGGCCAGAGTGACCTAGACAGAGTAGAAGATTTGGCCAAAAGAAATCTGATGAGGTTCAACAAGGACAAGCATAGAGCCCTGCCCTTCGGACGGAAGAATCCCAAGCATTGTTACAGGCTGGGGACCGACTGGCTAAGTAGCAGTTCGGCAGAAAAGGACCTGGGGGTTACAGTGGATGAGAAGCTGGATATGAGTCAACAGGGCACCCTTGTAGCCAAGCAGGCTAACGGCATATTAAGGTGCATTAGGAGGAGCATTGCCAGCAGATCCAGAGATGTCATTATTCCCCTTTATTTGGCTCTGGTGAGACCACATCTGGAGTATTGTGTCCAGTTCTGGGCCCCCCACTATAGAAAGGATGTGGACGCATTGGAGAGGGTCCAGCGGAGGGCAACCAAAATGATTGGGAGGCTGGGGCACATGACCTACGAGGAGAGACTGAGGGATTTGGGTTTGTTTAGTCTGCAGAAGAGAAGAGTGAGGGGGGATTTGAGAGCAGCCTTCAACTGCCTGAAGGGGGGTTCCAAAGAGGATGGAGAGGGGCTGTTCTCAGTGGTGGCAGGTGACAGAACGAGAAGCAATGGTCTCAAGTTGCAGAGGGGGAGGTCTAGGTTGGATAATAGGAAAAACAGTTTCCCTAGGAGGGTGGGGAAGCACTGGGATGGGTTCCCTAGGGAGGGGGCAGAATCTCCATCCCTAGAGATGTTTAAGTCCCAGCTTGACAAAGCACTGGCTGGGATGATTGAGTTGGGGTTGGCCCTGCTTTGGGCAGGGGGCTGGACTCGATGACCTCCTGAGGTCTCCTCCAGCCCTAGGGTTCTATGATTCTATGAATCTCTCCATGCCTCAGTTTCCCCTCCACTAAAATGGGAATAATACCCCCTGCTTTACATGGAGCTAATACATTCTTTAATATGGAAAAGGCACTCAGATAGTTCAGTAATGGGAGCCACACAAGTGCCTGGAAAGAGAGGGAGAAATACATCATAGACACATCTATGCATGATCTATTTGGAAATAAAAACTGTTAGTATGTGACTTTAGCCCTATAAAGCATTAAGAAGTCCAAGACTTTCTCCAAGACTCCCTGATTTATTATTGCTCTTTCCCGACAGTTGCATGCATCCAGATTTCCTTCCAGTGACTAACACCCGCTCAATATCTGCCCAGGCAGTCAAGGGGAAAGGAGAAGAGGAAGAGGGGAGGGGTGAGACATAGAATGTAGGCAAAGTTTCAAAAATGTTAGATGATTTGGGAAACAACCAGGGAGAGGAAACAGTCACAATGCAGGCCTTCAGTTCGCTGAAGGGGATTTTTCTAATGTAATCCAGGCTGCAAAGAAATTCATTCTCCTTGGCTCCATAACAGGGTGCCCTCTCCCTGTGTTGTAACAGGGTGTGAAAATGGGGGATCACGAGTTTTCTCAGCTTTGTCTTGCCATCTAAGGTTAGGCTGGGGAGGGGAGGACTAATATTTACTGCACCTCCCACAATGCTATTATTCTTTTGATATAAGAAAGGCACCAATTAGAAATAAGGGAGCATCTAGCAGGAAATTTCAGGCGGTTTATTTGGAACAGAAGTGTGTGCTACTCCGGGTTATGCCAGTGTAACTACATCGATGTCTATGTTCCAGACAACATGGGGAAATTTGATAGTAGGCCCCACCCTAGCAGATAAAGAGGAACTGATCACAGAACTAAAAGTTAACGGTAGCTTCGGCACAAGTAATCATGACTTGATCTCATTTCCAATACGCAAGCGGGCCAGTAATACATGTACTTAGCACTTTAACAGGGCCAAGAACACAAACCTAAAATACAATTATGAGCCAAACATGCCAGGAGGAAGAATGTGAATGATAAGTGAGACTCATTTAAGAACAATCTTATGAGATGCCCAAAAAAATCCACAATCCCAGCGCCAAGGAAAAAGGCCAGGCTGGTTAAAAAAAGAATCTTGTTTGGAGAGGAAGAGAAGGCAGCTGTAAATATATATAAACACACATACCCGATAAGTGGAAGAAGTAGGAAGTTGATAGTGATGACCAGGGCTCGACAAACCGCTGAATCTACTCACCCGTGGCGAGTAGATTTCAGCTGGTCGCTCTGAGCGCCCCATTCACCGGCACTTCGTGCGTGTGCAGTGCCAGTCTGGCGCATGCTCAGTGCACGGCTGGTGTGTGGCTCTCGCCGGTGTTTGTCAAGCCCTGGTGATGACTATAAATTAGATGTTAGAATTGGAGAAAATTGATAAGGGAAGCCAAGGGACACAGGGTGAACTCTATGGCAAACAGATTTCAGGACAATGAGACGGAATTTTAAAAATATATTGGCGGGGGGGAGAAGAATCCTGATCCATTAATAGATGGAAATGGTAGAATTATCAATAATGCAAACAAGGCAAAATGTTCAATAAATATTTCTGTTCTGTGTTAAGGTAAAAAAGAAATTATGTAGTCATGGCTGAATTTTAGTGATAACTGTCTTTCCCTTTCACTGGTAGATCTGGGAGGATGTTAAACAGATGCTACTAAAGCTAGACATTTTAAAATCAGCAGGTCCAGATGACTTAGAACATAAGAACATAAGAACATAAGAATGGCCGTACCGGGTCAGACCAAAGGTCCATCTAGCCCAGTATCCTGTCTGCCGACAGTGGCCAGCACCAGGTGCCCCAGAGAGGGTGGACCGAAGACAATGATCAAGCAATTTGTCTCCTGCCATCCCTCTCCAGCCTCTGACAAACAGAGGCCAAGGACACCATTTTATCCCCTGGCTAATAGCCTTTTATGGACCTAACCTCCATGAAATTATCTAGCTTCTCTTTAAACTCTATTATAGTCCTAGCCTTCACAGCCTCCTCTGGCAAGGAGTTCCACAGGCTGACTACACGCTGTGTGAAGAAGAACTTTCTTTTATTAGTTTTAAACCTGCTACCCATTAATTTCATTTGGTGTCCTCTAGTTCTTCTATTTAGGGAACTAATAAATAACTTCTCTTTATCGGCCCTCTCCACACCACTCATGATTTTATATACCTCTATCATATCCCTCCTTCAGTCTCCTCTTTTCTAAACTGAAAAGTCCCAGTCGTTTTAACCTCTCCTCATATGGGACCCATTCCAAACCCCTAATCATTTTAGTTGCCCTTTTCTGAACCCTTTCCAAGGCCAAAATATCTTTTTTGAGGTGAGGAGACCACATCTGTACACAGTATTCAAGATGTGGGCATACCATAGTTTTATACAGGGTCAGTAAGATATTCTGGGTCTTATTTTCTATCCCTTTCTTAATAATTCCTAGCATCCTATTTGCCTTTTTGACTGCCGCTGCACATTGTGTGGAAGTTTTCAGAGAACTGTCCACGATAACTCCAAGATCTCTTTCCTGATTTGTCATAGCCAAATTAGCCCCCATCATACTGTAATTTAAGAGTTCTAAACGAGCTTGCTAAAGAGCTCGTTAGATCATCTGAAGCACTTTGGAAGTTCCAGAAGACAGGATGACCCATGTAATTATAGGCCTGTCACCCTAACAGTGATCATGGGCAAGATAACAGAGCTGCTGCTACAGGACGTGATTAATAAAGAATTAAAGCAATGTAATATAATGCACTCAAATCAACTTTGTTTTATTAAAACCAGATCCCATCAAACTTTTTTGATGTCTTTTGATGGGATGACAAGTTTGGCTGATAAAGGTGCTAGTATGATGTAATATACCTAGACTTTTGTAAGGCATTTGACTTGGTACCACACAACATTTTGATCAAAAAACTAGAACGTGGCCCACATTAAATGGATTAAATACTGGCTAACCAATAGGTTTCAAAACGTAACTGGAAACATGGACTCCTCATAGACTATATATATGTTTCCAGTGGGGCCTGTAAAGATTGGTTCTGGCCTGCACTATTTCACATTATCAGCAACCTGAAAGAAAATATAAAATCATCGCTGATAAAGTTTGCAGGTGACCCAGCATTTGGGGACATGCTAAAGAATGAGTAGGCTTCGAAATCATACAGACCACTTGGGAAGCCAGTTCCAAGGAAATAATATGCATTTTCATATGGCTAAATGTGAACATCTGGGAACAAAGAATGTAGTTTTTCCTTTCAGAATGGAGGAACTCTATCCTGGGAACGCGGGACTCTGAAAAAAGTACTGTAGCCAAAAAAGCTAATGTGATCCTGGGATGCATAATCGGGGACTCTCAAGTAGGAGGAGAGAAGCTATTTTTACCTCTGTATTTGGCACGTGTTGCGACTGCTGCTGGAACCAGTAACCAATTCTGGTGCCTACAATCCAATGAGGAGGGTGATAAATTGGAGAGGGTTCAGAGAAGAGCCACAAAAACGATTAAAGGATTCAAACCCCGGCCTTGGGATGGCAGACTCAAGAAGCTCAAACTATGTAACGTCACAGCGACAACTTCAAGGGGTGACTTGTTGGCAGGCTGTACGTATCGATGTGAGGAACAAATATTTGGGAAGAGGTTCCTGAAGGGAAGGGTGCGACCTGATGCAAAGGCTGGAGTTTAAGCAGGACAAATTCAGACGAGAAACGGAAATGGAAAATGACGCATTCCTTAACAACGAGAGGTATTAACCATTAGAGCAGCTTAGCCAGGGTCGAGGTGGGTTCTTCCTCACTCACTATTTTTCAGTCAGAAGGTTGGGTGTTTTTCTCACAGATCTCCACTAGCTGTTTTTTTGGAGGCTGTTCTGTGGCCTATGTTACACAGGAGGTCAGACTGGGGCAGTGATGGACAACTGAGGCTAGCGAGTGGGCCCCAGGAGTAGTCCTCCATCATCTCAGTGGGCCGTAGGATTGTCGTAACCAAGACGATCTCCTAGGATGAGATAGTTTTGCGGGTTGTGCTGACTGAATTGTAACAGCATTTTCATTGGAGGCAGACGGAGCTCAAGGCTCCCATGGTCAATGTTGTGTGCAATCAGCTCGCATCTCACTTCACATGCCCTGGCTTTATGTGAGTGTCACTTTAGTAATACAGGTAGGAAAAAACTACCCAGGCAGAAAGCAGTGGAATCTGGCAACCTAGCACATGGACAACAGTAAACAAAATGTCTTGCGGGCCACACAGAGAACCCCACCCTCGAGTTGCAGGTTGCCCACCACTGGACTAGGGGATTCACAATGGTCCCTTCTGGACTTGGAATCTATGGCCATGTCTTACCTGGGGGAAGACTGACGCTGCCACGATCAATCTTCTGGAGTTTGATTTAACGGGTCTAGTGAAGACCTGCTAAATCAAACTCAGAGGACACCCCCAATGGCACCAGTACTCCTGCTCCTGTGAGGCATAAGAGAAGCTGACAGGAGCATTTGCTGTCTTCGGCTTCCCACGGTGGGGAATCTCAAATTAAGGTACATCATCTCCAGCTAAGTAATTAACGTAGCTGGAGTTGCGTATCTTAATTTGACTTTCCCCTGTAGCGTAGAGCTGTCCTATGAAGCTAGGAAGTTACAGGAGTGTAAGGGTAGCATTTTGCTGTGGTGTATCAGGCACAGAGCTTGTATGGGATTGTGGGATGGGGGGAGCAGGAAGGTTGTGCACAAATATTATGGAGAGAAATGCAAAATCTGCATTTCTGTATTAAAGATTTTAATATGCTCAGAGTAATTTTCCATAGATTTTATTGATTGACTTCAGGCTTTGAGGGCTGAACTGCCATGTCAGTATGACTGCTTTAATTTACCATGTGGATGACTTATGACAACAGGCTGGTTTCATCACTTGAAACCCCTTCCTAATTAAAGATAGACAAAGGATAGTTGGAGAAACAAGCTGGGTGAGCAAATTCTCTTGCTGACTTCATTTTTTCAAAAGAAAAAGCACTCAGAACTTCTGAGCTTCAGGAAATTAACTGAAGAAACCCAAACTAAATAAATAGGTATATCAGTAAGAACCTTCAAAACAATCTGGCCAATTTCCCTAAAGACAGGAATTCTCGGGCCAGATTTGGACCAAGAAGAATAGACACATAGAACACTAGAAATGAAAGGGATCTTGAGAGGACTTCAAGTTCAGTCCCCTACCTTTGTGGCAGGACCAAGCACCATCAAGATCATCCCTGACAGAAGTCTATCCAACCTGCTCTTAAATATCTCCAATAATAGAGATTCCAAACCTCCCTAGGCAATTTATTCCAGTGTTTAACCACCCTGACAAGTAGGAAGCTTTTCTGACTTTCCAGCCTAAACCTCTCTTGGTGCAATTTAAGCCCATTGCTTCTTGTCCTTGCCCTGTCATCAGATGCCATGACTTAAAATTACTGAAATATTCTATGTCACCAAATTCTTCATTGTCTGAAGATCAAACCATGGTGTGATTCAGTGATTGAAGGGTGTGTAAATCGGAGAGGGAACTGAGTGGTTCTGGTATGGAACTAGGAAGAAAGGCTCCTGGGTTTTGTACCAGACAGTGACCAGAATGGTCTACTGAGCATGGGTTTTATTCTGGAGTAGTCCCTGGCCCATCGTGTCCCTCTGTGACTGGGTATTACATAGGTATTTTGGTGAGTGAAATAATTAGTTTGTAAATTATAGTGAGATTCTCAAATGAAAGGCACAAAAGAAAGACAAGGCATTAGTATGTGAACAGTTGCATTGCCCTTCAGTGCACTTGATCAGTTACAATAATTACTTACCACTGCTAAATAATAGTAGCAATAGTGGGAAAGCAATACAAATTCTCCTTGGGGAAGGAACAGACGGGTTTTGCAAACTTCTGCCGGCTACAATGAACTGGTGTTGGCATTTTCTGGAGCCAACACCTGCTGGGTCTATCCAAAGTATCTCATTCAGAACTACCTGGAGTTGTATGGGAAATAATTGACGTTGTTTTCTAGCAGCAGCAAACTGAGGCTATGTCTACACTGGCGGCTTCTTGCGCAAGAACATCTTGCGCAAGGGTTCTTGTGCAAGAAGTCTTGCGCAAGAAAACATCCACACTGCCATGTGCGAGCTGCACTTTTGAGCAAGAGCGCCCATGGCAGTGTGGACACTCTCTTGTGCAAGAAAGCTCTGATGGCCATTTTAGCCACAGGGCTTTCTTGCGCAAGAAATCCTCGCCAAGCGACAACATTGCCCTCTTGCGCAAGAGCTCCTGCGCAAGAGGGCTTACACCTGATAAAAAAGAGCACAGGGCTTTGCGCACACTGTACTGTAAATTACCTTGCGCAAGAGTGGGCGGGCAGTGTGGATGCTCTGCAGATTCTTGCGCAAGAACAGCTGTACTTGCGCAAAAAGCTGTGAGTGTAAACATAGCCTGAGTGTCTCCTCCATTGAGTCTTGTGGAAGACAGAATAATGTTGGGTTTAACACTCAGACCAAGACACCCCCATGTAGAGGATGTTGGCTCTGCTTAGGTCATTGCAAACCGCAGCAGCGGTATTATCAACTCCAAAGTTCAAACATCGCGTGCCAGACGTCCAAGAACTTCATTAGACTGGCACAGAAATGGTGAGGTTTTTAAAGGGTCAATATGTTTGGGGGTTTGTTTTTGATTTAATGTGTCTCCTGATCTTTGCACTCAGGTCGTATTTTCCAGCTTTTCTCCCCAGTCACCCTGGCTAGAAACTTACTGGTTTTTTCAGCAAGAATTGAGACTCTTGGATAATCATGAGTCCAAGAGATGGGGCTTCAGGAAAGAAAACCCAAGACATTGTCAGACGTAGGATCATATTGAAAGAGCTAGCCGCACCGCAGTGCTCGTCAGACATCCAGCCGGAAGCATTAACTGTGTTTAATGGCAAACCTATCGGGAGCCCGTCACTGAAACTGTGGCAGGGCCATATGTTTTTAGGTGTACCGGGCAAAGGTCATTTATTATACAATCTTACGTTACACCAGTTGCGTTAACCAGCCCCAAATCAGCAACATACTGGATAGCTGGAGCGTGAAGCACAGGGGTAATAAATATATTGGTTTTCCTTGCCTTGATGCAGGTTTTTTTTCAGTTTAGCTGTGGTCTTAGCATGAGTTCATGCAGGTATATATTCCCCTGTCAACTTTCTACACAGAAGTTTAACAAGGAACTCCCAATTAGTGCTGATGGTGCTACTGATGTAGCACACATCAGTGCTCTTCAAAGCAGGGCAGGCTGTAAATGAGTTTGTAACCTGGCAGGCTTCGAACCTGGGACCTATGGAGCTTAGTGCATGAGCCAAACACCAGCTGGTTTTCTGCTAAGGCTGTAGAGCACTGTTTCTTAAACTTTTTAAGTACGAGGAACACCAAACAATAATTTTTTTTTATGGGGAACACCAAGGATTTTTTGGTTGAGAAGAAAAATAAAGGAGGCTTGCCCCTTTAAGGGCGGCCATTCCCCAGGGAAAAGTTGTTGACCAAAAAAAAAAGCCCACAGGGAAAAGTTGTTGAGAGAAAAAAAAGGAGGTTTCTCCCTTTAAGGGTGGCCATTTTGAATTCTGTACTCTCTGCAGCATACCTCCGACTACCTCGCAACACACTTTAAGAAACACTGCTGTAGAGCAAACTCCTTTCTCTCACTCTCTGTAAGTGGTCTAGGTGCCACTGCATGGGACAGTGCCCCACACCCAGAAGGTATGTGAGTTACAAGTCCACCCCATGTCTGGCATTAATGCTTAGTAGATCTGAAGGCAACTCTTTTAGCTACACTGTGAACTTAGAGCCAGTAGATTGGTCTTGCACGCAATGTTTATTTGATTAGTGAGCCCTTACCGCAATGTTAGCTTTGCCTTCATTGCCCTAAGAGACATCCCACATGGCACTATAAGTAGAAAAACAGGAGATCCTGGGATAATATCATGCCTCCTTTTTGAAACACCAAACAGATGCCGAGGAAAAGAATCCCACTAGCAGTGTTTTGCATATAGTGCTGAACTGGAGCGCCGATGAGTTACCCTGGTGGGAAGTTAGATTTCATTTGTTCCTGCCCCCAAATACTCATCAAATAATGAAATTCTGCTTTAACCACATGAGCTGTATCATCAACATCGATTTTTTTATCTACAGCCCCTTTACTCCCTCCACACTCCAACCACGAGGCCAAATTTCAAGAAGTGTCATTTACGTATCCCCCTCTAGGCCAGGAAAAGATCGGTCACACTTTAAATTAAGTGTCTCCTGTGAGGATTTAATTGAGACTTACGAAGACAGTGATTACATGGTAAATATCATTTGGTTATTAGAACCACGAGGTTTTACAGCCAGGTCAGGACAATGCTCCATAAACGGAAAACCTGAGAACAGGACACAAGTTATTAATTCTGCCTTCGTGCCCTACATTTTGTACATTCCTCCATCCAATATTGTTAAGTGACACTAAGATAAACACAGAGGAGACAAGGGTGGACAGTAGATCTCTTGGTTTCTGTTATTTCCATTCCAGCTCATCTGAGGAAGTGGGTTTTACCCACGAAAACTCATGATCCTATATATTTTTGTTAGTCTCTAAGGGTGTGTCTAGACTACATGGCTCCGTCAACATGAAACGAGGCTTACAGGATCTGCCAACGAAGGGTTCTGGGGTCGGCAGATCCCCGCCTAGACTGCTCCGCTGTGCCGACAAATAGCTGATCGGCACAGTGCGGCGGCCATTTTGATTTAAAAGAAGTGGCAATTATTTAAATCGCACCTTCATTTCTCTTTTTCGCGTAAACTAATCTACATGGCTCCAGTGACAGAACCATGTAGTTTAGACATACCCTCAGATGCCACAGAACTATTTGTTGTTTTTAAACTGGGGTGGGGAACATTTTGTGGGTTGGGGGCTGCTGACCCACACAAAAAAAATCAGTTGAGGGCCGCACAAAAAACCCCCCACAACCCAAACCCTCACTGATGTGGACCCCGACTGAGAAGAAAGACACTTCCCACATTCCCCTCACACCAGAGTCTAGGAGGCTCTGGCTAATATATTTTGTGTGCTGCAGCCCCATGGAGGACAATGGGGGGCTGGTGTGCCAGTGTGGGTTCTCCAGTGAGGGGGGGGGTAGCCCCAAGCCTCAGGGGTTGGATCCAGGCAAGCCGGGGGTGCAATTGGCCCCCAGGTCTTCGATTCCCCACCACTGTTTTGAAACATTCATGAATTATCTTCACAGCGCTCTTGTGAGTTACAGTGTATTAGCCCCATTCAAAGGGGCAGGTGTGCCCAAAGACCCAGAGGAAATCTGTAGCAGAGTGAAGAGCTGAACACAGATCACTCATGTCCCAAGCCACTGTCTTCAGCCCAAGACCAGCTTTCTTCCCTCCATCGGCATCCGGGGATCAAAAGTGCCTGAAGATCTGAAGCAGGAAATTGCTGCTGTCCTCCAGCAACATGCTCACTGGCTTCAAGTGCCCTTAGGTAAGGAGTTTAGTGTAACCTACCATACCACTCCTCACTTAGGGCATGTCTTCACTCTACCAATTGCTGCTGCCGCGCGCAGTTTTCCGGAGTTTGATTTAGCCAGTCTAGTTAAGACTCACTAAATTGAACTCAGAGGGTGCCCCCGCCCATGTCCGGTACTCTTGCTCATGCCAGGAGAAAGGAAGCCGATCGGAGTATTTGCTCTATCGGCCTCCCGCTGTGGGAATGCTGTCAAGCTCGGCTTAAGGTAAATCGACTCCAGCTACACATTTTACATCGTTAGACTTGCGTACCTTAAGCCGAGCTGACAGGTCTAGTGTAGACCTGGCCTCAGTGAAACTATAAGACCAAACTGTAGGTGTGGTCAGCTCAAGATGGACCCGTGCCTGGTATAACCTCAGTGCATGGAGGAGATCACATAGCTGCTCCTTATATGATAGTTGGCTTGCTACCTTACTGTCAGAATCCCTGCAAGAACTCACTGATATTTAAAAGAGGACTTTCAGGAGGGAATTTCCCTTTGGAGCACAACTTGGAAGACAAGAATGTTTATGCAACCCCCTTTTCTTTTGCCAGTGAATTGCTGTATTCATCTTGCTGCTACTAGAGATTTAGGTGTCGAAAAGCGGGCTGGCAGCGCTACCTCTCCTTCCATCTGAACCTGCACCAATTCCGGAGTCCTGTGGTTTTACAGCGCCATCTTCTGTTGCCATAGAAACAGCGATGATGCTAATGAGGATGGTGTGGCATCACTCTGATAAGGTCACTGCGGTATCCAGAGGGAGGGGCTTGGGAGGGAAACAAAGCGGCAACACCAAATCAAACGTCTTTTGCGGTGAGCAAAAGTAGCATGCAATGCTAGTTACGAAGCCTTGAAAGGCAAATGGTGCCATGTTCCAAACAAGCACTGTTTGAACCTTTTCTCCAGCGTGAAAGTCCCCAGCTCGGCTCCTGCTTTCAAAGGCTTTCGTTAGTCAACAAGGGTACGTCTAGACTACAGGCTTTTGTCGACAGAGACTTTGTCGACAGATACTGTCAACAAAGCCGCTGTTGACAAAGAGCATCTAGACTACAGCCAGTTCTGTCGACAAAGCAAGCAGCTTTTTCGACAGAGAGTTTAGACGCTCTCTTTCGAAAAAGCACAGTGCGGATGCAACAGCGCCTTTTGTCAACAGAACTCTGTTGACAAAAGGCGTTATTCCTCGCAGAATGAGGTTTACCGCCGTCGAAAAAACTGCCGCATTCTGTCGACTTACTGTCACCAGAACTCGGTGGTAGTGTAGACTCAGGTATAGTTTTGTCGACAAAAGGCTACTTTTGTCGACAAAACCCTGTAGTCTAGACACACCCTAAGAGTCCTCCTTCAATTGCTCTTTTATGCAAAGCACTCGAGAACCCCGTGACTGCTTGTGTTGCTACTGACCTAGGAATGTGGTAACTGAGTGAATTCTTTGTCTGGCTTGTCTTATGGCACTGCCTGGAGGTGGGCTCGAGAGGCAAAATTCAGACACTTCATTCATTTATACTACAGATTGAAACACTCTATGCTGGGACTCTCTGGTCTGGCAACATCCGTGGTCTGGCACGGATGTTGCAGGATCACAGAGTCCCGGTGGGGAGCCAGCAGCGGGGAGCCCTGTGGAGCCAGCAGAGCAGCGGGCTGCCTGCAGCGAGCTGACAGTGGGGCCGCCCAGCACGCGGCAGTGGGGCTCGGACACCTGGTGTGTGGCTGTCCAGTAGTTTCAGGAGTCGCCGAAGCAGGACAGCGGAGCCGGCAGCAGGCGGGAGGCTGGCGGGCCGGACCAGGGCTGGGGGGACCAGTGATGGGTGGGGTAGAAATGACCTCCCCTTGTCTGGCAAAATCCACCAGTCAGGTCCTGAGGGTGCCAGACCACGGAGGGCCAACCTGTAATGGATTTTTGCCTGAGTCTGCCGAGTGCCTGCAACAATAGGTGCCTGGCTCCACCCTCGAGACGACCATGGCTTGTGGGCACGAGGAGAGCCCTGACACTGCAGAGAGAGTTAAGGGAGCGGCCACTACTCCACCCTCTGCTGGGGCTAGAGGCTACTGGTATGCAGCTAGGACCCCAGATTGCTAGGGACAGGGGTCCAGCAGAGATGAATATCTTTGCACAAGATAGCAGGCACGGTTCACTCAGTAGTCAGTGGGGGTGACCAGCCAGATCAGTGCCCTCCCCGGACACTTTTCCAAGCATTCTGCGTTTCAGGGAGTGCTTCTGTGACAGCCGACACCCCCACAGCTGAAGTGGGGACCCCCCCCCAGCACAAAGCCCGAGCGGAAAGGCTGTGTCTCTAGGCAGAGTCGTAACAGATTCATTTCCTCAGGCACAAAGGCAGAGCGGGAACACACGCTCACTGGTGGGTGACACTGGGATGAGAGATGTTGGCACCCACAAGGCTACAAAGTCAAGGGACAATTAGCACAATTCCAAGCGGCCCAGCTGTGGGAGAAACAGGGGTGGGGCACAGCCCTCATACCCAGAATTTCTTTGAGGCCCTTCACACGCTTAGCTCAAATACAAGCATTTGCGCTGATTAGGCTTCAGTTGGAGGATTGTGTCAAGTTCTGGGCACCATTTTCAAGGAAGATGTGGAGAAATTGGAGAGGGTCCAGAGAAGAGCAACAAAAATGATGAAAGGTCTAGAAAACATGAGCTGAGGGAAGGCTGAAGGAATTGGGCTTGTTTAATTTGGAAAAGAGAAGACGGAGAGGGGACATGGCAGCAGTTTTCAAGTATCTAAAATGATGTTACAAGGAGGAGGGAGAAAAATTGTTCTCCTTGGCCTCTGATGATAGGACAAAAGGGCTTAAACTGCAGCAAGGGAGGTTTAGGTTGGACATTAGGAAAAACTTCCTACCTGTCAGGGTGATGAAGCACTGGAATAAATGGCCTAGGGAGGTTGTGGAATCTCCATCACTGGAGATATTGAAGAGCAGGTTAGACAGACACCTGTCAGGGATGGTCTAGATGGTGCTTGGTCCTGCCGTGGGGGCAGGGGACTGGACTTGATGACCTCTCGAGGTCCCTTCCAGTTCTAGGGTTCTATGATTCTATTTCTTCCTAACTCTCTGCTAGAATAAACTCAACTTTATATGACAGCCGCAGGAAGCTGATCTGAAATGTATCCGAGCAATTATAGTTTACAGTTTTACTACCTAGGAAAAAGTAGGGTTATTTTTTTTCCTCCCCAGACCATTTAATTACAGCGGTCTCCTGGAATGGCTGCATTGTAATAAAACTCCAGCGTGGATCCAGGTACCGGGGGATTTATTAACTTGCACTCAGCTCTGGCAATCAGCAGCCGGGGTCAAATGTGCCTGGCAATGATGACATCATCATTTTTGGCCGCTCTCTTCGGCAAGTGTTGAGTGAGGTAATGTCCCCAAAATTAAACCTGACAGCCAGATTAATCATGATAGATGCCCTGCATCGCTCTTTGTGATTTAAATTGGTGTACTATTTCTTCCGTCCGGGGCCGCCAAAAGACCATCATAACATTCACTTGGCATATCAGCGTGCACAGTGATAGGGGATACCGAATATTGGAGCCCTGGGCCGGACGAGATTGCAGGACTTTTTTTTTGTCCTGCCAAGACACTAAACCCTTGTATTTCCAACCAGGAGTGAATGGGTCTTACAGAGCTGGATTTTTTGCAAACCACACAATGGCCAATGCTTTCCACAAGCGACCTGTCTTTGGAGGTGCCTTGAGAGACGTCTTGAAATGTAATGCTTTTCAGAGACTGGTGATCAAATTGTGAGGTCATTGGCCGAGCTCCCTGCGGATTTCAGTGGGGCCAAGATTTCTGTTTGGGTGTTTGGGATTTTCCAAGCCTTCAGTGTGTCTCTATTGGGCACCCCAAAATCGAGGCTCCTGGAATCAACTAGGCATTTTGAAAATCTTGGCCAAAATCTGTGGAGGCGTCTTTGATATTCAAATTGCCCTTCATTTAAATGGACCTTTTCACCAATTTTGGTGTTTAGGTGGGGGGGTTAAGTTTTCTAATTGAAAGGCAAGTCTGATCTCAGGATGAATGCCCATCACCAAGACCTCGCCAGTCACACATGATACTAGGTAAAACTATTTCCCTAGGAGTGTGGGGAAGCACTGGGATGGGTTCCCTAGGGAGAGGTTTTTAAACCATCCCTAGAGGTTTTTAAGTCCCAGACTGACGAAGCCCTGGCTGGGATGATTGAGTTGGGGTTGATCCTGCTTTGGGCAGGGGCGTGGACTCGAGGACTTCTGAGGTCTCTTCCAACTCAATGACTCTATGACCGCCATGAGTAGGATATATTTATTCTGAGACCAATCCTGAGCTGGAGTAAGGAGACTGCAACATTGATGCTACTGGAAGCCCCTTACAAATGGGAATTCTAATTTGGAATCATAGAATCCCAGGGCTGGAAGAGACCTCAGGAGTCATTGAGTCCAGCCCTCTGCCCAAAGCAGGACCAATCCCAACTCAATCATCCCAGCCAGGGTTTGGTCAAGCCGGGACTTAAAAACCTCTAGGGATGGAGATTCCCCCCCCCCCCCTAGGAACCCATCCCAGTGCTTCCCCACCCTCCTAGGGAAATGGTTTTTCCTAGTACCGTGTGTCACTGGCAAGGTCTTGGTGAAGGGCATTCATCCTGAGAGCAGACTTGCCTTTCAACTAGAAAACTTAACCCCCCCTCCCCAAATCCTGAAACTGGTGAAGAGGTCCATTTAAATTACCTCTCGATGAAGGGCAATTTGAATATCAACGTTGCAGAACTGAGCCCGTGCTACATGCACATACATGGGTTAAGGGCTCGACTGCATATGGGCTTCCTCCGTGCGGGGGGACCTGAAGAGCAGATGGAATTTCTGCACCCTCCCATGCCAGAGGAAATGAAGCCGTGGAACTCTGAAATCACGCTGGAAGAAATGAGCGAAGGGCTGGTCGTTGTTTAATTTGCTCGCAGAACAACTCCACCTAAGATTCTTTCTGCCTTCTGCCAACATTGACGAAGTGGCCAAAGAGAAAGACAAATATGCTCCGGAGATGGAGCGCAGCTGTTGTAAAAGCAGCAACAATGAAAGGAGAACTGAAAGAATTGCATCGGTAGTAATCCACTACATTTTCCATACTCCACCCGATGCAACAAGTGAAACTCTTGGGTGAAAGTTTCACCATTTCTTGTACAAACACTGTCCTTAAAAAGTCTAGTAATCATAGCACCTTGGTAACCTGGATTCTCTGGAGCTCTGTAAGGACAAAGTGGTTTAATGAATTAAAACTCCCAACTTCTGCCGTGGCGGAGGGAAGCCAAATAACCCAGAGGGGACTTTTCGAAATACATACTTTCAGAACGGCGTTGGTGGGTTTTCCACACCTTGTTTTGCGGCCACAAACGTTATCAGCCAGAACAGAATAAAATTGCATGGAAAGAGTAAATAGGTCACCAGCGGGAGCCAGTCAGAACAGAATTTTGATTCAATGGCTTTTCCTCCAAAAATGCTGTTTCATCAGCGCTGAAATATTTTGCAGAGATGTACCCATTTCAATGACGTTAACAGGAAGGTTTCTAAGGGTTACCTCCAAAGCGAGCGAGAGAGAGGGAGGGAGAATTTATTCTCATTTCCTCTTCCTACTGAGAGGGGCTGACGCTGTCTTTGACCCTCCACTAAGTTCTTTGGGTGTGATGGTGGAAGACTCTGGTTAGAGCAAAGGCAGGCAAAATATGGCCCGTGGGCTGGATTCGGCCTGCCAAGCCACCAGATCCGACCGCTAGGAGCCCTGCCGGACCCATCCCACCACGCTCCTCAGAGCAGCTCTCTGAACGCTGCGAGCCAGGGAGGAAAGTGGCTTCACACACTGCCCCCACCCCCAGCACAATCTCTTGGCTCCCATTGGCTGGTTTCTGGCCAGTGAAAGCTGCCTGTTTGCAGGACAGACAGCGCGTGAAGTGCCCCTCCCCTTCTAGGCTCACAAAGTTCAGCGCTGCACATGACCCTCGCAGCCAGCCGGGAGCCACACAGGTAAGTGTATCCCTGCCAGAGCCTGCCTCTGGCACCCCAGTCCCTCCCTCTTTCCAAACCTCTGCCCCCCCCACACACCCCTGTCCAGGTCACAGCCCCCTCCCAGACCCTGTACTCCTTCCTACACCCTTCCTCCAGATCACAATCTACTCCCTGAACTTGTACCCCAATTTCCTACCCTGCACCCCCTTGTGCACCCCAATCTCTTCCCACAGGTCACAGCCCCCCCTTCACCCAAACTGCCTCCCAGATACCTGCACCCCCCTCCTGCACTTTTGCCCCAGGTCATAACCCCATCCCAGACCATACACTCTCTTCTGCACCCCTCTCCAGGTCTGAACTAGGAGTCACCAAATGAAGTTAATAGGTAGCAGGTTTAAAACAAACATAAGGAAGGTTTTCTTCATGCAGTGCACAGTCAACCTGTGGAACTCCTTGCCAGAGGATGTTGTGAAGACCAGGACTGTAACAGGGTTCAATAAAGAACTAGATACATTCATGGAGGATAGCCAGCATGGGTAGGAATGGTGCCTTGCCTCTCTTTGTCAGAGGCTGGGAATGGGTGACAGGGGAGGAATCACTTGATGATTCCCTGTTCTGTTCACTCCCTCTGGGGCACCTGGCATTGGCCACTGTCAGAAGACAGGACACTGGGCTAGATGGACCTTTGGTCTATGGACATCGTTATGTTCTTATGTTTGAATCTCCTTCTGCATCCGTACCCCCTCCCAGACCCTGCACCCCCTTCTGTGTCCCAGTCGACGGCCCCAGGTCACACCACCCCCCTTCACCCAAACACTCTCCCAGGTCTTATATCCCCTCCTGTATCCCAATCCGTCTTTTGCACCCAACCTCCATCCCAGACGCTGCACTTCCTTCATTACTATCATGGAAGAATGTGGCCCATGACCACTCTCTAAATTCTTGGAGTCCCACCCCCCAATATTGCCCGCCCCTGGTTTGGAGAGTGCTATAGAAGTTACTGTGCACAGGAAGGATGCGGGGAGGCCATCAGCCAATGCTACTGGCCATGTTCCTGTGACACCAGTGGTTTTGTTGGTTAGAGAGACATTCCTGAGCACTGGGGTCTAACAAATTTTGATGAAGGCCAGGCATTGGCAAATAATGCTTGGTTCCTCAGAAGTGGGAAGCATCTTGGGACAAAACCTCACAGTCATCCCTGGCACTGAACTACTCAAAGCTTGTGTTTCCTTTTGTGTGGGCTGACTTCTTTCTAAGTGTTATCTTTTCTCATGTATACGTATCAGAGCCTCATGTATATGGCAACTCAGGAGAGGGTCAGTGCTGGTTCAAACCAGTTTCTTCTAGCTTTGTGACTACTGTTATATTCCTCACAGACGTGATTTCTCTGCAGTTTCTTACAATGTGCACAGTTCGACTTTTGGTGGAAGCTGTTAACCGTCATCCAAACAGGCATCTTTAACTGTGTCTGTGGTCCCCACAGGTGTGTGGGCCCGGCCGACGGTAGCTGTGGGGAAGCTGACTTGGGAGCTGTATTGTGGGGCAGGATGTGGGGTGAAAGGACGGGCGATAGGAGCATGTGTAGGGAAGGAGTTGCCAGACTTAACCCCGGGATGGAGGCCTGGTCTACACTAGGACCTTAGTCCAAAATACCGCCCTCCCCACCAAAGGCTGAATTTGTAAGCGACGCGTGCACACCACCAAGCCCGTTATTCCAGAATGAGGGGCTGCAGAATTGGAACTCTGGACTTCTGCTTTTCACGAGGAGCAGCGCTAATTCTGAACTTGTAAGTCGGAAATAACGTTAACGTGGACACTCTGGTGCCGCTAATTCGAACGTATTGACCTCTGGGAGGCCTCCCGCAGCTCCCCGGAGCGTTTCCTGGGACTCTAAGTTGAGGTAGCGTGCCCACGTTAACGGAGCCCGCCTCAGACTAATTTCGAGGCTTCCCCGTAGTGAGGACACACAAGTTTGAACTTGTTAAATCGGGATTCCATATGTCGCATTTAGTACATTCAAAATAATTTCCCAGGGTAGACATGGCCTCTAAGTGTCTTTACTCTGGGTGACGTAGGGCATGTTCCCCAGTTCAAACTCTGCCTGGGGGAGGGGAAAGAATTCAGCGCAGCTTTGCCCCATTCAGGCAGCATCGGGAATGGAGCGGTAAAGGGCTGATCAGATGCCACGCCTGGGCTCTCCCTTTTCCCTGCAAGTGGAGAGGGGATGGGGGACAGTACGGGGGTCTCCTCTTCTGGGGGGGCTCTGTTTACCTTAAGAGACTCCACTCAGGGTATGAGTCTGCCTGAGGGAAAAGAGAAAAGTGACCCCCTCAGAGGCATTCTTTAGCATCTGGGGGGGGGCTTTTATTTCTCTTGCCCCCCGAAGTTCCCAGCAGCACAAAGAGAAGCCTCAGAGCTGACGCGGGAGCACAGAGGTAGGTCACAAATGAGCAGCCAAGAAAGAGCGACCACCTGAGATGTGTGTTGCCAGCCATAGGTCTCCTGAGAGGCTGCCTAGGAAGTAATCCTCCAGCGCTGTCACTGGCATCAGGTTTCTGGGCAAGACTCCTCACACTGGAAGCCTTCACCCTTGGAAGTCTCCACAAAGAGGGGGCAGCTACACAGGGGACTTGGCCAAATCACCCCTAGGGATTGTTCTGAAGAGACTCCAGCGCTCAGGCCGTTAGGGGATTCCCACCGGCACAACGGAAAGCTGAGAGACCTCTGCCAGCCAGCAAGGGGCTCACTGTTGGCTTTTACTCTTCTGAGGAGATGACGGTTTCTGGGAGCAGTTTCGAACGTGAAGGGAACGAGGGAATGGGGTGGTATAGTAGCTGTTTTCTCTCTTCCACAATCGCGCCTGTGATAATTTTCTCCTGCAGTGGAAATACACCTGTGGCAGATGTTCTGCACGTCGGGTTTTGTGTCGTGCTGAACTCTTGCAGCCTCCAGGCCTCATTTGTGAGACATTTAGGGTTGAGAACGGTGAATTTAAAGACACCATTGAATGTTTCTTGGTAAAAGAGGACACAGCGCAACATCTCCCTAGTATATTTTGTTTAGCTTCTGAGTGGGGTTACAGTAGATATACTGCAGCCATGAACTTGTTTTACCTTCAGCTCTACAAGGCATTTCAGCATGGGGGGGCGGGGGGTGGTAATATATGCTTTGTAGTTCTAATGCACACGAGACTGAGGATTTAACAGTCAACGTGTGGAACTCCTTGCCACAGGATATTGCAAAGGCCAGGACTTTAACAGGGTTCAAAAAAAGAGCTAGATAAATTCATGGAGGTTAGGTCCATCAATACTTATTAGCCAGGATGGATAAGTATGGTGTCCCTCACCTCTGTTTGTCAGAGGCCGGGAATGGGCGACAGGGGAGGGATCACACGATGATTCCCTGTTCTGTTCACTCCCTCTGGAGGATCTGGTATAGGCCACTGTGGGCAGACAGGACATTACGCTAGATGGGCCTTTGGTCTGACCCCGTCTGGCCGCTCTTACATCTTTAGGGGATGCCATCAGATGCAACCAGTGTTCCCTGTAAGCTGGGCACTTGTGCGGCCGCTCAGGAGAGATTCCAAGGCCTCCCAGCGGATTAGCAGAGTGCCCACAGCTGGGTTTTTTTGTTTCTACTGGTGGTGCACATTCCCACATGCCTTGGTGCACATCACAAAATGTAGCCCGCACATGGATGGGCAAGTTGAGAGGGAACATTGGATGCAATGCGTGGCGAAGGCAGACAGCTTCCCAGGCAGGCAATAGGGAAAGATGCCTCTTCTGGGGGAAAGGGCCCTGCCAGAATTGAGGAAAGCTGTGTTTTGAGTGGCAGGCACACTGAGCTTTCGGGGGGAGGACTGACTATATTCCGGCTATACAGGAATCCCAGCCACCGGGGGGCGGGGTGAGGCAGGCTCAGGGTGTGGCAGATCCTACAGCGGGGGAGCAGATTTAGCTTGTGCCACTTCAGGAACAGAAGCGTTTCTTGCAATCTGACAGGGAGAAGAGGAACCTCAGAGTCTGCTGGGGCTACGGTGACCCAGGGCAGCCTCCCTCTGTCCAACCAGCTAACAGGTCCTCTGAATAAGGCCCAGTCGCAGAGGGAGGAGCCTGTGGCTACCTCACAAAGCGGAAGGGATCCAGGAGTTACCAGGCTTGGAAGAACGATGAGCTTTGGAATCAGGATTTGCCAGCAGATCTAGAGCAGTGATTAGTCCCCTTTATTCGGCACTGGGGAGAGGCCACATCTGGAGTACTGCGTCCAGTTCTGGGCCCCCACTATAGGAAGGATGTGGACGCATTGGAGAGGGTCCAGTGGAGGGCAATGGAAATCCTGAGGGGGCTGGAGCACATGACCTACGAGGAGAGGCTGAGGGATTTGGGCTTGTTCAGTCTGCAGAAGAGAAGAGTGAGGGGGGATTTGGTAGCAGCCTGCAACTTCCTGAGGGGGGTTCCAAAGAGGCTGGAGAGAGGCTGTTCTCAGCAGGGCTGGACTGAGGGGTGGGCGAGCCGAGCCGCTGCCCAGGGCGCCGACCGATGGGGGGCACCTGATGGCAGCTGTAAGGAGCGCGCAGCACCCCTTATAGCTGCCATCAGGCACCATGCGCCCAGCTCCCGCAGCGCTGGCCCCATGGCGCCGGCCAGCAGCGCCCTTCCCCCCATGGCCGCAGGGCCCTGCGTGGCCTGGCGCGCGCGCCAGCAGCACTGCCCAGGCCAGGCTGGGCAGCGCATGCGCCATGCGCCCCGGGGGTGGGCCCTGGGCTGTGTGCCAGTAGCCGTGGCCGGGCTGCGCATGCGCTGTGTGCCTGGGGGCGGCGCCATGTGCCCGGACCCGGGGCGCCAAAATGGCTCGGGCCGGCCCTGGTTCTCAGTGATGGCAGGTAGCAGAACAAGGAGCAATGGTCTCAAGTTGCAGTGGGGGAGGTCTAGGTTGGATATTAGGAAAAACAATTTCCCTAGGCGGGTGGGGAAGCACTGGGCTGGCTTCCCTAGGGAGGGGCCGGAATCTCCATCCCTAGAGGTGTTTAAGTCCCGGCTGGACACAGTCCTGGCTGGGATGATTGAGTCGGGGATGGTCCTGCTTTGGGCGGGAGGCTGGACTCAACTCCTGAGGTCTCTGCCTGCCCTGGGATTCTGTGATTCTAGGAGTCAGGAGACTCCCCGACCGAGCATAATGAACAGTCAAGGGGGAAGTGGCAAAGGAAAGGCAAGCGCGAGCACGAGGGGCGAGACAGAAGGTTCAGTGGTGGTGAAAAAGTGATCAAGGAAATCCTGCACCTACACAGGACTTGGACTTCACGGGGCTGGTGCTGAACGCCCCGAGCAGCACACGCCTTCCACCATGAGCGAGCACTGGTGGCAGATGAGGGTTCCTTTTGGGGCGGGCTGGATTTGGAGCGGGGGGGGGGACAGAAGAAACAAGACATGACATTCGGGGCACTGAAAGAGACTGGAGAAGGGGCCCATGTTTTTGCTCCACAGGGCCTGATACATTTCACGGAGCAGGGCTGCTGTTGTATGCTTATGTCGTATTGGCACCACTTAGAACAGGAGTGAGGTGAGGGTTATTAGCCAGTGTCTCTTGTTTGGGGGCGAAGAGTTGGAATGTCACCATCAGCGCCCCCCAGCATCCGAAATTGACAAACAAAACCTTTTTATAGAGGTTGCGCCTTTGTGTCAATGTCTCCACAGCTGTTTTTAATGGGGGGGGGGAGGTGGATTGTTTAGCTGCAGCGACTGACAGAGCAAAGCAGCCTAAAGGGTTACGGGCTGATGAAACTTACAAGCCGTGTGTGGTGCCTCTGGGTTACAGGATGATTTGGGGCATCCTTGTTTAAAAAGCGGGCGTTTACAGGTTTAGTGGGAAATCATGTAGTTGATTGGACAGACTCCAGGTGAAAACTACCTCCACGGTTGGACTAGGTGCAGTTTTCTGATCTCTGCTTTGGGCCATGCCGAATTCGGGGAGAATGGAAGACTGACATTTGGCCCTGGTTCTTGGAAACAAAATGCTTGTTTACTTAGTAAAGCAGCGACAATTGGAAAAGATTGAAGGCTTCTCTCTGGAATGAGAAACAGTTTGGGAGTTTTATGCATCCCAGATGGAATGATGGGATCTGGCAAAGATGAGGCGGGTGGTTTCGCTGTGTTCTGTTTCAGGAGATCTGCACACATCTAATGACAAGCATTATTTAGCATGGCGGAGCCATTTGACAGATCATTGTAGTCAACTGCAAGCAGGGGAAAGTGTAGCAGAAACTCCAGCTCACATTCATTGTGCAGTTATTTCACCGCTGGCAATGGTGGAGGAAAAATGATTGAGTTTGGTGAAAAAAGTGGTGGGCATGGTACTGACCTGGCCTGGTCATTTTCAGGAGAAAGTCTGGGATGGGAAGGATTTGGCTGGTTTCTTTTTGAATCTGTGATTCATTCTGACTGTGATTGTAATTTTTGTTTGGAAGATTTTGTTTCAAGGAGAGGATGAGAGATCCAGTCAAAGCCCTGAACTTTTTTGCCACAATATCCTTTCGAGAAAAGTCTTGAAAGGTTTTGTTTGCAATTCCAGTGTGGAGCAAAAACAAATTGGGAACCCACAAAAAGTGGTGGTGGAATAGCATGTTTCTCCATGTCACCCGCCAATTTTGGGGTGGCTTTTGTGTTTTAGTGTGAACCCTTTGCGTAGTACTGCTGCAATACAAATAATAAATAAGTGACTCTAGTCAAGAGCCACTCTGTACAAGTACTGTAGAGATGGGAGACTGTACACGCCGGGGGTTGTTTTTCTGAAGAAAGACACTGACTTTGAGATTTACTAGTGGCAATCCACCATGCTGTGGTTTACTACTTTCAGATGCAGATACATCACTCTCCGGCTAAGAATGCTGGATAGTATGGGCCCAACAGACATTTCCATCCTAAAGTTGTTACAACTTTAAAATACAAATTCAGTACAGGGCTTTTAACTTACAGGTTAAAAATACAGAATCTGGGATGTTGTCGGACCAGAGACTGCTGGATTAAAGAGGTTCAGCCTGTACTGTGAACCGACCTCTGGAGCTCACACAAAGGCCAGAATGCACAATACTTAGTCCTGCCACAGCGTAGGCCCTGGACTAGATGAGTCCTACTGATCTGCGATTCCACAAGTTAGCCATTTGTTCACACAGGCTCTGACTGAAGCACATGCGTCCCTTTGCTTTGCAAGTTAAGGCTCCCCTTAGGTGCCTGGCTGAAGGGGGCTTTACATATTGCAATCTGGGATGGCTCTTCTTTGCTAATTTCCTTTCAACGTTCTCCGAGACACCAGTTCCCACTGTGAACCTCTGGAATGCCGAGTGTCCAATTAGAATACACTGCCAGTTTCGGATTTTCGGAACACGCTAGCGGTGTCAGACGCACACAAAGCCTCCATTCTCCCCCTTTTAACTCAGACAAAGGACCGTCTTCAAGAAAGAGAGTGTCCCATCCAATTTGGTATTTGCTGTTGACCTGAGATGACCCCCACCCCTTGGCAAATTTCATTTCCTACACAGAGTTTGACAGTGAAATGACAGCAAACAAGAGGCTGTCTAGCATGAAAACACTGACACAACGCTAATTACAGGCAGCTCGATGCAGTGTGACCTGTCTGAGAGATAACAATGAAAGTAAAACCTTTTCTTACAGCTTGCCCTGGCTTCACTCCCGTAAAGTCCCAAAAGGTCTCCTCTACTTCAGAAACTGTTGATCTGCTATACACTCTAAGCATTCCATGCAGAAGGAAAATTGGAATTTTTTCTTCCTTCCTGTTGGAAAAGTCGCTGGCACTCACGCTTGGATTGTTGTCTTTGTAAATTGCATTCCTGCCATTTGCAAGAGGTTTTTCTGGCTTGATTGAAATGTGACCAATTGAACAAGTCAGGCAGAACTTGTGTCCATGTTAAAACTCTCAGGGCCGCTTGGGACAGATGATTAAAACTGGCCGGTGTGCAGCAAAGTCAGCCACTTTTGCATACAGCAAAAAAAAGCACACCAAAAATCAAACCAAACAAAAAAACCCCCAAAAACCAGTCCACTGCAGAAGAATCCACTCTGACAATAGCAGAAGCCATGCCAAAGCAAAGGTAGCTGACTTTTCTGACACTAAGGCCTCCTGGCATCTTACCAGCAACGTGAGGCTCAAATCTGATTTTCATGTCCATTTAACTAAATATAATCAGGGACTGATGCAAAGCCCAATGGCAGCGTTTGAGAGGCTCCTGTTGGATCCGACTCTCCAGCAGCCCTGATTCAACATAGCCATGTATGCAAGCTGCTTATGTCCAATTGCCTCAGATATTAGTTAAGCAAGTGCTTAACTTTCAGCACACACGTACGCGCTTGGCTGAACAGGACTGGGCTTTCACATGTGCTTACACGGAAGTGTACATGTTCGGCAGAATCAGCGCCGAGATGCATGCGGTCCCCAATATTCATCCCTTCTTGGGTCTTGCAGAGAAAGTGATTGGGGCTCAGGGTTGTGGAAAATCTGCAGCTTTCATCCTGATGCTACCAGGAGAACGTGACAAGAGAATGCACTTTGGGTATCGCTCTTTCTAAATCATAATTCTGGGATTATTCTAAAGCAGGCATGTCACCTGTAGTTCACTTTCTTAATTTAGCTGATGCACTTTTCCTAATGTATTTTCCCTGAGTGATAATCTAGAGAGCAGTGGCTTTCTTAGCTGGAGGTTTTACCGATCCTGTTACAGCTCTAACTATTGTCCACTGAGCCCTATTCAAGTTGGTACCAATAGTACAGCTGGAGATGCTGGCTGTTTTGAGGTAGATCACTGGCATTTCTTGGAGAAATCCAGAAAAGCTTCATTTTATCTTCATCTGGCCCAGGACTTGATTAGACTATAGGTTGAACCTCTCTAGTCTGGTACTCGCTGGTCTGGCAACATCCATGGTCCGGCATGATGTTAGCTAGCTGGATGTCCACTTAGCGTGGCTGTAGCCAAGTTTCCCGCAGTTCCAGAAAGTTTGTTTACAGCCGCCAGGCCTGGCTCTCAGGGTTCTGTGATGTTATTTTGCTCTAATTTACCCCTCAATGTCTTCTCAGAGTAGGCAGTAAGCAGTGGCAGGTTTGGTAACGCTGCTAGACAATATTGACCTACCATGGTCCAGCAAATTCTTTGGTTTGGTGCCGGTCAGGTCCCAAGGATGCCGGACTAGAGAGGTTCCAGCTATAGTAACACTGTGATATGCAGACCAATGTTCCCTCCGTGTGCAGAATAAATTTTGTTCTGTGCACAGATTTAGATTTTTACAGCTTTGTCGTTGTTTTCTCTCCGCGTTTAGAAAAACCCCATGTGCACACACACGTCCGGGGCACAGGAAAGGGGCAAAACACCTCTCTAGCTGGCTTTTTTGGAACTTGCCTTCCTCAGAATTTCTGACAGGTGTTTGCAACCAATCAGTCTCCGACCTCAGCTCCCGGCCTTGAATCGACAACATTGAAAGTTTAGGGAGCTGAAATTAGGGCCCGAGAATTTAAATCAATGGCAAACAAAAGTGCTTGTGACTGTATAGCCCCTCCCAGCTGTACCCTTTCGTGGGCTAAGCAGCACTGAACAAATCCCTTGCTGTAACACTTCTGTTCCCTTGGCATTGATAAATACAGCCCGTCAGGGTAGACCTTACCATGCTTTATGGAATCAGGTTGCACGGTGTCCGTCCGGGGGGAATTCTGCAATTTTATAATGGCTCCAAATGCAACAATTGCAGACGGTGCCCAGGGCTAATTGCGTGGCATGCTGTTGCAGCCCCAGATAGCCCACATGGGACTCATGCCACTCCGATGGGCCAGGCCTTTTTAGAAAATAGAGTCTCAGATCCGAAGGAGGAATCACGGATAGAGTCTGATAAGGCACAGAGAGTTACCTGACTCGCTCTCCACATCCACGACCTGTGGCAAAGCTCTGGCCGCACCCCATGGGGCCTACGCTTCCTGGCAGTTATCGTTTGCCTCAGAGGCTCACTGCAACCCTCCACACGGCCTCTGGCCTTTTGCTAGAGGCAAAGGTCACAGCCTACTGAGCCATCCTCATCGCAGTCGGGGGTGAAACCCCTCCATAGACCTGCTCTCCCCCCCAGGGACAGACGCTGCAATGGTGTGAGGCAGGTTAGGGGGAGCCCAGGCCCGCCTACTACTCTGGTTCCAGCCCAGGGACTCTAAGGCAGTGGCAACTGGAAACGGTTTCTCCACTCCCAGCCTTGCAGCCTTTCCCTGGGCCGCTTCCCCCAACGATCTCGCCTAGTACCGAAGCAATCCTTCCTGCTCCTCCACACTCCCAGGCCTTCGCGCTCTCAGTGCACCTCCTCCCTCTCGGTCTTTGGCCTCCTCTCTGCCCTTCCTGAGGGGAAACCTTTATCCTGGCCTCAAGCAGGCCTTCACTGGTGCCCCGATTAGCCTGCTGCTTCCGGCAAGCTCTTAATTGGCCCCAGGGGCCTGCCTGCCTTGATTGCGTGGCAGCAGGGTCTGGCCCGTTCACTCAGGGAACAGAAAAGCATTCAGCCAGTTTCCAGTATATTTGCCCGACACCAAACTACTGTAATCAGCTGCCCTGGGTCTGGCACAGACCTTATTAGCTGCACCTGTCTAGGTTTCTTTTGCACACGAAGGTCTAGGACACATTTAAAATGACACACTTCAACCCTCTTTCAAAGGACAAGGGCCTGCTACAATTCTCACTGCTGCATGTGGTTCTGGCCGGAGAGGGCCTCAGTCGGCTGTCCTGCATGGGGTCAGGGTATTCACATGGAGAGGGGTTGGAGGATCAGGCCCAGATGTTCGGCGGGATTTGTCAATGCGCCAGCGCGGCTGGGAAGGGGTTACACTTCCCTTTCTTAGGGAACATCAACCGGTATACAAAGGAGCCAGGTTGCCGCGAAGAGCCAGAACCACTACACTTCCCCCGGGTTCTGTCCTTCATCAGGCGTTCGCCCAGTTTTGGTTCCTGAAGGGCTTGCAAACTGCAATGGACATGGTCCACTTGTCAGATTGGTAACAAAACAAAAGCCTGAGTAGCTGCTACCTGATTTTGCATGCCGTACAAAAAGCCCACACAGATCTGCTCACAACTCCTTCATGATGATTCTGTGACACACCCCAGGCAGCCGACAGCTTTGCCGGGCCCTGGGAAGGTGGGAGGTGGCTCCATGCTCCTGAAAGGGGAGGGGCCTGGGACCAAGGGGGCGGGTCCAGGGCATCCAGTTCTCAATGCCTGCAGTGTGCCACTCAGTGCTCTGGAGGCAATTTAAAGGGCCGGGGTTTCTAGGCGGTGGCCAGGAGCTCCAGGCCTGTTGGAATCACCAGGCCCCTTTTCTCCTCCCCTCATTGATGGGCTTGGACTCAACTCTGGGTCTCCCCCAAAATACCTGGGAGAGCACAGAGAGTTATCTGCAGCATGGTGGGCTGGGTTTAAAAAGAAAAACCTTTGGATGCTGTAATCAATGTTCCCATCGTGGATTCCTCTAGGGCAACTTAAGCCCTTTGAAGAGGACCAGAACCGGAACAGAAAAATAAACACAGGCATAGAAACATTTGCAAAAAACCCCCAAAACAACTAGTGAGTCCCTTTCCACTTGAAAATGGCTTTTCTTGCAAGAAACTTCAGGGATATTATTTCCGTGCAAAGTAAGGCAGATAGGCTGGCTAAAGAGGAAAACTGCAACTCAAGAAGAAAGACTTGCCGAATTCGCGAGTGCTAAGGAAAACACCTTCGGCATGGCACGTCACAGCCTATTTGCAGTTTGCAAAGTACAACACCATCATGCAAAAGAATATTTAATGCTGTGCAGAAATCGCTGACTGTCTGCAGCTCACCAGCGGCAGATTCTCCCTTACTAGCTCAGGAGAAAAGAAACCACAAAGGGGGCAGGTGCCTAGAATTTCTGAATCAAACTGGGAATTAAGAAATGAGGGTTTAATAATCCTCAGCGTTTGCTCTTTGCTAAGTCATTTGTTTGTTGAGAACCGGCCCAGCATATATTACAAGGCCAGAAATTATATTGGAGGTCCAATAAGGACCTTCTTCTAAGATCACAGGAGAATGACAGGTCATGGCCATATGTATTTTGTGGCTATATAAATAAAACAGATCCCAAGTGAATTGGATGTGCGAGGTGACAGAGAAAACCCAGGATCAACGGCCCCATGCAAAGGGCGTCTAGCCAAAAAGGAAGGGTATTTTATGAACGCGTTTGCTTTTTAAAATAACTTGGATTTTAAACTGGAAATAAAATGCACTGGTTTTTCAGCCGGCATGGTGCACTACCCACCGGTACCGAGTACCAGGGGCCGGGCTAGGTTCTCCACCACTGAGTCTTTAAATCAAGCTCGGAGAGATTGGGTAAACTAGCAGAGCTCCCTTGGCTTTAAGAGACTTGCCCCAATTTGCACCATCTGAGGGTTTGGCCCGCAATGACTTTCTGAGAGAGATGGCCTAGCTGAGGGGGTTTCAAACTTCACTGCCTCACGACCCCCTTCTGACAACAAAACCTACTACAGGACCCCAGAAGGGGGGCTTGAAGCCAAATCGTGAGCCAGAGGCCAGCTGCCCCAGTGTGGGGAAAAGGGCAAAGCCAGCACTGGGCAGAGGGTGGGAACAGGCAAAGGCAAAGGCAAAGGCAAAGCCCAAGGGTGCCAGCCCCAAGCAGGGGAGAGGCCTGTAGCCCAAGGCCTACCACAGGGGCTGAAGCCTTTAGCCTCCGGCACCACTCCCAGGCCTCGGCAAGTCAAATGCCAGCCCCGGCAACCCCATTCAAATGGTCTCATGACCCATTTTGGCCTCCCCCATGTAGAGTCTGCAAACCACTGCTCTAGTTCAATGAGTAGGTTTTGGGCTTGGTGCAGGATTAGTTGGGTGGATTTCTGTGGCTTGTCTGAGGCAGGAGATGGGCCTAGAATGAAGGAGGAAGATTTTTTGCAAAGCTGCTGGGTTGGCCTGTGAGCTCTTTCCTACAAACCATCCTTAAAGGGCTTGTTAATTAGAACTGGACGCATAAGCTGCATGACTGGTGCTTTAGGTGCAGTAGTGGGTTGTGGGGTTTTTTTCCTGACAGGGATTTCAAGATGGCCAGGCAAAGCGTGGCCCTTCACGGTGTAGGAAAGTCACGCAATTTTCACTTTCTACAAACCTGCTGGGGGACAGATGAAAAATGGGTCAGCAAGAACGTCCATGAAAATAGCTCCGAATGTTCCAACCTACCGCCGAAGCAGGCTGGCTGCGGAGTGTACGAACATGCTGGCTAAAATGTTGCTGGGGTTGGCTAGCGTGAGCTCAACGTGGAGGCCAAATCCTGGCGGCTTTCAGTGGAGAACGTGTGCTTTGATTTTGAACTATCGGAATATCTGTGAAACAACTTGGCTGCTTCCACCAGGGTTTCCTTTCCAGTAAAAACTCAAAAACTATTCTGAAGGAAACAGCAGAGAAACAAAGGGTGTGTCTAGACTACAGGGTTTTTTCGAAAAAAGTGGCCTTTTTTCAAAAAAAACTTCCCCTGCATCTAGACTGCTGCCGCATTCTTTCAAAAATAAATTGAAAGAACACAGCAGTTTTTTCGACCGCAGAAAACCTCGTTTTACGAGGAAGAACACTTTTTTTCGAAAGTGCTGTTTCGAAAAAAGGCGCTATGTAATGCAAACTGCTTTTTCGAAAGACAGCATCCAGCCTGCCTGGGTGCTCTCTTTCAGAAAAGTGGCTTGCTTTTTCAAAAGTACCGGTTGTAGTCTAGATGCTCTTTTGAAAGAGGCTTGCAGCCTAGACGTAGCCAAAATGATGGCATTAGGAAAGAAATCAATTAGTAATATTTACAAATGTAAGCCCTGGCCTCGTCAACACTTAGTCACACCCAGGGGGGCTGACAGAATTGTGGGCAAGGTGAGGGGGTGCCCAGCTCTGTGCTCCCAGAAGGGGCGGGGCCTCAGGAGGAAGGGGGTGGGGCCTCAGAAGGAAGGGGCGGGGCCTCAGGAGGAAGGGGGTGGGGCCTCAGGAGGAAGGGGCGGGGCTGGGGCAGCCAACCCTCAGCACTGCCTGGACATGTTACACAGCCTCCTCCTTTCCCCCTCGACAGCCCTCAGAGTCACCCGGAGTGCTCTGTGTGGGGCACTGGCAGCAATTAAAAGGTCTGAGGCTCCAGATGCCTCCGCCATTGCTCCAAGCCCTTTTGAATCGCCGACCCCAGAGGCAGTTGCTCATGCCTAAGCTGACGTACATAATTCCCTCTGCAGCCAGTGAAACTATGCGCGGCCATAAAGGGAAACTTATCTATAGGTGTATGCAGGAAGGTGCCTTAGAGGGGCTGGCTTTATCTGAACCTAGACTGTTCCTGGTGCTTTTATACGGGAGGGCCGTAGACCTAAGTGTGAGGATCTGCTGATGGTCTGACCTCATTCAGATTATCAAACAAAAAATTAAGGACAACTTCAAAAGCCAATCAGGAATCTGGCTCGGAAGGGATATTATCCAAGTAATCGGTCAATCTATACAATGAATAACCTTTCATCACATAATCACTTTTAACCTTGATAAACTGAAATACTGTCGAAGGCGGCAGGTCAGTGTATCTGCCCTCTGTTTAATCAACTTACTATTAATTATTATTATTATTATTAGGGCAGCTGTGAGCAAGCAAAGCCTCATCATTCACATGACTACAATTGCATTTATCGAGCAAGGAAGCAGGCCTGTCAAAAAGCAGAAGGTCTCTGCTTGCAGTACATTACGGGGCAGTGGGAGGATAGTTCTGGGTGTAATTGTACAGAAACAAACTCAGCATTAGTTCCAAATATTTTCTTTCAGACCCGTGCCCATGCCCACACTAACAAAGAACAGACCCGTGCCAAGCTGGGTGCATGCTTTCATTATTGCATTAGAGTTCATGAGTGTTATTGGGCAGAATTAAATAGAAAAAACTTGACCCTGGAATTATAAAACCGTCACCACAAACTAACAATTCTGCTTGAAGTGTATTGTCATTACATTTATTTTAAGAGCAAGAGAGAGAAAGAGAGAGAGAGAGATTCTTTCCCTTGTAAATCATTACAAATGCATGAAGGTTTAAAGCACACCAGAAACAACAGACTGTGCATTTTCTTCAGAGACTACGCACGAGAAACCCCACTGCATGAGAAACAGAAAATGAGGGTTTCTGGAATCAGTGCGGCATGCTAGCAAAACAAGCCGTGCACAGGGCCTGTTAGGGAAAAAATGCTAAAGGTAAGAAGGGGTGTCTCATTATTATGCCCCTTCCCTGAAAAGGGAGTGTTTGTCTTGCTGGAATTTGGGGGGGTCTTCCATGTAGTGCAGCCTACGGTTCCTTCCGCAGAGGACCTCATTGTAGTGCTGTAGATGTGACTGTAATGTGTAATGTGGAGTCCCGCTTCACTCAAAGAAACCGGGTGGCTGGAGTTAACCGAAGATCATTTTCTGCGGGGAGAAGAACCATAGCAGTGCACCAAGCTACAGATCATAGACTCATAGAACACTAGAACTATAAGGGACCAGTCTCCTGCCCTCATGGTAGGACCCATTACTGTCTAGACCATCCCTGACAGGTGTCTGTCTAACCTGCTCTTAAATATCTCCAGTGATGGAGATTCCTCAACCTCCCTAGGCAATTTATCCCAGTGTTTCACCACACTGACAGGTAGGAAGTTTTTCCTAATGTCCAACCTAAACCTCCCTTGCTACATTTTAAGCCCATTGTTTCTTGCCCTGTCCTCAGAGGCCAAGAAGAACAATTTTTCTCCCTCCACCTTGTAACACCCTTTTAGGTACTTGAAAGCTGCACGTCCTCTCTCAGTCTTTTTCCAAACGAAACAAGCCCAATTTTTTCAGTCTTCCCTCATCGCTCCTGCTCTCTAGACCTAGATGTGAGCTCTCCCTTGAGCAAGAAAGGAAGGATGATCTGACTAGAGAATAGAGGCATGGTGTAACAAAGTTTCAGGCTCTGACGCTGACTTTGTCATTCCTCTTGGGAAGTCGCTTCAGTTTGGTGCTTTCCTTCCCCCCTCGGCAAGCAGGAATACACTACGCACATTGTCCGGCTTTAACAGTCCAAGTTTGATGCCCTGTTATGATGCGTGGGCCAACACAAACCATCATGAGATGTTTCTCGCCCCCCCTTGAAGAAAGTGATGCTCCGGTGTGACAATGCACCTGACATTCGTATGTTGTGGTGTAGCTCCAAAGAGAGCTCCTAGCAGGAGAGAATTGGCATTTTTTTCCTCTCTCCTTTTTATTTTTTGACTGCCCCCTTTACTTTTTTAGAGTGAATTAATTGCTTGTGAAATCCACAAGTCAGGAGGCCGGAGGCCTCTAAGCAATGAATAGAAGCAACATGAGGGTGACACTGGCCTCTTTCTCCCCAAAATGCCCCAATCTGGACTTGGGGAGAGTCCTTCTCCACGCGAGCTTGTCTCTATGGCTTCACGGTGTGCGGACCAATTCATGCCAATATTGACTTTTTTACTGACGATAGGGACACCTATCTCGCGGGCCCCCTCATTCCTTAACGGCGGGCCTCCTCTTGGGCAGCCGTTGGCCACCTCCAACCATACCCATCCCTATCCCCTGGAGATGAATTCCATTCCTGTGTATTCCACTCCTTGTCGCGCCCATCCCTTGCCTTCACCTGCATGGAGCACAGCAAGAGAGATGGATGTTTCACTGAAAAAAGAGCAAGATGAATTCATGGAGGTTAGGCCCATCAATGGCTACGAGGCAGGATGGGTGGGAATGGTGTCCCTAGGCTCTATTTCTGCGGAGGTGGGTGATAGGAGAGGGATCATGTGAGGATTACCTGTTGTGATCACTCCCTCTGGGACATCTGGCATTGGCCACTGTCAGCAGACAGGATACTGGGCTGGATGGACCGTGGGTCTGACCCAGTCTGGCCGTTCATATGTTCCTAACTGACACTGCGAGGAAATGGAGTCTTTTGAACACAAGTCTCTCTGCACAGTACAAACCAGATGAAGGGGGCTCATGTGATCTGGCTATGGTGTCTCACCGGATTTGCAATGCTGCATCAGAGATAGGTAGCTGCAGCTCGTTAGCTACCACCCACAGCCACAGAAAGACCTCGCCAGGTCTGGGAGGCCAATGAGCCCACAGCTGCCTCGTGTAGAGTTTCTTGTATTGTCCTCTGAAGAGAGACAGGTGCGTGTCCTGATCCGACCCAGCCAACCAATTCTTACAGTCGGTGGCTTCTCTAGTCCTGAAATTCAACAGGCCTCACTACGGGGCACCCACTTTTCCCTACTGTGAGCTACTCTCAGGGACGCTATTGCGAGTCCTTATGTGACCAGGCATTGACCGGTAAGTCCAGCACCATTTGCCTCACCCTTAATGATGTCATTTCATGTGAGTGGCTCCGCGGCAGGAAAGCTGGCCTTTGTCAGCGATTTCCTAGGTTTGGAGTCCCTGCCTTCACCCTTGTTTTTGTCTTTTGTCAATACCCATTTGAAAGGCTCAGCCTTGGGCTCCTTTGTAGCTGACTCTGCGCCATCCGCCACCCACCCTGAAGGGGTGTGTAATGACAAAGGACCGTTTATGTGCAAGGGAAGGCTTTCAACGAATTCCACGAGGAAGAGTTTGTGTAAGGATGAAAGGATCTCCCGGGCTTTTGCTGAGTAGAGGATGTGATAATAATTACAGGGGCGGGGGTGGAGGCAGCGGGGAGAACCCAAACAGGAGTTTTCTGTAGCAAAGCTCTTGATCAAAAGATGTAAAGCGTTGGCAGCCACATGGACGTTTCGCTCCATGGGCTTTTTGGAGGGACTACTGCCCATCTGCAAATCTGCCATTACCACATTATGCTTAAGCAAAAGCTCAGTATATCAATCTCTTCCAATTAGTGAGTGAGTTGCGTGTCTAAGAAGGGAGGGATGAGGTAGGAGCAGAGAGACCTTGACAGAGTCAGGGCATGAAGCCAGGTTCTCCTTTGCCTCTTCTCCCTGGCAATGTGACTTGGAAGGAATTATTCCAGACAGATGCCAGTGGATCCCAGAGCGGAATTTGGGTCACTACCTCCAGAACCCATGTGCCACTCATCAGCAAGATCCCAGAATGGTTCTGTGTCCTTAACTATATTCTGCCTTCAAAACCAATCCTATAAAGAGCTTTGGAAACCCTAAGTCAGCAGGGGAGCCCCGTAGGACCTCCTGAAACCCACAGGAGTTCTTAAAAAACAAAAACTGGTCTGGTAGCACTTTATAGACTAACGAAACATGTTGATGGGATCATGAGCTTTCGTGGGCACAGCCCACTTCTTCAGATGACCGGAGTGTTGAGTTAAGGATGTGCAGATCCAAAATAAATAGGGGAGAAGGAGGAAGAAAAAAAGGGGGGCAGGAAACAAGGAGCAGAGGTTATGAAAATATCAAAGGGAAAAACAGGAAGGTAGAACTGGCAATCAGTAAGCACCTGAAGATTGGCCAGTTAAAACAAAGCAGATAAGGATCAAAGTCAATAGATGGGGGGGGGCAGTTACTAACACAGGAATCTACACAAAGAGCTGTGTGCACCTTCATTGAATGTTGGGTTGGTAATGGCCCAGCCACCCCTCATCCCGATTGAGTGCATTAGCATGAGAATTGAACTTGCAGATGAACCGTAATTCCAACATTTCCCTGTGTATTTGGCTGGTAGGGTACTGAAAACAGAGGTGGCTGGGAACTCTTCACAGGTTTGGAGTTTTTCCCACCTCAGCCAGTCTTCAAGTTCTGCTATTTCTTAAGCATCTCTGAACCAGTAATATAGACATGTTTTCCTTCCTTCCAGAAACTCACCTATCAGCTCCAATTAGACCCAAGTGAGGACACTGTGGGCTAAGCACTGCTCTCCCCTACCCCCCGAAAACCCTTTTGAAATTGCCCAAATATAACAAAATGGACAGTCCCACTACGACCACTGCTGCTGCCCTCTCGTTCTGCAACAGACTCACACGGGCACAAATCCAGAAGCTATGAAAGGACCTTTTGAGAGCCAGATCAGGCACACACAGAACCGAATGCCCTGCATTAAGCAACGAGGTGAAAAGGGTTAGTCCAGGTACATCTGATTTTGGAGCTGAGGGCTAATCAACTGTTTCAAGACCAGGGCCTCCTTAATTAGCAGTTTAAATTGGAGCGTGCCACTAATGTAGGGAAGTTGCTTGCCTTAGAACAATGTCATGAAGCCAGAGTCAGTCACAGTGCGGGGGGGAAGGGGTTAGCGGGTGGAACCAGGGCTAACTGGTCTGTTGATGATTGGTTTTTGCGCACGCCGTGTGCGTCTGTATTGTCAAGAATCTGCACCTAACGTAATATACTTTGAAACCACCTAGGAGAGGTCTGCCAGTTGCAGCAGAATCTTTCCATTCATGGGGGGAAATGTCTTGTTTGGCTACTGTTTCTGGACGGAGTGCTCCCTTCCCTGCCCAGCAAATGAGCAAATAATCCCAATACATTGTACAGGGACACTTATGGAGAGCAGAAAGGCGCTGGGCCGAACCAACAGAATTGTTACATTTAAAAAACGATAAATTGCAAGTAATTTTGGGAGGGGAGCAGCCACAGGCGTCCATTCCACTAACATTCCAGCTCCTCCGTCGAATATTAGAGCACGCTATTAGACTGCAAATCTTCCTCCCAGAGAAAAGTAGCAGCCCGCTCTCTTGGGACGTTTAAAACTTGACAGGAGGAAGCATTAGCAAGTATACGACAGGGGACGATCCTGCGCTGACAGGGAGGTGGTCGGAATGACCTCCTGCTAATAAGCCTCTCTCTATTGTCCATGCTAAGCCCCCTAGAGTGTTAGCTGGAGCACACAGACAAATAAGGGCTCCATTCCCGCAACAATGCCAGGGGATTAATGCCAGTAACTCCATTAGCATTAATGGAAGTCACCTGTGTGAGTTCCTCCCCTCTCTCTAAGGAAGATGGGCTACTTAATGCACAGAGTATCCCTCTGGGATCAGCATGTGGGGGGGGAGGGAAGGGAGAGTGGAAGGGGATTCATTTTTCAGATCGGAGAGATGCCTGGCTGAATATTTGTTTGACTGTTGCAGTGTCTGGTTGGGAAACGTGCCCTGGAAACAGAGCTGTCCCGGGCATCGGTGGAGGCCACGGCTTTGTGGGGAAGGCTTTTAATGGGGGAGGGCTCTGTTACAGATCCCGCAGCTAACTCCTCCTGAGATCGTCCGCGTGTCCGTCAGAACCGGAGCCTGCTCCACTCAGAGTCAGAGGGAGAATTCCCATTCTCAGGATCAGAATTGGGCCCTTGAGCCCTCTGCTTTAGTTGGCTTCCCCACCTGTAAAATGGGTCTCCGTTGGGTCTCCATCGGAGAATATCTTATTGCTCTTATATAAATCCATGGTACGCCCACATCTTGAATACTGCGTACAGGTGTGGTCACCTCATCTCAAAAAAGATACATTGGCATTAGTAAAGGTTCAGAGAAGGGCAACTAAAATGATGAGGGGTTTGGAACGGGTCCCATATGAAGAGAGATTAAAGAGACTGGGACTTTTCAGCTTGAAGAAGAGGAGAGTAAGGGGGGGGTCTATAAGATAGAGGTCTATAAAATCATGAGTGGTGTGAAGAAAGTGAATAAGGAAAAGTTATTGATTTGTTCCCATAATATAAGAACTAGGGGCCACCAAATGAAACTAATGGGCAGCAGGTTTAAAACAAATAAAAGGAAGTTTTTCTTCACACAGCACACAGTCAACCTGTGGAACTCCTTGCCTGAGGAGGTTGTGAAGGCTAGGACTATAACAGGGTTTAAAAGAGAACTAGATACATCCATGGAGGTTAAGTCCATTGATGGCTATTAGCCGGGATGGGTAAGGAATGGTGTCCCTAGCCTCTGTTTGTCAGAAGGTGGAGATGGATGGCAGGAGAGATCGCTTGATGATTCCCTGTTCTGTTCCCTCCCTCTGGGGCACCTGGCATTGCCACTGTCGGCAGACAGGACACTGGGCAGGATGGGCCTTTGGTCTGACCCAGTGTGGCCGTTCTTGTGTCTACTCCGGCTTAGGAACCTGCCTGCTAGAGAGGGCTCAGAGACTCCTGGAGGTGGCCTGCTGAAGTGTTTGGAGAAGCTCAGAGAGCCGCTGTTATGGGCTACACGGGCAAGGAAAGGCCCTGTCCTGGGATGCAAATGAAAGACCAAAGCCCTGCTCCAGAGCAGCTACGCGCGACGTACTGCCCCTGCCCCATCAGCTCATTAACTTTGGCCCAGCCCAGCCCAGCCCAGCTTGGGACAAGCAATCAGGTGGGGCCAGGGCATTGTGCCTGGAGCATTGCATTGTGCCTTGGGAAAGGGCTTTGGCTTATATTTTAGGTAGACAGCCTTCCTGCACTACCTCCGATCCTTAGGATGTCTACCACTACCTGCTTCACATTAACGACCGTGCAAATGTTCATCGCCGCGTTGCTTCCACCTTTCACACTCATGCACCAGTCACGAATACGGCTTCTCGGAGTGACAAATCCGTGCAAACGTGCCTCCGGTCTCCAGGGCTCAGAAAGGAGGAAGGAGAGTAATTTTGGACCATGCCTCTCCCTTCTCAGGTGGGCTCGGAGCCTCTGAGTCTTGAGCTGAATAAGCGTTTCCTCTGACAAGCGTGTGTGAAGTTTACACCGCCGGGAACAGAACTGGGTCACCTGTTCAGTCCCAGGCAGATTTCATGATGGGTGACCTAATAACTGGGCAGCTCTCTTATTGTTCTGGAATTTCCTGTGGTCGAAGGAACTATTTTATACGGACGGTCTTTGTGGAAGAGAGGGGTAGGGAAGGAAAGGCCAAGAGAGAAACTAGCGTTCAACTACTTCCTCATCTAATCTCAACTAGAAGCAGCAGAGAAGTAGAAGTTATGGTCCTGGATGGTTATGGTCAGGCAGTGATTTCTTTAAATAGCACCGTGGAATTCTTTGATTCCCCATCCATGATGATGCATCTGCTAACGCTCTACTGTAACTTGGGTCTGGCCTCGGAAATTCAGCCTAGGAATTTTGTAAATGTTGGTCAACCAACATTGCTACAGATGGAGGGAGGAACTGGCGAATGGAGGCAGCTGATATCGCCATGTGAGGGGCAAAACTTCTGTGACGTACACCGGCTCTTCTTCAAAACTTCTTATACCGGCTCACTACTCATTGGCTTGGACACACCATCACACTTCATGGGTGGCTCTCAGATATTAACAATCATTGATCACTACCAACCTGGGGGTACAGTCAAGCCGCCCATCTAGAAGTGAAAGGTTTCCTAATCCGTCACTAAACTTCTTGAGCTATCTCAATAGTCTGCCAGACTTCTCCTTTTACAACATCACAGTCCGCTCAACAAAAGCCCTACACACGTCTGTCCGATATGATTTCCCATTCTGACAAGTGACGTGTAAGACAGATCTCTTTTGGGCACAGCAGAAGGGGAAAGTATTTCTATTTTTTCATTTTGTTTCCATAGGGTAAAGTCAATAAAAAAAATAGGCCACCCAATCAGAAAGAGAAAAAAACAACTGGCCGTTCAGAGGGGGGGAATAATAGAGCCCCGTTGTACGGTGCCCCATGAAAGTGGGTGCTTAAGTCTATGAGAAAATTGCTCTTTCTCCCCCATGCAACATTAAGAAATGATATTTCCTGATGTGATTTCCCTGTCTTGGCCCTTGAGTCCTCATCTCCATATGAGCAAAGCAAGCAAAAAATGCCACCGTTTGTGGAACTGAGCGGGACATTCCGAGAGTGAGTGTACGGGTCAATAAAGAATCAGACACATTTTGCTCTTTAGCCCGTGTATCACTCCAATGCTCATATTTCCATGGAACCCCAATTCAGCAAAGAATCCGCCAAACTAATGAGGAGCCCCATGGCACCTTCCACACTAACCGATTCATTTGGGCATCAGATTTCCTGACTCCTCCTCATTCTTTTTAAGCAGTTTGTCCTTATTCAACAAGGCTCTGACAGGTGTCGTTAACCTAAGGTATATTTGCTGCATCGGGATGCAAATTCAGGACAGAGGGTGCATACTGAAATGCTAAAATCTGCAGCAATCCCTACCCTTCTTGGAAAAGTCTATATGATGGGACAGCTAATAAACGTAGTAAATAAGTGTGAACGGCATTCTCAATCTTGCGAACCCATAAGAATGCCCCTCTCCTTGGCACTGAACCACGTGGAGGATGTAATCCAACAGACCTGTAAAAACTGCCTCTGACATATTTGTGCGTGTGCTTTATCACACAGGACTTTCTTTGATTTGCATATGGGATTAAAAAAAAGAAACTTCCCTCAAACTTAGGGCGAGCCTTAATGGTGATGTAGTGCCGGGAAATCTGCCTTGCCACAGGATTGTGACTGGGCTGTGGGTTTTTTCTGACAGGGCTAGATGCTCCGTAGTGCCGCAGAATTTGGGGGAAAAAGACGGTATTAATCATTTACGAAGCTGTGGAATCCGGTCGGGATTGCGAGTGATGTGCACGGCACAGAGCAAGCCGCATGTAGCAGGAGAGGGTTGTAGGGGAAACAGTTGCTCTCAGGAAACAGCTGGACACAGATGGAGCTTTCCGATTGGCCACCAGTGATGTCACGGCCGTGCCCGTCCAGCTCAGTGCATCCGCATCAGTTCCACTGGCCTCAATTTGGTGTGTGTAAATTCCACTTTCTGAGTGCAACGAACCACTCCCAGCTGAGCTGTGAGGGAGGAGAATTGTGTTTCTCAGCTGGTGCAACGTCACTCAGCTTTCGGCCTCGTGTGCTTCGTAACACTACTCAAGACTGTGCCCCTAGGCGGTCGGTGAAGGTAGGACTGGGGGCTAGCCTCCCCCAGCCCTGCCCCTTCTACCGAGGCCCCGCCCCCCACAGGAACCAAGCTGACTCCCCACCCCCTTACAGCCGGTGTGTCCCCAGCTCTCCGACCCAGGAGCACGGTGTTCTGGGGGCGGAGTGTAGGCGGGGCCAGGCTGGCAGTTTGGGAAGGCAATGCCTCCCCCTGCCTAGCATACCCACCGCCCACACTCTGGGAAAAGCTTCTTACTGTGAATCCGCCCTGCCATTTTTCATACCAGAGAATAAGGATTTCTTGCTAGCACTGAGATTTACCACCTCGCTCTTGGGATGGCACCAAAAACCCAGCACCCCACTGCTTAAATAGTAACAACGTGCCTGTCCCCCCGAGCCCAATTTTCCCATGATTGATGGCTGGATGAGGGCACATTTCACATTTGTGCCAAGCTTCTTCCAAAGCAGGGAAAATTCCACAGTGAATATGCGCTCTCAGAATAGTCAGATCTTTGATTGGGGAGGAAGAGCACTTGGTAAAATTAATCTCTTCTAAGAAATTTGCATAATTGCCCCCCTGCCTGCCCCTGGCAATGGAAGATTGGCTTTCGCTGTCTGGAGATGGTGTGTCTCTCCGTCACAGGGCACAGTAAAGTGGAGAGCATGGGTCAGAATTCATCTGCTAAATCTCCCCACCAGGTTAACCAGTTCGGGAGAGCTGTAGTCACAGATCTTCCTCTGAAAAGCCTTTTTTTTTAGCGGCGTGGAACTGATTCCATTTCTCCGGCAATTGCATGTTTCCTTTCAAATGCGCCCTCGATTCGGAAATAGACCTTTTGTGTTTCTTACGGAACGGGCCTGCCGTAGGGCTGAAGAACTCATTTCAAATGGGATTTTTTTTTCAAAGAGCTAAGAGCCAAGTGTTTGGGCCAAAACTAGTGTCACTTGGTCATAGCAGATCATTTTAAACCTCTCAAAAGTTCTGCCTTTGGGTTGGTTCAAGGATTTGGGGGTGTGCAGCTACACATAGGCACATTTTTCAAACTCGGGCACGTAAAGTTAGGCATCTCATCTATACTTTGGTACCACAATCAGTAGCCTCATTTTCAGAACCCTGATCACTGGTTTTCAAAGTAGCTGAACAAGGAAGTGCTGGATTAAGATTAAAAAAACCGGGGGGGGTGAGGGGGGTTCCCCTCTTTGTCACCGTGACCTGCAGCATGATGCTAAGAAAGTCACTTCATTGCTGATCCTTGATCTTGTGGGTTGACACTGTAAGCTACTGGAGCCAGGACGGTCTCTTTCAAAGCATGTACAGCGCCTAGCGCCAAAGGGCCCTGATCACCGCTGCAGTCTGTGTAGCCCCTACTGCAAATAACAAAGTGTTCTGGGCCTCTGAAAAAAAAATCAAGCTATTGATTTAGCCCAGCTCATGCTGTCAGAGACAGATGTGTGGACCCTGGCAACCACACGGAGTCCTACAACGGGGAAGGGGGCTTGTCACCCTGACCCAAAGGACAGAGTGGAGCCATAGCTGCCTGCATGCAGACAATGGTAGCTAATTTTTGGCACCCTGGGTTTGAAAACGCCATTTCTCTGTTAAACCCTGCATGGGGAAAGGAGCAGCCTTCCAGTAGAAGCCAAGTCTCCTCAAAGCTACCTTTTGCCTTTGTTGCAGACAAATTGCTGGAGGCTGATAACAGCGATTTCCTTTAAGAGGCCACACGAATCAGAGAGACTAAAGGCAGCTCCCTGTTGTCTGCCCTGCGGCCTCATTTCTGACCTGAGGGGACCACGGCCAGCATGAGAGATCATTAATCATCCCTGCTAGCGCTGTCCAAGTGCTGCCCTATTCCCCCCCATCCCCCCACAGCTCCAGCCGCTGGTGCCAAGCTGTGCCCGGCCAGTGCTAGGGGATGAACAGCGGCTGACATCGCGTCCATCTGCCCCGCCGTCCACTGGCCACAAATGGCCGCCCCAGCTGGGCTAACCAGGCAGCCGCTGCTGCCGTACGCGGTGGCGTGAGACCCAAGTGCCCATGCCTGCATGAGACTGGGCCAGCCCATCGCTTCGTAGAGCGGGGCTGGAAGACCTGGAAGGGAAACAAGACGTGGAAATGAATCTCCACCCAGGTTTCCCCCCGGCTCTCCGCAGCGCCAGTTCTTTCCAGCAGGGGGTGGAACACGGCGCTCGGGAGAGAGGCTCCTATGACATGAGGCCCGGTTTGGTTAGGAGACGCCGCCTCCAGCTGACTGAGTAGGCAGGCGTGGATGCAAGCTGAGTGACGTGGCTATAGATCCGGATTTCACAGGTGGCCACGGGCATTGAACTCGGCGTGGCTTGGGCGCCTCACTTCTCTGACTCCACCCTACTGGACGGCCCTTTATGGCAATAGCCTCCGAGCAATTCTGCATGAGGATGCACAGAGCATGCGTGGTGTGGCGTCAACATCCCGGCAGGGTCTTCTTGGGATGATTACATCTTGAAGCCACCACAAAGACTAAATCAGCCCTGGGCAAGATGCAGCCCCGTGGCCAGATCCGACCCGCCTAACATGGATCTGGCCTGCAGGCTGCATCTGGCCCCTTTCTATGTGTATCCTGCTGCCCGTGCCACCAAATTTCCAGACGGTGGCTCAAGCAGCAGGATCCTATTTAAATGACTCCCAGCTCCCAGCTGTGGCACTACCCAAGCAGGGGCCAGAGCCACGAGCCCTTTAAATAGCCCCAGCAACCCCAGGCGGTGGTCAGGCAACACGGTAGCAGAAGGGTTGGGAGCTGTGAGCCCTTTACTGTGTCTTAAATTCAAAGCCTCCAGCCCCAGACAACTCTGCAGGGAGGCTAGTCCCCAGCTCCGCCCCTTCTGTCCTAAACCCCGCCCCTTCCAGGGGTGGAGCTGGCCCATGACCTTGTACCAAAATTCATTAAAAGGCCCCTCTACAAAAATGATTGCCCACGCCTGGTCTAAATCCTTCTCCCTGGCTAGTAGCTTTGAAGTACACTTTAGCCAGGGAGAGAAGACAAGGACCGTGAGGTTAAAGAATTCCCCCCTTCGCCTACCCCCACACAGGGTAACTGGGGCAAGAGAGATTAGCCTTCTCACCACATCACTATGGGGCTAGAATGCCACGTTACTGATCCAGGGCAGACGTGCCATCTGCCATGGCGCATTCTGGGGAAAGGGAGAAGGTGTTTTCTCCAGACTTCCCTGGCCGCATCCTCTCTGCCTTTCTGCCGGTCTCAGCTGAGCCTGTCAAAACCAGCTCGACCTCCTGATCTTGGAGATAAGTCCGTTAGCATGGGGCTTTGGTTCCCTGAGCCAAGCCCTCCAGCCCTGGAGCGCCCCATGGATGACGTAATTCCTTTCATGATTAGCTGACATGACAGCCATAAACAACAAATTCCAGTAATTAATACAAGACCATAAGTGCCTGAGTTGTTCTTCAATTATACAGTCCCTGGCATTTACCCTGTCTTTGCGTGTCTAGAAATCTGTTCCAAAAGCCTTTTAAAACATGGGACTTGGGATGTAAAAGACACCACCTCCTTAAACTCCATGGTAGCAATTTTCTCTGAAGATTATCAACTAGCAAGACAGCCTTCCTTAAGGTAACAAATTAAGAGAACCACCAGAGCTAATGTATTCCGTACCAACCACTTCCATCATTCCAATGGAATAGTTTGTATTCTTCGGGCTGTTAAAAATCAGTTTCCTTTTAACCCAGTATGTCCCCGCCCCCTACCTCTTGTTTCCTGTTGCATTAATATCAACCATCTTCTAGCTGGCTGAGTTGTTGTGGAAACTAGCCACTTTTCATCACTGCAGTACTAATTTCAGAACTATCCTAAGACAATGTTACCTGTTCCCAGTGTCTCACCTGGGAAAAACCTGAAGAAATCACATAGTCTGAGGTGGTTTTGCATTTTGGCTTGGAAGATAAAAGGAAATCACTTTTAGAATACACATACAAGTTGAACCTCTCTAATCGGGCACCCTCAGAACCTGAGCGATGCTAAACCAGAGAATTTGCCAAAACACAAGAAGTCAATATTGTCTAGCAGCATAACCAACATGTCCACTGCTTACTGGGCTCTTAGAAGACATTTTTAGGAGTAAATTAGAGCTAAATAACAGTACAGAACAGTGAGACCCAAGACTAGTAGGTGTAAACAAACTTTATGGGACCATGAGAAACTTTATGGGACCGTGGGAAACTTGGCCACACCCATGCTAAGTGAACATCCGGCTAACTAAAATCATGCCGGACCATGGAAGTTGTCAGATCAGAGAGTGCCGGACTAGAGAGGTTCAGCATGTATAAATGCGCTGCGTTTAAGCAATAGAATTAAACTTGGGTTGATTTTATTTTAAGGGTGTGGCAGGGAAAATCGAAACCTTCCGTTTTCCAAGCCAGAGGAGATGCCACAATAGTAATACCTTGTTTATTCAATAGCTTGATAGATATTTTTCCTCTTAGGAGTTGCACGTTGCGGCAACCACGCTATCCCACTCAGGAGTGCAGTATATTTGTCACATTTTCTTGCAATGTCACTTTGTCTATGCTGTTTCATTGAGCCCTGTTCAGAAAGAAACAATTGCCTTATTGTCACTCAAATGTCCCAGGAGCAATGGAAGAAAACACAAAACAAAGGGGGAGGGGAGGAAATAAAGAGACACGAGCAGTGGGACAATTTTTTCCTGCATAAATTGCTGTTTGGCAGAGCCACGAGAGATTTGCAGATTGGGTTTGCAAAGCTCGTCACCCCGCCATTGCTATTACTGTAGGATCATTCCAGCACCCCCACCAAGTTCATTTTGAGAAGCTGGTCACACCCATCACACAGTGAAATTTCACCCAAAAAGGAGGTATTTTCCATAGTGTTGGGTCAACACCATGAATTTCACGTTGTTCTCCCTCCCTGCCCTCGCACAAAGACCATCTCTAGCTGTCGTGAAACTATATCCTGGACATTTGTGACTCTATTGAAACGGAACCCTAGCCTTCGGGAAAGATTCTTTTGCATAACTAGTTATCGTCAAGTAGCTTCTCCTTTCTCCTTTTGTCAGGACCGATGTGTCTCAGGTAGGCAGAGCAGACCAACCAGGGTCAGGCGAAGCCATCAGAAAATAACCCGCCACCTTCTCAAAATCCTGCCAGCAGAGTGCATGAGGGAGAATTCTACCTGCATGCATGAACCGTACCTTAAAATTAGATGGGTGTGACATTTCCAAACCAGGGTGTGAATGCACACACAGGTATCGGAATCCCCTGTTTTGCACTGCCTAACGAATAGAAGCTATGGGTCTTGTCAATAGAAACTTGTATGAAAGGCTTGTATTGTGGTTAAGAACAATCAATCAGGGGTGGAAATGGGGGTTAGGGGGAGGAGAATCAACATCCCATGCCCACCTTTCTAGCCTTCACCAGTATATGGCACAATTCCTAGCATATGCAGAACCTTTTAGCCAGAACTAGAAAAGGACTTGTACTGGAAATCCATCATCGATTTCAGTGGTAGAGTGAGACAAAAGACAGGGTGAGGGAGTCAAATCCTCAAATTAAAACATATCCCTGGGATTTTGATTCAGAACTGGTTCAAAAACTCAAAGGCCCATTCTCTGGATCCCATGTAGGTGAATCCTAAAATACCATATGTCTGGTCGACAAATTGGGATCCCTGTTAGAACCAATTTCAGGGACAACCATGTTGAAAAAATCATAGTATCCTAGGGTGGGAAGAGACCTCAGGAGGTCATCAAGTCCAACCCTTGTCCAAAGCAGAACCAATCCCAACTCAATCCTCCCAGCCAGGGCTTTGTCAAGCCAGGACTTAAAAACCTCTAGGGATGGAAATTCTACCCCCTCCCTAGGGACTCACCCCAGTGCTTCACCCCCCTTCTCGGAAAATCGTTTTTCCTATTTGCAATTGCCCATTTGTATCTGTGATATAGAGGGCCTCTAGGAAAGAAAATATATTCCAGAAAGACATTTGGAGCATGACTCCTCAGGGCAGCAGTGGCAGCATTGGAAAATTATACCTCAGGTTTGCTAGTTCAAATCCAGCCCTGAACATGAAGGTTTGAATATTTCTACTCCCGATGGCAGTTTACTGGGCACTGTGATGTGAGTTTGGTGAGTTTCCGGGTATCCATGTCACATGGTCGCTAACTGGCACTTGTTCTCAGCAAGGAGCCAGTAACGAGAGAGGACACCGAGGTAACTTTTCTGTCCTTTTCCTGAGACAAAGCCCATTTCTGGGCTTCCTTGTAGCATGTCTGCCTAGGATGTGCCTCTTTTGTGGTTAGATGTGGGAGTTCAGTTCTGGGTTCTATCAAGAGCACTAACTTGCCATCCAGAACAAAAAAATAAAACCAGAAAGGCCAGCTTTGAAGGTCTGGGATTTACTTTACTCAGCGTGATTGACGCAGGCTTTTGCAGATGCATTTCAGTGAAATACTACAGACCTTTTCTTCCTTTCTTTCTGTTCCAGAGAACTTTATTGTTGCTTTTTTAGACCATGAAGCTCAAGGATCATATTTGATTGTGTAGGACAAACCATTTTAAGTGGTAGGCTTAAGGATGGAAAAAATGAAAATTGTGTAATTTAATAAGGAACCGCAACAATGGAGTAAGAAAGCTCAAGCCCACTTCTGTTTCCAAGTGCGAACAGCACCCTGGCTGGTTTGCATTACCCAGCTGTAGGCCCATCCGTGCGCTATGAAAGACTTTGACTTTAAACAGATTTTTAAGAATTGGCATATGCATATTTCATACCGGCCTGGCACGTCTTCCCACAAGTGTTGTGTGGACCCTCCGCCGGAGATGTGCAGACCCACTTGCAGGTCAAGAGGTCTGTGAGCTGTCTGTCAAAGAGAAGTTTGTACTCATTGCATATTTCAGATCCAAAGGAGCAATTCTTGGCCTTTCCCCACCCAAGGTCAGCCTTGTGACCAATTGTGACCCCAGTGGCATAGTTCCTCATGGGCACTGTGTTCATGGTCACCCCACAGGCCTGGAACCTTTGAGCCTGGCAGCTAGGGAGGGAAACCCAGACAAGAGGACATTGTGCTGTTTCTCACCACATCAGTGAGTGGCAACGCAGCTCGTGGTAGAACAATTCTACAGTGGTGAGGCACGTCAGAACCAGCCGGCATTCTCACAGGGCGTAACCACCTGGAGGGGTGTTCCCTCCCTTCACACCTCGGACACCCGTAGTGGTGGAAAGTAGAAGCCATCTAAATTTCAGCCCACCAAGCTTTCAGCTCACTGCTTATCCATGGGCACAGTGGCAGAAGAACTCTGCCCTGGAACCCTTGAGTGTCTTCTTCTGGTAGGACCGCAGTCATGGTGTGGTTTCCATCCCAAACTCATACATTGACCATGTTTCATTTGCAACCCTTTCAGCGATGCTGGGGTGAGTCCTACCCTTGTTCCAAACCCCCGTTTCCTGCCTGGTTTCACCGTGGACATCCTGGACACTTGTACTTCTGCCCCTTCAGCGTGGGCTTTTGCCAGAGAGTACAACAAAGTGTTCCATACGATAACTAGAGTTGCCCCCAAAGCTGGCCCTACTGGAGCATGAGGTTATCGTCCATATAGAAAACAGTCGTTTCAGGCATGTCCACACAGCCAGGCTAAAGCCGAACTAAGCGAGGCAACTTGAGCTACGTCAGTTGCGTAGCTGAAGTCGAAATAGCCGATTTTGGCGTTTGGCGCTGTCTGCACAGAAGGAAGAGCACTCCCCCGACTTCCCTGACTCCTCATACAATGAGGGTTACAGGAGTGGGAGTAAGAAGTCCTCCAGCTCGCCCTTATTTGGACATTATGCCGAAATAACTGCTTGTAGTATAGACGCGGACGATGTTATTCCGGAATAACGCTGCTGTGTAGATATATCCTTAGAGCGGGGGTGGGGAAATTTTTTGGGGCCAGGGGCCGCTAAGCCACAGAGAGATCAGCTGGGAGCTGGGAAGGGGTTCTGGGGCTTGCCCAGCTACGGCCACCCCTTCCTCCCTAAAGGCACCCTGTGCAGGAAAGGGGGTTCCCTTCCTTCCCACTCCTGCAAGGGATTCCCCCCTTCCCCAACGCCTCCTTAACTATAATGGGGGCACTGCTGGCAGCATGTGGCCACCCTATGCAGGGAAGGGGGATTGGGGGCTTCCCTTCCCTCCCACTCTGGGGTTGGATTTCCCCCTCCCCTTTCCTTCTCGGTCCCTGCGTGCCTCCTTAACAGCTCCAGGCTCTTTGCAGCTGCCTGGTGGGTGGAGGGGGGGAGGGCAGCAAGCGCTGCTCCAGCCAGGTCTCCTGTGTGCAGGAGAGGAACCAGAAGTGTCTGCCCATGCTGCAGGGGTGGCTGGGGAAGTTTTTAAAGAAGCCCCTGAGACTCCCCACAGCATTTCATAGCCACTGGACCCCCCCGAGGGCTGGATGTGGCCCACAGGCCGGAGGTTCCTCTCCCTGCCTTGGGGGCGTCAGTGCAGGACATGGGAATTCTGTGGACAGATGCCAGAAGAACCAGGCCCTTACTAATCAGGAAGTTCAGATTCTGAAGGGAAAAATGGGAAAGAGCCCCAGGAAAATCCTCGGTGACCCCAATAAAGCTGTTCTTGGCTGGGTATGCTGGGCAAGCGGTGGGATTCACCCTACTGCGAAACAGGTTCAATACTTCATCTCAGTCAACTTGTTGGCGCAGACTCGACCAAACTGAGGGGAAGGCTCTGGAAACGGGGTGGGGGGGTGAAAAGGAGTCCCGACAGAATCAGAATGGGCCAAAACCTTCTCCAGAAATTCCACAGGCACTTCAGACAACCCTTGAGCTCCTTGGCCAGTGTGAGCTACAGACACGCTTCCTTCCCATAACACATCTGTGGGTGACTCTCCTTCCCTTGGCAAGTCTGCACACCCCCACGGCTCCTGCCCCAACCATGCGCCTCAGGCTGGCTCCTCACAAAACAGCAACCTCACCAGCAACCAACAGCTGCACGTTGGATTGCTAATCCATCCGCAGGACTCCGTGGGGGCCGCTTGTCTGGGTGTCGTGTAGGAATGGGGAAAGGGTGTGGGGTGAAAACATAGGAAAGTCCCTGGACCTTCGCCTGTTTCCACAACTGAATTTGAAACAAAGGCTCCGTCGAGATTCTGAGGTACTCAGGTCACATAGGGCCATACTTGTTCTCTCTTATGATGCCCCTGGCATGTCTGGCTTTCAGCTGGGATGGAAGGTGCCAAAATACCACAAGACTAGCTCCTATTACAGTGCACCCAGCTCTGCCAGAAGCAAGACACTCAAACGCGCTTTCAGGAAATCCAGGCTTCTTGGAAATGTTAAGCCCAGATTTGCAGAACAAAATTCAGATCATTTGGGTAGGTACGCGCACGTTTCGTTTGTTCATATGGGCCCAAATGCCAAACATCAGAAGGGCCAGACTGGGTCAGACCAAAGGTCCATCTAGCCCAGTGTCCTGTCTGCCGACAGTGGCCAGCACCAGATACCCCAGAGGGAGGGAACAGAACAGGGAATCATCAAGTGATTCCTCTCCTATTACTCATTCCCACCCTCAGACAAACAGAGGCTAGGGACACCATTCCTACCCATCCTGGCTCATAAGCACTGATGGACCTAACTTCCATGAATTTATCTCGTTCTTTTTTGAACCCTGTTAAAATCCTGGACTCCACAACGTCCTCTGGCAAGGAGTTCCACAAGTTGACTGCGTGCTACGTGAAGAAAAACTTCCTTTTGTTTGTTTTAAACCTGCTACCCATGATTTTCATTTGGGAATCTCCAGTTCTTATGTTATGAAACAAGTTAATAACTTTTCCTTATTCACTTTCTCCATACCAGTCATGATTTTATATACCTCTATCATATCCCCCCTTAGTCTCCTCTTTTCAATACTGAAAAGTACCAGTTTTTTATTTCTCTTCATATGGCACCTATTCCAAACTCCTCATCATTTTTGTTGCCCTTTTCTCAACCTTTTCCAATGCCAAGAGATCTTTTTTGAGATGAGGTGACCACATCTGTGCACAGTGTTCAAGATGTGTGTGCACTGTGGATCTATACAGAGGCAGTAAGATATTCTCTGTCTAATTCTCTACCCCTTTTTAAATGATTCCTTTACAAACCTTAACAAAACTGACCACATCATGGTTTCAGTAAAGGGGATACAATAGTGACGAAAAGAAATCCAGAGCAGAGAAAGAGAGTCCCTTTTTTTCTTTCCAGTAGTTTATATTTTCTCTTTCTCCTGGTTCTGGCTCTGTATTGTTTCCTCCTTCACCCTGGGCCAATGATATTACAAGCCCTGGAGGCAATATTTGATCCAAGCCCTGAATGTCAAACCTGTGGAAACCTTAGTGAATCAGATTACCTGGCAAACCACCATCATTTTGTTCTTGACCTATTTGGAAAGTTAAAAAAAAAATCACCAAACCAAAACAACTATTCATCTTATTGGGTGCAAAGCTAACACAATGTCAAGTTTCACTCCAAAATTCAGCTGGAATTGTGTTTCCAGTTTGAAAAGGGAAATATTTCATCGTGATCTCAAATGCTCATCTGCTGGACAAGGAGAGACACCACCGAGGGCACTTGCATAACTTATTTTGGTTTTATTTCCAAATAGGCTATTTTGAAATTTGGCATGTCTACACGGTGCCAAATTTTGGAATAACGCTCTATTTCAAGCCATCCCTTAACCCTGGTGTAATGAGGTTTACAGGGATGGTGAAATAGTGCGTCCATTATTTCGAAAATTATTTCAAAATAATGGGCGCGTTCCTTGGATGCGGGGTAGCTATTTCAGGATGCCTCCAGTATCTCGAAATATCTGTGCAGTGTAGACGTACCCTTAGTGTAACTCTACATAGCAGTGTTATTTCGGAATAATGGACGTTATTCCGAAATAAGAATGAGCATGTCTACACTGCAAGCCATTATTTCAAAATAATGGCGAGCTAGAGGATTTCTTACTCTGACTCCTGTAACCCTCATTTCATGAGGAGTAAGGGAAGTCAGAGGAAGAGTGTTCTTCCTTCCACTTCCTGCAGTGTAGACAGCGCCAAAAGCCGAATTAAGCTATTTGGACTTAAGCTACGCAATTGACGTAGCTTAAGCTGCATAGCTTAATTCGACTTTTACCCTGCTGTGTAGACGTGCTCTTACTACCAGATCTGCTTTAAGTTCCTGGGAAATTTAATTGCCAAAATGAAAGCAAGCGCAGGCCCAGCCAAAATGGTTTTGTACTTAAATGAAAATGTTCCAGGGACCATCATGTCATGTCCTCTGACGCTGACTCATATTAGCTGTAGCATTTGGACATGAATAGCTTCTTGACTTCTCAAAAGTCCATTTGAAAAATTTCTGTTTTGTGCCTTGAAGGAGCTGCCCGATGTAGGCACACTCTAACCGCTGTTGGAGTTGGCGGGCAAAATCGTGGCCCTGTTGCCATCAAAAAGGCTACTGACTTCAGTGGCACAGGATTTCATTCAGTAGTGAAATGGGAGCCGAATCTTAAACTGGCTTCTCAAAAGACATCTCCCCGGGTTCCTCCTGTGTTGCAAACAGAGGATCACCTTTTGACTTTTCTTTAGGAAGATGGAGCTGGTAATGTAAGAAACACAGACCCCGTCTTCATGAAAGGAAGGAATAAGGGCAATCAAGGAGGAAAGAGAAATATATAAAATACACAATATATAGAAATGGGAATTCATTTTACAGGGATAATTCTTCAGAGTGTTCCACAAGGCACCAGCTGATTATTGCTACAGGTTGAACCTTTCTAGTCCAGCACCCTCGGATCTGACGGATTCCGAACAAGAGAATTTTCCAGCCCACAGGAGGTCAATATTGTCTAGCAGCATTACCAGCACTTCCACTGCTTGCCGCAAATGGGTTGAGCCCTGTGTGGGCACAAAATTTGTATCTGCATCTGGATCTGCAAACATGAGCTGTGGATATCCGCATTCATAGCTGTGGACGCGGCTACCCAGGTATATAAAGCAGATATCTATGGATTTGCATTCCATGGACTTCAGTGGCTACTTGTACCATTTGAGGATGGGATGCATTGTGTTTGCATTTGTCCAGGGATGACCTCACTTGCAAGCCTTACATGGCACTTTTGTTGGCTTGGGTTGGCTTGTTCGCCTGTGTATTCTTTGAAAGTGTCAGCTTTCTCGTCCAACACAAATGCTCCTTCAAAAACAAAACAGGAAGTTCCCTCCCCAGCCCCACCCCGGAGTCCACACTCCGGTCACATTCTGTTGGGTTGCGGCATCAACCATTTTCTTCAACTGGGTCATGAAAAAAAAGTCTGAAACCCCGCTGCACTAGATGACTCCAGCCTCCCGCCCATGGTGTTCTTGCATTCTGCCTGCCATCCCAGCAGGACCCAGGGCCCCTCCGGTCCCCTTCCCATACATGCCCGTCACTTTCAATCCAATTCTGCAGCCCCTGTGCCTGGGCAGACCCGCTTTTTGTCTTGGTTTGCTTTCAGTAAAGATGGGTGGTTTGTTTGGGCGCTTTGCCAGCATGGTAGCAACGGGGCCTTTGCTGTCGGGTGCAGTTTCAAGTGGCCCACTGAGCGCGGGACTCACCATTGGGGTGGGAAGGAGGCAGGAAATGTGATCCCATTACTTCCCAGAGAACGCTTTTTAAAACCGTATTAAGCAAATTCAATTCCAAGCATCAGCTCACTCCCTCATTCTGGTAAGCCCCCCGCCCCTTCTTCCCTGTTATAAATTGGCACCTTCGCATGCACTTTCCCATTGGCCGGCACGGAGAGAACCCATCAGGCATTGATTTTGACACTTAACAGAATTAGAAATGCCAGCCATCATACTTCTCTGGCCTTTCATGAGGCAGCGAGCACCGGCTGTAACCCCATTAGGATGCTGCCTTTTATCACAGAGCTACTCCGCTAATTAAATTTACTGGGTAGCACTTCCCCGCCGCACACCCTCATTTCCTCAGTCAAACACAGCCGGGCGCTGATTTACTGGACCCGAATCCATCTCTCTCAGCAAGTTTAAACATGATCTCCGACCTCAGTGAAAGCGGAGATTCATCCTGCCGGAGTCTCCTCTCTGTTCTTCCCGTGCAAAACCAGAGACATGCCATTGAAGTCAGTGATTCTGCTCGGGTTGTATACCCTGCAGGCTGTAGGTGAATCAGATCCATGTCCTGTACGCTTTTGAGTAGAGAATAGTTGAGCCTCAGGTGGGAACTAACGTTCAAAGCATGGGATGATCTAAGGACATTCGTGTATCTCTCTTGTGGACAGCTAATAAACAACGAATGCCAAGTGACTGTCTAGGAAGGAGTCCTGCAGAAAGGGATCTAGGGGTCACAGTGGACCACTAGTTAAATATGAATCAACAGTGTGACACAGTTGCAAAAAAAGCCAAACATGATTCTGGGATGCATTAACAGGAGTGTTGTGAACAAGACACGAGAAGTCATTCTTCTGCTCTACTCTGCACTGATAGGCCTCAGTTGGAGGACTGTGTTCAGTTCTGGGCACCACATTTCAGGAAAGATGTGGAGAAATTGGAGAAGGTCCAGGGAAGAGCAACAAGAATGATTAAAGGTCTAGAAAACATGAGCTATGACGGAAAACTGAAAGAATTGGGTTTGTTTAGTTTGGAAAGGAGAAGACTGAGAGGGGACACGACAGCGGTTTTCAAGTATCTAAAAGGGTATTACAAGGAGGAGGGGGAAAAATTGTTCTCCTTGGCCATTGAAGATGGGACAAGAAGCAGTGGGTTTAAACTGCCCCAAGGGAGGTTTAGGTTGGACATTAGGAAAAACTTCCTAACTGTCGGGGTGGTTAAACACTGGGATAAATTGCCTAGGGGGGTTGTGGAATCTCCATCTCTGGAGATATGTAAGAGCAGGTTAGACAGACACCTGTCAGGGATGATCTAGATGGTGCTGGGTCCTGCCGTGAGGGCAGGGGACTGGACTCGATGACCTCTCGAGGTCCCTTCCAGTTCTAGGATTCTAGGGTTCTATTCTGGTATTCTATGAGCCATTTGTAAAGTCCTAAAGTGCCCAGCGAGGAGGTATTGTGAGCCTGAGGACTGCAGGTGGAATCCACACACCTTCTGGGCATGACACTGCCCCATCCAGTGCCATGGAGACCACCCACAGAGAGAATAATGAGTCTACTCCACAGCCTAGGCTGAGCGCCAGCTGGCTTTTAACTCGTGTGGTTGTGGTTCATGCCCTACCCTCCGGAGGTGCCAGGTTTGATTCTTTCTGCCAGTGTTACACAGTAACTAGCTGCCATGTTTGGCTGGGTTCCCTAGCCCTGAATCAAGTCACGAGCTATCCACAGGAAGTAAGCTAAGTGACAAAGAGGGCATCCCATATACAGCATTTACCCATGTCATGGTATCCATGATCCCAAGCCAGATGCAATAGGGAATGTAGGCACAGAGTTAAAAATTGCACATAATTGTGATTTAAACCTTAAACTACTCGGCATCTTGAATGCTGGTGAGGTCATATTTAGAGATTAATTGCATATATATTTGAAAATCTACTTCCCTTTACCTATTTGCCAAGATCAGAGTCTAGGGACCTTGTGAGCCTTAAAAAGGATACGAAATAAAGGTACTAGAAATTGACACATTTTGTTCTGCTGTAAATTGTAAAAGTCGCTGTAACTTTTGAGACTCCACAAGTGTTCTGTTTAGGTTAAGGATTCTGAAAATTCAACATTTTAAAACATATTTGCCAAAGCTTTTCGGTTCACTAGCCTTGATCATTGTTTCTGCTGGAAAACAACGGGAGTTGGCATCACGTTGTTCAATGCAATTCCACCACATAACTTCTCAAAGTACAGACAATTGATGCAAATGATGCTACCCATTAACAATAAATGCTTTCACCATTTCCAACTCCATCAATCTCTAAACATCACAAATAGCTACTTTGTAGTGCCTCCCATGAGGGATTAGAGATGGGACTTCTGTGGACACAACTGGTAGTAGTAAGTAGGGCTTTTTTTTTTCCTCTCACGCTCTTTCTTCCTTTAATAACTGTTGTGGGAATGGACATGGGGGGGGACACTGAAAATTAAATCCACGTCCACTTGCAGTGCGTTATTTCTCTTACGGTGTATTTTAGATTGCTACTGTCCCTGAAGGCAATTAATATTGTAGATGATTTTTGTGTGATTTGTGCTCCTAGTTATTTTTCAGATCTTTTCTTCAAATGCTAGCAGAGGATGATAGCTGAAGTGTGCCTTGACTTACGGATTTAGGTTGAGTTGATTATTTGCAGCACAAAAGGCTATGTCTGGAAACATATACACCTGGCAGAAGTGGTCTGCACAAAGTGCAATACAAGGAGGGAGATTTGTGTCAGGGTATATAGAGGGGATGTCTATAAAAAAAGGGAAGATACATTCCCTCTTCATCCTCTACTCCATATGCTAAGGGCCACATTCGGCTCTCATTTTCCTGGTTTCTGTTCCTCATTGGCTTTCAAGGAGTGGCCTCAGATGAACAGAGCTGATATTGGAATTACTTTATTTCAATAAAAGTGACTTGCCCTCGCTTTAAAATCTCTCTCTGGACCACACTACAAGAAATCAAACTTCCCACCCACTCAGAGGTGGGCCAACCCGTATTGACAATATATTTTGTTTAATCATAGAATCACAGACTCATAGTGCACTAGAACTGGAAGGGACCTTGAGAGATCATCAAGTCCAGTCCCCGGCCCTCATGGCAGGATCAAGCACCATCTAGATCATCCCTGATAGATGTCTATCTAACCTGCTCTTGAATATCTCCAGTGTTGGAGATTACACAACCTCCCTAGGCAGTTTATTCCAGTGTTCAACCACTCTGACAGTTAGGACGTTTTTCCTAATATCCGACCTAAACCTCCCTTGCTGCAATTTAAGCCCATTGCTTCTTGTCCCATCTTCAGAGGCCAAGGAGAACAATCTTTCTCCCTCCTCCTTGTAACACTTCTTTAGGTTCTTGAAAATTGCTATCATGTCCCCTCTCAGTCTTCTCTTTCCAAACTAAACAAACCTCAGTGGGGACAGAAATCCTGAGATAGCCTTCCTGTTGCAAGACTATCTCTGGGTAGATGTAATTTAGCTCTTTAATGTCACTGCCTTTGGCTAAGGTCCTTTGGACTAAGTCTGTCTGAAATTATCCCACAGCCAACCTCACTATCAATGAGCTTCCAAGTGTGTATCCAGACCTCTCCAGTGCCAGCTGCAGGGCTACGTTTGGGCCCCAAGAGTTTGGTTTGGGTTCATCGCTCATCAATAATAATCAAACAGACACAATGGTGGTGAGTAGCCAGGGAGCATATCTGGGAAAGATGCACTCTGTTCTGGGCAAAAGAGTGTTAGAAAAGGGAACCTTTTAAGAACAATGTAAATGGCATATCTTCCCAATACAGGGCTGGGCATTTGGCTTTTGGCAACGTGCGCCTGATTTTCCTTTGTCAAGAGGTGTAAGTTGAGTTCTGGAGCCAGGAGCACCTCTTTTTGGCTAACCACCGGTTTCGTTTTTCTTTTCGTAGCACGCCATTGAGAAGTAGAGATTAATTATGTGTGCAGGAACGAGGGGCTTAATGAGTAGAAGACTTATGGAATTCACGTGATGTTGGCACATGAATAGTCTTTTTCCTGTACACTGATGAGGCCTCTGGTTTTCCCATATCAAGGCTTGGAGGGGGGATTAAAAACCCTCACGACTCAGACCTTAAGATTATTTAAGCAATTTGAGTATTGTGTTCAAATGACAAGGGACTGACCCAAACCTAGATGCAGTGGGACATTGTCAAGGTGCAGGGAAGCCCGTCTTGAGGTATTTTCTGTGGTTTATAGACTTGCTAAGTGCCGGTGACCCTTTGAACTACGGCGTGTCTGTTTTTCAGAACAACTCATTTCATGCTTGCTTTTCTTTTAAAAGAAAAAAGCGGACGTGCCAACAATTCAGCTCTATGGAGCAATTCATTGTAGAACAAATCCCAACCCAAATCTGCCTTGGGGAGGCTGGGCCTGTGTGGACAGTGTAGGAGACACAGAGTGAATGCCATATAGATGCTCAACAAAGGCAAGTGGTTTTGTATTTCCCCTGGTTACATAAGTACAGCAAGTGGAAATCTTTCCAGGAAGTGGAAATCTTTTTAAACAGAGCACTTGGTCTGTAAATATGTGGCTATTGACTTTCTTCTCATCCATGAGTCAGGAATGTATTGCACCCCTTGACTTAGCAAGAAAGAAGAATGAGATCTACAGAGGCGTAGCTACATGTGAAGGAGATTTACTTTGCGGATGGTGTGCCCCAATGGGAAAATTACACTCGTGTCGTGTCATTAAACCAAGCTACTGCACAACTGCCACAAGGCAAATTGCTTCTTACTCTCGTATTAAGGAGAGGGAGTCTCATCCCATTGATTGGCACCGGCCATCCACTTTCTGTTTGGCAGAGAGCGAGTTCATTCATAATCGAAACGCGAGGCCTTTCTCAGAAAGGCTTAGCAGCAACTGACTTGGCAAAGGTAAAACATGGGAAGTATCACTGCCTGACATCAAGCATCCGCCTTCAGACCACTCCAGAGGAGGTCTACGCTTCAAGTGATGGGCCCCACACGCCCCAAGTTGCATCATCAGAGCGGATGTGCGAGATAAATCATTTCCAAATGTTGCTGAGCAATGGGGTAACACCCAAGAATGCTGATGCACCAGGAACTCTGCACACACGGATACCCCATCGGAACAAGAGAGGAGAAGGAAATATAACAGCGCCGAAGGCTGACGCTCCACGTTGGGTCTCTTGGAGCATTGAAGAAAAGATCCTCCCTCCCCCATTCTCCCCTCCCACCTGCCCATCTCACTTCATTATAAACAGCCCAGAGAGCTGTCATGGACTCTCTTCACACATACACACACCACTCCCCAGAGCTCGGTAACTATCTAGCATTGTCTCTTTGATAGGCATGTAGGAAACAAATGAGGAAAAGACGGTGTCTGACGGGTCCATTAACATTGTTAGGTTAGAGGCGCTGACAATAAGTCGATTCTTTTTGACATGACTGTCGCAGTAATGAAGGTACATTTCTGGATGCCTCTTCTTAATGTACGCTAAGATATGGAGGGCCCGTGTCTTTCTGACACATGTCCGGTATATCAAAGGGTGGCATAAGAAAAGATTGTGTTATTGACACGCTAATAGGAGATAAAGTTCCAGATTAATGATGCTGCTGCCCTTTTCCTTTCTTATTTTGGAGGGGAGGAGGGCAGGGCCTCTAGAGAAGGAAGAATCTACCTCCTGGGAGGAAAATAAACACCTACCGAGGCCATCGTAAAAAGTCCCTCTTTTCTCTAAAGAAAAGACACGCACAAGGAGACTGTGAGATCTTGACAATCATTCCACATCTTTCTCCAGGTTTGAAATGACTCTTTGCGGTACTCTTCTTTGAGTTGTAAAAGTGACGTTTAACTGCAACAAGGGGGGGGTAGCGCTGAAAGAAGAAACCCATGCGTGGCTGGGGGAGGGGATAGCTGCCTCAAGAGAAAGAGATTTAAATGCATGGCTTACTGGTATAATCCGGGGTGTCAAAAACAGTCGGGGGGGGGGAGAGGGAAATGAAAACTTTTTGTTGATTGATCCTTTTCTCCTTGTATAATCCATGTGGCCAATATCACTCTTCCTCTGCATTCTGCATTTACTGATACTGAATATCCTGGATCATTAGTGTCTCTTTGTTTCTCTGTTTGTAGTCATCTGTTGTCTCATTATACACTCAGGCTTTGTCTATGCTTACCTGGGAGGTCGAATTAAGATATGTAGCGTCAGCTACATTAATTGCATAACTGGAGTTGATGTACCTTAATTTGACCTGTTGACTTCCCTTGCTCCTCGCAAATCAGGAAGTACTGGTGCCAATGGGAGGACCCCTCAGAGGTTGATTTAGTGGGTCTTTAGTAGACCAGCTAAATCAAACTCCAGAAGATCAACTGTCACAGCATCATTTTTCCTGGTAGTGAAGACGTGGCCTTACACTGTAAAGTCTTTGGAATAATCTTTTTAGTCTACGTTTGTACAGTATCTTGTACACTGAGGCCCTCTCCATGTATTAAGTAAAATAAAATAAAATAAAATAATAATAACCAACAACTACATCTGAAGATAAGGTTGCAAGAGATATGTTGGACTAATTTTAAATTATTCTTCATATTATTGTTTAGCAGCAGGGTTATTCCAATAGGAAAATTCTACATAATTGGGATATAAATGAAGACAGCATGGAAAAGAAATTATAATCCCAGCTCCTTTACATTTTGGCTTTTGCATTTGCCGTATTTTGTAATGCACAGAAAGTTTTTATTTCATTAACTGTAGCAAGACAGGTCCAATTCCAGTGACTTGGGGCTGAGCCATGGGCATCAGCGTGCCTGTTTAACAAAAAGCTACCTTCAATTTGTTTGCCAAGTGTCCTGAAAAGCTGTTATGGTGAGAAACAAGTGTGTCATAGTGTCTTTATTATAGATAGGTAGAAACCAACATCTTAACCTGAACAGCGCCAAATTTCAGGATGGTTGAAGCGTGAATTCTCAAGTCACCCGTACAGTCTCATTAGAACAGCAGCTTTCCTGGCATTTCAAAACAGCAGACATCTCTTAAGACACCTGATCTGTCAAGATTTCTGCTGTGTTGGGACCGAATTTTAGCAGAAAATCTCACACACAAGTTTCAGGCTCGAACCCCAAATTCTAAATCTGGATTTCAAAACAGTTAGCTCAGCCCCCTCTGGCAAAAATTGGGAAATCTATTTGAAATACTAAGATTAAAGGAGCCGATTGTGCAAATTGGATTTTCAAAGTCAACTGTGGTCACTTGGCCTTCTTATAATATTGGAGCCAGTGAGAGAATGCAGGGGGAGGTGTTTTTGACAGTGTTCAGTCATTTTCATTGAAAAAAAAAGATTTTTCAGTTTCTATTTTTTAATTTCCAGTTTTTATGTGCTTGTCTCTTTCCTCTTTCTCCCGATTTTTGCTGCTGAATGCAGTGGAATGGAATAGAGGGTGACCACACTTGGGGGTAGGAATCCTTTCCCCACCCCTAGTTTTGATCCATTGTCTTTTTCTGTTGTCTTTCTGCCACTTTTCAATAGTTGAGAAAGTTTTGAAAAGTTAAAATGGCTAAAAAAAAAAATGGAAAAACCAGCATGCAAAGCACATGGGGGTGGGGAAAGGGACCAGTGTTGATGCTGACTCATCTAGTGGCTAAAGAAAAACAGAAAAAAGACATGGGGGCGTTGGGAGATGAAGATGGGAGTACTGACATTTTTGAAAAAAAATTTCAAAAATGAAGTGGATTTCTGCATACACACACCTACAAAAGGAAGGGGGAAAGAGCTGGCTGCTAAGTTCATACAAGGCCTTTTTTAATTTAAAAACATGTACGAATATCCGCTCGCTTTGATCATCATCAGTGCAAGTGACGTTATTTATAATGCCAGCGCTGAAGCCGTCAGACTTCTTCCTTTCGGGCGGAGGAAACAGCAGGAAGGAGGGACATGTCCTCGGGAGAATGGCGGCAGCCGGCAGAAGGACAGGAGATCGTTGCAGCGGTGTTTCCACGCTGTCTCTGGGAGCGGCGTGAGGCTGTGTCACTAGCGAATGTCACACGATCGCATTGTTGTAGCGCTCGCTCTTTAATCCTAAATGGTCGGTGCAGGACGGGCACTGGGGCCGTTACGTGTAATTACTTTCCGCCTGGCTTTAATATTGGTTGGCTATGACAGCCACTAACATATCTCTCTGGGTTAACGTTTCGGAAGGTTTTCCCCTGGAAGGATTGAAACGTTGCGCTGTAGATATAAATCCCTCTCTTGCCAGCCAGCCGAGTGCGGCCAGCGGCTTTTCATCTCCCCCTTGACACCTCAATCCAGCCTGCATCCTGGGGCTGCAGAGGAGAGATTGGATCGGGTGGTGGGGAGGGGGCGTTTAAAGAGATTTCTTATAACTTTTGTCACAGCTCTGTGTAATAACCCTTTTCCGTTCCCAGGTTTTGCCCATGCAAATCAACGGTGAAATCCTTGCACACAGAACATCCAGAATGACTCAGAGTACAAGCCGCCTAGGACTTCATGCACCTTAGTGCCCAGTTAAAGGATTGGCGCCTCTTCCTTCATTCCAGGGGGAGAAAAATGGTTGATGCCCCAAAGATTCCAATGCGGCCCAGCTGATTAGCAGAGCCCCCACAGCTAGGTTTTGTGTTTCTATTCGTGGTGCGCATTCCCACATGCCTGGGGGGCACATAAAATGTATTCCACACTTGGACGGAAAAGATTAGAGGGAGCATTGCCCATGATCCCCCTCTTTTACCATTGTGTCTACTGAAGAAGGGACTAGATCGGGGGAGGGGAACCTTTTTTGGGTTGCGGGACATTGACCCACAGAAAAATCAGTTGGGGGCTGCACACAAGTAAGAAGCAAAAAGAAAAAAACCACATCACTGACATGGTCACCAGCTGAGAAACAGAAAGACACTCTCTGCATTCCCCTTGTGCACCAGAATCTAGTAGATTTTGTGGGCTCTGCTAAGATCTGGGGTGAGGTAAAAATTGAGGGGTTCAGTGTATGGGAGGGGCTGCCAAGAAGCAGGCTTGCGGTGAGGGATCTGTGGGGAGTGGGAGGGTGCAGTATCTCAGGAGCCAAAGCCAGGCAAGTTGGGGGCCGGATTCGGTCCCTGGGCCGTATGTTCCCAGCCCCTGGGCCGTATGTTCCCGGGCCCTGGACTAGATTCTCCCTAGCCTGGCTTCTAGGAGAGCAGAGTCTTGGCTTCCCTTATCTCCTTTCTTTGGAAGCAGTGGACTGCAGGACGGTTCCTTTCTCCCTCATCAAATAAAAGCTTCTGCTGGAGAAAGACAGCCAGCAACCAGCAGGACTCAGAAACCTGCATGTTGGTGCAGTGCGACTGTCTCTTTGAGGAGTATGAGGCAGATATCTTCCATGCTGCGCTCAAGGTAACCCCACCAGGACTCCAGGGTGCAGCAGGAGATTCTCTCCTGCGCTGCAAAAGGTGTCCCAAACACAAGGGTGAACTTTCAAGCAGCACTGCGCTTAGCAAAGCAGGTGCCGCTTTCTTCACGCTGGGCTGCAGCGCAGTGGGCAGAGGGCATGAAAAAGTGCAGCCTATTTTTTAAGGTTTCACTTTTAGTCCTGACAAGCCCCTGTTGCAGACGGGCTGAGGAGGCCGCGTTCACAGCGGGGTGAAGATTTAACTCGAGTTGGGGACTCACACTGAAGATGGAACCAAGGGCGAGGAGCTGTGTTTGACATCTCCAACACAGTTGTTCTTTAAAAACAATGTGTCGTCCTGTGACACCTTAGGGTCTGTCTACACAGCAAAGTTATTTCAAAATAACTTTCCTAGCATCTACACAGCCAAACCGCTATTTCGAAATTAATTCGAAATAGTGGAGCGCTTATTTTGAATTTGATAAACCTCATTCCACGAGGAATAACGCCAAATTCAAAATAGCTATTTCGAATTAAGTGCTGTGTAGACACTTATATCGAAATAGGGGGCCTCCAGCCTTCCCAGGATGCCCTGGTGGCCACTCGGGCCTCAACCAAGAACACTCCTCCCCCTCCCACCTCCCCGGAGCCCTTAAAGGAGTAGACTCTGATGCCTGTCCCAGCTCCATGCCTGCCAGCCCAGAGCCAGAAGTCACTGCCCCTGACCCAGTGGCCCCAAAACATGAGCCAGCAAGCCACTGGCAGCCAGCCCTCCACCACTCCCCAGGAGCAGTCTGCCAGCTCCCAGGAGCCTGCCAGGGCCCGGAGAAGGAGGCCGCCTTCCTGGTCCAGGATGGAGATCATGGATCTTATTCAGGTTTGGGGGGGATGTCCCCAACATCCATGATCTCCGCACTAGATGGAGGAACACGGCCGTCTATGGCAGGATAGCTGGCAGCCTGGCCACCAAAGGCCACATGCAAACCGAGGAGCAAGTTTGCATGAAAATCAAGTTGGTCTGGCGAGACCCCCCCCAACCCTGAGCTTCCCCTCCCCCTTCTTCCCCTTGCTTCCCCCTTCCAGCTCCCTCCTCCCAGGTTTCCCCCTCCCCTCTCCCACCCTCTCTTCTCCCCTCCCACCTCCTTTCCCCAGTCTCACCAGAGTTTCATTCGCCCCCCCCCAGTTTTGTTAAATAAAGAGAGTTTGTGTTCATGAAAATAAGTGTATTTTATTTGACATCAGGAAGGGGGGTTAGGGAGGGGTAAGTGGAAGGACGTGAGGGAGGAATGAGGCACAAGCCCCCAGTGGGGCAGACCACGGAGGCTCTTGGTGCTCCTCAGGGTGGAAGCTCTCCCACAGGGCCTCCTGGATACTGACAGCCCCCCGATGGACCTCCCGGATGGCAGCCTGCAGAAAGTGCAGCCAGGCTCACAGAAACGTGCCCAGGAGAAGCACCAGAGTGCCCAGGGGCAGCTCTGGCTCCATGCTGCAGAGAGCTGTGGTGTCCCGAGTGAGGGCAATCAGAGCACGCAGAGACAAAATGCTTTGCTGTCCCTCAGCGAGGTAGGCAAGCAAGCAGGGAAAGCTGAGAACTGGCTGTCGAGAGGGTGGGGTCCCTTTAAGCACAGGCCTCACATAGCCTCAGGCAGCAGCCACGCAAAGTAACTCCCGACCTGATGCCCTGCCGTACCTGGTTCCAGCCAGCCTTAAATGCGATTCAGCATCCACTCAGTGTGGATGTGCTATTTCAAAATAGCAAAATGCTATTTCGAAATGCATGTTGTGTGTAGATGCGTTATTTCGAAATAACTTATTTCAAATTAACTATTTCGAAATAAGATATTTCAAAATAATGCTGTAGTGTAGACATACCCTTAGACACTAACCAAAACAGATAGAACCATGAGTGTTCGTGGGCAAAACCCACTTCATCAGATGAACTGGAGTGGAAATAACAGCAACGAAGAGATATGTATAACAGCAGAAGCAGCATGTCTATATTAGGAGCCTTTTTAATTAGGCTAATTAAGTGGGCTGGATGCCATAAATAGCTTTTGATGTGGAAATGCAGCTGTTAATGTCAGGAGAAATTGGCTTTGTAATGCGCCAACTAGTTAGTGTCTTTGTTCAAGCCCTGGGTAACTGTACAATCGTAGATAACTTCCAGTGCTGCAGACTCTCTGTATAACTGGTGAGTAAAATTCCTTTGTAGAAGAACGGCTGCTTTTAAATCCATGTCTGAAGGTACGTTTAGACTGCAAGGCCATTTTGGGATACTGGAGGTATCCTGAAATAGCTCTGCCGCATCCAAGAAACGAGTCCACTATTTCGAAATAATTTTCGAAATAACGGACGCGCTATTTTGGCATCCCTGTAAACCTTTTTCCACGAGGAATAAGGCATGTCTCAAAATAGTGCTTTATATTGAAATTTGGTGCCGTGTAGACGTGCCAAATTTTGAAATAGCCTATTTCAAAATAAAATGGAAATAAGATACACAATTTGCATAGCACAAATTGCATATCTTATTTCAACTTTAGAGTTCAGTCTAGACATACCCTGTGTGCCCAAGCAGGTTGAAATGTTCCTCTACACGTTTCTGTGTGTTACCCTTTATGACGTCTGATTTGTGTCCATTTCTCCTTTGGCGCAGAGACTGGCTGGGTTGGCCAATATCCATAACAGAGGGGCATTGCTGGCACCTGATGGCATAGAGGTGCAGTTGTATGAGCCCCTGATATGGTGGCTGATGTGGTTAGGACCTGTGATGGTATCGCTTGTGTAGATGTGTGGACAGTGTTGGCAACTGGGTTTGTTGCAGGGGTAGGTTCCTGAGCGAGTGTGTTTGAGGTGTGATGCATGGCTGCTGGAAAGGATTTGCTTCAGGTTAGGGAGTTGTCTGTAGGCAAGGACTGGCCTGTCTCCCAGGCCTGCGAGAGTGAGGGATCATTTTCCAGGACAGGTTGTAGATCATCAATGATGGGCTGGAGAGGTTTAAGCTGGGGGCGGTCGATGATGACCAATTCTATTATTTTCCTTGTTGCACCTGTCTGAAGTAGCTGACTTCTGGGCACCTGTCTGGCTTTGTCATACTGTTTCCTCATTTCCCCAGGTAAGGTATTTAAGTTTTAAGAATGCCCGATAAAACTCTTATAAGTGTCTGTCTCTTTCTGTGGGACTGAAGCGGTCTTTCATACTAGAGTTTGACCTCCGACAGTGGAAATAACATGAGATCCGCTGCTCTAATGAACTTTCAGCCACACACTGGCTGGGGTGAAGCTCCAAAAGAAAAATGGGTCTCCTCTGATTTTTAAACCGCGACCTAAGTCAGCAGATATTGGATCCGATCGAAGAGTTCCAAATCTATTCTTTACCTGCTCTACACACGCACTGAAACTTAACCCCCCGTCATCCCTCAGCCCCGTTTGCCTGGAGGGTAGGTGTCCTGGTTCGGGTCCACATCTGAATTTAAGAGGCAGTCTCTGATCATCGAGACAAGGGCTAGCATTCCTGCTGAATCGCAATGCTAGCTCCAAGTAGATAAGCAAAATGAAATCATAGCTACCTGACCTGCTTACACTGAAAAGGCCTTGGGAAAAAAATCAATTAATCAATTTGTTTATGGAGGCAACTTAGCAACAGGGAGCACACGACGCTGATTGGGTGACTCCGTTAATAAGCAAGTTGAATTGCATAGACCGTTGCCTCCACTGATTTCAAATTTTAGGCTATTGATTTTCATTAAGAAGATGCATTGCAACCTTCCCTCCCTCCCAGAGAAAGAAACACTTTCCCTTTTATGTCTAAGTAGTAACATGCTGCGATTAGGAATTACCCAAGTCACCATTTCAAGAAAGTGATTTGAGTGTATCAGGACACCATAAAACTGTGCTAAAATACCAGCCCGGCTTATCTGCTACCCAACTTTCTATAGAGGCAGTTCAGCAAATAGCTTTACAGAAAGGGCTTCAAAAAGAATATAATTAGCTTGGATATTGGTAAACGCGGCATGATGGGTATAGATACATGTATCCAACTGAATCCAACGGTTGGGTGAATTTCCAGGAAGCTTTTGCTTATAATTTATAAAATAAATGTAAATATTTTTGTATGGAATATGAACACACCATACACATGTTCATATTATGTGCATGGTGTATTCATATTCTGTACAAGGGTGAATTTCCAGAAAGCTTTTTTTTTTGCTTATAATTTATAAAAGCAATATAAATATCACTGGGTATATTTTATGAATATCAAATATCTCCTTGGTGCATAAAATATTATATAAAATACACCCAGGATGATCATTACATTTATTTTATAAATTAAAAGCTACGGCTTCCTGAAAATTCACCCAGCTGTCTGATATAGAATCTGAACAGCTTACATACACCCGCAATGTAGAGTTTGCCAATATCCAAGTGTGTGTGTGTCCGAGAGAGAAACTCTTTTTCTTTTTGGATTCCAAAGTGCTACCAAGAACTGTTGACTTCTTTGGGGTATTGGCTCCACCAGGCCCAGCCACAAGGGGGCACACTGGCCGCTGAGTCACTCTTCTATAGCCCCCCCCCGGAGCACAAGATTTGGCCATCCGTGTGTTGTGTGAACATCTGTCTTTAAGACAATTCCATTCTTGCTTGTGTAATCCACACACTTGCTGGGTGTGGAGCACTGCTCGATGGGGTGGCACTGAGACCACCTACAGAAAGAGAGAAGGAGTTTGCTCTATTGCCTTAGCAGTGTGTCAGCTGGCTTTTTAGCTCAAGTGGTAGAAACTCATTCACAGAGGTCCCAGGTTCGGTTCCGCCTTGCCTACTTATACAAAACACAATCTTGTTGTTGTCTTGGAGTTCCCTTGGTTTGCTGATAAACAGTACACAGTCTACCTCTCCTCCCCTATGCTTATAACTGAACCAACACAGGTTTCAGATGATTTGGAAGCCTTCTCTGAAGGCCTGATACAATATCCTTTGATGTCAGTGTGAGTCTTTCTGCTGACTCTTCTGGGCCCTAGATTGGGCTCTAGGGGAAAATTCACCTTTGTGCGGAGACCCAGTGCACGGCCTGTACACCGTTTAAATCCCTGTGAGACCTCAGACTTAAATGCTGCTTTGTGTTGGTCCTCTCCACCAGGGTGAAAGTTAACTTGAACAGGAGAGAGATTTTTAATTCTAGCTCCCGCGTGTACATTTCTGCATGGATTTGGAGCACTGCGGCCGCATCCTCGTAAATTACAAGGCTGGAAACCCACAAAGAGGATGACATAAGCGGTTTCATTTCTAACCCACTTAGCTAGCAGAACCCAATGCATTCTGAAGGCCGTGATGTATAAATGCAATCTCTCCTTTATGGGCGAACCGAGTTTCACATGATTTATAGATCATTTTGTCGGTGATTTCGTCAGGATCTTTGGCTCATTTATGCTCTTGACTTTCTGACCTCCTCATACGTGTATTTAGATCTGGGCTCCCTCCCTGACAGTGACATTAAATGTCACTCTGCCATGACAGCCAGGACAAAAGGCAAGGAACCAATGGCAAATGGTAGATGCAAAAAAATACGTGTTTGAAAGAAGAATAAACACAGAGAAATGTGAATGTTTAGAGCATATTATTACCCTACGTTGATTTACTTCGGGGGCCTTTTTATTTTCTGAACAATGTACAAGTATTTGAATATACAGCATTTGACACAGCAGAGAGCTGGTATGGATACTAGCAGCAAAAATAGTTGCTGTAAATGTCATGTCATGCCTCATCCATAATATGATTTTTTCCAGATGGTTATTTTTTCAAATTACTGAATGGAAAAATATGTCTTAAGACAAGTACACATAAAAATAATTCCTTTTCCTATTCTTCCTTTTTTTTCTGTGTTGGTTAATGCACTGCAGTTTACCACCGAGTGATATGAGGGGGAATGTATACAGCAAGACATCTGATTAATAATACAAGGTCGTGCATGCATAATTCTTCACTTGACAGTATAGCTGACCAGGAACTATTTTATCATATATACTGCAATAGCCATAAACTCTTCAAGATGGCTTTGATCACCAAAATAACCCATTGATAAATGGAGGAATTCAAACCAACTCAACACCAAGTAACACCTCCCCCAACCTCTTGTGGGAGGTGGGACATAAACTTGATCTCTTCCATAACCCCAGCTGACAGCTTCACCCAGCAGAACATTAGGACTTATGTCTTGGTCCTGATTCCGGCTTATTGGTCTCCGTGGTCCATGGTCTAGATGGTGCTTGGTCCTGCCATGAGGGCAGGGGACTGGACTTGATCACCTCTCGAGGTCTCTTCCAGTTCTTGTGTTCTAGGATTCTAAGACCATCCCAGGCTCAGGTGATTTTTAAATCAACGCTGGAGCACTGTGTGTTCCATGCAGGTCTGAATGCTGGGACGGAGTGCACCATGCTCTAGACATTGTGGAGAGCCAGTTGTCCCAGCCCCACCCCTTCTGCCTGAGGCCCCGCCTCTTCCAGAATCATAGAGCCACCCCACCCCACCATGCCCAGAGGCCTCTGAAACCCCATGCAGGAATAAAGTATCAGTTTTTGCAGTGGAGAGATACATAACAGGATCTTCCAAGGATCCAGATGGGAGCCTGGGCAGTTCCACACATTCATAAGTGTTCTAGGGAAATGGGTAGACAGTGAGGAGGCGAAGTTTGCAGGTGATCCAAAATTACTCAAGAGAGTTAAGTCCAAAGCCGACTGTGAAGACTTGCAAAGGAATCTGACACAACAGGTGAGCGGGCAACACAATTGCAGCTGAAATTCAGTGTTGATAAATGCAAAAACAATGCACGTAGGAAAATGTAATTGCAGGTCTGCATACAAAATAATGGGGTGTCCATTGGCCGTCACTCAGGACCCAGAATGTGCAGGCACTGCGGATAGTTCTTGCGTCATGTGCAGCGGCATTTGAAAAGCTAACAGGGTGGTAGGAACCATTAGAAAAGGGATAGAGGAAAATATCATAATACCCCTATATTCATCCACGATATGCACACACTTGGACTACTGCATGTAACTCTGGACACTCCATCTCAAAAAAAGATATATTAGACTTGGAAAAAGTACTGAGAAGGGCAACAAAAATTAGCAGAGGCTATGAAACAGCTTCCATATGAGGAAAGATTAAAAAGACTGTGACGGATGATTTTTTAGACCTCTATAGACATCTATAAAGGTCTATAAAATCATGAAGGATGTGGAAAAAAACGAATAAGGAAGTGTTATTTACCTCTTTATATCACATAAATCCTATATGATCCTGTGACATTAACAGGAAGCAGGTTCTAAACAAACAGAATGAAGGACTTCATCCAACGGACGGAGAAATCGTTGGATCGAATTAACCTTAGGTCAAATTAACAAGTGGAGCATCCACACTACCAAACTCGTCATTTCAAAATAACAGACCACTGATTTCGAACTCTGTATTCCTGCTTTCCGGAGGAATAACGCTAATTCCGAAATAGTCATTTCAAAATAGCGGTAGTGTGGCCACTCCGGGCCACTATTTCAAAATAACAACACCCTAGAGTTATTCAAACTAATCACTCCCCAGTGCTTCCTGGGGCCCTAAGTTGAGATAGCACATCCACATTAACGGAGCCTGCCTCGGACTCATTCCGAGGCTTCCCCGTAGTGAGGACATGCTATTCGATTTTGTTATTGTGTGAGTTTTTAAATCGATTTTAGTTATTTCAAAATAGTTTCCTAGTGTAGACATGCCCTGAGAGTGGTTATCCAACCAGTTATACTCCCACCTTATAGTAACCCCATCTAAGTTGTATTTCCCTAGTTTATTGATAAGAAGTCACGTGAGGCTGTATCAAATGCTTTACTAAAGTCTAGGTATACCACGTCCACTCCTTTCCCCTTATCCACAAGCCTTGTTATCCTGTCAAAGAAGGCTATCAGACCGGTTTGAAATGATTTGTTCGTGACAAATCCATGCTGACTGTTACTTATCACATTATTTTCCAGATGTTTGCAGATGGATTCCTTTATTACTTGCACCGTTATCTTTCCTGGCACAGAAGTTAAGCTGGCTGGTTTGTTATGTTCATAAGTTATAGATTTTGGAAGATTCCCAGAGTTTTTAAGGATGGATCATGGTGGTGGTGATGTTTTCGTGTCTCACAACAGAGAAAATTCCTACTTGCAGCCAGTGGCTGAAGTGGACTGACTGAGAAAGAGACAACCTTGACTTAGCTGTGTCCATAGTCCGCTTGAAGGGTGAAGTCCACTGTATGATTTGGCTTGGGGAATCTTTTCTCCCGGTTATGTCTTGTGCAAGGCTTATTTTACAGCTGCCGGAGCTAGCATTCGCCTTGTACTCTGCCAGTTTTCTACATCTGGCCAGGGAAGGAAATGCAGCACAGACTCCATGCCCATGACCACAACTCTGTTTTACATAACCCCATCCATCTCAAGCCACGCCAGGCCTTGGCCCACTACATGAGCACTGAAAAACGCTTGGCAGAGCGCCCCCTGCCTGGTGTTCCTGAGAAGCTATTCCACCCAAGTTACATTCCTTCCCTCAGTCCAAAGCATCCCGCCCTGTCGACAAGGGGAGCGGGCCCCCCAGCGGAAAAGTTGCTTCAGGTACAATCTGTTCTCGTGTCTTGATGCCGTGTGTCGTGACGGCCGTGCCAAACCAGTGGTGTGGGTGGATTGCTTGAGGAGACTGGTTCACAAAAGCTGCAACCGGCTTTCCAAGGTAGGGCCTGACTCTGCCAGGTGCTGAGCCCATCTTGTAAAGGCCTAAACAATCTCAGCTCTTAATTACTCTGTTGGGCGTAGTGGACACTTGGCTTGGGACAGGACAGAGCTCTTAATGCAAGCCAGCGAGTGAAGTATGAGCCTCTTGAAACAAAAACAAAAAAACATTGGGAAAAGGTTAGAAGGGGAAAGAGCAGTGAGGTTTCAAATCCCCATAACAACAACACGGCTCTCCTCTTTCCCAAACACTTGCACATTTCCTTAGAAACAGGTGACAGACATCTGCGAGGCTGGAATGGCCCCCGCTTCACGTGGCCGGTGGTGGGTGTTCCACTCGTACAGCGGTGAGAAAGATGCAGCTGAAATCCTCTCAGACAATGCCGCAAGGTGTTCCCAGCGTCATTGGGGGGTGGTCACCTTTCCCTGAAAGGATAAAACCAGCATTCTGGGTCGGAAACCAGGGTCGGGGTGGATAGCCGCACCCAGGACAATAAGAACATAAGAATGGCTGTACTGGGTCAGACCAAAGGTCCATCTAGCCCAGTAGCCTGTCTGCTGAGAGTGGCCAGCGCCAAGTGCCCCGGAGGGGTTGAACGGAAGACAATGATCAAGTGATTTGTCTGGTGCATCCATCTCCAGCCTCTGACGAACAGAGGCCAGGGACACCATTCCTACCCCCTGGCTAATAGCCTTTTATGGACCTAACCTCCATGAATTTATCTAGCTTCTCTTTAAACTCTGTTATAGTTCTAGCCTTCACAGCCTCCTCTGGCAAGGAGTTCCACAGGTTGACTATGTGCTGTGTGAAGAAGAACTTTCACTTATTAGTTTTAAACCTGCTGCCCATTAATTTCATTTGGTGTCCTCTAGTCCTTATATTACGGGAACTAATGAAGAACTTTTCTTTATTCACCCTCTCCACACCACTCATGATTTTATATACCTCTATGGATTGGAGACAATCCAAAAGGATTGGACTATAACAGGATTTAAAAGAGAACTAGATAAATTCTTGGAGGTTAAGTCCATTGGTGGCTATTAGCCAGGCTGGGTAAGGAACGGTGTCCCTAGCCTCTGTTTGTCAGAGGGTGGAGATGGATGGCAGGAGAGAGATCGCTTGATGATTCCCTTTTCTATTCTCTCCCTCTGGGGCACCTGGCATTGGCCACTGTGGGCAGACAGGACACTGGGCTGGATGGACCTTTGGTCTGACCCAGAATGGCCGTTCTTATGTTCTAAATAAATGGAGCAGTGGCTTCCAGTCGCCCACAGCTCTGACACCAGTGCCGTTCACATTGCTGTGCTTCAGTGGAGGTAGAGGGGAGATGGTTGCGCTGTCTTTATACAAATACACCCAGGAAAAGCTTTCCTGAGCTCAGGCAAATTCCCCCAAAGAGGCAGGGGAGTGTTAGGAAATACGCTGGCATTTCCTGCCTTCAGAGCGAGGGATAAACACAGGGACCGGCTTCTCCGTCTGTCTGAGGGGCAGATATGCTACCAGCAGTTGGCCCCTCTCCTTTGAGGATCTCAAAGCACTTCATCCATGTTTGGGCTCCGATGGTGACCTGACCACGGAGTCAGGTTTCGTTATGTTGCTGCCCAGCCTTCACCCGCTGCGAGCCGCTCTCCCCGAGGTGCAGAGAAGGGCTGGAGGCGACCCATGAGACAAATCACAAACCGCAGGCACAATGAGGGATCAATTTTTAGACAGGGATCAGGCAGTCATGGTGGATTACCCCAGCCACTGAGAGAAACGGGAGACATGGACTGCTATACACGGCAGCAGTCGTTCTGGCGGATTTCCCGTAGGCCCAGAGAGACCCATTCTGATCCCGGTTGGATCAGTGGAAAGCGTCTCAGCGACATGCCCGATTAGCTGGGTTGGGTTCTGTGTGAGGGGCAGGATTTGGATGGAAGGTGATGCAGCCCTGAGGCAAGGGTGATGGGCGAGGCCTGCGGAGATACGAGCGCTGCTCCCTGCTCTGTGACTGGCCTGTCCATTGGTGTGTCTCAGTTTTCCCATGGGAATCACTGGACCTGTGGCAGACCAAAGGCTGCAGGAGTTGGGTGGAGGCAGGTACTTGGGGAGTTTCGGTGGGTGGGTTCCTGTTGCCTGCATAGATGTCCAGTGACTGCTGCCCAGCAATCAAGACAGGCAGACTCATTAAGAGCCGGCCTGCAGCAGCAGGCTAACGGGATACTGGCCGCCAGTCAGAGCCTGGGTGTCCACCATAAAAGTTTTCCCCTCGGGCCAGGAGGGGAAGGAGAGGAGTGGTGGACCGGAGAGGAGGAAAAGCAGAGTGAAGGAGGCCTGAAGGCTGCAACCGGGAGAGGTTCTCATTTAGGAGGCCAGGAGACGATGCTGTGGGAGGGGTTGGGGAAGTGGCCCAGGGAGAGGCTGCTATTCCGTGGGGATAAAGGCAGGAACCCCATGAGTAGTTGCTACCTAGACCCCTGAGCCGGAACCTGGAGTAAGTGGACAGGACAGGGTTCCCCCCACCCTGCCCATGCCCGGTGGGCTGCCACTGACGAAAAAGGGACTTTTGGACCACGGAAGGGTTTCCCCCTTCAAACCAGTGACTGGCCTATGATGAAAATGGCTCATTAAGCAGGGAACCCCTCGCCTCTGAGAGAAGCAAGAGGCCGTAGGAGGGTCACCACGAGCCTCTGAGACACACCAAAAATCTGCCAGGAAGCACAGGTCTCAGGAGGTACAACTGGGGCTGTGCCACAAATCATAGACTACTGGAAGTGGATGGGACCTCAAGAGATCATTAAGTCCAGTCCCCTGCCCTCATGGCAGGACCAAGCCCCATCTAGATCATCCCTGACAGGTGTCTGTCTAACCTGCTCTTCAATATCTCCAGTGATGGAGATTCCACAACCTCCCTGGGCAATTTATTCCAGTGTGTAACCTCATGGACAAGTAGAAAGTTTTTCCTCATGTCCAACCTAAACCTCCCTTGCTACTATTTCAGCCCATTGAAAACAGGGATAGCGTGGAATATTTACCTCCTTTGTAATGCACGTTGAGATCTACAGGTGAGCCATGCTACATGAGAGATTGGTATTGTTGTAACGAAGGCCAGGGCAGAGTTTTGGCTGCCTTGTCGGCACGCCACTACTCTGCCTCTTGAATGTTATGTTTAAGAAATGATCCTCCATCAACATCACAAAAGAGAATAAATATGATTCCCAAGGCAAGTTACAAATCCACCAAAGCAAAGAATTAAACACAGGGCTTGCCTTTCAGTGAGCAAGAACATGATATTCATTAATTCAGTACACATTCAATTACATTTACAATGTTTTTAGAAGAGAAATATTTTAGTTGGAAAGCATCATCTTTAAAAAAAAATACCATAGATGGTTTTAAACTCTACAGCTGTGGAAATCTCATTAGGTAGTTTTAGATCTGCTGGCATCTGGAAAAAATCATCCCTCTAAACAGAAAAATATGTCATAAATGTCATAACGGGGTGTTGGAGAACCACATGAAATTACTTTGGTGCTTCAAATCCAAGTCGTGGGGCTGAGTTGTTACAAATAAAATACTTGTGGAGGCTTTAAACAGCTTTTTGTCAAGGACGGGTTATGTGGAGCGAAGTGCAATGTACTGAACACTGAATTCCTGCTCCGGGGAAAGCCAACAGCCTGGGACAGCGTGTGATTTTATCTCATGCCGCTTGTCCCAAGGTGTCCCAAAGTGCCGCACGAAGCTGGGTTCGATCCAGGGAAGGCAGGCAGCTGTGCCGGCCTATGCAGCAACCCACAACTCCTTGCCCTGATTCGCAGCTCCTATGCTGCGCAGGGCAGTAGGATGCAGCTTTTCAGAAGCATCTCAGGGCTATGGAAGTCCAGCTCCCATTGACTGTGTGTTTCTTACCCTGTGTGCACCCTTGACACCGAGAGGTCAGCAGGTGCTAAAACCATTCAGTCCATGCAGGGCTGAGGTCTCTTTGGGGATCCAGAATGTTGGCTCACACCCCTTGTTCTTTTAGGTGAAGACCTCTACGTTCTACATGGATACCCGCCAGAGGAGGGCAGAAAGGGCCTTGGTTTGATAAACCTTCCAATATATCCTCCAGCACTAGAGCATCTCTTCCTTGCGCTGATCGGCCAAATTAGCCACAGGCCTTATGCCCAGCAGTTAGGGCAAGTGCCTGGCTGAGTGCTGGAGGGAGGGGAGACCCAGAGAAGGGTGGATCCGATTTTCACACCTGTGCGTGCCCCATTTCTTTGTGTGACAAAGCTCCTCCCCCACCTTGGTAGGTCCCACGCTTTCAGGCGGGGGATTTGCCTCAAAAGCTCACAGCAGCCCTCTGTCTAGACACCCGCTTGCAGTGTATTGAGCAACTCTCATCAGTATGCAGCATGGGGAAAAAGCGGGGAGACCAAACTTTGTAGTCTCTAAGGCCCCTCCAGCAGCAGGTTGAAGGGAGTCCTAGCAAGGAGAGTTCCCCTCTTTGCCATGGCCCTGGGAATTGTCAATTCCCTGCCCTGCAGCACAAAGCTCACCTCGGGGTCAAGGGAGAGGTCTCCTCAGCTTGGTGCTTTTTTACTGTGAGCTAAACATTTTTACGGCTTTGAGGGACTGGTCCAATTTTAGCTCTTTTTTTACAGCCTGTCCGTGAATCTACTGACAGCTGGCAACCTGGCCCGTTGGGTTCTGTAGACCGTCCTCGTCTTTTGGCAAGTTCTGGAACTTTCTCGCCCCTTCAGCTTCACCACAGACAACGAGAGGGCAGCACACACAAGGCGCGAGGGATGGCCATCTTGTCCTGTTCTCCCCACCCCCCTGCCCTGCTTCACTAAGCATCCATGCGTGTAAATAACCGAATGGGAGGAAGGGAAGAGCGCGTGGGAAATGCCAAGTCGTGTTTGTGTTTGAAAACCGTGAAACGCCTTTTAGTCCCTCGCCCCCTTGGGAAATGAAGTTCAAACAAGCACAAAGAAACTGTTCTTTCCCCACTAATGATTTTATAACAGGGATGGTGCCACAAAATGCAACAAGCGGGTTCCCTATCCATCCAGAACAGCATCAATGCTCCAAAGGAGTCTGTCCTCCCATGCATTTGTGGGCGGGGCTTGAAATAACATCCTCTAACCATATGGGGCACCCATCTTCCCAGATCCTAGGTGAGATGCTCCACAGAGACGGGATGAGCTGCTACACACACACACACACACACACGCACGCACACACACACGCACGCACACACACATGGAAGAAAAAGGGGTCCACATAGCAATCAATCCTTCTCCCCCCAAGTCCTCCGCACCTCACCTCGTGCATCCTCTTTGCCTTGCAGTACAAAGCACCCCCATCGCTATGGGTTTGGGAGCGCAAAGGGCATGTGCTTTTCTTGTGCCTCACCCCAAGTTTTGCCCCCGTCTCACACAGCGGAACAGCACCATGTCTGTGCTTCTCAGAGCCCCCCGGTTCCCCTAAGCAGGACGACTCCGTTAGTGCACACACAGATCCAGATATTGGCCAACGGGGGCCGACACACGTCTGCCAGAAAACCCGTGAGGAGCCTAAGAAGAGGCGTTCCACTGTCATTGTCTCCAGACTCATGTACACACCCTGAAGAGCAGCCACAAAGGGGCCTGGGGATGGAGCCTCTGGGCTGTGAAGCACGGTCTCCCCATTTCTTTGTACACCAACTCACAACGTCAGGTACACCACTGCCCTCCCTGACAAGCTAGAAACACAAGTAATCTGCCCAGGTACTGTGCAGAGAAAGGGGCCCTTGTTGGTCAGAAGAGGGGCAGATGACCGACCTGCACAAATTCCCGTTGACTTCTGTGATGCAGAAGCAGATGAATTTCCCATTACCTCCCTTGGGCTGTTCCTATCTCTGGGCCACAGGGTAAATCATGTCGCAGAAGTTGCTGGACTCATGCCTGATTTGGCAAAGAGCCGAATCTGGTCAGGATTTTTTTCTGCCTTGCAGAGGCTGAGGGCATGGCCCCTCCATCCCAGCTGTCGCGATGGTTGCTGGAGCAAGCCACGGTTTTTATTGAATGGAATAGCCTGCAGCCATGAAAACCCTGAGCGAATAGTTCAGGGAATTCATCTGACGGGAAGTGTCTCTGCCCTTAATTTCGGAATGTGCAGTTTTGACATGCTAGTCCATACCCCAATACATTCCAGGCACCTTGGATCTACAGACCACAGACACTGCACTGCGGGGCCTGTCAGCCCAGCCTCTCCTTTACAGGAGGGCTCCATTCCAGTGGTGGCCCAAAGGGGCCAGGATGCCTACAGAGAAGGACAAGTTCTTACAGAGACTCATGCCGCCGGTGCTTTCGGCATTGCCGCACAAGCGCCTGTCACCGGTTCCTTGGTTAATCTTGATTCACATTCAGGACTGAAAACAAATCATGGGATGGCGCCTTCCCTCCTTCCATGGTGTGGGAGATGGGAGACAGCCTGGTGGTGAAGACCCTAGTGTAGGACGTGGGCCTGGCTCTGCCACAGACTACTTGGGTGACCTTGCGTACATCACTCAGGCTCCCCGGACCTCAGTTCCCCATTGGTAAAAATGGGGCCAATGACCCTTTCCTCGTCTTCTCCCCGCCATTGTCTGTCTGATCTAGTTACACCACAGCTCTACTGGGCAGGGGCTGTCCTGGTTACCTACCATACACCCTAATCTTTCATTGGGCCTCCAGCTGCTACCCCAGTGCCAACCTACGCAGGACTAAGGGGGGAGCTCGAAGGCCTGTGCATATCTGCCCCAGACACGGTGTGAAGCAAGGGGCCCGGAAACTACACAGGGGCCATGTTCCTGCCCCCATTCTCCTCACCAGCTCTTTGTGGGTGTCACTACAGAGCAGGCGCTGCTAATTCCCACAGCAGCACCTGGGCAGCCAGAGGGCCAGACCTAGGATGGCCATCAAGGTACCTCAAGAATAGAGGACAGTTGCAATTAGTGCATAGGGGGCCCAGGGCTGGGGGGCATTCAGGAGGCAGGGCTGGGGGGTGGAGGGGTCCCAGTCTGGGATGGGAGGAATGAGTGTGTGGGGGGGGCAAGAGTACCAATTCTGGAGGGCACATACTGGGTAATTGCTGCTTTTCTTCCTCTGACTTTCAGGGAGCAAGGGGAAAGTTCTCAGACATCTCTGAGAGGAGCAAAGGGGGGATAGGACAGAGGTCTATAAAATCATGCTAGGTGTGGAGAAAGTGAATAAGAAAACATTATTTAATTGTTCCCATAACACAAGAACTAGGAGTCACCCAATGAAATGAGTAGGCAGCAGGTTTAAAACAAACAAAAGGAAGTGTTTCTTCATGCAACCTGTGGAACTCCTTGCCAGAAGATGTTGTGAAGGCCAGGACTTTAACAGGGTTCAAAACAGAGCTATATAACTTCATGGAGGATGAGTCCCTCAATGGTTGTTAGCCAGCGTGGGCAGGAAGAGTGCACCTAGCTTGTCAGAGGCTGGAATTGGATGAGAGAGGAGGGATCATGTGATGATTCCCTGCTCTGTTCATTCTCTCCGTGGCACCTGGCATTGGATACTGGGCTAGATGGACTTTGGGTCTGACCCAGTATGGCCTCTCTGATGTTCTTATGCATCCTCCTCTGACTTCTCCTTGGCAGCCGGGAGCAAGAGGAAGGCACAAGCTGAGAACTTTCCTCTTGCCCCCTGAGAGTCCGGGGAAGAGAAAGAAGACCCCAGTACACACAGCTGAGGCTCTACCCCTCCCTCCCCGCACACCCAAAAAGACACCAGAGAGGCTAAGGGGTGGGGCAGCCCCAGACTGGGGAGCACCCCACCCCAGCCAGCCCCTGTCTCCTGCCTGGCTACCTGCTGCTTAGCAAGGCAGCCTACAGGAGAGCCCCAGAAGGCCAGCCCGGGGCCAGTTGGCTTCTTCTTGCTGGACCACCCCCCCCCCCCGGGCCCACCAGCTTCTTTTCACTTCTGGTCTCAAGAGCACAACAGAGGCCATGAAGGTATCCTGGTTCAGATGAACAGAGGACAGAGCAGCAAAAACCCAGGACTCTCCTCTATAACAGAGGACGAAAGGCCACCCTAGCCAGACCACACCTGCTGCCCCCGAGCCATTTTCTTCTGCCTCCTGCTCTTTGCTTTATGATGGACCCAATCCCCAACTGGGCACAGTGCAGTCCCCTGAGCCAAATGGACCTGCCCCATAGACCTCTGCAGAGTGGAGGGAGGGTGGCAGTTACACTGCGGAGCATCTGGCTTCTGGGTTGTAAAATTTCTTTAGCAACTTTAACATCCCCTGGACGAAGCCCCGTGGCTGAATGGCTTGCTTTCTTGCTGCCATCAAGAGCCAGTTCCCGGATATGATCTTAATCAGGGGAAGTCTCCGTGCCAACAGGTGCATGCTAACAAGCAACGCGCTCATGTCACGCTGCTAAGTATTTTTGGGTGGCTGGTCAAGCGTAGCTGCCTTTCAAACTGTCGCAGAAGGGGAAATATTAATAAACTCCCTGCCGCACGCAGGTTTGATTGAATTTCTCATGGATCAGAGTTCGCCCGCAGCAGTGCGCTGTATCTGTCAAGCAAAGACATTGTCCCCTAATTGTTCCTGATGCATTGTGTGCTAATTACCACTGCTGAAAATAATCTCCAAAGATTATGGCAGGCATCATAAATAACAAGCCAGCGGCTCGGCACCGCATTCTGACAAGGCCTCCATCGCGCTTATCTTCTCCTGGAGTGGAGCTTATGCATTAAGCTTTCCTAATGAATCTTTTTTCATTTGTACAAGTGATGTTTCCATTTGACAATGACATGAACATAAAGTGGAGGTTAATTTACTCAATTGCGAGAGGTTCATTATTTAACCTGACATGGAGGACAAAACAATGTAGCCTAATAGACGGCAAATAGAAATTAGTTGTGATGAATTTTGCCGGGTAACCCTCGCGGGCGCCACGGCAACATTGGGCGCAAGCCCGCGAGAGGTTGCGTTTTCCTCGCTGGGGACCCTGCTTCATCTCCCCTCTTCCATGGGAGGGCTTTTTCCCACCTCTCTGCACACTCTGAACCTTGTAAAACACGATGGATTTACACTAACATAAAAAGCCGCTGGTTCTAATGGCCCTGCATTGTCATTGTGTCAATTTTTATCAGATTAGTTGGCATTAACACTCTATCACCAATTGCCTTCCAAGTCAAGCTACAGTGAATTGAATTGGATTCAGGTAGCTATTAGAAGTGCCAATTTAAACACCCGAGGCTTATCTCAGATGTAAGCCCTTGACAAAAAGGTTCGGTCGCTTTCCCAGCATTTTCTGACACTCAGTCACAGGTTCGGTTCACCACCCATCAGCCTTAAAAGTGTATTTATCCGACATTCATTTAACATAGTCCACGTGGTTTGAATCAAGCAAATATTTCCCTTGTTTATTACAGAAGCGCATTGTACTGCGCTTCAAGAGGGTTTATTAATAGTTTGCAATGAATTAGCTGAGTGGATTGCAATAAATAATGTATTTATAGCAAGCGACACATTTTCGAGGACAAAAGTTGACCTTTCCCAGGCCTCAAACAGAGCAGGGGTAGGGGGGGTAGCCATCATAACCAAGACCTTTCGTGGTTTCATATTCTGTCTCTTTCAGCTCACAAGCATAGCATGTTTCTGTCCAAATGCGAGTTTCATTTGTTTATGGAGGATATTCTTTAGGGCTATGCGAACCCTGCTGGGTTTGGTTCCTACGGGTCACAGGAAATGAACCCTGGAGGTTTTATTCGGAAGGTTTTGCAGTTCAAAACCCCCAACTACTCCAGATGCTCTGAGCCGGCTCCGGGATCTCCGGGCACCGCCATGTTTGTGGCTGGGGTGCTCATGTAGCCCACCACCATATTTTCCATTCACATTTTCAACGGATCCACCCCCAAACACTGGACAGAGCAATTGTCAAACCTCAGGGCGGGAAGAGCCCTCAGGAGTCATCAAGTCCAGCCCCCTGCCTAAAGCAGGATCAACCCAACGAAACCATCCCAGCCAGCACTCCCAAAGGCAAATCAGCACACCCGCATGAACCTCCAGTCTGCGCTGCTCTTTGCAATACCAGTTTCTGCACGGACCTCCCAGGGAACGCGCTCCAAGAGGCATCTCCGCAGGGCACGCTCTGAATTCTGGGGCTATCCCTCACCTCCCTGGAACCTCCCTCCGCCCTCAGGGAAGCCTGCCCACTCTGTCTGAGGCTCGTGGGTACGCCTGCTGCCCCACTGGGAAATCCGGGGCATGTGCTATAGGCAGCCAGCTGGCAGGGGAATGTTTAGCCAGCGCAGAGGGCATTCCTTTGCCAGAGCCCCGGGATGAACTGCGGGAGGCCGTGATCTTGATCGGGCCAAGCCAGCACGCCCCGAGAGGGGACACCGGTACGTGGCATTAAGAGCTGACGCACAGAGCGGCCGCAGCAGCCGTTTGCAGCACACAGCAAGTTCGTATCTCAGGCCAGAGCCAGCCTGGGTGTCTGGAGTGCCTCCCTCCCGCCCCGGCCGGCACAGTCTTTCCTCCCCACATCAGGATCTCCCCACTTCAAGCCTGCACATGGGTGGTCGGTGCAGCTAGGGCTGGGGGAGGCCTGGGCTGAACGGCTACCTGGTCCTTTGCAGAATCGAGCCTATTCCTGGTGGTTTGCCTGGGAGGGTCCAGTCGGCCCCCGGCCCCGTCTCCCACACTCGTGTGAAACGTCACAAGGCTTCCCCGAGGCTGAATAACCTCATGCTGGGCGAGTGAACGGGGAGGTTACACTCCCCACGCTTCACACAGGGACAGTGCCACGGGGGAGGGGGAGATCACTGTAGCTACTGGGGAACAGTGTTGCCTGCGGGGGTGCACCCCGAGAATTTGCCTCCCGCCCACCTCCCCAGCAGAGCCACGCAGTGGCTGCTCGGCTGCTCCAGGACGGGGCTGCGGGGCTGCGGGTTGGGCGGCTGCCCCCCTCAGAAGCAGCCTGGCAGCCACCATGCGGCCCTGGCCCTCACTTCAGCCCTTCCCCAGAGCTGGAGCGGCTGTGTGGCGGGGGATGGCGGCGTGGGGAAGGGGGAGGCCAGGAAACTTACACCTGTGGGACATTCTCACCGGGGGGTGGAAAGGGAATTAGATGGGCAACTGCCACAATTCCCGGAACAGAGTTGCATATAAATGATCGTGTTTCCACATTCATGGTAAGCATTCCCCTTCCCCTGATAAAGATGTCCTTGCTTGTGCATGCTCTCAGAGCAAGGAAGCTAACCAGGGAGGCTGTTTAGTCTTCCCCGGTTTCTAGGTGAGCCGCAAGCTAATCTCCTTATTTGTCGAGAAGGACCCTAGATATATAAAACCTGATCGTTTCTGCCGCTATTAACCCCTTGGCAGGAGCACACCAGATCTGCTACTGGATGCAAGAATTATTTGTTTTGGAACCGAGCTGCAAAAATCAGGTTAGGTCGCTGCCCAATAAAAATATCCCTTTTAACACAGAATAACTGTTTTCAGAATAATTTAAATGTCTATTTGAAGACTTTATTTTGTAGTGGTGCTGTCTGGGCAATGGCCAGTCAACTACTACAAAAAAAATGTTATCTGTATTTATCTTCAGAATAAAAAATAACAGGGACAAAAATAATCATTAAAAAAAATTGTGGACCAGCCCCTCAGTTGCTGAAAATCAGCAAAAGTCCATTTAAGTCCATGAATGCACATCTATTTACCCCAGATACGTTCAGATCTTTATCTTGGGGTTTTGTAATAGGGCTCAAGTAATTAGAAATTGAATATTATTCTCCAGATTTCAAATTACACTGGAACAGTAGGAAAAGACAATGATTCTGTAATGAGTTCTAAGACAACAATAAGGACTAAGGGTGTACAGGGTATTAGACAAGTACAGCACATTGGCACTTAGGGTCATCCATAATAATAAGGACGCATGGGGGAAAGTGCTGCTTTAACGGCTCATTTTATTCTTTGTGACTGGGAGAGGGCTGCTTTAGTCTTCTTTCTTCCATAGCATTTAATATATATATATGTGTGTGAACCATAGAATACTAGGACTGGAAGGGACCTCGAGAGGTTGAGACCAGTCCCCTGCCCTCATGGCAGGACCCAGCACTGTCTAGACCATCGCTGATAGACAGAAAACCGAATCTGATGTTTGTTAGTAACCGGTGGGTGCCGCGGTGGCACCCATCCGCACAAGCACACGTGACCTCCATCTTGGTGCACAAGACAAAACTCACTCCGCTCCTGGCTGGAAAATCTTTGTGGGAACGCTGCTGGGGAACCCTCTATCTCATGACACCGCAGGGGCGACGTAGGCTGGACGCACCAACGTCCTTTACATTTTGCCAGGACACTGGGGTTTAACCAGCTCTTTCCTGGCAGAGCGGGAGGAGATTTTAACACTTGCAAAACCAGACTTTGGTTTGGGATGTCACCGGAAAGACAGCCAGCTGCTCCCGCCCCACAGCCCTGCCCTCATTTTTCTTGGTGGTGGCTCAGAGGGGAAAGTGTCATCTACTGAACTGCCGTCCTGCAATTGGCTAGGCAGCTCGTCAAGATGAGGGGGGAGGAAGCGGCTATATTCCCACTTCCTGCAGGGAGGTTGTATTGTGGTAAGAAAAAATGCCGTTCCAGGAGGGGTGTAGGCAGCACTTTGCCTGCGCCTTCCTTTGGCCGCCTATTATTATAGCATTACATTCCTCGTTAAGGGTCAGCTGCCATTTCCTGAGGTTTATAACTTGCCTCTTTTAATTAACAACAGGCTGAAACTTGGTTGGGAGGTGGGGTCAGCCCAGATGTTAATGTTATTCTAAAAATGCCTTGTATCAGTTAAGCCTGTTAAAACCGTATTAAGTAGCGAACATTTGGGGTTGTGTTGATTCCGGCCACATTTTTGAGTAAAGTAATGAAGAGAAGGCGGGGGTGGGAGGTATAAATTTGCTTATACAGGTTGAACCTCTCTAGTACGGCACCCTCGGGACTTGACCGGTGCCAAACCAGAGAATTTGCTGAACCGCGGGAGGTCAATATGGTCTAGCAGCATTAGCAACCCTGCCACTGCTTACGGGGCTGTTTGAGGGCTAAATTAGAGCTAAATAGCACAGAACAGTGAGAGCCAGGGCTGAGGGCTATAAACAAACTTTGTGGACTGTGGGAAACTTGGCCACACCCACGATAAATGGACATCCGACTCACTAAGTTCATGCCGGACCACGGTGTGACGGCGAGTTGGGGTTCCCCCCCATCCTGCACCCCTGTAGCAGCAGGCCCAGACTCCACCAGCCGGTAGAATAGAGGGAGTTTATTGCTTCTCCAGGGTACAGCACAGCCTAGATGTAATCTGGTTACAGGAATTAGGGCCAGAATGCCTCAGGCCCCCTTGAGATGGGGGTAACTGGGCCCCTACAACCCCAGCCTCCTCCTCAGTCTCTCTCTTTCATGGCTTCAGCCCGAAACTGAGCCTTTCTCCAATCCCCAGCTCCTTTGTTCAGCCTCTTCCCTTAACTTGTAGAACAGGTTTGGCCACTGCCCTGGGGCGGCAAGGCACCTCCTGCTGGGCCGTGCTTACGGACAGCCGCCCATGGAGGTCACCCACAGCCCACAGCCCAAGCATAGCAACCAGCAAGGGACTGACACTACACCACACATGGATGTTGCCGGGCCAGAGAGTATCGAGCTAGAGAGGTTCAATGTAACAGGTCTTCTCCATGGAAGTGGCTGGATCAGTGTTTCTTAAACTGTGTTCTGCGCCACACCGGTGTGCCGCGAGGCAGTCAGAGGTGTGCCGCAGAGGACAACAGAGTTCAAAATGGCCACCCTTAAAGGGGCAGGCGACTTTTTTTTTTCTCAATAACTTTTCCCTTGCCTCTTTTTTTTTTTTTCTCAACAAAAAATCTTTGGTGTTCCTCATAAAAAAATTATTGTTTGGTGTTCTTCGGTCTTAAAAAGTTTAAGAAACACTGGGCTGGATGGATAGATATGCTCTGAAAAAGGCGGGTTCATAGATAGCACTGACCAATTTTCATGGTTTTGCTTGCAATGCAAGAACTTAGTGGAGTGGGAGGCACGGAGAAGCATTAGTCATTGGGCTCCTTCTGTCCTCACGCCTACAGAGCCAGGAAGCTGCCCGTGAGTAACAGATCCAGACTGACCTTCTAAGGCCCCTGGGTGGGATGCATTGACCTTGTGCAGGGAATGAAAGAGGCACAAGCCTAGCACAACCTTCTGGGAAGTCTCCCATATAATGACTGGTATGAACAATGCCATTGGGGGTGGTCTACTGACTGCTGACAGCAGACAATGTGAACGCTGTATGGCCTGTGGGTACAAGAGCCTGAGTTAAAGCACGAAGGAGACTTCCTGACTTCGTTCTGAATTCCTGAACAGAGCTTGTGGATGTGGCAAGCTAGTTCCTGTTATTTTAACACTGACTTCTGTATTTTCCATGCCATGCCCAGCTTTGGACTGGTCAAAACCAAGGCAGAGGCAAGTTCCATAATAAACTCCTCGATTCCCTGTGCACTGGTCAAAAACCCTCCCAGGAAAACCAAGAGGTTTCCCCCTATTTTTCAGCAAAACCAGCCCTGGGTGAATCAATGCTAGGTAGTTACTGTAGGATGTGAGCACCTCATCGTCTTTAAATGTGTTTCTCCTTATAAACCCCTGTGAGATAGGCCAGTGCTATTATTCACATGGGAACCTGAGGCACAGAGCCACAGAGATATTTAAACTTAAATAGCCTACCAAAAATTAAGTGACTTGCCTATGGTCAAAGTCTGTGTCAGAGCAAGGAACCCCCATTCTCCCAAATCCAAGTGAGTCACCCTTCCCTGGCTCCCAAAGCACAGGGCTGGTAGGTAACTGGAGGAGTGTCCACGCTTACTTCAAAATCCGTACTCCTGCTTTTCATCCAGGGTAATGCTAATTCCCAAATCGATATTTCAAAATAACGGTAGTGGGGACACTCCGGTGCCGCTGTTTCGAAATAACTGCACCTCAGAGTCGTTTGAACTAATTACTCCCCAGCACTTCCGGGGGCTCTAAGTCCGAGGTGGCGCGTCCACATTAACGGAGCCTGCCTCAGACTCATTTCGAGGCTTCCCCGTAGTGTGGGCACGCTAGTTCGATTTTGTTAAATCAGGAGCTATTGAGTCAAATTTACTGATTTCGAGAGAGTTTCCTGGCGGAGACATGGCCGTCGACACTACTTTGTTTGTGTCCATTAGTAGAGACCTCAGTGTCTCTTCACAGCTGCTCTGTCCGAAGGCCCCGCACGAGGGCTGTGTCTACATTGGCATGATCTTGCGCAAATACTCTTTAACGCAAGAGTTCTTGCGTTAAAGTATGTGCGCTAGAGAGCGTCTACACTGGCATGTGCCTTTGCACAAGAGATGTGCTTTTGGGCAAGAGCATCCGTGCCAGTGTAGACGCTCTCACGCAAGAAAGCTCTCATGGCCATTTTAGCCATCGGGCTTTCTTGCGCAAGAAATTCATGTTGCCTGTCTACACTGGCCTCTTGCGCAAGAACAGCTGCGCAAGAGGGCTTATTCCTGAGCGGGAGCATCATAGTTCTTGTGCAAGAAGCACTGATTTCACACTAGAACGTCAGTGTTCTCGCGCACGAACTCCCCGCCAGTTTTTGTGGAAAAGCGGCCGCTTTGGCGCAAGATCGCGCCAATGTAGACACAGGCGAGATGTTTAGGGAAACAGCTGCACCAATTGCTTCTTCCCTCATGGCCAAGCTTCCAAAACCGCCCTCAGCAACAAGTAGCATATCTCCCCTGACAACAGAGAAAAACGTGAACCAGCTAATTTTTCCTAGTTTGCTTTTAATTTCTCTCAGCGAGCTGCTTCCGACAGGTAAATATCTCATTCCGATCAAGTCCAACATGTGCCGTTTGCCTGGCTGCCCTCATTAGTAAACAGCAGGGGCATGCATAGGGGGTCAGTCGATTGCGGCTCCCGGCGTCTTTCACAGGCAAGCCCTGGGATTCCTCCAGCCTGAATTCCACCTCGGCGCTACGTCCCTTGGTCACATGCAGGGCCCACGAACCCCCCAGATCCTGGCTCCAATGTCTCTGCACCGTTTTCTTTTATGTGCAGAAAGCGGAAAACGTTACAGATGCTTTCTGGGCTGCCCTGGACCGTATTTCCCTGTCAGGAGCCTCCTGGTTTTGTCACATGCTGGGAAGTTGCACGCTGCCCTGTCAACTCAATCAGCTGTTTTGGTCATGGAGCTTGAGTTTCACCGGTAGGGACAAAAATAGCATTTTTAAAACCCCTCCTGTTTCTCGCGAAAGCACAGGAGCCGGCTCTCCCCTGGCTTGCTCTGTGTTATACAATCATAGACTCATAGACTAGAACTGGGAGGGACCTCGAGAGGTCATCAAGCCCAGTCTCCTGCCCTCATGGCAGGACCCAGCACCGTTTAGATCAGGGTGGCCAACCCATTTAACGAAGAGAGCCGAAACGGCGGCAGAAAAAATGCAAAGAGCCGCACCAGGATTGTTGAGCAAAAGAAAAAAAAAGGAAAGCCGCCATAGAATTGTCAAGGAAAAACAAGGAAGCTGCCCCTTTAAGAAACAAGCGTAGGCTTTTTGGCTATATCAGGTTCCCATCAACAGCCGCCATCTTGGGCACCATTTTGAATTGCTGCCCCGGGGAGCACAGGGGAGCTGGGAGCCGGGGACGGGGCGTGCAGGGGTGGGAGCCGTTGGGGGGGTGTAGGAGCGGCTTTGCGAGCCGCACTTTTGGGGGAGAAGAGCTGCATGCAGCTTGCAAGCTGTGGGTTGGCCACCCCTGGACTAGAACATCCCTGCCAGGTGTCTGTCCAACCTGCTCTTGAATATCTCCAGTGATGGAGATTCCACAACCTCCCCAGGCAATTTATTCCAGTGTTTAACCACCCTGACAGTCAGGAAGTTTTTCCGAATGTCCAACCTCAACCTCCCTCGCTACAGTTTAAGCCCATTGCTTCTTGGCCTATCTCTCCAAGTGTCAACAAGGAGTCGCTCAACTGAAGCCAGTGGTATTAATAAGAAGGGAATTTAACCCCTAATATCTCCAGTGGAATGGATCCAAAGGACAAAACTGACATCACCTTGGGTCCAACCCTGCTGCCATTTACTCAGTGGGAATTTTGCCCTCAGCATCAGGATAAAACAAGATCTTCACTTTGTTTTGCTCCTAATGCATATGCCACAGATACAACTTTTTGATCCGGCTGCCATTGGCTCCTCTAGGGCTTGTCTACACTAGCGGGAAGATCAACCCTCTGGAGATCAATCTTCTAGCACTCAATTGAGCGGGTCTAATGCAGACCCGTAAATCAAATGCTGAGGGCAGCCCCCACCAGTACCTAGCGGTCCTTGCTCTGCGAGGAGTGAGGGAAACCGAAGGCAGCGTGTGCTCCCATCAGCCTCTCGGTGTATGGACGCCACCACGGCTTGGCTTAAGGGACGCTGACTCCAGCTACACATTTTGCAGACCTTAAATTGACCTGCCTGGTGTAGGGCAGACCAGGCCCTAGAGAGGGGACACGCAGACAGGACTGGAAGATGCAAAGGCAGGGGCGATGCGAGAGCCATTTCCAACGAGCGGTGAGATGATTCCGTTGCAGCGTGCTTCTTAGACACCATGCAAAGGGGGCAGAGGGAACAGGCCAGCGCCCAAAATAAACTACAGAGGAATGCTCCCCTTCCTCAGAGACTTGCTCCAGGGGTGCTGAGAAATCTGGCTGGGTTTTCTCAATGGGACAGTCACGCCTGATGACATTCATCTGTCGCGAGAGGGGCCAACCTAACGCCGATGCGGCTGGAGAACCTCCAGGCTTCACCGAGGTGTTCTGCTCTCCTCCCCTGAGCCGTGCCCAGCCAGGAGAGCTGGGTTTCAGGAAGATGCAAAGATCCGGCTCTCAGTGTGGAAGCTGGAGAGCATCTGGCTGTCCTATCTGCCAGGGGCGGATGCGCTGGAGCCCTTCATTCAAGATCTGCTGGACACTGTGGAGAGACCTGCCTTCCAGCTGAGGCAGGCCTGGTACTAACCACTACGGCTAGCACGGTGCCTCAGCCATGGATGGAAAGTCACTGAAATGGGAAGGGAAGCACTCCCTCTGCTAGCAAAGATGGAGCGGGAACTGCGCGGGAAAACTGCCAGGCTAAGGAGAGGGGAATGCTGAGCAGAGGAAAGAGAACTTTGCTCCCCACACCAACACTTTCTGGCTGCGACCTCTGCTAGCCCCCTGCATTTGCCTTGATGGCAGACCTGAGCCTGAATTTTCAACAGGAGGAAACAAAGATGGGCCGTTGTGATTGGACTTGCAAAGTCCAGAATCAGGGATCAGAATTCAGCGGAAGGCAAAGCAGGGGCACATTTCAATATGACTGACGGAGGCCCTTGGAAAACCTACCAGGGGCCAGCATTCTGGGTTTGCCCAACGTGTTATGGTCTTACAGGCATTGAAATCCAGGTTGAATCTCTCTGGTCTGGCACTCTCTGGTCTGGCAACTTCCATCATCCGGCATGATTTTCTTTATCCAGATGTCCACTCAGCATGGGTGTGGCCAAGTTTCCATGGTCCCAGAAAGTTTTTTTACAGCCCCCAGTCCTTGCTTTCACGGGTTTGTGCTGTTATTTAGCTCTAATGTACCCCTAAATGTCTTCTCAGTAAGCAGTGGAAGTGTTGGTCATGCTGCTCGATGATATTGACAAATTCAGCAAATTCTTTGCCTTGGCATCAGTCAGATCCCAAGGGTGCCGGACTAGAGAGGTTCAGCCTGTACAATATCTGCATGTCACACTGTCCTGTCTCAGGGACAGTTTCTGGCACCATGGCGGCTGCTGCTGACTGCCAGTCCCTGGTGCCATTGTCCGTGGTCTGATGCTACAACGTGGTGCTTTCCTGTAGCTCTTCTCGTTATCTCAGGAGCATGTTTGTGGCAAGCATCAAAGCTGAGGGAAGGATTTGAAGATGGAGGACGAAGCAACCTATAAACGCGAACATGGAGGCTCACGCATGCAGGCAAATTGACCTTTTCTTCCCAAACATCTCCTTTCCATTGCCAACGTGTGATCCACCATAGCAAAGACCAACGGATTCTGAGGCACTGCAAACGTTCCAGCTGATCCTTCACTGGTTGGGAAAGGGAATATTTTGATATGCTCTGTAGTTGTCCTGTGGAGCAGGGTATATTTTATTTCGCCCGCCCACGGACTGGTGTATTTCTAAAGTAGAGACCTCTGAAACACAGTTCAAGTTGGGAAGGTCTCTGCCGAGCCGTCTCATGAATTATCACTCCCGTCTGCGAGGGGGTGAACAATCCATCAAATGCAGCTGTCAGCATAGGGGCTGGTCAGAATGATGGAAAATGAGGAGGAAAGGCCGGCATGAAACACATGGGGCAGGCAGCCTGAAAACAGGTGTTAAACATTCGGCGCGCTCCTGCAAATCACCGCAGAGGCTTTTTCCCAGTATCCTCCCTGCTCTCTTTGAATCAGTGCGGAGGCGGAACATTGAGTGATCACCATTTAGAGTGGCATTTCCCTCCGGACCGCACAAAGCCAAGGAGCCGTATTAGCAAATGTATCGAGTATTGCATCGGATCAATATGGAGTATGATTTAGGAGTCTCTCTCCAGGCGCATTAAATCTATTTAATCAAACCAATTAATAAAAAAAAATCCAGAAAGTTGAAACATATCCTGTAAAGGTGCATCATAAATACACTCCTTTATTTAAGCTTTTGATCTCAGCCAGGTAATTAACGGCTTTGGTTAAGTTCAACTCATTCCCTCGTGCCTGCTCATGGTCGTAAAACTCCAGGTCTGTGCATAGCTCATGGATTTATTATGTTTTTCTTACTGCAAAAGCTTCTTTTCCACTGTTCCCATTTTTTTTCTTCCCTCCTTTAATGTACTCATGGCTTGTGCAGCTTTCCTATCGTGTCCAGTTCTGAGCACCAAATTTCAGGAAAGATGTGGAGAAATTCGAGAAGGTCCAGAGAAGAGCAACAAAAATGATGAAAGGTCTAGAGAACATGAGTTATGAGGGAAGACTGAAAGAATTGGGCTTGTTTAGTTTAGAAAAGAGAAGACTGAGAGGGGACATGAGAGCAGCTTTCAAGTCTCTAAAAGGGTCTTAAGAGGAGGTGGGAGAAAAATTGTTCCCCTTGGCTTCTGATGACGGGACAAGAAGCAATGGGCTTAAATTGCAGCAAGGGAGGTTTAGGCTGGATGTTAGGAAAAACTTCCTGTCAGGGTGATTCAACCCTGGAATAAATTGCCTAGCGAGGTTGTGGAATCTCCATCACTGGAGATATTTAAGAGCAGGCTGGACAGACATCTATCAGAGATGATCTAGAGGGTGCTTGGTCCCGCCGTGAGGGCAGGGGACGGGACTCGATGGCCTCTCGATGTCCCTTCCAGGACTAGGGTTCTATGATTCTATCACCTGCAACGGCTCACACCTGTCGTATTGCCCACAAGGTTGACTCTGTTCAGCAGTCATCTGGCCATTGAAGGAGCCAGGTTGGGCGTGACATTGTGCATCAATAAGCATCAAGCACACATGAAGGGAGGTGAAATAAATGCATCGGGATGGTGGGGCTTTACCTCCGACCCAGAATCAAAGGGGCGGAAATGACGGTCCACAAGGCCTGAGCTGTAGATCTCCCAGGTGTCTAGATGAGCATGGAGGTTGCCGGCCCATTAACAGGAAACTGCCCATCATCGCAGGGAGCTGTAGCATGCTGGAGAGAGCCAGAGAGAACATAAATAAAGAACATAAGAGTGGCCAGACTGAGTCAGATCAAAGGCCCATCTAGCCCAGTATCTTGTTTGCCAACAGCAGCCAATGCCAGGTGCCCCAGAGGGAGAGAACAGAACAGGGAATCATCACGTGATCCCTCCCCTGTTACCCATTTCCAGACAAACAGAGGCTAGGGACACCATTCCTACCCACCCTGGCCAATAAGTATTGATGGACCTATTCTCCATGAATTTATCTAATTCTTTTTTTAATCCTGTTAAAATCCTGGTCTTCACAACATCCTCTGGCAAGGAGTTCCACAGGTTGACTGTGCGCTGTGTGAAGAAAAACTTCCTTTTGTTTGTTTTAAACCTGCTACCTGCATTTCTTCCCAGAGTTTCTAAAGATCAGTTGTTATCTTGCTTTGCAATGAAGGAAATCCAGGCTTTGGGGGAGAGACAGTGGCAGATGAACAGCTTTCCTCTAAGTACTAGCATATCGATATCTGAAGAACATTGGTCATAACTCTTGACCAAATCCATGCAACCAAATAAACAACATGGCACATTGGCCCTACTCAGCTGTTTGGCAAGGGAATACTGAAACTGACAGATGATCCAAGAAACCTCTGTTTTAGTTCTACTTCCAGACAAGTGTTTAGTTTGTCGCAGGGTTGGGGGTGGGGAGGGAAGACATAAAAAGAATTTAAACTAGTGGATTTTTTTAAAAGAATTCATTGCCCTAGGAATGTACAAATAAAGGCCTTGCCATCAAACTCTTCCTCTGGTCTAAACATTCACAGCTCTGCGAAAGCCAGTGGTGCTGTGTTGATTTACACCATCCCAGGGTCTGGCCCACTATGTTGTTAAAAGGAGATATCGTACTCGGAGATATGTTCAAAGGGAAGTACAGAGTTGTATGCCCCTTGTAGGGACTGGCTTGACATTAAGTGTGTTCCAGTAGTGATCAAAGGTCCCAGGTGACATGAGGGGCCTTTTGTCCTTGGTGTGGCACACACAGACAGGTGCCTCTACCTACGCCTCGTACAAGACACTCCTGACTTCGAAATCAACGAGGCAGAAACAGTGGGAAAAGAAGCAATTAAAGATCGGGAAGGGACTTGTCTCAGGTCAGAAGTAGGAAGAAGTCAGAGTTGAAACCAAGTTTCTGGACTCCCAGTTCAGCGCCATGACCACAAAACCATCCTTCCTCTCAAGGTTTCTGGGGGCTTTGAACAAAGCAAACGCTGAGGTTTGCTGAGTCTGGGCTGAACCTACCAACTGCTGGTTTGCTGGGCGAGGTAATCTCATCATACTCAAGCTTCTCGTAGGCCCCCTAAGTCTGGAAGCATGGCTCACATTAGTACTCCCAGCAAGCCCCCAGGTGTCCCTTGGAAGTGCCTGCAGACAAAGGGCTAGGGAGTATCCAGGTCCTGATTGGAGGGGAGGGTATCTGCTGGTGGATCGGGAGCAGAAGAGCCAACTGTAATTGGAGAAGGAAGTTTGCTGGATTTCTGGCTGTGCCGACTGTTTCGGAATAACTAAAATCGATTGAATAACTCCTGAAATAACAAAATCGAAATAGCGTGTCCTCACTACGGGGAAGCCTCGACATTAGCCCGAGGCAGGCTCTGTTAATGTGGACGTGCTACCTCCACCTAGAGCCCCAGGAAGCACTGGGGATCATTCGTTCGAATGACTCCGGAGAGTCGTTATTTCACAACAGTGGCACCACAGAGTCCACGCAACCATGATTTCAAAATAACTTATTTTGAAATTAGCGTGATTCCCCAAGGAAAGCAGGACGACAGATTTTGAAAAAAGCAACCGGGTATTTCGACATAACGGGCGTGGTCGTGTGGACGCGCCGCTGATTAATTCAACTTCCAGGGAGTTATTTCGGAATAGAGCAGGGCTCGATCTCGCTTCTGAGAGCGGGAGGCTTACAAACAAACCCCAGTGTGAACCCAGGCTCAACCAAAACGAGCCTGAAACTGTACTGGGTCAGGAGTGTTCTTCCTCTGGTTCTCCTCGGGTGTGGAGCTCATCGTGTATTTATGAACCAAAATCTGCCACCGCCGGAGTCTTTCCATCTTTGCCCCATTATTGGCAGTGGCAGGAAGCGGGGGATTCCACGGAGATCCTGACTGCCCGCGTGGGAAGCAGAGAGAAGATGCGATAGAGACATCTCTGTGCCCATTTGGGAAAACAAAGCTCTGTGGTCTTTCAATAAATGGCTTTGCCTCCAGGCTGGGAGCAGTCCTGCCCATTCCCATGGTTCCCTAGGATTGCACAGGACCAAAGCAAAGGTGTTTCCAAGCCTCTTCCTCTAGCTAAAGGGAGAAACCAGCAGGTGTTGTTTGGCAAAGGGCTTCTACATTTGTACACTTCCAGAGTAGGCCGCTTCTGGTGTTACTACCTTAGTGGGGCTGTATTAGGGCAACTCCCCACCTCCATTTTCTCTCTAACCATGCTCCGTCGGGGAGGGGGGGACTGCTGGAAGCAGAAAAACAAATCCATAGCTAGTAAATTATATATAGCTCTTCTCCGACAATTCGTTTCTAATTCTGAAAGACTGCAGACAGTCAGACTCCTAAGTCATAATCCCTGAGATCAGATTCACTTTGAACTGAAGGGCTTGAAAGGGAGAGGGATGCAAAAGAAATGGACAAAACATTGGAGGATGGAGCTACATGGATTTATACCCAGGAAGTACTGGCCCCCATATTGGTTTTAGTGAGGTTCTTCCAAGAGCGGGTTCCTTTTTCACATTTTTTTTTCCTATTGTGAAAAACAAACCGACCAACCTCCGGGCTAGATTCTTGTCTAAACATTGGGTTTCTATTGGTATGTGTCCTTTGGCTGCACTAGGGGGATTCCTGGTTGACACCAGTGTAAGGGGGAGGAGAAAGATGCAATTAGTATATTGAGGTGGGGAAAAGGGTACCTATGTTCACACTGGATAATTAGAACCATATACTCTGCCTTCATTTATACAGCCATATATATATATATATATATATATATATATATTGCAAAATGGGTGGTACTTAAAATTAACCATTCATCATCAATATTGATCACTTGCATAGTAAACAATAAATCAAAGAGCAGTAATCACTAAATCAAAAATGTATACTAGTAAAAGAACAGCAATGCAATTCATCAATTCCCCACTGCAGCCAACGATTAATTAGGTTCCAATCTGACAGCTCCGAAGCTGGCTTACAATTAAGACTATTACAGTGAGGATTTTATTTTGCTGCAGAAGAAAGCGGCAGCACCTGAAAACGCAACCTACTGAAGTAGACACCTCGCCTCACCCTTCTCCTCTCCAACCCCCTCAAATAGCCGAGGAAGACAGGGTAATGCACTTGCGTGGCCGCCTATGAGTTTTCCATTTACCCAGCGCGCTTGTCAAGGAGCGGAAGGACACAGCGTGTTGCTAGAACTTCAGAGCCAGGTCTTTGGTCCAGTGTAAGTGCCTTTTGCTGAAACAAGTATCCCTCAGCACAGGAAAAGAAGTCCGGGTCTGGTGGAAAGCCAGCAAAGCTATCCTCTCACAACTGCATAGATCACAGTGCAATGGCCATTTGACATCTCTGTCAGACAAGGAGTTTTCACCCAACCCGGTCCTCCTACCCTCTACACTGCAGCAAAATGGGAGAGAGGAATCAGAAGCCAGCTCTGATTCATGGATACACTCAGAGGATTAAGTCCCAATTCACGTCAATACACTTCCTTTCACTTTCTGCAACTTTTCACTTTGCTGCGTTTTTGGCAAATGCTTCCCATACATCTGCGTGCCAGATGCCCCTGTCCCATCGCTCGTTGACCTTTGTTGAGTAGGGGTTCGGATCAGGTCGGGGACCCTTTCCACGAAGAAAATGCCCAGCCGAGTTGAGAAACTTTGTTCCTCCTCGTGCCTTATTGTGTCCTATTGGGTTTGTTTTGCCTCCCTTTTCTGGGAGTGGTGCTGAATGCTAATGAGATCAAACTTGACCAACCCAGGTAAGCAGATACCTGAATCACACTTTTAGGATATTAGCCAGGCATGGAAAGTTGCCTGTTTACAGATATTGGACGTCTCGATGGATAGGTGACACTAATACCATCTCGTTCTCTTTTGATAGGGGAAGAAGCCACCGATGTAGGTGCTTTTAGATTGCGGCTTTCAACAGTGCCAAAGGTCTTTAGACACCCAATCCTATGGAAATTAAATGGGAATCAGGTTGCTAATTCCCCTCGGTGCCTTTAGAAATCCCGCTCAGAATTGGCAGCAATGGAAGATTTCCCCAAAAAAGGGGATTTAGTGCTGACCATGTATCATGCTTTCAGGCTTTGGAAACCAACAGAAAGCAACTCCTTTCCTTCCATTTGAAAGAGAGGTGCAGGAAAAAGTGTGCACAGACATTTGCATTTGCACAAGTAGTAGTGGGTGCAAAACACAGTCTTGCACGTGAAGTCAGGAATGTGCATGCACGGCCACCTTTGCAACAATCCACACGCACACTCGTTTGTCTTTTTCAGGTGCTCGGCATGCGTAACTGGACTGTGTACAAAGCTACCTCCGTGTACACGATGCACAGTTTGGGCCCATCGGAAATCCATGATCTAGTGCAGCAGATTTGAAGGCCCGACCCAGCTCTGAGCATGGTGGCAAGATTCGTGGGAAGAAGAGGGACGCTGCCGTGTTTCTAAGCATCAGCAGGGCGCTTTATGCAGAGAGGAGAGCGAAGCGCCCGTGTCTGCACGACGCCCCTGCGAATGTTCTTCCTGACCTCGTCTCGCCCCGATGCCTGTGGTGCTCACTCTGAATCTGGCTAGTGCCCGAGTTCTGCAGGCCTAGTGTCGCTCCATATTTGTGTGAAAGACGTGACACCCGGGCTGACTAGCCCAAGTGATGCCAAAACTCTGGAACATATGGTGTTAGCATACAAACCGCAGAAACGAGAGCCCGTTTGGGGAAAGCGGTGGGGGCGGGGAGCTGGTTAATTAGCCTCATCTACATTTTTCAGCTCTGTGGTTCATCGGTGCTAAATCATTGCAGACATATTTAGGTTGCCATTTATTACCGAAATTATTAAACGTGAACTTTGCCATCTAGATCGTGTTTTTTAAAAAAAGTATTCCTTCAATGGGACTCGAACGCTCATCCTTTGTGACAGATGAGCATCAACAGGCTAGCAATTCAACTGTGTGTGTGTGTGTGTGTGTGTGTGTGTGTAGGCACACACTCAGGCATAGTATAAAATAGGCAGTTGATAGATGTATCACTACATGGCTAATGACTTGGGCCTTCAAAATGTGGCTGCAGCTCCAAAAATCTGGGCACGAGGGCTTGGTTTCGGACCAGCTTCAACACAGACCGTTACTCACAAATATCTCCTATTAGGAAATCTTAGCTAATCTTAGCATTCAGTACAACAGCAGTTCGATAAATTGGATGCAAGCATCAAAGTACTTAAACATCACCTAAGGCTACATAATCACACTGTGGAAACATCAGTGCCAAGAGGTGGTATTTTTATTTATCTACTTTTGGGTGCATGGAAGCAATAAGTTGTAATGCCTTTATTTTCTGCTTTCTCCCACTTACAGGTTCCAGTGATTTTCATTACAATCCCCCTTTCTCGGATACTCATTACAGCCTCTTCCCAACTTACAAACTGGTTACGGACCAAACAATTGGTCGTAACTCGGTTTGTTCGTAAGTCGGACCCCACAGAGTTACACGCGACCGCGCTGTTCGTAAGCGCGGATCGCGTTCGTAACTCGGGGTCCGCCATTTATAACAGCTTCGGTCATAACTGCAAATGGTTGTAAGTCGACCGTTCGCAAGTCAGGGACCAGCTGTACTTCCTTTAGCAAAAAAAAAAAATCATTCTTTTGAGATGAAAATGGTCTGACTTGGTCTCAGGCTAAAGATTAGGCTAAAAGAGGTTGAGGTTGGACATTAGGAAAAACTTCCTGTCAGGGTGATGAAACACTGGAATAAATTGCCTAGGGAGGTTGTGGAATCTCCAGCACTGGAGATCTTTAAGAGCAGGTTGGACAGACACCTGTCAGGGATGATCTAGATGGTGCTTGGTCCTGCCGAGAGGGCAGTAGACTGGACTCGATGACCTCTCGAGCTCCCTCCCAGTTCTAGTATTCGATGATTCCATGATTAATCTTAATTACATATTTTTAATGGGCCATATCCTGAGCTGGTGCAAATCAGTGGATCTCCATTGATTTAAATGGAGTTACACCAGCTACAGCTCTGATCTGTTAGAAGTAAAATCTGTTCTCCCGTTTCTCAGCTCAGCAAAGGGGAACATTAAAATGTCTTGTTTCCATTCCAAAACAAAAACCGAGGGGGCGGGAGCTGCTGGCCGGACATTTCCCGGGAATGGCTTGCAACTGCTTTCCACCACCCTTTGGGCCAGCAGAGGCCAAGTTTGATTTTCAGGAGGTCTGCTGGGAAATGGACTCTTTTCCCAGGCATTGGAAACAGTGGTGTTGCAACAGCAATTGTCTGCCGCTGCCAACGCTCGTTTCGGCAACAGACGCAAATCCAGATCTATCTCCTCCAAGAAGCATAAAGCATGATAAAGAATACCCCCTTCCCTCCTCACCAGTCACTAGTTATCATAAACAAAGCCCGCCGCCAAAGTGAAAAAGAAGATACCAGGAGGTTAAAAGCAGCCTTTAAACGAAAACGATGTTGTACATCATCCCAAAATTTAATCTGACTTTATGCACAATAGCAATGTGCCTGGTAATGCAAAGATTTTTTCTAAAGTAGCTTAATAACAATCCAATATTCTCTTCCTTAAAAAATGAAAATGTATGTCAAAAAGGGATCTAATGTAGCTGCATCTTGTATCCATTGATGGAGCTGATTTACATAGATAGCATTTAACATACTATCATCATTATCCTATCAGTCTTCTGTCTAATCCGGAAGCCTGAAGACAGAGTTCTCAATGTTCTCTGAGGGAAAAGAAAAAAAAGAAAAGAAAAAAAAGTCAAAATTATGGTGGGGGGGGTTGGAGAGGGACAGATGAATATCAAAATGGATATGATAAAAATTGATTTTTTTTTAGTCGGAAAAGTACAAGCTTAAAATACCAAGGAACGGAGAAAACAAATGAGGTTTCAGAATATAGCCCACCGTTCTGGAGCGAGGAGGGATAAAAAGGAGAATTATGATAATGGCAGGGTCTGTGACTGCTTAAGGAAACTGTTCGCAGTCTGCCGGCGAGGATTGAAATTTTAAGGCATACAGACACGCTGTACAGTGCCGTGGCATCCAGGCGGGGTGTCATTTTCATTTCCCTTCCCTCCTCCCACTATTAAACACAGTGAAATGTGTCAGGCGAAGAATGGAAAGAGGCACTTAGATGGGTGGGTAACGCAGGCCATATAGGAACCCAGACAGGCAGATCGGTGCAGTGAAATCCTGACCCCGTTGAAATCAATGGGAGAGTTGCGACTGACTTCAGCAAGGCCAGGTTTTCACCCACAGAGCCTCCTGGCCAGCTACACGGGTGGAGGCCACTACATATCGGTGGCTGATTCATCACCAGTGAGCTAGAGCAAAAGGCTCCAGAACCTATTCCAGAACCCCCTGAACTTTACCTCTTTTTCGGGCATAGTCCGCAGAAGCTTTGGTAGGTTGGCACAGGGCAGGGTAGGTTAAGATTGATCAGCTGAGGTAACTGGAGTGCGTTCTCCTGTAACTACTAAAGAAGTGGGGAGTGAGGGGAAAAGGAATTGCCTATTTCTTTGTTGCAAACCTTTTTCTTTCAAACAAGAGCAGCATTTGAGGAATGGGTGTGAGGAGACGCCTATGTAACTGTTCTGACTATAACTGGGTGAGAAACATTTTGGGGGGGGGAAGACTCAAATATTTTTGAGAGTTCTACATTTTTCGCTGTCTCAAAACAGGATGAACGGTCAGATCTGGAGAATATTCCTCAACCAAATTAGGGAAAAAATTGTTTGGGGTCAATCAAAATTGTTTCTTTCTTTCTTTCTTTCTTTCTTGTTCCAATTTGAAACAACATTTCATTTAAAGAAATTTAAAGTTAAAGACGTTTTCATTTCAAAAACGTCAACCCATTTCAACTATTTCAAAAATTTTTCCCAACATATTTTGGAGTCAAGAGATTCATCACCAGGAGACTTGGCTTTCCATCCTTTTGGTTTTGGCAAATGGGCATTTTTCATTGGAACAAAAAATTGGGCTGGAAAATCCCAAACCACTCTAGTAATGACTTTATTTTCTGCGTGTGCACCTTTACATGTCTAATAGGAGTTTAACTGCAGTATGTGAGGCCATACTGTGAGGCAGAATTGTTGCTGCATGGTACACAGTAGAGGCATAGTCTGAAAATTTTTAAAGAAAGGAATGGGCAAATTCCCTCCCCAACATTAGGTTGGACATTAGGAAAAACTTCCTACCTGTCAGGGTGGTGAAACACTGGAATAAATTGCCCAGGGGGGTTGTGGAATCTCCATCTCTGGAGAGATTTAAGAGCAGGTTGGACAGACACCTGTCAGGGATGATTGATGGTGCTTGGTCCTGCCGTGAGGGCAGGGCACTGGACTTGATGACTCTCGAGGTCCCTTCCAGTTCTAGTGCTCTATGAGTCTATGATGCATTTCTGGACTAGCTTTACTCCATTTTCTCCACCCTACAAGCGGGCAGAAGGGACGAGACAATAGGCGAAGGGAGTAGCTGGCATCTTTGCTCCCCTATTCAGAGCCCAGCATCATTGTTTGGGCCCAACGGGAGAAGTAACTTGCATCCTTTCAAAGGCTACAGTAACATACTTCTCCCCCATGTAGGAGAAAGCCAGCAAGGGAAGAATTGTGATTATCTGGATCCTAATTCTTTTCCAGGGCTGCTCCTTCCATAGAGCCGTTATTCACCCCCACTTCATTGCTCTGAGCCTCAAGGCAAACAAGATAGCCACTGGGAATTATTTTTAGTTGCCTAGAAAAACAATTCCTTGCCAGGATAATAAAGTTGCTGCTAATTTTTTAATCAGATTTTTTTTCCAGAAAGTCACAAGTCCCTTCCTTAGAGAGTGAAACTAATTTGCCAGCGACCAGAGAGGGCAGCGGGAAGAAATGTGGAGCAGCCGGACCATCGAAAGAGCAAGAATCTTTAATCCGGTCTCCGCAGCCCTGGGACATGCACAAAACACGAAGCCACCCCACCCACTTTTCCTGGCTCCTGCGGAAAATTCCCCTCTTTGCATTTTTGGTGCTTTGCTGGATTGGAACCATTTCTTTTTCAGAACCAATCAGCTGGTCTTGAGTGAGATTTACAGGGCCGGTGACAGAAATTTTCAGCCTTGAATCTACCGGCTGCCTCTTTAAATACATTATAGAGATTATCAGCAATGTATCAAGGTGTCTTTGCAGGATGGTATAAACTTCTGTGGCACTACTTATTGCCATAAACCATACTTCCAGGTTTTTATTTATATGCGCATTAGCTCAATATGATTGGATCTGTAGCCAGTGCTGGGGATTGAAGTAATTTATATATATCAATAAAGGTCTCCAGCCAGCCACTGGGTGCTCTAAGGGGAACAGTAGTTTCATTTAAAACATTAGGAACAGGAGAAATTGAAAATAACTCTCTATTTAGAGGCCAAGAAGTAAGACAGCAGACACCCGAGGTCCCAGCACAGCAAGGCTATACAAAAGAGACTGTTTAAATGTCACTTTACTTAGTTATAAGCTGCAGAGATAAAATGTAACCCTTTCCTGTCCACAAACAAGTCCTGGAAGGCAAACAGATTTCTAACCCGGAGATGCTCTGAACAATATATTTCTATTGCCCTAAAACTACGTGCAAACTTTCCAATGCATTAAAGGGCTTCTCACTGCAAATTTTACGTAAAGCCAGGCCAAAAAACAAAGTTGCAACCTTTCATTGAGTTAGCATCAAAACTGAAACATAGCTACAGAAAACTCTCAAAAGCAGCCAAAAATATGGGGCATGATCAATATTCATGGATCCTCACTGATGCTGTTCGTACAATCGCTTACAGAAACATACACAAGGAGCACACGGCACATGCAAAACAACCATAGCTAGTGTGTGCCAGCAATAATATTCATTAGTCACTTTACCTTAAAGGGAACAACGTTTTCTGCCTGTTAATTTTCTTTAACTAATAAAAAATATAGGGCTAACACACAGTTCAGAGGTGCTGTTAGGCCTTGTTACACATCTCCCGTCCTTGAGTTTCCTATGGATCTTAGATAAACTTGCCCTACATGCTAGATTTTAATGGCATTTTGGTGTTATACACTAGTTAAAATTTCATCGGACCTGTAATTCAAAAATAGCCCAGCCAACTTTCTTCAGATTTTACAGCAAATTGTACCTTGGCTTTCTGAGACTCTCTCAATTTTCAGGCCAGACTACTTTCTCTATCGCTATAGACCTATAATAGTTACACCAAGCCACAGGAGAAAACCAGAACGTAGAAGCCAAAGAAGCTCGTTGCATGCTGAACCATGGAGCTGTGCCTTGTGTGCTCTGGGGCAAAAAGCCATGTGGAGTTGTTACAAAGAAACATTCACTAAAACAGGATGCTCCCTTCTTGGACTGCTCTGTATTTTCCTTCTCCTTGAACAAATAATCCAAAAGAAAATGTGAATGCCTTTCTTGGCTTCCCCTCCCCCTCTCTTTTCTCCTTTGGAGGAATGAAGTGCCCACGTTTTGCTGAGTTTCACTTCACTTCCTGAAGGCAAAGGACCCTATGGACGGCCTGAAACATCGGCATGTAAGATCTGCCTCTTTGCAAAGGGGAAGCTGCAGCAAGCCAAGTTGGGATTTTCTTTTTGCTTAAGCCAAATCTACACTAAAGGAGGAGGTCAAATCAAGAGACGCAACTCCAGCTAATTACATAGCTGGAGTCAACATACCTTGATCTGAGTTTCCCTGCTATCCCCAAATGCTCCCATTGGCATCCCTCACTCCTCACAGAAGCAGGAGCACCGGCTGCTGGTGGGGGTGCCCTCTGAGTTCGATTTAGTGAGTCTTAACTAGACTTGCTAAATCAAACTTTGGAAGTTTGAGCGTGGCAGTGTCGAACTTCCGTTTCATGACGATGTGGCCTTAGTGGTTTAACCTGAAGCAAATCCAGGGTGATGCTAAAGGAAGCATGCGGAGATTTTTAAAGTTTGTTTGGGAATTTTTTGAGCAAACAGCAAGGTTGATGTGATCACAATGAAGAGAAACTCTGCACCCGCCCATCACACCCTGTCCCGTCCCTGCCTCCGAAAGGAAAAATTGCTTAACCCAAAACAGTAGCATTGCGTGCAACAGGATTCCTGCCTAGAAGAAAGCTTCCCCACCAAAGTCCGCTTGCCCTGCTGCAGTGCTGTGCACGTTCCTGCTGCCCTTGTGCTGGAGCCAAATTAAATCTATTTCTATTCAAAAGGCTGATCCTGCCCCGCTGTTCCCATTTCTGGTGGGCTGTTTTGTGAGTATTTGCACTGTATCAGCTTGCAGTTTGCTGCGCTTTACCTCACAAAATGCTTTGTCTTATGCTGCGTGATGGTTCGTGCTAAGGAGATGCAGCGTGGTCTAGTGGGCAGAGGCATTGGCCGAGGGCTCACGAGAGCCTGGCTTGTGTTTTCGGCTCTGCCGATGACCGGCTGCATACAGCCGAGTGGGAAATTTCCAGTGAACATTTTTTTTCATAGAAACATGCCCAGGCATCAAAACTGAAACCACACAAAATAGAGTCCGCAAGGTCTTCCCCTCCGGGTCTCTTTTTGCCCTGCCCACCTCCAACTTGTGGTGCTTGCACTGCAAAGCTAAGAACAGCAATGTGGACATTCAGGCTCGGACACATTTATTGCAGCGTAGACATACCGTTAGAGTAATGAAATATTTCTCTCTCGCTCAGCCTCCCCCTTTCGAAACCACTGCTGCCACCACAACACCAAATTTCACACACACAGTCTCATAACACTGTGGAAATGAGCTACTAGCAATTAAATGTTACTTAATCTCGCTAACGAGCGAGTCTTGAAAAATGTTTTCCCCTTTTCCTCTACCCTGAACCAGGTGCATGTCACCAGAAATAGGAATTCTTTTATTTGTCCAAGAGTTTTGGGGTAGGAATAACATACTGTACGCCTTTATTGCAGGTGCGTGTGTGTCAGTAGATTTCAGCATTCCTGGGGGAGAGTTAAGGTTATAAAATAAAGGGGAAATGAGAATTATTACAATTTGGTAGATTAAAAAGTGAAATGAAATTAAAATTGCATAGGATCCTATATCCACTCCCCCCCAAAACAACCAAAGATCCCAGATGTAAAAAGTACAATTTGCAGAAGGGCTTCTGAATTGAAGACTCTGCAAATCTTTTTGCATGCAATATATATGGCAGTAATGGTCCTTTCTAAATGCTGATAATTACCGGATTTTTCTAAACAAGTGCATTAGTGACTCCTTACTCCTTCTTTGCTTGGAGCTGCCGGCACACAACACTGAAATGTCGATGTTCTAATGTTATTAAATGCGCACTCTTCTTTTATTAGGCTTTTTAATAACATTTAAGTTATACCCTGGGGAATTTTTGCAGAAAAGGAACCTCGGCCAGCCTAATTTGTACATGAAAATACTCTATAGGCCAGCGCAACAAGATCCAGATGAATTTTTACACACTGTGTGATCATGAGTACAATAAGGATGGCAGGTACTTTCAGGCACAAAAAAATACAGCAAGGAAGATTTGAAGCCCGTGAGTTGCGTTTCGTAGGCTGTCTCTACAGACATTAGGGCTGGTCGGTGATTACATTCGCCGTGTAGCTCGTGTTTCTCCCGCGAAATTCAACTGTAAAGTCTTTCTACACCAATATCGATCATCTCTCGAGGGGAGGCATAGCAGGGAGGCATTGGTGTATAGCACTCTGTAGAAGACCCAGGGGCAACTGTGTGACTGTGTCTTTTCTATTGGCCAAGGTGGTTTCCTGACCTCCACTTCCCCCCTCATGGTCACCTACTTCCAGACCAAGCACTCTTGGGATCACATCTTCAGCATGGGAGGTGGGCAATGTAGGCAAGGGAAGGCCACCTGGGAAGGCTGGGACCACAGCGCACCTTCAGCTGGCCAGGAAGAATCGGGCTTCAGGGCTGGGTTTGGGCGGGCCTTGGCTTCATGGAGGCAGGAGGGAGGTTACTGAAGGGCGGGGCCTTGGGCATAAGGGCCAGGGCTGGGGCTGGCTTTCCCCAGATGGGCCTTCACCCACCGCCCATGACCAGCAGTGCATTCTCTTGGACATGAAAATGTTATTGTGTACGTGAAAATTCCCAGCCCATAGCTAAATAATTGTACTCAGCATCCCCAAACAAAACTGGCGGCTGGCTGAAGTTCCACGCCCTATCGGATACAGGTCAGATTGCAGGGCAATGGTATTAGCCGGAAAGGCAGACGTCTCTGCCCTGCACAACAAGACCCTACTCCCACTGGAGTTATAGACTCCAGCAAAAATAGGATTAGAGAGGGGCACTTTCCAGCAATTTCCTTGAGAGACCTGATAGTATTGGGCTTAATCATAGGATCACAGAATGGGAGGGGACCTCGAGAGGTCATCTAGTCCAGTCCCCTGCCCTCTCAGCAGGACCAAGCACCATCTAGACCATCCCTGACAGGTGTTTGTTCAACCTGCTCTTAAATATCTCTAGTGATGGAGATTCCACAACCCTCCTAGGCAATTTATTTCAGTGCTTAACCACCCTGACAGGAAGTTTTTCCTAATGTGAAGCCTAAACCGCCCTTGCTGCAGTTTCAGCCCTTTGCTTCTTCTCCTATCCTCAGAGGCCAAGGAGAACAATTTCCCCCCCTCCTGCCTGTGACACCCTTTTAGGTTCCTGAAAACTGCTATCATGTCCCTTCTCAGTCTTTTCTTTTTCAGACTAAACAAGCCCAATTCCTTCAGCCTTGCCTCATAGTTCATGTTCTCTAGTCCTTTAATTATTTTTGTTGGTCTTCTCTGGACCCTCTCCAATTTCTCCACATCTTTCTTGAAATGTGGTGCCCAGAACTGGACACAATCCTCCAGTTGAGGCCTAACAAGCACAGAGTAGAGCGGAAGAACGACTTCTCGTGTCTTGCTCACAACACACCTGTTAATGCATCCCAGAATCATATTTGCTTTTTTTGCAATAGCATCACACTGTTGGCTCCTATTTAGCTTGTGGTCTACTCTGACCCCAAGATCCCTTTCTGCAGGACCCCTCCCTAGACAGTTACTGCCCATTCTGTATGTTCCTTCCTAAGTGGAGCACTTTGCATTTGTCCTTATTAAACTTCATCCTGTTTACCTCAGACCATTTCTCCAGTTTGTGCAGAACATTTGGAATTATGGCCCTGCCCTCCAAAGCAGTTGCAACCCCTCCCAGCTTGGTATCATCTGCAAATTTAATAAGCGCCCTCTCTATGATGTGTTATTGTGGGCCAGCACTGAATGCAACTTCTTTGTAGGGGAGGGGGCAAAGACTCCAACCCCAGGCAGTATCTTTCAGGTCCATTCATGCCGTGAGGGCAGGGGACAGTACTCGACGACCTCGCAAGGTCCCTTCCAGATCTAGTGTGCTAGGATTCCATGAGTGTTTGCAATGAATGGTTTAGGTATGACTGTTCTACTCCCAGGCCTACCACAGCCCCTCCAGCAACTAAAAGCAGTGGGCAGTGATTAAAGCAATTGAGCCAGACTGTAATCCAACAGAGAGATGCCGCCTCCAAGGCAGGCTTGCATAGACTGATTCAAGCTAGATTCTCCTGAGAACAACAGACAAAGAAACAACTTTGTGATAAATAGCCCTGAGTTTAAACTGACTTCGGTCCTTCTTTCTGATCCAGATTGGAATAACTTGTCCTAGTAAGGCCCCATAAGGCTGATGGGTGACCTCTGGTACATTTTTATTTCTTTATTCTTTAAGTACGTTTCCTCAGAAATGCTTTTGCCTTAAGAAAAAATGTGCTTGCTTATAAAGGGCTGGGTGGCAATTTATAACTGCTGGCTATTGCAGCTGTTAACAGCACTGAAAGGAAAATAAGGCACAGAAGTTGCCTTGTTTAGGCCATCTGGTTTCCTGGGGAAGGTACAGTAGAAAGAGGGAATTGTGCAACCCAGTCAGAAGGGAGAGAGACGCAAGTCTCTACCAGTGTTCCCTGCAAGCTGTGTGCTCATGCGGACACTCAGGAGAGATTTCAATGCTGCCTGGCTGATTAGCAGAGAACCCACAGCTAGGTTTTGTTTCTGTTGGTGGTGCACATTCACACCTGCCTCGGTGCACATAAAATTATTCCTCACATGGATGGAAAAAATCTGCACGTGGATGGAAAAGATTAGAGGGAATGTGGGTGTCCACCCAAGAGAAGTGTCGGCTGGAGTGTGTGCGTTGGAGGGACTGCATAGGGGGAATGCAAGTGCAGCTGTCCTGAACTGTGCCACCCAGCTGTGTTAAGAAGCTGTCTACCAATGATGCCCAGTGTCACAGAACCAGTTTTTCTCCTTTTCCTCTACACACCATGTTTGTTAAGACGCATTTGCTATCTGCAGTCATACTAAGGCACCCACTGTGTTACTTGGCTACATTTTTTTTAAAGTGTGTGCAATATCTTAGAACAACAACGAGAAAACAAAAATGACTGAGGCGGGAGGGAAAACCATTTATAACAGTTTTCTTCTCTCTAGGAAATTCCTCCTCGTGGCTTGAAGTTTTTAATTTGCCTCCCTCTTTAATAGCTAGCAAAGGAAGATGCTACATGTTAAAACGGACGGTGGGAGAACGCAGACACATTACAGAGGTATGAAATTGCATGCAGCTTATGCATACATAAATACAATTTGTTGAAAATGACAGTGTTAAAAGTGGCTATTTCTTCCCAATCAAATTACATGGTTTGAAAAAAAAGGAGCTTTTTAAAATAAAAGGTTAAAACGAGAAGGCTACCTATACATCTGAAAATGGATAAGAAAGAAGATTAGCATTAAAACAGGAAGGATTGTGTTACAGTTAGACTGCAATTCAGCGAGCCTTCCTTGCTCTGCTACATCCTGCCTAAGAGATCTTGGTTAAGTCACTTAATCTGTGTTTGTTTAGGATCCCCCAACAAACCCTTTGCTTCCATCAGTGCTAACTGATTTTAAGGGGATTGATTTTAATGGGACTTAATATTCAGGTCACTGCTCTTAGAGGGGGAAAGTGATTAACAAGGAGGCTTTAAGATAGTAAACTCTTCCATGTATGTGTCTGGACAGCACCTAGCACAACTGGGTATTGATTTGGTTGAGAGCTGTTGGTGCTAGTGTAACTGCCACTGGACAGATTTGAACCTGGGACCTCTGAAGTTTAGTATTTGTGCCTCTGAGCTAGAGACCAGCTGCCTCCCAGCCCAGCCTCTAGAGGTCTCTTGGTCTTAACTGTTGCTGTGGTCTAGGTACCACTTGCATTTCTCAGTAACCACACTAGGTGTGTGGGTTACACTAGCATAGCACAACTCAAATTCTTATACTACAAGGAAGTGCTTCTGCAAGGCATTGGATTTTCCCCTTTGTAACTCTGTGTTCAAACCCTGACGCATTTATCAGGTTGGAAGGCCATAACTACCTATCGCTGCAGGATGTTCTGCTTTGCTTCGCATGGGTTCATGGGAACATAGTTTGCTGTTTCATGACACACCGGGTTTGGGAGGGAGGGTTCTTTATTTTTTTCGGTGCCTTTCCTGTTTCACTTCGTTTGCTGGGTTTCGAACGACCCAACACCTCAACATGCGATTCAGCGGAAACGGACACGTTTCCCTGGGCTGTGCTTTGAAATCCGGCAAACCCACATTCAGCCTTTCCCTGCAAAACCAGGCCCTGGTCCGATTCACTCAGAGGGATGCAGTCTCCTCTCTCTTGCACCAGAGTAAACTCTGCTGCCTTTGGGGGTTCAGTCTTGGTTCACTCCCAGTCCAGGAGAGAAGCTGCAGGCCCACGGCGTCTGGGAACTTTTCAGTGAAACTGGCCTGGGGTTCAACTTGGTAACAAAACCAGGAAGTGAAAGCAAGTGAGTCACAAACCACAAAAGTAGCTGCAATCAGGAGAGTTTCCGTTTTCATGATCAATATTTGGTCTGAATTCTGGTTACCTCCTATTTCCTACCAGACCTGTGGTGGGAAGCCTAAGGCCTGTGCCAGATCCAGCTCTTGGCTTGCCTGGATCCGGCCCCCAAAGCTCAGAGATCCCCCCCACAAGCATTGGGGAGCCTACATTGGCACTCCAGCCCCACTGCCCCCTGTGGGGCTGGAGCACCAGATCTGGCTTCACGCTGTGCGGGGAGAAGCCCCCAGCCTCAGAGGCCAGACTCAGGCAAGCCAGAGCCGGATCCGATCCATGGATTCTGCCTGCGGGGGGGAGTGGCTTTGTGCGCTGCCATTCCCCCTCCCCTGGCTGGCACAGTAAAGTGCTGCCTGGAGGCTTCCCCCACAAAATCTACGAGCCCAGTCCCCCCCAGGCTCTGGTGTGTGGGGGGATTGTGGGGAGGGTTCTTCTGCTTCTCAGGCGGGGGGTCACGTCAGTGAGGTGTTCTTTTACTGCTGTGTTTTGCTCCTCACTTGGCTGTGGCCTGCAACTGATTTTTCAGTGGGTCAGGTGGCCCCTGACCCCAAAAAGGTCCCTCACCCCCGTTTAACGAGACACTTGTTCAAAATCTCCACAGAATCATGCCTGGCGGCGGCAAACACACCCAGGAGGGACCCAGTGTGAAATGCAACGCACTGGCAGAACCCTGCAAGCCGACTTACGGAGCCCCGGCGTACAGCCAGCCTGTCTTCCGCTCGTGTCGAGAGTCCTTCACTTTCTAGCACCACGTATCGACCCACAAACGTATTCCATGCAGGAGAACCAGCACTGGGCCAGAGGAATAAAACACTGGCTTTGATCCATTAGCCAGTGGCCAAGAGAAGACTCGGAGTGGAATTCTGCCCTCAGACCCCACCTCTTCATGTCGGGGGGAGCCCGTGTTGGTCTGAGGGCAGATCTTAAGCACACGTCTTTTCCGGCAGAGCCCGAGAAGCGATGGCCCAATGCCCGGCACTGATGCTGGTGTTTGAAACCCACGTGAGGACGGGGGGGGTCGTGGCTCGGGCTGGTTGTAAACGTTGTCTCGGCGCTTTGCGTCTTTCCGAATGACGGATGCTAGGGAGAGCCTGGGATTTTAGCGGTTCATGCTCACTGTGAGTCTTTTCGAGCTCCCAGTGAGGCTGGTGTGGGCGGGAATGGGTGGGCAGGGCAGAACGGAGCATCCCCTCAGATAACCCTGATCCAGGATCTTGGGGGTTAATCCTCCCCCTCCTATGTACAGTGACTTACTGAAGAGAAAAGGTCTTGCCTCAAAACTGACCCTGCTGCAGAATCCCAGCGTCTTTTATATGGAGTAGCACAGCTATGTCCCCTCCTTGCTCCATTTGATCCCACCACAAGAGACATCTGTGGTGAGTCAGTCCCTGGGACTCAGATAGCCCTGCCGCTGATAAAGCTGCTGAGCTCCGTGTGCCTTTTGACTCTTTAAAATAACAATTTCATCGCCCCCGTTTGTAAATTAATCAGAGCAGGGAGCCGGTAGCAATTGGCTCCAGCAGACTAATCACCCCCACACAGGGCATTCCTGCCTCAGCCCTCGACTGTCCATTCAGAACCCCCACCCGGCTCGTCTGACACCGACAAGGCAATGTTTACCGAGGAAACTTTGTCATGATGCGGGCTGGAAACACCAGAAGAGCATCACTATGGCTGTTCAGAACAAGGGACTGCCGGCGGCCAAGAGGTCTTTCCTGATTTCCTCTTGCTATCTCAGAATGGTTATGGAGATATAATATACACCTATCTCCTAGAACTGGAAGGGACCTTGAGAGATCATGGTGTCCACTCCCCTGCCCTCACAGCAGGACCAAGCAGCATCCCTGACAGATTTGCCCCAATCCCTAAATGGCCCCCTGAAGGACTGAACTCACAACCCTGGGTTTAGCAGGCCAATGCTCAAAATATTGAGCTATCCCTCCCAGGCTGTTGAAGTAAGGCAGGGGTGGGGAACTGTTTTTGGGTCGGGGGTCACTGACCACAGAAAAATCAGTCGGGGGCCACGCACAAGGGAGAAGAAAACAAACCCCTCACTGACATGGCCCCCGAATGAGAAGGAGACAGACACTCCCCACCTTCCCTTCACACCCCAGAGCCTAGGGAGACCCAGCTCTGATTTTGTGTGCTCCAGCTCCGTGGAGGGCCGTGGGGGTCCCCCAATGGTGGAGGGGGCCCTGAGTCTCGGGGGCTGCATCCAGGCAAGCCGGGGGCCGCATCGTGAGGTTCCCCACCTCAGTTTTAAGGGCTCTCCCCGGGGAAACCATGAGACTTCCCTGAGGCAGAGTTCCTAGTTGTGGACTACGGACCCCGAGGTGCCAAATGAGAACCTGGCTTAAACATTCGCCGCCCCCGCTGGCCGCAGGACACGGGTAATAAAAGGCTGAATTCGGCCCTCTGGTCCCCACACCGGAGAGGAAGCGGCCATGTGAGTGCAGCTAGGAATGTCCAAATGGCGCAACCGAACATCACATTTGTGGTAAGCTGGAAACTTGTGTGGCTGATGATGACGTGGGTTGAACTTCTTCCCTTGGCACAGAAACCACGGGAGGCCTTTCATGCTACTTAAATCTCACTCACGCCCTGTGTAAAGGGGGGGGGGCGTCTGCCCCTCTGCACCCTCCTGTCCTCTCAGGGCAGTGGGCGATTCCAGCAGCATGTCCGTGGACCAGTCCCTCAGGCAGGGACTTCTAGGCCTGGGCTCACTAGACTTAAGGTACGCCAACCAGCTATGGAAAAAGCGCAGCGGGATTCGGTTTACCTCACGCCAAGCCACTGCGGGAGGCCGACGGGAGCACACACTGCCATTGGCTTCCCTTACGCCTCACGGAATGAGGGATACTGGACACCAGCAGGGGCGCCCTCAGCGTTCAATCTGTGGGTCGAATGCTAGAAGATTGACCTCCAGCGGGTCGGTCTTCTCTGTAGTGTAGCTGTACCCCACAGTGATAGGCCTTGTGCAGGGTGTGGAGGGAGCAAGGGTGGAAGGGCTCCTACCTGCCCAACAGCTATCCCCACTCCCGGCCAGAAAACAGAAAAGGAGTTTGTCCCTGACCAGCACCTGAGGGGCTTCTGTGGTTATCATGAGTTACGCGAGGGGCCAAAGGCCTCGATTAGGGATAAGGCCCTTGCCGGGATAAGTGCTGGACAGGGGCAGCAAGACAACAGTCCCTCCCGGCCAGGTGCACGCGCTCTCTGCAATGCAGTAGTCAAAACGAGGACCTCGTAACACAAAAACTAGGAGGTCACCAAATGAAATGAATAGACTTAAAACAAACAAAAGGAAGTTTTTCTTCACGCAGCGCACAGTCAACCTGTGGAACTCCTTGCCACAGGATGTTGTGAAGACCAGGACTTAAATAGGGTTCAAAAAAGAACTAGATGGTCAGATATATCAATACTTATTAGCCAGGCTGGGCAGGGATGGTGCCCCTGGCCTCTGTTTGTCAGAAGCTGGGAATGGGCTACAGGGGAGGGATCACGTGAGGATTCCCTGTTCTGTTCACTCCCTCTGGAGCACCGGGCATTGGCCACTGTCAGCAGACAGGACACTGGGCTGGATGGACCTTTGGTCTGACCCATCATGGCCGTTCTTATGAGGAGGGGAAGGTAGGCCAGAGGAGCGGGCAACAGTGAAATGCATGAATATCAATTGTCTTAGCGTGCTGCCTGCCTCTTACTATTACAATTGACGGGTACCGTTTTTTCCCCTTCTTTTTCCATTATAAAATACTGGGTTTCTGTTATCCCTCTCCAGCTCATCATCTGAAGAAGCAGGTTTTATCCATCTATCTATTCCTCCCACCTTCCCACACCCCTCCCCATTGATTTATCTATCTATCTATCTAAAGAAAAGAAACCGAATCAGCCCAGCTACTGAACAACCCAAGTAACTATCTAGGGGGACCTTCCTTGCCCACTGGAAAACAGAAGCTTGGCTAAAAAGCGGGTTGCCTTGTGACTGATAATGGTGCTGACAGCTTTAAAAGCACTCGGGGACTTTTAAAAGCACGGCTCACCATTCCGAGTACGGTGGGACCCGCTGCTGCACAGACAGGAAGATCCAGATTGCTTGGAGAAAATAAAGCGCATCTGCTCTTTTCTGACAGCTAACCTTTCCAGATTTCCTTCCCCCCCATGCGTATCCACTACAGCATCGTGGCACCGTCCATAAAACATAGTTATGCTATTGAATCAGGGACCGTCTTAAAGTGCCAGGCTGAAAAACTTGCCATAAGGAATTCTTCCATTTTGGTGAAAGAATGTATCCACTGTCCTTAATGACACAACGTGGCAAACAATGGGAATAATAACCCAGAGAGTGCGAGAATATACTTGGGTGGGTGGATAAGTTGCCCTTCCACACTTAAGCACATTTATCCTAGGAATTCCTGGCAGTGCATTCATTTTTCCTTATTACTAATAGCTGTGCCATTGTCTCTAAGGCAACTGCTTCAGATATTATTAAGTGGCAGGATGAAAGAACAATAGACATGTTTTACCGGTAATGCACAAAACAAAGGCCACATTTTTATTGTCACAAACTTATTTTTAACTCCCCACATGCTTTTCTCGTAACTTAAGTAGCTCCCCTTTGGAAAAAGGCTAGCCCTGCTGGAAGTGAGCAAACTGCCTGCGTAAGCCATGAAAATTTCAGCTGCTTTCATCGGAGGTGAGGATAAGGTGAGTCTCCGTGTATTGCCTTCCCTGCTCCCCTGGCTCACATATAGGCCCTTTGAAACATTTTAACCCAGGATCGAATTTTTCTGGGAAAACTGGAATCAAAGCAGAAGAGGGGTTTTAAATAGAGGGGCTTGGACTGCACCTGATTCAGGAAAGGGGAGAATACAGGAGGCTTTGGGCCACCTTTGGGCTTATGCCTCACTAACCCTTGGGCCCGTGGGAAGTCAGTGCAATCTTTGACACAAGCTAGATCAGCCTCAAGGCTATTCTAACTTGCGCTGTCACGAAAGGGTCCCTAAAGTTCACATGAATCGGTCAGCCTGAAACGGGTTCCCTTCTTCTGTTCTATAACAGAGTTATGTTGGAGTTTTTTTGGCGGGGGAGTTGTATACTCTTAATTTCATATATATTTGGGGGGTGGGGTTTCTCCATCAGCATAACTCCATTGAAGGCACAAAATGTAGGCCACAGCAGAAGAGGCATAGTAAAGATGAAGTTCCCCCAGAGTTCTATTAGTTTTCTGATGGTGGAGGAGTAAAAGAACATCGCTGGAATGTGAATTGTTTGTGTTATTACATTTGTTGAGTCTATGGTGTTGTTGGTTTATATTAGGGTCCAAGAAGATTTAGCTGGCATTGCTTGGGTCCCTCGTGGCAAGGGGTTTGGGGTGTGAAGGATACAGGAGTCAGGGCATGGGCTTGGAGACATGGGGGGGGGGGTAGGAGTCAGGCAGGGTATTGCTCCCCAGGGCCAGCCTGGGGCGGCAGAGGCTGCTCTGCCAAGCTAGAAGCTGCTCCATAGTTCTGTGGGGCTGTCAGAGATGTGCTTGCTTGCTGCCCCCCTGTGGCCATTCTGGAGTGTAACTGCCCCTGCTATCACCCCCCTCCCTTTCTGATTGATGAGAAACAGTCGCATTTCACACACATCCCATTCTCCTGGCACAACCAAACCCTGACCTTGCTTTAAGTGATGATAAGAGGAAGCTGCCTACCAAATGTGGTATCCGAACTCCTCCCATTTAGGCAGAGTTCTTGAACAAACAGACTCACAGACGGATGGACGGAGGGACAGAAAGGCAAACAGACTCACAAACTCTCTCAAATGTATAGTAGATGTAGGGTCTACCTATAAATATAGAGAGAGAGTATGTATTTATTACTATATTTACTCTATTGTGTATCAACTGGCATACACAGAGTGTTTTGCAGTACCTGATAGTGTAGAAAATGGTATTGATTTTGTATACTACCGACAGATCCTTCCAATAGAAAATAGAATTCTGTGATGCCAGAGTCATTTGTCATTTTTGACCTTTTCAGACAGTTTTGAAAACTCTAAGTGACGTCATTATGATGGATTGAGTGATATCAGTGCGCTGGGGGGGGAGAGAAGATTTCATGGCAGGACGAAATTGGCTGTGCCCCTTTTCTTGTTCATTTTCAGATATTTTAATATTTGAGAGTTTTTTTAAGTTGTGTAACATTTTGTATCAAGTGTTTAGTTTGAGGGAGGCACAGGCATTGGTAGCCGGACTCCACCAAAACACGCTTTTGACCTTCCCTCCAGATCGGGCTGAAATTTTTTTGAATGGTGAAATTTTGACTCCATTCCAAAATGAGAATCTCAGTGAGAAACTTTGCAAATCACTTTCCCTGCTCTCTAGAGCTCATGACATTTTTCAAAACTCAAAAATGAGAGCACAATTCTGATTTTAAGAATGAGAATAATTTCTTTGTCTTTTGAATCAGTCTTGCCCTCCTAACCTGACACACACAACTCCTTCTTGTAAAAGACATTGGAAAGTCATAGCCCTTCTCTGGGCCTCAGTTTTCCCTCCTATAAAAGGGGGTTTTATTATACTTTCATTAATTTATTAAATGCTTTGAGGATTAGGGATAAAATGTGATATAAGAGGATTGTTGATGAAGATGATGATGATGTGGAGAAATTGGAGAAGGTGCAGAGAAGAGCAACAAAAATTATGAAAGGTCGAGAAAACATGAGCTATCAGGGCAGACTGAAAGAATTGGGCTTGTTTACTTTGGAAAAGAGAAGACAGAGGGGACATGATAGTGGTTTTCAAGTACAGCCAGTCCCCGAGTTGCGAACGGTCGACTTACGACTGTTCACAGTTACGACCGAAACTGTCGTAAATGGCGGACCCTGAGTTACGAATGCAATCCACGCTTGCGAACAGCAAGGTCGCGTGTAACTCAATGGGGTCCAACTTACGAACAAACTAAGTTATGACCAATTGCTTGGTCCGTAACCTGTTTGTAAGTCGGAGAGAGGCTGTACCTAAAAGGGTGTCACAGGGAGGAGGGGGAAAATTGTTCTCCTTGGCCTCTGAGGATAGGACAAGAAGCAATGTGCTTAAACTGCAGCAAGGGAGGTTGAGGTTGGACATTAGGAAATACTTCCTAACTGTTGGGGTGATTAAACACTGGAATAAATTGCCTAGGGCGGTTGTGGAATCTCCATCTCTGGAGATATTCAAGAGCAGGTTAGACAGACACCTGTCAGGGATAATATAGATGGTGCTTGTCCTGCCATGAGGGCAGGGGACTGGACTTGATGACCTCTTGAGGTCCCTTCCAGTTTTAGTGTTCTATGAGTTATGATTCCATGATTAAACGAAATATATTGTCAATACAGGTTGAACCTCTCTAGTCCGGCGCTCTGGTCCATCCATGGTCCGGCATGATTTCAGTTAGCCAGATGTCCACTTATCATGGGTGTGACCAAGTTTCCCGCAGTCCCATAAAGTTTGTTTACAGCTACCAGTCTCGGCTCTCAGTGTTCTGTGCTGTTATTTAGCTCTAATTTACCCCTAAATATCTCTAACAGCCCAGTGCGCAGTGGCAGTGTGTTGATAATACTGCTCAACAATATTGACCTCCCATAGTTCGGGAAAGTCTCTGTTCGGCACCGGTCAGATCTCTATGGTGCTGAACTAAAGAACTTCAACCTGCATTTATTTTCAATACATGTGTTTAATTTTAAGCGTGTAAATAATCCCCTCCTTATTCAACAAAACACTTAATTAAGGCTGTATCTCTAAACTGTGTGCTTGAAATTAAGCACATGCTTAAATGCGGTACAGAAGCGAGCCTTTACATGAGAACTGTGGAGAGTTAAAGGGTGTTTTGAAACTGTATGGGAAATTAGCCTTCTTGTGAAGTCCATTACTCCATTAGGTGCGGTCTAATTCCCATTGATTGAAATGGAACAATTCCCATGAACGTTAGTGAGAGTTAGATAAGGGCCCTTATAAACTTGAGAGGTGTTATAGCCGCAGGGAAATAACAGCCGTGTCCCACTAGCAAAAGCAGCTTGTAGTAATGCTTCAATAGACATAAGATCAATCAAAAAATCCAGCCAAAGACCCATCTACCCAAACAGCTTTCTTTCCCAAGTTATAATCCTAATGCTTTGTATTGTCTCATGTTCGTTTACTAGCACATGCATTCAAAAGCCTCTGAGAGGCAATTTCAAAGTATACATTTAACTGTAACATTCAACATTTGCACCAGATCCATTAATTACACAAATGAGCCTTCCACGTGGGGAAAAGAAGCAATCCCACATACATTTATACAGCTAATCATTCCCGCACAGCTTCTGAAGTTCCAATATTTACAACAAACTGTCCACAGACTAGTCACGGAGGCAAAACAATGTAACTTCAAGTAACGGAACACGCAGACTGGCAATGTACATTTAAAATAAAAAAACGATACACACTTTAAATAATTCAGTAGCACAACAGAATATCCAGCAGGGCTCATTAAGTTATTATTATATCCCTAGCCTCCAGTGCATTATTTACCAATAAATTGTATGTTGGAGGGGTATCCTATTTGTATCAATGCAGAACCATAACAAAGGATCTGCCAAATAAGGGCATTGTGCTTCCAGAGTACTCATTAAATCAAGACTGTCCAAACACAGATCCTTCCTCCCACTGGAAGCGACATGGATTCAAGGTACTTCCTCCAAATTATGGGGAAAGTGTCTTGTCTGGGCTATAGGAATTGGCAAACCTGCTTATATCTGCAGACACAGCTAAAGGGAATTTCACCAAATAGAAGTTTTTTATGGAAATTAAAAGGATAGAGAAGGACCCTAAGTTTTACTCCAAATTCCGCTAAGTAAGCACCAGAGAATCTTTGTTTGATTGTTCTGTAATAAAAACACATACATGTCAAATAATCAAAGAATCATAGGGTATGTCTACACTGCAGAGGTTTTTTCGGAAAAATAGAAACTTCACTTCACTCCACACTGCAATCGCGTTATTTTGAAAAAAATCAAAAGAACAGAGGGGTTTTTCCGACATTGGTAAACCTCTTTCTACGAGGAAGAAGCCTTTTTCTGAAAGAGCTCTTTCGGAAAAAGGCGTGTGTGGACGGGGAAGAGGGATTTCTTTCAGAAGAAGAGGAAAGAGGAAAAAGCACAAATGCCCTGTTGGCCACACCGTCCATAGTAATCACAGCTTACATGCGAGCTAGCGTCCATTCAGTGTGGAAGCTATCTTTTGAAAAAGCAGATCACTTTTTCAATGTGCTTTTGCAGTGTGGACACTCTCTTTCGGAAGAAGTTTTTTTGGAAGAGCTCTTCCAGAAAAGCTTCTTCCGAAAGAAGCCTGCAGTCTAGACATAGCCCTAGACTCATAGACTCCTAGAACTGGAAGGGAACTCAAGAGGTCATCAAGACCAGTCCCCTGCCCTCATGGCAGGACCAAGCATCATCTAGATCTAGTCCAGTCATCTGAAGAAGTGGGCTGTGCCCGCGAAAGCTCATGATACCATCTACATGTTTTGTTAGTCTTTAAAGTGCTACCAGACCATTTGTTGTTTTTTAAGTTGATCCTGTACAGACTAACTCAGCTACCCCTCTGAAGCTTTAAATCATCCCTGATAGATGTCTATATAACCTGCTCTTAAATATCACCAGTGATGGAGATTCCACAACCTCCCAAGGCAATTTATCCCAGTGTTTCACCACCCTGACAGGTAGGAAGCTTTTCCTAATGTCCAACCTAAACCTTCCTTGCTGCAGTTTAAGCCCATTGCTTCTTGGCCTATCATGAGAGGCCACGGAGAACAATTTTTCTCCCGCCTCCTTGTAACACTGTTTTAGGTACTTGAAAACTGAGACTCCGATAGCGAGGCTTTCCTAGGCAGGCTTTAAAATCTCCATCTTTGTGTTCTTAGGAAAAGTTCTCGGTGCTGAAATGAATATGCAATGGAATCACACCGGAGTGAAACTTTTTTTTAAATGTTCAGAACATTTTGTGAGGTTGATCAACGAGGATTTTTTTTTAAATACCCCACTTGGTTGCAGTGGCAGGTATTCACAAGTGACAATTATTTCAACATTAATTTGATGGCTTGCGACAGCCTCCGAAATGGGAGCGAATCGCCTGGAAGCTGGCATTTTGCATTGCACCACTCCGTCTATGGAGGAACTGTCATCGTCTGTTCAGTATGGTAAACGCGAGCTTCAGACAGTTTGCTAAAAAGTTATAATTTCTCCTAAGTGATTGAAGCTCCTGGATCTCTCTCTCTCTCTTTCTCTTTTTTCTAGCGCTAGCACTGAGAGCCTGCCTTGATGACAGGCTGGTTGAACGCCGCTCTTGCCAAGATTAAGTAGTTGTCAGACAGATATCATTGGAGACTAAGGACTTGCTTTTTGAAGTCAGTCTGAATTGCTAACTAATGGGGCGCTGGTGTCTAAATGGGTCTCGATTCTTTTGTTTCCAGGGATTGACACTTCTGCAGTAACAAAGGGGTGTGCGCTCAGTGCATTATACACCGTCGTGCGCCGGCCACCGCCACCGTGGTTAGTAGAAAAGAAGAGCTAGAAATATCCCTTTCGCGTCTGCTTTACAAATGCAGAGGGCGCCCAGAGCTGTTCTTTCCGGACCCCTCCAGCTTACAGGACCTCACGATTCATAGCCAGCTGAGTGTGTCGGTGGCACGATTTTTGGTCGGGGAGGCCAGCTCAGATCTTGTCTTTAGCTGGATGGATACTCAAGAAGACCTCGCTGCTGTCAGCTCTTTCGATTCTTAAACATTGTTGTGCGCAGTGGTGGTGTAGCTGTGGAAATCCCAGGGTGTTAGAGAGGTGAAGAAGGGGAGGTAATACCTGTTACCGGACCAAGCTTTGCATGGGGAGAAAGACAAGCTTCCAAGCTACACCGCGCTTGCAAGCTGGTCTCTCCCACCAACAGACGTTGGTCCAGCCAAGGCGATTACACCCCACCCACGTTGTCTGGTTTTAAAATGAGGACGTCAGAAATATTTTCTGCATTTATCACCTGCTGTTCAATTCTCCCCTTTAGTCTCAAACACAGACGGGACGGCCCACAAAGAATGGGAGTCGTTGGGGCTGACAGGTCCGCGTGCCCAATGAACTCTTGACCAAACACCAGCCTGACACGAAGTATACCAACGCCTTCGGTGAGTAACTCAGGTTGTCACTGCCTGTGCCCAGGGCAAGTGACAAGCAGAGGAAGTGGCCTAGAGGGCATTCTCTTCCCGGTGGTATCCTGCAGGCTAGTAAACCTCTCAATGTTCACAGTTTGCTTGGGAGATTAAAAAATGACCAAGGTGGATCAGTATTTGTAGTGCGAACCCAGGAGCCAGGAGAGAGAACACTGTGAAAGATTTCACATCAGTCTCCTTTCTTAGCCTTAGCTATGTGTTTCCCATGATGCTTTACCTGTGGAGGGGAGAGGTCAACTGTTCCGAGACCATGCCAAGCACTTGGGAGTTGTCCATCGTTAGAGGACAATGGCTTTTAATGAGAGGCTGCCATAGACACTGCAATCTGCAGAGTTAGAGGAAATCTAAGCAGCAGGAAGTGGCCATGTACCAGCGATCAGGAGTATCAGAATAGACATACTGCGTCAGATTAACAGTTCATCACAGGCCAGATCTACACTGTGGGAGAAGGTTGGCTTAAGGTACGCAATTCTAGCTACATAAGTAAGGTAGCTGGAGTTGACATACCTTAAGCCAAACTTTGGCACCTTTTCCATAGTGGGAAGTCAACAGGAGAAACAATTCCATCAACTTCTCTTACTCCTCATGACAGCAAGGAGTACTAGTGCCAACAGGGGCGTCCTCAGTGTTCGATTTAGCAGGTCTTTACTAGACCCGCTAAATCAAACGCCGCAAGATCGGCCGCCTCACCATCAATCTTTCCCCAAGTCTAGATGTGGCCTAACCTAATACCCTGTCTCTGACAGTGGCCACTACCTGATGTTTCAGAAGGAATGAACTGAATGGGGCATGTGGTTGCAGCCCTGACTGTCTTGGCTAACAGCCATTGATGGACCTACTCTCCATGTGCGTCGCTAATTCCTTTTTGAACCCAGTTATAGTTTTGGCCTTCGCAACATCACCTCGCAAGGAGTTCCACAGGTCGGCTGTGTGTTGTGTGAAGAAACACTTCCTTTTGTTTGTTTGTTCTAATCCATCCTACCATTGTCACCACATTTGTGTTGCACTGAGCATTTTATAATAAATGACAGGCCTGGGAACAGAACGTTCTTTTCTATTTATCCATGGAACGGATGCCACCCACACCACAGCACTGCATGTGTCTATGATATTGACCTACCAATGTACACACAAGGATGGCAGAAAGGTTTAATCATTATTTCCTTTTAGGTGCCATCTTGCATCTTGAGTTGGTGTCCCTGGCATCTGTTTGTCAGAGGCTGGCAATGGGTGACAAGGGAGGGGTCACTGGATGGTTCCCTGTTCTGTTCACTCCCTCTGGGGCACCTGGTATTGGCCACTGTTGATGGACAGGATCCTGCGCTAGATACTGGTCTGACCCAGTGTGGCCATTCTTATGTTTTTATGAGCCTGCAGGATCAAACTCTTAGAACTTGGCTTCTCTACTGAGATTGCCTGGATTCCCGGTGGCAACATTTGCCTTATTCACCGGTTCTTGGCAAGAAAGCTGTGTCCGTTTCTCGCCGATGTGGGCCTCGCCAGGGCCATCCTGGCCTGCATCACACTGCAGGTGGATTGCTCCGGTGCTCTCTGCATGAGGGCTGCATTTGGGAGCCAGAGCCTGTGCAAACTGCAGCAAGCGGCTTGTTACGGGGGGGTTCCCGCAGAGAGGACATTACATCAGCGCTGCCTGACCTCTGCTGGCTGGATTCCAGGGAAAACGTAAGGCGTTGGCGCTGACCTCCGACGCCCTGAGTGGTTTGGCTCCTGGTTACCTAAGCAACCAACCGTCTCCTGATGTGGCAATGCAGCAGATGTGACCAACCGAGCTGCGCCATGTGATTTCCATGGGAGGCGGAGGGACGACATCTGCAGGACATTTTCAGTGGGAGTTTGTAGACTTTAAAACTTACTGTTCTCCTGCGATAGACTGGAAGCCAGGCACGGAGTTCAGAGGAAGCATCAATCCCATGTGTGCTCCCAATCCTTTTCTGGGACAGGGGATTTCTCGGAACAGGTTGTTGTGGGCTGCAGCATTGTCGAGCTTTGTTCTCGGAAGTCAAAATCTTTGCTTTTTAATTTCTGCAAAGGGCCTCTGGCGCGCGGGCTGAGTGCTTTGTATATGCGAAGAAAGGAACCAGTCGGGAAGTGTGTGTTTGTGTTTTGTGATATAGACTCATGCCCAGAAAGGAATTGGATTTTCAATAGGTTATTGAGCAGGTTATTGGGTTCTTGAAGCTATTAGATGTAGGCCAGGGGCTATGCCAAGCTACTGCAGACCTGAGCTGTTTTCAAACCTGTGCTCTCTGACTCAGTTTACCTGTCTTCAGGAATTCATCAGAAGTCACCCGTTCCTCCATCACAGACAGGCTTGTCCCTCATTTTTACTCCCTACCAACTGAAATCGGAAGCCAACACCGAGCTACATTCTGTGCTGCCTGTATCAGCGTCTCTAAACTCTGAACTCCAGATGTTATTTTCTAAATGCATGAACTAAATTCTCCATACAACTGGTCCTAAATGTTAACGAGCTCCAACTGATGTCCAGGATTGGGTTTTGACTCCACTGAAATTGATTCTGCTTTACCATATATTTACAGCAAATTAACTCTCCTTTCTGTAGCTTGTTATGCTTTGCTAGCTGGCACCTACAGCTGTTTTCTCTCCTCTGATATGGTTATGTACATTTAGCACATGGGCCACACCCTGATCTCCAGTACATCTGTGTAGATCCCAAGGAATGGTACTGATTTCAGTGGACACAGAGATAAAACAAAACACAAATCCGCCTTGGAGACTGACTATGCATATGGCCATATATACATGTGTGCGCATATACACACCCTCATGCACACACACATGCACAGAAGAAGAAGAGGTAACCAGAAGACCTATTCCACACTTGCAAGTTCAAGCCAAGGTGCGCCTGCATTTTGGTGAAAATCTACAGTGATTTTTTCAGAGGTATGGGCCAAAATCCAGAGCTAGTACTAAGGGACTCCTGCCTGGACAAACCAATCGTGCAAACCAGGCTGCCTCTCCCGAAAGCTTCTCTAGACAAAGGGAGCAGCTGTTTTCCCAGGCCCTTGCCGAATGATTCCAGCAGATTAAAATATACATGTATATATTTATGCAGACAAGGAGGAGGGAAAAGGCGACTTCTAGTCAGCGCCTAAATTTCCTGCCTCCAAAGCACAGCTGGATAGCAGGAATTATAACAGAAAACAGCCGCACAATTAGGTGGAGTTCTGTAGCCGTCTGCAACAGACTGCTTGCTCCTGTCTCTCGATAGGTGGTCTCCCAGTTCATCAGTTCATAAATAAGTAATTTGAAATGTGTTCCTGGGGGAAATTTTCCTCCTTCTCTCCTGAACAGACTGTACTCATCAGTTTTCCTGTTCTCCAGGTACCTGGCGTTCTCATTTATAATGGCCAGAGGAACTGTGCTGTTCTAATTCTTGCTTCATTACATCTCCTAATGCTTGTTTTCAACAGCTTCACAACTCTGCATTTCTTTATATATTGATAAAAAAAACTCTTTGCATATATTATTTATTGGCACTTTCATGTTAGCTTTACTGCTGATTTAAATGGAATATTTTTACATAGAAAGTAAGACTGAAGTTGCATTCTGGTTTCAGGGTTAGAGGTTTTGGTTTGAATTATAAAGAGAGAGAAAGAGAGAGAGAAAGAGAGAGAGAGAGAGAGAGAGAGAGAGAACATTGTCACTGGCCATTAAGGGAACATTTTGCACAATGAGGAAAACACAGAGGCTAGGTCACATGTACATGGAGCTGAATGGGAAAATCTCTGGTCACTCCGGGTACGTCTACACTGCAGGATTATTTCAGAAAAAGTTATTCCGGAAGATATCTTCCAGAACAGCTTATTTCGAAATAGAGCGTCCACACTACAGGGAAGCCTCAAAATTAGTCCAAGGCAGGCTTCCCTAATGTGGAAGCTCTATCTCGATTTAGAGGCCCAGGAGGCACTGGGGAGGAATAACTTAGTATGGCCCTGGGGAGGGGCTATTCAACATAGCAGCAGTGGAGTGTCCACACAGGTCCTTGTCCAAAAGAGCATTTTCGGAAGCGGCGTTATTCCTCGTGAAATGAGGTTTACCAACGTCGGAAAAAGCCCTCCGTTATTTCGATTTTCTTTTGAAATAACATAATTCCTGTGTGGACGCTAGTATTGTTTTTCCAGAATAACGGCCGTTATTCCAGAAAAACGGTGCAGTGTAGACGCACCCTTCCAGAGAGAAAGGGAGACAATAATTGGAACCCTGAGCTTTTTCATCTGAAAGCAGATTGACTCCCATTCACCTCAACGGGCTTAGGATCAGGACATATCTGGCTGGTTTGGAATCAGCAATGGCTGAAAGCTGAAATGAGGAGAACTGTCCACCTAATGGAGATTTAGGAGCATGACCCTCCAAACACCTAATGAAGAACAACCCAGAAACGGTTAACTGTTGCTCTTTGCAACATCAGGGGAAATCCAGACCAATTCTACTGCCTGGATAATTGGGCCATAAATGTCAGTAACAGCTGAGAGCCTTTATCAGAAGAAGTTGGGGGCTTTTCTCTGAAAAAGAGATTTTTCACCTTAAAATAGAAACTAGTAGAAGGGAATCCAGACAAAATTTGACTCATCGTTTTCTGACAGCTCTTCGCACGGACTCTGTAAGTTAGCTGCATTACAGATTTTTTTACAAATAACATGCCACTGGGCTTTTATCTTTTAAAAATCAGCAGCCTGGTATTTATGCACAACCCGCAATAACAAATCACTCTTTGTGTTTGAAGGCAAACACACGCAATTAAAGGGAAAGAATTCAAATCTAGTCCTGCTTTTCTCTCTCAGACAAAGCTCCCGGTGTAGTCAATGTTAACTTCAAACATTCAGATCTCATGAGTCGGACTCCTAAAACGTATGACAGGGGCTTAAAATGCAGGAGATTTTTTTTTAAATGAAGTAAGTTTGGGGTTCTGATTATTTGCCTTCAGGTATTTTAGTCTTTCGAGTGCACGCAGGTGACATTTGCCAGCTTTACTGCAACCACCAAAAGTTAGAAACGTACATTTTGTTTATCCATGAAAGCTGAGTGTCTTGTGTATTCACATGACTCCTGGAACCAGGGGTTAGTCTGAGACTCTGGTGAAAATCACGAGAGTTGGATGCAATGGAAGCGTTGGTTGCAGGGGCAGAAATTCCAAATGCAAATTTCCAGAGGAAGTTAAAACAATTAAATGGGGTAGGAAAGAGGGGGATATTTTTTAACTCTCTGGAAAACACTGTGATTAAAATATTCTCTTTTAAGGCCAGGTTTCTCAAAGGGGCGAAGGGGCCTACTGAATTTCAGTGCCGTAATTATTTGCTAGTTAGTTACTTGTTTATCACCCACAATTTGGGGTCCGATTTTTCAAAACAGCTCAGCTCCCATCTAGGCACCTCCATGACACGGCTACCACTGAATGTTCGCTGTGCTTTTGAAAAATCTGACTTTTAGTGGGCAAAGTGAATAAAATAATACATGTGATGCTTTCTAGGAAAATAAACTCGCCACACAGGCTAGAGAGAAAGGCGCGTAGTAAACGGAGGGAAGAAAGTCTTGCAAAACTAAATCAAAATCTACTCAGACCCTTTCCCTGAAAGGCATAAGAGAAAGCGAGAGGCACTATTATTTTATTTGGTGGAAAAAACAGGGATCTATAGACATGCTCCTCATTGGAGCAACTTATTTTCAGGGTTCTCGGTAGTTTTTAATGGGAGAATTCAATCAAGGCACATGGGGACTTTGTCCAAGAGCGAGTGTGCATCTCAACATCATTTGGACCACCTGACTCTAATTGCAGGAAGAGCTGGCAAGGAAAAAAGGCTCGCTCACACGCACGCACGCACGCGCGCACACACACACACAGCTCTTTCCATCCTCCCCCGACTCATTATGCATCTGCTCCCTCACGTCCATGCATGCTACTACCCCCCCCCCACACTCCTCCGCCAGCACATGATGGGGAAGGCTGCAGCAAGGCGGAAGGAAGGAGAAATGTCGAAGGGGTTACTTTGCTTCAGGACTCCCTTATCTTCAAGTCCTCCTCCAAAGAGGAAATGAGTCAATTTGCATTTCCCGACTGAGGCATGCAGAGTGGCGGAGGAATGTTGCTTGTTACATTATACTGTATTCTCAGGTTTGCCCTAGGCCCCCTCGTAGGCTGCAGCAGCTCTGAAAACACCTGTATGCGTCCCATTTAAATACACGCTTCAGACAGGTCTTCCTGGGGGCTTTCAAAAGCAAGAGACTAGTATTTCCCCTCACTCGCCCGTCTCTTCTTATTTCACATGCCCCAGGCAGGAATTAGCCATTGGACGCCCCCATTTTCTTTCCTCCCAGGGCAGTTTTGCCCTGGTGAAACTTTTGCTTTGCTTCCGGCGCTGCATGTGCCAAGGGGCAGCTCCCCCTTTGGGCCGGGGCAATTCCATCTCCAAAAATCCTGCCTGCAGCGGGCGGGGGGGGGGGAGGGGGAAGGGGGCTGGTCCAAAACTCAGCACCGCCAATGCAAGGCCTCACACCCTACGGAGCTGGTTTGTGGCCACGGGCGCCAGGTTTGGAACCGTCCGGTGATGCCCAGAAGGGGTCCGTAGGACAGACCAGGGCGACCGCCCCGGGTCCTGTGCTGTGGGGGGGGAGGGGCCCGCACTAGAGAGGGATGCATGGAGCAGGGGGGCTGGTGGGTGAGTGGGGGGGCCAGCACCGCAGCAGTGACAGACCCAGACCTGGCCAGCTCCTGGCATCGCTCAGGGGAGCGGGGAGGAAGCTGGAAAGAGGCAGGGTGGGGGCAGGGGCCTCAGGGAAGGTGGGGTAGGGGGCAAGGAAAGGGTGGAGCAGGGACAGGAGAGTACAGGGATCTAGCAGGGGCAGAAAGAGGGGGCTCAGGGGCTGGGAGGATGGCTTGGAGTGAGGGTGGAGTGGAGCACCAACCCCCCAGGCTGCCTGCGGGCCCATGATGTTCCCCCTGAAGCACAGGACCCCCCAAAATGTGAGGCGAGGTGGGGTTGGCCCAGGCTCTCCTATGGACACGATGGCTCAGAAAATATAAGCCCAGACACCATTCTGGGAGGCATTGACAGGACTGTGGGGAGCAAGACACGAGAAGTCGTTCTTCCGTGCTGCTCTGCACTGGTTGGGCCTCAGCTGGAGGATTGTGTCCAGTTCTGGGCACCGCGTTTCCGGAAAGATGTGGAGAAATTGGAGAAGGTCCAGAGAAGAGCAACAAAAATGATGAAAGGTCTAAAGCACATGAGCTATGAGGGAAGGCTGAAGGAATTGGGCTTGTTTAGTGTGGAAGAGAGAAGATGGAGAGGGGACATGAGAGCAGTTTTCAAGTATCTAAAAGGGTGTTACAAAAAGGAGGGAGAAAAATTGTTCGCCATGACCTCTGAGGACAGGACAAGAAGCAATGGGCTGAAACTGCAGTGAGGGAGGTTTAGGTTGGACATTAGGAAAAACTTCCTGCCAGGGTGGTTAATCACTGGAATAAATTGCCTGGGGAGGTTGTGGAATCTCCATCCCTTGAGATATTTATGAGCAGGTTGGACAGACACCTGTCAGGGATGATCGAGGTCCTGCCGTGAGGGCAGGGGACTGGACTTGATGATCTCCCGAGGTCCCTTCCAGTTCTAGTGCTCTATGATTCTATGATTGGTGAAGCCAGCCCCACGGTCCTGAATATCGGGGAGCGGGCACCACAGGCCCATATCTCTCGCCACCCATTTGTGGCAAAAGTCGGCCCTCCCGCTGGTTAAATGGCAGCCATCGCCTGCCACTAGTGGCAGGTGCAAATCAATCCATGCACAAAATAGGACGGGTGGCACAAGCACCTTTAAACCCCACCCTGCTGAGGGGCGATTTCCCCGATACGCATTGCCAGGGCAGAGCCTGGGCGTGCGTTGCTGGGAACCAGGAGTTCTAAAGTTCTCACGTAAGCCCTGCCACCGATTCTGTGCGACCTTGGGCAATTCTATGAGACCAATGGCTCAGATCCCATTGGCATGTAACTGGGGTGATTCTATTCACTGTTTAGGACTCTTGTGCAGCTCAGTTAGACAGTGTCTGCAAAGGATTATGAATTAGTATTGTCATTCGCTTAACGTACAGGGGAAGCAGGTTATTTTCACAGCGTGTGTGCACGAGCGTGCACAAGTGTTTCACGTGGAGACAGCTCGATTCTGGTGTCTGGCCTCCTTAAGAAAGCACCTGAAGGAATGGCAGGAATGTGACAGGCCCAAAAGGCAAATTAGTTCCCGCTGGTATCTGCAGGCAATTGTTGGGTTCCGTGTTACACAGTGGCCAGTGAAAAGGAAATGTTTGTGGGGCAACACCCAGATGTCCCTCCCTCTGCCACACGACAGTAGAGCACTTTCATTAAGAATAGTGAGGAATTTTCCAGTGTATTCAGTAATTTCCCACCCTCTCCTCTACTCCTAAGTGATGATTTCATGTGTAACTGGCAGGAGATGAAATTTCTACATATTGAGTTTCTCTCTCTCTCTCTCTCTCCCTCTCTCTCTCCTTCCCTCCCTTCTCTCCCCAGCTCCACTCTCTCTTTTCCAGTCCCCAGATAGAAACAGTAATTCCTCCTATATAAAAATGGGGGGTGGGAACATTTTCCTTTCGTTTCAAGCCTATAACATAGTTGCGCAGGCTAATTATAAAATAATGTGTAAGCCTTTGGGATTGAGACAGAAGGTTACGAAAAATGCTTTAAAAGTCCCAGCGCTGCAATAGAAGAATTTGATTAACTGAAACAAAGCAGGGCTTGGGAAAAAGTTTCAAAAACAAAGTATGCCAAGTCTGTTCTTCTAAACTTATTTCCGCGTCTGCTGCGTGTCACCCTTTCGGTGATGCATGGGGAGCCTCCCACACACCTCAGTGAAAAATATCATTAAACATTTACTTTCCTTCCTAGCCTTTCGGCGCTGAAACGCACAAAGGGGGCGTGGATTTCTTCCCCGTGCTCAGGTGTTGGTGTGGTGAGGAGTAGTTCCTTACCCCCGGAGGATAAGTCTCTAAGTAAACTGGGCTGTTTAAAAAGACTCTTCGACACCATGGGTACGTCTAGACTACATGCCTCTGCCGACAGAGGCATGTAAAATAGGCCACCCGACATAGTCACTGAAGCGGGGATTTAAATATCTCCGGCTTCATGAAAATAAAAATGGCCGCCGCACTGTGCCCGCTCAGCTAATTGTCGGCAAGCGCGGCAGTCAAGATGCGGATCAGCCGACAGGGAAAGCCTTTGTCGACTTCTCCTGTAAACCTCGTATCATGAGGCATAAGGGACAAAGTCTTCCCCTGTTGACCGATCCGCGTCTTTATTGTCGCGCTGTGCTGACAATCAGCTGAGAAGGGAACACCGCGGCGGCCATTTTTATTTTAATGACGCTGGGGATATTTAAATCCCCGCTTCATTGACTATGTCGGGTAGCCTATTTTACGTGCCTCTGTCAGCAGAGGCATGTAGTCTAGACGTACCCCATGACAGTAGGAGATAGGCCATGCCTGTCAGTTTGGAGGGGCCAGGAGAGCAGAGGGACAATTCTGCCTCCACTCTAGGGCTGTGTCTACACTAGGAGAATATTTTGAATTTACTCAAAAAAAACAACAAGGGGTCTGGTAGCACTTTACAGACTAACGAAACATGTCGACGGTATCATGAGCTTTCGTGGGCACAGCCCACTTCTTCAGATGACCAGAGTTATGAAGAAGAAGAAGAAGAAGAAGTGGGCTGTGCCCACGAAAGCTCATGATACCATCTACATGTTTCGTTAGTCTGTAAAGTGCTACCAGACCATTTGTTGTTTTTTCTGTAGCAGACTAACTTGGCTACCCCCCCGAAGCTCTTGAATTTATTCAGTTCGACTTCTGGGCCCCTGATTTTACAAATTTGACCTTCCGTGTCCTCACTCCGGGGAAGCATCGAATGCAGTCTGAGGCAAGCTCCGTCAGCATGCTACCTCAGACTCAGAGCCCCAGGAAGTCCTCTGGGGAATTGCGGAAGGCCTCTCAGAGCCCGATGAGTTCAAATTAGCAGCACCGGAGCGTCTGCACCAATTTTAATTCGGATTTACAAGTTTGGGAGGAGCGTTACTCCTCGTGAAAAGCACAACTAGAGAGTTCCAATTCCACAGCCCTTATTCCGGAATAACGGGCTTGGTAGTGTGGACCAGTCACTTACAAATTTGAGCTTGGTGGGGGGAGGGGTATTTCGGACTAAGGTCCTCGTGTAGACCAGGCCTAGGGGGCTAATAGATCTGGACCAGGGCCGTATCTGACAGGCCCGACTAGGCAGAGAGGAACGCTGACAGATGTAGCCTTTCCCACAGCGCAAAAGAGACTCACCACAGCGTCCCACCAACATGAGCGTCTCCATGTATGACTGGCTAGATGGTACGCTGCAGCCAGCAGAGACTGGCTGGGCTTTGGGGGGAGGATAACACAGCTCCTGGGAGAACGAGCTTCCTTCTGGCAGCCTCCCCAAAAGCCAGTGGCTGCAGGGAGAAAGTCGGGTTTGCAGCAAGCGCAGGCACAGTGGCAGGGGACAAGCAATAACCGTTACCTTCAGCAACTGCAGCCCAGAGGAGTGGGGCCCTGGAGCACAAAGCCAAGACGGAGGAGAGGCCTTTCTATGTCTAGCCATGGGAAACCGTAGCAGCTGCTTGTAGTTCTGCGTCCTGGGCCAGCGGGGTGTCAGAAGTGTTGCTGGGTCCCCTCCTCCCACCCTGCTCCTCAGAGGGAGCTCCACAGGTGTCCCCTCCACACGCTGTGGAGAGCCGAAACGTCGTCTCTGAGAGCGCCTGGGTGGATGGATTCGAGATCAAGCCATGAGGGGTGGGAAAGGCACCTTGAGCAGAGGAAGGGCAGTGAAACGCCCCCCCGCCCCACCCCCGAATCTTTGTTTGAAAACATCTTTCAGCAGGAAAACTGACGGTGCGAGACAGCGTGTCCTGCAGTTGAGCCTTCATGCGGCCGGCAGGTTGAGCGGAGGGTAAATCCAGTGGGAACGAGAGATTTGTCAGGCCAGTCATTTAAAACAGGTGCCCACCAGAGCATTCTTGAGTGGGGTGGAAACGGGAGCGGGATGGGGGTTGGGTTTGTACCCAAACATAGCACCCCAGGGCTGGAAGAGACCTCAGGAGTCATCGAGTCCAGCCCCCTGCCCAAAGCAGGACCAATCCCAACTCAATCAGCCCACTCAGGGCTGTGTCAAGCCAGGATTTAAACACCTCTAGGGATGGAGATTCCACCCCCTCCCTAGGGAACCCATCCCAGTGCTTCCCCACCCACCTAGGGAAATAGTTTTTCCTAATATCCAACCTAGACCTCCCCACTGCAACTTGAGACCATTGCTCCTTGTTCTGCCATCCGTCACTACTGAGAACAGCCTCTCTCCAGCCTCTTTGGACGCCCCCCTTCAGGAAGTTGAAGGCTGCTCTCAAATCCCCCCTCACTCTTCTCTTCTGCAGACTAAACAAGCCCAAATCCCTCAGCCTCTCCTTGTAAATTCATGCCACCACTCAGTAGGGGCCCCTCTGTTATGGCAAGAAGCTCTGTGCATAGCTTACAATCCCCTGGCTTTTTAAAAGCATCTCTTTCCAATACACCCACTGAACTGCTTCTCAGAGGCTGGTTAGTGAGTGAGACGATTTTATGCGGACTGGGTCTGAAGGACGTGTCCTGGGCTGGTTTTAAGTTTGGTGGATTTTTTTTCAAGGAAGTTCAATGGGAGAAATCATCAGGTGATGAGCGGGAAAGTGCGTCGCGCTGTCTGGGGTGGTCCATGACCATGAGTGGCAGTCTGAGGGCAGCCAGACATGCCCAGCCAAATCCCCAAACCAGTCACAGGATCGATTGTCAGATTTCACTGACTCGGTAACAAGCATGAGCTCCGAAGACATTGTAACACCCTCACTATGCAGCCATGGTCCATCTCCTCGGGCATGTCAGGCTATCCTGCCACTCAGGCAAACCGGACTGTATGACGATGGTCACTTTACACCAAAAATCGCAGCTCTGGTTCAGGTTACTCCCAGTTCCAAAGGACCAGTTGCATACCGCAGGTCAATTACACCCAGATCTCAAATCGAAACAGTGCCTGCAGCTAGTCCTGTAATGTACTACCTAAAGATTTAAAGGGTATGTCTACACCTACCAGGATCAGCACTACAGGATCAATCCACTGGGGCTCAATTTAGTGAGTCTAGTGAAGACCCACTGAATCAACCACAGATGGCTCTCCTGCAAACTCCAGAACTCCCCCAGAACGAGACACCCAAGCGATGAGAGTTTCTCCCGTCACCCAAGCATGGTAAAGACACCACAATAAGTCGACCGAAGTGATATCGACTAATTGTACGTTATTCACGTAGCTGGAGTTCCGTAACTTAGGCCAACTGCGCCCTGTATTGTAGACCAGGCCTGAGAGAAGAAAGGAGTCATTTCCAAGGTTAGAACAGGAAACACACAACTCAGTTACAGTCTTAGATTTTAAAAGGCCATAGAAGCTTGGAGCATACCCGGCCCTTCGGACTGCCCAGTGCGAAGCAGCATGGGGATCTCTTGCTTATGTTTAGGAATCTTTGCTCCTCTGAGTCCAGACAGCATAAAGATCCAGCTTCTCCTTGTTTCTGATTTTTATCCCCTCTCCCCAGGGGTGGGCAAATACCAGTCAATAGGCCGGATCCAGTCTGCCAGGGTTAGCCCCTGGCATGTCCTCATCACTATATTCACCTGCGCCTCGCAAGTAAGGGCAGTCACAACTCCTATTGGCTGCGGATCACTGTTTCCAGCCAATGGGAGCTGCGGGAAGTGGTGTCCCACCACTCCTACCACTCCCATTGGCCAGGAACAGCGATCTGCCAGCCGGAGCTGTGATCACCTGCGGAGGCCCGGATAAATATCACAGCGGCCTAACCCTGGCAAATCATCAACATTTAATTGCCCATCCCTGGTGCAAACTGACAGAACAAACATCAACGCCTGATTCCTCTTCAGTGAGTAGAGCCGGGAATCCACAAAGTCTTTGTCCTTTGGATGTTTTCCGGTGGCTCATTTGATTTCAGAGGCCCTGCTGTCTGCAGGAACAGCACTTGGCACTAATTAACGCTTCTCTCCTGCTTGGTGAGGTCCACAATCCCAGAGGCTTCCCAGGCAAACACTCCGTGTAACTTTATACCATGGGCCAGAGAAAATTCTAAGTAAGATCAATGCACGCAGCAGCCTACACTAGTCATAAGGTCGAGACACCAAACCCATTCTTTCACCTCTAATTTATCTTAACAAGGCAAACATGCAGGTAGGCCGGACTGGTTTCCAGTTAGTGACTGACACCCACCAGCCAGTGTTCCCTGAGCGCTTGGGTCCGCCACCCAGGAAAGATTCCAATGCTGCCCAGCTGATTAGCAGAGCACCCATAGACGGCACCATGTGTTTCTACTGGTGGTGCGCATCTGCACCAGCCTTGGTGCACAGAACAAAATTTAGTCCACACACAGATGGAAAAATCAGAGGAAACAGTGCCACCAACTGTGTACTGGGTGAGATTCGGCATTTCCTTCCCATCTATCTGTTACTTACTTACACACACACACACACACATACACAGGGACTGGCTGTTACACACACACACACACACACACAAACACACATATACAGGGACTGGCTGTTACACACACACACACACACACACACACGGGGACTGGCTGAGATTTCGTTATCCCCGGAATGCCAAACCATGTGTTGCATGTTCCATACAAGCCAGATAACGGGTCCATGAATGGATGGCTGTCCCTACTGTTTCATATTTGTGGAGATTTCCTACTTAGTTTAAATCAATGTTCTGATTGTATCAGCCATAAAGTTTTATGGAGGCGGGGGGAGAGATGGAAAGTTTTCCTCTTCAAACTGACTGTTCTCCTCTCTGCGAGAACGTTAATTTTATCCTCTTTGCTCATTTGCCTAATCTGCAAATTACATCCTCCTGGATTCTGGTTCCATACTATTGGAAAGAAACAAGCCTTCTAGATCTCCCCTCTGCTTCCAGCTTGAATACTCTTTGCATTATCTTGATGGCCTTAATCTCTTTCTCCTCCTCCCCACCGGCCTTTCAAGGAAGCAGCAAGCACACCAGCCACACTCAGTGTGTCAGCCAGGAAAAACAATCCCGACTCCTGCATTGTGCTCAGCCCCTTGGCCGGGGCTCTCATTCTTTTATTTTTTCCAGCAGCAGAGAGTGTGGGAAGGAATAGAACTGTGGGAGGGAGGATTAGGGATTCTAGGATCCGCTCCACCCTTGCAGAAATCCTTTATTTCCTATTGGGAAGGAACACAATTTGGAGTCAATCTGGAAGCCAAGCCTGAGTGGCTCAGAAGCAGGGGATTGGCTAATATTGCAATAAGCTACGTACCTTATGTTTCAGGACGCTTGTCCATTTCGGTAAGGGCACAGGCACGCGTGCCCCCAGCTCTGATCACTTTTAAAGCGACCCCAGGCTACTTGGGATGCATGCAGGGCTAAGAATAGAGTAGGGTGGGAGAACCTCTTTTGGAGCGGGGGCCACTGACCCACAGAACAGTCGGCCAAGGGCCGCACACAGGTGAGAAGCCAAAAAACCAACCCTCACTGTTGTGGCCCCGACTGAGAAGCAGAAAGACACTCCCCACACTCGCCTCGCACACCAGAGCCTGAGGGGGGGGCCAGGCAAGTAGATTTTGTTGTTCCAGCCCCACAGATAACCAATGCTAGGGGGAGCCTGTAGCCTCAGGGGTCAGATCCAGGCAAGCCGGGGGCCACATCTGGTCCCTGGGCATTACATTCCCCACCCCTGGAATAGAGGAGGCTATGTAAGCCTCATGGGAATGCATGAGGGGTGAAAATCCTCTCTCGGTGTACTTTAGTCCTGCTTCAATGCTGCACGTTAGGTTTAAGTAGCAGTGAAATGGCTCAAAGTTCTTGCGCTCACTGTCTCTATGGGTCTCAGAGGGAGAGCCGTGTTAGTCTGTAACTCTGAAAACGAGTGGTCCTGTGGCACCTTAGGGTATGTCTAGACTGCATCCCTCTGTCACCAGAGGGATGTAGATGAGGCAGGTTGACATTGCAAATAAGGCAGGGATTTAAATATCCGGCACCTAATTTGCATAAAAATGGCCGCCGCATTTTGCCGACTCGGCACTTTGTCGGCAAAAAGCGGCAGTCTAGAGGGGGATCTGTCTAGAAAGAAAGTCTTTTCCGACAGATCCCTTATGCCTCCTGCATATGGGTCTTGCTTTGGGCAGGGGCTGGACTCGATGACTCCTGAGGTCTCTGCCAGCCCTGGAATTCTATGATTCTGTGTGCAATGGGGACTTTGCAAATCAGAACAAATGGATTCCTGTAGTAAAGCCATTTGTGTCCCCTGGCCTGGGAGATGTCCGGTCCCATCAACAGAGGCTCGTTTTCTGAACACAACCACTGCCCAGAGTGACTCCCACTGAACCTGTGGGCCAAGGCAGGGGTGCCCACACTGGTTTACCTAGACCAGCCCTGAGGTAAACCTGGCTCTGACCAGCCTGCTATGGCCGGGACTGAAGTACCACCCAGGCTGGAAGTGTGCTGTACTTCCTGGGGAAATACAGCCACCAGAAAACGAGATGCCCCCAGGCTAAGACCTCCCATGTGCTAGCTCAGCAACCTCTTATCTCCCTCCCCTCCATATTTTACACGCGTCCCTCCTTCCATGCTTCTCGCCCCATTTCTTCATTCATCCTAGGCTCCTCCACCCTTCTGCTGCTTCTGGTCTGCTTCTCCTCCGGCCAGTTGCTGTCTTCCCACTCATCCAGCTCACCCAGTTCTCTGCTTTCCATTGCCTCCTGTCCCTCTTCTCATCCCCCTCTGTTCTTTCTCTTCCATCTCCTCCCATCCCTCCTCCATCTTCTCCCATCTCTCCTCCAGTTCTTCTCATCCCTCCTCCATCTCCTCCCATCCCTCCTCCATCTCCTCGCATCTCTCCTCCAGTTCTTCTCATCCCTCCTCCATCTCCTCCCATCCCTCCTCCATCTCCTCACATCTCTCCTCCAGTTCTTCTCATCCCTCCTCCATCTCCTCCCATCCCTCCTCCATCTCCTCGCATCTCTCCTCCAGTTCTTCTCATCCCTCCTCCATCTCCTCCCATCCCTCCTCCATCTCCTCACATCTCTCCTCCAGTTCTTCTCATCCCTCCTCCATCTCCTCGCATCTCTCCTCCAGTTCTTCTCATCCCTCCTCCATCTCCTCCCATTCCTCCTCCATCTCCTCGCATCCCTCCTCCAGTTCCTCTCATCTCCTCCCATCCCTCCTCCAGTTCCTCTCATCTCCTCCCATCTCTCCTCCAGTTCCTCTCAATTCCCTCTTTGCTCATCTCCTCCTCTCTGCCCCTTTTCTGCATGTTCTCTCTCTCCATTCTGCATAGCTTTCTTTCATTTTAGACCCTTCTCCTTGGTGTCCTCTCTCTTGGTCTCCTTCCCTCTGCCTCCCTTGACTCGCATCTCTCTCCGCTTTCTGCTTTCTTCCCACTTTCTCGGAGTAATACCAGGGAAGCTGCAGCTCAGAGCCCTAATTTGTGACGCAGGCCGTGGAACTGTTCTTGTGGCCCTCGCTTGCCCACAGGAGACCCAGCTGCGATAATAAGGCACCAATGAATCCCAGCAGCCAATTTTCTGTTTCAACTCCTGGCATTATTTTGCATTCAGCACCCCTCCCATCCCCCATCTCGGATTGCACACCGGCCAATGCGCAAGGAGCCACAAAAATATTTATAGAAGGCCTTCTAAAAGTCAGCGCTTCTCTCTTCTTTTCAGTAAACATGGTGATGGTGGAATTTCAAATGCAGGCGCAAATTCTCCAGGGGAAGGATTTATACCGGCGCAGGAATGAGTCCTTATTTGTCAGCTGTTAGTCTTGGCAAGCTGGAAAATGTTTTTCCCCAAATGTATTTTACACTCATAATTACTGCATGCTGGGTTTATATAAAAAAAACCCCATAACTTTAAATGTGTGGCACACACTATTAAAATGTATATAGAATTCCCGGGCACACTGAAGGAAAATAACGCTGAAAAGAGTGTGAGAAAGAGTTGCGCGGGGGGAGGGGAGGAATTTTATTTTATTTGTGTATTTTGCTCTGTGCTAAACTTCAGTTGTTTCCATTTCTCCAGTGGCCAGGACTGTTGCACCCTTGCATGTGCAGTCTGAAACCTGGGTTTTGTTAGAGGACAGCGCCATCTAGCAGGGAAAAGAACGGATGCTTGCCCCCAAGAGCGACAAAACGCCAGACATGGGGGGAAAGGGCTGTATTATTTTCTAACAACGTTTGTTTAAATTCAAAAGCAGGTTTTAATCAGCGTGCATATGCAGATCCCTTGGGGGAGGTTGCTTATAGCTACTGCGTGCTGGGTCAATATAAAATAACCTCATGGCGCTGTGTGAGCATAACTACTTGTCCACAACTCCTTCTCTGTGTGCGTGCTCGAAGATTTGCAGAAACCGGGTTTTCCTGCGGTATACTCATCATGTACAACATTTGCAATTTGCACTGAGCAGATTAGCGGCAGGACTGGCATGAGCTGCGCACGTTCATTCCGTAAATGATGGTACAAAGGATGCATTTTATTCATCATTTCTAGTGTCCGCGGTCTGCAGAGCTAGGAACGCAGGAATTATAAGGTTGGCTCTGACCAAAGGTCTGTGTCTGGGGCCATGTCTACACTGCACCTTTTTTTCGGAAAAAGGTACACAAAATGCATTGTGCATTTTGCGTACCTTTTTCCACTTTTTTTTCGGAAGAGGCTTTTCTGAAATTTGGCCCGTCTAGACATACCCTGGCAGGGGGCGGTACCAGTTACTTCAGAGGAAGGAGCAGAAAGAAAGACCCTGCCCTCTTGTAACTCTGCCTTCCCCTCCCCGGCCCATCATTTAGAAATTGGGTTATGCTCTCCCCAAGGATAAAGAGAAGAAACTTGCTCATAATTTCAAATACAGACTGATCCATCTCTCTCTGAACTCAAACAGAGTTTATCCATTGACTTCAGTATATGGTGGATTAAGACCAGAATGAATTCACTGAAGAATTTCACAATCTCTTCGCAAACAATTTGCTAGCAGGATAGCGGGGGCGGAGGGCAAAATTCATTGCTTCAATTATTCATTGTGAATTATTCTTGTGGCTCTGCACAGCTGAAGTCTCCCTAAACTGAATCAGCCCTGGAAAAAGCTGCGAATGCCCTTACGGCCTAATATCAATATTGTCAACTGTCAATTCAGTAAATATTCACACAGCTGCCAAGACTTTCATGCTAAATTTGAGTTGCATATTTAAAAAAAATAAAATAAAATGCAACAGAACAGTTGGACACAAAACAATTCCATTTTCACATTTTACTCTTGCAAGGCCGGAAAAATCCGAACTCGTGCATTGCGGAAAGATAGTCTAGTGGTTAGCGCACTAGGCTGAGGAAAGCCAGGCTCGGTTCTCTGCTCCACAGACTGGCTGTGTGACTTTTGACAAATGGTTACAACTCTCTCTGCCTTACTTCTACATCTGGGAATTGGGAAGAACGGCTATTCCCTTCCTCACCGGGGTGCTCTGAGGATAAATGCATGTGTTGAGAATGTATCTATATTAAAGATACCATGCTGAGAAGGGCCGTATAAGAACCTCAGACAGTAGATACATTCTCTCACCTAGCTCCACCTACCTTTGCTGTCTAATGACAAGAAATCTCCAAGTAGCAGGACACTTGCAAGCTAACAGCGCCCCAACCTATTGCAATGTATCTACGGTGGATGCTATTTCAAAAACATGGGCACTGGTTTTCTGACCTTTTTCAGTCTGCACTCTGGCTAAGCTGGGGTTTCCCAAAGGGTGCTCCGTGGACTCTGGCACTCCTTGCGAGGAATCCAGGGGTCCACGAGAAAGCCTTAATGACAGTTGTATGGCCCTGTTATTTTCTTACGAATTTTCTGATCGTTTTCTCGGGGGGGGGAAGTACGTATAAGAAATATCCAAAAAATAAAAATTGAATTCCAAAATTTTTGTCTATTTATTTGGGCACCTATTGACTTAAAAATCACGCTATTTTAAGGGCTCCACCAAATTTCAGGACCCCATAAGGGCTCCACGGCTGAAAAAAGTTGGGGAAACCCTGGATTACAGAGACCACATCACACCAAGAACACTGACCCATCTCTCCAGGCCCTGATCCATAGCTCCCAGCAGCCTTTGCTGCCATAACGAAAGCTCTGTCCTGCTCTGAAAAGGGGCTCTAGAGATGGTCTCACCGAGGTCCACATTTATTATCTGTCAATAACTTCAGAGCAAAGCATCTTCATTTTTCGCCTTCCTCTTTAGCGTGGGGTACAGATCACAGCTGGAGGATTCTCTGCATCTTGGGGTCTTTGAACCATTGTTTCAAGGACTTCAATATCTGAGATATAGGTGAGAGGATTATTCTAGGAGTGGGTGGGTGAGATTCTGTGGCCTGCGTTGTGCAGGGGGTCAGACTAGATGATCATAATGGTCCCTTCTGACCTTAAAGTCTATGAGTCTATTTGCCAACCAAAAGATTCTCCCTCTAATTGGAGAAGTGGGTTCTTACTGGCTCCTGCATCATCAGCATTCACTGAAACTTCATTAATTATTCTGTTGCTTATAAATTAATGTAGTCATCATTATTCATCCATCTACAATTTAAGCACCAAAATTCTACCTGGAGCTATGCCAGTATAGACAGGCCTTGCTTTGGGATCCTTGCAACAATTATCGGGTGTATTTAATACAAGAAAATCCAGTTCCTCTTCTTGGTCAATGCCAGCTGAAAGTGTAGAATCATAGAATAGAATCATACAATGGGAGGGTTGGAAGAGACCTCAGGAATCATCAAGTCCAGCCCTCTGCCCAAAGCAGGACCAACCCCAACTACATCATCCCAGCCAGGACTTTGTCAAGCCGGGACTTAAAAACCTCTAGGGATGGAGATTCCACCCCCTCCCTCGGGAACCATCCCAGTGCTTCCCCACCCTCCTGGGGAAATAGTTTTTCCTAATATCCAACCTAGACCTCCCCCACTGCAACTTGAGACTGTTGCTCCTTGTTCTGTCATCTGCCACCACTGAGAACAGCCTCTCTCCAGCCTCTTTGGACCTCCCCCTTTCAGGTAGTTGAAGACTGCGATCAAATCCCCCCTCACTCTTCTCTTCTGGAGACAAAACAAGCCCAAATCCCTCAGCTTCTTCTTGCAAGTCATGTGGCTCCAGCCCCTACTCATTTTTGTTGCCCTCCGCTGGACTCTCTCCAATGCATCCACATCCTTTCCGTAATGAGGGGCCCAGAACTGGATGTAATACTCCAGGAGGCGAAGGTCATGAAAACAGCACAGGGTAAAAAACACCATTCAATGAGAGTTTTCCACAGTTTTGGCCTGATCCCCTACTCCTCATAGACTCTTATTATGCCTGGAGAGTAAATTTGCTGAGTAAGATGGTGTTAGTTTTATAAGGTCGCTTGTCAAACAAAATCTGCAGTTTGTGGTGCCGTCATCTTAAAGTACCGTTATTAACAACCTCCCTTCGCCAAATTAATGTCCTTTCACGATAAGCAGGCAGCCTCTGCTAGGTAAAGACAGGTGAACACTCTATTGTTACCATCACAATGACATATGTGATTGTCCAGCGTCTGCAATGGGGTAGGCAATTGAACACTGAACAGTGACATTAGTGGTCATTCTTAGAGATCATTCCCCAGGATAGCTGTTATCATGTTTGCTTTCCTCCGATACAGTGGAAAATCACATACTTCACTGAGTTTGCTGCATTTTATAAAGAGCTTGTAATTGTGTACTCCACTTTCAATTGAAAGTTCCTTCGGATAAGGTATTATTTTGCTTTCTGCCCCCATAAATCATGGCTCCAAAAAGGATTCGTCCCATTTATAACCACCCTTGTGGTTATAGGTGTCTCTGATTTACATACAATTTTGGAGAATCAAGGATGGTAGTTTCATAAATTCTTGTCATAATGACATCTGATTGTGTGGAATTTGAGAGGTAAAGAGGTTAAGACTAGCTTTTCTTTGACAAATTGTGTGTGTGTGTATGTGTGTATTAGTGTTAGAGCTGGTGAGAAATTTTTTCCTCAAATTACTTTTCATCAGAAATGGGCATTTTTCATGAAAAAAATGCTGACCTTATCCAAAATTCCATTTTTTGTACCCTTTTCTCTGAATTTTAAATCCTGTATCACTGTCATTTTGAAATTGTTATGAAATTTGTTTACTAACCCCCACATTCTCATATTGAAAAACGAAGATTCTTCAGTAAACCAAAAAGAAATCAAAAAAGATTTTGGAAGAGATTTTTAGAAAACATTTTAAATCTACTTTCAAAAAAGTATACAAAAAAAGGGCCCCCGCAGAAAGGAAACAACTTTTGTCCGACATTTTGAACTTACTTTTGACCAGTTCAGATAGTGCAGAGATGGGAGAGTCAGCGTTCGTAAGAATTTCTCAGATCTGCTTTCATCGCCAAATTTATTTAATTTTACAGATTACAATACAGCTAGGTTGCCTACACAAACATGCACATTATCTAGCATAGTGCATCTTGTGTATGTTTTAGAACATAGATGAGAACAGCAAGGAAAACGCATGTGCATACATTTATACAAATACACACAGAAATTCTATATGAGGACTGCTAAAGGCAAAAATCTTCATCTCTTTGCAAATTTCTTAGAAGGACTTTGCAAAAGAACTTCAACACACCCACCCTGGTGATGCACCGCACATCCTAGCCGCACAAGCATTTCGGGTGACTCTTTCAAGGAAGATATGAAAGTCCCATTCTTTCACTGGAGGATGCAGAGAACTGCGGGTCGTCTGGTTCTGGGGAGACTTACTGTATAATATCTGAAATTGCTAGACATTTGAAGACAGAACTCTCTTTCTCCTTTGAGTATTGCATCTTAAGTGCCAGCCAGAGATGATTTATACATGCTCATCCTTATTATGGGCTACACATAATAAAGGCATGATAGAAATCATATCTGCATAGATTCAGGCAGTTCCAAGAGAGCTGCTGCCAGCTTTGTTTGACAAGACACTCAATCAAGTGAAAAGGTTCAAACTATTCCAGGAGGGACCTCCATGCGTTTTTAAAACCCAGCATTTGTATCCAGATGGCCTACACGAGAGTAACATGAGTACTTAGTCACCCAAAGTTGCATTTCGTAAAGAGGAAAAATATTTTGAGATTGGCGGCCGGTATTATAAAGTGAACATTTTAGTTGTTTTATCATTTCAATATGCTCCAATGCATCCCTGTGTGTTTCTCCTCCCAAAAAGGCTGAAAGAAAGGATGTAAATATGATCCCGGGGAAAGGAAATGATAATGTGCTTTATACGTCGTTTCATTAATTGGATGAGGGGGGCGTTTCCCATGATACTTTTTAATACCTTTAAAATCTCTCCTAGAATCTCAGTTGGTCTTTGCAGTGCAGGGTGAGTTTCCAAAAATAGATGCTTACAGAGGACTATAACACTTGGGAGAATTGTACAGAGAAAGCAGTTAAAGCAATAGGGATTCACGTTCCTTAGAATGCATCCAATTTTCTGTGGAATTTCCCAATGTTTCTGTGAGGGCCCAATTCTTCCAAACATGAGTAATCCCACTGCAGTCAATATACCTACTCAGGCCATGACTACACTAGGAGATTAGTCCAAATTTACTAAGTTCGACTTCTGGGTACCCGATTTTACAAATTCGAATAGCATTATTCCTCAGGAAAAACAGGACTACAGGGTTCAATTTCCACAGTCCCTTATTCCAGAATGACGGGCTTGGGAGTGTGGACATAACACTTATAAAATTGACCTTGGGGGGAATAATTTCAGACTAAGGGCCTCATGTAGACCAGATCACACAGAAGTAAGGATTTACTCAATCAAGCAAAAAGGTTCAGAAAATTCCAGGAGGAACCCTCTGCGTTTTTAAGTCCCTACATTTGTATCCAGACAGCAGAAACCCTACATGAGAGTAACATTAGTACATAGTCACCCGAAGTGACATGCTTTGATCAAACAAAATGGGATAGTTGCCAGCCCTGATAGAACAAAAGGAAGATTCCATCTCGGTCCAGCTAAACGTTTTAGAGGGGGAATTTTTTTTTTTTTTTTTTTTTTTTTGCCATCCCTGAAATACTAAAACTTCCTCCCCTTCCCTCTTTTCCTTGGGACTCTGGGATAAACTAACAGCAGAGAATGTCACTTGGTACAAAATGTGTTGCATGTTGGCCAAGCGGCTGAGCTGTAAGAAAATGCTGAAAAGTAAAACATTCACTCTTCCTGCTCTTATAAAGCTGACAGTTTGATAAAACATTTCGAGGTGTAATGTTCAAATCGGAGGTGAATTAAAAAATGTAATAATAAAGTTAAATGTAAGTGTTTTAACGTATAATTCTTTGGAGAGCTCCGTTTTATGTCGGACTAGCAAATGAAGTAGCACTAGTCTTTATTAACGGGACGAACAGATAGAGTAGCTTTAAATCACTAAAGTAATAAAATCTGCACCAGGGCTAGCACCTTGAAAGGCTCTTGGAGAGAAGATAGCATACACATGCAATTAAAACAATGCTTATAAAATACTAAGATGTTAATTGGGTTTGGTCCCAGAAGCCCTAGCAATACAGTATGTCAGAAGTTAGCTGGTTTGAAGTTTAGAAAGAGTGGTTTAATTTGTACACCTTGTCCTAATTACGGAGCTTTCTGCAGCCTGTGTATCTGCCTGGTTTATTGTCGCTTGGAGCTTTGTAAAACAAACACACGCCCGTTAATTGGGCTATTGCAATGGAAAATTGGGCTGCAGTACCGAAACCTTTCTTGCTAGAGTGGCTTTATTTATTTATTTATTTATTTATTTTTACGGCTGGTAATGAATGCTGCCGGAGTGTCAGGCCAGACGGATTTGTATGGTGTGCAGTTTGGAACTCGGTTATCCCGCTGGCCCCCAAGAGCAGGCCATACAGGGAAAACAAAGACTAGCGCCACGCCGCCTTGCTGAGCCAGTGGCCTGGAGCCCCAGCTCACTGATTTATGTCTTTCAACCCCCTCCCGGCCAAAAAAAATATTCTAGGTGGTCTAAATGCTCCTGTGCCCACATGAAAGAAATGGCCATAAGAAGGGAGATTACCAGGGTTGTTTCACGAGCCGGTCTGCTTTGTGGCGCACCTGATGTGAGTCAGGCAAGGTCGTGGATTTTTCTCAGAGTCCATAAATAAATATAGAATGCCAATAAGGTAGAAGAACGGGGATACTGCTGCTCTACTTCTAGTTAGGACTTTCTCTTTGGGCTTTATTTGCGTCTTTTGGCAGACAGTCATTGGCTTGTATTGACAAAGGCTTTTTCCAAGCGAGTCAAAATCAGGATTTAACTCGTCCCTGGGAGGGGCCCTTTCAAATCTTGCTTCAGGCACAAGGGCAATGAGTTTGGGGGGGATCTCCGGATTTAACTGTGAGGGTTTTTAGACACATCCCCAAAGCGCTGGAACGATGCACCGGCTTCGCTGCGAAGGAGTCTGATGCATTTTGCAGTCTCTTTGCTGTTACCCTGGAAGTCACTGGAATGAGACTGATGTAAAACTTGCACGAGTGGGAGGGAAATCAGGCCCTTTGGAACCAAGCCGCAGGTGAGAACAGCCCCGCCGGGTGTCCCGGAGGGCAGGGGGGTGCCGCAAACAGGGCTGGATTACCCAATAGGCAGACTAAGCACTTGCTTAGGGCACCAGCAAAGCAGGGGCACCAAAAAAAATGAGATTTTACGGGATAGTATTGTTTTTAATTTGAATTACATATGGGGGGGCACCATCATATTTTCAGTGCTTAGGGCCTCTAAAGGTCTTAATCCAGCCCTGGCCGCAAAGGTAGCGTTATACCAACTTCTCTGCTCCCCCCATATTGTGACAGTGTGGGGCCAGTTCTGCCTACCCCCCAACATCATGCTCGGTGCATCATGTCAAGTGAGGATGCTTCTTGGCAGGAGAGTTTGCTCCCTAGGTCTGATCTGATTCCCTTGGCCAGACCTTTGGGGACTGGATGTGTGTGAAAGAGAAGAACTGAAAACACAGGCACCCCGCTCTGGCTCATTGTCTCCAGGGCTGGTATCCAGCTCTGTTTGTTGGTGACAGGGGCACGCGTACATCTCTGAATCCCATCAGCTGAGGACTTGGCCTGCTGCCAAGAGTCCAAGTCCCTCTGAATCAGATCTTCATCTGTCCAAGGTACAGTAAACTCTAGGATCCCGATCTTCCTAGGTATTTATGCTTTTTAAATTAGGGCCAACATTCCCACTAATCTTTTCCATCCATGTGTGGATTTTTTCCATCCATGTGCAGAATAATTTTTTCAAGTGCCTTAAAAAAGGCTCTAGAGGAGATCCTGGCAATTATAGACCGATAAGTTTAACATCAGTACCAGGCAAATTAGTAGAAACACTAGTAAAGAGTAAAATTGCAAGGCACATAGAAGAGCACGAATTGTTGGGCAAAAGTCAGCATGGTTTCTGCAGAGGGAAGTCGTGTCTAACTAATCTGTTAGAATTCTTTGAAGGGGTTAATAAACATGCAGACAAGGGGCACCCAGTGGATATAATATACCTAGATTTCCAGAAAGCCTTTGACACGGTCCCACACCAAAGGCTTTTACGTAAATTAGGTGGTCATGGGATAGGAGGAAAGGTCCTTTCATGGATCAAGAATTGGTTAAAAGACAGAAAACAAAGGGTGGGAATAAATGGTAAATTTTCACAATGGAGGAGGGTAACTAGTGGTGTTCCCCAGGGGTCAGTACTGGGACCAATCCTGTTCAACTTGTTCATCAATGATCTAGAAAATGAGGTAAGCAGTGAGGTGGCCAAGTTTGCAGATGACACAAAGTTGTTCAGGACAGTCAAAAGCAAAAGGGATTGTGAAGAACTACAAAAAGATCTCAGCAAACTGAGTGATTGGGCAGCAAAATGGCAAATGAAATTTAATGTGGGTAAGTGTAAGGTAATGCATGTTGGAAAAAATAACCCAAATTACACGTACTACATGATGGGGTCAAATTTAGCTACGACAGATCAGGAAAGGGATCTTGGAGTTATAGTGGATAGTTCTATGAAGACATCCACGCAGTGTGCAGCGGCAGTTAGTAAGGCAAATAGGATGTTAGGAATTATTAAAAAAGGGATAGATAATAAGACAAAAGATATCATACTTCCCCTATATAAAACTATGGTACGCCCACATCTCGAGTACTGCGTGTAGATGTGGTCTCCTCACCTCAAAAAAGATATATTGGCATTAGAAAAGGTTCAGAAAAGGGCGACTAAGATGATTAGGGGCTTGGAAAGGGTCCCATATGGGGAGAGGCTAGAGAGACTGGGACTTTTCAGTTTGGAAAAAAGGCGATTGAGGGGTGATATGATAGAGGTATATAAAATCATGAATGGTGTGGAGAAAGTGATTATAGAAAAATTATTTACCTTTTCCCATAATACAAGAACTAGGGGACACCAAATGAAATTGATGGGTAGTAGGTTCAAAACTAATAAAAGGAAATTTTTCTTCACACAGCGCACAGTCAACCTGTGGAACTCCTTGCCCGAGGAGGCTGTGAAGGCCAGGACTCTATTAGGGTTTAAAAAAGAGCTTGATAAATTTTTGCAGGTTAGGTCCATAAATGGCTATTAGCCAGGGATAAAGTATGGTGCCCTAGCCTTCATAACAAGGGCAGGAGATGGATGGCAGGAGATAAATCACTTGATCATTGTCTTCTGTTCTCCTTCTCTGGGGCACCTGGCATTGGCCACCGTCGGCAGATGGGATGCTGGGCTCGATGGACCTTTGGTCTGACCCAGTATGGCCATTCTTATGTTCTTATGTTCTTATGTTCTTAAGTGCACCGAGGCAGATGTGGATGTGCACCACCCATAAAAACAAAACCTAGCCGTGGGTGCTCTGCTAATCAGCTGGGTAGCATTTGAATGCCTCCTGTGTGACCGTACAAGCGCCCCACTGACAGGGAACACCGGTTTGGAGCTTAAGTGTCTTTCAGGAGTTGAATCCCTGTTACTAAGGCCTGATTCACAAAGACAGGTTTGTGCGACTGCGCATACCAATGACTTATTTGTGCATACCAAAAGGTATGTATGTGTAATAATGGCCAGTTAGGTACATGGTAGGCCATTTTCTTCAGGCTGCAGGACACGCTGTTTAGAGAACTGGGAGTGGCCATGCAGTCAGAAAGGCCAGGAAGTTTGGGGACAGTTGTTATGGAGAGATGCCCATTTGGAGGCGCAACAATTATCTCATTATCCGCCATGACCTCCATCCTCGACTCCTCCACTGAGGGGTTTATATTTTCTGCATCAAGCCGGAGCGCCCCACATGCTAGCCACATGTGGCTCTGTGGCCGGTTGCGTGCGGCTCGTTGGCTCACAACATTATTTACATTTTCAGAATAATGTGGCCAGTTCGCTACTAGTTTGCTAGTGGCTACTGCTTCAGAACCGGTTGGACACCACAGGCACAAAAGGAAGATGAGGCTGACTCTGAAGACACGGAGTATAAGCCATTCCCCATGTGCAAGGGGTACCAAAGATTAGACATAAGAAGCAGACCTCCTCCAAGCCCTTATAACAGAGGGGTTATTTCCCAGCACCAAAAGGGGCACTGTGTTATTCTTATTTAGGGTGCTTGAGGGGGAAGGACACAGTATAAAAATATTTACAAAGCTGTACTAGATGAGGATCTGTGGTTCTAAATCCCCAAACCAGCCCTGCCACCCTGCACGAGTAAGCAGGTTACTCTCAGAGCATAGTTTATAAAGGCAAAAGCCAGGGCCACAACAGTGGCACTTTTATTCTCTATCCCCCAGTGTCTGCCTGCAGGGACCTTACGCACCATTGAAAGGGAAGCTGCACACACTTTTTCCAGCCACGGGGAAGAAATGCACTTTCACGCTTTCAACGTTTATGATATTTACATGAACTTTCCCATTGATCCACCTCATAGGAGCGTTCTACTTTTAATATACACCATCCTAAACTGACTTCCTTTCTCCTGGGTACCAACTTCCCTTTAAGGATGTTGGTTGTGGGAAGCCAGGCTCAAGGCGATCCCAGCGTCAAAGGACATGTTTGTGGGTGGGGATACGAGGGCAGCATTTCTCTAGGAAGGCTTCCTAACGGTAGCAGCATCGAAGAAGCCACCAAAGCTGAGACAAATGGTTCTTTGTTTACACAAGAACCAATTCCAACACCGTTGGCTCCCTTTCAGCTTAGTCTCAAGTGTGCTTCACATTATGCAGAAGGCTTCAAATGCCGCTTGAGTCCTTTAAGTGTGCTGCTTCTCCCACCAATCCATTTGTTGGCTCCATGGTCTGTAAATAAGCTTTAGCTTCAGTGGCTTGGTATAGTAACGCCCAGCTTCTTACGGGTTTTTTGTGTGGCTTGAACTTCCATCCACTATTACACAGTTACACTAAGCCAGGGTTTTATGGAAGATATGAAGGGATCAAGAGATTATCAATGCCCTGCATGAGGGGATGGATTGCACCCTCAGCAAGTTCCCAGATGACATTAAGCTAGGGAGAGAGGTAGATAGACTGGAGGGTAGGGAGAAGGTCCAGAGCGACCTGGACAAATTGGAGGATTGGGCCAAAAAAAATCTCATGAGGTCCAACAAGGAGAAGTGCAGAGTCCTGCCCTTGGGACGGAAGAATCCCAAGCATTGTTACAGGCTCGGGACCGACTGGAGAGGTCAGCAGAAAAGGACTTGGGGATGACAGTGGATGAGAAGCTGGAGACGAGTCAATAGGGTGCCCTTGTAGCCAAGAAGGCTGAGGGATTTGGGCTTATTTAGTTTACAGAAGAGAAGAGTGAGGGGGGATTTGATAGCAGCCTTCAACTCCCTGAAGAGGGGTTCCAAAGAGGATGGAGAGAGGCTGTTCTCAGTGGTGGCAGGTGGCAGAACAAGGAGCAATGGTCTCAAGTTGCGGTGGGGAAGGTCGAGGTTGGAGATTAGGAAAAACTATTTCCCTAGGAGGGTGGGGAAGCACTGGGATGGGTTCCCTAGGGAGGGGGTGGAATCTCCGTCCCTGGAGGTTTTTAAGTCCTGGTTTGACAAAGCCCTGGCTTGGAGGAGTGAATTGGGGTTGGTCCTGCTTTGGGCAGGGGGCTGGACTCAATGATTCCTGAGGTCTCTTCTATGATTCTCTGATTAGTGACTCATATTTAACCTTCCCTCCATCAGATCAATGTAAACCAATGCACAATGGGTCTTTCATTTGTCGTCCTCAGTAAGGTACCATATGCACCTCGTCCCCACTTAAACTAAAAGATGGATGGCTAAATTGTTTCACCCTGGTGTTTTTAATTAATTAGGTCTATGCCATAGAAGGTTTAACACAGTAGTTTAATTTAGACTTTGCTCGGTGCATGATGTAAAATCCAGATTTATGACTATTTTTTATCAATTTTTATTGTTATGACTCAGACGCTCGTATAAAAAGACGACTGCATGTTGTAGACTTTAAAAAGTGATTCCCTGTAGGTACTGTAAAGTATAGGGCCTATCATATAACAGTGTTGTGTTTATTGCTGTGTTTTGACGCAGTGTTCAGACACCCAGTGAAAGATGTCAAGTAGAAGGGACCCTTAATTTTGCAAAATAATAAAGTTCCTATTCTCTTTAAGTAACTGTTTACAGTGCTACTGTATCATTCCACTGAGTCTGTGCTCAATTCATCTTTAGGAACCTCAGTAACAGAAGAAAATAACTTTCTACCTAGAAGACGACCCTACCACATTCTGTTGGCAGTTCTTTTGTAAAAGACCCCCAGCGCTGTAATCCTGATGAAATCCATCAACCCCCCACCCCCCCCCGCCTTTGGTTAACGACCAATTTGTGAATTAACAGCTGCTGTCATTCGCACAAGGAGGTACCTGTTTTATAACAGCAATACCTAATCCTGGGGTGGGGTGGTGGGATCAGTTACAAAAGCCAATGCATCGGCGTGGCAGTAATGCTAAGTGTTGCCATGTGAGAATGCAAGTCTCGACAGTGGGGGCAGGTCCCTACTTCACGGAGATTTTTTCCTGTGGCATGTTTTTGACATTCTGATGGTTGTTTTGTAGCATTCCAAATTAAAGCTACTTTCAAGGGAGCCTCTGAGAAACAACCCCATATTTTCCAGGAAATAAAGAATGTTCTTCTGGGTCACATTGCTTACAGTATGTCACGTAAATCTGCTCCATGCAATTTAAAAACATAAGCTTACCCATTACAAAGATAGCTTCCCCAATTATCACCCCTAATATCATTATCTCATAGACACTAACTTCACTCCCACCCACCACCCCCTTCTAAAATCTGATTTGTCTATATTCTCTGTGTTCACTTTTTTTTTATTGTATTCCTTTGGTATATATGGTCGTGCCAATTTTCTTCCACAATTTGATCTGAGGAAGTGGGTCTGGCCCACGAAAGCTCATCACCTAATAAACTATCTTCTTAGTCTTTAAAGTGCTACATAGTCCTGTCTTTTGTTTCAGCAAGATCAGACTAACACGGCTACATCTCTATTACTATTCTATAAGCTTGTGAGGCATTCTGAAAGTGTAGCAATAGGGGCCACAGGTAGATAATCAGTGATCCTGGCAAATACAGGCTGATAACCCTAAATTTGGGATCAGGCAAAATGGTAGAAACTATAGTAAAGGAGAGAACTATCAGATAGACAGATAAACACCATTTCCTGAAGAAGAGTCAACACAGCTCTACTAACGGGAACTGACTCCTGGCCAATCTCTTACACCTCTTTGAGGGAGTCCACAAGTCTGAGGCTGATGGTAGTTCAGCGGATATACCGTACTTGGTATTCAGAAAGCCTTTCACAAGGTCCCACATCAAAAACTCCTGAGCAAAGTAACCACTCCTGGGAGAAGAGGGAAATTCCTCTCATGCATCAGTAACTGATTAAAAGGGAGGAAACAAAGGGTAGGAATAAATGATCCATTTACACAATGGAGAGAGATAAATAGCAGGATCTCTCAAGGATCTGTACTGGGACAATGCTGTGTGACATATTCATAAATATCCTGGAAAGGAGGATAAAGCGTGAGGTGGCAAAATGTGCAGTTGATTAAAAAAAAATTCCTCAAAGTAGTTAAGTTGAAAGCTGACTGCAAAGAGTTACAAAGGGATCGCTTAAAACTGGGCGAGCGGGCCGCAAAATGTCAAACGAAATTCACTATTGATAAGTGCAGAGTAATCCACCTGGGGAAAAGGTAATCCCAGCTGTGCATAAAACGATGGGGTCGAAATCAGCTGTCACAGGTCAGGGGAAAGATCTTGGCATCATTGTGGACAGTTCTCCAAAAACCATCTGCTCAATGTGCAGTGTCAGTCAAACAAGCTAACAAAACGTTAGGCACTATGGGAATGTCTAGACTATGGGTTTTTTTTGAAAGGAGATATGCAAATTTGGTGCTAATTTGCATATCTTCTTCTGATCACATTTTCTAAAGCGGGTTTTTCAAAAGTGAAAGTAGTTTGGATGCGTTTTTTTCAGAAAAAAACCCTTTTTCAAAAAACCTCATAAACCTCCTTTTTTTATAGGAAGAGCGGGGTTTTTTGTCGAAAAAGGGTTTTTTCCCAAAAAAACCCACATCCAGACTACTTTCACTTTCAAAAAACCCGCTTTCGAAAATGTGATCAGAAGATATGCAAATTAGCGCCAAATTTGTATATCTTCTTTCAGGAAAAAAAAGTAGTCTAGATGTGTCCTACTAGGAAAGGGATAGGGAATAAGATAGTAAATCTCATGACGACACTCTAGAAATCCGGGGTACACCCATTCCTTGAATACTGCATGCAGTTCTGGTCACCCTATATGAAACAACCATATATTCGAATTGGAAAAAGTACAGAGAAGAGCAACCAATGGAGTAAGTGTTATTTACCTCTTCCCATAACACAAGAAGTGGAAGCCATCCAATGAAGTTAGTAGGCATCAGGTTAAAAGCAAACAAAAGGGAGCAGTTCCTCATACAACACACACAGACAACCTTGGAACCCAGCAATGGGTTGTTGGGAAGAGCAAGGGTATAACTGGGTTCACAATACAATGGAGAAGCCCCTGAAGGACAGGGCTACTAGCCAAGGTGGTCAGGGAGGCAGCCCCGTGCTCTGTGTGTTCCCAACTTTCTGACTGCCAAACGCTGGGAATGGACACCAAGGGATGGTCACTCGATTGTTGTCTTGTCCGTTCCCTCTGGTGATGGCCACTCTTGGAAGTTCTGATGCTGAGCTAGATGGAGCATAGACCTGGCCCGGCATTGCCAATCTTATATTCTTATGTAATGCGGGAAAAGACAATCATTTCAAAAGCGACAAGGGATTTGGGGTTCCTTGAGTTTTGGGTGCCCAATTAGATGACCCTTAAAAGGACCTGGTTTTCCTGCTCCATGTTTTCTTAAAATTAGCCCCTTTGAGGTGCCGCCAGCCAGACACACAAAACAATCCCCAAACTCTTTAAAATCTTGGCCTAAAGAATCCAGCAGATTCAGTGCCTTTTAGAAATAACATGCACGGGGACCCTGATCGCCCAAACCTTTCCCGCATGTGAGAGAGCTGCAGGCTTGTGTTTGCTTTGGAGATTCTGTTCTCTATTGCCTCTGAACAAAATCAAAATGGGAGCAGGCAGTGGGAAAGCCCCATAAAGTGCCTTATCATTGTGCATTTCTCATATCTAGTTGGAGCTTCAGAATATAAATCTCCCAGGACTTTGTCAGAGCAGGAGCAAAGTTTAAAAACAAAACTCAAAACGGGAGCTGTGACTTCAAAGCACAGATGCTGACCCCGAATGCTGGTGTTGTTCCAATCCAGGATTTCAGTTCAGCCCCTTATCATTGCTGTTCCTTTAGCTCCACACTCTGGGTTCTTTCTCAACAGATCCCCCTCTAAACTGCTGCTTTTGGCCGACAAAGTGCTGAGTTGGCAAAATGCGGCGGCCATTTTTATGCAAATTAGGCACGGGATATTTAAATCCCTGCCTCATTTGCAATGTCGACCTGCCTAATCTACATCCCTCTGCCGACAGAGGGATGCAGTCTAGACATACCCAGAGTGTCTATGAGTAGCCCTCCAGATGCACACAAAAGCCAAAACACAAGCAGTACATCCTCCTCAGAAGAAAAACTCCTCTTGCTCAGATACTTGGCTCCCAATTGCTGCAATACCCGAGCGCCTCACAGTCGTTGGGGTGCCTATCCTCAGAGCACCCCTGTGGCAAAGGGAAGTGCTAATATCCTGGATTCATGGACAGGCCCCGGTCATGCAAGCAGGCTTTGGAGGAACAGGGAATTAAATCCCCATCTCCCAAGTCTAAAGCTAGATCCCTCACCATGGGACCACACTTCCTCTGATATCACCCCTCTAGCCCAACCGACCCTGTTGGGAAAAGCAGGCGAGTCCCTGAATTTCACCAACTTTGAGCTCTTGTGCACCAACGGAGAAGTGAAAGCAAAAGGATTCTCAGCAATCCTCTGGCCTTCTGTTTCAGCAGGGTGGTCGGAGAGAAAGGAGTTTGCTGTCAGAGCCATACCCAGATCCAAACTCTCCCAGACTTTGAAGGAGTTAAGATCTAAAGCTTTGGTTCAAGCCAATCGCGTATAAATAGCTATTTCCTAAGCATCAGAAAAGGACCTGCAGCCGTTCCCCTCCCTGTGCCTTGCTTTTGTTTCTAGTACAGTGTTAATTCAAAACAGGAATCCCTGGCACTTTTCATGTAAATGCACTGAAGCCCTTTTACAACAGGAGCACAATCGATACCTAGGCTGGGACGACATCTTTTGGAGGGAAAAATAAGTTTGGGTTACAAAGTAAGATTTCGGTTTGGATTTGAGCTGGCATCTTGACTCGGTGTTCCAGAGCTCCCGCCTCGAATGAATTCTGCACAATAGCTAGCCGCCCACGTTCCAGCAGTGCTAAGCCCACGTGGGTTTTGTTTGTTTGGGAATGGCTGAAGGAACAGCTTTCGGTGATGGCAAACCATGACTATGCCCAGGCAGAGGGAGACAGCTGCACCGCTAAATATTCAGTTCCCAACGTGCACGCTGCTTTGCAAGTCGTCAGAGCCCTTTTAGAATCAGTTTGACATGGAACTGGCACCTCATGGAGCTCCTTCATTCATAAGCCACAGGCCACTTTTGGTATGTCAGATGCAAGCCCAACATTGCCCATCCCTGGAAGTCAGGGCAGAATTGTTTTCCCCCCAGGAAGGTCATAAAGCAAAATAAAGGTGGAACCTCCGTGGTCCAGGACTCTCGGGTGTGGCAACATCCATGCTCCGGCAGGACCAAAGATACTGCAGGACTGCAGAGCCCCAGCGGCAGAGGTTGCTGGCGGTTCTGAGAACAACCCTCTAGCGGGGCCAGCAGGGAAACAGAACCCATGGGGCACTAGAGCCCGCAGCTGGTGGAGAAGGCAAGCCAGGAGGCGCAGAGCTCACGAGTCTAAGAGACTGAGGAGAGGAGACCAGCTAGAGCCTCTCCCTCCCAGAACTCCCTGATCCGGCAAACTCCTTTATCTGGGACTGGTCAGGTCTCAAGGGTGCTGGACCAGGGAGGTCCAGCCTGTATCACACTTTCCAGTAAAAGATTGCAAACTCTTTGGCCACCAATCTCCACCTTGCTTGGTGATCTAATTGCCAACGGCTGCCCGTGTCTTTTGGATGATGAAAAGAACTGATAAAGGGTGTGAAAGTCATGGGGAGGCCGGGAGGTTGGATTAGTAAGGGTAAAGTTGTTGTTGAAGACTGCAGGTGTAAGTACTAGGGGCGTATACTCGACTGCTGCGGGGCATGCCCAATGGGGGGGGGAGGTTTAAGATGGTCAGTGAGTCCCCCGCATCATACTCTCCCTGGTTAGCTGTTCTCTCTCCCTTTGCTGTTTCCTTGGATGCGTAATAGCAGCCTTGTGGCCTTAAAGCACCACTTTGATCTTTGTCCGTGGAGAACTACAGCAGCCACGATTTTAACACAACCGAAGGCAGCTCACCGGGAAGGACTCTGTGGGCATGCCACCCATCACGTGTGGCCGCAGGAAACAGAGCACCCAGGTCCTACCTCATTCACACAAGAGCAAATCCGGAACAATCTGACCCCAGGGGAGCTGCGTGGTGTAAAATCAGGATAAGGCTCGAGTATTCCAAATTACAGGTCCCACTTTGGAACCCAGGAACCCGATGGAGAATAAACCGATTAATGGGGATACCAGAAAGAATGGCCAACTCTTTGGCGCATACTCTTGAAACCAGGTGCACGGTAGCCGTGCGGGGTTGGAGTTCTAGCTTCTCAACCCTGGGTTCAAACTTCCTTAGGTGAAAACTGGAAATCCCTTTGAACGGCTCATTTTTGACCGTAGCTGGTGTTTGCTCCTGCCCTGCCAAAGCAGAAAGGTATGCCGAGAAGCAGCTTGCTTGTCGGATACAGGTTTAGCAGATGCGGCTGACCTCAGGGGGTGGAGCTGCAGCTGTGCACGGAGGAGGAGCAAGATGCCAACTTGCGAGAGGTGAAATAAAGGTGCCTTGATGGGGAAGGTAGATAAATCTAAGGCCTTGTCTATATTATTGTGGGCCACTGACCTAAGTTACACAACTTCAGCTATGGGGCTAACGTTGCTAAAGTCGATATTACTCTTCTCGTTTCAGTGGAGTGCTGGAGTTGACGGAAAAGCACTCGGCAGTCAATTTATCACGTCTACACTAGACATGATAAATTGACCCCCTGCTGGATCGATCGCTGCCCCTCGATCCAGCCCATAGTGAAAACATGCCGTAAGAGAATTGGAGCTACAAAAAGAACAGGCAGGAATGGTGTAAACCCGTGAGACCAACCAGGCACTTTTGCTGTTCATTGGCAAACAAAGAGCAAAGAACATGGGAGTGGTGCATAAAATGGTACGGCCCGCCACAGATCAATGTGCAGACACAGGTTGAACCTCCCACATCCAGGGCTCTCTGGTCTGGCTGCATCCAGGGCCCAGCAGGATCATGGATGCTGCTGGACCAAAGAACCCTAGTGGCCAGCAGCATGAGCCAGCTGGGAGAACGCAGGGCTGGGGGCCCTGGCCTCAGGCGGGGAACTCCATCGTCAGCAAGGCCAGGTCGGGAACAGGGAGCACCCACCCCAGCCAGGGAACCCCCCAGTATTAGCTGAGCCAAGCAGCAGCTGTGGAGCCCCGGGCCAGAGAACCCCAGGGAACCCTCAGCAGGAGCAGGACCGGCACCGGCAGTAGAGCCAGCAATGGCCTGATAGTCCCAGCCGGGCAACCCTGGAAAATCTGCAGTGGCAGTGGGTCCAGGTGGGGTCAGGCAGCCCCAGCAATGGAACCCAGCAGCTGTGGGGCCAGGCAGCAGCAGGGGAGCATTGGCCAGAGAGCCCTGGGGAACCCCCAGCAGCAGCGGGACCAGCAGCGTTCGAGCAGGCCAGGCAGCAGCCGGGCAGCTCCAACAGGGGAACCCTAGGGACCTCTGGCAGCAGTGAGCGAGGCCACAAGGTGGGCGCCGGAGCCTTGGGAGCCCCTGGGAGAGGTGCCAGAGAGCAGAGCAGCCAGCAGGGAGGCAGTGACCTGCCCTGGTCCAGCAAACTCCCTGGTTCGGGACTGCTCAAGCCCTGAGGATGCCGGATCAGGGAGGTCCAACCTGTACTACATGTTGCAAGTGAGAAGGGGCGGCCTGGTATCAGAGCTTCGGTGGATATTCTTGCATCTGCTTATGCTACGCGTGGTTGGCGCTAGTGCTGCAAGCTGCAAACAACCCTGAGCCCCCTCCCTGCAAAAAGTCCGGGGCCAAAGGAAGAGGCTCTTGTCTCGTTCTGGATCCAAGGCAGGCTCTGCGCTCTGGCTCTTCTAACCTCGAAGTGACAGCAACACGGTGGCTACTGAAAAGCAATAGTTATTTCTGTCCGGAACTATTGATGAGGAATGAGAAGTTTGAGACAAGGTGAAAATTGAGGGCAACTTTTGGATGGAAGGGTTGGTTTCTTCTGCACAGTGCGCTCGCTGCTCTTTATAAGAAGGGAGCTAGAAGTGATGAGACACCCAACACCAATCAGACCATTTACAATGGCCAGAAGAAATAGAGCCAAAGCCTCCAGCTACTACAAAGCAGCCAAGTAGGTTAAGGAGAAAGATGACAAGAAGTTGGATCCAAGTGCAAAATAATTCCTTTCCCATAATAATAGACCTACAGCTGACCTTGACACTTCCAAAAGGTGCCCTTGTATTGAGGGCTTAAAACAGGGGAGACAGTAGTAACAGCAGAGGGCCTCTGATCTCCAGCAACTTCACTCACTCCCTGAACTTCTGAGCTGTCGTTTCCAATAAACTTGGCTGCCGATGAACCAGAACTTTTAAAGAATGAAGGGAAAACTATTCATGGCTTGAAAAAGAATAGTGGAGGTTTTCTCCCCTTTGTCCTTCCATCTGACATCTCAAAAAGTAGAACATCCTCATGGAGTGAAAGGCAAAATAGATGGAAGAGGAAAAGGGGTGAGAATAATGTTACAATGAAACCACAAGCAGCAGAAGATGAAATCTGAAAGACTCCAAAGAGAAAAATCAAGCGAAGAGCCCGTCCTTTAAAGCAAGTGGGGCCAGGACCTGCTGAGGGAAATTAAGCTATTCCCTAAACGAGGTACCGTCTGATTTTTCAATCGGTTGGTAATGATTAGCAATCAACATATAAAGTATAAATCCCCTTCTACTGCCCAAAGGTTCGAGTTATCTATAGCAGAAAAACCTTAACATTGAGCGTTCCGGCGAGCGGGCCTCACGGGACGTCCGAGGTTGATCCTCTATTGGCTATGGTGGAGTAAGAGAACGAAAGTCTGTCTGCTGAATATTGAACAGGGAGAAAGGAAGGACTTGAAAGGTGAACAACAATTTACAGCAGCCTCCACCTCTGCTCTCATGCAAGATTCAGACAAAGAGGCATTATTAGAGCTGCGAAAAACAAGCCAATAGCTCAACCATAATCAAACCAAATGTGTTTTCTGCAAAGCTGATGTCTAGCGAGATGGCATTTACAGCAGCACATGAGGTCTCTCCCTGCCTCCTCGCAGGCTGGCGTGACAGTAATGTAGGCGCGAACCCTTGTGTCATCAGAAACGCCATGCAAACTGACTGGGGACAGCAGACAGTTGACAAAGTGCTGGTCCCTGGGCTGGACTGGAAATGGCATGGTAAGATGCTCCAATGTCTACTTTGTAGACGATAGATTTCCCTTGGACTCTATTCAAGCAGGGTGCAGTTTACGCTTTGAGAAGGATGTGCAAATGTTATGTGCTCACCAATTAAGCTCACTGAGGCCTGGTCCTCACTAAAGGGGAAAGTTGACTTCAGACATGCAACTCCAGCTACGTAAATTACGTGGCTGGAGTCGACGTATCTTAAATCATGTTTTCGGGCCGTCCACACAGTGGCCATCCACACACTTTCCTTACTCCTTGTGATGAGCAGGACTACAGGCACTGACGGGGGAGCCCTCTCAGTTTGAATTAGCGGGTCTTCACTGGACCTGCTAATTCGAACACTAGAAGATTGACCTCCAGAAGCTCAATCATCTCTGTAGTGTAGACAAGCCCGTAAAGATTTCCATAGTTTCCTGAGTACCTTCCCGCTCTTCTCAGGAATTCTTTCAGTAGTTCGTCATCTACAATTAATGCAGAGAAGGTTGACGGCATTTTAACTCAGTCCAACCTTGCTCCCACTCTCGGTTGTTCTGTACCTGCTCTACATATTCTACAATGACCTCTCTGATGGGCCAGAGACTTCCATGCATAACTACCTGAAAAACGAGAGGAGACTGGGTTACTTTTATTCCCATAAATAGAGAGAACCTTCATCATCCGAGAGGCAGATGCGTGCATGAAATAAGATTGCATATTCTACAGCTGATAATGCTTCCTTGACTTAGCTGTCTGAAAATCATTACTCGGGTCTATTTCTGCAACACATATTGATCCAAAAATAAGTGTGCGCTTCTGACTGACCCTTGCAAAAGAAAGGTTTGGCCAGATATGATCTGAAGTGACATGTCTACCAAAATAGTGAAGTGTTACAAGAAGAGGAAGAAAAATACCCACTCAAACGATCCCACTTAAAACAGAATGCACGCTGTATGGCACAAAGTGTATACGGTGCTTGTATTGTCACTCCCAGGATTCATTCCAAGGGAAAGACCAGAACTGTTGAGCAGACATCCTGAGATATAAAGTCAGGGTCTGAATTCAATAACAATGGAATTAATTCAGTGTCGTCAATGGAGTTTCACCACAGTGGCATTGCTTTTCCCGTTGCGAGTTTGAAATTTGATCCATCAAATTCAGGACTGTCTGCACTTTTGTTAGCGAACACATTCATTTAAGGATGGCTGTTGTTCTTGGGATTGATCATACACCCACCAGCATCGATGGGAGTACTGCCATTGACTTCAATGGCTGAAGGCTCAGAGACATTTTCATCCTTTTATTAGTTCTCAAGAAGATGAGCTTGTTGGCACAGAACTCAGATCCAGAAGTAGATTCTGATGAAGAAAAAAATGTGAGAGAGAGAGAAAGAGAGAGAGAATCATAGAACACGAGAACTGGAAGGGACCTTGAGAGATCATCAAGTCCTGTCCACTGCCCTCACGGCAGGACCAAGCACCATCTAGACCATTCCTTAGAGGTGTCTGGCTATCCTGCTCCTAAATATCTCTAGAGGTGGAGATTCCACAACCTCCCTAGGCAATTTATTCCAGTGTTTAACCACCCTAACAGATAGGAAGTTTTTCTTAATGTCCAACCTAAGCCTGCCTTGCTGCAGTTTAAGCCCATTTCTTGTCCTATCACCAGAGGCCAAGGAGAACAATTTTCTCCTCTCCTCCTTGTGACACCCTTTTAGGTACTTGAAAAAGGTTATCATGTCCTCTCTCAATCTTCTCTATTCTAAACTAAACAAGCCCAATTCTTTCAGCCTTCCCTCATAGCTCATGTTTTCTAGACTTTTAATCATTTTTGTTGCTCTTCTCTGGACCTTCTCCAATTTCTCCACATCTTTCTTGACATGTGGTGCCCAGAACTGGTCACAATCGTCCAACTGAGGGCTAATCAGCGCAGAGTAGAGCGGAAGAATGACTCCTTGTGTCTTGCTCCCAACACTCCTGTTAATGCATCCCAGAATCAGGTTTGCTTTTTTTGCAACAGTGTTACACTGTTGACTCATATTTAGCTTGTGGTCCACCAAACTTGGGGGTTGTTCAGATTAGAATCTCTGACTCAGCTTGGTCTTTGATTATAAATTACTAGAAGATTTACCTGGTGTTGCTCGGGTCCTTAATTAATTTTTGTTTTTCTTCATTTGAATCACTGCTCTGGGGTGGGGCGAGGGGAGAGGGGTTATGTATGCAGGCTGGCCCAGGGAGACAGGACAACCCCAGCCCTCTGTCACTGCAGCAGCTTGGGGCCAGGTGAGAAGCACCTCTCCACTGCGGCTCCAAGGGGCAGAGCTGGGGGAGGGGTCCATGTCCCTAAGCTGAGGCAGGTCCAGATTCATCTGCCCCCTGTGCCTCGGAGCCAGAGTGAGGAATGCAGCAAACTGTGCACTTTCCCCTTGCTCCCTAATGGAGGGGAATAGCCAGCAATGTTCCCATACAAATGGAGAGGTGGCTGACATCCCACCACCCTCCCTAAATGGTGCCTGGGGCACAGGAAGCTCAGGGCTGGGGCAGTCCTGGAGGTGGGGATGCGTCCCTAGCCAGCCCCTTTCACCTGCCTGGTGATTCTGCCTCTTTTCTGTTTGGTTTTCTGAGATGCAATCCCATTCTAGGCCCCTTCCCATTTTCCTGGCACAACCCAGCCCCGCACCTTGCTTTAAGATCTGAGACGAAGAAGCTGCCTACCAAATCTGGTGGCCCTCGCTCTTTACGTTTAGGAGGAGCTCTTGAACAAACGGACAGACAGGACGGACAGACAAACTCTCTCACATATTTAGTAGATATAGCAATATGAATGTATGTGGCGCAACCAGTACCTCTGAAGAGCCATATTAAGGACATAAGAACGGCCAGACTGGGTCAGACCAGTGGTCCATCTAGCCCAGTGTCCTGTCTACCGACAGTGGCCAATGCCGGGTGCCCCAGAGGGAGGGAACAGAACAGGGAATCCTCACGTGATCCCTCCCCTGCCATCCATTCCCAGCCAGCGGACAGGAATTCCCACCCATCCTGGCTCGTTGCCAATATGGACCTGACCACCATGAATCCCTCCAGCGATAATGTTCCGAGCCTGCTCCAATGGGAGTCAATCGCAAAATTCTCATTGACATCAGCGGTGCAAGATCAGACCCCGAAGACGTAATCCTGCAAGGTCCTGAGACTCCTCTGTCTCCTTTTAAACTCAAGGGGCTCAGTGACTTGTGGGGTGACGAAGTCAGAGAATCCAATCTGTCTCCACTGCGGCGAACGGAAAGATTCCCATTTGGCGTAGCCCCGAGAGAGAACAAGACAACACAGACAGATTGGGGGACAGCAGGGGTGGCCCACTGGGGCTCTCTGTGTGGCCCACCATACCCTTTGTTCACCGTTGCCCACCACACACAAGGATGCCAGATTCTGCTGGTTTTCCTCCCAATATAACGGAAGTGACACGCACATGAAGCAAGGGCCCGTGAAGTGAGGTGTATGCTGACTGCACACAACATTGTGAGAGCCACATGCCCTTGCAGCATCCAATCACGGGCTGCTACGGTTCAATCAGCACCCCCTCCCCCACCAATTCTAGGTGCGCAAGCACAGTGAGCAAAACTACCCTACGCCAGGAGACCTTCTTGGTTACCACAATCTAGAGGCCCACTGAGTTGGAGGGCCCCTCATGCAGCCCCTCACTGGTTCATGGCCATTAGATGTCCTACAGCAGCTACGGTTTTTGTAGCCCCATTACTGCCCCAGGATCTGGGATTCGTTGATAACAACAGGGACGAGGTTAGTTCATATATTTCGGTATGTCTACACTTGCACCCTAGTTCGAACTAGGGATGCAAATGCAGGCATTCAAAATAGTCAGTGCAGCGGGGATTTAAATATCCCATGCTTCATTAGCATGATCTCGCTGCACGTTACTCCGAATGCCAGCTGTTTGGAAAGTGAAAGTGTGCGCTGGGATGCGTTAGTTCGAACCAAACCCCTTGGTTCAAACGAACGTTACTCCTCATTTTTTGAGATCATGCTAATGAAGCGTGGGCTATTTAAATCCCCGCTTCATTGACTATTTTGAATGCCTGCATTTGCATCCCTAGTTCAAACTACGGTGCAAGTGTAGACGTGCCCTTTGTTCTTAGGCAAACAATTCTCATTAAACCCTGGACATTCCGTAGCAAACATCATTAACTCAAATTGTCACTCTTCTTTCTGGGCTCCCTCCTTCGCATCCAATCCAGCTTGTGTCTTCCATAGTGGCGCTTTCAAATCACCATTTTTCAGTGGTTTCCTGAAATTGTGGCTCTACAGAGTGCACTAAAATTAGGCCTCAAAAACGCTTATTAAAAATTCATGCCGCTTATGACAGCCTCTTTCAGAAACATAACCCCTAACTAATTCATGTTCACTTACCCTGCAGTTTTCTATTTATAATACTTTACAATTTCTGTGTATTTGTATTATAAATTATTCAATGACATCAACGATTTTATTTTGATGAGAGAATTTTTGATGAATTTGACAGAGTAATTACTTCAGATCCTGTTCGGGATTGCTATGAAAATATTTAATTTTATTTACTCCAATAAATAATTAAAACGTAAAGAGTCGCAGGCATACTTACACTGCCTCATAGCTTTTTCCTTCTGTTTGCTTCTTCCTAATTAAAATAGCAATATTTGTATGAGTACTGTTTAAAAAAAATAAATTATCAGTTGGGGGAAGGAAATGTATAATGGCAGAAGGAGATTTGTAGGAATGGAATTATTGTACATTTGGAAAAAAATAGTAAAATCACTTTTAAGTAGAAAGTTATTGATCCCCACAACTTTTAAAGAGGAAGGAGAGATGGAGATAAGGGTTGAGTCTTGTCTGTATATTTTAGGTGAATGCAGATTCCTTTATTCATTGAATTAGGCATCTGCCAAGGATTATCTAGACGGTGCCTGGTCCTGCCGTGAGGGCAGGGGACTGGACTTGATGACCTCTCGAGGTCCCTTCCAGTTCTAGGATTTTATGGGTCCGTCTACATTGCACACTTATTTCAGAATAAGCTATTCCGGAAGAAATACTCCGAAATAGCTTATTTCGAATTAGTGCGTCTACACTACAGGGAAGCCTCGAAATTAGTCCGAGGCAGGCTCCCCTAATGTGGACACGCTACCTCAATTTAAAGCCCCAGGAAGCATTAGGGAGTAATTACTCTGAATAGCCCTGGGGAGGAGCTATTTCAAAATAGTATCAGTGGAGCTTCCACACTGCAGCTATTTCGAAATAGCAGTTTTGGAAGAGGCATTATTCCTCGTGCAATGAGGTTTACAGAAGTCAGAATATTTCGAAATAACAGAATCACTGTGTAGAGGCTCACATTGTTATTTCGGAATAACGGCCATTATTCTGAAATAACGCTGCTGTGTAGACGCACCCTGTGATTCTATGAATTAAAGCAGAGAAAAGTCCATTTAGTTAGAAAAAGCAGCATTTTTAAGAGATTAGTGCCCAGATTCTGCAGATGAATTAAGTTTGTGCTTAACTTTAGGCATGTCATTATTCCATTGTCTTTGATGGAACTTAAGCATATGTTCAAAGTTAAGCATGTGCTTAAGTGCTGAGTGGATGGGGGCCTAAATCCTTTGCTAGATGAAGGCATAGAAGAACAGGCAGCAATTTGTGTTACAATGCACCCATATTCCTTCGTTGTGAACCACAGTCACAGTTATCTCTGAATGAATCTGGAAAAAAAAACACATTATCTTTGTGCTATTGAGTTAGCAACTGGCCCTGGGCATTCCACATTATAACCCTCTCCTAGGGTATGGCTACACTATCCCCCTAGTTCGAACTAAGGTGGCTAATGTAGTAATTCGAACTTGCAAATGAAGCCCGGGATTTAAATATCCCGGGCTTCATTTGCATGTTCCCGGGTGCCGCCATTTTTAAATGCCCGGTAGCTCGAACTACCTGCCCGCGGCTACACGCGGCATGGGCTAGGTAGTTAGAATTAACACTCCTAATTCGAACTACCGTTACTCCTCCTGCAATGAGGAGGGGTACGAGAAGCTTGTCAAGGGGGTACAGGGAATATTTGGTAAATAACTAGATTATCCTAATTGAAATATTCCAAAAGTAGCAGTGCTAGTGAAAAAAGTTGTGGATTCTAGAGTCTAGAATTTATTTCCTTTCATATGGAATAGAGGGTACGGGAAGGTTTACTAAAAGCCAAGGGGGTACGGGGACCGAAAAAGGTTGGGAACCCCTGCTCTAGCGCATGCATGTGTATGTCACTAACTTGTTATGAAATGTTCATTAACTTAGTAGCTCTTTTAATCTGGAACTTGGTCATTGCTGCCAGGTTCGGTGGTAACAGGAGGTCTGGGCTAACTCTATGAGTTGGCAATATAGCAGGTCAGATATTTAGAGCCATAAGTGGCTTCTTGCAGAGCGGGAAATGTACATAAGAACGGCCAGACTGGGTCAGACCAAAGGTCCATCTAGCCCACTGTCTTGTCTGCCCACAGTGGCCAATGCCAGGTACCCCAGAGGGAGTGAACAGAACAGGGAAACATCAAGTGATCCCTCCCCTGTCACCCATTCCCAGCCTCTGAAGCTAGGGACACAATCCCTGCCCATCCTGGTTAATAGCCATTGATAGACCTAACTTCCATGAATGTATCTAGTTCATTTTTTAACCCTGTTGTAGTCCTGGTCTCCACAACATCCTCTGGCAAGGAGTTCCACAGGTTGACTACGTGCCATGTAACGAAATACTTCCTTTTGTTTGTTTTAAATCTGTGACCTATTAATTTCACTTGGGGCCCTCTCATTCTTATGTTTTCCACAAGAAATGTTGAGTTTTCTTTAACTGGAGAGGGGTCCATTAAAACTCAAAAAAAGTCAAACAATGATTTTTACCCATTTTGTTTAGAGAAGGGCAAAAGAATCGCAACCTGCTCCAGTTGGCAAGGAGCGAGAGAACCTTTTAGCTTCCAGGTCACAGGTGTGAGACTGGCAAAGGTCAGAAAGTTGTAAACAAAAGTCAGTGCCTTCTGTTGGCAATTCACTGGCCTATGTGTGAAATGAGGTGGGGATTTCGGTCCAGTTCCCTGTGAAGAGCTATTATTGTGGTGGTGATTAGGTCTTATTTCTATTATTGGAGCATCTAGGAGCCCCAGTCATGGCCCAAGATGACAAGGGTGCTAGGAGCTGTACAAATACAGAACAAAAAGATGGCCCTGGTCCCAAAGGATCTTATTATCTGAGTAGAAAACAAGACACAACAGACAGAGCAAGGAGGGGACAAGGAAACTAGGAACACTGATGGAGGTGACCCAAACCAGCACTATGGTTGGAGGTCAAGAACTGGACTATTCACAGGTTATTAACTAAGAGTTCACCACAGAAGGCTAGACAAAGCCCATGGGACCAAATGTTATTCATAGTTACCTCGGTATCTTCACTTGGTCCAACTGAGACGAGAAGTTCTCCTCCCCAGTGTTATTCGGCTACAGAAATATTTAACAAACACGGCATTGGAGGAATTTTGTAATGTAGAGCACAGGCCATTACAAGATATATCCTAAGAGATACTAAGGATTCAGGGAGCTGTACTGCATCCGAAGTACTGTATCCCAGTTCTCCTACTGATTGGCTGCTCCATCTGTCACTCACAGCCCCTCATACACAGAAAGGGATTTTATCACAGGCTCCAACCCACCTGAAAGTCGGAAGAGAGTAATAAACAGTCACTGCTGGTAGCTGATTGGCTTACATGTCAGTGGGTTAATCCAATAGCAAACACAAATAACACTACCTTAGGCACAAAACGATATGCTAGCTGCCACATTTCTAGAGCAGTGCTTCCGGACAACAAGTAACGCATTGTGTCACCCAGTGTTGTAAACACTCTGCCGGCTCGGCATGTCTTCTGCACAATACGTCTCAGCGGAGACCTAAAATGTGGCAGCTGCCTGTTCCGTTCATGCTCAACCCTAAATGGCAAGAACTAAATGAAGACCGTACTGTGGATGTGACGGCCGTGCCACATCGGACACTGCGTTGTCATGGAAGTCTTGTGAAGGTGGCAGACAGCGAGAGGCAGAGGCTGGCATTAGAGCGCAAAGTGAACCTGGCAAAGAGCTAGGGACAGAAGAGGGTAACCAGCACTCATCTTCCTCTTGGTCAAACCCTAAGCGTGGCTCGAGCACAATCACAAGGGGAACGTGTTTCCAAGGCAACGGGCGGTTTGGCGGTAAAAGCCAAGAACTGAACATAAAAAGCCTACTGGCTCTTCCTCCGATCTGCTTGGAACATCCAGTAAGCTGTGCATCAGCCAAAACATTCTCAGAGAATGTGCCTAATACTAAACACCTAAACGTAGACACTTAGGCCAGATCTATACTAGAGGGGAAGGTTGAATCAAGATACTCAACTCCAGCTATGTTAATGACATAGCCAGAGTAGACGTACTTTGATTCAAGTTTCCCCAGTATCGCCACAGCGGGAGGTTGATGGGAGCCAACACTCACATCAGCTTCCCTTACTCCTCGCAGGAGTACTGGCCACGGACAGGGGCGCCCTCTGAGTTCAATTTAGCGGGTCTTGTCAAGACCCGCTAAATCGAACTCCAGAAGATTGATCACGACAGCACTGATCTTCCCCGGAGTGAAGAGGTGGCCTCAATTAAACCACCTGACTTTCAGAGGTACGGCGCACCAGATATTCCCCTGTGGTTATGGGCACAGAGCTTGAGCCAGTACATTCTTTCCCCGCTTCATTTTGGACTTGCTTACATTTATTGAATGAGAAAAATATGTAGAAGTTTTCAATTACATGGCATGTGTACAATATTTGGCATTTCTTCTCCCACCACTTCCTTTCCTTCTTCAGCATATGCAGTTCAAAAAAATCATTGTTGTTAGTTTTTTAAGTACCTGCCAGGTGATAGCAATCGCTCCACTTTTTAAAAAAAGTGCATTTTGTATCCTGATTGCCTTCAGCTTGAATCCCCAGATTTCCAGAGGCATTGCAAGAAATACCATGGGATCGTCTGCTTCCATCTAAGGGTATGTCTACACTGCACGGCTATTTCAAAATAAGCCATTCCTGAATAGTTATTCCGAAATAGCTTATTTTGAAATTGCACATCTCCATTGCAGGGAAGCCTCAAAATCAGTCCGAGGCAGGCTTCCCTAATGTATCTCGATTTTAGAGTCCCAGGAGGCACTGGGGAGGAATAACTTAGAATGGCCCTGCAATTTCGAAATTGCAGCAGTGGAGCATCTCACATGCCTTATTTCAATATAGCTATTTCGGGATAGGCATTGTTCCTCGTAGAATGAGGTTTACAGGAGTCGGAATAAGCCGTCTGTTATTTGAAAATTATTTCAAAATAACAGAATGGCTGTGTAGCCACTCGCATTGTTATTTCGAAATAATGCTAGCTATCCCAAAGTAACAGTGCAGTGTAGTCGCATCCTAAGTGGCCATGAAAAGTGGAGAGAAGGTCTGGATTCGGGAAAAAAGAGCTGGATAGTGCAGCTCCTGAAAGAGATATTCCAGGGCATAAATAGTACCAAGGCACCCAACTCCCATTGACTTTCAGTGGGGGTTAGGTGCTTGCCAGCTCTTTGAAATGACCCATTGGCTTTACTTTGCTTTCATCTGTTTGTGGACAAAAGGAGAAATAAGACCCAACGTTACCAAGGCTTTCTAAAAGCTTGAATGGACTCTCATTCAAGAACGCGCTGAGGTCCAGTTCTGGAGGACTGAGAACTATCAAGCCTTCAGCCAACACATTCCACAATCTATAGCAAAAAAGACCCCAAAACCCCACTTCCAACGACTGCCCTCGGTCTAATGCTGCAACGGCAGGATGGGTTGTTCCCCAAGATCATGTTACATTTGCATAGATTACCTCTTAGCCGTGCACTTAAGGGATTCCCGAAGTTCGTATTGATAATGTTATTATTTCTAAACCATCGATTGCCCGTTGGGAGGGAAATACGCGCAATAAAATAAACCATGTGCAATTGGTATTTTAACTCCAGTGCCATTTGTGCTTCCCTCCTATGACAACGAGCATGTTTACTACGCAACATCACCTATGCCCATTGCATTTCAGTTGACTGAAATGAAGTAAAACACCTTTTTAAAGCTTCAAAGAGGCCAAAAACTGGACTACGCTGCCTCGTTAGAGTTCTATCCCCGGGGCAAGAGATGGCAGCAGGCACCCCGCACGCACAGACGGAGCCAAAGAGTCTTCCGGGGAAATAAAGAGGAGGTAAAAATCGGTCCGGATGCATGTAAAATGCCTCTTTCCAATTGAGGGAAGGGCCCGCGTTTGGACCAGGAACGCGACCGCCCTGTGAAAGGGCCGATGGTCGCCTGGCCCAACGTGGGGCAAATATGCAGGAAGCGGGGATTACAGGACAGTGGGCCTCCAACATTTGTACTGGTGAGCCCTTTCACCCAGCCAGCCTGTGCGTGTGACCCGTCCTCCCTCGTAAATGCAAACCCCTTGTGTTCTATGTTACACTGTCAGACATGCCGGAGGGGCAGCCAGGCCTGAGGGTGCAGGCTTGCAAACCCCCCGGACCCTCCCCACCCCCAGTGTGAGCACTGCTGGTGTTAAAGGTGGAGCCAGAGGGGCTTTTCCCTGCTTCCCACCTCTGGGGAGCTCTTCCCCCCACATGGCATTTGTGTTCAATTCTTTCCCAAACTACACAAAAGAAGAGTGTGGTGTTCTACACAATTCAGCCACACACGCCAGGGAGTTCAAGGAGTGGGGGAAGGGCAAACCGCTGCCTGCTGGCCCACATGGAGCTGCCCTAGAGCTGCTGAGGTGGGGTGAACAGACACCCCTTCCCTGGCCCACACCCAGCCTAGCCCAGACCTCCCCCTGGCAGCCATGCCAAGCTGGAGCTGCCGCGGCCTGGGAAAGACGCCTTTCCCCTGGTCCCAAACTGCTGCAGTGCAAGAGGAATGGGGGGGGAGTCCTCTCTGGGGCAGCCTGCACCCCAAATGCTTCATCTTCAGCCCCACCCCAGAGCCAGCATCCCTAGCCAGAGCCCTCACCCTGCACCCCAGCCCAGAGCCCGCTCCTGCACCCCCAAACCCCTCATCCTCAACCCCACCCCAGAGCCTGTATCTTCCGCCATAGTCCTTACCCTCAGCCCCACCGCTGCCACACGCTGTCTGTGTGCGGAATTATTTTTGTTACATGATACGTGTCTGCCACAGTGGTGCGCCGCACAGAACTCATCCCACACCTGGGCATAAAACATTCGGGGAAACACTGCCCTCCCACCCCCACTTGCACACACTCCAGAATTCCCACATGGGTGGGAACCCACAGCCACCCGCTGCCCCAGGAACATCACAAAAAGCCAGCAGCTGAGCCAGCCTCTGGGTCACCCAGCAAGCACAGCTGCCTAGCTGGCTAATCCACCCATCTGGCCGGGGGGGGAAATCAGCAGACCAGACTTTAAGCGCAGCAGCACCTGCAGCTTGGTGGCTCTCCAACCTTCTCCCAGTCCTACTCCTGTCTTGGACCCAGGCGTCTCTTGCCTTGCATCACATTAAGTAACGTATATCAGACCTCTCGACTCGGACCATGGGCCCCTAGTTCCGGCTGCTGACTCCTCCTCCGTCCACAAGGCATGACTGTCCATGTCCTAATCCCTGACAGATAAAAGGGACCAGAATCAGGCCAGAGGTACCAGGCTTCCTTGTGAATAGAAGGTCCGGGCCTCCCCTGGACCACTCCGAATTCAGAGGCTCCCTGCAGTAATCAGATTTGGGCAGCAGGTCTCAAAGCATTTTCCAGAGCAGGATACAAACCTGGTGGACAGGAGGGGGATCTGTCAGGAGAGGGGTTTTTTCCCCAGAATTCCCTTCCCATTTTTTCCTGCTCCCCGAGGGTGCGTCTACACCGCACCCGAAGCTCAAAATAAGCAGTGTAGTTTGAGCTATGCAAATTGGGTAGCTCATTTCGAGTTAATTTCAAAATAGCTTATTTCAAAATTTGGTGCCGTCTACACAGCACCTATTTTGAAATAAGTTGCTATTCCGAAACGTCCCTTACTCCTTGTGGAATGAGGTCTACAGGGACGTCAGAATAGCGAGCCCGTTATATTACGAAATAATGGGCACACTCAAAAGACACGGTATAGCGATTTCAGCATACCTCCAGTATCCTGAAATAGTGCTGCAGTGTAGATGTAGCCTGTGATACCTGCTATCCCTTATGTTTCACTAAGAAAATCTTTGAAAAGTCCCTGATCTTGAAGGACTGATAAAAAAATCCTCACCACTCATCCCACCAACCGATTCATTACCAGATGTTCACTCTAAAATAATTACCCACTGAAGACACCATTGATACAGCAGGTGCACAAACAAGGAAGTCAAAACACTAGAGGAAAAGCAGCGTTTGCCAGAAGGAAAAGAACAAAACTGGTAAGACAATCAGATTTGTTTGGCAGCATCTGAGAATCTGTAACTGAAAGGAAACCACTGTTTAGAAGACTATTCTATGGAGTACTTTTAATTTTTTATTTAAAGGACATTACAGTGGACAGTTTCAAAGGCAAGAATTAAGTATATATTTGTAATTTTTAAGTCACCAAACTTGAAGAATTTAAACAGCAAGCAAACGGTCTGTTAGCACTTTATAGACTAACAAAACATATGGATGGTATCATGAGTTTTCGTGGGCACAGCCCACTTCTTCAGATGACCAGAGTTATGACTAGAGGATAAGAAAACTCAAAATAAATAGAAGAAGGGAAGGGGGAGAGAGAAAGAATTTAATTAGCTGGATTAGAGAAAGTTTGGGTGAGGAGATGAGGGTGATTGAACTAACTTTGAAATAGGGAAGTACAATTTGGAGATTTGTTTGGCATTTAGGTAAGATCATAGAATCACAGAGCTGGAAGAGACCTCAAGAGGTCATCAAGTCCAGCCCCCTGCCCAAAGCAGGACCAATCCCAACTAAATCAACCCATCCAGGGCTTTGTCAAGCCGAGACTTAAAAACCTCTAGGGATGGAGATTCCACCCCCTCCCTAGGGAACCCATCCCAGTGCTTCACCACCCACCTAGGGAAATAGTTTTTCCTAATATCCAACCTAGACCTCCCCCACTGTAACTTGAAGATCATAGATGTTGTCTGACAGCTGTCAATGGCAAAGGTGAAATCATAGAAATGTAGGTTGCAAGATGCCTTAAGAAGTCAAATGTGCTTTTCAACGGACATGTGTCTGGTGCACAAAACCACCAGCCATTGCTGCTCTTTGTGACGGTCGACACAGAAGCTCATTTGAGCTCGTCAGATGGATTTTAAAAGGCAGCTCTGGAACATAACTCTTTCTAAGGCTACTTCTAGACAGCAGCATTTTGGGTATCCCAGAAAAGCAATGTCGTGTCTAAGGAATGTGTCTGCTTTTTTGGAAAAATTTCCCCTTTTTTTCCCAAAAAAATTCCAAAAATTTTCCAAAATTTTTGAAAAATTTCCAAAAAATCGGATGCGTTCTTTCACCATCCCTGTAAACTCATTTTATGAGGAAAAAGGGATAGCTCAAAAGAGCAGATTTTTCCAAAATTTGGCACCGTGTAGACGCCGCCAAATTTCGGAAAAGTCTCTTTCGAAAGAAAAGTGGAAAAAGACACGCAACTTCGCAATTGGCGTATCTTTTTCCAACTTTTCTTTGTAGTCTAGACGTAGCCTAAGAGTCCAGTGAGCGAGCAATCCCCCTTTTGGAGAAAAACGCTTATTTCTGTGGCATTCAGAAAGTGCTAATCATAGTGTCACCCTTGGGATGCAGTCCTCATGACCACCATGTAAACTGCATGACTCACATTCAAAATTCTGACAGAGAGTTACCGGAGGAATTTGGTTTGCAAAAAATTACCGGAGCTCTTTAATGAGCAAAATTTCATTACCTGAAACTTTTGGGTGGTGACGTGTAATTGCTAACCTCTGCCATTTCCTTCCATGAAAGATATGGGATATCATCAAAGCTGACTTGGATTAGGGGCCCACTTTTAGGTGAGATTAATATGCCAAAATCAATAGCACGCCATAGCTTTCAAACGTGGCAATAAAACACCCTAAAATATCCCCAGAATACTTCTATAAATTATGTGCTCAGTGCGCTGACGTTAAAAAGCTTGTCAGTTACACGGCTGTGAAAGACTCTAAAATTATAAGTTGTCGTATTTGTATTTGATAAACCCCCTAGTGTTCTGGGTCACAGAGGCTATGGTCTGGGGGTGGAAGGAGAAATCATTATTTTTCCTAATAAATAAATTACTTGCCTATATTTCATGTATCACTCAAGCCTGCTGGTATTGAGAGCTTAAATAATAAATAGCAAGTGGCTGCATTCATCTATTAATAATGATGCAGCCCCCTTGTTTCTCTCTCTTCGGCTCTTGTGGGCGATGGACGGATCAGTAGTCATGTGGAAGGACAAATGACTGGGCCACGGGGAACATTTAAATGTCTTCCAGTGTAAGGCAACCCTGTAAGCGCTGACAGCCCTTTTGGGCTGCCTCAGTGGTTCTGTGTTGGGTTATGCATGGTCAGTGTCAGGTCATTTGGGAGCTCTCGTTCCAAAAAGATCCTTGGAAACTTAATTAGCAAATGGAATTTGCTTCTCAGGGCGTTTCTCAAGTGAAACAGCCATTTCAATTCTGTCTAAGCGGAAGGTGGCAATATATTGGCAGCAGTTCACCATGGTTACCTCCTGCTGGGCCGCAGCTGCTCTATGTACCTACAAATCCGCAGGCGCAGACGATCGCAGCTCCCATTGGCCGGGAACGGCAATCCGCAGCCAATGGGAGCTGCAATCGCCCGTACCTGCGGAGGCATAGGAAAATACATTGGTGTGGGGGCCCATCGGGGCTAACCATGGTGGGCCGGATCTGGCCCCTGGGCTGGTATTTGGCCACTCCTGATGCAGGCATTTATTTTCCACTGCTCTGCTTAGGATCCGAGCATCTTTATCCTCAAAACACCCTCAGGAAACACGACCCCCAGATAGGAAACTGAGTTGGGGGGGGAGGGACTTTGATGCACATGAGGGCACCCCTGCCATGTGCGATACTGGACAAAGCCACGTCCGGTTTTGTCCCAGTACAGGGGACAAACGGCAGAAAAAGAGACCTGTCTCACTGAGAACCAGATGAACGGCCTGCTTAAGCCAAGGGCCAATCCTAGACCCCACCATCACACCGGCCCGCTTGCCCTTCCTTCCTCTGCTAGGCAGGATAACGCTATTGAGCTGTGAAAGTGATAATTGACCTGAACGGGTATCTGGGCCATGCGACGCCCCCGTCCTGCTGTGCTTATTGCTCCAGCCAGCCCCATCGGAGGTCCCCGTGGCTTCTCGGACGAGTATCAGACCTGAAGCTCCTAGCAAGAGTTCTCACAACACACTCCCACACAACCCTGGCCCCCGCCTCGCCACCCAAAGAAGAAAGGAGCCTGGAACATTTGTGTTCCTGTAGGTCATGACATCATTAGTGCAGGTAAATTAACTCCTCCATCCATCTGTGGACCTGGTGGGAGCAGATGGAGAGCAAGGAGCCCCATATTAACCAGGCAACGACCTTCGCCCTTACCTGGAGGGCTTCGCTTTTTCAAGGAGCAGGAGGAAAGCACTTTGCATTCTCACTGTGCCCTGTGCTTCCCGCCTTACATACTCACGCGCACACGCACACACAAACACACACACACACACATGCCCACACACGCCCATGCACACGCACACACGCACACATACACGCAAACACACACGCACACCCGCACACACACAATGAAGGAAATGAAGCGTGAGAGAAAATGACTGGCCACGCACCGCATCACCGAGACGGGGAAATGCGAGCCCTTGGGGAGGAGCGGCTGTTGTCATTCCGCTTGTTCTCCCGTAGACGAGCGAGGAGGGCAGCATCCTGCCAGGGTGCACAGTGTCCCCGGGGCTGCCCAAGAACTATAATCGTGCAGCCACAGCAGGGGACTTCACTCCCCCCGACTCTCACACAGCGCACACGGGTGTGTAAAGCTGGCTCATTCTTACAGCGTCTGCCGACTGTGAAGTGCAGTTGTGTTTTTCTACCAGATTTCTCTACAGGGCAAAAAAGACTTAGAGCATCTAAAAATATAGATGAGAGATCTGGCAGGATACCAATGACCCGGTCTAATGGGACCCTTGATAGTTGGGAGGGATGGGTCACATTCTACCTCGTGTTTTCTTATGCCCCGAGTGCCACTGGTGCTATGTGACCTAGGGAAATTGCTTGGTTTGTGCCGGCTGTTCCTTAAATTACCCTAGGCACCGAGCATGGAGGGTAAACACACGGCAAAGGCACAATAGGCAGAAGGGACTTGATCTTTGTTTAATGCCCAGGGTCAATGCCTTGCTGTGAACAGATTTTCCTCCTTGGAAACAGGTTCATGTTTATGTTTCAAGTTCCAGTGACATGCTCTGGATTTTCAACATGTGCTGCACATCTGCTCCAGCCTCCGATTTATGAACAAATCTGCATATAATTGTGCTGGGCCAAGGCACTGTTCGATTTTTTTTCCCTCTCCTTTTAAATAAAATGGCTTTATCTGGGCTGTGTAAAGCCCTGATTCCAAGCCATATAATTTTATGGACAGAAAAAAATGGTTCTTTTGTGTCACACCTGAGCTCATTAAAAATCCCAAATTCCATAATTTTACCCTGCCATGTGCTGCATATTGTATTTAATACCTACTGGCATAATTGCTTGCAGTCTTCACAGTGAGTGCACATAGGGTAGCGGAATGAGGGAACAGGTTACCTTGTGCTTGCTAATCGTAAGTTTACAGCCCAGCCCAACTGATGCAGAGCTGTGGGGAGGAATGGTTCAAAAACCTGGATGAGGGTCTATCGTTAACCTTACCATGGATGGCAAGTCCTGAATGCCTTCTGGCTGCAGCCTCTGGTGAACACGCTATAAAATAAAAACAACTGAGCATAGGGAATAGAGACTGTCAGAGCAAGCGCAAGGAAAGGGAATCCAGGAGAAAGATGCGGTAGGGCACTCGAGCAAGGTGCTATGTATGTATGTTAACCCAACATCCCTAGAGAAACATAAAACAAGACAATCAAAGAGAAAGAAAAAGAGCTGGCCGGAGGACCACGCCCACTTCATTTGGCAGTGACTTTTGAGGTTTCGCAATATATTTTCATTCCGCATGGGAATGAAAACAACATTTTTACAACAAATGGAATGACACTGAAACATCCAATTTTTGGATCCCAGCGGTCAGGTTTTTTATTTCTGTCTCTCTTTGCAAGTGACCGGACAGTCGACTCTGGACCTCAGAAACCTTCCCATCAAAACCATCAGCAGAATCAATGTGGCACGGTGAAATGTTTTGACTTCAACGAAATAGCATAGTTCATTGAAAAAACAAAACATTTCAGCCAAAGGCTCTGACCGGCTCTAGAAATAAAGACTTTTTCTCCCCTGACAATGTGGTTTCCAGTGGGTGTGCAGATAGGGGCAATGCTTAGGAATGTGGTCAACCAACACAATTCATGGCTGGATTTTTATCTTCCCAGGACATGGTTGCAAGTTTAAGTTTAGCTCGTTCTAAAGAATGGAGCCAGGTGCAAAAGGACTACTGAAAATGCACAGTGCTATGTGTAGGAATCCGTCTGGGTCCCTCCTCATTTAAAAAGTTAGACCGGGTCATTGGTACCCATCTAGGGACGGAGCAAGTTTGACGTTGGCCCCACAACCCGAAGAACTGTGCTATAGATTCTCCAGCACCACCTATGCGCCCCTTATCTATTCTTTTCGGGGCACTGCACCTGGGCACGCTGCTTTATTTTCACCTCTGGTCTCAAGAGCGAAACAGAGGTCATGAAGGCGTCCTGTTTCAGTTCAATAGAGGACAGAATAGCAAAACCCAGGACTGTCCTCTCTGAAAGAGGACAAATGTCTGGCCTAGTGTTACAGCGCTCAGAGAAGGCAGGAATTCTATGATACAAACCAAACCCCGGGAACGCCATGAGTGCCCAGCCTCTGCCCTCAGAAACTTACATTTTCAACATTCAGAAACCTCTTAGTGATATGTTTCCTGGCTTTTTTTTTTTTTAATCGCAGTCCCTCCTCATTTAAAATGCATAATGAATGCGAACAATAATCAGTTTGTAAATACTGTTTTTAAGTTCACTAGAGCTTTGCTGATATTCCTCCTAGGTAACAAGTCTGTGGCTCATTAGTCTCTCATTAGCAAGATAGAAATAAAGATGCACACACACACACACACACACACACAACAAAATGCCCTCTCCAAAGATCGTGTGGGAGTCTAATTGCCTGGCAAGGAATTCTTAATAATGTTTACTAATGCCTTTTCAGCACTGCCGATTTTATAACGTTCCAGATGTGACGTTGCTTTCCCAGTCTGTAAGCTGGGTAAGTTAACACTAGGAAGTTTGGAGAGATTTTAGCCCCATCTTATGTCACCAGTGCAGAACAGCATCCGACGGGGCTTTCCAGTATTTACACTTTAAAAAATACTCTTCAGAAAAACCCTTGTTCTGATCCCATTGTTTACACTGAACTAAGCAAATTCACACAACACTCTTTGCTTGGAGCTGGCGGGCTTAGAATGGCCATTTGCAGCCCGATCAGTTACAGAGAGTTCAATGTCATTTGATCTCTTTTATGTATTTTATTTTATATTTACCCTTTGTTTTGTGTTGCGAATTCTGTTGGCAACATCCCATTATCCCCCGAACAAAGAATTCTCTCTTCAGGTACAATAAATGCTCCAGACGGATGTTAGTGTAACCTCACATAAGCAAGACTCAGAATATCGGCATTCTGCTATCTTACTGCTTTAAAGCCAAGGAAAGGGAACAAAGCCATCGGCAGGCATGTACGTTTTGAAACAACAAGAGTTTTTAAATCTAAACGGCTGCTAACTTTTTGGTGCAACGGGATCTAAATTCCAAATGGGACCCATACAGAGCACGAGGCAATATTCTGATATGGGTTTTGGGCTTTAATCACTTTATGGCACATTCTCTGCAATAACTAGCTTCCTTCTTCAAGGCCTGGAGTGCTTAACTCTTGCAGGGTCACCCGAGACACAAGCTGCATGGTCACCCGCTGTTATATAGTTCCCCATTGTCTTCAGCATTTCATCATGTCTGAGTTAATACAAAAGGGGCGCATGTGTTCGTGATCAAAGAACGGGTTGGCTCGTGCAAGCAAGGAGAGAAGGTTCGCTGATTTAAAGGCATTAAACTGGATCAATAATAATAAAAGTGCTAGAATAAATATCATGGCACATCTATCCAGCCATCAAACCTTTTTCTTTAAGTGTACTACTAATAATTATAGCTCTCGGTCCCCCGAGAGGCTATGTCTCCGTTATTCACGAGAGCGTGTCCATGCCATGTTGTGTTGGTGTATAGGAAAGCGCCTTTTTGTACAACCTAATGTTGATTGGATCAGGGCTGATTTAAATTCTAATCCCAGCTCAAAAGCCCTAGTATGTCATTTTAACTGCTTTTTGCCTCAGTTTCCCTGTTTGCAAAACGGGGCTGATGACACTTCCCTACCGCCAGATTCTTTAGTTAGTGACTGCACAGCTCATTGGGAAATGCATGTCACCCTACAGAACGGAGCGTTGTGTTCAAACAGGCGTTGAGAGCAGACTCCACACCACAATGAGCCGGCGGGGCTGGAGAACCACAAAAGAACTGGCTTTACCAATAGACGCCATGAACATTATCCTTGCAAGAAAAAAAGCAATTAGAAGAGCCATAAACAACCAGACACTAGAAAGTGAAAACTGGAAGAAAGTCCTTTTGTTTCTTCCACCAGGATTGGATTATGTTGTAACTGCATTGGGGTGCAGATGTGGACTGGGAGGGGTTGGATCAGCTGCAACAGGGGAAATTGCACACAGGCAGCTAGCTAAAAGGTATGACGATGCGAGGAAGTCACCTTGTGAGCAAGGGCTGAGAACCGGGTTTGGACGCAAAGGCCAGTTTCTCAGCAGGCCCCAAGTTTTGGCTCCCCCGTTTGTGACTAATCAAATGCAAACAGGAGCTGTGCACCGGCTTCACACTCTCTGAACAAGTGTGTGGGTGTGCCGTGCACACCCCTGTGGTCCCAACACACAGGTCTGTTGTGGCTATCTCTTCCAGGGCTCAGTACGTCAGCTCATCTGGCTACGGCTCACTCTTAGCCTTGGAAATCCCTGGCTCACTTGCCAGTATGTTAATCACAATGGCGGCCACCAGCTCATGCCCTTTGAATACTTCCAGCTGACATCCCGCTCTCCCATGTTTCACTGCTTAGCCAATCTACATCTGTGTTCTGTTTCTATGCTCTTTCCTCTTCCAGGCATCAATTCAGTGCTTGTTGGAACCACTGGGATTCTTCCGGGATTGAGGACTGGGTCCATGCAGAGTTGTGTCCAGTTCTGATGTGTCCAGTCCAAACCGAGAGGAGACATGAGAGCAGTTTTCAAACTACCTAAAAGGGTGTCATAAGGAGGACAGAGAAAAATTGTTCTCCTTGGCCTCTGAGGACAGGACAAGAAGCAATGGGCTGAAATTGACGCAAAGAAGATTTAGGTTGGATATTAGGAAAAATATCCAACCTGTCAGGGTGGAATAAATTGCCTCCGGAGGTTGTGGAGTCTCCATCATTGGTGATACGTAAGAGTAACAAATGATAAACATCCAGCAGGGATGATCTAGATGGTGCTTGGTTCTGCCGGGAGGGCAGGGGACTGGACTCGATGACCTCTCGAGATCCCTTCCAGTTCTAGTGCACTATGATTCTATGGTCCCCAAAAGAATCCTGGACCCACCTGTGAAATCCATGGCATGTCAGGCCCATCTTGACTGTCAACCAGCTTCTCTGACTGACCAGCTCTCCTATGGATCCCTTCCGGGTTGTTAGTCTGTCTCTATGAATGAGATGCTCAGAACGAGGCCCAGTATTCCTGCTGCAGTCACCTGAGAGGTGTTACCCTCCTGCTCCATAATCTTATGTCTCTGTAGGCACTGGCCAAAATTGCCCTGGCTTTGTTAGCTGCCACGTTGCACTGCAGCTCCTGGTACCTTTACTCGCAACTAATAGCACCCTCCTCACAAGCAGACCCGTGACGTTAAACAGGAATCCTCCCAAACCACTATGCGGAGGGAGGCAGGAGCCACTCCTTTGGAAGGAATTTGTATCTAGATTCTTTAACTGATCAACCCAGACAGTACAACAATTAAAACAATTCCATTTTGCTGGCTTCCTCGGCCATCCTCTTGTTTCCCTCGTCAGGATAAGCAACTTGGCCATCCGCATCCTGCTTTCTCCATTTGGGAACTGAATTATTGCTTCATAAACTGTGCTGCATTGCTCTTGTGGTTTAATGGCATGGGGGGGGAGGAAGAAAGTTCACAATTTTCAGCAGAAATCTCCCCAAAGCTTTCTCTTTTCGCACTGCCCTTCTGGATAAGTTCCCTCGGTGAGTTGCTTTCCAGGCTAAAAATTCTTCTGAACGAAGAGCATCATTTTTCTTCACAAGTCTTCCTTAGCCAGTGCTGCTTTTCCTTTCCAGTAAACTACCTCTTCCCTGGAGCTATATTTAAAAAGTTATCCATCACCACCTGTCGTGAAACCACGCTGTCTTCTAGGGCAATCTTTTCCTTCCCAGTCGGCAGCATGTGTTCTGCACTTAATCTCCATATGGAATGCCCAGTAAGGTCAACTAAAGCTATCACTTCATATTCATTGCATCTCCAAGATGTTCTTCATCAATGATCTCCTCACACAGGAGAAGAATCTCTCAGTGAGGTAGAGGAAATGCTGGTTAGTGATTTGCAAAAAAAGGCCTTTAGCTGGGAACTGCTCAGGTCTCATTGATGATGAATGGAGATGCCTATCTCCTAGAACCAGAAGGGACCTTGGAAAGTCATCAAGTCTAGTCCCCTGCCTTCACAGCAGGACCAAGTACCATCCCTGACAGATTTTACCCCAGACCCCTAAATGGTCTCCTCAAGGATTAAACTCACTATCCTAGGCTTAACAGGGCAATACTCAAACCACTGAGCTATCCCTGCCCCCTATGGATGTGGGTTCCCTTTAAATAGCCTTTGGCAAGTATATTTTTAATATCTTCATTTTACTTTTAAAATGCTGGTCAAACAATTTTGATCCCGTTTTTTGGCCACCAATTTTTGCAGAAAATGTTCAGTTCGGTTGAAACACTGGGTTTTATAAAAAATGAAAAATAGACACTGAAATTTGGCAAATAAAAAAATAGATAGTTAAACTATCCAATTAAAATTTCAGTGTCTATTTTTCAAATTTTAATTTTTTGTAACTTGATCCTGAAAATGTCTACCCAAAAAGGAGAATTTGTTTTTTTATTTTATTTTGGGGTTTTGTTTGGTTTTATGAGGGATGTAAAATCCCATTTAACTGAAGGAGTTGGACAGGGGGGCTCTACCAGCCCTGTACAGGGCTGCAGCTTCTGCCCCACGTGGGGGTTCAGCAGGGCCAAAGCAGCCCTCTGCTCCTGGGGACCAGTTGACCATTAGCCAGTAAGCATCAGCCATCAAGGGTTCACATCCCTAGTTTTTATTGCAAAACTATAAAAATATCACGAGACACCTTTTTTTCGAAAACACAAAAGCTTTTCACAATTTCCTGAAAGAAAACATTGCTATTTTGACCATTTCTAATATTCAGCACTTCCAAAAGGCTGTTTCAATACACAAAGGCTACGTCTACACTACGAGTTTCCTCTGCAAAAATATGCTAATGAGAAACTCATTTGCATGAGTCTCGATCTCATTTGCATATTTTCTGCCGATCTACTTTTGCGCTGGGATTTTTGCGCAAAAACTCACAGTGTGGATGTTTTCTTTTCAGGCAAAACCACCTTTTTCTGCAAGATAGGTATACCTCCCTTTTTGGGGCATAAGGATCTTGCGCTAAAAGGGGGTTTGGAGCAAAAAGAAAACGTCCACACTGCTTGTTTTTGCACAAAAACCCCAGTGCAAAAACGGATTGGCAGAAAATATGCAAATGAGATTGTGACTCATGCAAATGAGTCCCTCATTAGCATATTTTTTGCCAAGAAAACTCGTCATGTAAACATAGCCAAAGAGACTTCTGAACATCCTGCCTTCATGCTGCACATGAAGCCAGCCTAAAAACCTGCCTGTCTGCTGCCTTCAAACTTGTCTTCAAGCCAACCCTACATGCCACCCCATGTACAGGAAGAAGTTTCCGTGTCGAAATTCACAAAGCCAGCACCTTTACAGAATCATAGAACACTAGCGCTGGATGGGACCTCAAGAGGTCATCGAGTCCAGTCCCCTGCCCTCACGGCAGGACCCAGCACCGTCTAGACCAGAGCTACTCAACTTTGGAAGGCCACAATGATACTCACAGCACATGCCGAGGGCTGCAACTAAAGTGTGGTTGCATATACATGCAAATATACATGCAAATATATACAAATAGTTTCTTTCCCACTGACGGGCATGAATACAAAGATTAAGCCTTAAGCCGCGGCACCAGACCCAAACGTGGCCAGTGTGAGCCAGTCAGCACCTCTCAGGCTCTGCCCAGTAGGCTAAGCAGCCAGCACTTCCCACAATGCCCCAGCGCTCCCGGCACCTCCTCCCTGGGGGCTAGAAACGCCGACACCCTGTACCCGTCTGTTCCAGCTGGCCCATCTGCTCGTGTCTTTCAATGCTCACCCTGCCTACAAGACGCCTCGCCGTTGTGGAGCATGGTCCCAGTGGAGGCCATGTTCAAAGGATCCCACCCGTGGGCCGCATGTTGAGTAGCCCTGATCTAGACCATCCCTGACAAGTGTCTGTCTAACTAGTTCTTACGTATCTCTAGTGATGGAGATTCCACAACCGCCCGAGGCAATTTATTCAAGTGCTTAACCACCCTGACAGGAAGTTTTTCCTAATGTCCAACCTACGCCTCTCTTGCTGCAATATAACCCCATTGCTTCTTGTCCGATCCTCAGACGTTAAAGGAGAAAAAAATTTCTCCCTTCTCCTTGTAGCACCCTTTTAGGTACTTGAAAACCGCTATCATGTCCCTTCTCAGTCTTCTCTTTTCTAAATTAAACAAGCCCAATTCTTTCAGTCTTGCCTCACAGGTCATGTTTTCTAGACTTTTCACCATTTTTGTTGCTCTTCTCTGGATCTTCTCCAATTTCTTCACGTCTTTCCTGAAATGTGGTGCCCAGAACTGGACACAATCCTCCAGCTAAGGCCTAATCAGCACAGAGTAAAGCGGAAGAATGACTCCTTGTGTCTTGCTCGCAACACACCTGTTAATGCAGCCCAGAAGCACGTTCACTTTTTTTGCATCTAATTCTCTGGCAAATCATTCCTTACCACCTACCTGTGCCATGAGGCTTGCACCTCACTCCCGTCACCATGGCGATGGGAAGTGGTCGAGTGGGGTTTCTGCTAAACTCTGTTAATTTCATTGGAACCTCATCCTCCAAACCTGCTGCCTCCCACCTGTTGCATCCCGTCCAGAATGTAGTGAGAGCGCTCTCTGGGGCGTCTTTGGTATATGTCTGTACATCACCCAGCCTAATGCGGTGCTGGTCTTAGACTAGGGTTCCTAGGTTCAGTATGAATATAATACAACAAGTATAATAATATAATAATATAGTAACATAATAACAACAACAACACATTAAATGACATCATTATCCCAACAAGAAAAAGAGCATCAGTATAGTTAGTGCGCCCAAGAAAACTCAGATGATAGCTTTCAAGCTAAGCAAAGAGGCACTTCCCATAAAAGATCAAGGGATTGTGCTACTTATAAGGGTACGTCTACACAGCAAAGTTATTTCGAAATAACAGCCGTTATTTTGAAATAACTTTCCTAGCGTCTACACAAGCCAACTGCTATTTCAAAATTAATTCAAAATAGCGGAGGGCTTATTTCAAAATTGGTAAACCTCATTCCACGAGGAATAGCGCCAATTTTGAAATTGCGATTTTGAAATAAGCGCTGTGTAGATGCTTATTTCGAAATAGGGGGCCTCCAGCCCTTCCCAGGGTGCCCTGCTGGCCGCCTTGGCCACAAGGTAACTTCTGATCTGATGCCCTGCAAAACCAGTTCCCGCTGGCCTTAAATGCGATTCAGCGTCCAATCAGTGTGGATGTGCTATTTCGAAATGCATTTTGTGTGTAGACGCGTTATTTCGAAATAACTATTTTGAAATTAGATATTTCGAAATAATGCTGTCGTGTAGACATACCCTTAGAGAGGAAAATTTTTGGCTTGAGAAGCTGATCATTGGCGTGAGCCTGCTGCATTGATATTATAAGCTGCTAAGGTAGATAACCCCACGGCAGGAAACATAGAGCAAGAACTCTTTGAAAAAAGTAGCTAGATAGAAAAGTTGCTGTCTTATCTGTAAGTCATTCAGGCCATGTCTACATGAGGAAACTATTTCAAAATTAGTAAATTCAACTTAACTCCTGATTTAATAAAATCTAACGAGCATGTCCACACTACAGGGAAGCCTCAAAATTAGTCCAAGGAAGGCTCCGTTAATGTCAAAGTGCCACCTCGGACTCAGCGTCCCAAGAAGCACTGGGGAGTAATTAGTTTGAATGACTCTGGGAAGTAGTTACTTTGAAATAGCGACACCGGAGCATCCACACTACCATTATTTCAAAATAACGATTTCAGAATTAGCATTACTTCTGATGAAAAGCAGGAGGACAGATTTCTAATTCCACGGCCCATTACTTTGAAATAACGGGCTTGGTCGCGTGGACACTCTGCTTATAAATTCGACCTTGTGGGGGTTAGTTTGAAATAAAGTCATAATGTCGACCAGAGCTCAGAGATGCAGGTTCCATGATGCTTTTGTTGACAGCTCATATTGCAGACTGTGGCTTTTTCTGTGCACATCTGTAGCTATCGGCAAGCGATCTGGTTGGCTGTAATGCTACAGCTCATTGGCAGGAGAATGTTGATCTGTTGGCTTGGAGGGACCGGATGAAAACACGGCAAGCGGAACAAAAAGCCACTTTTTCCTCTCTGGGCTACTGAAATTCTGCCTCCTTTCACCCAGCTCGGTGCTGCTGGTATCTGGGGTCTACACTCCCATCTCCGCTGGGACTTTCCTGTTTCCTAGGAGACAGCATGCTGCTCACCCCATATGACCGCATGACATCAGCAGCAGGGCAGCCATAAAACACCGCAGCCAACGTGACGGAGTTTCAGCTTGGCTCACCATGCTACGAGCGAGTCCTACAGGACGTGCGAACCTGGTGATGGGTAGCTGGGTTTGCTTTCTCATTGGAGTTGTGAGGATGAGACCTAGATATGGTGTCTCTGAATGGAGACGGCCTAAAAAAAAAATACCACAGCCCTAGTCCAGAATCATCGGCAATAGAGATAAGCAGGAGTGATTACACGAATCCCCTACCCTGGCATTGTGACAGAAGATAAATAGGAGCGGTGGAGCTCATACCTGCAGATTTTAAAACTGTCTGGCAAGCTGGATTCAGGACCAAAGACTAAAAATAGGGACTCTGCCCCCATCCTTTCACTGAGTTGTGCTGGCCTGAGAAGAGAGCCGGAGGAAGGACTAGTGGTTAGGGTGCTGTTTTAGGACTTGGGAGATCCGAGTCCCATTTGGTTGGCCAAATACTTCCTGAGTGATCTTGGGCAAGTCACGATGTCTTTCGCTCTCTGCCTCTGGGCCAGATCTGTAAGGCAGGGAGATGGGCATTCCATGAGCCGGTGGGCGTGCCGTGAGGACCAATCCATTACAAAGCTTGTGGGGCACTCCGATCCCATCGGAACGGGGGATCTGGTTCGACAGCAGTGTTTCAATAGTGAAAATGTTGATGAACTTGTGCGTGAAAGAGAGGATAAGAAATACCACACGTATTCCTAACTAGTTCCTGGGCAGAATCTATTTAACCAATCAGAAGGCTGATTTAAGTGCACCGGACTTCCTCTCACACATTAGCCAGGGCTGTGCCATGCAAAGGTTTGAATTAAGCCTTTACTCCAAGGTGAACCTTTCAGCTGGTTACAAAGTTGAAATGTTAAAGGGTCCCTTTCTCATGCAAATGTTGTTTCGGGTTTTTGGCCAGCTTATGGAGATGGTCCAAAGCTTTCCAAAATGTCAGAGGGAAAAAAGGCAAGATAGTTAGCAGGTTTGTGAAAATTATGTCTCCCTTGTCAACCAGCTCTAGTGAACAGCTAGAAAGTGAATACCACTCGCCTCGGCTAGTAGGAATCACCAGCCGGCAAAGAGACACAGAATCGTTTTGTTCGTGTATGGTCATGTAAGGCTGAGCTCTCCACCTCAGATGAGTGATGTTCCTCCAGCTGGAGAACACCAACTGCTCCTGCATTGATCTGGTGGCCCTCAGGTTCCAGAGAGATTAGCGTGGATAGATAACCAAACATCTCCTCTTGGAAAAAACCTTGCAACGCAAGACACGTGTCCCCCAGCCATGCAGGATGGAAGCTGCCTCCTCCTAGCCCATAGCATCTCAGCACTCCAGTACATGCCTCAAACCTAAATAAATGTGTGGCCCAGTCCCGCCTGCCTCAGTTGTCTGTTCAGGGCTGATCCTGTTTCTTCAGGCTAGGACATCTCAGAATTGCATTTCCAGGACACCTCCAGCAGGAGGTAGTGGGGAGACAGTTGAAAGAAGAGATTCTTTGCTGCTTGGCTCATCTGAGGAAGTGGGTGTTGCCCACGAATGCTCGTGATACTAGGTATATTTTTGTTAGTCTCTAAGGTGCTACAGGACTACTCGTTGTTTTTGCTACTTCAGTGATTGCTGGAGCACCTGGGACCCACAACCAAGAGTAGATCCCAGGATGGTAAGCACAGTACAAACCTCCTGGGAGGGTCACATCCCTACATCCCAGAGAATTTACAGGTTAACGAGATAGAGAAATGGCAGCAAAATGATACACCCCCAATCATACCTCAGGTAAATGTTTCTCTACAGGGCTCTGTCACTGACACACCGTCCTGCTGCCACCGTTGGTGTGGGGGGGGGGGGGGGAAATACTTCAAAGAGACCTTTAAGATTCACTTTTAAACTTTTCCTTACTAGTGGCTAGACCAGGGACAGCAACAATACTTGCCCTGCAGGCTGGAAAACATGCCAGCAATGTGCCTGCTATTCATTGGCATAAATGGCCTTTCCTCTTAAAAATATGCCCTATATTGAAAAGAATCAAGAGGAAAACCCCATTTCACCCTCCTGCACTTACAGCAAATGGTTAACAGATTCAGCAGAAGGTGGCAGCGGGAACCCAGAAGTGTTTCATTTACTTTTATTAGGGACCTTCCCGATTTGTGGGACACAATGTTTTTTAATAGATAAACTATTTCTCTTTCCAGTGTTGTTCCAGGATCACAGATTACCCAATAAATGGGCCGGATGCATCGGAAAATGCAGCCCCAGGAAAACAGCCCTTGATAGAGGAGATTTGTTCCGTTTCCCACGCTTCCAAGCCAGATTGTGCTGGCTGCCGCGCTGAGCCCGCCTCTTGCTGTGAAGGCATCAGAGGCCAATTCAGTGGAATTCCACCAGAGATGGCATGGACGTTGGACAGGAATGACTCAGTACAACTATCCTAGGTGCTTTTTGGCCTCCCCAGCCCTTGTATCTGAGCACCTCACAATTCTTGGGGTATTTATATGCAACAACAGCCCAGTGAGGAAGGGCAGGGCTAGTGAGACACAGAAAGGCTGAGTGATGGGCCAAATGCCTCCTGGGAAGTCGGTGGCAGAGACATGGCGCCAGCTCTCCAGAATCCTAGGCTAGTTCATGAAACTCTGGAACATGTTTCCTCTCTCCTCCTTCCCCACTTCCCACCTCACCAGACAGAACTCAGTGAAAGGGCCCATAGTTAGTAACGCGTGGAACAGCTGTGCTGCAGTAGCCTGAGGCCAGCAGAAAACACGATTCTCTGCTTCTGTCTGGTGCCGTCAGCACTCCCCGGGGATCTAAGCAACACGCTTTGCCGACACACAGAGAAGATGATGCGCTCTAACGGTTCGAGCCAGCCTAGACCTGAGAGTGAGGAGCACCTGAGTTCTGATCCTCCCTCTGGGTGTGTCTAGACTACACCTCTCTGTGGACAGACAGATGTAGATTAGGCACTTCGAAATTGCTAATGAAGCAGGGATTTAAATATCCCATGCTTCATTAGCATAAACATGGCCACCGCTTTTTTTCGAAACAGAGTTTCAAAATGAGGTTTACAGGATCTTTCAAAAAAGGGTTGTATTTTCGAAAGATCGCATCTTGACTGCCTTTTTTTCAAAAAAACTGTTTTGAAAAAAGCGGCGGCCATGTTTATGTTAATGAAGCACGGGATATTTTAATCCCTGCTTCATTAGCAATTTCGATGTGCCTAATCTACATCTCTCTGTCAACAGAGAGGTGTAGTCTAGACACACCCTCTATGAGCCTAAGCAACTCTGCCTCAGTTTCCCCACTTGTAAGCTGGAGATAGCATGGCTCTTCCTATTCTTGGCATAGCTCTGGGGTGGTTTCTTAGCGAGTCGCAGTGCATTTGGACCACTCTTACTGCTATGGGCCCGTACTGCCTTAGCCCCTATGGGGCCCACTTGTGAATCAGCCCCTGTTGTGCAAGGGACTGTACCTATGGAAACATGACCCTGCGTTTTAAAATGGCCTCCAGCTACACACACGCTGGCGTTCAGGCATCTGGCCGGGCGCCCCATCTGTGCAAACAAAACTGGGGGGGCATTCTCAATGCAAAGGACGGTGAGGAGACGTGCTCTCGCCTGCAGAGACATAACATCCCGCTCCCTGGAACAGCCACAGCGCTGTGACAACCTCCACTGCGACTCTGCTTAGCCTGTCTGCAGGATCCCTTTGGCGGATCATCTCGTTCCTGCATCCCAAGGATGACCACAAAATCCTAGAACTGGAAGGGACTTTGAGAGGTCACCAGATCTGGTCCCCTGCCCTCACGGCAGGACCAAGCACCATCTAGACCCTCCTGGGCAGGTATTTATCTAACTTAAATATTGATGACGCTCTTGAAGGTGAGAAGTAGTGGGAGAAACATTTGCCTAGAAGCTAAGGAATGAGATGGGAAATCTGCCCTGTATTTTGGTCTCCTCTATCTTGAAGTAGAACGTTGAGGACATCTCTTCTAGGGGATCCAGAACTCCTCAGACTCTGCCATTGTAGATTAGCTGTCACCCATTGCCCTCTTCAGTCTCCGCTGGAAATGCAATTGCCCCTGAAATTCACAGGAATTTCCACTGGTCCCGCTAGCCTAGGATCATGTGTCTGACACTAGCCAGGGTACCTTCAGGGAAAGATTCCAGAACCTCTACAGTGGATAATTATGGAAAATCCAACCCAGAGAAGCAATTTCCTTCTCCTGATGCCTCTTTCCCTGGGTCTCACAAGGGAAAAAACATTCCCTCGTTGATGAAGCTTCATCTCGATTCCCATTCCTTGTGCAGACCAGTTTTGACTGTGGCAGGGTTAAAAGAGTCAAAGCCACTTAGCCAGATCCTCGGTTGGTATAAAATCAGGGTAAGTCCATAGTCAATGACCCATTATTGGTAGGAACAGGAATTGCCAGACTGGACCAGACCTCAGGTCCATCTGGTCCAGTAAACTCTGACAGACGCCAGCATCACTGCCTCGGAGGAAGGTGTGAGAACCCCCACCGGGGGTATAATGTGCTATAATTGCCTTCAGCCCTAGCAGCTAATAGCCATTGATGGACCTAACCTCCATGAAGTTATCTAGCTCTTTTTTGAACCCTGTTAAAGTCCTGGCCTTCACAGCATCCTCTGGCAAGGAGTTCCACAGGTTGACTGTACACTGCGTGAAGAAAAAAGCACTGTCCAGCAAGCCTGGTGCTAGAGGCAGATGTCACATTCTCACTGACCTCCCAGCAGTGGCCCAAAGGCAATGAAGGAGCTCACAATTGGCCAGTGGTGCTGTTGCTCCACCTTACTACTAGGACACACGATGGTGCGAACTTCAGCCGCCTGCATGAGACTTGGGCCTTCCTCCCCGGAATGCAGAAGAGCTCAGGGTTTGCTTTACATCTCACTAATGCAGCGGCCTTGCTTTTCTCGTGCACTGCATTTTTTTTCCTCCCTAAGCCACACACTCCGCGAGTGACCTCCTCATCACTGGCAGACGTAGAAGAAGTCCTACTGGGCACAAGAGAGAGTCAGCAATGGGCAACCCAGGCTGCATGAGGGGCCCTCCTTAATCTCAGGGGCCACAAGATTGTCGTCACCAAGACGGGCTCCGGGGATGGGGTCGTTTTGCTAACCACACGTGCGTATCTAGGATGTGCGGGATGAGCCAGGGGAACCGTAGCAGTGCTATGATTGGTTGCAGAGGGAGCATGCGGCTCTCACAATGTCGTGTGCAATCAGCCCTCGCCTCACATCGCCTGCCCTTGCTTTACTGATAGAAAAATAAAACCCAGCTCTGTGGACAAAAACCAGCAGAATCTGGCAGCCCTGCGCATCGACAATGGTAAACTAAGTGTCTCCCGGGCCTCGCATAGATCCCCGATGGGCTGCGGGTTGCCCACCATAGCCCTATATGGTGGTTTGAAAAGTCTTGTGAGTTCCCTTCTCTGCCCATTTCCCCCTGGGAAAACACTCCCTCCCCTCCACCGTATTGCCACTAACTGGGCAAGATGCATCTTCTATGCAGCTGTAAGCCAGAAAGGGGAAAGACTTGCCCTCCCCCCCACCTCCCCGGGATATTTGACTCCATTTCCATGGAAGCAGCACAGAGTCGAGGCTCCAGCCCTGTGCCCCTTGGCCCCCCTGGCTTAGCCACTCTTTGGCTGTGCTGCTCCTTGCTCTGGGCTCTCTCCCGCCTTGCCCAACAGCGTGATCCCGTTCCATGCTCCTTGGGGTGGGCACTGGGCTGGACACATCCCGGCAGAAAACACCTTTCATTGTAGCAATGATGGAAAGCTGAGCCCAGCCACTTGGGAAATACAGGCAGGACGGGGGCTCGCTGGGCGTGGGGGAACTGAATTAAAATCAATAGAGACTCTCGGGCTCTCTCCATTTCCTGGATGCTTGGAGAATAGAAGGGACCATTAAAAGCTCCTCTTTTCCAATGGCCTAGTGCATCACTTTCTGCACCACCATGCACAAGGGCTGCAGTTGGATGCGCAGCCTGCCACTGTGATGACGTGTCGGGGTCCCCCGACTCCTGCACCCCCGTAGTGGCACGAACAGACTCCACCAGCCAGCAGAATAGAGGGAGTTTATTGCTTCTCCAGGATACAGCACATCACAGATGTAATCTGGTTACAGGGCCAGGCCTAGGATGCCTCAGCTCCTCTTGGGATGGGGGAGACTGGGCCCCTAAATCCCAGCCCCCCTTTGCTCAGGCTGTTTCCTCCATGATTCCAGCCAGAAACTAACTCTTCCTTCCAGCCCTGCCCCCAGCCAGGGCTCCACTCCCCTCCTTCCCATTGTTCCGCTCCCTGGGAGATAACTCGTCGGACAGGTTCAGAGCCCCCTTGCATAATGACTCATCCCCTGCCCTGCTGGGCCCTGCTGCAGACAGCAGCCAGCGGAGGTCACCCCACCGTGGGCTAGAAGGGCATGTCCAGGCTTGGGTCTGACAATGGCGAGGCTTTGGAAGACTCCAAAGGGAGCCTGGTTCTTTGCTCCTTGGACAGAAGGCCGGTAGCTGTGGAGGATGGAGGAGGTGTCCAGTAAATGGCAAGTCCCACAGATGTAGCTCACTTGGGGAGGCTGCAACCGAGCAGGAAGGTCAAGCTTTATGCAGCCCTGAGATCAGAACAATTCTCATTTGGGAGGCTCAATGACTCGCTGGCACCCAGACGCCCATGGATAGCATAGAATCCTAGAGCACTAGAACTGGAAGGGACCTCGAGAGGCCATCAAGTCGAGTCCCCTGCCCTCACGGCAGGACCAAGCACCATCTAGACCAGTGTTTCTCAACCAGTGGAACAAGTACTCTTAGGGGTACACAAGAGAAGTCGGGGGGATAAACACAACTGAAATTTGGAGCAAACCGAATTTTTGTGGTAAGTGTAGCGCCCCTCTTCACCTGGTTACCTTCTTTAATGCCAATCTGCTTACAGGTTTTGATGGATAGGTCTGGGTTCTTCTGGATCCTGCCACCCGCCCAACTTTATTTTTTCCTATGGATTTATTTGGTGGTGCCTCCACCCCCCTCACTCGTTCCTGGCAGGGTTACCAGGGCAGCTTGGGAGGAAAATTCTAACCCAGGCTAATCCCCATGTACTTGCCAGATAGTTGGAGACTCCCAGAAAATAACACAAACACACACACTATATTAAACAGGAGACAAATAGAACAGAACAGGGTAAAACACTATTTTTAGGTTCACCAGCAACTGTAAGATTAGTGTCCCATTGGTACGCGTACTTTGTTGGGGCCCTTGATGATTTATGACCACAAAATTCTTCTCTGCGGTGGTTTAGCAGTGGGGCTGACTGGGTCCAGTACAGCCCAAAGGACTCACAAGTGGGAGAAGGCGGTAAATCCCTCCACAGGTTTAATATTCAGCAGGTTATAAAATCCCCAAACAAATTCCCTGACTTACTAACTAAAAGATGGTGCACTCACACACTCCATGAATGAGCCTCAGGTTCAGAGATAACTCCATCACTGCAGAGGGGCTGGTCTCTTCTGGCAGGGATCCTCTTCAGGCAGGAATCAGGCTGCTTTGGTCCCAGGACTTCCCCTCACCACAAAGGGGTGCAAGGCTCAAGGTGCAGGTTACACACCTGCACTAAAATTCAACCTGTAATCTCCTACCCCAGCATTCAGACACACACAAGCAGGCAGCAGCCCCAAACCAGCAGACAGAGCAGAGCTGACCATGCGGTGGCTGGTCTCACCTAGGGAGCCGGAGAGCCAACTCAGCCTGGCTGGGGAAGCCTCCCAGCAAACTCTACAAACTGGGAATCAACAACGGAGAAATAAAACCCAGCTGAGGGATCCTGCCTTCAGGTCCCTAGAGGCCAGTTCTCAGGGGGAAACCCTGCATGCAGGCCTGGGGCTTACTAGCTCCCACACAGCCAACCCCCACCCCCTTGCCCTGGCTGGCTCCAGACTCCCCCAACCATGGCTTCTCCTCCCCCTTCTCAACTCCCTGGGAGGGGCATCTCACTCCCTATGGGATGCCAGGCAGACTCTGTCCCTGGTAGGGAGGGGAAGCCAAGGCAAACTCAGTGTGCCTCGCCCTGAGCTGCCAGCAGACAGAGCCCCAGGAATCTAGGTCATCTCCTTGGGGGTTACATAAGTTTGACAGCGTTTTATTAGTTTTGTACTTTTTACACCCAAAAATTTCATCGCCCGCCCAGCTGCGATTAAGTTGTTTAAACAAATGTGTTGCCACCATAGAAAAAAATTGTGTGTCTCTGAAAACTGTAAGTACTGCGGGTACTTATGTCTTTTTTTTTTTTTTGAAAAAGAGGTACTTTATAAAAAAAAGGTTGAGAAACACTGACCTAGACCATCCCTGACAGGTGTCTGTCTAACCTGCTCTTAAATATCTCCAGTGATGGAGAGTCCACAACCTCCCTAGGCAATTTATTCCAGTGCTTGACCACCCTGACAGGCAGGAAGTTTTTCCTAATGTCCAACCTAAACCTCCCTTGCTGCAATTTAAACCCATTGCTTCTTGTCCTATCCTCAGAGGCCAAGGAGAACAATTTCCCTCCTCCTCCCTGTGACACCCTTTTAAATACTTGAAAACTGCTGTCACGTCCCCTCTCCGTCTTCTCTTTTCCAAACTAAAGCCCAGTTCTTTCAGACTTCCCTCATAGCTCATGTTTTCTAGAACTTTCATCATTTTTGTCGCTCTTCTCTGGACCGTCTCCAATTTCTCCACATCTTTTCCTGAAACGTGGTGCCCAGAACTAGACATAATCCTCCAACTGAGGCCTAGTCAGCGCAGAGCAGAGAGGAAGAATGACGCTGGGCAGCGGGGTCCGTCCCATCGCTGTGGTGGCCCGCACGCGGCAGTCCCATCACCGAGACAGCCAGCCCCCTCTGCCGTAATTAAAGCTAATTATTCAGCGGCGCTCCGCTCGTGCAGCCCCGCTCGGGCGCTCCCTGCACGCACATGCAGGCAGCAGGGTTGTTTTTCTTCATAAAGCTTATGAGGAACCCTGAGCAGATTAACAGCTTTAATGACAAAAATTACCGCTTATAACACTGACTTCAAATCAAAGAACAATATCCGCAGACAGATATTTTCATGGTTTTCATAACAATTCATTATAGGCGGCACCGAGGGATTACATTTTTATTTCCCTGGTGTCGTTTCTCTCCGACTCAGGTTCATTTCTCTTAATGAGGCAGTGGAAGATAAAGGGCAGTGATGGCTCCTCAGATGCCTCCGCAGAGCGTGAGGAGTTTCGGGGCACGGTGATAACTGGAGGAGGGAGGGAGGGGCGGGCAGGGGGAGCGCAGAGAGGCAGAGTGATGGGAGAGGGGGGCGCTTTGCCGTAATGAACTAAAATTAAGACATAAATTCTCCCACCTTTGTGCCGACCAGATCTAACGAAGGGATTCAGCTTTTTAATGAGGAATGGATCAGGAGCAAAATTATTAGCTAATTAATTGTAAGGGGAAGGGAGGGACGGAAGGGAAAAAAACCTTCCTGCGAAAGACAGGGCCAGGAGTTCTTCTTGCAGCCTTTTGAGAAATGGCAGCAAAAGGGTCCAATCGTGAAACCCTCGCGCAGCCGACCCATCCTTGCTCACGCAAGTAGAGAGAGGTGTCGATGGCAGCGAGGCTGGCCGCAAAGGGGTGAAGACGTGCACCCAGGGAGATGTTCAGTAGGATCTAGAGTGCACTCCCAGGCCATGTCTACACTAGGCGATTATTTCGAATTTACAGCGTTGGACCTCTGGGCACCCGATGCTACACATTCAAACTTGCATGTCCTCACTCCGGGGAAGCATCGAAAGGAGTCTGGGGCCGGCTCCGTTCAAGTGGACACGCTACCTTGGACTCAGAGCCCCAGGAAACGCTCTGGGGAGCTGCAGGAAGCCCTCCAGAGGCTAATTAGTTCGAATTAGCCGCACCGGAGCGTCCACACTAATGTTATTTCGGACTCACAAGTTGGGAATTAGCGTTACTCCTCGTGAAAAGCAGGACTAGAGTTCCAGTTCTGCGGCCCCTTATTCCAGAATAACAGGCTTGGTAATGTGGATGTATTGCTTACAAATCCAACCTTGGGAAAGGGGGTGTAATTACAGACTAAGATCCTAGTGTAGACCAGGCCCTAGGGATTTCCCACTGGCAATTCCTGGTCCGGCTATCAAGGAAGGGAAATTTCATGCCCTTCGTCTCTTGCGGGTGAGGGTGCTTTTGGGAAATAAACATCCTAGGTAGGTGGCTATTGGAGGCAGGAGAGATAGCACCAAAGGATTCATGGCTCCAAGATGCGAAGCCAGCGGAGGAAGCAGGCAAGGCAAAGATCAAGAGTCGGTAAAACAGACAGTTACTATGGATCGTGTACTTTCTGCTGTGTTTAGGAGGACACTGAGAACAAGGGAAGGAATCAGTAGTGTCTTTCTCCTCCCCCTCCCCCACACCTTCTGCTCATAATTTCTCAGTTGCTCCTATGTAGGGTATGAGACCAGTTACACTGTATGGCCAACTCCAAGGCGTTATTTCAAAATAACCCCCCTTCAGTCGAATAAATACGCAGAACGTCCACACGACCAAGCCCATTATTTTGAAATAACATGCCGCTTATTTCGAAATCTGTACTACTGCTTTCCTTGAGGAATAACGCTAATTTCAAAATCGTTATTTGGAAATAGCAGTCGTGTGGACACTCCGGTGCCACTATTTCCAAATAACGACTCCCCAGAGTCATTCGAACTAATGACTCCCCAGTGCTTTCTGGGGCTCTAAGTCAAGGTTGCGCGTCCACATTCACGGAGCCCGCCTCGGACTAATTTCAAAGCTCCCCCGCGCTAAGGACATGTTATTTCAGTTTTGTAAAATCGGCAGGGATTAAGTCGAATAACTCCAGACCCTCCAAAATAACAACAGTGACTTTAAGAATCATAAGGGTATTTTTAAAAAAATAAAATAAAACATTTGAGGCTCATTTTATTTGCTTTCTGGTTTTTGCATCTTTAGGGTGCACCTGGGTTCTATCTTCCCAGCTTTTCACTGCAACCGCAAAGGCTCCAAAGGCGCCGTTTCTCTTTCAAAGAAAATGGAGGTTCTCCCAGGTTCAAAGGCCTGCCAGAAGCCTTGGAAACACTGGCATGAACCAGGCTTGACGGCCTCTGAAGCCCAAGGTCCCAGGGCATTAGGAACCAGGCAAAACAATCTCTCTGGAGTCTAATGAATACGTGTTTGGTCTTTGTTCACCACCAAAGAGATTCTAGGTGGTGCCACAATCCCAGTGATACGTGATAATAATAAACCCACAGTTGGCCTTGAGAAAAGAGAAGGATCGTATCCGGCTGTTTTGCCACCCACAGCACAACCGTCTCCTCAAAGGAGTCCTACTTTCCCCAAACCAAGCAGATTAAATTATTTCTGACCATGATATATGACACAGAATCTCACCACATCACAGTCTGTTACAGCAAACACCAGCCAACACACTCCATCTCGCCCATAAAAATAACAGCCTTCGGTTCAGTCTGAGTGGTCTGAAAGGTGGGCGGGGGGGGGGGAATCACACTGAAGTCAACGAGAGAGTTTTTTGTGCAACGGCTGGGAAAGATAAATTATTTGCAATAAAACCAGCATTTTTCAAGCCACAAACTCTCTCATATCAGCATGCAAATAAATCTTTTCTGGCTCAGTATTGTTTCCTATCAATTTCAGCTTGAGGCTTTTGTTTGCTTTTAAGCAGAGTTGTTGACTCGAGTCCCACGACTTGAACTCGAGTCCGACTTAAGTCGCCTAGGTGACTCGACTTGAGAGTCGACTCGGGTTCATTGTTTGTGACTTGAGACTCAACTTGAGACTTGCTAATTTTGTTAAATTGACTTGGTGAAAAAATTGTCCAAAAATGCTGATATTGATGGCTTGTACAAAAGTGACTTGACATTTTTTAAATTAAGACTTGAGACTCGACTTGGGACTTGACTCGAAAGTGACTTTAGGGACTCGAGACTCGACTTGAGACTTGAACTGTAGTGACTTGAGACTCGACTTGGACTTGACAATGACGACTTAAAGACAACACTGCTTTTAAGTGGTAGCCCCCAAAATTTTACCCTCCTGGCAAAACCAGTTTGCTTAGAGAAGTGATTCCCAACCTTTTTCCCATGGAGGAACCCCTAAAATAATTTTTCATATCCCGAGGAACCCCTACCTATGCAAATGTTTGCAGGCCAGAAAAAGTTGACAGCGGGGAGCGCAATTCAATTACTCCTGTTTTACATATATATATATATATATATATATGTCAGCCTACATTGTAAGAAAAAAAATTGGAGCATTTTTCCTGTCTTTTTTTGTATTAGCTAATCTTTTTTTTCAAATATCAAAATATCAAATCAAAATAAAGATTTCTCGCGGAACCCCGGACGATGGTCTGTGGAACCCCAGGGTACCGCAGAACCCTGGCTGGGAAACACTGGCTTAGAGGATGGTGTCTTCTTGAGCGGATTAGCAAAATAAAGACACACGTCAAGTGGATTAACTCGGACACTTTTCTATTCCAGCTGACTTCTCTGCTGCGCTCCATCTGACAAAAATCCCCCCACGCAAATGACAGGCAAGTGCTGGCTGACTATGCAAGGAACTGCAATGTATTTATTATTAAAGAGACAGTCAAGAATTGTACATGCAAAAGGTTGGTCTGCTATTTGGATCAGCATGTGCCCCTTCGTGATCAAGGAGACTGTTTGTATGGAGCAGGTGGCCTTGTCGCGGTCAACGGCCCATCCCCTCTCCCCACCCTGCAGTCACCAGACTTTTGGTGTCCGGACACTGCCAGGTCCCTTTTTCAACTGGAAAAATTGGTCAAAAACTGGCCACCCTCTATGGCAGCTGGATACAGAAGCCAAAACCTTTGGCTTTCCCCCCGTCTGGGTAAAAGCCGAGATGGTGACAACCAACGTTCCCTCTAATTTTTGCCCCCTGTGTGTGCAATAAATGTGGTTGTGCCCTGAGGAAGGTGCAGATCCGGGAACTCAGCTGATTGGTGGGGCGGCATTTGAATCTCACCTGCGGCCGCCCACGCACTCAGCTTACAGGGAACACTGGTGGCAACCCGTCTGCAGCCAGGGCTGGATTAAAGTCTTGGTAGGCCCTCGGCACTCTCATAATCGTAGGCCTTTCAATTAGGTTGTATAGAAGAGAGATGCCCTATCGCAGTGTTTCCCAATTTTAATTGGCCATGGAAATCTTTTAAACTCGGAAGAATTTCGAGGAACCCCTAGAGCCTGGGGGGGGGGGGGATTTGTCGAGCACAAAAAAAAAAAAGCCATCGGGAAACCAGAGAAAACCTCTGTCTCTTTGGGTGGGGGAGGGGGGAGCACGAGTTTTCACGAAACACAGCAAATTATTTAAGTTTGATTTAGCAGTGTTCTTATTTTCAAGTCAATTATGGATTTTTTGTAGGCCCTAAACTTTTTCATAGGCCCTTGGCCTCTTGTGCCTAATGGACAATCTGGCCCTGCCTGTGTCAGTGGATTCTTTTAACTCTGGAGGTCCCCAATTCAATCCGGTGCGTCGGATAAAAGGGCAGCCGCTAGGCAAGGCCTTTAGAGCTCCCTACCCATGGGCCATTGACCCCTGTTAGTCCTTCCATCTCCACGGCGAGAGGGCATGGGTGGCCAGCAGGCCAGGGCAGAGGTGAAGGAGGCAGAAGTGGGTCTCACTCCAGGCATTGGCAACTGGGCTCGGAAAATGAGGTGGAGGCTGGGGATGGGAAGGGGCACGCTGGGGAACGGCAGCTTCCTCCTGGACTCGACTTCCCCCTCTGCTCTGCAGAACCACCTGGGGATGGGCACGGGGACTCCACACTGAGCCTCTTCTACTCCGGGGGCCCTATGGGCTCTGACCTTCTGGGGGAGGGGCTAAATCGAGAAAATCAGGGAGCTTCTAGCTTGTCTTTGATTGGCCCATCGCTGGGTGACAAGCATCCCTAGCTTCGCTGGGGTTGCAGTATGCAAATGGGAGCAACATTCGACCCCACCCCTGTGCACAACTTCCTGTGAATCCAAAGCCACTGGGATGAGAAAACGGCGGAGCAGGGGCAGGGCCTTCGGGAGCGTGGGGGTTCGATTACTAGCAAAGAAGCCACAGCTCCCTGACAGTTCGTGTGAGCTGGGCATGGGCGCAAAGGGGGACCTTTAACCCACACTGGGCAGTGGGTTACACACACATGGCTGCCCCAGAAAAGCCCCGAATCAGACCATTGTCTGTGGGGTTGGGCCCAAATAAACCTTCAAACTCGGCTGAACCCATCACAGAACCGCAACACAACTCAGTGCCAGAGCCAGATTAAAATGTCCCAAGGGTAAATTGTCTCTCCTCTAAAACCCCACCCTGGGTTCTTGCGGGTCTCCTGTTGGAGGCGCTGCTGCCCTTTCATTCATTATAAATGAGCAATCTCACAGAAGCAATATCATCCGTGGAATTTAATACCGGGACTGACTTTGCCTCAATGTTTATTGTCTCTATAATCCGTCTTGTGGCAGAGAGACCATTAACCAATCCAACCATGTTCCATCCCTTGACATTATCCCCTGAAAGGAGCATGCTGAGGCTTTGTACAAACTAGCGGGCAGTAAATTTACTCTCCTAATAGGTCCGTTCTTTATTAGGTATTTATTTCAGAAGGTTAAACCATAATTAGATTGAGCTAAGACGCTGGAAAAGAAAGAGAGGGAGATTCCAGCCTGAGAACATGTTTTATTTGTGCCTCTGATGTCGAAAGAAATTCCTGGCCCTATAGACCTCCAGATAGGGGCTGCAAAACTAACCGAGCTGCAGTGTTTCTGCCAGGTGGTTGCACGTGTCTTTTCGGTGCAAAAGTTATTGCCGTGCTGTGATGTCTCTCTGAAATCCAGAGCCAGCGCTGAGCCCGATATACTGTGGCAGATGAATAGCACCAAGGTGGTGGTCTGGATGTTTGGCCTCCAGGCACAATCCAGTTTTCAACTGTTTCAAAGCTATTATGTCAAAGGCTGTTTGCATAAACATAACAATAGCCAGGAGCCCGGGCACAGGAGCCAGAACTGGGGAAGTCTGCCCTCTGGTGCCAAATGGGTAGGAGTGTGTGTCTCTGGAGCTAGAATATATAGATCTCTGGGGGTACCTCTACACAATGGGACAAGGTCGCATTAAGACACCCACTTCTGCTACATTAATCGCGGAGCTGAGGTCAAAGCAGATTAACTCAACTTTTGGTGCTGTCCATCCTGCAGGAAATTGAAGGGAGAACACTCTCCCTTCGACTCCCCTTACTCCTCATGAAAGCAGGACTGCCGGCATCGACCAAAGTGCCCCTCTGAGTTCGAATTAGCGTGGCTTCATTCAACTCGCTCATTCGGACCCTGAAAGATCAACAGCGGCAGCTTCGATCTTCTCTGTAGTGTAGACGTACCCTGTGTGCATGGACAGAGAGAGAGAGAGACCAAGCCCGACAACAAGGGGGAGGAGGGCGAAGGGGGCTGCCCCGGGGCCCAGTGATTCAGAAGGGCCCGGAGGGGCCCGGCCACTGCTGACGCTACCACTGGAGCGGCAGTGGCATCACCCCTGGAACACTGCGTGGCATGCTCCGGGTAGCTCTCAGGGCTGGCAGAATGGTAGGGGGGCCAGCATGGTGCGCTCTGGATGGCGCTGAGGGCTGGATGCCTCGCCACGCCCCTTCCGCCTGAGGCCTTGCCCCCTCAGGGAGCACAGAGCTGCCCCCCCACCTTGCCCACTGGCACATCTGTCCCCGTCCCCCTCCCCCCTTCCTCCCCCGAGACAGGCAGAGCAAGTAGAGCTATTTGCTATGGGTGGGGGGTAACCCACATCTATCTATCGTCTCTCTCTCTCCTTTCTACGGGCACGCGGGTATGGAGATGGGGAGGGGCGGGATTTTGCACGTGCACACAGACGTCGCTGCATTTCCACACGTACGCAGCTTGCCTGCTGACCAAAAGGAAAGTAAGTTCTGCCAGTGCTGGAAACGGCAGAGCACTAATGACTTTTTAAACTTTTCTCAAGCTTCGAGGGACCAGATGTGACTATTCAATTCATTACAAGAAAAAAAAACGTCTTGCAACCAAATGCCTGGGATGAGCTGACCGATGATGTGGGAACCTATGAGAAAGCTTTTTCCCTTTATTAGAATTGGAGACTTCTCAAGTCATTAATGTCTGACTCCTCTCCCCACCCTACCCCTCTCTCACACACATGCACAATAAATTTAATTTGATTTTATTTCAGCAAGGAGTCCAGCCCAAAACCTGGATCCAAACCCCATATCTCTGTTATGAACAGAACTAAAACATCAGACCCGATTATTCCTGGGACCTTGCCCTTTTACATTGGGTTCAGAACTTTCGCCAAAGTTTGCTAGGTTCAGACTGGATCCACTCCATAGATGTGAACTGCAAACTCTGAGCCTGGAGCCCTCTAATTTAAAACACAGGAAGAGGGCAGGGTTTCTGGTTATTTTGGGGTAAGCAGCAGGAAAATCATTAGAATACAGCACTGTCTGAAAAGAAATGTCCTTTTTCCAAAAGACCCGTCAATGCACATGGTTTATTAAGGGATCTGGCAGGCTCTCTTCTCTTGTACTGGTGTTTTCTATTTTGATCAAACCTCGAACAATGGAGAGTTTCGCTACTATCTAGTGTGGCACTCATAGGTGTGAGCAGCTCTGAAGCCGGATGAGTCTCAGCCATTAAAACTGGATTCATGGGATTTAAAGGGCGCCTGCGGACGGGTTGCAAAGCCAGATGAAATGCTCTCCCAGCCAGCTGTGAATCACAGGCACCTAGGCATGGTCAGGAGGGTCAAACCTGTGCTCCACCTAGCCCAGAATCCTGCCTCCAACAGTGATTGGTGCTCGGTGCTTCCCAGGGAGGTACAAGAAACCTCACGCTAGATGGACGTAGAATAAGCTGTTCTCCACATGAGGTCGCCACCTAACCTGTAACCCTTAGACTGGTTTAAACCCTGAAACCTGAAGTTTGATGGACCTCCCAAAACTTTTTTAAGCAATATTTGATATTATGTATTACTAGCAGACGTACCCAGTGTTTCCCGGGTCCTTTTGGGCGGGGCCTTGCAGATGTGGGGGGGGGGGGCTGCAAGCGTAAGGGTTGGGGGGGTCAGGGCGGAGGTTCCCCCCAACCTGCCAGGGGTCTGTTCTCTCTCCCTCCCAAGCCCTCCAGGGAACTCATCTCCCTACCCCCTCAGCCACCAGGAGCCTGTTCTCTCTCCCCCCTCCCGAGGCCTCCCAGCCACCAGGGGCCTTTTTTTACCCCCCACCCTCTGGTGCTGTAGTCGAGGGCCAGGAGGGGAGAAAAGGATTTGGGGCAGGGGAGGTATTTACTCAGTGAGTTGGCAGGCAAGACGGTGGAGCCCCAGCCCTGCTGGCCGCTCCCTTGCTGGTCCGACTGCCCCTAGTGGCCACTCTCATATTGCGTCCCTCCGAACAGCAGCCCCTCCCTTTGCATGTTATGGAAAACAGTCCTTTTCCCAGGGCTTCCAGTTGTCCTGGCACAACCTAACCCTGACCTTGCTTTAAGTTAGGAGGCAAGGAAGCTGCCTCCCAAATGTGTTGGCCCTAGCTCTTACCATTTAGGAGGAGTTCTTGAACAAACAGACTCACAGACAGACAGACACACTCTAAAATATATATGTAGATTTGTATTACTGTCTCACTTCGGGGCCCATTGTTGCTAGATGCTGCATATACACACACCCAGCAAAGAGACGTTACCTTCCCCAAAGGACTCAGCCTCTGGGGAGATTCTTATTATTCATATAAATGGCTTGGCTAATCACCACCATCACATTTCATGCTGTTCTAACGCACAGCACAGTTGATCTGGTCGAATTGTTACTGCACTATAAAAAAACTAGCCTCCACCCAAGGCTGTGAGTGCCCTTGGTCTTTAAAAAATAAACACCCCTCTCAATTATCCCAGATCAAATCAAACAACACAGTGACAACATGGATTTAATAATTAATTAAACTCCTCCCCCTTCAATAGGAACAAGAATAATTAAGGGCAGCTACAGACCCCAACCAAGATTAAGGCCTGTTTTCTAGCCACTACGGGCTGGTAGATAGTCCCTCCATCAAAGGTCTCACAATCTAATAAAGACACGACAGACACCATTCTAGACAGTGTTAGGTTATCGTTAAAGAAGAAACCAATTATTGTTTTAAGTAAATGAGTAAAATATACTTAGCGATTGCTTCTAGCATAGTAGTAGGAAAATTTTATTGACCTTAAAACAGACAGGTTTGTTGAGACCTGAGCAAAATATTGGCACATTTCAGCAAGAGGACTGTAATTTATCATCAGAGAGCCCATCTCCTCCCTCAGTTTCCCCATCTACAAACTGAGCCTCATATGATTCAATCAGCTCTGCGCTCCCCGGACAGCACCCCAATCAAGGGACTGCTTGCAAAGCATGGGGTGCATATCCAGCGCTTGATGGGCACCGGGAATTAGTCATTATGAACAGGAAGTGCTGTTTGCTTTATAATCACACCACGAGGCCTCCCCGAAGATCAACGTGCCATTGTGCAAGCATAAATAGCAAGCAACGGTCCCTGCTTTGGGCAGGCCCACCGACCAGAGAGGGGCTTAAGGTGCAATTGCCCCAGGCTCTTTAAATTGACACCGGAGTGCTGTTCCGCACAGCTCTGAGGGGAGGGGCCCAGCTGCCTATGCTCCACCCCTTCCTCCTGAGGCACCGCCCCTTCCAGGGGCACAGAGCCAGGCTCCCACACACACACACCATGCTTGGGGCCTGCAGAGGCGGTCGGCCCCCCTGCCTTCTTGTGCACAAGCAGTCCCATTGCTACCCATTGGTGCTGCTCAGGCATGCAGAGTTAAGCGTGTCCCTAAGTGTTTGTAGGACAGACCTGGGGAGAAGGGAAACTGCCACCAAAGCCTGGGAGAGCATCAGATCTCCTCATTAACTCCCAGTCCAGTCCCCCGTGCATTAGACTCCACCCATGGGCGGTGGGGGAAAGCCCAGCTAGGAAAGGCAAGCCCCAGCCCCGCCCCTTCTGCTTAAGGCCCTGCCCTTGGAGCCAAGCCCCGCCCACCAGCAGCCCGATTCTTCCTGGCCATGTGGAGGGCTGGGGCTGCTGCACCGTGGCCCCATCTTTCAGCGAGTGGGCATGTAGGCAGTCGTGGGAAGGCTCTACCTCCCCTCGCCTACGGTACCGGCCGCCCGTGGCCCCACCTTTTCCCCGAAAGGGGCAGTTTCAGGCAACCACAGTCTGGTGCGGAGCCAGTCAAACAGAAAAAGGAACATAGGGGCAGCAGCTTTGCATCGAGCCTTTCCATGTTTTCAAAGACGTGTTCCTGTTTACATTGCTCTGGTGGCTGCTTCGTCCTTGGCTCTTCTGGGCCCGCAGCTGTGCTGCCTCCTTCACACCAGGATGTTTTGAATTGTCCTGCTGTGGGTGTGACCTGTTCGCAAGGCTCCACCCAGGGATACACGCCAGCAACAACCTTCTCAATTACCCTCCGGTAGCAGGCAGCCCTCTGCATTCGCACACAGGCTCGACCTGCAGCATGTGCCCGAGGCCCATTGAAGTCAGTGGGACATAAGCGTGTGAACGAGGTTATTAATGAATCAAGGTGGCGTTTCTCACATGCTTAAAGTTAAGCACGTGCTTAAGTGTTTTGCTGAAACAAGTTTTGTATTACATCAGAATGGTCATACTGAGTCACACCAAAAGTCCATCTAGCCCTGTATCCTGTCTTCTGACAGTGGCCAATGCCAGATGCCCCAGAGGGAGTGAACTGAACAGGGAATCATCCAGTGATCCCTCTCCTGTCATCCATTTCCAGCCTCTGACAAACAGAGGCTAGGGGCACCATCCCTACCCACTGTGGCTAATAGCCATTGATGGACCTAATCTCCATGACTTTATATAGTTCTTTTTTGAACCCTGTTAAAGTCCTGGCCTTTACAGCATCCTCTGGCGAGGAGTTCCACAGGTTGACTGTGCGCTATGTGAAGAAATACTTCCTTTTGTTTGTTTTAAACCCGCTCTTATAACACTTCTGTTGTTGGTCTTGCAAGTAATAGGAAGCAACTGTCCCAAGGAAAGAGATTAAAACTCAGTGAGTTTGTTCCATGCATGTCCTTAGTAAGAGTCTCACAAGGTTGAGAGTTCTCTCTGGGCTTCATTCAGCTCCCAGTCAGGTCAATGGAAAAACGTTAATGGTTCAGGAGACTAATGTACAGCAGGAGTGCAACAGAAAGACTTAAGGGGTTGAAAGGAACGTAACCAGAGGGTGAAGCAGAAAATTGAGAGTCAGGACTCCTATTATTACCAGTTCTGCCACTGATTTGCTACATGACATTGGTCAAGTCACTTTTGCCTACATTTGCAACACACCCACTATTGTTAAGGGCCCAATTACTAAGTTTCTCAAGATGGACACCCAGAAATTCAGAAGCTCAAAATAAGCAGCTACATTTCTATTCCTCAGTTTACCCATCTGCAAAATGGGGATAACATCAGCTAACGGGACACAGGAAGCTCAAGCTCCCTGCCCAAAGCCAAAGAGGCTGATTTTCCCATCACCGGGGTGCAGAGGAGAGTTTACTTAATGTTTGTAAAATGCACTGAGATTCCAGGAATTAAGGCTGTGGGCTGACAGCAGAGTAGGCAGGGAATGAAAAAATGTAAAAGACTTGAATATTTTTCCAAACTTGAAGATGCAGAAAGGGAACAGCCTGTTTCCTCCCCCTCCACCCATCACGCTCAGATGTAATAACTTTCCCCAGTTCTGCAGCTCTCACACAGCCAGTAGTTGGCAGAGTCTTTGCAGATGCAATGCATTAGCGAAGCCTGCAAGCCGGCATCCTGTTTTTCCAATCACTCTTCTGAAACTCCTCCACTTTTCTCAGAGGGTTTATCAGAAAGATGTTCTGCTGAAACATTTCTGCAAGAGGATCCGACAGCTCTTCAAACACCAGCTGAACTGCATTTGTTTCCCACTGCTTCCTGTTTTTACAAGTTCATTAATGTTTCACCAAGATAGACGGAAGATTAGTAACTTTCACCAGTCATGCTGAATCTCTAAGTTGAGGCTCAGCCTTCATGTCATTACATACACACACACATTACCCATACACACATGGATCTCTATACACCCATACATACATGCACATGTGAAGGGGGCGGGGCTGAGAGTTCCAATGGGCAACTTTGAAAATCCCATCAGCAATGTGGGAATACGCATGTATACCTGTAGATTTACAGATTAGATTAGATTAGACCCTTTCTAATCCAGCACCCTGGGGACCTGACTGGTGCCCAACCAGAGAATTTGCTGAACCACTAGCAGCATTACCGACACTTTCACTGTTTACTGGGCTCTTAGAAGACATTTAGGGGTAAATTAGAGCTAAATAACAGCACAGAACATTAAGGCTATGTCTATACTGGCAGCTTCTTGTGCAAGAACAGCTGTTCTTGCGCAAAAACTTGCCTTGTGTCTACACTGCATGCGTGTTCTTGCGCAAGTAAATTTACAGTCTAGCGTTGTAAAACAGGGCTTCTTCCGGAAGTTATTCCTCTTCCCCACGAGGAATAAGCCCTCTTGCACAAGAGCTCTTCCACAAGAGGGCAGGGTAGACAGGCAACATGAATTTCTTGCGCAAGAAGCCCCTATGGTTAAAATGGCCATCAGAGCTTTCTTGCGCAAGAGCGCGTCCACACTGCCACGGATGCTCTTGCACAAAAGCACATCTCTTGCGCAAAAGCACATGCCACTGTAGACGCGCTCTTGTGGAAGACTTTTTGCGCAAGAACTCTTCCGCAAAACAGTTCTTGCGCAAGACGCTGCCAGCGTAGACATAGCCTAAGAGTCAGGATGGGAGAGAGGCTGTTCTCAGTGGTGGCAGATGACAGAACAAGGAGCAATGGTCCTCAAGTTGCAGTGGGGGAGGTGTAGGTTGGATATTAGGAAAAACGATTTCCCTAGGCGGGTGGGGAAGCACTGGGATGGGTTCCCTAGGGAGAGGGGTGGAATCTCCATCCCTCAAGGTTTTTAAGTCCTGGCTTGACAAAGCCCTGGCTGGGATGATTGAGTTGGGGTTTGTCCTGCTTTAAGCAGGGGGTCTGATTAGATGAACTCCTGAGGTCTCTGCCAACCCTAGGATTCTATGATGACTGTAAATAATTTTTTTGGCACTGCAGGAAACTTGGCCACACCCATGATAAATGGATATCTGGCTAACTAACATCACACCGGACCACAGATGTTGCCGGACCAGAGAGGTTCGACCTGTACTTGTAGGAGTGCACATACATAGAAGCATGCACAAAACCAATGAAACCCGTAGCATGTCTGTAGCCTAAGGCAAAGGCTTCCTCATGCAGTGGTAACTAAGAGCGAGCAGCATCTCAGCGGCAGTGCACGGTTCAGGGTTTGACACTCCCGCAGGCTACTAGCGGCTGAATGTTGAGTTCAAAGAAGAAGGGACTGTGAGTGGTTAAGCATCCTGGCGTTTAGCGTTATCTGTCTGGTGCATTAATATGCTAATTGCAACAGAAAAAATGTGGAACTAATTCCATGTACCATTCTTGTCACCGCAGCCGGGTAGCACTAAGAGCTGGCAGCATCCAAACAGAGGTGATTGCATTGCTTTGATACATACCAGAACAGGAATATGCAATATGTTGTATTGAAATAGGTGAACAGGCTGTCTGGCTCACAACAAAAATCAAAGTCTCTAATTTTCACACTGAGGTTGCTTTCTCTGAAAGCCAGGAAATAGATCCGTGCAGCCTCATTTCATTTCCCTCACAACCCAGACAACAAAAAGGACGTGACGGTGACAGTTTTTAAACTAGTCAGTGTGTTGCCGTGTGGAGGCACAGACACAACTCTGCTAGTCTTTGCCACTGGACAGTGCTGTGTTGAAAGAACGCTCCATTTGGGCTTTTCTTCTCCTTTTCTTCCCCCCCCCCCCCGCTCTTACCCCCAAAATTTCTTGTAATTGGGCCATCTGGTAGGTACAAAAAAGACCCCGTAGCATCTGCATTGGTCTAGTGATTTTAAACACGTTTGATGTGTCACCTGATGGAAAGTGCTGGTGATATAATCATGAGAGGCACCGGATAACTTACTGTACTGTTGCATTAGACTAAATGTGTGTGATTGCAGTCTGGGAAATGGAGCTTTCTAGCTGACTGCAAAGAAATGTCAAGTAATGTCATACTTTTAGATGGGGGGGGGGTATAGCGTGAGGTTTATAATTCCGCTAAGAAGCCATGGTTCAGCCTTCATTGGGTATCTGCCTCTAAATTCTCTGTGTTCTCTGGCACATGGCTAACATGACCCACAAGCCACTCTGGAAATGTACACCAGATAATATGAAGTTCCTTTAAAATTACCATGGGCCCTTAACAAACTGTGCAGTTATTAAGTGATTACACGCTGAACCTTTCTAATCTAGCACTCCCTGGTCTGGCAACAGCTGAGGCCCAGCATGATGTGAGTTAGCCGGATGTCCACTTATCATGGGTGTGGCTGAGTTTCCCCGCAATCCCATAAAGATTTTACAGCCCCCAGTCCTGGCTCTCAGTGTTCTGGGCTGTGATTTACCTCTAATTGACCCCTCGATGCCTCTGACCGCCCAGCCAGCAGTGGCAGTGCTGATGCTGATGCTGCTGCTAGACAATATTGACCTCCTGTGGTCTGGCAAATTCTCTGATCCGGCACCGGTCAGGTCCCGAGGGCGCCAGACTATGTTCAACCTGTACTAAAGACTGCAGAACACCACAGGCCTGTTTCATTACCGATTGCGTTTCTTGATGTATCTGTCTGAGGTGAAATAAAGTAACTCCTGGAACCCCGTCCATGTTGGGCCATTTGCTGGAGGATAACAAACAACAATGAAGTGTAGGGACTGGTGAACATTAGACTGGGGTTCAGATGCTCGTAGGACAATAAGACAGCGGTGGTTCACCAGAGTTAGCCCCTGGCGGGGACGCTGCTGATATATTTCCCCGCACCTCCGCAAGTACGGGTATTTGCAGCTCCTGTTGGCTACGGATCACTGTTCCTAGCCAATGGGAGCTGCGGGGGCAGTACACAGAGCCACCTGGCCACACCTAAACAGAGGAGCCAGCCAGAAAGGGGATGAGGTGCTTGAGGAGGTATGCGCAGCCCGGAGCCTGCACCCCTGACCTCCACCGATGGCCCAGCCTCCTGATCCCCCATCTCATGAGCGTTCATGGTTCTCTGACCTAAAAGGTTGGCCCACCCCTGCCCAAGGGATCAACCCTGCCCAGAGCCCTGGCAGAAAGCATTAGATCTAACAGGTCACGCTATTCCCAACTCCTGTGGTCCTGTGCGTGCTCCCTCCTGAAACTCAGCATCACTGCGACAGAACTGCTGGGGGGAGGAAGGGGGTTCAGGGGTGATTTATGGGGGCCCTGGCAAACAGTCCTCTACCCAAAGAGCTGTTATGCCTTTGCACACTGGGCCCCTCGGGGTTTTGGGGATACAATCACCCCAGTAACCAGGCCAAAACTTGTGTCTGGTTTTATAAGGAATCCCTTCGAGCAACATACAGGGGTGTGATGCTATCGCATCTGGAACAGGCCTACTTTGAGTCTCAGCTCTTGTGCTTCTTTCCCACTCATTTCTTTGCACAGAATTATTTTGGACAATAAAGTACACGTGCACTGATTGAAACAGGAAAGGATAAGGTGTCTCCCTGGGAGCGCCAGCATCTTTGTGGCAAGACAGGTCCACAAAAAGACTCTCCCACCACTCTAAGCCCCAGAGACAGATAAGGGCTAAGAAAACATCACTACCGTGCATGACTTGAGAGCCCCAGTCCCTCAATTTTTCAGGCATCCCCTTTAAACAAGCCAGAAAAAAGCTGTGTTACAATCATCAAGGCAGAAGCCAGCTGAGCAAACACACAGACTTCTTTTGGGTCCAGTTGGCTGGAAAGATTTATTCTGCACTCACAAGTGAGTAGATGGATCATATCTAGCCCAGGGTGCAGCATGTAGCTTTTCAAATGCTGCCTGTTCTGTTTGCGGACGGTCTTGGGGAAGGGTTTGGAAAAGGCCTGACACTTGATGCAAGCCAGGCCTTTGGAAAGGCAAAAAACTGGCACTTTAGAATCTTGCATGATTCCAGGATTTGTCAATTTTTAAGGCCAGAAGGAACCATTACGAGCCTCTCATCTGACCTCCGGCATAGCCCAGACCTCAGGATTTCTCTGAATTAATCCCTGCTTCAACGCCAACCAAGCTTTTGGAAAGCCAGCTCATCTTGTTTTAAAGATTCCCCATGATGGATAACCCACCACCACCCTTACTCAGTTCTTCCAGTGGTTAAGTGTCCTCCCTGTGAAAAATTCTCTCTGGCATGAACCATCTAGCAACACCCTGGGTGGGGGGGAGAAGATGAGCACAATCAGAGGCAGAGAAAGTCACCCCAGCCCCCTCCCTGCTGCTTGGTGAATTTTCACCAGAGGATCCTAAGAGCCTCCTTGAGCAGAGCACTAGCAAACATGATACATACCCATCCCATCCCACCACCCATTTCCAAGAGATGGTGCCGTTCTGCTCCCTCTTATAGTGTGCTGAGGCAGATGAGTTCATTCCCCACACCTGGCCCCGACTAGCGACCCTGCCCTTGGGGCATCACCTGTGGCTCTTTCGCTAGCCAGAGTTAGCATGCGAAGGGTTATCTCTGTCCTTCTGCCCAGCCCCCTGTAGTCCTGCTGGGTGGGGAAATACTGTGCCGAGCTCCCTCCTAAGCAGTTGGGGTGGGTTCAATTCCCAGCTAGTGCACTATTGTGGCCTTTAAGGGTGTTACAAGGAGAAATGTGATAGGACAAGCAGCAATAGGCTTAAATTGTTGCAAGGGAGGTTTAGTGTGAACATGAGGAAAAACTTCCTACCTGTCAGGGTAGTTTTAAACACTGGAATAAATTGCCTGGGGAGGTTGTAGAATCTCCATTGCTGGAGATATTTAAGAGCAGCTTAGACAGACAGCTGTCAGGGATGGCCTAAATCAGCAGTGGGGGAGCTGGATGTGGGTCCTTGAGGCTCAGAGGTCCCTCCAGTGTTGGGGAGCCCAAGTTGGTGCTCCTGTCTCCCCTCTGGGGGCTGGTGCACCCCAAAATCTACTTGTCTGGGCCCCTTTGGTGTGGGAGGGGAATGTTTCTCACTTGTTCTGCTTGGGTGGCACAGCATGTGGGATGTCATCTGAACTCCTAGGAAGTCACTGGAAGGATGAAGTTGGGTTTCTTGTGCCCCAATATTTGTCAGCTTTGGGGTTTGGTTTTCTGCTGCTTTGTTGTGCATGTCATGCTGAGCAGAAAGAGCTTAAAGGAAGTGGCTCGGAGTGAGATAGCTGCTAGGAAACTAAAGACAATAAACCCATTTCTGGTGCCGTATGCATGTGCATGGTCCCTGGCAGGAAGGCGTCTATGTAGTTGGGCTCTGAACTGCATCTAGCTCTGCTGTCCAAAGTTTGTTTGACTGAGGCATTGCCACGTACAGTATTTTAAGAAGCCCCTAGACATTTTTTAAAATCATTTTGCCTCTTGGCAGCTTCAGCTGATAAGCTGTTTCTCACTGAGTTTGTTCTCTTCCTTGTGCTCACCCAGTTTCTTATTTTGGGTTGTTCTTGAGCGTTGGCCTGTGCCAGTGACTTCTGGGCTGCACACCTGGGGCTGTTAGCATAGGGCTGCTTAGGGGAGTGGGATGTGCAGACTAGTTTGATATTTGTGGGAACTGGGCGGTGCATGGTTGTTTGTGATTGTTGGGCTGCTGTGCCCACTGAGTGATGCATGCGGGTTTGTTATTATAGGAACTTTTTATTATTAGAACGGTATTAATGGGTGCCAAGCTTTTGCCGTCAGAACATAAAAACTACCGATCCATTTGGTTTCAATCAAGAGAGAGAATTGTGTGGACTTTAGATGCAGACTGCTACATTTGTGGCCGAACAAAACGGGAGCGTGTCCCTTTAAAACTCACTTCTGCCAAGTATTTCGATCTTATTTTGTAAAGCTCAGGCCAGAACTACTGAAAGCCCAGACAAGAGCCACACTATTTTTTTTCTTAGATCCTGTGTTTAGAAACAGAAGGTTACAGGCTCCCCAGCCAGGTGGTACAACATGCATTATTTACTCCAATCGGCCTGGGAATCTCGCAAAGCCCAGTGCCACTGACCCTGTGCTGGAGGGGTGGAGAGCAGAGTCAGGAAAGATGTTCCCCAAAGCCCCCGGCAGACGGCGGAGATCCAGGCCCAGCCAGGCGAAGAGCGCTGCTTGTCGCTCATGTTTCCCCAGGAAGAAAAGTGGCTGTTTATTTACCTGTTTTAATTTAGCCTCAGAAAATTGTGAGTGGAGTGGAGGTTAAGGATAATTTAGGAATGGCCCAATATCTAAACAAATACTTTGCTTCAGTCTTTAATGAGGCTAATAAAGAGCTAAGGGATAATGGCAACATAACAAATGGGACTAAGGATATGGAGGTACATATTACCATATCCGAGGTAAAAGCCAAACTTGAACAGCTTAATGGGAGTAAATTGGGGGGCCCAGATAATCTTCATCCAAGAATATTAAAGGAACTGGCACATGAAATTGCAAGTCCATTAGCAAAAATTTTTTATAAATCTCTAAACTCAGGGGTTGTACCATTTGACTGGAGAATTGCTAATATAGTTCCTATTTTTAAGAAAGGAAAAAAAAGTGACCCGGGTAACTATAGGCCTGCTAGTTTGACATCTGTAGTATGCAAGATCTTGGAAAAAAATTTGAAGGAGAAAGTAGTTAGAGACATTGAGGCTAATGGCAATTGGGACAAATTACAACATGGTTTTACAAAAGGTAGATCGTGCCAAACCAACCTGATCTCCTTTTTTGAGAAAGTAACAGATTTTTTAGATAAAGGAAATGCAGTGGATCTAATCTACCTCGACTTTAGTAAGGCATTTGATACAGTACCACATGGGGAATTATTGGTTAAATTGGAAAAAATAGGGATTCATATGAAAGTCGAGAGGTGGATAAGCAACTGGTTAAAGGGGAGACTACAGTGGGTCATATTGAAAGGTGAACTGTCAGGTTGGAGGAAGGTTACTAGCGGAGTTCCTCAGGGATCAGTTTTGGGGCCAATTTTATTTAATCTTTTTATTGCTGACCTTGGCACCAAAAGTGGAAGTGTTCTGATAAAATTTGCGGATGACACAAAGTTGGGAGGTATTGCCGATTCAGAAAAGGATCGGGATATCATACAGGAAGATCTGGATGACCTTGTAAATTGGAGTGATAGCAATAGGATGAAATTTAATAGTGAGAAGTGTAAGGTTATGCATTTAGGGATTAATAACAAGAATTTTAGTTATAAGCTGGGGACACATCAGTTGGAAGTAACGGAGGAGGAGAAGGACCTCGGAGTCCTGGTTGATTATAGGATGACTATGAGCCGCCATTGTGACATGGCCGTGAAAAAGGCTAATAGGGGATGTATTAGGCAAGGTATTTCCAGTAGGGATAAGGAGGTGTTAGTGCCGTTATACAAGGCATTGGTGAGACCCCATTTGGAATACTGTGTGCAGTTCTGGTCTCCCGTGTTTAAGAAGGATGAATTCAAACTAGAACAGGTACAAAGAAGGGCCACTAGGATGATCCGAGGAACCTGTCTTATGAAAGGAGACTCAAGGAGCTTGGCTTGTTTACCTTAACCAAAAGAAGGCTGAGGGGGGACATGATTGCTCTCTTTAAATATATTAGAGGGATAAATACCAGGGAGGGAGAGGAATTATTTAAGCTTAATACCAATGTGGACACAAGAACAAATGGATATAAGCTGGCTAGTAGGAAGTTTAGACTTGAGATTAGATGAAGGTTTCTAACCATTAGAGGAGTGAGGTTCTGGAACGGCCTTCCAAGGGAAGTAGTGGGGGGAAAAGATTTATCTGGCTTCAAGATTAAACTAGATGGGTTTATGAAGGGGATGGTTTGATGAGATAACATGGTCTTGGTAACTAATTGACCATTCATTATCAGTGGTAAATAGGTCAATGGAGGGATGATAGGAGTTATTATAGAGAACTCTCTGGGTGTCTTGCTGGTGAGTCTTGCCCACATGCTCAGGGTTTAGCTGATCACCATATTTGGGGTCGGGAAGGAATTTTCCTCCAGGGTAGATTGGCAGAGGCCCTGGAGGTTTTTCGCCTTCCTCTGTAGCATGGGGTACAGATCACAGCTGGAGGATTCTCTGCATCTTGGGGTCTTTGAACCATTGTTTCAAGGACTTCAATATCTGAGATATAGGTGAGAGGATTATTCTAGGAGTGGGTGGGTGAGATTCTGTGGCCTGCATTGTGCAGGGGGTCAGACTAGATGATCATAATGGTCCCTTCTGACCTTAAAGTCTATGAGTCTATGAGTCTATAATTCTATCTACACAAAAAAGGGCTCTGATCAGCAGTGCAAAGCGCATGCTGGTCTGGTGGCATTTGACACCCACCCTACCTGGGGTAAATGCTCTACTTTGGGCAGAGGATATGCTGTATCCTTCACATGGAACGAAGGGGTCACCCCGGTTTTAAATGCAAAACTCCCTTCTGACGCTGCGTTAGCGACCGCGTCACTTCCGTACCCAAATGAACCCAATAAAAATGTTTCCAGGCCAAATCTTAGTGCCCCCTGGACACAGCAAGCGTTTCGCCATTACCTTCAGAGTGGAGTTTGTGCATCACCTTTAAAAACACAAGCGAAATCTTGCAGACTGCAGGGGCAGCTGATGAGCCCTGCCCCTCGTTAAATGAAGTCAAGGAAGGTGCAAATACAGTGACTTGTCAACAGAAACAGACTAGTAAACAAAAACGTTCTGTTGGGCTGCTAATTGTCCACCAACGAACTTCAGGCTGCCCGTAGCCACACAGACGCAATGGCGACAGAAGCTGGTTGTCAGCAGGCGGAATCAAACTTGGGACCTCTGGAGCATGAGTTAAAAGCCAGCTGGGGCTCAGCTGGTGCACATCTACCCATGCCTTGGTGCACAGAACAAAATTTATTCTGCACATGGACGGAAAAAATGAGAGAGAACATTGCCATCAGGGAATCATTTAAACCAACTACAGGCCCAAATTCTGTGTCTAAGTCCAGATCCCAACCCCTTCCACTTCTGCTCCTTCCGTGCACACTCACAACTAAGATAGCCCATCAGAATTTTTGAGCCGATGCGTGCCCACTTCTATCTGCAATCAAGCCATTACATCCTGACGAGCTCCACCTGGTCGGCCCCCCTTTTTTAGTCCTGCATGTGGATGTCCAGCATCGGTGGCATGAGGATAGTGCCTGGAGACCCCGATTGAGAGCATGTGCTTGTTGCGCTAGGTGCAGGACAGACAAGTGGTAAGTTAGTGCAGCGGGGTTCACACTTCTGTTCTCCTGACCCAGTTGAAGAAAATCGTTGATGCTGCGACCCAACAGAATGTGACTGGCGTGTGGGCTCCGGGGTGGAGCTGAGGAGGAGCTTTGGGGTGCAGGAGGAAGCTCTGGCTTTGGGGAGGGGTCAGGGCTGGGGGGGGAGGGGCTTCCCTGGAGTGGCTCCAGGTCAGCAGTGCAGCAGGGGGGGCTAAGGCAGCTTCCTGCCTCTCCTGGGAGATCAATCCCCGCAGCACCAACCTCCCAGTAAGTGTAGACAAAAGCCAGCCTTCCTGCATACACAGGAAGAGATCAGAAGAGAATTCCAGAACCACTAAGCCCTGGTCTACGCTAGGGCTTTATTTCGAAATAACCCCCCTTCGGTCGAATTACCAAGCAGAGCGTCCACATGACTGCACCCGTTATTGCGAAATCACAGGCCGCTTATTTCAAAATCTGGACTCCTGCTTTCCTCGGGCAGTAACGCTAATTTCGAAAGAGTTATTTCGAAATAGCGATCGCGTGGACACTCCGGTGCCGCTATGTCAAAATAATGACTCCCCACAGCCATTCGAACTAATTACTCCTCAGAGTGCTTTGTGGGGCTCTAAGTCGCAGGAGCACGTCCACGTTCACAGAGCCTGCCTTGGACTCGTGTCCCCATACTGAGGACACGCTACTTCGATGTTGTTATTTGGGGAGCTATTAAACCGATTTTAGTTATTTCAAAATAGTTTCCTAGTGTAAACATGCCCTGAGAAGGCGTCGCTTCTGGCTAGGAGTTCTGCCTTGCTCTGGGGAAAAGATTGCGGCAAGCAGAAAGCATCAGCCACGGGGCTCTGAGGTCTTTTTTTTTCTTCTTTCCTGGATATTTTCCCCCTTCCCTGAAAACCTCCCTGCTTGTAGTGTGTCGTTCACACCCAGCTTTGGGTGTTTAAACCATTTAGGGGAGCCGGCGAGGGGGGGAGAAAGACGGATTGATATCTTTAGAGCAGCCTGTACTCGTCAGGGCTAACGACAGGTCATGATGATGGCAGGAACACTACGCTTAAGGCGACAGACTGGGCGCCGTGGTACATTTAAGCTGAGACTGAGAGTCCAGAATTCCTGGACATCGTAAAGAATCTATTATCCTTGTGGTCACTCGCAGCAATGCTGGTTTCATTACCGCCTGTCTTCCTCCACTGAGGCTGAGAGAATAAATATTAAATATGGAACTTTTCCTGGATTCAAGTCACAGAAGGCAAACAGGGAAACAGTTCTCCAGTAATGTGCACTCGGAGTCCCCTAGAGTAGGTGGGGGAAGAGTAAAAAAAAAAATAAGATCATTAGTTCTGTCGGCTTGGCCATAAGGGTTCAGTTTTCAGTTGAGCAATAATTCTCTCGTCAAGGTGGGCAATATTTAAGCAATCATCCCTAGAAAATTGGTCATTACCACTGCTGGCTAATAACCGATGTGTTAGTTAATAGCCCAAGGTGAGTCCAAGGGCAGGAAATGCTCTAGCAAGCCGCTTGCTCACGGCAGTTTTAACAGCTTTCAAGGGCAACGTTGCTATTATAAACCATGTTCATTGATTTATAACAATGCTAATATGCCTTATAAGAGAGCGGGCGCAGCGTTATGGAACAATCCATCATTGCCCGCTGCTTTGCCACTGATTGTCCGCCACTCCCAAGCTTGACGTGGGTGCCAGATGGTTTTGAACGGCTCAGACTGAGATACTCCAGGAGGGGACAAGAGGTAGGGTGACCACATGCCCTGATTTTCTATGGAGAGTCCCAATATTTGGGCTTTCTCTTATATAAGAGCCTCTGTGACAGGGTGTGCATATCCTACACTCCACCAGGAGGACTTAATGCCCTGTGGGCGGAGGAAGTCCCGCCCCCTCCGCCCCCCAGCCACACTGGGCATGCTCCAAGTGCTGGAGAAGTATAAAAGGGAGTGGCTCAGCTCAGTCTGGGCTGGATGCTAGAGGAGAAGGACCTGCAAGAGCTACCCCAGCCAGAGACCTGGATGAAAGGAGACAGAGACCCAAGAGACCGCATCGAGCTACCAGAGCTGCAGGAGCCTCAGGGAGAGGCTGGTGCTGCAGAACCACGTGGAGCACCCAGCCCCGGATCTGGTAGGAAGTGGCCGGGGGGGGCGCGAGTATCTCCCACCTGAGTGAGCTCAGTGTGTTGTGGTGGGATTCCCTGCTGAGTGAGTGGCAGATCATGCCCCCACTGACAGGGCCCTGGGTTGCGGCCCAGTGGAATAGGGTGGGCCCAGGCCCACTACCGGGGCTGCTGCCCAAGCCCCTGAGACTTTAGCCATTAGGCTGTGTTGCCCTGAACTCCAGGGCTTTGCTATTGACTCTTACTGACTCTAGCCATTAGGCTGTGCTGCCCTGAACCAGGGCTACATTATAGACTGTGACCATTGGGCTGTGCTGCTTCGGGATGGGGCGTACTTACAACATGACACCCTCCATCCCCTGTCCTGATTTTTCACCCTCACTAGCTGGTCACCCTAGTAGGAGGCCAAAAAAGGAAGGAAGGTATCCAACAAGGCGCAAACATCTACTTCCTCCCCAAAATGCCAGTTCCGAGGCCAGCTGGCCTCATGTCCAGCTTTCCACTGGCCCCCACTTCTCTGTGCCATCCAAAGAGCCACTTGCTGCTGGACTCTGCCACACCAGTTCCTTCGCAGGGCTCTTAGTGCTACTCCTCTCCAGGAGGTAAGGCATCGCTCCGGCAGCTTGGCCTGGTACCGCTCAAAACTCCCGACCCACGCGTTTCACAGGTCCCGCCACGCTTCGACACCCCGCCGTCGCTGTAAATGATTTATTATTTATACCATTCCGTGCTCTTATTTTATTGTTCACCTCGTCTCAAAGGAACTCAAAGCTCCATGCCAATTATTTGCTTGGGGATCATCCATTGGACCATGTGCTTGTGACCCATCCTATCCACCTCCTATGACTGCAGAAGGGGGCAGCTCCAAGAAAAGCCCCGGTGACCAACAGTGGTGCCTCCGGAGGAGCATCACCCCGTGGCATGTTCATGTTTCACGAAGACTCACAGCGTGTCTGTCTCGGCGTGGCTCACATGGAAAGGGGAGCAGCAAAAACGAAATCGATTTTTTAGCTTTTGGCTAATGCTTCCCCCTTTGAAGACACATGAACTTCCATAATTGCACCAAAGTGTGCAAACTTGGAGAAGCCGTCTCCTAAAGAAAGACACTAGTAGTTGGGTTTCTCTAGTTCTAGTTAAGAAAGATGTTGGTTCTCCATTAGCCAGCTCTGCAGGTGGCTTTGGTAGCTCTTCTTCTGGTCAAGCCTGACTTTTTCAACAAACAGAAGAAGCCAGAAGAAGTCTTTCCCTTTCAGCGGTAAGGGCTTGATCCTGAGACTGTTGATGTCCCTGCTAATTTGACTGAGTCAAGAGAGATTCCTGAGAACGAATTCCCATTCCAGGACTCCAGACCTGACTAGGAATCACACTAATCCCTGCTCTAGAGATTTTGGGCCATTTTGGCACAAACAAAGGTCCCTGCAGCTCAATCAAAGCTAGAAGTCACCACAGTGAAAGGTTCCCGCCTCCCAAGATCAATCTACAAAACATGAACCAGGCTCCCCAAAAAGAGGCAGGTGGATGAGCTAACGACAGTGTCTAGACATACCTGCCCATATATAAAGCATAATGAGGCTCCTGTGTGGACATTTCAGCCCAGTAATTTTCATGGAAGTGAGGCTCTAAATCTGTGCATGATCGAACCAAGAAAAATGGAGCTATTTTCACCTCTCAGTTACCTAATGGGCTAGGCACATTTTCCTTTTCCTGGGAGATGAGTTGTGCCCCTTTCTCAGGGCAGTGAGGCCTAACAGCCAAAGCCTGTAACAACACCGTGCTCTCGCAGGGTAGCATGGCTCAGCAGCCAGAGTTTCCAACCACCGGTGTGTGTCCCCTTGTAGGGTTGATGAGGCACTAGAGGGTCCCAGGCCTGCCCACTCTACTAGGTCCCAGCCCAGGGTCCTGTCAGTAGTGGAGCGGACCACCGCTAGCTTGGTGGGGAATCCACCTGAAACACGCCAAGCCCCTGAGCTTCAATACCCCGCCCTGGGCTACTTCCTACCAGCATCCTGCAGGTAATTCTGTGTCTCCCACCAGACTAGGTGCCTCGTTTGCAGGCTCTCCGCCGACTGGCCTCCGTGGCTTGGTCCATTGGTGGTGCCTCCTCAGGAGCTCCAACAACACCTCCTTCTCTGGCGGCAGTCATCCCAGACTGAGCCGCTCCACAGGCCTTTATAGCTGGCCTCCAGCTGGAGCATGCCCAGGAGGGCGGTGGGGGCCAGGTCTTCTCAGCCAGATGAGCCAGGTTAATCCTCTCCGCCCCAGCGCAGCATTAACACACCCTGTCACGTAAGTCCCACAAGGCCTATGCAGAGGGGTAAATTCGGTAGCATGCCATGCCAGTCTTAGTAAGGCATGGTGCAATTCATATGCATGCCTGAGGCCGTGTAAAATGGTATCTTCCATGAGGCATGACATTTCATGGGCAATGTGTGTGAGGCCATGCTGTGTGGAGGACACCATTTTGTAGTGCAAAATGGCCTCCTCCATGGTGCCAGACAGAATCATCCCATGGGGTGGATCTGGTTCACAGGCCACCAGCTGGACAATGCACAGCCACGTGACAACCCATTGGATGAATTTCACCCTCCATCCTTATCCAGACAACACTCCCATCAAAGCCATTGTAAGGATCAAAAAAGAACTGAGTGAGGATTTCAGGGCCTGGCCCAGCTGTAATAGACACCACAAACGTGTTCCTAGGAATCACAGAGATTCAAACTATGACATATTCCAAAGCCGGGCCTACCCACCCAAACCAATAAAGAATGTCACTTAACAGTAACAAGTCACCAGAACCGGGCGGCATTCACCCAAGAGTTGTGAAAAAACTCAAATGGGAAATTGCGGAACTATTAACTGTGGTTTGTAACCTGTCCTTTAAATCAGCTTTCGTACCTAATGACGGTAAGATAGCTAAGGTGACATCAATATTTAAAAAGGGCTCTAGAGGTGATCCTGGCAAGTCCAACATCAGTATCGGGCAAATTCATTGAAACTATAGTGAAGAATAAGATTGTCGGACACATAGATGAACATAATTTGTTGGGCAAAGGAGGTCAACATGGTTTCTGTAAAGCGAAATCATGTCTTACTAATCTATTACAGTTCTTTGAAGGACTCATATCATGTCTTACTAATCTATTACAGTCAAAAAACATGTGGAAAAGGGGGATCCAGTAGATATAGTATACTTAGATTTCCAGAAAGCCTTTGACAAGGTCCCTCACCAAAGGCTCTTAAGTAAGTTGTCGTGGGATAAGAAGGAAGGTCCTTTCATGGACTGATAATTGGTTAAAAGACAAGAAACAAAGGGTAGGAATAAATGGTCGGTTTTCAGAGTGGAGAGAGGTTACTAGTGGGGTCCCCCAAGGGTCTATCCTGGGACCAATCCTATTTAACTTATTTATAAATGAGAGAAAGGGGTAAACAGCGAAGTGGCAAAATTCACAGATGATACCAAACTGCTCAAGTTAAGGCCAAAGCAGACTGTGAAGAGCTTCCAAAAGGTCTCACCAAACTAAGTGATTGGGCAACAAAATGGCAAATGAAATTTAATGTTGATAAACATAAAGTAATGCACATTGGAAAAAATAATCCCAGCTATACATACAAAATGATGGGGACTAATTTAGCTACAACTACTCAAGAGAGAGATCTTGGAGTCATTGTGGACCATTCTCTGAAAACATCCACTTAGTGGGCAGTGGCAGTCAGAAAAGCTAATAGAATGTTAGGAATCATTTAAAAAGGGATAGAGAATAAAACAGCAAATATCTTATTGCCTCTCTATAAAGCCATGGTACGCCTACATCTTGAATACTGTGTCCATTTGTGATTGCCTCATCTCAAAAAAGATATATTGGCCTTGGAAAAGGTTCAGAAAAGGGCAACAAAAATTATTCAGGGTTTGGAATGGGTCCCATATGAAGAGAGATTAAAAAGACTTGGACTTTTCAGCTTAGAAAAGAGGACACTAAGGGGGGATAGGATAGAGGTCTATAAAATCATGACTGGTGTGGAAAAAGTGAATAAGGAAAAGTTATTTACTTATTCCCACACTATGAGAACTAGGGGTCACCAAATGAAATTAATAGGCAGCGGGTTTAAAACAAACAAAAGGAAGTTTTTCTTCACTCAACATACAGTCAATCTCTGGAACTCCTTGCCAGAGGATATGGTGAAGGCTAGGACTTTAACAGAGTTCAAAAAAGAGCTCGATAGTTTCATGGAGATTAGGTCCATCAATGGCTACTAGCCAGGCTGGATAGGAATGGGGTCCCTAGGTTCTGTTTCTCTGGAGGTCGGTGACAGGGGAGGGATCACGTGATGATTACCTGATGTGTTCCCTCCCTCTGGGGCAGCGGGCATTGGCCACTGTCGGCAAACAGGACACTGGGGTGAATGGACTGGTGGCCTGACCCAGTCTGGCCATTCGTATGTTCTTATGTTATGTTGAATGCAATTACAGTGCTCTGACAAGTAAGGAAGAGCAATTGGAAACAAATTCAGTCTGTGGATCCAAGCTAGCACCTCGGCAAACATTTAATGCCCCCCCCCCCTCACGCCAGTCTTTCCCACAGAACGGTTTGAGGGGAAAAAGAAAAATGACAAAGAATTAGCTCAAAGTTTGTGGTTTTATTGGTTCTCCTAGAATGTATTGCTGTGCCAGAAATTAATTTATGGACAATAGCAAGCATGGGATCACAATGAACTTCATATGAAGCAAAAAAACCCACCTCAAGAATGTTCTAGTTGGCAAGAAAAAGCCCCGGTGTCATTCTGAATGCCAAAAAAGGAGGGTAAATCTTTCATACCAGCTTTGGAAATCATTAGATTTTTGCCAAATGTGAGACAATGTCACATTGTCTTCCCAAACATTTTTTTCCTGTTTATTCCGCTGTTACCCTAAGCTCACACTGTCCAGTAATTTTAGTGTATTATGGCCACTGGTATAATGTCACTTTCTTTTTCCCCATTTTTCTTTTGAAAGGCAATTGCTGTGTGTTCTTCTTCCCTGTGTCTTTGACAGAGATCATTATTTATGTGTATCATCAAACGATGCACCGTATTAGCATCATCTGTTTCAGGGTTTGTTATTAGATGTTGTAGGGTCCGGAAATGGTGCTGCAGTTTTTGACACAGAAAATAAAAGTTATTTTTATTTGGCATGTTTGTCATGGTCTTTTGCAGCCAAGTTCCTCCTTTAATGGCTTCAGAACAAGTATCTTTGGGTTCCAAATCAGAAGGAATCATTTTCCATAGGGGAATAAAATATGCACTAAATCTGCCATGAGGTAAGCTGGTAAAACTCCCTGGAAATCATTTATGCCAGAGTTGATTTTAGCACTGCACAGCCAAAGTGGAATGAATTTGCCAAGAACTCATTGTTAGGGGTTTCAAGTTTAGTTAAAACCTATCAATTCCAATTGGTCATATATTCCTGCTGCAGAAACCCGCACCAACATCAGCAACCCAGCGGGGTCTCAACAGTCGGGTTGGTGACATTGATATCCATGGGATGGGACTGTTCTGTCAATCCGAGACATCCAGATACATCCAGAGTAACATCTGGCAAGGCGTTGACACAAATTGTTGGCGCATAGTTGAGGTGCGCCCCCTGCTGTGCCTAATGTCTCTGAGCTTGTTATGTGGCTAGATAAAAGATTTCGGAATCCAAGACCTAAGTTCACTTGAAAACTCAAAAAGAACAGGAAAATTACAGGTATGATCTGATTATCTGGTGTCCAGATCCTCTGGAGGTGGGTGAATCGAAGCCATATTGATTAGACAAATAGATTAAATCATTTGTTGTTTTCTTAGAAAGTATCATCTCTCTGTTCTCTTAAGAGACTGAAAGACTAGATTCCTGTTACTGGTCCCAGCCATTGAATTCATGTGTGATGTGACACCTGTATGCCTCAGTTTACCTACCTATAAAATTGATGCTATAAAGCCTCAGATTCAGAGTTATTCTTAATTAACCAATGTTTGCCAACTGCTTCAATAGCCCCAGATCAAATGTTAGAATTGCCTGAAATGGAATTTCTTCCGTAAGTTGCAGCTGATCCAATAAATGAAAGATAGATACTATTTTAATGACCAATTTGACTTAAATCCTGTGAGAAGATGCATGCAATGAAATCCTGCCCCCACCCCCACCCCCCGAAGTCAATGGCAAACCTTAGATTGACTCCAACTGGGTCACGAGCTCACTCAAGACCTTCAATGCCACTGGAAATCCCACCATTTCAAAACTTAGTTTCATCCAAAATAAAGACAAAAAGTCAAAATCGAAAAATTTTGCATGTGAAAATTGCTTTGACCTTAGAGAAACAATTTGTTTCAAATGTATCATTTCAACTTTTACATTATAGCACAACACACTTTGGTCAAATCAGAATTTTCCAGTGGAAACCCCTGTTGCAATTTTCTACCAGCTTGAGTGGACATATCTCCAGGATGTAACGTTTCGTTTCATGTAAATGAATCCACTCTCCGTGGGTGGTTCCCCATCTGTGACTCTGAGGCTTTTACTGATCTGTAGCGGAAAATTTGTGTTGTGTTTGGATGAGCAATGAAGAGCCCGCTTGGATTTTCTCAACAATACTCAATTTTTCTTGAAACAAAGACATGCTCTTAGAAAGCCAGAGGGGTTGGACAAATGTCTCACTCGCTGGGATAAACCAGCACTATTTCTGTTATATGTGTGATGCACAGTTTAGAGCAAGCCAAACTCCTCTGCCAGTGAGAGGCACACACAACTGTGAACAAGTAACGCGCCAGACAAACATGAACCAATGAACACCAGTGAAATCAATGATGTTACACAAGTGATGGATTTGGCTCTCCGGTATTTTAGCTAAGGCACTAGAACAGATTTTTTGGCAGGGGGGGGTGCTGACCTGCATCCCTCTTACTCTTTCTGTGCCCCTGACTGCCCTATAGTGGGGAGGCTGGCAAGTGGGACCCTACATGTGGGGCTCACAGCCAGAACCCTGGGGCCAGCAGCAAAGTCCTCAGGTGCAGGGCAGGTGGCCAGGAGGGAACTTGGGGCCTACAGTCGAGTCCCAGGGGATGGTGGCTGAGCAGGCCCACAGGCTGGCAATGGAGTTTGGGCAGCCGCAGGCCTAAGATGCTCAAAATCTGGGGGGTGTTGCATGGGTGCGGGATGTAGGCGTGCAAGAGGTGCTGCATGTATAATTCATTCTATACTAACAGGGCTACAATGTAATGTGCAGAGATCATGTGCAATAAGTTACGCCATCTAAAACCAAAGCACTGTAAAGTTGCCAGCTCACATCTTACAAGAAGGCTAAGAAATAATCTGCATCTTGTTAGTGCTTCTGTTGACTTTTATCAGAGTTCTATCTACACCGTATGTTTGCCCAATATAAACCTACTTCACACCGCTAACCATCCGCAACAGTGTTGTACCCCTAAAAATGCGTCGTCCTAGATTCATAGATGTGAAGGCCAAGAAGGGACTTTTAATACGTGAAAGGATTCTTCGAATCAAAGTCTGTTTTGCTATCTCTTAAAGAAAGATAATCACAACTGGAACTGGTTTAGCAATGACAAATTTTGTAAGTCCTTGCCTACAAATGCTAGAAGTGCTTTGCATTAAAGGAAAATATCGATATAACGGATATTACAGAAACTTGGCGGCAAGCTGATAATCAATGGGCCATGGTAATTCTAGGGTACAAAATATTTAGGGGTGACAGAGTAGGTCATGTCAGCGGTGGGGAAGTACTACATGTAAAAGAAAGCATAGAGTCAAGTAGAATAAAAATCTTAAAAGAATCAAACTACCACAGATTCCCAATGGGTAGAAATGTCTAGAATAATAAGAGAATAACAGTAGGTGACACATCTGAGGAACTGTCCCAGAGTCAGGAGATTTTGGAATTAATTGATAAATGAAACTGTAATAAGTCAGGGTCAGATTATATCCCCCCGCCGAGTTCTGAAGGAAGTGAAATTGCAGAACTACTAACTGAAGTATGTAACCAATCGCTTACATCAGATGGCTGGTGGATAGCTAATGTAAATGCTGATTTTTAAAAATGGCTTCAAAGGTGATCCTGGCAATTACAGGCCTATAAACCTAACCTGATATCGTACCAGGCCAATTGATTGAAACTATAGTAAAGAACACAATTACCAGACACGCAGATAAACATGACAGCTATGTCTACACTGTACCCATTTGGCACAAGAAATATGCAAATGAGGCAAAGTGTGCAATATTGCTGCACCTCATTTGCATAATTAATGAGGTTCCATTTTTGCACAAGATGCTTTTGCGCAAAAAGGAGCCATCTACAGGGCTCCTTTTTGCACAAAAGCCCCTTCTTGCACAAGAGCCGTTCTTCCGCATTTTTTTCAGGAAAAACGGCTCTTGCACAAAAGCCTCTTGTTCAAAAACGGAGCCTCATTAATTATGCAAATGAGGCGTGGCGATAGTCCATGCTTCACCTCATTTGCATATTTCTTGCACCAAACAGGCGCAGTGTAGACATAGCTGACGTTCTGAGGAAGAGTCAGCATAACACGGCTTGTGTAAAGAGAAATCATGCCTCACCAATCTACTAGAATTTTTTAGGGTATAAACAAGAATGATCCAGTGGATACAGCACATGTGGATCAACAGAGACCCTTCAACAACTTCGCTCACCAAAGGCTCTTAGGGAAAGAAAGCCATCATCATGGCAGAAAAGGGACTGTGTCCTCTCATGGATCAGCAACTCACTAAAAGACAGGAAACAAAGAGTTGGAAGAAATGGTCAGTTTTCACCATGGGGAAAGATAAACATCAAGGTCCTCCAAGGATCTGTCCTAGGACCTCATATTCAGTATATTCTTAAATGATCTGGAAAAAAGATGACTGGGGAGGTGGCCAAATGTGCAGATGTTACAAGATTACTCAAGATAGTTAAGGTGAAAGGTGACTGAGAGAAGCTACAAAGGGATCTCGCCAAACACTATGGATCTCTCTCTATATATTTGAGAGAGTTTGTGTGTCCATCTGTCTGTTTCTTCAGGAACTTCTCCTCAACAGTTAGCTCTAGGACCACCAAATTCAGTATCCAGCTTCCGCTTGCCATAACTTAAAGCAAGGCGAGAGTTTGGCTGTGCCAGGAAAATGGGATGTGCCTGGAATGAGACTGCATCCCATAAAACCATACAGAGAAGAGACAGAATCACCAAGCAGGTAAAAGGGCTGGCTGCGGGCACCCACCTGCCATCCAGGAGTGCCCCCTTCCCGAGCCCTATCGCACACACCCGCATGCCCGTTAGGGAGGGCGGAGGGCACTGAAGCGCCCCCAGATTCATATGGGAACATTGCTGGCTGTTCCCCCTCATCAGGGAGCGAGGGGAAAGTGCCCAGTTTGCTGCATTCCTCACTCTGGATGGGGGGTGCAGGGGACAGATGAACCTGGACCTGCCCCAGCCGGGGAACATGCCCCCCTCCCCTGGCTGTGCCCACTGGAGCAGCATCCGCCATGGTGCTTCTCACCTGGCCCCAAGGGGCTGTGGCGAGAGGGGGCTGGGGTTGTTTATTTCGAAATAACAGAATGGCAGTGTAGACGCATCCGAATAGGCCTCCTCTGGAATCACAGTGAAAGTTGCTTTCCCCAGCCCCGCCACAATCTGAACGGGCACTCCGGTGAGTCAGGAGCGGCCAGAGGGCTGCAGGAGGCCCATGGGCAAGATGCAGCCGCCAGGTGACAGCAGGGAGATCGCCATGAGCTGCAGGCCAAGCACCAGACATAGGGGGCATGTCGCTCTTACAGAAAGGGCTTGGCCAAGAAGGGCTGTGACAACTCCCTTTGCAAGGGGGAGAGACAATAGCCCTTCATGCCAGGGAGCAAGGAACTGAGCAGCTTCCAAGGGAAATGGGGGAGGCACCATGCCTGGGGTGGGTGGGCAGGGGTGCCAAAATGCCAGTTTGCCCAGGGTGCCATTTTCCCTAAGGCCAGCCCTGGTTATGAACTTCACTTTTTTGTCAATCCACTTTGAAGGGCCTGTCCACCAGGGAGACATCTTTGTGCTTGCGCCATAGGATGTCATGCAGATCTTCCAGACATGGTCAGTAGATTGATTACTTGTCCATGAGGATGGGTTAAAAAAAATGAGCCAGATTTCAAACTCCACAAAGGCCGTGCTATGGAGATGCAGCTCATGAATCAAAATTAGGTTTCAAACCATCAAACCTTGCAATGAAGCTGTGGACGAATGCTCACAAAGCCGGGGGTGTTAATGAATAAACAGCGCTGTTAAGACTTCCGCCAGTGGAGGGAAATGACAGAGGAGGTTGACCTTATTGTTTCTAAGGGGTGCATTTGACTGGAGTCCTTATTGGAAAAGAAAAGAAAAGAAAAGAAAGAAAAGAAAAGAAAAGAAAAGAAAAGAAAAGGTACTATCTGAACCAAAATAATGACTGACAACATTACCTAGTACCTTTCATTTAAAGATTAGATAGATAATAGATCGATCGATCAATCCCTGGGTAATATATGAAAATCATTTTTACTTGTATTTTACATCATCCAATGGCCTGTATATATAAATATGAATCACGAGGATGCATTCATTATCGTGAATATTTACTTTCTATCCTCCCTTTTCTGTGTAGCTTTGTGTTTGCTCACTTGTGCCGTAGCTTTGGTTTGTATCAGCTTGTGCCTTTGATACTGTAAACATATGTGGGTGGGGACACCACTAAATGCTTTGCTCAGTTACATTCTGTACAACACTTAGCACAACTGTATAGTACCTTGTAACAGGACATAATAATCCTGGAGGAGCCGGAGAGAATACCACTGTGGAGAACTTAACCTGTGCCTGGAAGACTTTATCAGACACAGCTAAGCAAGTCAGGAGTCTGAGATAAGGAACCATGGGAGTAACAGTCAATAATTTTAAGCTGCAACACTTAAGCTGCTGGTCTCTTGAATCACGCCCTTCCATTTCATTTCTACAGCACTGCCAATTTCCAGCATTCAAAAATGCAGGATTCAGGCTCCCAAAGCATTTAAAAATCACGAGGCTTCAAAAAAAAAAGCAGGGGGGGGATTCTTTTTTATGGACAACTCTTAGAGCTAGACACTTTAGTTGTAGTGAAAAGTGAAATTCTTCTTCCTATGACTCCCAGAGCTGGGGCTTTAAGAAAGATGTCCAGTATCACAAGACTCATGCTTAGCTCTTGCAGGCTGGCAGCACTGTTATGCTCCGTGCAGGATTTCAATGGAGAAACTTTTCACTTTCTCAGCCAACACAGAATTCTTACTGTTATTTTCCAAGGCATTATTTTGGGCAAATTTTAACCTAATTCAGATCCTGACACTGCTAGGTGCTAAAGCATATGCCTGACTTTGAGTTGTCCCATTCACTTTAATGAGACTTCTCATGTGCTTACCATTAGTACCACCAAAGGGGCAGATCAGAACTTACTAAACCACTTAAACCAAAATCCACTGGGCCCCATTTTGCTATCACTTGCGCCATCGGATGTTTTTACATGTTCCATTATTTAAAAACACTGAGATGACCACCCAGGACATTAGACTCTTGATCTCAAACACTGGCTGGGTTATGCCAAAAGTAGATACTCAATGTATTGCTTTTTACTTTCAGTCCTCGAAGTCCAGAAACGGAAGAGAAAATGCAGTTGCCAAAGCAGAAGAAACAAACTGAACTGCTTTTAATTTCAGATAGTTCAATACAATTATTTGTTAGCGCCATGGAGGAGTACTGGAGCAATTCTGCTTTACCCAGATGAATTTCCCATGACAAATGATATTGGCTCATCGTTTGCGGTAATGATTGAATTCCAGTATGTTCCTTTCTCTAACACAAAGGGAGGGCTGCAAAGACTTCTTGTTTTCCTTGGGACATTTGTTTCCAATTCTGCAAGCACTGCGAATAGGGTTATTTTTGTAGCGACGTTATGAAAGCACTGCATTTTATGCTCCATGTTAGAGTTAATTATAAATCACTCACGGTGCACGGCCCACAACAAAGTTCTCAGACCCAGAAACTGAATCATTTGTGATCAGTGCTCTCCGGCCCCTGCGCTTGCTCTCTCTCTCTCTCTCTCTCGTCAGTTGCTCTTGGGGGAAGGGAGGGGGCGTTATTTTAAGATGTTTTTATTGGCTTTGAAATACAAAGTGTCAGTTCCAAGGTCTTTTTTTCCCAGAGCAAGATAAACTCCTTTGGGCCATACATCATGGGCTTTTGCATTGCTTGACAGGACCTCACATCTGAATGCCTTTGCAATACCATATCTGATGACTTATGGGAGGGTTGTAGTTTTTCAGGGGGGCCGTAGCATGAAAAGCCCCTTTCAGTAGCTTTGGGCTTAGTCCCAGGTTTGATTCTTTAACACTTTCAATAACAACATTTCTTCCTTTAAAAAACAATACATGACTGTAACTGGCTGCCTCCCTGTTTACTTAGGTTGTGGTTTCATGTCTCTTAGAGAGTTGCTTTGTTTTGTTGCTGCGTTGTTGTTTTACATTAACAGCTTAGCTCTTGTGTGGATTTTATATTCGTTTGAGGGCCAGGCATGTTCCATAAAGCAGATTAAGGCTGAAAATTCAGGTCAGAGGATCACAACAAGTTCTGATACCGGAAATTTGTTAAGGCTCCCCTCCCACTAATGTATTTTATGTCAGGTTTGATTTGAAAGCATGGTGCTTACAAGTGTAGAGAATTTAATCAAGTTTTCTCTTTTACTGAAAAGGATGAAAATCCAGCTTTGCTTTAAAATAAACCGCCTGGTTTTTATCTGTGACCATGTCACAGTATTGTTTCCTTTCTAGGGGCTGAGTGCCTGTCAGTAACAGTAAGAAGGGATTGCCTTTGCAAACAAATCATCATTAACTCAATTAGGCACCAGTTCAGTAAAGCACTTAAGCACATGCTTAAGTCTAGCCATACTCAAGACAGCATTCAAAGACATGCTTCACTTTAACCGTGTGCTTAAGTCTCGGTGAATTCAATGGAACATTCAAAAATTATGAGCTTGGCTTAAAAATCATTGGATTTAGGGGAGGAAAATGTTTTGGATTGTGTGGGTTTTTTTCTCTGCAATCATAAAGGCCAGAGACGGAGTTGCTTTATACATGAAAACTTAACTTCAGTGGGCTTAACTTTAAGCAATGTTTACATGCTGTCCTGAATAAACACACTTTCCTCCACAGAGAACTTAACTCATCGTATCAGCTTATTGCAATACAATCTCCCCTTTAAGGAAGCTCTTTGCAAGACCCGTGAAATATACTTGTCAGAGGAACATGGATGCCATGGTATAAAGAAACATTTGTAATGGACATCAGCGGAGGTAGGGTCAGAGACCAGAAACATTACATAGATGTTACAGTCCCCAGTGGTGGCAGGGAAAGAACTCGCCTGCTTGGACTGATACAGATAGTAGCTGGGAATAATTTACAAATCTGGTCACTATCCCCTTTGAAATAAAGGCATTCAATGCAGAATGCAAATAACAAAGCAAAATACAGAGCTATATATGGCACACGGGCCCTGCCTGTGATTGTGAAAGTAAGTCCTTGTGCTGGAGTAAGGCGAAGAAAGACTCAGAAGACAAGTCTATTTTGCAGCCATGTTGGCACTAAAGAAATTTCTCTCTGGGAAACAACCCCCTCCCATCAAATGGGGTACATCTACACTAGCCCCCTAGATCAATCTAGGGAGGCTAATGAGGGTGACCAGAATTGCAAATCAAGCCTGGGATTTAAATATCCCGCGCTTGATTTGCATGTTCCCAGCCGGTCGCCATTTTAGAAATTGACTAGCCTGAAGTAACTGCCTGCGTCTACACGCGGCAGTGAAACGGGATTCTGGAATAAAGCCCCTAAATCAAATTAGGTGGTAAACCTCATTCCATGAGGAATACCACCTAATTCGATTTAGGGCTTTATTCCGGAATCCCGTTTCACTGCCGCGTGTAGACGCGGGCAGTTACTGCGGGCTAGTCAATTTCTAAAATGGCGACCGGCCGGGAACATGCAAATCAAGAGCGGGATATTTAAATCCCCGCTTCATTAACTACTTTGGTCGTCTCCATTTGCATCCCTAGTCCGAACAAGGGAGCTCTACAGCCTAAAGTGAGAGCCAGCTGGCTTTTCTAGCTCAAGCTGTAGATGGTGCTTGGCCCTGCCGTGAGGGCAGGGGACTGGACTTGATGACCCGTGAGGTCCCTTCCAGTTCCAGTGTTCTATGAGTCTATGATTTATCCAGCTGGGAAGGGATAAGAAATGAAGCCTCGTAGAGAGGAAGCTGCAAAGCAGCGTTCTTAAAGCCAGCCCACAAGACATAGTGCCAGCCCAGCTGTGGGCGCTGGAAGCCTGTGTATTCTACGGCAGAACAGAGAAAGGGGAAATAGCTAAGTCAGTTTCCCCCTTCCTGCCCCTACAGAACATGACACCTATGCAAGCACATGCTGATTAGCCACACATGACGCATGCACACGCCTCGCCTCCCTTGCCCGCCTCGCACAAACACGTGACATTCACATGCGTCACATGCTCAGGCACGCACACACGTGTCGTCAGAACGGTATGGTCCCCATTCAGAGCGCATTGCTCCCCGGAGCAGAAGCCTCCAGCAGACAGGAGATAAAGCCACGCATCTCAGTGGGGCGCGGGGGTAGGTCTCCTGCATGTAGTGGCTGCTCTGGCTGCTTAGAAACTGGACCAGGAATGGAGCGGCAGAGGGTCAGCACCACCCTGGCGCCATCCCATGGCAGGCACTGCTCAGAATTGCAAGGCAGCAGCAGCAATAGGGGAGCAAAGGGACCAGTGGCCGGCCCCGCGCGCCTGGCAAGCTCTCCAGTGTCACTGATGTGGCTTTTCCTTCAATGTAATGGAAACCTGAATTGTCCCCGGACAGTTGGACTGCACCAAAGCCTATGACTCAGTGTCAGCGGGGCCTGGGGGCAAGGTGTGGTTGGCGCGGCTCTGTGGCCCTGAACGGGCGGAGCCTCAGGAGGAAGAGGCGGGGCCTTGGGAGGAAGGGGTGGGGCTTCAGGGGAAGGGGTGGTGCCTCAGGAGGAAGGGGTGGGGCTTCGGGGGAAGGGGTGGGGCTTCAGGAGGAAGGAGCGGGGCCTTGGGAAGAAGGGATGGGGCTTTGGGGGAAGGGGTGGGGCTTCGGGGGAAGGGGCGGGGCCTCAGGAGGAAGGGGTGTGGCTTCGGGGGAAGGGGCAGGGCCAAGGCACCTCCCAGAACGCAGCGTTGGGCCCTCCCCCTCAGCCCTTATCACGGCGCGGAGTGGCGATGGCCAAGCGCTCCAGGCCCCTTTGCAACTGCCCCCCTTAGCCATCCTGTCGGCGCGCCCGTTCAGCAGCCCTGTGGCTAAGCTGCCCGCAACACAGCTCAGGAAGGATGGCACAAAAGGGGCTTCAAGCTAACTTTGTATTCCCCAATCCAGGGACCCTCCCGGTGCCACCCCGGTCCATGGCACAAGGCCGTCCTGCTTCACACCAGCTGCCTGTGAACCCAAGGGACTATTCTAGCCCCCAGAATTAGCTGAGGTGGAACAACAGCTCGGGCCTCGCCCCTTCATTTGGCTCCATCCCAGCAGCGCAGTCTGGCCCCCAACCCAGTGTAACAGGCTCAGAGCAGGCGGCAACGTCAGGCTGGGCTTCTGGATGGCCAGGCAGAGCTCTGACACGCTGCCTCTTCCCAGTGCCCACATGGGGGCTAGAAGTGAGGGCCAGGAAAGAGCCGGGATGTCCCTGCATTAGGCTGGGACCTGTCTGTATAACTATTGCAGCCAGGGTCAGGTATAGGGATGGAAAATCCCAGTTAATCAGTTCACCGATTAAGTGGGATCCCAGCTGCAGGATCTGGCAGCCCCAAGCATGGGGGGGGGAGCTTCTGCTCCTGCCCACCCCCACACTTGCCTCCCCCCACATTTAGGGCAGCAGCTGCTGGCCCCACCGTTGGAATTCATAGGCTCCTGCTCCCGGCCCTCCCACCTGGCGGAGGGGGGACTCCAAGCCCCACAGGGCTGCGGCAGCTCTCTGCCTGCAGCGGGCTGGGGGCGGGGCGCTGCTCCCGGGTACCGGTTAACTTGTACCCAGTAAGCATTACCGGTTAAAGGTTCACATCCCTAGTTAGTTCCCCTCAGGCTCCTCTAACACAGCACAGGGGGGTGGCCTGCCCAGGACAGCAGCAGGAGCTGAGTAATGCACAAGGGAGTGTTAAGATCGACAGTCTTTTCAGGTCAGCTACACCTGACCCCGCGTGTTAAACAAATATCACGGTCATCTTCAACACAGAGGCTGCGTCTAGACTGGCATGATTTTGCGCAAAAGCAGACGCTTTTGCGCAAAAACTAGCCAGCTGTCTACACTGGCCACTTGAATTTGCGCAAGAGCACTGACGTTCTAATGTAAGAAATCAGTGCTTCTTGCGCAAATACTTTGACGCTCCCGTTTGGGCAAAAGTCCTTTTGCACAAAAGCTTTTGCGCAAAAGGGCCAGTGTAGACAGCTCAGATTTGTTTTGCTCAAAAAAGCCCCAATGGAGAAAATGGTGATCGGGGCTTTCTTGCGCAAAACCGCGTCTAGATTGGCACGGACACGTTTGCGCAAAAAGTGCTTTTGCGCAAAAGCGTCCGTGCCAATCTAGATGCTCTTTTTTCCGCAAATGCTTTTAACGGAAAAACTTTTCCGTTAAAAGCATTTGCGCAAAATTATGCCAGTCTAGATGTAGCCAGAGAGAGGCCCAACCCAGCCCCCAGCTCCCTCACAGAGCGGGGCACAAAAACTAAAGGCAGCTGAGTCCTGGGGTGGTTCAGAGCCAGTTCGTAAGTCCAGAGTCCACACATCACGAGCTGAGCTGATCTCTAACCACGCCCTGCTCGGCACGTGTAAAAAGCATGCCTGCCCTGTGTAAATAGCTGGAGGGGCTCAGAGAGAAGGATTCATTTATCAGTGGCTCCTTTATTCGCACACAGTAACAGCCCCATGACCCCAGGTGAGAATCGCAGACGAGATTACATGCTTAATTGCCTAGCACTGTATCCGATTCCTTGAACGTCGCCAAATCTTTGGAAATATTCGAGGCGGCTCTTCATTGGTATGCAGCTGCTGGCGTATGAAACTCTCCCTGGGCTCCCACATTGTTAGGGTTGCCAGATGGTTTCAGCAAAAATACCAGACACACTTGACATGACATCACAGTCGACATTGCATCTTATGTAGAAAATACCCGACAGTTCTATTTTCTCAATTTGTTTCCCGAACAGAAAGCTCAAATACTGGACTGTCTGGTTCAAAACCGGACACCTGGCAAGCCTACACATTGTAATGGTGTTAGCTCCACGAGAGCGCCTTGCCACTGCTTCTCCCTTCGGGCAGCTGGCCCTGTTTCTGGCTTACGGCGCGGCAGCTGCTCTGTGACGCTGGCTCTGTTATTAGCCAGCGAACCCAGAAGGGGAGAGGCAAGCCACACAGAGGCCTTGAGTCTGATGACAACGCAGCACCCCAAATCAGCCTGGTTGGGGTGAGCAGTGTGTCTCCGTGGCCTGCTCCGGTTTCCCTGGGGACCACGGGGCTTTTTTTCCTCCACCTGGAGGGCCTCACGCTGTCGTTTTGAGCCTGGGCCTTGTTTGTCAGGAAAGGTCAGATAGGGCGAATCAGGTAGGGTTGCCAGATAGTTTCACAAAAAATACCAACAGCGGACACCTGGCAACCCTAGAATCATGTGAGGCATCTCCGGAGCCTCTGACTGGCTGAGTCTGGCCCTTGTGACCGGAAGGGCCAGCCCAGCTCAGCGGCATTCATTGCCGATTGTTTTCACAACACAAGAAGTTGTGTGTTAGCCGAGTCTCGGGCGCAAATAGAAGAGTCACAGCATGCCCCTGGATTGGATTGGCTTATTCTGGCTGCGGCCCAGCATGCCATTAGCTCCGATACATCCCCCATGCACAGGCTGCTTTGCATCTGGCTCACATAACCTGCTTCTGAAACATCAGCGAGATCTGAGTTCTGTTTTTGCAGCAGACAGGAGATCTTATCTCTGTGTCTCCCTGCCAGACGCCTGTCCACACCCCGGCCGTTCCCCACCATGGGAGCAGGAGCTGGCTCACGATCATTCTTTTATAGTTTGGTTCACAGAACCATCCCAATCCAATGTCAGCAGGCTGTTTCCCTGGGAGTAGGGGGCTGGCATCTCATCAGGACAGAAGCAAGATCCTGCTTGCAGGGAAGTGACCAAACAAGGCTCCCCTGAGAGCGAGCAAGCAGAAACTTGTTGTATCCAAACCACGGCAGGGCCCATTTGACCACAAGAACACTGGGTTTGTCCTCTTCTGAATCTGCCAGCTATAGCGATTGCGTGCCCACATTTGCAAAGCCATTTGAAAGAAACACTTGGAAGGGCTTGCTCATCTGTCATAAATATCACTAGCATAGTCTAAAGCAGCATTTCTTAAAGTGTGTTCTGCTGCACACCGGTGTGCCACGAGGCAGTCGGAGGTGTGCTGTGGAGAGAACAGAATTCAAAATGGCTGCCCTTAAAGGGCCAATCCTCCTTTTTTTTTTTTCTCTCTCAATAACTTTGGCTGGGGGCTTTTTGTTTTCTCATCAAAAAAATGCTTGGTGTTCCCCATTAAAAAAAAATAGTTTGGTGTTCCTTGGTCTTAAAAAGTTTAAGAAACACTGGTCTAAAGTGACCATATACAAAGGGAAGATCACTACTGTTATCGGCATTATGTTTGCCAGGGGTGGGGAGCCTAAGGCCTGGGAGCTGGATGTGGCCCCTGGATTGCCTGGATCCAGAGCCTGAGGCTCAGGGCTCCCCCTAGCATTGGGGAGCCTGTACTGGTGCTCCAGCACGCCCTCCCCCCCCCCCACACACATTCCTTCCAATGGGGCTGGAATAGACAAAATCTACTAGGCTAGGCCCCTCTAGGCTCTGGCATGGGGGGGAGGAAGTAGGGAATGTCTTTCTCCTTCTCAGTCTGGGGCCACATCAGTGAGGGCTTTTTTGTTTTGTTTTGTTTTGCTTCTCACTTGTGCGTGGCCCCCGACTGATTTTTCTGTGGGTCAGCAGCCCCCGACCCAAAAAAGGTTCCTCATCTAAGCATTCTTGCTCATATCACAGCAACACACCAATAAAGCCAAACATGTAACAGGGCCTCTGAAACAACAATCACAACATTTGCCAGGACACCGATCCCCGAGCACAAAATCCCGTTATGGGGGAGATTAGCGCAGACACGAAGGGCAGTCAGATGCCCTGCTCCCATCTGTGCCTTTGAAAATCTCCCCTCTCTAGACAAAATTCCCCTTTACACGCACAATGCCTTGCTCATGCATGAAAAGAGAGGGCCTTGGAGTATGCAGACTAGAGTTGGGTCACATTTTTCCAACAAATCGTTTATTCAATAAGACGTGAAGTTTCAGTTGACCTGAAAGTTTACTATTGGCAATATTTGACACAAAGCGCTTTGGTCATTAAGAAAATGGCCAAAAGAGAAGATGGAGGTAGATGTGCTGTATCTGTCACCATGGCAACCACCATCCTATTATAATCCTCGGCACATGCTTAGAGCATTCACCCCTAGAATGTGAAACCTGAGGTTCAAACATTGGCTTGGGAACAGTCCTGAAATGGGATTTTTCAAACTCAAATATTCCCTCACATTTTCAGATTCACTTAAATCTGAAACGATTTTTTTTCCAGACCTGCCACCAAACAGACAAATCAGTTATTTGTCCCACTCTAAAGCAAACAGCTGTGTTCCCAGACCGCACGGGTACAGTCTGAGGGATCAATCCAGCGGGGTTTGATTTATCATGTCTATTATAGACGCGATAAATCAACTGCCGAGCTCTCTCTCATCAACTGCGGTACTCCACCAAGATGAGAAGTGTAAGCGGAGTTGATGGGAGAGCATCAGCAGTCGACTTACCGTGGTAAGCAGACGTAAGTACGTCAACTTCAGCTACGTTATTCATGTATTTCCTGAGAGACCTCTGTGAAAATGTAGCCCATCATGAATACACATTTATTACAGGGATTATCACAAGGTCTCCAAAATTTTACCCTGAAGCCCCATGGGACAGCCGGCAAGTTAGATTTTATTTCATGTGGCATTAATCACAAGATAACTGTGAAATTGCTGCCTGAAATCCTGCCGCTAGAAGACCCTTCGGCTGGCAAAAAGAAAGTACATTCTTCAGGGAAGAGGACAGAAGCAATCAGTTAAGGGTTGGTTCTTTGTTCAGGCTGACGGCTTTCCTGTTCTCCTGCCACAAGTGTGTTGGCTCTGTTAAGTGCAATAAAACAAATGAGTGCATGGCAGAGCCCGGTGTTCGGCTGCAGCACGCCAGTAAAGCCAGCCACTGCCTGAGTGGCTTTGCTTGTCCGATGCATTAGTGCAATTATTCCACTAGATGTCAGAGCCGAGCTCTGAGCGGCCAGGCAGGGCCCAAGCACCCCTTGCTCGTCTCAGCTGCTCACAGCACCTAGGCTCTGCAGTGCTGAGCGGGGAACCCGACCTCACACATGGGCTGCATTGCACAGGAGAAAGGTAGTGGGGGGGGGGGTCATTCTGAGGGGGTGCCGCCCTGCTTTTCTTACGCGAGGCAAGAGATTTGCTTGGTTTCGCTGAGGAAAGGGACGTTCAATGAGCTTTAATGTCTGCCGTCTGCACTGGCTGCAGATAAAGCCAAGGGCTCTGCTCAATAGCTTGCTGATAGCCCACAGACCCTTTCATAATTTGGGTCTCAGCCAAGTCTTTGCCCACCTCCCGCCCCGGTATTCCTCTCAGGCCAGGTTTATGCTACAGCAGCGGTGGGCAACTTGCGGCCCATTAGGCTTCTATGCGTGTGCAGGCCCAGTGATGGGGATGAGGGGGGCCAAAAGGGGCCGTGGCCCCAGGGCCCGGTGATTCAAAGGGGCCCAGGACTCCTCGCCATGGCCACTGCTACTAGGGCAGCGGAGGTGGCCGGAGGCCGGGGCCCTTTAAATCGCCGCCGGAGCCCAGTGTTACGTGCTCTGTGCAGCTCTGAGGGCTGGTGGGTGGGGGTCCAGTGCTGTGCTCCAGGTGGTGCTGAGGATGCCCCAGCCCCGCCCCATCTGCTGGAGGCCCCGCCCCTTCTGGAAGCACACAGCCAGTCCACCCCCACCTTGCCCCGGGGCCATGAGGCATTTTGTTACCGTTGCCCGTTGTGCAGGGTTGCCAGATTCTGCGGGGTTTCACCTGCATCGTTCGGTTCCTACCAGAGTCACCACAGTGACATGCACTCAAAGCCAGGGCCCGGGAAGGGAGGGGCGGGCTCTGGGCACACAACATTGTGAGAACCCCACACTCCCCCTGCAGCCAGCCAAAGCGCTGCTACCCCCACCGCACATGCTAGGGACGCAGGCGCAGTCAGCAACACTACCCTGTCCCAGGAGACCGTCTTGGTTACGAAAATCTTGTGGCCCCCGTGGGCCCCTCATGCGGCCCACTCACTGGCCTAGATTGCCCCTCACTGAGCTCTGTCACTCAGGGGCAGGCCCGCCGATGTGAGGGGAGGCAAAGAGGGCAACTTGCCTATGGGCCTTGTAATTCATAGGGGCCCGGTGCTTCAGTCCAATGCTACCGTGGTAACGGCAGCGGCCGAGAAATCACCACCAGAGCCTCACGTGATACGCTCCAGGCAGCACTGAGGGTTTCCTAGGCGAAGCTAGCCCCAGCCCTGCCCCTTCTGCCCCAGCCCTGGACCATTTTGGGGGTGCAGAGCCCCAACCCGCTCCCCTGCCTTGCCCAGCGGCCCAGCCATTCTGTCAGCCCCAGTGCTCCGGGGAATGGAGAGCTGCGATCGCTGACTGACAGAGCTGGGCCGCTGGAAGCTCCGAGTGTTAATGCAATTTGAACGGGCAAAACTGCCCTTTTTCGGGTACCGGTTGTTTCGTACTTGGTGGCTGGTTTTCCTAGACAGGCACAAAGCTTCACCTAGTTGCAATTTAGAACATAAGAACGGCCATAGTGGGTCAGACCAAAGCCCAGTGTCCTGTCTTCTGACAGTGGCCAATGCCAGGCGCCCCAGAGGGAGTGAGCAGAACACGGGATCATCAAGTGACCCCTCCCCTGTCGCCCATTCCCAGCCTCTGACAAACAGAGGCTGAGGACACCCTCCCTTTGCACCGGGTGGCAGGGATCTATTCCGGTGTAGCTATAACAGTCCAGCACGCCGAGTGTAGACGTAGCCTAAGGGGCTGCTCCTTACCCCCTGCTTCCACTTCAGGTGTGTGTGGTATGGGGGGGGCACAATTCAGATCTCCGACCTCTGCGGTCCCCTCTCAGCCAATGCCCTGCAGTAGAGAATTGAAATGGGCTAGGCAGAGCCTTTCAGGGGAGCTCTGGGGTTAGAGCTCCCCCATTCCAGGGCTTCTAGGAAGAATCCTTCCTGTGGGATGGGGAACGTGGTCACTGAAGGAGAGAAAGTGGCCTCCCTTGGGAATTTGTGAGGAAACCCCAAGGCCCAGGGCCCGAGCTTCAAGGCGAAGGCCAGCTGGGCCTGGCTGCAGAACGGAATTGCTGGTCTGCAGACCACGAGCGAGATTCAGACAACTCCCAAGTTGCGCCTGTGCACCCGAGGCCAGGACATGTCCCTATCTATAGATTCCTATCTACACCCACGCAGGGTATGGGTAATACCAATGACGGCAGTGGGAACTACCTGTACCTTGGGGGAAGGAGGACAGAGCCCCCAGCATCTAGGACTGAGCGAGACTAAGCTCGTTGGGCCTCCTCTTGCCGATGAGTTGGTGGGACTCCCATTGGCATCTGCAGAGACACTTGTATCCAGAACTAGGTGGATCGTGCCTAGCACAAGTCTGCACTGGGGCACACCTGCCCTCGGCCCTTTTGCACCTCTTTGCAACATCATTCTCTAATTATTGACCAGGCCTCGTGTGGTATGTGCGGGGGAGGAGGTGCCGATGGGCGTGTGCAAGGCAGAGCGAGGCTTTCCTTCCTCTCCGTGCCACTTGGCCTGTTAGACCGGCTTTCCTGGGGAGGGGGCTGTCTGAGAAATGCTTTGCAATCTAGAGGTCAGGCCCACAATGACATCTCAGGACCTGTTCTCGAGCTGCTCCTCACCATTCCCCTCAGCTCACGCCTGACTGCCCACGCCTGCCCCGTCTCCCTTGCAGCTGACAACCCCACTCCTCCAGGCACGGGGGACACGCAGCGTTCCCTGTCAGCTCAAGCAGAGGGGAACAACACAGTGACATGGAAAACACGTTGATCTGCATTAGGCCTTTACTCCAGGCCCGGCTGTAAGTCTTAGCCAGGGGAGCCACCTTTCTGCTGGGGTATTATTCCTATACTTCCTACAACCCTCGTGTGGGGAAAGCCTTTGAGATGGGAATCCCCTGCTCACCAGCTCTAATTCTTGCCAAAGAGGCCTGCTGGGAGGTATGCATCCTTGTAAAGAGAGATGCCGGCAGATCCACATTTCTGGGCAAGAGCTGCAAAATGGAATGTATTTTGAAAAGAAACTTCTCCCACCTCCCTCCCAACAGGCTATGATCCAGGTAAGGAAACGCTCACAGTTATTCATGCTTTACATGTCCAAGGGGCAATCAAGCCCCACAAGGCCCTGCTTTGGATGAATCACCCCTTCGCAGGTGAGAATGTGTCTCCAACACCACATACATCAGCCCACTAGCAGCTCTGGGGACCCAATGATGTTAGCTGAAGGAAATACACCAACAGAGGAGGAGAATCCCAGAAGAAGGGAGGAAACTTTTTTTAAAACATGTTTGTGCATGTGCAGGACAAGCAGAGAGATGGGCCAACTCCTACCAAGGAGGTATAAAGAATTGTGCTTGTTTCTGACGCTGTAGGTATAATGGGTCAGGTTTTCAAAAGAACCCAGATTGCTGGGAAGAGCCAGTTTCCATGGTGGGTGCTAAGAAATCGGCCCTGAGCACATCTAAAAATCTGGTCCTGCCTGTATCATTGAACTACTTTTCTGTGTAGTAAAAAGTCTCAGAGAGGTTGCTGTATTAGTCTGTAACTTTAAAAACAATGAGTAGTCCTGTGGCACCTCAGGCTACATCTACACTGCAGCGCTATTTCAGATACCGGAGGTATCCCAAAATCGCTATTCCACGTCTTTTGAGCACGCCCGTTATTTCAAAATAGAACGGGCTTGCTAGTCCAACGTCCCTCATTCCACGAGGAGTAAGGGACATTTCGGAATAGCAGTTTATTTCGAAACAAATGCTGCGTAGACAGCGCCAACTTTTGAAATAAGCTATTTTGAAATTAACTTGAAGTCAGCTGCACAATTTGTGTAGCTCAAATTATGGAGCTTATTTCAAGCTCCGGGTGCAGTGCAGACATACCCTTAGGGTACGTCTACACTAGCCCCCAGATCGATCTAGGGAGGCTAATGAAGGCGACCGAAATTGCAAATCAAGCCCGGGATTTAAATATCCCGCGCTTGATTTGCATGTTGCCGGCTGGTTGCCATTTTAGAAATTGACTAGCCTGAAGTAACTGCCCGCGTCTACACGCGGCAGTGAAATGGGATTCCGATTTAAAGCCCCTAAATCGAATTAGCTGGTAAACTTCATTGCAGGAGGAATACCAGCTAATTCGAGTTAGGGGTTTAAATCGGAATCCCGTTTCACTGCCGCATGTAGATGCGGGCAGTTACTTCAGGCTAGTCAATTTCTAAAATGGCGACCGGCCGGGAACATGCAAATCAAGCGCGGGATATTTAAATCCTGGGCTTGATTTGCAATTTCGGTTGCCTTCATTAGCCTCCCTAGATCGAGCTAGGGGGCTAGTGTAGACATACCCTTAGAGACTAACCAAAATAGATAGGATCATGTGCTTTTGTGGGTAAAACCCACTTCATCAGGTGAGCTAGAGAGCAAATAAAAGAAACCAAGATATTTCCACTCCAACTCATCTGATGATCCTCTGTCACATGAGCTAAAAGCCATCCGGCTCATTAATGAGCAGACTCATTATTCTCTCTGTAAGTGGTTTCAGTGCCACTAGATGGGACAGTGCCACACCCAGGAGGTGTACTGGTTACACCTACACTCCCAAAAACTTGACGCAGGACTGAGGCTTTGGACTGTGCCATGAACTGCTGATAATCAAAGCCGTTTCAGAGCACATCCACTCCCTCAGGAAGAACAAATGTCCCCTCCCTGCAATGGAAATTTAAAGCCAATTACTCAAAAGGAGTCCAACTGGTGATTCACATCTCAGTCAGACAGCAGGGGCCATTTCACAACTTAGTTCTAAGATTCAGGCTCGCTGAAAGACATGGATCTTGCATTAAACACGTAAAGAAGCAAGACTCCGCTGGATGGTGGGTCAAAGTGAATGTCACAGCCCACGGTTCTCCGCAGGCAAGTCTTATCTCTCTCACTTCAAATGCAGACTCCATCAGCCCAGAGCCAGGGTACTGGAGTTGACCTGACACCTGAATTATTATTGATACTTGTCAGAGCTTGGACATTTTTAATCAATTTTTGTCCCAAAAAAATGGCTTCATTCGAAAATGAATTCTGAGGCAAAAAGGAGCTGACATTCTTCACCAAAAACATTGTGCCTTTTAATGTTTTTCCCAAATTTTTTTATCAAAAAGCCATCAAAACGTTTTGTTTACCAAATCCCACATGATGCGGTTAACAAAAGCAAAAAAAAAGGGGCGAGTTCTTGATACAAATTTGAAAAACATTTGGGGAGGGAGGTTTAAAATACAAAAATGGGTGTGTTTCCAATGTTTGAAATGACAACAACTTCCTTTTTCAAAAATTCTTCATGAAACCAGTTTGGTTTTGGTTTTTGACCAACTACAATAATAATAATGATGGTGATGAGGATTGAAGAATAGGGATGTGGAAGGTTAACCGATAAGTTCTGGTTAACCAGTGGGGGCTGAAGCAGATCCCAGCCCTCCACAGTCAGGGGTCTGCTCTGGCCCCATGAACCCGCTGCAGACGGGAGCTGCCAGGGCTGGCCCTACCATGAGGTAAACTGAGGCGGCCGCCTCAGGTGTCAGACTGTGGGGGGGCACCACTAGGACCCAGAGTGTAGAAAATTGTGTCTGCTGCTGGTGCAGATGTATTCTCTCTGCTCTAGATGCACAGAGATGGTGGAGTGCTGTGCTGGAGGAAGGAGGGCACAAGAGACCTTTCAAAGTTTTGGCCCAAGCGAGGGGGCATGGGGGCATCATTTGAGCTCCGCGCCTCAGGTGCCAAAATGGTTGCCTGGAGCAACTCCTGTCCACAGCAGGCCCCAGCGTGTCGCAGGCAAGGACTGCTCTGGTCAGGTTGGATCAGCCCCTACCTCCAGCATGGCGGCCACTCCAGGCCAGCCGCAAGGCCCTCCCTCATGCCCTCCCATTAATCGGTTAACCAGTTAAACATCACGTTTAACCAGTAAGCCAATTAAATGGAATTTTATATCTCTATTGAAGAAAGATTTTTAAGCAACGGGGTTCCAAATTGTATTCTCAGGTTACACCAGTGTAACTCAGGAAGGGCGTGTCTACACTAGGAAACTATTTTGAAATAACTAAAATCGATTTAATAACTCCTGAAATAACAAAATCGAAATAGTGTGTCCTCACTACAGAGAAGCCTCAAAGTTAGTCGGAGGCAGGCTCCGTTAATGTGGACGCACTACCTCAACTTAGAGCTCCAGGAAGTGCTGGGGAGTAATTAGTTTGAATTACTCTGGGGAGTAGTTATTTTGAAATAGCACCAAAGAATCCATACTACCACTATTTTGAAATAATGATTTCAAAATTAACGTTATTCCTCAAGGAAAGCAGGAGAAGAGATTTTGAAATAAGCAGCCCCTCTTCTTGAAATAATGGGCTTGGTCGTGTGGATGCTCCACTTATTAATTTGACATAAGGGGGGTTATTTTGAAATAAAGCCTTACTGTAGGCTAAGGCAAATATCAATTTGGCAGAGCTATACCAGTGGATGTGAAAAAAGAATCAGGTTCATTTTCCCTTCAGTGCCCTACAAAAGAGGTGTCTGAAAGTGAACCCAACCTGTAAAGGTTTTCTGACTGCTGAAAGTGACTCTGCTATTTTAATGAACAGAACATTCTTTTTGCTTCTAAGTTACATTCATCTGAACCTGTGGTTTTTTTTCAAATGCCTCCTTTAAGGCAGATGATAGCTAGTTTGAGTGCGATCTTATTTATAGTTTCCAATAACTTTGGTTAAATTATAACACAATACTTACAGAAGGTGTCTGTAACATCCTTCTGAATACCAACCATTCTTACAAGGACCAGTGCTATTACTGTGCATATTAAATGAACCCAGAACGATGAGGCTCTTTGGATAAATTGTGATCATATTATATTTTTAGATGATCTTCATTTTTCTTTTTCAGGTTATTTTAAATTCTTTTGTCATCTTCATCTACTAAAGATGGCTGAAGAGAAGCTGCACTAAGGCCTTGTCTATACTAAAGGTGGAAGGTCAGCTTAAGGTACACAATGCCAGCTACATAAATAACATAGCTAGAGTTGACATACCTTATGACAAGTTTCAGCACCATCCCCATAGCAAGACGTCGATGGGAGAAACGCTCCCATTGACTTCCCTTACTCCTTGCATCTGCGAGGAGTACCACGGTCAATAGGGGATGCCCTCAGGATTTGATTTAGTGGGTCTTTATTAGACCCACTAAATCAAATGCCGGAAGATCGACCACCTCAGCATCAATCTCCACAGCAATGAAGACATGGCCTAAGGGACTTCACTTGATGATGCCATCCCAGGAAATCTCTGATAACCCAGAGGTTATTCTCAGTCCTTTTACCATTTCTTATCACATTTTCTCCCTTTGCACAACCCTTCAGGCCACTTTACTACTATCCTAACAAGGCAACGCTTGCAATGCAGGATGGACATGATATAGCTTAGGGAGAAGCAAAGCTCCCAAATGACCAGAATTTTGAGGGCCTGGTAAAAACTTTGCCCTGCTTTCTGACCTATGAACTGTCTAAAATCAGAAGCAGGAAAAAATGGAAAAAACAGTATGTGATCATGTAACTAAGGACAGGATCATAATGCATACACACAAGGGGGCTGAATTAAGGTTGCACTGGCATCCTTAATTCTGATATTTCCAAAATATTTAACTTTGCAACCTTAATAATGTTCTGTTAACGTAAATTCTTTAGACGTGAATGATGTTGGTTTTTTGTAGGCATCATGGCAAAGGAGAATTTTAAAGACATCAGACTTTCACATTGTCCTTTGTCTTCTTCCAAGGTCTCTGAATCAGGGTGAAATGTGAAATGTATCCAGGACAGTAGCCCTGCACAGAGACCTTTGTGGCACTTAAGCTTGCTTTCTGGGAGAAAGCTAAGGGCTACCTACAAGTGACAGGAAGATCTATTGCAAAGGTATTACAGGGTGTCCCCACTATAAGTCACCCCGGTACACATCCATTCCACCCTAACGTCGTTGACACTTGTAGGAACTAATGCGTTATAAAGTCCTACCATTCCCTCACCAAAAAAAAGTCTCACCAAAAGTCTCACCAAAAAAAAACCAATTTGTGCAAATGGAAGTCATCTGTGGGAGAAAAATTCCCTGCTTTCAGTTGTTTCCCTATAAATACAAGTTTTTTGGAACATATCTTGGACTTCTAGTGAGAACGGCCTGTACTCATATATTGACACCAGTTGTAATAGTGACTGTGCCTAACTGGCTACATTAGATAGCTTTTAGCCTTGCATAAATCTCTGGGCCGCTCAGCTACACTTGGGCTTTCGTCTGTTTACTGGACAGTTTTCATGAGAGCCAGCAGCGTGGAAGGCACAGCACCAAAAGAGGATCTTGTCGGGGATGCGTCATGTCACAGCCTCTGTTCAAGATGGAGAGGGTCCAAAGAAGAGCAACAAAAATGATGAAGGGTCTAGAAAATGTGACCTATGAGGGAAGACTGAAAGAATTTGGTTTGTTTAGTTTGGAAAAGAGAACACTGAGAGGGGACATGATAGCAACCTTCAAATATCTAAACGGATGTTACAAGGAAGAGGGAGAAAAAATATTCTCCTTAACCTTTGTTAATAGAACAAGAAGCAAGGGGCTTAAATTGCAGCCAGAGAGGTTTAGGTTGGACATTAGGGGAAAACTTCCTACCTGTCAGGATGGTTAAACACTGGAATAAATTGCCTAGCGGGATTGTGAAATCTCCATCTCTGGAGATATTTAAGAGCAGGTTAGATAGACATCTGTCGGGGATGGTCTAGATGGTCCTGGGTCCTGCCATGAGGGCAGGGGGCTGGACTCGATGACCCTTCCAGTTCTAGTGTTCTATGAGTCTATGATGCTCTGTAGGATGCTGGTATTTCCTGGGAGGAGACACACACTGCAGCCTGTGTTACACAGTTGATACCACTCTTCTGGGGGAAATCGCTTCAGGTTAGGACATTGTAAAGTGAGTGGTTTTATGGCTTAGCTGCATTGCTGTGAAATGCAAACTAGACATGAATGTCAAAAAGACCCAGGGCAATCATTCTTGGCAAGCACTCTCGGTACTGGAAATGGAGAGGCTGAGAAAGGATAGCCTATCCTTTGTGTTCTGAGGGAGCTTGGCCAGGGTAGGACCTCCTCTCCCTGCAGAATATGTCTGCAGGCCTCTGGAAAGGGGCAAAAGGCTGGACTGGATCTCACACCCCTGGGCCCACCAGAAGTGGCATGCCCCAGGGCTGGGGACGTGGGCCAGGGGCTGTGCTCGGGTACCCCAGCCCACACTCTGGGCCAGTGGATGGTCTGGGGCTTCCCACAGTGGCCCAGATCTCCTGGGCAGCTCTACCCACTGCCTGGCTCCAGCTCCTGACCCAACCAGAGGGAGAAGAAGAGGGACAGGGCCACTGTTCCAGTGCCAGTGGCCCCCTTACTTCTACCCAGGTTCCAGCACTGGGGGCCCCCACAATGGCCAAGGTCCCAGGGCTCCATGTATTAATCCACCACTGCACCGGGGGCCCGGCTGTGCCTGCCTTCCAGGGCCAGCCCACAACATTTTGGCACCTGAGGCGGGGAGCTCAAATGACATCCCCATGTCCTCTCGCTTGGGCCAAAACTTCTACACTCTGGGTCCTAGTGGCGCCCCCCCACAGTCTGGCACCTGAGGCGGGCGCCTCAGTTCGCCTCATGGTAAGGCCAGCCCTGCTGCCTTCCACTGCTATCTCCCGCAGACTGGCCTGTCCATCCATGAACCTGGAGCGTAAAGGTTCTTAGTACGTGGAGGAGGTATCACCCGCCCTCGCTGTGAGAAGAAGCACGGCTACTCGCCACTTGTTCAACTGACTTTTACGACTGTCAGGCGTTCCAACTTTTACAAATGTAACTGTCAAGCAGGGCTGAAAATCATAATTATTGACATTCTTCATCAGTTACAGTAATTGAACAACAAGCCACAGCAGGCCACCCTTAAATAGTTTAATGGCTTATTATGTCTCCAGGCTGCCAATCTATCTCTTTCTCTTCCTACTTCAGTACTTTTATGTTGGCAGTCCACACGTAATGTGGGGTTTTTTCCTCTCTTTTTTTTACCGTCTCTTTCCTTTAACAAGCCTCGCAGCCAGCAGAAACATGTTGTAAATGAGATACAGCATCTCGGTGTTGCTGTCCTAGGAATACATATTCAATAAATATGCAAATCAGCTCAGCTCCCACGCTCCTCAGGTGGGAAAAGGTGTGTGAATCTAGTCAAGTAGTGCTTTAAATCCTCTTCTCCGCGGAGAAGAATAGCGCTTTAAAGAACTGAGAGAAGGCGGCAACGGGCCTGAAATTAAAGTCCTTTTTGCTTAAAAGGGAATGTACCGCACCGCTGCTTGCAATGGCTGCGCATTCAGACAGCTGGGTAGGAAAAGAGACTAGATCCCACCTTCAAAAGCAGACCAGCACAGGGCTGTGCCGATTCTCCGCTGACTTACATAAAGCCCAAGTGAAATCCGTAGGCCCAATTCTGGAGCTTAGTTGCAAAAGTATAAATCCAAAGAGATCCCACTCATGTCCCTGGCGTTACTCTGAACGTAACTAGACTGATGTAACTAGACACTCAGCTTGTGCTTGCTCCCTGTTGTCCGCAATGGCAATGCCTAGCTAAAATGGAAGGCAGAGTTTGGGCCACAGTGTTTAACTGCGGGTGAGAAGATTCAGGATGCTCGTGAGGTTGGGAGAGTAAATAGTTAATGAGGATTCTGTGGAGTCAGAGCGCCGAACCTGCTCTCAGTTACACCAATGTAACTCCAGAGACTAGCTCTACTGGAATAAATGGAGTTATTTCACATTTTACCGAGGTAGGTGAGACAACTCTTGAGTAATCCTTCATCGGGTCACCAGCCAGAAGACTTACCCGACTTGTAATATCTCAGCGGGGTTGCCATGTTAGTCTGTAACGGTAAAAACGACAAGCAGCCCTGTGGGGCCTTCGAGACTCACAGAGTAGTTAGGTTTTGAGCTTTTGTGGGTAAAACCCACTTCATCAGGTGAGTTGGAGCGGAAATTACAGAATCTGGGATCTATACAACAGCAGAAGGAGGTACCTGTCCATTGTAGGACCAGTGTTCATGAAGCTAAGTCAGTCAGGGTGGATGTGTCTTACTCACAGCATTTGACGTGGGAATGCGATTATCGAAAGAGGGGAAATTAGGGCTTTTGATATTCGCATTTCTATTGCCCTGAACGTCTCACACACTAAATAGACAAGGCAGATGCGGGGTGGAAGGGAAAACACAGAGGACAAGAGACTTACCAAGATTACTCAACAGCTCAGAGCCAAGAACCCATCCCCAGACGCAAATCCCAGTCCCATCCATGCTCCAGTAGGTCACGCTACAAACTAGCGAATAGTTGTGCTGCACTTTAGAAATGTGAAGGGCTACAGATGCATGGAGTACCGCTGACGCCAGGAGATGCCCATACACGGATCAGAATGCTGAAGACAGAAGGAAACTGTAATGGAATAAGCAAGTAAGGTCAGCAGACTCTCTCAGCATCCCCAGCCATGGCTCCTCGCAAGCAGTTGTCTCGGCAAGCTATTCTTCACAGCACCAGGCAAACACCTTTTTAAAAATATCGATCATTAACATCATTGTAGGAGTCCTCACTGCCCCTCCTCTCCCATGTTCAGCACCTAACGTCTATGTGGTTGCCAGTCAGCGTGCTGGGGTGTGCCGTTCAAACGGGAGGGCTGAGAGAAAGAGAGAGATTCCAAACACACCTTCTGTGCGTGCACACACACACGCATTTTCGAGGATGTGAGTGGGTTGGGAAACAAACTCTTTTCCACGGACCTTTTCCAAGCAAATTGATAAAGTCTATGAATTGAATTAAGGGCAGAAAAAGCAGAACTAAACCTACCTGGGCACATTTCCCTAGCTGTCAGATGTTTCTCTTATTGGCCGTTTTATCCCAGTGTTAATTGAGAAGCTTGGGGCATGGGGTAGGAGGAAGAAAAGGAATTTACAGACTATTTAAAATCAGGTACTTAAGAGGTATTTTCAGATGGAATGTTATAAACCCCGTAAGAGGCTGTAGGGCTTAGTTCTCTGCCAACCAACTCAAGCATAAGCCAGTTAGACCTGCTGTGAGGCAGGGCCGGCCCACAACATTTTGGCACCTGAGGCAGGGAGCTCAAATGACACCCCCATGCCCCCTCGCTTGGGCCAAAACTTTGAAAGGTCTCAATTCTCTGGGTCCTAGTGGCTCCCCACCACAGTCTGGCACCTGAGGCGATTGCCTCAGTTTGCCTCATGGTCAGGCCGGCCCTGCTGTGAGGGATGGGTTAGTCGATGGCGGGACAGGGTGGGGTTTCTCTTATATAGAGACAGACCAGTTCATCAAAACAAATGGCCTGTTTCCTGCACCTTTCTTTATCAGAGCAGCACATTGTAATGGAAACAGATTTAATCTGGGACACACCCACTCCTGCCCAAAACAATCACCAGTGGTTAATACAGATATAACGATGCATTCCAGTATAAATACATAGAGATCAGTCAGTCCCATGCTGTGGCCAGTGGACAGGTTCCGACTGTTTTTAAGGGGCCTTGGATCGGATTTAGAGAGAGTAAGTCAGGTTATCCAGGGCCTGGGCAGAGCTCCGCACGCAGGGAGAAAGCAAACTGTTTGGAAGGGATGTTGAGCAAGAAGCATTTTTGGAGCTCCTTGGAAACTGTCCCTGAAAGCCATGGGGGGTGGGGAGAGGGCTAACATGGATTTTTGACTAAGCAGGAATTTTCACAGCAAGTTTCGTTTTTTGTCCCCAAAAATGGTTTTCGTTTTTCTAAGAACAAGTTGCGTCATAATCAACATTTTGGTTTTGCCTCAATATTTTTTACCAGGAAAAAAAATTATTCCCCTTCCTGCTCTAATCGCCACTCAGGGTGTGTCTGCGCTACCGACAGACACTGCTGTAGCTGCATAGACTGCCTTACGTCGACCTAACATCAGTGCAGACCAGCCCTCAGTAACCTCACTGTCATCCCTCCCTCTCTAGCCCATGGGTTTTGGCACAATTCATCAATCGTGGCCTTCTCACTTCGAGAGCATCTAGGTCTACAATAGCAAGGGGTGTTTCAGGGCAGACTAGTCTGGAAAAGTGTGGGAGGGGGGAAAGATCCCTGCCAGCCGGGGAGGTTGGGGGAAGAGAGAAGGTCCCTGCCAGCTGTGGGGGAGGGGGTTGGAGAAGAGAGAAGGCCCCTGCCAGCCGGGGGGCGGGTTGGGGGGAGAAAGAAGGTCCCTGCCAGATGTCAGGGACCTTCTCTCTCCTCCAACCCTCCCCCCCAGCTGGCAGGGACCTTCTCTCTCCCCCCAACCTCCCTCCCCCCCCAGCTGGAAGGGGCTTTCTCTCTCCCCCCAACCCTCCCCCAGCTGGCAAGGACCTTCTTTCTTCTCCAACTCCAAGCTGGAGGGGGGTTGGGGAAGAGAAAAGGTCCCTGCCAGCTGGGGGAGGGTTGGGGGGAGAGAGAAGGTCCCTGCCAGCTGGAGGGGGTGAGGGGAGAGAGAAGGTCCCTGCCAGCTAGTGAGATTGTTAAAGTGCCTGAGTGAATGAGGTGCCTAATTCCCAATGACTGTCGGGGGGACTGGGCCCGTGCTTTTGCCAGTCCTCCTGTTCACCTCCCTGCATCTTCAGGACCCTAAATACTCTTGTAACCCAGCCCAAGGTCCCCGCCCAGTTCCCAGTGTCCGGGGTGCTGGATTGGAGGTTGTTAATTCTCAGCCACTCGGGTCTGTCTTGCACACCTCAAGAGCTGGCTTTTTGGCAACCTCTTGCTCCCCCCACCCAATGCTAGGACGGCAACTTAGACCAAGCCAACGGCTGCTCACCAGCCCAGGATCACCGCAGGGGCGAGGCTGGCTTCAGGCCATCTTCTTTGCTCTGCTAGAACAAAGGGCACCGAGCCGGGCGGGGACGGTTACTTTGAAACAAAAGGAGTGTGCCACTGGAAGGGCCATTCGACTACTGCTCACTCCTACGTTGGCCTACACCGGGCGGGGGTCTCAAACTTCATTGAGCTCTGGCCCCCTCTCACAGCAAAAATTACCACACCCCCCCAGGAGGGGGAGCTGAACCCCGAGCCTGCCCAAGCCCCTCTGCTCCAGGGGAAGGGGCCAAAGCCCTGAGGAGCCAAAACTCAAGAACTTTAATCCCTGGCAGAAGGCCTGTTACCTGAGCCCAACCACTCAGGCAGGGGGCATGGGCTTCGGCCCTGGGACCCTCCTAAGCCAGCCCTGGCGAGCCGGTTAAAATGGGTGACTGGGCAGCAAAATGGCAGATGAATTTTAATGTTGATAAATGCAAAGTAAATGGGAATTAGAAAACATATAATCCCAACTCTACATACAAAATAATGGGTCTATATTAGCTGTTACCCCTCAAGAGAGATATCTTGGGGTCATTGTGGAGAGTTCTCTGAAAACATCCACTCAGTGTGCAACAACAGTCAAAAAAGCAAACAAGATGTTAGGAATCATTAAAAAAGGGATAGAGAATAAGACGGAGAATATCTTATTGTCGCTGTATAAATCCATGGCATGCCCCACATCTTGAATACTGCATACAGATGTGGTCGCCTCATCTCAAAAAAGATACATTGGCATTGGGAAAGGTTCAGAAAAGGGCAACAAAAATGATTCGGGGAATGGAATGGCTTCCATATGAGGGGAGATTAAGACAGGGACTCTTCAGGTTGGAAAAGACACGACTGGGTGGGGGGGATATGCTAGAGGTCTATAAAATCATGACTGGTGTGGAGAAAGTAAGTAAGGAAAAGTTATTTACTTGTTCCCATAACACAAGAACTAGGAGTTGCCAAATGAAATAAAGAGGTAGCAGGTTTAAAACAAACAAAACAAAATTATTTCTTCATACAACGCACAGTCAATCTGTGGAACTCCTTGTCAGAGGCAGTTGTGAAGGCCAAGACTATGACTGGGGTCAGAAAAGAAATTCATGGAGGGTAGGTCCATCAATGTCTATTAGCCAGGATGGGTAGGGACAGTGTCCTTAGTGTCTGTTTGTCAGAGGCTGGGAAGGGGCGACAGAGGAGGGGTCACTTGATGATTCCCTGTTCTGTTCCCTCCCTCTGGGGCACCTGGCGCTGGCCACTGCCAGAAGACAGGACACTGGGCTAGATGGACCTTTGGTCTGATCCAGTGCAGCTGGTCTGATGTTCTTCTGACACACTTTGGGGTCCTGACCCACAGTCTGAGAAACACTGGCCTGCACCAAGCTGCCATAGATTTCAGTGAAGACGCAACTGGCGTTAGAATGGCACTGGCCAGGATCAAGCGGCCGACCGTGTGAAAGGGGCACTGGGCCGGCGTTCTGATCAGAGCTGATTCATTTGATGCACAATGGCTCTTTTCTTCACACAGCCGTGGTTTTCTAAGTCTTGTCGCGCGCAGCCGTGACTGAGCTGGCTTGGTCACAGGGCAAGGCGTAGGAGCTCAGCGCAAAAGCAAACACTCTCTCCTCTGAAAGGCTTCTCTGTGATCACAGCAATCCCGGCGGAATCCTAATCAAAGCTGGAGCAGCTCGGGTGACCACACAGAAAATAATTAATTGAACTTGACTTGACATTCAGGTGCTTCAGATCTCAAATGCCATCCTGCTGCATGCCACGCACTCTGGGAATTCTGCAAACTAGAGACTGTGTTTGTTGAATGGTGGGTTGCTTAGTATGCCTATGGTGCACTGAGTCACTGTATTTAAGAAGGAAAAATGTACAAGGGATCTTAGATCTAGTTACTAAATTGCTACACTTTGTGTGGGCTGAAAGACGGGCAGGAAGAAGGAGAGAATATAGTGAGTGCTTATGAAAACACTTTATTGGTGGGATGTAGGCAGCTGAGAGATACATTTTCAGCTGCCCAATGAGACCCACCTTCAAGCAGCTTCGACTTTTTCTGCTGTGCCAATATTTCCACAGTCTTCTGAAGGGAAGTCTGGTGTTATACAGTAAGATACAGGTTAGGTACTGGATAAAAATGAGTAGGAACCCCCGATTTGGCCCGTTGTGATTATTTCTGGCTACAGAAAGGATCTAGCAGCTCTTGCTGACTGCTTTAAGCATGATGTAATTGTAGTTCTCCTACTAAGCATTTCAGTTTCAGAGATATTTTGGTTGCAAAACAGGTGCATCCTTCAGCAAGTAGCAGACTGTCATTCGTGGTTCTGGCTTTCATTCCCCAGGCAGAAAATAACAAATTACCCACAAGAAGTGTCCACCGTCTAAGAAGGATATACCCAAGATCTGAACTCCGTTTGGGCTGAAATCAAAAGGGTGACACAAAAAGCACACAGGCCATGTAAAAGAGAATGTAACCTTCAGTGGAGGACAATGGAAATATTGAAATGGAACAGTAAGCTGAGAGCAGTAGTTGCCGATCAGACTCTTTCTGACTAAATATGACTGAGAGGGGACATGAGAGCCATTTTCAAGTACCCAAAGGGTGTTACAAGGAGGAAGGAGAAATTTTTTCTTCTTGATCTCTGAGGACAGGACAAGAAGCAAGAGGCTTAAATTGCAGCAAGGGAGGTTTAGGCTGGACATTAGGAAAAAATTCCCATTAGGGTGGTTAAGCACTGGAATAAATTGCCTAGGGAGGTTGTGGAATCTCCATCACTGGAGATATTTAAGAGCAGGTTGCACAGTCACCTGTCAGGGATGATCTAGATGGTGCTTGGTCCTGCCGGGAAGGCAGGGGACCGGACTTGATGACCTCTTGAGGTCCCTTCCAGTTCTAGTGTTCTATGGTTCTATGATTCTGCTTTGAGAACTTTCTACTTTAGGGGGCCTCTGTGCTAAACCATTTAACACACTTTAGCATTAAATAGTTCCTGCTGCTAGCACCATAAAAATATCCCAAAATACAGGGACATGCTTGGTGTGCCATTAATAGAACGGCTGAAAGAGGACATCAGACTTCTACTCAGAAGAGTTTGAGACGTTTCATTAAGTGGCTCTGGAGAGAGGTGCTGGTGATTCAAAACCAGCTCCGAATAGCCCACCAGGTTTTGCAGGGAAGTTCACATCAACGGTAGCAAGGCCTCAGTGCCAGAAAGCTAAATAGATTTTGAAAGATCTGATTACCCACTGCTTCCCTTTGATTGGCCATTCGCTTTACCCCTGGATGGCTTCATTGGACGTGCGACTATAATTGAGTCCATTCCCATGGGGGTGGGCCATTTGGTGGCTTAAGTGCTGTCACTTGTCATAATGGATTTTTCCACAAAAGGATGTTTTTCGAGTTTGCATGTCTGTTGTCAATACCTCGGCTCTCCTAGGGACGGCATGTCAACTTCCTACACTCTCATAGTTGACTGTTACTGAAAATCCGTCTGTTATGGTTCTCTCAAGCCTGCTTGATGGGGAAGGGTTTTTGACAACCTCTGCCTCTCCGAACCTCTTCCCTTGATGCTCCTCTTTCATTTTTTCCCCTTCCCAATAACAGACCATGGTAGTCAGGGTGGCCGCATTTATACCTTTCTTTGCCCCAGTCTTCCAAAGTATCTGCAGCAAACAGCTTTGGAGAACTCTAGTGAGCAAGTGTAACCCACGCACCTAGGCTATGTCTACACTCACAGCTTCTTGCGTCAGAAGTATGCAAATAAGGCTAAGCGTTGAATATCACCGAGCCTCATTTGCATACCTAATGAGCCGCCATTTTTGCAGAAGAGGCTCTTGCGCCAGAAGCAGCTGTCTACTCTGCCCCTTCTTGCGCAAGAAAACCCCTCTTGTGCAATGCCGCTACGCTGATTATTTTCAGGAATAAGGTCATTGCACAAGAGGGTTATTCTTGTGCAAGAAGGGGCCGTGTAGACAGCTCCTTCTGGCGCAAGAACCTCTTCTGCAAAAATGGCGGCTCATTAGGTATGCAAATGAGGCTCAGCGATATTCCATGCTTAGCCTCATTTGCATATTTCTCATGCAAGAAGCCGCGAGTGTAGACATAGCTCTAGTGTGATTCGCTGACCAATGCAGTGGCACCTAGACCACAGCAACAGTTAAGCTCAAGAGACCTCTACAGCATGGGCTAGGAGTCAGCTGGCTTTTAGCTCAGAGGGTAGAAGCTCCTATACTCAGCTCCAGAAGTCCCAGGTTCAAATCTGCCTGGTGGTGGTTACACAAGCACCACAGAACTCACCAGATTGAGCTTCAAGGGTTACTGGCATTTTCCCTGGGGACTCCTTCTTCATTGCAAATTTGAGGGGTTGCATTACGCTAATGCCAAAGGATGAGCAAGTGCATAAAACACACAGCACTGAGGGTAGGGGGGGGAACAACAACTATTGCCAGCACAGAAGTCAGCAGCTGGCAAGGTCACCGTTATGATCCTGGAGTGCAGCCACGGGTTTTCTAAGGTGTTTCGCACAAGGCAAAACTTTTGGTCCACCTGGCAATTAGACCAGACGGAGGAGAAGGGGAATGTGGCACAAGCAGCATTTTGCTCCAAAAATCATCCTAGAAGATGAGAGAAAGAGGAAATGGGAGGAGATTTACAGGTTAAAAAAAAACATTTTGGGGTGCTGGCAGCATAAACTCAGTATTCAGTATCCATTCAGTCATCATTCTCTTATAGAGAAGGGCTGTCAAAAATCTGATACAAGAACTGGATTAAACCTGTGGTCTGTCCCATCAAGTAAACCAGGGGTGGGCAATAATTTTTGTAGTGGGTGGGGGGTGGGAGGAGGATTCCATGAATTTCAGGAAGTTGTCAGGACCAGCTCTGGCCTCAAGAAGATGCAGGGCCAGCTGCCAGGAGACGTGGGTCCAAACCCCTCCCCCTGGAAGACAGAGCGGTGTGTGTGTGTGTGTGTGTGTGTGTGTTCTTCCCGGGTGGATGGGTATGTGTGTGTGTTCTTCCCAGGTGTGTATGCGTGTGTGTTCTTCCCAGGTGGATAGGTGTGTGTGTGTGTTTTTCCTGGGTGGATGGGTGTGTTCTTCCTGGGTGGAGGTGGGTGTGTGGGTGTGGGTGTGGATATGTTCTTCCTGTGTGTATGTGTGTGTGTGTGTGTGTGTGTGTGTTCTTCCTGGGTGGATGTGTGTGTGTGTGTGTGTTCTTCCTGGGTGGATGTGTGTGTGTGTGTGTGTGTTCTTCCCGTGTGTGTGTGTGTGCTTCCTGGGTGGATGTGGGTGTGTTCTTCCCGAGTGTGTGTGTGTGTGTGTGTTCTTCCTGGGTGGATGTGTGTGTGTGTGTGTTCTTCCTGTGTGTGGATGTGTGTGTGCTCTTCCTGGGTGGATGTGTGTGTGGGGGGTGGGTGGGGGTGGGGGTGTTCTTCCCGTGTGTGTATGTGTGTTCTTCCTGGGTGGATGTGTGTGTGTGTGTGTGTTCTTCCCAGGTGTGTATGTTTGTGTGTGTGTGTGTGTGTGTTCTTCACAGGTGGGTCATTCTTCAGGCAGGGGGCTGGACTCACTGGCCTGCGGATGTCTCTGCCCGCCCTAGGAGTCTGTGAGTGGTTGTGCCACCTCTCCCTGGGTGACCCCGAAAGCCTTACCCATACAAAGGCCAATCCATTTCTTTTTAGCACTGGCTCAGTCAAGCAGAGGTTCATCTGATGTTAGTTCTGATTGGCTGCTGTTGGGCTCGCTTGAATATGGGTAATTTTACCAGGTGTCCTGGAAATTTGGCATAGGGAAATATGGTCACCCAAGTTATGTTGATCTAGGGAGGGAATGGTCCATCTGGAAGGAGCGGAGAGGGAGAATGGCTAGAGGAGAGATCTGGGGGGAGATCAGTGCCACCCTAGCCATATCCTTCTCCAACATCATACATCTCCTCCGTAACAGCCCCTGGCTCAGGGGACTATGTCCTTCCCCTCTAGCACGTCCGGTCTGAGAAACTGCCTCTCGTTCATCTCTGTGAGACATTCCTCTTGGCAAACCACAGCTGGCTCCCCGTGTTCTGAGGAGCAGAAAGGGCAGCTCCTGCGCTTAGATGGCTGTAGGGATTACGCCCCACCTGGCCCCAGGTTGTGGTGACAGGAGACAGGACATGCACATGAGCGCTCTGCCGGGGGAAAGCATTCGGGTGAGCAGGATAACGTCTCATGAGTGAGGCTAGCAGGTCTGCCGCGCACACAACTACACCTGTAGTTTGTTCATGAAAGTCCCCGCATGGAGGAAATGTTGACTCTAAACCGTATTCTGCATCCAGTCTTAGCTCTGTTTTCTTTAGCTTTCCCCAGTGTCTTCAGTGCTCGCAGTTAGGAAGAAAGGGGGGGAGCCAGTCAATGTTCCCTCTAATCTTTTCCATCCATGTGCGGAATAATTTTATGTGCACAGAGGTGTGTGCATGTGCACCACCAACAGAAACAAAAAGCCTGGCTGTGGGTGCTCTGCTAATCAGCTGCGTGGCATTTGAATTTTTCCTGAGTGGCCACACAAGCGCCCAGCTGACAGGGAACATGGGTGCCAGTTAGGGGCAGTTGCTGAATGTTTTGAACTTTCCCTGCAAGCAGGGGAAAGGGATCCTTGTGCATGACCCTGCTCCTTTCCTTGAGGCTTTCAGGCCAGAGTTTGAAAGCAAAGGGCGTACACTGCAGCTTTAAAACACGTATGGAAACAACTGTTGTCTATGTCACTGCTCCCTGTTTTGTGCCCGTGAATACCGGTTTGCTGTGCCTAGTGCACGGAATATATGTCCATGCCTGTTTCTGAGAATGTGACCTACAGGGCAGAATGCTGAGCCTTCAGGACGGCTGTGCATGAGCGTATTCCTCCCTTCCTTCCGCCGCTCTCCTGCGGCTCCTTTCCGCTCTCGCACGCCCTACTACAGTCTGAGGATCCAGAGGCGGGAGGCCTGTTGCGGCTCTTGCAACAACACAGCACTTGCTGAAAGTTCTCACATGCATTGCGGTCTGTACACAGCACGCCCTGGCGTTTAACGATTCAGCCCATGCAGGAGGAGAAACAAGGGACAGGTTGCTGGCTGCATGTGGTAACCTTCAGCAGCCAGACCGGTTTTTCCTGGTTATCAGTCAACTCTTGGAGCTCTTCTACTGTTTGCTTGGGAAACCACACACGCTCCCCCCTCCTGTCTCTGTGCCACACACAGTCCCACGCACAATCTGTGTCCAGGCCATACGCGCACACACACAGTCTCTCTCTCTCTCTCTCTCTCCAGCTCCGCCCTTCCACCTGGGAATTGCATTTTGTTTAGAGGGGTCTAGAAAAAACAAGTGGGGCACATGGAATTTCAGGCAGGGAGCCTTGTTTCATTGCTTTCATGTTAAGTCGGGAGCAGGGGAGGGGAGAGTCACATGTCCCTCCTTTGCGATTTCTGCCCAGGTGCTGTGTGGCAGGAAAGGGGAAGGTGGGGATGGAATGACCCGGCCTGTGTCTTTGCAGAGTCCATTTCTTCTCCCCCACCCTCCCCGCCCCATCCTAGCCCCTCTCCCACATGGCTGGAAGCTGAGGGTATGTCTACACTGCAATCGCGTTCTTCCGAAAGTAAATCAAGAGAGCAGAGGGGTTTTTCCGGCATTGGTAATCCTCTTTCTACGGGGAAGAAGCCTTTTTCCTAAAGAGCTCTTTCAGGAAAAGGCGTGTGTGGACGGGGAAGAGGGAGTTCTTTCTCAAAAGGAGGAAAGAGGAAAAAGCACAGGTGCCCTGGTGGCCACTCCGTCCATCGTAATCACAGCTTACATGCGAGAGAGCGGCCATGCAGTGTGGACATTATCTCTTGAAAAAGTAGATCGCTTTTTCAATGCGCTTTTGTGTGGGCATTCTCTTTTGGAAGAAGTTTTTTCCGAAGATCTCTTCCAGAAAAGTTCTTCCGAAAGAAGCCTAGACGCAGCCAGAGTATTGAAAGGCAGCTAACCCCTCCAGGCTGCTGCTGGCCACCGACATAACCCAGATGCCTCCAGCTACCACACAGACAGGAAGGGATTAAGCCTTCAGGACTCCTTGTGCCTCAGGACGCAGGGAACCTGACTGCAAGGGCTGAGGGTGCCAGGCCCCCATCCTGGGGCCTGCTGCTCAGCATGCACATTCTTGGTTGGAAATCACGTCTCCCCTGATACTCCAGAACGTAGCTGAGGGGTGGAGAGGCAGCCCTGTGCCAGCCCCATGTGGGGCCTTGGCGCATACAGGGTTTGGCTCCTTCCGGACAGCACCCCAGGCTAGAGGGTCTTGGGCTTTCCTGGGACACCAGCAACGTTCCCTTTATTTTTTCCATGTGCAGAATACATTTTGTTATGTCTACTGCTGAATGTGTGAATGTGCACCACCAGTAGAAACACATGCTGCCAGCTGATGCCAGCTGTGGTTGCCCTGCTAATCATCTGGGCGGCATTTGGACCTCTCTTGGGTGGCTGTCCAAGCGCTCAGTTTAGAGGGAACACTGGACACCAACCCAGCCAGAGGCAGTGGGGGAAGGAAGGAGGCAGCTTCCTGTTATTTCTTTATGTTGTGCTAATGAAAACGGCCGTGCTCATCCCCCTGCAGACCGATGGCCTTTGTTTATCCACAGAGCACGGTAGCCCAGAGCAAGCGCAGGCAGCACAAAGCAAGTTTCCACCCCCAGCACGCCATGCGTGTGTTAACAATGCGCGCTTCAGGAGCTTAGATATGGGACTGTCCCTTTAAAAAATGGGGTGTCATCCCACCCTACTCATCCCTGCCGGTTCCACTGCCCTGCAAACAGCGGGGAGCCTCACCTGTCCGTCTCTGGCCTCACAGGGCTCTGTGCTGAGGCTGGCTGGGGAGGCAAGGCGGCTGATGGATACTGCTGGAAACTGGGGCGCCCAGTTGCCTACATTCAGTGGAGACAGAACACGTTATGGCGGATGGGGGAGATACCTTCTGAAATGTTACCTGGAGTGTCTGCACCTTGAGTGCACAGGTGACCCACTTGTGTGTGTGTGAGAGAGAGGGAGAGAAGTTCGGAGTTTATGGGGACTGCAGTCTGTTTAGTGGGATCTAGAAAAACAAGTGGGGCACATCACATTTCAGACAGGCAGCCTTGTTTCATTGCTTTCCCGGCCAAAGTGATTAATCCTTAAAACAAAGGTCTGTTAGAAAATTCAGTGGGGCTCCGAAGAGTAACATCTGGAGCGTAGATTAAATCACCTGTGGGTTAGAAACAACTATGGAATTCCTGCTTTAAATGAAAAGCTTGTCTCAGCTTTAGCCGTGCAGTTGCTATTGCCGGGCCATGCTACTTTTTTTTTTTTTTTCATTCCTGCTACATTTTTTTACTTTTAAATCCTCCACTGACTTGAACACGCCTGTGGTATGTGCTAATACCGGTGAGATTAGCAAGGGAGTTAATCTCCTTACATTCTGGACCTGCCATATTGCCCAGTATTCACGGCTATCCCTCTCTGCCTCTGTCTGAAACATCACCATCTTTCTCTCGAGTGTGTTGGGATCGTTTGTATTATTTCTTCTTTATGTCGTGCTAATGAAAATGGCTGCGCTCATCCTCCGGCAGACCAACGGCCTTTGTTTATCCACACAGCATGGTAGCCCAGAGCAAGCGCAGGCAGCACACAGCAAGTTTCCATGCCCAGCTCGCCATGCGTGTGTTACAATGTGCGCTTCACCTGCGGAACTCACCGCTACAATATGTCATTGATGATACCAGGATCAGTTCCTGACAATGGGTATTTCCAACTGGTGCGGCTGAATTGGTACTGAGAACAGCTTAACTGCAAGTGTTGCCATAAACAAGCTGTGTTAACCCCATTCCAGAAATGATGGGTACAAATGTACCAATCCTGGTCCTGCTTTAGGTGCTAACATTTGTGATCATTTCTAAACCCACCTAGATTTGAACCAGCAGCTCTAGACAGTCTGCACCTTATCACCAGTCTTACGCCATTAGGTTCCATTTTGAATACTGAACTGGATGTTGCATAAAACTGTATTGCCATAGTCAATCTACTCGCCCGGGGTGAGTAGATTTTAAGCCGGCACGGCGCCGTAGCGCGATCAGCGCATGCGCAGCGCGGTCTGCGCATGTGCAGCGTGCCAAACCGCGTGGCTGGTGAGCGGGGCTCACCGCCGCTTGTTAAGCCCTGGCCATAGTCACTTAGGGCACATCTACACAGCAGCGTTATTTTGGAATAACTGACATTATTCTGGAATAACAGATTGCACGTCTACACTACAAGCCTTTATTTCGAAATAATGTCGAGCTGGAGAGACTTCTTACACCAACTCCTGTAACCCTCCTTTCACGAGGAGTAAGGGAAGGCGAAGGAAGAGCGGTTTTCCTTCAACTTCCTGATGTATAGACAGTGTCAAATGCCACATTAAGCTATTTCAACTTCAGCTACGCAATTGATGTATCTGAAGTTGCGTAGCTTAATTCAACTGTTAGCCCTGCTGTGTAGACATACCCTTAGATGCTGTGGTTATGGGAGCCACATATTGTGGGTTCTTTGGAGGATAGGGTCATAATTCAAAATGATCTGGACACAGTGGAGAAATGGTCTGAGGTAAACAGGATGAAGTTCAACAAGGACAAATGCAAAGTGTGCCACTCAGCGAGGAACAATCAGTTTCACGCAGACAAAATGGGACAAAATGGGAAGTAACTGTCTAGGAAGGAGTACTGCCGAAAGGGATCTAGGGGTCAGAGTGGACCACACATTAACTATGAGTCAACAGTGTGGCACAGTTGCAAAAATAAATAAACAAACATTAACAGGAGTGTTGTGAGCAAGACACAAGAAGTCATCCGCTCTACTCTGCACTGATTAGGCCTCAGCGGGAGTATTGTGTCCAGTTCTGGGCACCACATTTCAGGAAAGACAAATTGGAGAAGGTCCGAAGAAGAGCAACAAAAATGATCAAAGGTCTAGAAAACATGACCTATGCGGGAAGACTGAAAGAACTGGGTTTGTTTAGTCTGGAAAAAAGAAGACCAAGAGGGGACATGATAGCAGCTTTTAAGTACCTAAAAGGGTGTTACAAGGTGTTACAAAATTTCTCCTTAACCTCTGAGGATAGGACAATAAGCAATGAGCTTAAATTGCAGCAAGGGAGGTTTATGTTGGACATTAGGAAAAGCTTCCTCTCAGGGTGGTAAAACAGAGGAATAAATTGTCTACGGAGGTTGTAGAATCTCCATCATTGAAGATATTTAAAATCAGGTTTGATAGACTTCTGTCAGGGATGATCTAGACCAGTGGTTCCCAATGCGGTGCCCGCAGGCGCCATGGCGCCTGCTGGGGCATTTATGTGCGCCCGCCGAGTGATCGGGGCTGGCCCTGCCCCGGGCGCACGGGCAGCCCCGGACATGCGGCACATGGAAGGCCCCGCCCCCAGGTGCGCGGCGTGTGGGCGGCCCCACCCCCGGGCGCGCGGCAGCCCCAAAAGTCTGGGGACCACTGATCTAGACCATGCTTTGTCCTGCCATGAGGGCAGGGGACTGGACTTGATGACCTCTCAAGGTCCCTTCCAGTTCTTGTATTCTATGATTCTATATAACCACCTAGATAGATGGACAGAGAGATATATAGATATACTTAAGTAAGTGGAAAAATGTAATACAGAGATAGCCACATCATCACATTTTTGCCACCATACCCATTTCTGTTCATAGATCCACTGAAGAACGACTATGCTTTCAAGGTTTACAAGTCATTACTAGAGCACTAGGTTGCAACAGATTTTTCATGTGCCACCTGGTGTGCTTTGTGGGGACAATTTAAAAAAAAAGTTGATGAACAGATATATATATGGGGCATAGTTAAGGCAAAAGTTCACTTACATTTTTGCTATTTTCTTGAATAAACTACACAACCATAGCTTGAAAGAAAAATGTCCAGTTGACCTCAAGCTTTCTAAAGGAAAATTCTCCTCTGGCATAAGACGAAGAAGCATGCAAAAATGTCATTTGATTAGACAGACAGACAGACAAATCGATAGATATTAATTAATACCAAGTTTAGAATGGAACTTCCTGACAGTCTTGTCTATGGGACACTGCCCTGGCCCCAGATTTGCCATTATACCCAGAGCCCTGCAAATCTGCAGACACTCACTTCATATCCACAGGTAACTGCATCCACAGCTGGTCGTGCTTTAGGTGGGCGGCTCATTTTTGCAGTAAAGATGCAGATGAGGATACAAACGTTGTGTCTGGAACCATGCAAATTTACAGATATCTGTTTTATATCTGCTGGTATCCGCAGCTGCGGATGAGGATGCGGATATCTGCGGCTCATTTTTGTGGCTGCAGATACAAATGTTGTATCCGCAGAGAGCTCTAATTACATCACTAGGGAGTCGTTAGGATAACTGCTCAATACCCTTTCATAGACAAAGAATCTCGGAATGTAAATCTTGCAACATTTTATTAGTAATTTAAGCAAATTAATATTCTCTTGGGGTAGCCTTGATGTACGATTCTTCCTCCTTTTGTTTCCTTCCATTGATTTGCAAGTGGTGGAGACGGGGCTTCTGCATGTACCGTGCGCACATGAACTCACACTAGTTTCAAATGTGCATGCACTTGACCCCGCCATTCTCCTTCCTTTCAGACTTGCTCTTCTCACCCCTTCCTGAAGTGTCAGTCTGGATGTCCTGCTACCAACTCAGTGGCAACAACTCAATGCCCCGTTTTCATCCCTTTAGCCCTTCTCCAGCGGTGATCCCACTCCCCTTCCTTTCTACAGACCCACAACCTAGGTACCATCCTCATCTTCTCTCTCTTTCTCTTCCACATTACGTTGCTGCTGTTGCTGAATCTTTCCAATTATTCCTCTACATCTCTGGCTTCTGCCCATTCTCAGGGCTAAGCCCCTAGAGCAAGTCTGATCACTTCTCACCTTGATTCTGGTAATGTCCTCCTTTTCAACTTCCCTGCTTCTGGCCTGCCCACTGCTATGGCTGTCTCCATCTGCTTTGTGCATCCTTTGTTCTCCCAGTACACACTGAGATAAAAAGGAAAACCTAGGGGCAGAGAGCTAGGACAACCCAGATGACCTCAACCCCCAGGGAGGAGAAGTTGCTCCTATGTGTCTCAGGAACACCTTGGCTGTGTCTACATTGGCAAGATTTTGAACAAAAGCAGTTGCTTTTGCGCAAAATCTTGCCGCCTGTCTACACTGGGCATGAGTATTTGCACAAGAACACTGACGTTGTACTGTACAAAATCAAGGTTTCTTGTGCAAATACTCTGACGCTCCCGCTCAGGGATAAGCCCTCTTGTGCAAGTATTCTTGCGCAAGAGGCCAGTGTAGACAGCAACGTTAATTTCTTGCGCAAGAAAGCCCAATGGCTAAAATGGTCATCGGAGCTTTCTTGCGCAAGAGAGCGTCTACACTGGCACGGATGCTTTTGTGCAAAGGCATATGCCAGTGTAGATGCTCTCTTGTGCAAATACTTTTAACGGAAAAACTTTTCCGTTAAAAGTATTTGCGCAAAATCATGCCAGTTTAGACGCAGCCATTATGTTTAGTAAAGAAGAGAGATGAGAATTATCGAAAACCTGTTGGAGGAGCAGATTTGTATCCAAATGGAATCTTTCTAAACATTGGCCAGGATGTGTCAGTGGCCTTCTAATGTGGCCCTTCAACAATTCACAAGTCCTTTGGAAATTGCACTGTGATCCCCCTGCCCAGCCATCTGTACTTTTTATCAGGGGAGCAGGTAAAGGCCAGCCAGACAAGCAACCCTTGGGCCCAGGCTCAGTTGGGAGGCTGATGCTTAGTTGTTACCAATGGGAACAATTGACTAGAAAAGACACAGTGAGCAGACAGAACTACAGCTTCAGCCCAACTATATGCCAGCCAGTTCCACATAGGAGCCGCCTGGTGTTTTCTTTAAAGGTGCGTGACAGATGGCGTTCTCCATCCAAGTGCAATTACAGAGCTCTGGGCATGCCTTTCTCATAATTCTTGCTGTGGCCCCTGGGATGATGAAGTGCTGGATCTTCTCCAATATAGGTGCCACAATATAGTTTTAGCTGTGTGGTGGTGCCGATTTCCAAACACTGGTCAAGTATTCTGTGGACTATTTTGCATATATGTCTCAACACGGCTACCCCTCTAAGACACTTTTACCATGCAAGGCTCTGCCTTTCACCGTATAACGCAGAAATCCATCAACTTCACAAAGAAACTCTCACAGATACTAACAGACATCATCTTCAATACCTAAGCAACGTCTTGAGGGCAGGGACCCTCTTAAATAGTCTGTAAAGTGCAAGACACATTCATGGTGATGTACAAATCATAAACAAAAAAGAAACAGTGAAGACAGAATTTTTTTTTCTCAACTCTGGAATTCCCATTTTCTTGAATCTAAGTAAGATAATTATCATTATTAAATAAAACGTTTCTACTTAATTCCACATGTATTCTGTAAGGGGGAAATGGCCAAGAGAGGATCTACTATATAGTTGAGAGAGTTTGTCTGTCTGTCTGTCTGTCTGTTCAAGAACTCCTCCTAAACGGTAAGAGCTGGGAACATCAAATTTGGCATACAGCTTCCTCTTAACATAACTTAAAGCAAGGTCAGGGTTTGGTTGTGCCAGGAAAATGGGATGTGCTTGGAATGGGATTGCGTCTCATAAAACCATTCAGAAAAGAGAAAGAATCGCCAGGCAGGTGAAAGGGGCTGGCTGGAAGCATGCTCCCTCCTGTCTGGGACTCCCCCACAACCCCCAGGCACTCTTTAGGAGATCTAGGGGGGAGGGGAAGTGGAAACTCCTCCCCTCTCCCCCGCCCCCATTCATATGGAGACATTGCTGACTGTTCCCTTTTGTCAGGGAGCGAGGGGAAAGTGCACAGTTTGCTCCATTCTTCACTCTGGCTGGGGAGCCCAGGGGGCAGACAAACCTGGATCTGCCCCAGCCAGGGGACATAAGAACATAAGAACGGCCATATTGGGTCAGACCAAAGGTCCATCTAGCCCAGTATCCTGTCTGCCGACAGTGGCCAGCACCAGTGCCCCAGAGGAGGTGGCCCGAAGACAATGATCAAGCAATCTCTCTCCTGCCATCCAGCTCCAGCCTTTGACAAACAGAGGCCAGGGACACCATTCCTTACCCCCTGGCTAATAGCCTTTTATGGACCTAACCTCCATGAATTTATCTAGCTCTTTTTTAAACTCTGTTATAGTCCTAGCCTTCACAGCCTCCTCTGGCAAGGAGTTCCACAGGTTGACTGTGCACTGTGTGAAGAAGAACTTTCTTTTATTAGTTTTAAACCTGCTACCCATTAATTTCATGTGGTGCACCCCTCCCCCGGCTGTGCCTGCTGGAACTACAGCGGCCATTGAGAGGCGCGTCTCCCCTGGCCCCAAGCTGCTGCAATGGAAGAGGATTGAGATAGTCCTGAACCCCACATCCCTAGCCTAGAGCAACGAATGAAATGCAGCATGTACATTTTCAAAACAAAAAATAATTGAGCTAAGGACCCGAGCAATGCCAGGTACATCTTCTAGTAATATATATCATGCATAAGCCTGGAGGCTATATAAAAATAATTTCTGATGAAAATATGTTTATCATTGTTTTGCGGTTTACATAGTTATCTGTGTAGACCTTTCTCCCTGTTGTTTCTTGCATGGCTCTAAAAGAAGAAATTAATCCATGCAGGTGTTTCAGAAGAATCTATTAAATATGCATAAGTAGGATGAAAGGCAAGCAGTACGTTGTAACTAGAGCATGAGACAGGGCGGCCGAATACCAGGGTGCTCATCTGATGTATAACAATGGCTTGTGGCGTGTCCTTAAGCCAACATTTTCAAAAGGGCCAATAATATGCTCAGTATTTTCCTGTTCCTATCTTAATAGATCTAGTCCTTGTTTTTCAAAGATAATGAGCACTCACAATGCCAAATTAAGTTAATGACTGGTGTGGGTGCTCAGCATTTCAAAAAACTTTCAGATTGTTATCAACGTTTTAAGTTTGACTGCTGCAGCAATCACTTAGAACAACTGCACACGCTTTCAAATGCTAGTGGCTATTCAGTAGGCTAGAATATTTTGTCTTCCTTCCTTCCTGCCCTAAAAACATTGTTGTGCAGTTAAATAAAGTATCAAGTAGTCCACAAAGACAGCCTATGGAACCTTATCACCTTTTCATCACTATCTCAGAATTACAAACAATCACTTGTTGCAACTTAAGTTAGACTGCAAGCATGTTAGAGGAAGGGATGTCGATGTATGTGTTGAACACCCAGGACAATGGAGCTTGACTCTTGTCATCTTTACCCACCCTTCTAACAGTACATGTATATTATCTTTATAGCTGCTTTCCTTTCACCTCTAAATCAGGTTGATTTTTTTAAAATCCGCATGCTCTTCTTTAATTGTGGGACTGTGGCTTTTTGGGCATCCAGCTTGCTGTCTTACATGACTTTCAAGTATCATTTACATTTTTCGGATTACATTCTCCCTTCCAGCTGATTTTGGCTCATGATACTATTGTGGCTTTTTAAAGTTTTCTTTTAATAATTATTGTCAAAAACGCCTCCTCCCCCCTTAATGTCCTACAGCTGTGAACATTTCCATAGATGTTTAAAAAAACCCATCGACGTTATCTGCAAAATGGATAAAAAAGAAATTGCACCAAGCCTACCCCACCAGGAGCGGGTGGCTTTGTGGAAACGAGAACTACGCACGCAGCCAAGGATAGCTGACAGGATGGGCATGACCTGGCATTGGCCACAGTGGGCAGACAGGATAGGGAACTAGATCAGTGGGTTTCAAACTAGGGGTCCCCAGTACCGGGTGGCGGAATATCAGGCGCCGGGTCTCAGTGTTGCAGGGGGGGGATCAGTGGGGGTGCTAAGGAAGCGACCTGCCTGTCCTCGCACTGCAGTCAGCGCTGCACCCCAGAAACGGCCGGCAGCAGGCCCAGCTCCACGGTGTGTGTGGGGGGGGGGGGGGGCAGGGCTCCGCACCTTGCCCGGGCAGTAGCCCCGCACTCCCATTGGCTAGGAACCTGCTGCTGGCTGCTTCTGGGGCAGCCTCAGCCCCCCCCCGCACGGCTGCCCGGGAGCCACTCGGCACCAGCCATTCCTGCCCCCCCCCACTCCAGTCACAGCCTGTTGGGGCGCAGCACCCGCTCTCCTCCGCGGGGGCATGAGACAGGAGTCTGGAAACCCGCTGGGCCCACGGGCCGAGCCCTTCGGATGCCCCTGGGTGTCTGGGGCCACAGGGGCGAGAGGCGGCGCCCTATGGGGCGGGGGGCCAGCCAGGGCACGGTGCTGCCCCCTCCCCCGACACCGCCTGCGCCCCGCCCAGCGCCAGCTCTTCCCAGCATGCCTTGCGAGGAACTCCCGAAGTCCTCCCGAGGACTACACCTCCCAGGCAGCTTAGCGGGGAGGGAGGCCTACCGCCCCCAGCATGCCTTGCGAGGCCTAAGGCCGGCAGCGGCCGTCTCCTCGCCTCGCCGGGAGGCGGACTACAAGTCCCGGCAGGCCTTGTGGCGTCGGCTTCCGGAGGCCGAGCCGGGCCGCGCCGCGTCCGTGGGTGCCGTTGGGTTGTGTGGGGCGAGGCGGCGGCGAGCGAGGCGGGCCTGGCCTGGCGGTGCCGCGGCGGCGGCGGCGGCGACGGCTGCGGGGGGCTCGGGCCGGGGAGCGCTCAGCGCCGCCATGCTCAACATGTGGAAAGTGCGGGAGCTGGTGGACAAGGCGTGAGTATTATGGGGTGTCGGGGGCCGCGTGACCCCCCCCCCCTCGCTGGGCCTCCCCGGCCCTCCAACATGGCCGCTGCCCCGCCCCCTGCTGAGCTGGCGGCCCCTGCGCTGTGACCGCCCCCTCAGAGCCCCCCCTCTCCGCCGTGTGTCCCTGCTGCTGCCCCCTCACAGCCCCCCCCCATGTCCTGCCATGGCTGCTGCCCCCTCACAGCCCTCCCCCCCCCCATGTCCTGCCATGGCTGCTGTCCCTCACAGCCCTCCTCTCCCTCCCCCCCCCCATGTCCTGCCATGGCTGCTGTCCCCTCACAGCCCTCCCCCCCCCCCCCCATGTCCTGCCATGGCTGCTGTCCCCTCACAGCCCTCCCCCCCCCCCCCATGTCCTGCCATGGCTGCTGTCCCCTCACAGCCCTCCCCCCCCCATGTCCTGCCATGGCTGCTGTCCCCTCACAGCCCTCCCCCCCCCATGTCCTGCCATGGCTGCTGTCCCCTCACAGCCCTCCCCCCCCCATGTCCTGCCATGGCTGCTGTCCCCTCACAGCCCTCCCCCTCCCCCCCCCATGTCCTGCCATGGCTGCTGTCCCCTCACAGCCCCCTGGTCCCCCCCCCCCCCGTCCTGGCTGCTGCCTTTGTGCCAGCCTCAATATCCCCACCCCCGTTTAGCTGATCTGCCTCCCTCTCCTTATGATTTGCCCCCTTATAATGGTTCCTGTCTCCTGTCTCTCTCTTCTAGATCTGTCCTCCATAGTCATGGCTAGCTGCTGTTCTTTTTTTCTCCCCATTTACCTCCTAAGTTTGGTGTCTTTGCAGCTGGCCCTCTAAAATCCAGCCCTACTTATTTGACCCCTGTCTCCAGGCCTCTCAGGAGAGAGAGGAAGTGATACACTTAAAAAATCACCTGTACTGGAAGAAATCCCCAGAAAACTTTTCTCAAGTTTTGTAATGCTCCCAAAGCCACATACTGCACTGCACAGTCTCTGGGCAAGAGGTGGAGTGGGTGGGGGGAAAAGGAAATAAATCCAGGAAGTAAAATACTTCTTGTTTAGGACCTTAAAAAATCCAGATGGCTTAGGGGACACACTGTAACATTAAGTTGATCTCAGTTTTGTCGAGGTACAGCCATTGGAGTATTTAAATTGCTTTTGCATGTCCACACGTCTATGCTCCTTGTGTTGTGTCCTCACGAGGAGTGCTTGCGGTGATTTAACTCTCCGTATGGGGCATGGGGGGATGGCTAGTCAAAGGTAGCAACAGTTGATGTATGCAGTGCAGTGCAGTGCCTTCACTGATGCTGTCTACCTAAATATGTTGGCCCAAGTGCTATGTCTCCTGTGGAGACAGAATTATTAAGTTGATGTGTGGGTGAGTTACATTGGTGGGAGCTACATTTTAGTGTAGGATGTAGGACTCAGCTATTTGCATAGTTACATGCTACAGGTGAGAAATTCTGTCATTAGCCTGGCTGCCTTGATTACAATTATCATGACCATCACCCCGGTGTCATTTTGAAGAATATAACCCGGCCTGAGTTATCACTTAGTGAGTTTCTCTGCCCTTCCTTATTTGTAGTGGTGAAGAGACTGAGATGTGTCTGCCTCAGAGAATGCAGTTTTTATTTAATGATAACTCCATACGTGAGCTATCAGCTTCAGTACAGTAGTAGTTGGATGAAAATTCTATAGCCTATGCTATACAGGAGGTTAGAAACTACATGATCTGATTGTCTCTTCTGGCCTTAGAATCTCATGTTTTTGAGAAACAGATTCTTAACTTTTGAGTAATCTTCAGTTACTCTAATTTGTTTGAATAGTTTTGAATTGGCCTGTTTTAGGAACTGCCAGCTGAAGTGGCTTCTTACCGACACTGATGAAGTATTCATTTTATTTTCTGGTGCTACTTAACTCAGTACCCAACTGAGACTTTTCTAGGACAAGAAATGAAGTTGATGTTTAAAAACCACAGAGAGTAAGACTTTCGAGGAAGTTGTTTATCTTTTCTCTGCTGAGTCTCCTTTTTATGACAAAAATTGACTCTTGCCAAAGATGGGCTCTAGTTTTAATAGATATAAAACATAGTAAGTCAGGTTTTGTCAGCCTTCAGTTTCTAGCATTCCTGTGCTGACCTTGAATTCCAGGACTTAAAAGGAAGTTGTCAGGGAGTTCAGACACAAATTAGTTTTTGTTTGTGTAGGTTTTGTTATAAACAAATATACATGCACATGTGCACCTATTTTACTTTACTGAGCATTAATATAGACTTTCATTACAATTAAAAACTGAAATTTGCATTTAATTTTCATGATTTAAAATTCCAACAATGAAACTTTTTTAACTTTAGTGAAATGAAAGAGTTTCAATTATTTTAAGATACTTATCTCCTTTGGGTAATTAGATCACTAAACTGAAAAGTCACTTGCAAAAGATGAGTTAACTTGAAAGCATTAGCACTCAAAAGTGATCAGGGTTCCATTATGCTATACAGGCCTAGAATAAATAAACCTTATTAATAACTGTCTTACAGCGTTTTACATCCATAGCACTTCTCCAAGTACTATATTTACAAAGAAGGATAGTCGTTGTCCTCCTCTAGATGGGAAGGAAGCTGAGAAATTCAGGGAAAGAGCTGGTAATAATAGACTGCATGTCTCCTTATTCATATCTAGTGCCATTTCCACTTGCTTTGACAAGTATACTAGGTTCTCCACTCTATTAAAAATCAGTCATTCAAAAAATCCTCTCTTTCTACAGTGGTTGAATTTTAACGAGTAATACTTTCTACTTTTGCAGAGGGAGAAGGGTATTTAAATAAGGAAGTGTCTTGAAATGTGTGCAAGTAACTTGAAAGCACACTTCTGAAAACTTCAATTTGAAGGGGTTTGCTTGATTTTAACTCCCAGACCTTAGTTCCATGTAAAGCTGATTTTGGCCTATTTACTGCTGTAACTTACTCATCTATTATAAATCTATGGTATGAATTTATGTGTTGGAAATATCTTGATAAAGAAACCTTACATTCAGTCATTTATTTCTGTTCTTTAGATCCACACTATGATGACATGTATCCTAAACTTTGGCTTTGATTGGCTTAGAACTCTTTGATCATTCATATCGGATGTCAGATTGGAGGCTTTTGTATGTGCTAGATGGATTCCAGAGAGTTTATAATCTGAAAATAGACTGGGCATGACAGGTGATGACAGAATAATTCTTTAGTTAACTAAACGTGCAAATAAAATTTATTTTTAAGGTATTTACTTTGTTTGCTTCCCTTGGTTTAGCTAGAAACTGAGCTGCCTAGTCATAAGGTCAGTTTCATTTTCTGATTCACCTGTCCTGGCATGGCTGTGCACTAGTGCTTAGATTTCCCAAACAGGGGTCTGGTCCCTTCCTCAAAGAGCATCCATTCCAAGGCATTGATCTTGCAATTTGTTAATGTTGGTATACCCTTGTGCTCCCACACAACCCCAATCTTCTGACTCCAGGTCGGTGCAGGGTCTCCTGCATAAGAAGTTGCAGGTTCAGACCATGATGGTAGTTGCAAACCGAAGACCACAAGTGAATATTTAAATCTTTCTCTTGATTACTTCAGTTTCATTAAGTTATTTTCTATTTTACCTGGCACATTGTAAGATTTTTCTGTTTAATATTTTTATTTTTGGTCTTCCCTGATAATATCCCTTGAAGTTTTGGGAAGACACTATTCCAATTTTCACCCTGTGATCTCAGCATTTTTAACTATTAATATAATCTTTTAATGTCATCAGACTTTCTCATGTTACGCTGTACATGAACAATAATTTCATTCCATGTCTTTACTGGCCGTTTTAAAATAGTTTGGGGCCTAAACGAGATGGATAATGTAATTCTGTTAGAGAGAGAGTGGATTTTGTATCTTTAATATCCCTCCTGCCTCTAAATAGCATCTCTTTCACTGTTCAGAAGTGATTTAAAACATAGGAATGGTGCTAATAAATATCATAGTTTGAACAAGTATTTCTCAGATGTGTGGTATCAGTGTGAAGAATCATGTCTGAATAGCTTATTACTGCCTGCAGGCCTCTGCCTTGAATTTTCTCATCTTTCTGGAATAAATTGCCATTTGTTGAGTTATTGTTAACTTGTAAGTAAATTAACATTGGAGAAGATGAATCCTTTGATTCTGTGAACTTGTGTAATTTGAAATTAGTTTGTTGTTTTTTTTTTAAAGTAGGTCATATTTTAAACAAAACTCTTTTACTGCAGTCATACTGGACTGAGCTGTCATCTTGTTCACTGTCCTGACACCTAGTAAGGATGTTAAGAGGCAGGCAATTGACTAATGTAGTTGATACAAATTGTATCGACTACATGATTAGTTGATAAGGGAAGAGCTCTGTCCTGGCTTGTGCTGGTCCAGGAGCTATTCCTGCTGCAGTTCTGCAATGTAAATGTAGTAGGAGCCAGGCATGCAGGCAGCCCAAGTCTTACTACATTTGAACTGCAGAGCCGCAGCGAGGGTAGGTCCCAGATGGGCGCAAACTAGGACAGAGCTGGGAATGCTGCAGCTCTTCATCTTAAATGCTCCGGCAGCAGCCCCCTGTCCTTGGCAGCCTGGGCTGGCTGTGGGTTGCAGAGCAGCCTCTGCCTGCGGTGAACCTGAGCCTACCATGGCAGAGGCTGCTTTGCGGCAGCCTCCCCCGCCCCGCACTGCTGCAGTGTGGGGTGGGGGAGGGGAGGTGATGCCGTAGAAACGGTGCTGTGGGAAACTGGCTTTCAGGCGGGCTTCCCCCAGTACCAGCTCCTGTTCTTCCACCCTCTCCCTTGTTGCCTCTGATACAGAGGCTGGGGGGTGGGGGGTAGCGGGAAGTCGACTACTCGCTTACATCCCTGCACCAAAGGGTTGAATCTGGTCTGGCGTTTAAATGCCAGAGCGCTCTTCTGTCTTCTCAAGAAGTATCTAGGGTATTACTTGATATGATCTTGTTGAGTCAGGTAACACCCTCCCCTCTGAGTCATTGCTAAACTGGTGCTCTGGCAGAATGTTAGTGCTGTGTCGTCAGAATCTTAGGCTAAGGTCTACTTTAGTAGTGCTTTGCTAGTATAGTTGTGCTGTTACACTGTGTGATCCTAGTGTGGAGACAGTTGATACCAACAAAACTGTGCTTTTGTTGGTCTAGTTTATTTAAGCCCAGCCCCTACAAGCAAAATCATCTATTCTAGCACACAAGGCACAATTTTGTTGGTATAACTTTGCCTACAGTAGGAGAGTTTGCCAGCATAGCTAAGTCAGTCAGGTCACACCTCATCACACCCATGATACTGCTATGTGGACAAAAACTTGTCGTAGGAATGTAAAAAGTCATTTAAAAATAACCGTGTAGCCACTAAAAATCCTAGCAGTTACATGCTTTGCGGGCTCTGCAGTACTACACTTAAATAAGCCTTATACAGCAGAGCCTGCAGCGAAGCTGCCTGCTGGGGAGCCAGTGTGTAAACTGCAGCAGGGAGTTGAGTGAGCCCGCCATGGACAGGGACTGCTCCAGCTGGGAGGAGCAGCCCCCTGCCTGTAGTGAACTCCACAGGGCTGGAGCAGCCTCCTTCCCCGAGCAGGCAGGAAGCTCCTCCAGCCCCTACCAGTTAACTATTTACATCCCTAGTTTGTAGTGGGGACCTGGCCTTAGTTTCTAGGATGGCACATATATTTTAAGTCTTGACTGTCAGCAAGTCTTCACTATAGGGACTTAGAGTATTTTGCAATTATTGTGTATCGTGCAATTTCCTTTTTCTAGTTTTGTTGCGCAAAATACCATGTGTAATGCTTTGTATTCTATAAAAGGTTATTCCAAAGAAGCTTGTAAAGTAAAAGTTTAAAACAAGGGATAGTTTACTAATGGGGTTTTTTTTGCACTAACACAAAAACTAGAGGTCACCAAATGAAATTACTAGGCATCAAGTTTAAAATAAACAAAAGGAAGTATTTCTTCATGCAGCCTACAGTCAACCTGTGGAATTCTTTGCCAGAAAATGTTGTGAAGGACAAGATTATAACAGGGTTCAAAAAAGAACTAATTGAGTTCATGGAGGACAGGTCCATCAATGGCTATTAACCAGGATGGGCAGAGATGGTGTCCCTAGCGTTTATACCGGAAGCTAGGAATGGATGACAGGGGATAGATCATTTGATAATTTGTTCATCCCCTCTTGGGCACCTGGCATTGGCACTGGGCTAGATGGACCCAGTATGGCCGTTCTTACGTTGCCATTGTACTTTTCAAAGGAATGGAAATGTTAGCTCCATCATCCTTGCCAGATTGTAATGTAGGTAATGGTACATATGTTCTGTTATCTGAATTTCTCTTCTGCTTTTAGTTGGATGTACTAGTCTTAATTTACTGTTCTGAATGATCTGTTTGCTTATTGTTTCTATGCACTGTTCAAACGTGTTCTTCCCCTGAAGTGACCGCATTTAAAGTAGAGTGGACTTGATTCCTATGCATTTGTGCTTATATAGCAGGGGTGGAGAACTAGGGCCCAGGGGCTAAACCCCTGGCTTGCTTGGATCTAGCCCCTGAGACTTGGGACTCCCTCCCCCAGCATCAGTGAACTTGTGCTGGCACTCCAGGTCTCTTCTTCCCCCCCTCCTCCCAATGCACCCATGGAGCTGGAGCACACAGTCTACTCCCCTGGGCTCTGGTGCATGAGGGGAATGTCTTTCTCCTTCTCAGTCGGGCCATGTCCGTGAGGGTTTGTGTTTTGAGGGTCTTTTTGCTTCTCACTTTTGTGCGGCCCCTGACTGATTTTTTTCTGTGTTCTCACTTCTGTGTCAGTGGCCCGTGACCCAAAAAAGTTCCCCACCCCTGTTAGTTATAAAGTTTCCAAAACAATTTGGGATCCTGGGGGCGGGAATGAAAGCTGATGCATAAATATGTGGCTTATATTTCACATTCAAGTAAAGCCCTACATCATTACTCCACTGTGTGATTTAAAACACCTCACTTAACTGCTTTCAACAATTTTTCCTTATGCCTGTAATTGTTGAGCTTGCTTACAGGCAGTTTTCTTTTCGGTTTATGGATTTGTCCACCCAGAGTATTCAGCCATTCCATGACTAAGTGTCGCTCATTGGTTTAGTAATAGCAGGTATTACAGTAAATGATCTGTCACATGAGAGATCCAGCTGAAGGGTGAATAACTGTCTAGTACTTATCGACAATGGTCTGACCTTCCTGTAATCTTCCCTCTAGTTCCAGGGTCATTTCATTCTACCTTATATTTAAGATTTATTGTGTTCTGCATAAACAAGGTCTCTGAAACAAGGAGCATTTTGATCACTGTATGTAGTGTAGTTAACCCTCACTGCATGAGTTATCCTCCCATTGCTGTTTTTTGAAACCTTCCAGTGATAAGTGCTAGAACAGTGAGCATTTTATATCATTATTACAAGCAAGGTGATTGTTACTGTCTCCATCCTTGTAAGGATTTTTCTTCTCTGCTCTATTAGTCTTTCTGAGAGAGAGAAGGAATGTAGTGTTGGGATTGAGAAGAAAGATAATCGTGAAGCTATATGATGCATACAAGCATTGTCTGTAACTGCGTCTGCCAAGCACAGTTGTCACAAGCAGCATCTTTCTCAAAGCCCTTGTTTCTTGTAGGGCTGAATAACAGCTTAGTAACAAAAACAGAGCAGTTCCATCTTAATTTCAAGTAGGGATGTAAAAGGCATTAAAAAAGGTAACACTGTAACTGCTAACATTTTTAACAGTTACACGCCCAGCGGGCTCTGCAGCTAATCTTTATACTGCAGGCTCTGCTCCCCGGGGGGGGGGGGGGGAGGGGGGAGACTTTGCTGCCACCGTGGGCCCAGGGGGAGACTTTGCTGCAGCTGGCTTCCCAGGAGCTAGCTGGCAGCCGAGGCCAGCCCTGCTCCCAGGAAGCCACAGTGTGTAACCTGGACTGTGTCTGGTAGCAAAGTTATTCCCTAATTGCCTGTTACAGGCTTTCTTACACCTTGCATTTGAAGCATCTGTCTGTCATATGGGGTTTCGGACTTGGATGCATCTCAGTTGGAATCCAGTATTGCAATTTCTGTGATTTTAAGATCTCAAAATGCCTAGCCTTCAAAATTAATGAAATCCTATGGTTCATGTAGAAAAATGAAGGTAGCTTTAATTGCCTAGTGTTCATAAAAAGGTTAGGGTGGCTTGAACAAATTGCTTTCCAGAATGTGCCACTTTGTTCCTTAACTTACTATCTTGTGTACGGTAATAGGCATTGTACTATTAATGATTTGTAACCTTTTGTTCTAAGACCTGCCCTACGTTATTGCATTTAATGGGTAACGTCATTCTGTGGTGTTGGATCATTCCCCTGGCTGAACATTCTACTTGGGCACATAATTTTACATTTTAAAAAAGCAGTTGATAGGAAAGACTTTGGGAAGTGTGTGTCAGAACTCATCCACTCAGCTTTATTCCTGTTATGGCTTGACCTTAGAGCTCCTTATTTATTTGTATTTCTGTAGTGTCTAGGAGCCTAGTTAAGGGGCAGGACCAATTTGATTGAAACTCTTACCATTCTATGGAGTATAAAAATACAATACTTAGAACCAAGATAAGCATATATGTACTATAGGCTAATCTCACTGCCGGATCAGGCTCTCTGTAACTATCTGAGCATCTGCAGAGCGCTCTTCAGACATTAACTAACTTTGACATCTCTCAAGTACGTAAGCTCTGCTTCCGTTTTATAGCCAAGGGAAGTCAGGCAGATGTGAAGTGCTTTGCTACAGTGTGACTGCAGCAGAACCAGGGTTAAAACTCCAATGTCCTTGACTCCCAGTGCTATGATGTTGCCTCCAGATCATACAGCCTACCACAGTGCATTATCAAATAGTGCAGTGGTTTTCAAACTTTTTTCTTGTGATCTAGTTGAAGAAAACTGATGCCCATGACCCAACATAACGTGACTAGATTGTGGGCTGAGGATGAGAGCTTTGGGGTGTAGGAGGAGGCTGCAGCTTTAGTGGGGGTTCAGTGCTGGGGTAGGAGGGGCTTACCTTGAGTGGCTCCTGGTCAGCATTGTAGCAAGGGTGCTAAGGCAGCTTCCTGCTTATCCTGGTTCTGCAGGCCATGCTGTGCCCCAGAAGCAGCTAGCAGTAGGTTCTAGGCAATGACAGTGCGGAGCTAGTGCTCAGGGCAGGAGCAGTGCGTGGAGAGCCTTGTGCATGTCTCTCCCCCCCACCTCCGCCCCCACCTAGGAGCCTGGCCTGCTGCTGGCTGCTTTTGGGGTTCAGCACAGTTTGCAGTGCCAGGACAGTCCTGAAGCCTGTTCTAGCACCCCCCACTGATCACAAGACCCAGTGTCTGACATTCTGCAACCCAGTACTGAGTCACGATACGTAGTTTGAAAACCACTGAAATAGTGTGGTGTACACGTGCTTCCTTCCCAAAGTAACTAATTTCTGTCCATTGTATAAAACCAACTTTTCCAATCGGGATTGCCCCTTTCAAGGTATATCGGTACATAAGCCTTGCAGCTGTTACTAAATAATTTGAATTCAAAGGAAAGAATTCTGTGTTCATTCTGTGTATGCACCCTGTAATATCAGCTTCACCTAAACTCTATGTAGCATCTGCTGTTCGCTTTTTCATTTGTGAAGGTATAGACAATCATGCTGTTTCAGTGGAAACCTTCAAGTGCGAGCTATTGGTGGCTGGCTTTCTCTTCTCCTTGAATGAAGAATGAGCACATTTAGAGGTTGAGCTGGCTAATGGCCATTTTCACTTCCTCATTTTCTAGAACCAACATCATGATGAGGCAAATGCAGAGAATGATGAATCCCTTTGAATTCCTCCTGACTGAAATAATATTTCTGTTATAACATTTGCTTTACAACAATGTTAGGAAAGAAAAGAAAGATCCTCTTAGCCTGCGGGGTGAATAGATTATATGCACCCTGGTAGCTGACTGTGATATCGGACTTAGAGATGGCTACATGTCAGAACCCACTAACAAACAAGAGATTTCCTTGGCTGTAGGTTGGTACTTGCTCACTCCCCCAATCAGGCAGCTGAGCCAGCTTTAAAAATAAAAATAAAAAACTTGTTTTTCAGTCCCATCTTTAAGTGAAAGGAATATTCAAATGACTGAAAGAGTATTGATAGAGGAGGCTCAGTAGTAAATTATTGGTGACAAAACATGATAGTGCTTTCCCTATCAATGTGCATTTCTCTTTTCACATGTTACTTTAAAATGCAGCCTTTGTATGCTTGAGATTTAGATCTGTTTACTTTAGTTTTGCATGTTCTCCCATTTCAAAATGGTTTACAAAATAGAAAAACAAAACAAAAAATTGACTAAGTCTTAATACCTCCACTGTATAAAGTGTAAAAGTAACAATTTGAAAATAGAAATGTTTCAAAAGAGAGCTTAAACTTTTTTTTTCTGAGCAACTGTATTAAAGGCATCTGGTAAATCACATCTCTTAAAAAAAACCCAAAAATAACCCCTACTCCTGAAACCTCAGAGCTTGTTGAACAAAGTAATATAAAATTCACGTACCAGTAATGAAGACACAAATGGCAAAACTGGAGCATGCAGACAGACCGTCATTTTCCCACGAGTACACATACTTGACTGCAGTTGATACATGTACCAAACTGTCACAAACAAGGGGAGAATAAAACCTGCCCTTTGACGATGGGGCTGTTAGAGAAACCAGTTGTATATTACAGGCTCTTGAACTCAAACTACTTCAAGTAGCGCTCTGTGGGGGCTCCGCTTCAAGTGCACATGCGCCTCTTGAGGATGCATGTTATATGCGGGAGTCCCAGGAGCCAGCTGAAGTCACTGAATTAGGGGACACTGCAAGGAATGGGCTGGCCAGTCCCCAAAGCTGATGGTTATTCCAATGTTTATATTCACCAAACCAGCACAAAATAGCTCCTGTATTATTTTATTGGTCCATCAGAAATCAAAACTATGTAGTTCTCTTAAAGTATCCAGCCTAAAGCTTCCACCTCAGGCACTCCTATCAAATAAAGTTCTCCCCAGCCCAAAGGATCAGGCACAGTGCCTTCCGGGTCAGTTCATATTTCAGACTATCCCAAACACACACTTATAGCCAATTCTTAATAAGACTAAAATGCATTAAAAGGAAAAGTGTTGGTTAAAAGATCAATCTACATACAGACATGAGTCTGATTCTTGAGGTTCAGTTACATAATGAAGATGGTGATCTTGTAGTTGCAAACAGAGTTTAGAATTTAGTCTATGGTTATGATCCAAAATCCATATCCAGAGTGACTTCAGCTAATGACTGGGACCTCCAATCCTTTTGGCTTAGTTTTCCCTTGATTGAAACCTCAAGCAGATCTGACACCCTAAGTCAACGTCCACTAAAGGGGTAGCAGGATATCTTGAAATCTCATTCTTTATAGCTTGTGGCTTTCTCCATGAGCATCCAGGGAGATATGAGATGAACAAAGAATCTTGTCCAAAGGAATTTTGTATCCTTACTGTAGCCTCTTGGCCTGGGAGAACACATTAGGCTTTTGATCGGTCTCCCAAACATCACAGCAATTGGCAAAAGCTAATTTAGCCATTAAACCATTGGTCACCAACCAGTAGATTGGGATCTACCAGTAAATCTTGGAGCCTCTTAACAGATGATCCTGACTGGTTTGGCCAAGAAGCTATCAAGCGCTGGCACTTCAGTTGCCCTCTCCACCCAGCGTCATGCTGCTCCTGCCCTCTACCTTGTAGCTGCCCCTGGGAGCCTCCTGCTTGCTGTGCAAGGTGTGGGAGGAAGAAGAGGGAGGACGCTGATGTCAGGGTGTCCCTCCTCTCCCCTTCTGTACCCTATCTCCACACAGAGAGAAGGGGATGGAGGGAACTTGGCAATGCAAATCTGTCACACTCTCACACTGTGTGTCTGTCATTCTTACAAACCGCACACTGCCCTTCACTCATCTCCCGACCAACCATATGTGGGGGTTGTTGTTACTTCTTTTACTGCTTGCAAAGTGGGTTAGTGTTGGTTTTTGACTGTTCCCTCCCTGAACCACCTCCTACATCCAACCTCTTGCCCCTGACATGAGTCCCCCTGCACCCAAACTCCTGAAACACCTCCTGGACCCCAATCCTTCACCCTTAGCTAAGCCCTGAGCCCCTCCCACACTCCAGGCTTTAAGACCAGAGCCTGCACCTCTACCCCCAGCCTAGTGAAAGTGAGTGAGGCTGGGAGAGGAAGGAGGATGGAGTGAGCAGGGGAGGCCTCACAGAAGGGGTGGGAAGGAAGCGGGGTGAGGGTATTTGGGTTTGAGGTAGATCTTACATTGCCCTTACATTGAAAAAGTAATCTTGTGGTTAAAAAGGTTGGAGACCACTGCATTAAACAGTTCACATGTAGTTTACCACAACCTTCAGAGAGACATATGAGCAATAATGCTACTTCAGTCAAATTTCATCATCAGTGTTAATATTTCCTTCTGGTCTCCATTCCGAGTTGTAGTAACAGACAGGGATTGTTTGTTTGTATCATAAGACCTTAGCAAACACTTAACATTCTCTAATAACAATGAAAACTTGCATTGTTAAAGTTCTACTCTATTCTAATGTTACAGCCCACTTATCATGCCTTCCGGATTAGGTCGACCCAGGGTCAGTCACCTGTGAGTTGGTTAACCCTTTCTGGCCATGCCCCATAGTTTAATCGGATGACTAATATTTCAGTAAGGTAACATCACAAGGGGTAGCACCCAGAACAACACTACTAGAACAAGAAAGAAATGGTTCACCTGAGCAGTAACCTGTAGTTCTTCAAGATGTGTCCACTGCTTGCCCTGCTTCAAGGGAGCATAGGGCACATCTGAGGCCTAAACTGACACTGCTAGCTAGAAATCTCCAGCCAAGGGTTCAAGAGGCACATGCATACCTGAAGTGGAGAACCCATAGGGACATACCTTGAAGAATTAACTTTAAAAAAATCAACAAATAGTCTATAAAGTGCTACCAGAGTAAGAGAACATGTAGATGGTATCATGAGCTTTTGTGGGCACAGCCCACTTCTTCAGATGACCAGTGTGTTGGATGTTCAGGACCAAAATAAATAGGGAAGAAGGAAAAAATGGGGCGGGGGGGGGGGAGACAGGAAGTTACCTCACAGGGTGAATAATTTTCCCTTCAAGTTAAATTTGACAGATGAGAGAGAATTTTCATTGTGGTAATGTCACTATTCTATAAAAGGCACTATGAAAACCATGGGGGGTGGGGTGAGATGACACTATTGCCTTCAGCAAACTTGTAGTGTACAGCCTCTCCCCGACTTACAAACTGGTTACGGACCAAGCAATTGGTCTTAACTCGATTTGTTCGTAAGTCGGACCCCATAGAGTTACACGCGACCACGCTGTTCATAAGCGCGGATCACGTTCGTAACTCGGGATCCGCCATTTACGACAGCTTCAGTCGTAAGTCAACCATTCGCAACTCGGGGACTGGCTGTAATTGCAATGGATATCTAAAAATATTACTAATAGGCAGCAGTAATTTATCGACACTGTGGTAGTTTTAACCAGTTCAAGCTCTTCTGAATCTCAAACCTGGTAATATTAGAAATTAAAATTGGGACGATGTCTGCCAAAACATGCTTTTTCCTTTAAATCATTGAATGTGCAGTTTCTGAATCTATGTACAAACCACCATAATTTAATCAAATCAAAGGTTATAGAGAGATCATTTTGTCTGGCTTATTTTAATGTTTTTATTTTCATGAAATAAGGAATGAGTAAAGCCTATGTTCTTCGGATAGCTGCTGCACTTTTGTATTGGATTCTGAAGCTGGGGACTTCCCTTTTTTTTCCCCCCTCTTAAGTTTAGTTTTGGGCACCAGTAATGCATTAGGGTCTTGCTTTGTGATACAAAAATTGCCAAGCAAAGCTAAGCAGCCCTAAATTCTACAGCACCCAAGAGGCATCATGTTGGAGTTACAGCTTTAAAGATTTGATGCATTTTAAAATACATTTTTTTTCATCTAGTAGCTATGGGAGAAATTAATGGACACATGTTACTTGGCAAATTTTATTTAACTAATGAATACACTGGTAAAGTGAAAGGGGATGTTTAAAAGTGGAACATTCCTAAAGACCAGCACAAGCTGGAATAACAGCTATAAAGAGACAGAAACGTAGTAGTGCCTACAAGAGACCATTTACAGATATTAAAAAATAGGTCTGGAATTTTGATTTTTTTTCAAACTACCATTATTATGCTTACAGATGGCCCTCTTGTGACTTTCATGAAAATCCCTCAGATATGAGTGTTGGTATAAAAACCTAGACTGACAAGAATAAGATATGAATTATGAGTTTAATTAGCACTTGTCTTTATTTATAATTCCTAGGTTTTTCTTAGCTTTAACTCTGACTTATGAAGAAATTTTAAAATCCCTGAAAATGTGAGGTAAATAATACAGACCCATGGTGTCCTTTTTAGTATGAAATTTCCTTTTTTTGCCATTCCTGGTTTCCTCACAAATATAATCTATCATGGAAGATGTTGCTTTTCAGTGTATGCAAATGGGGATGAGGCCAGGAACCTCAGATTCACTTGTAACATAAGCAAAAATTTAAACACAGGTTTGGCAAAGGTGAAAAAATAAATTCACTAAGCAGTTGCACAACCCAGACCCTTAAAACTACTTTCAGTTTACTTTGAGCATTTTACATACTAAAAGTTCCTGTGACTTTCATAGTGGTGTGCTTCAATTTTTAGGAGCAGGAAGCAAAGCTGCAGAGTTCCAATCTGAAAGTATTCAGGCTGTATCAGCCTAGTATATATGCCTTACACGAAAGATAGAGTTTGGGGGGTGGGAATCATTCATTGTAGAAATTAAGTGTTCCCCGTGGACAGAGGCTGCGCCAGCATCCTGCCTGCTTCCTCCCATGCTGCTCCCCCCAGCCCTGAGCACCAGCTCCCACCTGCCCCTCCTCTGTGGGAGGCAACAAATAGGGGGGAGGGGGTTCCGTGGAGTTGGCGCACATGGAGAGCTGGCTTGAAAGTCAGCTTCCAGCATGTATTGGCTCCCACCTGGCCCCCCCCTCACCCTCCACTCTGCTGCCTCTCTGAGGCAGCAGAGCATAGGTGGGGAGGGCAGGTGGCTCTGCGGTATCTGGTGCTCATGGGGGAGTTGGCTTAAAAGCTGACCACCCCAAGGGCACCGGCTCCTGCCTTCCCCCACTCCTTGCTGCTTCTGATACGGTGTGTGTAGTCGTTAGGATTAACTTATAAGCCAGGCTTATGGGTTAATCGTTTACACTACTATACAGTAACATCCCTAGTGGCTAGCCCAAACTGACATCAATGCCAGCTGATGTAGGTCTGTCAACCTGCTCTTGGAATCACCACCTAACCACAGTATAAGCATTACCTCTAAGATCATTAAGTACAATGGAGACTTCCATGATGGAATAATTCCATCAATAGGCCTAAATGAAACTCGTGTGAAAACAAACAATAAAAGTGTTGAGAAATTTTGTGACCTCAAAAGGAACTGCATGTTTACTGTACAGCAGAAAATAGCTGGCCCATTTAGGATTCAGTTAGAAATGTTAAAATGACATTAGTTAGAATTTCTCAAACTGCGTAAAATACGCACAGTTCACCATCATTAATGTGCACCTACCCTTGCTGTTTTGGAGGCAGAGCAGGCAGACAACATCTGATATTAGCTTCATTTGCCACTTGAGAGTGCCACCTGATGTGCAGCTCCACACACATCCCAGAATTTCTTGTCTTTTAAGTGGAAGACTGACAAGGAACAGGAAGTATTTTGGGAATTGTTCTTTTGAGGTTCGACATGTCTTAAAATTTAAATTCATTTTGGAATGAGCCTGTCACTTTGTTCTACTGTATGTAGGAATTTTTAATTTGTAAGTTTCTGTAGCCGATCATAGTGAAAAATTACGTAAATGTTTTCTAGTCTGTTGTTCCATCTCAGATTGTTCTCTTTCCATTGTACTTGCAGGCAGAAACTAGAAACTGGGGCTATAATGCAAACGAAACCTTGTGTTGTCTTTTTAGGATTTAATTGTTATTTGATCTTCTAGTAGACCATTTCAACAAATGATACTTCTGAAGGGAGAGGAAACTTCACAGTGTCCTTCTAAATAAGCATTTTAAAAACCATGTTGTATATAATATTGATAGCAAAGTGTTACAATACAAAAGAATATTTATCTTTAAATACAATAAGGTATTAGTATTGTGTTTTTTAGCTCCATTTCAGTTCACCTCCCCCCGCCCCCCCCCAAAAAAAAATTAAACAGAGACCAATGCATTTAGGCATCTCTTATCCTTGATGTTGGATTGTCACAATTTTTATTTGAATGCAAACTTTCTGGCATACTTCAGTGTGAACCAATGGAAGTGGACTGTTTGCATTAACATACAATCCTCTGGCTTGTTACTTATGAAATAACTTTATCCAATTGTTTATAAAATAAATGGACTTCTAGGCTGTGACTGTTTAATTGAAAGCTTAAAGGCAAATAGAAGTATTGAGCTAACTGAGAATATTTAGAGTTAGTAACTGCATCTTTTGTTATCTTTAATTGGCTATTCAGGTAGTGGGAAAGCAAAATTACAGTCATCCAAATTGATCAGAGAACAGGGAGAAAAATCTGAAACGACGATTGGGTGACACGTTTTTTCTTTAAAACTGCTTTTTTTGTTATCTTAAATGACTATAATATGATAAAAGGGTGAAGATTAAACAAATTGTGGAATTGTACATTGAGATGTTCCAGACCCTTGGATCAACGAAGATGTATCTGAATATTGTTCTCCGGATGGATCTGAAGCAATAATGTTTACTTGGAACTAAAAGTTTGCATGCAGAGAGTTTTCAGGTTTAGGGTTTTAAATCGTTATTTTTCTAAGGGAGAACTTGCAGACACCTATTTCTGGCAAACTGGATAAAAATGTTATGACCAAATAACCAATTCTGAAACTGTTTCCACTATAACCTTAATGTCTGGAATCATAAGAGCTTCCTTGATATTATACTTAAAGTAAACTGAGGTACAGTGCTCCTTGAATATACAGAGGGAAAGGACAAAACCTATATTTACTCCTTAGAACTCCAGATATTTCTTAACTTAGAAAAAGGTTTTTAATAAAACTAATTACATAATCTCTGTTCTAAAGGAGAATGACTATATTCCAGTCTCAGGAAAATTTGTTTCATTTTGGTTTCAGATGCCTTGGGCTTGAACTACAGTGGTTTTTTGTACTGATTTAACTATCTTGGTTGGGGATGTGAATTTTTTTAGCCTAAATCAGAGGCCCCAGAAGTGTGGGGCATGCCCTCATGGAGGGGGAGGGCACGGAAGACTGCCGAGGGAGGTAATACTGCCTCTGTCTGTGCCCCTCCCCTTGGAGCCCATCCATAGCAGGCTGTGCGTGTGAAATGAGAACAGGACACAGGAGGCCACACCACGGGTGGGGATAGTTTGGGGGCGTGGCCTGCCCAAGACCAGCTCTGCTCCTGTCCAGCAGCACCGAACTATGTCCCAATTCTCTGCTTGGCCCTGTCCTGAGCCTCAGCTGTTGGCTGCAGCTTCATTTCCTGGCGGGGGTTGGGCGCAAGGCTGGAAGCAAATCTGCAGTGGCTGCCCACCAGCTGCTGGCCCCTGCCGCAGCCCAGCTGTGGCTCTGCTCCCCCCTACCCAGCTGCTCCGCTCCCAGACTACGCCCACCCCTGGTGTGGCCCTCTTCCCCTATTCTTATTTCATACTCGCATTCTGCTGTGGTCTTGCTCCAAGGAGAGGGGCAGAGGTAAGGGTGGGTCGTGACTCTCAAGTTTGGGGATCACTGACCTAAATACTAAAGTGGTACAGTTTTTGGAGAGAGAAGCCCTGAGCATTAGCGCACACCAGTTTGGGTGTAAATTCTAATGCCCACCAGTGTGTCATGAACATGATTGGTGCATACTATGTTTTCTAGTGTATGTTGACAGTGTGTTTAAAATGGAACCCAATCAGTACACGCTAGGGAGCTTTTAGCATGCGTCCACAAGGGCCACTTAGTGCACAACACGCTGGTGCACACTAGATTTTACATCCCAACTGGTGCATACCAACATGCAGCGTAGACAAGTCCTGCATTATGCTACAGCATAGCTTCTCTGCAGAGTCTGAGCCAGCGCTGGGGTACAGTACTAAAAATGAATAGTGGTGTTTGAGATTAGAAGAGTACCTGTTGGCATCTCTATCCCATAACTAGCCAGTATATTGGCCTGAATGTAATAAGGACATGAAGTGAAAAAGTTCAAGTTGTTAAATTGTTTAGTTGTTACTTAATAGATGTTTTTTGCTTACATAAAGATGGTTTTTCAGCATAATTGGGTGAAATTAGGCTAAAATTAGATCAGGAAATGAGACCATGGAGTATTGTTTTACCATCTGTACTTATATTTCAGCTTCTTTAAAACTCTAGATTACTTGAGCTTAAGCATTTTCCCCTACTATTTAGTATCAGGATGGAATGTAGAGAGAACCTGCACTTTGTCAATTCTTGCATCCCCAGAAAAAGGGAAGCCACTTTGGAGGTAGGGATGTTAAATGAGTTTGTGTAAATGTGTGTCTGTTGAAATTTTCAGTGGCTACACGTTTACATGCATTGGGGAGGGAAGAGCCAGCTTTTAAACTGACCCCACGCAAGCACTGGCTCCTGTTTCTCCCCCCCCCCCCACCCTCGTGCTGCCTCTGTATCAGAGTGGGGCAGTTGGCTCAGTGGGAGCTGTTACACTCAGGGAGCTGGCTTCAAAGCTGGCTCCCCATGTGAGGCCGCTCTGCAGAAGCAGATGCTGTGGGGGGAGCTACGTGTAACTGAGAGCCATTATTAGCTCTAATATCAGCAGTACTTGAGCTTCAGTGCTTACTCCCAAATAGGTCAGCCAGTTAGTGTAAAACATCACTTAACTGGAGATAGAGGGCTTTGTATGTAAACATGAGTTGGGTTGAGGGCAGTGCTAGTTGTACCTTGAGCTAACAATGCAGTGATGGTAAGCCATTGAATGCATCTTGTTTGATAAACCCGGTCTTCTACAGTTGATGTGCAAAGCTAGAACCGTGCTTTATTGTGAGCCATGCTTTACTTATTCCTCTTTGTCTACCCTAGTCCCTTTAACCGCTAATTCCTGGATATTCAAATCCCAACTTGATTCCTAGTTACAAAGATAGTTCTAGATATATCTAGAATTGCAGATGGAACCACTGTGTCCCATAGTGTATGTATTGTAACCAGAGCCTAAAGTCTTTCCCTAAGAATTCCTTCCTATTTTGTGGCATAAGCACTCAATTTATAATTGTTCAGCTAATAGTTTTCAAGCATTTATAATTTCAAGACCATTCTTGGCAAGCTATGTTACTTGTGTGTTGGCAGCACAATTCTGTCACATGCTCTTGATCTCTTCAGAAAGCCATGGTGTAATCTGTTATATGCCTTATTGGAACACAACCAAAAGAAACCGGTAAATGAACAGTTTTATTTTTTCAGTCAACTGAACTCTTGTTTGGGGTACAACTGCTTTTGTTCTCCAGAATAATTATATTAATATAACTTTTTAACAGAAATCATCGCAGTATATTAGCACGTTGGTACAATATTGTTTGCAATGCAAAGAGAGTTGACAGGGAGACTTCTGTTTCTGCACTTAATTTCATAAACATGAAGAGAAAAGTTGCCTTGTGGCTGGTTATTTTGGAATAATCCTGCACCGATTTTCACAAATCCTTTCTCCTAGTTTAGTATTGTCAGTTCTATGAAGCAATAAGGTTCCAGCCATTCAGTTAATTCTTTTTGGTTTTTATGTAGCTTCTTGTAATTCCTAGTGCTGCTGTCTCTTATTATAAAAAAGTGGCTGTGTTGAACACTGCCCTTTTGAAACCATTATTTTTATCACTTGTATCTCATGGTCTTTCTCGGTACAAAAGCCTTATTCTTTTCTGTGTGGCTCTTCAAGCCCCCAAAACCTCTAATTTTGCTTGATCTTGCAAGCTGATGTACACGAAGCCCCTTTGTCTTCAGTGGGGCTTGGTTCAGGGGTATTGAAGTGATAGCATATAGTTATGCTGGAGGAAAATGACATCAGAAGTATGTTAGTCAGACTGACAAAAATCTGTTCAGCGTTTCATAACACTTGAAATTTCATTTTTTTTCTACAAGGACACAACTGTAAATTATATAAATATAGGAAGGGGTGAAAAGCTGAGTAGCAGAGTTAAAACAGTGAAGTATTGCAAGATATGCTAATTTTAGGAATCTTGCAAGAGGGGAAAGAACTGTTAATACAGTTGCTATACTTGCAACGTTTGGGGTGAATCTTCATTTGTACTGCAGTCATACCTAGGTCTTCATTGAGGTTGCTTTGTGATATACATTGCATACCACATAAGGAAGAGTTTCTGCCCCAAGTAAGGCGTGTGACAGCTGCAATAAATGGATGGGGGAGCAAAAGATGACAGTAATATTGTTTTGATAGTATAATCAGTAGACATTACATCAGCTGGCCTAGTCATTGTTGAACGTTTCATAGGCTAAGGTAGAGGCTAACAATGGAAATTAATTGCTGTGCTCCCTTTTCTCCCCCAGAATCCATCCTTGCTCAAATAACTCTAGCTGATGAATTTCAGAAATGAAAGATTTTATACTGGGGATTCTGGCCTTTCATATCAAAAGTACTTTGACTCTTACAGAAAACTTCTATCATCAGATTTCACTTGTTTGTTCTTCTCCCATTTTGAGACACTTGACAGATGTATAAAGGAAATGTAAGAAACTTGATCAGGTCATTCTTATACAAAGAATAAATGCTTTAACATGTCCAAATGTACATCCCAAGTTAGTTTACACATATATTTCAAACACCAAAGCACAGCTGCATGCAGCATGGGTCGGGGACAGATGGAATAGAGGGATGAAAGTAGGGCAGGGGGCCGCCAACTCCCAGCCAGTGGCACGGTGACAGCTTTAGTCTGGCACATCTGGAACTTGGCCCTGTTTAATCAGTTAACTGGTTAAGCTTAACGTTTAATTGGTTAACTAATTAAATGGGATTTAAAATCTATGGTCTTTAAGGAGGGGCTGTGGGTGTAGGGAAGGGATGTAATAGTGTAGTCAATTAACCCATTATCCGATAAGCAAAAGCATATAGGTTAATGCTATAGACTACACGCATTTCCCTCCTTCCTCCCCAGACAGGGGCTGCTGCCACCCCGCGCTGCTGCCTCTCTATCAGAGGCAGCAGCACAGGGCAACAGGCAGCCGGTCTGCGAGGGAGCTGGTTTTTAAACTGGCTCTCCTTGCAGACCAGCTCTCACCTGGCATCCTGCGCAGAGTGGCAGGGGGCTCCTCGCGAGTGGGGCCGGAGTGTACTGGCTGCTGGCCCCGCCCCATGGGACTGTAGAATAGTCGACTAACTGATAAGAATTCAAAGGTTACTCAACTATTCAGTTAACCGACATGTAACATCCCTAGTGTAGGGGTGCAGGAGTCAGGGTTGGGGGGTAAGGAGGAGTTCTGGGCAGGGGACTGTTTGTGTAAGGGTTGAGCAGGGAAGCCAAAGGACGTATCTGTCTTGTCTCCCCACCCCCGGGAGATTCAAACCATGGCTGCTAGCTCTTCCCATTCTTGTCCCTGTCAGGGAACAAGAGCAAAGTGCACGGCTCGTCTCACCCCTGTGCTTCCCAGCCAGAGTGAGGAATGCAGCAAACTCTGCATTTCCCCTTGTTCCCTGACGAAACATGTGCTTGTACAAATCAGGGGCAGGGAGAACTTCAGCCCTCCTGGCCTCTCTAAAGGGCGCCTGAGGGGTTGGGAGGCTCTGGGCTGGAGCAGTCCCGGATGGGGGGCTGCACTCCCCGCCAGCCCCTTTCAGCTGCCTGGTGATTGTCCCTTTTTTCTATGTTTGTGTGAGAAGGAATCCCGTTCCAGGTGCATCATTTTCCTGGCTCACCCGAACCCTTACTTTTCTTTCTATGATCAGAGGAAGCTGTATACCGAATGTGGTGGTCCTAGCTCTTACCGATTAGGAGGAATTCTTGAGCAAACAGACTCTCGCAGATATATAGTCGATGTAAACCGAACTGGCTAAGCAGGAAGGCTGCCTCGGCCTCAAGTGATCTGGCTCTATTCCTGCCTCTGCCACAGACTTCCTGTGTGACTTTTTGGGGGAGGGGGGAGTGGGGCGGGGAAGTCATGTAATATCTCTGTACTTTTAATTCCCCATCTGTAAAATGGGGATGACATGAGGATCATTACCTGTTGTGTCTATGTGGGAAAGGTCTTCAAGGCCAGCACTCCTATGTTTTTGTGTAGTGCCTAGCACAGTGCACCCTCTGGTCTCGGTGAAAGCCTTTCAAAGTTAGGCATAAAAATATTAACTTTGTTATGGTAGCATCTGGAAAGGAAAACTCAGTATGATTGAGAGAGCTTGTAGAGGGTTTGTTGGTCAAAAAATATAGTGGAAGTTCTGGGTGAAGCTTGTGCTCTAGCTAGGTGTAGCCAGCCAGAATGTCACTCAAAGATTGGCCAAATTCATCCCAAAAGGTGGCACTGGTGCAATCTGCATATTTAATATCCATTGCACTCACAGTACATGAAAGTCTATAATATTCCATGTGATTAACATATATTGTGGCATGTAATGGGCCTAAATTATCTCTGGTTGAAAGTGGTGTTACTCTGAGTTGCACTTTGGGTGGGCTAGCGTAGTGCTTAGGAGCAAGACATGTTTTGTTTAACTAAGGATGAGTTTGGCTGTTTAAAAGAGGAAGTAGTTATGATAGTACTCACTGGTAGGAAATCTTTGTATTATGCATCTATTTTGCAGACTGAGTGCTTTTTCCTTTAAGAAGTGTTTGCTGCAGCAACTGATTGCAGAATAAATCTGTAATTGTAGATAATCCATCTGTAATAGTAAATATATTATCTACAGTTTATCAATATTTTGTAAGTTAAGTTTTTTTGTGTATTACTCACTATAATCAGATTTGCTGCTGCTACCTTTGACCCTTCTGTAAAAAGGTGTGGCATCCACCTTCCTCTGAATAAATCACATGCACACTATGTAGTCCAGATTAGCTTTTTTCTAAGGGTTTAAGTTGTGTAACAACACTCAGTCAAAGCTTTTTTTCTCAAGGTTTATTGCTGCACGAGCTCTTTGACCCAGACCTTTGTTTCCTCATGCTAATAGAGTTGCATCAATACCTCTAAGTCTTTGTTGAAACTAACAGGATCTACCTGCTTTTATGACTCAGCAGTAACTATGCTGTGCTCTAGTGCAAGGTTCAACATGGCTCAACACAGCTGCATCTCTGTACAGAGTTTTAGATGTTCGAATACTGTTGCGTTGGTCTGTGCAAATAACGTGTTGCTTCTGCTGTAGGCCATACAATCAAATGACCAAGTTCAAATTTTTTTTTGCATATAAGACAAGAGTCAGACTCTCATAACTGAATGAGACACTGTAACTGTGGCTATTTTCATTTATATTCCTGTAACGAGCATTTTAAAATAACGAAAATCTCTTTTGAGTTCTTATTCTAAAATGTACTTGTGGAAATTGGCTTCCAGTAACAATTTAGTATTCTGTTTGTTAACTGATGAGGCAGCAGTGCTATTGAATGTCTGAAGTGTAACTTCCCCTTCTACATTAGCTTAATTTCTGACTAAAGTCTGTCATGTCTCTCATCTCCTGTCGCTCCTCCTAAACAGCCTGGGAATTATCGTACAGAACTAGGAGTTCTCAAACATCATTGCACTGCACCCCCCCACCCCTTCTGATGACAAAAATTACTACATGACCCAAGGAGGGAGTGTGTGAAGATTGAGCCTACTTGCCCTCTGTGGCCCTGCGCAGGGGGCCAAAAACTGAAGCTCAGGTCCCACTACCTCAGTTCAGGGAGGGGGGGCAGAGCTAAAACCTGAGCCTGGCTGCTTCAACTGAGGGTGGAGGGGACCAAAGTGAAGCCTGAGCCCCATTGCCATAGGGTATCCTGTTTGACGGTAGCTATTCCTACATGCAAAGGAAGATGCAAGAAATCCTGTAGTGAGCAAACTTTGTGTGTGTCTCATGCACTAGAAGATTTACTCGGTATTGCTCCGGCCTTTAACTTAAAAAAAGTTGGTTTTTCTTTGAAATCACTGCTCTGGGATGGAGGTAAGGGGTTCAGGATGCAGGCTGCCTCAGGGAGAGAGGACAACCTCAGCCCCTCTCACCACAGCAGCTTGGGGCCAGGTGAGAAGTGCCTCTCCATGACTGCTGCAGTAGGCACAGCTAGGGGAGGGGTTCATGTTCCCCAACTGAGGCAGCTCCAGGTTTGTCTGCCCTCTGCACTGCCCAGTCAGTGAGGAATGCAGCAAACTGTGCACTTTCCCCTTGCCAGGGAATGAGGGGACAGCCAGCAATGTTCCCCTACAAATTGGGGGGAGAGAAGAGGCTGACATCCCTCCTGGCCCTCCTAAATGTCACCGGGGGAGGAAGCTGAGGGCTAGGGCAGGTGTGTGTGTGTGTGTGTGTGTGTGTGTGTGTGTGTGCGCGCGCGCCCTCAGTAGGGATGTAAAAAGTCATTTAAAAATGTAACAGTGTAATGCTAAAAATCCTAGTGATTACATTATGCGCACTGTGAGCTCTATAAGCTTTACACTGCAGACCCCACACTTCACTACGGGCTCTGCAGCCTGCTCCCAGGGAGCCAGCTTGTAGCCTGCGGCAGGAGTCGATGTCACTGTCACATCCCTACTCTCAACTATTTTCATCTCAAATTCTTTTTCTTTGGCTTTCCTTTTCTGTGCCATTAATAACCACATTTAACTTCTTAAAACAGCAATATGGGTTTAATATTCTCAACTTCATTTAAAGCAAGTTTATTTTCCTTGCCTTACAGTTCTACTTTTAAAGTTGAAATGTTATATGCAACTGTAGATATATTGTGTGCATATCTCTCTTGAATTTTGGATTAATTTTCCAAATTATTTAAACTCTAGCATTCTTAAAAGGAGAGGGATATGAGGGCAAAGACCACTTCTAACTTATCCTTTTCCAATTATGTGCTGGGTTGCCAGGGCCTCCTGCCTGCCACAAGCTCTTTCCCCTGAGACTGCAGCTTTAAGGGCTCCCGGAGAAGGGGGGATTACGGAGTTTGGCTGAGTGTGGACAGAGCGGCCAGCAGGGCATCTTGAGAAGGGCTGGAGGCCCCTTATTTTGAAATAACTGCAGCTGCCCTGTCTACACAGTGCCTATTTTGAAATAGCTATTTCAGAAGAGGCGGTGTTCCTTGGAGAGTGAGGGTTACCAACACCAACATAAGCCTCCCATTATTTTGAAATAATGCAATTGCTGTGTAGATGCTCCCATGGTTATTTCGAAACAACAGCTGTTGTTGTGAAATAACTTTGCTGTGTAGACACACCCCTAGAGAGCACAAGAACTGGTTGGTGATGCATCAATAGGATCTGGTGGACGAAAAGAAAACAGGCTTAAAAAAAGTAAAACATCTGTTTTCCTGAAAAATTATTTGCCCTCATAAAATGTAATGGCTCAACAGGCATCTAGGTGATTCCATTTCACTTATGTCTTTAGTTGTGGTTTGGTGGAATTGAATGTGAGAAACAACTTTAGTGGGGAATGTGGTGCTACTGAGTACTGTTTCATCAGGAAAAAGGATAGAAAAAGACTTACTGAGAAACTGAATTTCTTGTCAATTCAAACTCTCCGCCAAAGCAAAGGCCATAAGGAAGACATGAAAACTCATGTGGTAGCCTCTAGATCAAATGGTTTTACCAGTGGGGAGAGGATTTGAACAGAGGGTCTCATCTTTTTAATCCCTGGGCTAGAAATTATTTGGTGGGCACTGCCTTTTTCAACCACATTTCAAAAGGGATCTGATCTAATAGGTGGCCTTGGAGCACAATCAAGGACATAAGAATGGCCATATTGGGTCAGGCCAACGGTCCATCTAGTCCAGTGTCCTGTCTGCCGACAGTGGCCAATACCAGATGCTCCAGAGGGAGGGAACACAACAGATAATCATCACGTGATCCCTCCCGTCACCCACCTCCAGAGAAACTGAGGCAAGGGATACCATTCCTACCTATCCTGGCTAATAGCCATTGATGGACCTAACCTCCATGAATCTATCTAGTTCTTTTTTGAATCCTGTTAAAGTTCTAGCCTTAACTGCATCCCAATTGAGGATTGGGAAACTGCAGAAGGAGAACATTAACCTGTAGTCCTGCCCCTTCAGGTGCAAATACTAGACCTCAAATGGACTTGGATGTCTGTTTTCCCTTTGTATATCATGGACTCGTCACTGATGGAACAAGGAAACTCCACTACAGAAATCAAATGAGGACTCTTCTTGAAAAGGGGGAGGAACCAAAGGGCCAGTGAGAGCTTATGTATGTCTTCTGGAAATCGTTATTATGGCAAACTTCTTGACATTTCTTTTTTTTTTTTCCTTAATTAAACTTTTCATCTCTCTTGCCTAAAGCCCTTCTGTCCCCAAGAGGTAGTTGTCGGTAATAGGCGCAGTCAGCAGTAGCTATGGCAGGAGCACTTTTTCCCTTCCTGGACACGTTGAGCATCTCCACCAGCAGGTAGATGGCAGTCAAGAGAAGCAATCAGTCTCAATCCCTAATACTGCTCTTTTAGGTAGTAGCTAAATCTGCCCTGCAGGAGGGGATGAGACTTCTAAACCCTTTATACACATACACAGTTAGTTTAAAAATACTAATCTAATTGCTAGTGTGTCCATTACCCAAAAGAAAACATTTTATTTACTTGTCCTCCTGTCTGTCTAGAAGTCTGAGGTCTGCTTACAGTAAGCAGCAAGTCTAATCATTTTGGCTACCAAATGTATCTTAACTGTGAGAACCAGAGATCAATATGCCAAAAATTACTAGGATACCCCAACTACATTTTTACATCTTTTGGGTATGTATTTATCATAGTCTAAGTGTAATTTGCATAACCTTGTGAGCATACAAATGAAAAGAAACTTCTCATACTAAACAGTGACTACACACAAATCTGGCTTATTACAGCTGTGTATTGGTGTAGGAAGAGATGGGAAAATTTGCCCAATATGCAGTTCCATGACTATTTCCTTTGTTCTGTTCTTTTGAGTGTAAATTTATTTTTCTAGTGTGTAGCTGTGTATTGTTTCTTATCTTTAGCTATGAGTCTATAGTTTGTGAAATTGGTTTACATTTTTATTCGAATTCCATTCTTAGGATATGTTTGATTCATCATAAAAATGTGCAGTGACTATACCATTGTAGGAGAGAATACTATGCAATCTAAATATTGCAAGCCCATTGTGAGAAACGCTTAATCTATATTTACCATGTAGCTGTTGAGTCCTTTATTTAAAAGGAAATATGAGTACTTGGATTTAGAACGTTCTAAGTACTTGGTGTTTTTAAATACCCAAAGGGCCTTATTTTAAAAGGGTAAGAGAAAGCATATGTTAGCTTTTATCCTGTTATAGATGTGGCCAAAGATGGGGCCAAAGAGCTTGAATTAGAATAGAAGATGGTGGTAATTAGAGGAAGCCACTGACAGTATATCCAGTAGTGGCAGCGCAGGACCGGGGCTGGAGCCCTGTGGCAGCTTTCAGCAGCCTGTGGCAGCGCAGAACCAGGCTGGAGTCCCCCCGCAGCATGGGTTGGCGCAGGGCCTGCATTTCTTGGCACCCTCAGGAGCGCAGGACCAGGGCATCATGGCAGCCTCTGGGAGCATGGGGCTGAAGTTGAGCCCTGCGGTAGCCCAGGGCCGGAGCCCTGCAGCAGCCCCCTGGAGCACAGAGCCGGAGTCCGGTGACAGGATCCACAGCCTGTGCTGCCTGGGGAGATGGCAGCAGCTGGGTAAGCAGCCCAGCCAGGTTGGCGGGGGAGGAAAGGGTGAGGCAGGGTGCTTGCTGGAGCAGCCTGCCAGTGGCTGGCGATGGGGTTTGTGGCTGGTGGGAGGAGACCATCCCTGGTCCAGCAAATTCTCTCATTCAGGACCAGTCAGGTCCCCACAGTGCTGGAAGGAAGATCCAGCCTGTATCTGTAAAAGCCCTGGTTTGGGTGGGTCTGTTAGTAATACAAGCAGTGCACATTACAGATCACTGTGGAAATATTTCCACCAACAGGAATGTGGGAAAAAGCTTATGGGTGGGATTTTTCAAAAGTACATATGTGATTGAGTTTTCAGCAGGGTGGCTCCTGAGTCATTTGATTGCTTTTGAAATTCCTACCTTATATATCTTATACAAAATACTTAAATATATTTATCATTCTGTATTGTGAACAGTTACCAGTTGGTTGCAGACAAACTTCAGTGGACAAGTAAGACTGAATTGTGGAGATAGTTTTGGCTTTTTTCCCCCAAAGCACTTTCAAAATTTCACCAAAAGGAGGTGACTTCTTTCTGACATAGGAAACTTGACCTTCAATGCAGCTTTCATTGGGTGACTACTTAAATAATAGTCTCCTGTTTTTAAAAACATTTTGAAAAAGGAAAAAAATACTTTTACCTATTGCACCGTATTGACATAAGTTGTAGCAGTTCTGGAAATGGAATGATTCTGTAACTTAAATGTATTTTAGGAGAAAAGTAAAAGTAGTTTATGAAGAGAAAACGTACATTCGGTACAGCATTTTAGAGTGATCATAGCAGCATGCAGTATCATTTCTTGACTTCTTCATGCTTTTTAAGTTTGAAAAGGGGGTTGCTGCATCATATCTTATTTACTTGATACTGTTCTAACAACAAAAGTTGTACGACGCAGGAAATAGCTTTATAGTTTCTTCCTCCCACAAGTCATAATTCAGTTGTGGACATCAGGATGTTTTTCTTGGCTTATCTGTTTCTGTGCAATTTGCCTTGCACATCTGCCACATAAATTATGAAACTGTTAACTTGAAAAGATGGAAATACTATTCAGACTCTTACTGTGCCATAATGAAGATGGTATCATTGGTCAAAAAATTTAAAACGATTGGGAGTTCCAGAGAGCAAATTTTTATCATATTCAGCATTTATATACATCCTTGCTTGCTGTCATTAGTGGCACAATTCAGATATTTATTTTTGGGGGAGGAAGGAAGCAAATTCTGGCTCTCCATCTGGCCTCAAAATCTAGATCCTGTTCTGGTCCTCATTCATCCACCCTCCTGCTCCAGGGACCTGAGATCTCCCCTGGCTGGTCAGTTTCCCATCCTACATACACAATGCCTGAGCTGGTGCTGCTAGGAGTTGAGTACTTGCTGAACTCCCCTGCACTGAATGCTAATAGACTTGCTGTGTGCCAAGTCACAGCACCATACGCTAAAATTTGGGCCAATGCTATGGCGGGGCAGGTGGGTCAGATTTTAGTGGCACTGAATCTGTGTAACCTGAGCAATGCTACAGACGGCTCAAACAGTTGCTGTCATGATTTAGTCAGTATAGGGCCACTGCTTAAGTGTTTAGGCCAAATAGCCCTCCACACTTCCATGGCCTGCAAAACTTTGAGCAAGTTCAAAACCCTTGTGGGAGAGGGATTGGTTCATGTTCCCTTCCGTCCCAGATCCTTGTAATTATGCTCTAGATCATTGTCTTCGGTCCACCCTCTCTGGGGCACCTGGTGCTGGCCACTGTCGGCAGACAGGATACTGGGCTAGATGGACCTTTGGTCTGACCCAGTACGGCCGTTCTTATAGCTGCCTGTTCTTGTAGTGTGTTAAACTGCTGTTCAAAAGTAGATAATTTCAAATGGTCAGGTAGCACTTAGTGTTGGGCTGTTACCCCGGTGTGACCTAAGATGTCTTGAGAGGCATTTTAACACACAAGTGCCCATACGTTTGTCAGCTGAATTTACACTGCTGGTATCGTAGTTGGCATCCATATGTTGCACCTTTAAGATCTTAAATCCACAATGCACATTTCATAACAAACTAAGTGAAGAGAGTTGGCCAGCTGAGAGGAAGTGGTGCATGTGTGCAGTGGGGTTGCTGACTAGCAGACCGATCGCTAGCCCATGTCGGATTGATAAGACAACTCTTATTTAAAATGCAAGAAGTTTTGTTCCAGGTGCAACTGGCTTCCCTTTCTCTGTAAAACTAGTCAATAAGCTTGACTGGGGGGCGTGGCTGGGAGAGCATGTGACCTCACATCCCCTGGGAACCAAGCTAGTTGGGGCATTAAGCTTTCCAAGGCAGTGCCACCCAGTGTGACAGGTTACGCCAATGAAATCCCACGACTGAAATGCACCTTTTTTTCCCAGCTCTCAGGTATTTTTCTCTGTACCTGTGTCTTGTTCCCTGTATACTACTGACACCGGAGCTTGTTTTGGATGGGTGATCAAGTCTTTCCTCAGTCTGGCTGGAACAAATGGTGCCATGATAATCTGCTAACAGAAATAGATGAATAGAGCTGTATGATCACTTTTCCTCTTCTGGGATGTTAATATTTCCCATGTGTTGTGCTGGCCTCTAGTGGCTGATGAGCAGTGCTGGGGTTCAGGAGCTCAGGTTTTTCATGTGATGGTTTAAATGCTCTATTGAAAATATTTCAGGCACAGCGGGCTAAGTATTGGGTACATTATAGTCAGTTTTTCAGAAAAATAAACACTATAGATGGACTAAGCAGGTTAAGAGCACCTTAGGTAGGAATGTGGGAAATATCCTTTATATAAGCAAGTTGGAAAATTTGTATGTTACGTGCCATCAACGGTGGAGACCAACTTCTGAACGCGATATTAAGGTTGTGGTGTTCATATTAAAGGAAAACTTTTAACTCTTTAAAATATGCCTCTTTTTTTTTTTTCTCCTGCAATATGTGACTGAGTAGCCTTAAACTATCTTTCACACCTGTTTTGCTAATTAATCTACTCAGATGTTTGGACGTAGCACTTGAGGATGAGCCTCAGATGTTACAGGTTGAACCTCGCTGGTCCAGCACCTTTGGGACTTGACTGGTCCCGAACAAGGGGATTTGCTGGACCAGGGAAGGTCCCCTCCCCTCCTGGCTTGTGCTGCTGCCGGGCTAGGGCTGCAGCCTGCCCCCGCTGTACCACCAGCCACTGAGGGCTCTCTAGATGCCGCTGGCCCTGCTATTCCCTCATGGCCAGAGCTGCACAACCAGGGCTGGAGCTCTGCGGCCACGGGTGGAGTGCCTCACGGGGCTCCCCAGCCGCTGGGGCCAGGGCAAAGCCGCCCGTTCCCCACCCACACTCCCCGGCACTCCTGGCTGAGTCGCCGGTGCCCCTTTCAGAGCTCCTGCCCCACTGCTGCCAGGCATCCCTGTTCTGGGGCTCTGGTCATGGGCCAGGACCAGGGAGTCCCCAGTTAAGAGGGTACAACCTGTAGAGAGAAATTCTGACTTCTTTTTAAGCACAAAATCTGTCACTTGGTTGCAAATATGAGCTGCTTTGTCCGCTGTTATGGTGATAAATGTCCACCCTGGTGATATAGTGTAGAAAAGTGTGGCTGTCACTATCTTTGACTTCTAAAGGTTGTGTAGTATAACCTCACCTTTAAAAAAACTCCCCTCATTTTACCTGTTACACAGTTTTTAGCCTCCAGCTCTGTGGCTTGTGTGAATTCAGGGGACAGGTCACTGCTTTGGTGTCTGAGCAAAGCTTGTAAGAGAAATCCCAATGACTGGACTGAACTATTAAACTGGGTTTCTGTCTCTTACCACAAGCAAAGTTCCATCTCCACCAGACTGGGTGTTTAGAGCAACTCCCAGTAACATTCACTGAAAGTAGTTAGTGCTTAAATTGGTTCAAGGGAGAGTCTCCAGCATTCTGTGAAAAAATGAACACCAAGCTGAGTCTCACTCTGCATATGTTTCTGGCAACTCCCAGTCCACAATGGATGTGCTCAGAGGCTGAGCTCAGGAGTTAATTGTTTCTGGCATCATACTATGTGGATAAACACTCCTACGCTTTTATGCATACCCAGCCTCCTTGATACTCAGGTTGATATAGCTGTGCAGGAGGGAGAGTAGAACCAACTACTTGCTTGCTGAGCCAGATCCAATGTGGTCTTTACCCCTATTGTAGGATGGATTGTTTTTTGTTTTTGTTTTTTTTTCAAATCCATCTTCAGGTAGTGTCAGCTATTAACATCTTATGGTTGACCAATCTGAAAAATACAGCATACATTTAGTAATGCATTTTAATTTGGTTTTATGAGTGCAAAAAATCATCATTTGTTGATGTAGAAGAGAAGGACACTAGATTATCAACTTTGAATGCATTCCATGTTTTCCTGGCCCCAATCAAAGGTTTTATTTTGTTCTCCGCTTAATAAGAAAACTCTGAAGTGATCAGCTAGAAGGTATTGGAGGGAACTGCTTCATAAAAAGGGAGTAAGTCACTAACAAAATAAGACTTGTGAACACTTCAGTTTTCATCATCTCAAATTGTTTTTTAAAGGTATGACTGTTCAGCAGATGGCAGTTATAGGTTAAGGATCGGACTATTAGGCATATACTCATAGCTCTTATTAAAAAATAAGTAAGCAGGTTATAGAAATAACTGCAATTATCTCTTGCAAAACTTTCTTCCCGTACTAAGTAATGTTTTACGGTAACAGACCTTTTGTTGCCCAATACCCAACCTAAGTCATTATCAAAGAGGTAATTCTTGTTTGGAATCATTCCTTCCCATGTTTAAGTTTGGTGTTTGTTCAGTAGTGGTATACATTATAGAAAACTTTAATACAAACACATTATATATATATTTTTTACTCCGCTTCACTCTTCAAATGGAGATATTTGAGGAATGATCTTTCACTGCAAATTGTTAATAGTGGTAAAAAAGCAGAAAGTTTCTCATTTCAGCTTTTAGGATTTTAGTGTTCCCAGTTGTAAAATTAAAAAGGGGAAAACAGAAGGTGCATAATCCAGTATGGTCCTTGGAGTAATAGTTAAAGGCATAATATTATGCACATAGGAGTTCATTTATACATGATATCATAATTGGTTTGAAACATGCATTTAAAAAAATTTAACTGGGTAGCCAGGTTCCCTGTTCTCACTACTTGCTCCCTCAGCACAGTGGATAGCTTCCCAAAGGTTTGAGAAGTGTTTCTAATTAGTCTTGCCCTGTCCAATCGAATACCTTTTTCCATCACTATAAAGAAACTATTATAATATTCTGTTTCACTATGACTTCAATTTATTTTAGTGCTTACTAGTTTTGACTTAGCTTTTAGCAAAGCCAGTCTGGGTCTTGTGTCCAGAATTGTATTTATGCCCTAGCTGACACCACCTATATCAAAAGGAGTCCTAATTCTCATAGCTCTTTAATGGAGTGGCCTGACGCTTACCCCAGGCTGTAAGTGAGGTATTCCAGTTGTGCAAAAAAACTAATTTGGATAACTCTTGTTATGCTGCTTGGTCCCTTAACCAGTATAAAGTGGGTTCTGTTTTAATTGTGTGGATACGTTTTACAGTTTCCCATTACGGGTTGAACCTCTGTGGTCTGGCATCATCCATGGTCCGGTGTGATGTTAGTGAGCCGGATGTCCATTTATCATGGGTTGTGGCCACATTTCCTGCAGTCCCATGAGGTTGTTTACAGCCCCCAGTCCTGGCACATAGTATTCTGTGCTGTTTAGCTCTAATTGACCTCTCAGTGTCTCTAACAGCCCTGTGAGCAGTGGCAGTGTTGCTAATGCTGCTAGACAATACTGACCTCCTGTGGTTCAGCAAATTCTCTGATCTGGCACCGGTCAGGTCCCCAAGGTGCCAGACTAAAGAGATTCAACCTGTACACTTATTAGTATGTGAATATTTTCTTTTCTTGCACCTCTTTTGATTGGCCCCATATTTGGAGTCCTTGCCTGATATTAGCTGTACTAGCTACTTTGAAGTAATTGTCAGTGCTACAGTGGGGACTGAATTAAGGGAATACTTTACTAGTATTGTCACATGGAGTGCAGTTTTATTCAGCACAGTGATTCTGTCTGTAGCAAGAACTGTATTTGTGAGCTCCAGCAAATGCTGATTAAAGTGCTACAATCATTTAACTTTTATCCACTTCAGATTTTATATACTAATATTTGTAAAGCAGTATTCCTTGATAATTTAAGGATATTAAACTTTGATACCATTTGATTCTGAATGTAGGTGTTGAGGGAGTCAGTTGGACATTTCTGAATCTTTTAATTTTATAATCCTGAAATTTCTGTTTGATAGAGGAGTGTTGTCAACCCTTCAATGTGCACGTCATTTTCTAGAGACTCCAGTATTTGTAATTCTTCAAAACCACATTTGCTTTGCAAAATCTAGAACCTCCCTGATGAGGTCCAGTTTGGGTACATGTACAGCCTAGGAATCTGTGGAAGATGTTCTGTGATCCAGAATAATGAAAACCACATGATTAATCATCAAGCTTTCACCTCACAACATTGCAAGTATTTAAAATGGTTTTCCCTAATGTTTTGTCTGGAAACACAAAATAGAACTGATTTTTCCTGGCATTAAAGTGGTTTTTTTTGTTTGTTTTTTTTTGTTTTTTGTAAGCTTAAGGAGCTTTCCTTTTCAGTGTTTATTTTATGGGGTTTTTAATGGTATAATACTTTCTGGAGACCATGATACACTTCACTCTCTTTAGTACACTGTTCTTCAGAGCTGATGAGCATTATAGAGTTTTGATTATTCATTGTGGTTCAGTGCTGTGAAGAGTTGTAGTACTCAAAATTATTAGTAGCACAAAATATTATTCTTGCCTCAGCTACAGAATGTATTGAAATCAAGTATTCAAACGCATGTGCACAAAATACTTCTCATTTACTTGTGTACACAGTGTTTCTTGTGCCTGCATCTGTATCATGAGAAATTCTCTTTTTCTGCTTTTTATGTTTTGTCTTGTGAAGGACATTCCTTCAGACAATTGTAACACATTTGCAAGAAGTGACTTAAATGAACTATATTTCAGTCATATGGTTTAAGAAATCCATGTATGTTTGTCTTCTGAACAGCATTTCAGGATTCTTCCTCATTTTATTCCTGAAAGCCAACAAGATTTGAGTGGGAACGGATATTACTTTGTAAATATTCTGCACAACAAATTTTGGATGGAGCTTATTGGTTTTTGGCTTTCTGTTATCCTCGTAGGAATGGTTACAGAACTGACTTTTCTCTCCTGTATCACCTCTGTCCCCCCACACAAAAATACAAGCAGTGGGAAATCTAATGAAGCACATATAATATTTCTCTCCAACCCTTCCCCTATTTTCTGTTTAACTCATTTTAGGGCATAATACTTGGGCCTTGATGACAGCCACATCAGTGTTCTAGATCACAGGAAACCATAGCTCAGAAATGTGAAATATTTGCAAAGCTGTTATATAGCTAATTGAGAGAGTATTTTTTCCCCTTTTCAGCATCATATAAAACACTTTTTAAACTAGATATGTTTAATCACAGTAAGGGCATCATTTTTAGTTTATTGGGTTGTCCAATTAGGTGTTAATTTAAAAAAAAACAAAACAAAACCATGAGGAATATTTAATCTTTGTGAATCCGCCCATTGAGCCACAGTGAGACCAGCCAAACATTGTAATGAGGTGCCCTGGCACTCCCACTGCCAGAGAATTTTAGAGCCTCAAGTGAGCTGCCACCTTCAAATGGCAAATGTTTAGCTTTTTGTATAAACAGAATCCAGCTGTTGCTGAGAGGTTTTAAATGAAGAAAAAACTCCACTGCCCCTGTAGGTTTTTTTGCTGAACCTGTTCTGTTTGTTGCCAGTGCCTCTCTGTGGCTAGAAATAACCAAAGCTAAACTGACATCACTTATTTGAAAAAGGTGCTGGAACAGTAAATGGGGGGGGGGGGGGGATAAAATGGATCCGTGGGAGCTGACAGCTTTCTTATGATTGTCCTTTTAATTGTATAGGAAAGCAACATGTAAGCAGAAAGGAATGTGGCAGAGGTTTTGTAATCATGAGTGTCTGTTTTTTCCATGTGCCTTACTTTGGACCTAATTGCTAAATCTACTTCTTCTGTTTATTTAACATCTCTATCCATGTCAAAACTGGCTTGTTATAAGATTTCAATTGTGAAGGCTTTAAATTAATGAATTGGTATAATTCCAAAGGGAATCTTGGAGCATATAGTGCTTTAAGCATTCAGTACTAGGATACCTTCCATTAGTCTTAACTATTGTATAGCCATTTGTTTGCAAAGTAATCTGTCCATGAAGTCAGCACAATTCCCTGGAAGCTGCCCAGTATAAACTAATCAGAGAGCCCCCCCTGGCGTCTGAAAGTGTCCTCGGATATTAAATGTATATCAATCACAGGAAGTCTTGGCAATCATACGAGTCACTTTTTCCCTTCACATCTGGACATAAATTATTTTTTGCTGCAAAGGTCACAGGAATCATGGGTAGGGCATGGAATGAGGGCCATAGAAAACATGGGAAAGGAAGAATAAAACTACATTTCCACCTTTTTAGAAATAGCTATTTTTAAAAGGCCTGGAACAAAGCCAAACTATACAACTTTTTTAAAGTTTACATTTGTTTCTGAATTAAATGTGGCTTAAAGATATTTTGTTTTGGAATGTTTTTGCCATTAGATCTCATCTTGGCATTTGAGAGCTTTCTCCAATTTGCTGAGAACAATAACTTTACTGCAAGATGGTTTTAGAAATGGAGCGTGTCTTCCTATTTTAGTGGGTTTAAATATACTTTTTTTCCCCAGGACTGTGTTTGCTCTGTACTTTGAGAAATTATTTAGTTGATGCTGGTGTTTTTACTATAAGTTTCTTTGTGGGTTTTTTTTTTCAAATTTTAAACTTTATTTGAAATACAGGAAACTTCTTGTCTTTCCCCTCCCCATGCATCCCTTCAAACAAGAACTTGGTGAGGTTTTATTAAAAACAAACAGAATCTTTCCCTTTTGACCCACAAGTTTTCCTTGCATTGGACAAGAAAACTAGTGTGCTGAAAGCTGCAAAGCTTCTGTAGCCTGTAGTTAAATAAATAAATGAAAATGTTCCATATGCATGAGAATTGAAAACGGTACTAGCTTACATCTGGATGTCTACAGCAAACAAAACAGCAGAAGCAGAAGTTTGTAGGTTTTTTTTAATGCCATTTTTAACCGTGACTTAAGCAACCCTAATTGCTATTGTTCATATCTGCTGCTGAGTTTGGACATGCTTTCTTACCCAGATCATAGTCGTTTTGCTTGCTGATTACTTATTCATCCATGTAGGTTATGCTTTCTTTAGACACAGTCAAATAAAGTGTGTTTCAGAATCTGATTGCAAGAATTCTAATACTGAAAACTCATGATTAAGTCTGGGTGTCCTCCCTCTGGTTTTATTACTCTGTCCCCATTTCTGGGTCTTAAAAGATCTTTTAGTTTCTCCTTTCTCTTTTGCTTGACACTCCCAGTTCCATCATCCTTCTGCACGGAGGGTTGCATGGGTGTCACTTTAAAACCCATTCATGCTTCTCTCCAAACACCCAGTCGGGTGACTATAAAGCAGTGGGGCTTTTTAGCCCTTCCAAATTCTGAGAACACAGGAGAGTGACTAAGTATTGAACTCAGCCTCTACCAGGGCATTATTCCTAGGCCACTGGACCAGTTCCACATTTAATTCCAGTTGGTTGTCAAGACATTCTGTGGACTACAAGTTGACCATAATCCTGTTGCAGCAACTTTTCAGGTTCTGATGCCAGTTGTATAATTATGCATTTAATAGTTTTTTCTAAACTTTGTTCTATAAGGGGTATAAACACAACTACAGGTTGTACCTCCCTTAACTGGGACTCCCTGGTCAGGCATAGACCATGGATGTTCCTGGACCACAGAGCCCAGGAAAAGGGAGGTCTGGCGGTTGGGGGCAGTAGCACCGTAGGGGGCACCAGCAATTTAGCTGGGAGCCCAGAGAGTGTGTGTGTGGGGGGAGGGGAGGACGGATGGCATAGCGGGGAGTTCTGGCCCCATCCCCAGTCGTGGAGCTCCGTCCGTGTTCTGGTTCCAGCAGCCAGGGAACTCCAGCCCCAGTGGCAGCCAGGGAGCTCTGGCCCATGCTGCGGAGCTCCCACCCTGGCAGCAACGGGGGCAGGCTGGAGCCCTAGCCCAGTGGCAGCACGGCAATGAGGGGAGGGACCTACTGTGGTCCGGCAAATCCCCTCGTCTGGGACCAGTCAGGTCCCCAGGGTGCTGGACCAGCGAGGTCCAACCTGTATTGCAAATCTGTTTTAAACACACTAGAGCATGTGGGGAAATAATTCAAGAAGGCAGAATATAGATAGAGGTGTATCTTTTTAGTTGCGCAATGTTTTTCTGATGCAACTGTGCTTATGTACAAATTCCATTTTCCTACTGGCTGGCACAGTGTCTGAAAAACTACATTTTAAAGTATGGCAGTTGGCGTCCTTTTCACGTGAATAAAGTTAAGGAATAAATCAAGCCGCTCTTTTGGTAAGGTTAAAGCAAGAGCATCTTGCTTCCAGACTATATTAGGACTTGTTTTTTAAGAAATCATTAAAATTAGGCTTTTAATTAAATATTAACATTTTTCTGCAACAGCTGTTCACTAAGAAGGCAGATTCTTTGACTGTTTTATAGATGATTCTTAAACATCCTATTTCCTCTTTCTATATTGCATTTTTGCAAGAACTCCCGTAGAGGGTCCTTGAACTCTTGATATTGTTTTCATTCCTTTAATCGGCATACAGGGAGCCCTGTTGTTTCTCTCCCTTTCTCCTTCCCATTTTCTAAATTAAAACTGCTCAAACTAAAAAAACATACTTTCCTGTGAATTTCTCATCTCGCTTCTTTCCAACTTCTATCTTTGTAATTTTGCTAGCACCTGCTGGGATACTGACATTGTTTGGATTTCATTATAATGCACATGGTTTGAAAAAATACACATCCACTTCTATTCATTGAGTTATAGAAGTACTGGCAAATAATTGTGCAACATGTAAGCCTGCAAGCAAGCCAGATCTAGCTGTGGAAACTACTAATTTAAACTCTAGTGGTTGTTTCAGTTTTAAGTTGACCAAAAGCCATTTTTTTTCTGGACTGATTCCAGTTCTCATGTAATCCCTAGTCCCTCATCTGTATTCTTGAAGACTAATGGAATAGTAAAACCTTCTTAAAGATAACTTAAATGTGTTGTATAATGTCCTCAGGGTAACTTCTGCACTAAAGATGTTTTCTTTCCCACCCTGTAGAGGTATCTCATTAAGGTATCCACTAGTGTCATTATTAAGTTTTCATGTGTTTCTCAGTTTTGATGCTAATCTTCATGTGTGTGTTAATTTTTTTCCTTTGCAGCACCAATGTGGTTATGAATTATTCAGAAATTGAGTCTAAGGTTCGAGAAGCAACCAATGATGATCCATGGGGACCTTCAGGGCAGCTCATGGGAGAGATTGCCAAGTAAGTGATAATTTGACTCAGCGGTGAAGAAAAAGATGCATCTTTATACAGAAATGTAAAATTTGCTGCCAAACCAAGAGGGATGCCAGGTTTATAGAAAGGAGGTGACAAAAATTGTAAATTTAAATGTTAAGGTTGTATGCTGCGAAAAAAAAAATCAGAATCACTGAATCAAAAACGTCACTGTAATACTTGGTGTGTTTTTAAAAAATACACTATCTTACAATAGATATTTTGTGTGGTTTTCAGCATAAAAAAGATCCTGCTTGGGGCCAGTGGCTTCGATACTTTTTTAAGGTTTTAAGCGGAGTATGACAAGCTAAATTTTTGCCCCTGTATTTCAGTTCTTCTTTCAGAAAAGAGTTTGGATAGTGCATGGTGAGCTAGCTATGAGGGGCACCACCACTAATGTTATAGACTGAGGGTGAGGAATCTTTTTCAGGTTTGGGGGCCGCTGACCCACAGAACTATGTCAGGGGCCTCACACAGGTGAAAAACAGAAACCTCTCCCCACTCCCAAATCCGTGCTGACGTGGCCCCCAACTGAGAAAAAGAAAGACACTCCCTATATTCCTCTCATACATCAGAGCCTAATGGGGCCGAGGCTAGTAGATTTTTGCGTGCTCCAGCCCCACAGGGGACTGGTGGTGGTGGGGGGGCTGGGGCATCAGTGTGGTCTCCCCAGTGCTGGGGGGGAGCCCTGAGCTTTGGGGACTGGGTCCAGGCAAGCTGGGGGGGCGGGCTGCATTCGGTCCCCAGGCCTTAGGTTCCCCACCCCGTTGTAGACATTTAAATCATTGCTTTGAAGGGAATAGATTTACCCTGAAACTCTCCCCCCCAATGATAGATACTCCGCTTTGTTTGAAATGGTGGTGTGTGAAGCACATCTATATAAATAAGAAATGTTGGTAGCTCTTCACTTGGGATTTGATGGAATTACAGTAGTTTTAGACCAAGTCTGCCATCTACTGTCAACATTAAATTGCAGCAAACTATTATGGAAAACTCTTACAAAAATAATTGCTTTGCTCCTTTTGTTTAATTCTCTTAGAGCTACATTTATGTATGAGCAGTTTCCAGAACTTATGAATATGCTTTGGACTCGAATGTTGAAAGATAATAAAAAGAACTGGAGGAGAGTTTATAAGGTGTGTGCATATAAAAGACATTTTTAGGATGTTATTACTCTTACTGTATATTGAAGAACAAACACTAAGGTATTAATTTTAGTTTTGTATCTTGATGCACTGTTGTGCATGTATGTGTTCAACTACGTTACATTTGCATGATCAAGAAACCATAGTTGCAATAAACTTTTGGTTTTTTTCCTGTCAGTTATTACTATTAGCTCTGTTATAAAAGTCAAATTTGTTCTGCAGTATAGAGCTTTCTAAAAACAATAGGAGTTTATGTATAATGCTTCTTAATTAATATAGCAATCTTATTTTATTGTTGAACAAGTGTGTAACAGAATAACATCTACAGTCTGTATTTCAAAAGAAATATAATTTTCATTTATGCCTGTCACTAAACAATTCTTTTTCAAATTCTTTTAAAGCATTCTAACAGATATTGTGACTAGCTAGAACAACTTGGAAATAATTTTATTTTAACAGTTTAAAAGTTAATGCGCATCAGCATTCTGCCTCCAAAACAATCCAAATTTCCTTACTAATTTTGAAGTTTATATTTCATTTGCCTTTTGTCTTATTAGTGGGGGAGAGAACTTCAACTGGTTTTCAGTGCTTTCTTGGCTTTGGATAACTTGTGTAGAGTAGATTAACTTTTTCCTTAATATTGTTATGCTGTACTTCGAATGTAACCAAAAAACTAAATACAGTATAACGTACGTGTACGTGTGTGTGTGTGTGTGTGTGTGTGTGTGTGTGTGTGTTTGTTTGTTTGTTTTGAAAGAAGGGTGGGTATAGCACATACCGTATTTAAATTTTAAGGCTTAGATCCTATTGTCTGCTGTTTGAGGCTCAGATTATAACAAAAATAATTCTAAGGCACACTGTTTTCTTAGGGTGCTCAATTCTTTGTACTCGTAGTAATTGTTTTCCCTGAAGTATAGCGTAAATATTTCATACTGTCTTACGTACTACTTAATGTTTTAAAGACTACTTGGAATTAGCTACCAGGTTTAAATATATGGCATTTTGAATATGCGCTTTACTGGTAGACTCTGCTTCATAAAGGACTCTAGCTAGATGGAATTTACTGAGGTTTAGGAAGTTTACAATTTTAAATACTTTCTCAAATTTTACAATTTTTTTTGTCTTGAAGTTTCCTTTAGATTTACTCTAGAATAATGTTATATGTGAACACATTCCTGTAGAGAGCAATATAAATTAAGTCACCATAAAAATTACTTTTAAATAAAAAACATTGGGGGATTGAAGGAAGAGTGTGTGTGGTTTTTTTTTTTTTTTTTAAACAGGGTTAATTTGCTTTTTAAATTACCATTATCATCTTTTTCTGATTAAAATTTGCTTTGAGAATTGGTTAGTATTAAATCATCACTGTCTACTTTGTTTTTACTGAACAAATACAATTTAAATTTTCTTGTGATACTTAAAGGGGAAGAAAAAAAGAGAATCTGATGAATGGCAAATCAATATAATAGTTATTTAAAAGGGGAATAAATCTTGCTGTTGTCTAATTTTTGGATTTTAGGGTTTAGTTTTTTTATTGCATTTAAAAAAAATTCTGATAGAGCTTTTGTTCATGCAGTCATTTTAATGTGCTTTGTATTTTTATAGTCTTTGCTGCTCCTAGCTTACCTCATAAGGAATGGATCAGAGCGTGTTGTTACGAGTGCCAGAGAACACATTTATGATTTGCGCTCCCTGGAAAATTACCACTTTGTAGGTGAGCAATAGAAAAATCTTATAAGCAAATTAAAACAGTAGTTGGAGTTGTCAGTCACCTGAACCAGCTTAGAAGCTTCCCTGCTCTAATTAGAATGTGACTGTTGCCGGTTGTGTGAAGAGTGCAGAATCCAAGATGTGGGACCCTAGAGTATTAATTAGTGAAGACAAGAACTTGCAGAAAAGACTGGCTAATAACAACAGAACCAACACAACATGAGTGTTCGGGTTTATATTAAAATATGCACTAGAGACTGGTCCCCTGTGGTGTCCATAAAGGAATAGCTTTAATCATATGGGAAGAAAAGGTTAGGGCTCCAAAACACACACATCTGTTTGAAGCTGGGGTTTTTTCCCTCCCACCAAATAATATTTACAGTGCAAAGCCAGCAAGGCCAACGTGTGTATTGAATGTGAAAGAGGCTGGAGAGAGAAGCAAATTTTAGTTTTTAGCTGAAAGCACTTTAAAAATTTAGTTTTGCAGTGAGACCGAATTCTAGCAATTAGTGTTTAAAAAACTGCACTAAAAAAAAAACAAAAATATCCCTGGTGCTGCTGCTTAAAATGGGAATAAAATAGGAGTGAAGAGAATAGTTTAAATCTGTCTAGTTTTTACTCAAACTTATTGCTGTTCCCTTAAAGACTAATGTTAGACTTTTCTAAATAAAAATGGCACTTAATGAAAATAATGCATTCTTTAGTTTAGGATGAAATTTCAATTGAAATAAAGTATTTTTGACCTCATGTTTTAGACAGGTTCAGTGCACTTTGGATATTTCTCGTAATTGTTCATTTTATAACTTTTACTGTGCTAGCTTGACAACGCTCAGTACTAACTACTGGTTCTGAATTTCCCTCACTTTGCCGATAAGTACAGATGAGAATGGTAAAGACCAAGGTATAAACATACGCCAGAAGGTGAAAGAAATGGTGGAATTTGCCCAGGATGATGATCGACTTCGTGAGGAGAGAAAAAAGGCAAAGAAGAACAAAGACAAATACATCGGGGTTTCTTCTGACAGTGTCGGAGGGTTCAGATATGGTGAGTAGAGTGCTTTGTTGGTCAGGCAGATGAGAGCAATTTGCATCCAGTGACTTGGCTTAGATGTGCTGCAAGAAGCAAGTAATTATGAAATAGTAGTGTTTGAGCAAATCCTAGACAGCTAATAAATGCTCATATCGTTCTGGTACATCTCAATAGAAATGAAATATTTCCAAAATGTATTGGTGGCAGCTTCTCTCTGTATCTTGGCGGGGGACATTTAAAATCCCCATTTAATTAATTTATTGTATGGCTTATGGTGATCCCCTGAATCCAATACTTAACTGATCTAGGTGAAAATTGGCATATATTTTGCCACAGTAGAAGTCTAATGGAAAGTAGGAATGTGAATATGTAGCCATTTACATGATATACAGTTACATGCTCCCATCCCACGCTGCCTCTCTATCGGAGGCAAGGAGGGGGAGCCGGTACATGTGGAATGCCAGCTCCTACGGACCCGCCCCCTTCCCCCCCCCCCACCTTGTACAAGGAAGCGGGGGCGGGAAGCAGCAGACAGTGGTCACGGAGAGCTCACCCCCTGGCCCCACTGCTGCCTCTGATGCTGGTGGCACACACAGAGAGACAGATTTTTAAGCTGGTGCTCTGCGTGTACCGTCTCCTCCCCCTGCCTCTGATACAGAGGCAGCAAGGGGGGGCAGGCGGGAGCCAGTGCACATTCCCCCACGTGCCAACTCCCATGGAGCTACCTGCCCTCCTCCCCTGATAATGCTGCCTTGCACAGAGGCAGGGGGGTGAGATGGGGGGCGGGGAAGCAGGTGGAATGCAGTGCTGGCATGATCCAGCTTAAAAGCTGGCTCCTTAAGAGCACCATCTTCCACCTGCTCCCCCACATGTAACTGTGTAATCACTAGGGATGTAAGTGACTAGTCGCTCCCCCTCTCCTCTCCCCCCCCCCCCCCCCCGCTGCCTCTAGCAGAGGCAGCATGCAGCAAGGGTGGGAGCAGGAGGTGGGAAGAGCTGGCTTAAAAGCCAGTTCCCCCCAGCATCGTCTCCGCAGGGGAGTAGAGGGGACCAGACGTGAACCGGGAATCAGCTGATTCCCAACTAGCACCCAGTTCCAGGCACTGCAACTCTGCTTTTGAACTGTAATAAGAGCCTGCTGGCTCTTAATACATTTAAAAATAAGAAGTGCAGTGGGGGAGGGGAGAGACCTGGCACGAGCTGGGCCAGCTGTTTCCCAGCTTCCCCCCCCACTGCTCTTTAGCCCTTTAAATGTATTAGGAGCCTGCGGGCTCTTAAATCAGAAGCTCAGTGGGGCGGGAGGGATCCTTAGCAAGTGGATAGTCAGCTGTCCCAGCTCATACTGGGTCTCCCCCGCTGCGGCTCTGCCTTTTAAATGTATTAACTGCTGGGACTGGGAATTAATCCCGCTGTGGCTCCCCTGCTTATCGACTAGTCGATGGAAAATCCATCAAATTGTTGATTAAACTATATTTAACATCCCTAGTAACCACTGAAATTTATAGCAGTTACACATTTACAAAATTAAATGCATTTTGACATCTCTAATGGAAAGTTTAAGCAAATAAAACAAGGCATTTTGAAAATACAGGGCTTCCAGTAGTCCTTTTTTTTTTTTTTTTTTTTTTTTTTTTTTTTAAGAAGATTGTGAATACTTTTTCATGTCTTCATAGCGGAATATTGGATTGACTTAGACATCCTGCTCTGATCTCGAGCTGACCTCGCTGAGTGCCTTTGATTTATGTGGTGGTGGTGGTGAGTGTGTGATTGAAGTAAAACAATGTGTACCTTAGGGTACCCAAGCAGACTTGTAGCAACCAACATGTATCATTACATGGATACTTGGAATACAAGCCTAGACTACATATGTATTTTGATTTTCACATCAGGTCAGTTTGTTCTTGTTAATGGATGTGTGGTGCTGCTTGCTGATCTACGTCTCTAGTGGAATTCAGGGTTTTGCATCTGATCTGTGATTTTTCATTGCATGCGTTGATCTGCAGCTCCTATGTGCTCCTAAGGAGCATGCTTCCCAGAGTCAGCACCAAACTCACGTTGCCTTGACACACTAGGAAACTTGCAGCTGAATATGCGTTGTGCTGCTGTATTGCGCCCACCAGGCCCGCTGTGCCTTGCAAAACTGAAGGCAGGTCACCCTTTCAGTGTTTTAAAGGGTGCTTGGGGAGCTTAAAAGACACTTGGTTGAGTAGCAGCTGCTGTTGAAACTTAGAGAACTATGAATTTAAAAGGTGGGGGGGGCAGGGAATGAGGTGCTAGCTTTGTCTCTAATCAGTTTGTAAGGGTATTCTAAGATTTAAATGCAAAAATGTGTAAGTCTGGAAATGCCACTAAGTTCACATGACCATTCATAACTCTGCCTCTTTCCTGTACAGGAGGCACTGCAGAGTCTGATATAGCCTGGAAAGTTGCCCTTTGCATGAGTGGTTATCTAAAATCTAGCTTGTTAGAACTCACATTGATTAGGGGTGTTAACAGGTAACTGGTTAACAGGTGGTCTGGCCAGGCTGGAGTGGCCACCAGCCTGCAGGATACTGGTTAACTTCTTAACTGGGATTTTACATCCCCTAAGGGTTTGCCTATGATTTAGGCATTGATATATCTCACATCTGGCCTTTTTTTGCCATACTTTGAATTGTGATAATGTGAATGTTTCCCCTTTCCTAAATGCATTCACACAAGAGTAATTCTGACTCAGTGTTTCTCAAAGTGGGGCATGGGCCCAGTTTGGGCAAGCCGCTAGCAGGCCCACACCATTTTAGATAAACAAAGGGTCCGAAGCCACAGGAAGCAGCAGCCTGGGCTGCTCCACTTCCCTGGCGCCCCTTGGCTAGAAACAGTGAAATGGAGCCAATGGGAACTGCAAGACTTCGTGGCTGCAGATCCTTTTGGTAAACAAAGTAGTGTGGTCCCACCAGTGACTTTCCCAACCCAAGCCTGCAGCCCACTTTGAGAAACACTGTCTACGCAAGTAATGCCACTGAATGCAGTGGGACTGGGCACATGCTTTGTTTGCCAGGCTGAATTCGGTGGGATGATTGGTGTGCACGAATATTTGCAGGATTGAGGCTTTAGTGGGTATGCAGCGACTTTTCTACTGTTTTTAGGAGGATTGGACATTGTTCTCTCCAGAGTTTGAGACCTCTCTGTCAGCCTTGCTGGGGTGATCACTCATACGCAGTGTAAGGCACTTCTCTTTGCACCACGCCATCCTTGACCTCCTCCATGCTCCCCACCCCGCCCCAGTGAGAAACAGGGGTCTCAGCATGCATCTAAATATGCATCTCTTTGGTGTAGTCCAACGTGTTGCATCCAAACCATCATTCTGTTCATCTCCTCCCTGGCATTACTAGAGATCAGGATGATTTTCCACTAAGGGACAAGTCCAGCCCTTGTGCTCACAACTTCTGAGCACTCCTGTGCAGTGTGACTTTTGTGGACTTCATGGAGACTTGCTGTGCATAATCCAGTGTGTGCATAAGCCTCCTCACCATTGTGGGTTCACGTAAGTGCTGGTGAGCTGAACTGTCTCCATAGTAGAGGCAAGGATTTCCTCCCTTTTCCCCCACCCAAATAAGTAATGTAGATAGGAAGTTCCCCCATGCTGTAGGATAATATATATTCCTTTGGGCTTATGCTACCTGCTGGAGACTCTGGTAAACCCCTTGTCTTGTAGAACACGCATGGGCCTGGCACTGGACTTTCTTCATAGTTGTCTCTTATCTTTCTGTCTGGGTTAGCTCTTGTTTAATTCTCTCCAAAGAGAACCCCAAACCCCATATGATCAGTGGAAAATTGAATTCCTTCTCCATATTCTCTTCAGCTCTTTTAATCAGACTTCCAAATCTGAACCCATGTCATCTCATTAAAATGTATTTGTTTTTATACTAAAGGATCTATAATTAGCATCACTTCATTTATCACTATGTTGAAATGTTTACAAGCATTTGCATAAGCTTAAAATGCCAGCACAGAAAGACCCCCTTCAGGCTGCAACTTTACATCTAGGGCCAGGTCCTCCAGTTAGAAAGGAATAGTCTGTTACACAGAAAATTGATTTTTTTTGCAGGGATCCCATAGGATTTTGTGTGGGAAATACTTTAGAAAAGCAAAACCAATCTTAAAACTATCTAAAATATATCAGTTTGGGTTATTTTGTTTGTTTAAAAAACATGAAGAGGTTATTTTAATCAAACTAGCCCATGTTTTTTTTTAACAGTGCTGTTAGGTTGATGGGTATCAATCAGTTCTGGAAATATATATAAGCTTTATATTGGAAAACAACCTGTTTTTTTTTGTTGTTGTCCCAGTCTACGTTTTGTACAACAGGCCAGGTTTTTAAGGTGCTTATCAGCATTTAGAATGCTTATAATAAGGAAACATGATGGACTTTGAAATACAGAAAAATTGCATATTCAGTGCACATTGATGTACTACCTAGCACTTTCTCTGCTTCCTGCGATGGAGAACACTATTGAGTACTTGGTTTAGCAGACACTTAGGCCAGGTCTTCACTAGATCCGGCAGCTTGGCTTAAGGTACGCAACTCCAGCCCCACACAACACATAGCTGGAGTCAGTTTACCTTAAGCCAAGCTTGGCGGCATCCCCATAGCAAGAGGCCAACAGGAGCAAATATTTCTGTCCACTTCCTTTACTCCTCGCAAGAGTATTAGACACCAGCAGGGGTGCCCTCTGAGTTTGATTTAACTAATCTTAACGACGCTTGCTAAGCTGAACTCTGGAAGATCTGTCCGCAGCAACAGTGATGTTCTGCGGAGTGAAGATCTGGCCTTGAGTACTTTTTAAATGTAATCTAGATACATATACAATGGAGAAAAGAATACAGGCAGCTGGAGATTAGCATTTAGCCATTTGATCAGAAGGCATATTTGTACTTGTTGTCCAGATTCTGTATTGTACAAAAAACTAACACGGTGAGTCATTCTGACTGACTTAAGCACTTAATTTGCCCTTAATCTTAATTCACTTAATCTTTTAATTTTTCCATTTTTCCACATTTTCTTTTCCAGGGTAGGCCTCGTGGTTTTTATTTTTGCATGTGTAATTCAGCTTGCAAGAAGCAAACTTAGATTCAGTTGGACCTTTTCATATTCCTAGATCTTAGTCATTGTATGTAGATTTAAAACTGCTTTAATTGAGTGTGACATTTGCATTTTTAAAATATCTGATAAAACTTAAGAGTTCCCAAGGGTGCTAGTTCCATTTCACTCAGGTAAGGCAATAAAAGTAGGCTGGTCAATGTCTCTCTTCTAATTCTCATGCATTATTTCTTGAGCACTATGACCAACATGTTTAAATTTAAACACTCAAGTACAAATTTAGATACTCCATAAGTGGCTTAATATTTCAAGTACCCAAACACCTACCCATTAAAAAGTAAGCCACTTATTCGGTGTATTAAGTTTGATAATTTTAGCCAGTAATATGTTTCAGATTCCAATAATGCAGGGGTTTTTTTCGTGAAAATACCTTTTTGAAACTTAATTTTAAAATCTTAATTTTCTAAATTTGTTTAGATGTGTACATAGACTGTCTGCAGGTAATTCAGGCAAAGCTATGATCTCTTTTCTAAATTAATGAGCAGCTAGTTGGAGTTCTTGATTCTCAAAATTCAGAAACAAATGTATTTTGCTGCTAATTCTTGATTGCACTGTAATGTTGAGAAATGAAAGCTCTGATTGGCTGTTGAAAAGGTAAGTTGTACTTAATGGTTTCTGAAACTTGTTTTGAAGGATTTTTAACAGGCGTGGGTGCAAGAAATGTTACTGTATGTTTTCATACTAGTCTGCTTTGGTCTTTGGTACTGTGTATTCATGAGCTTTTAAAATGTATAAAATCTTTGAAAGATATACTACTTAGTGTGGCAGCTTGACCAGGAATACAATATTGCACATTAAGTGACAATTATAAAAATGGCATTGAGTTCTGATAAGGTGCTTCTACAGTCTGAGTTGATTCTCTTATGCTTCTCCTCCAGCAGGATCTAACAATATCCTGATGTGCAGTGCAGTACATTGAGGTTGGATAGTTGTCATAAACAAAAGCCTTCGAATCTGCATTCCTGCCATTTAATGATTGGCATGACATGCTGTGCCTTGCTGTAATAGTGTTGATTTAGCACTGTGGGAGCTTTCAGTTTGCCTTGAAAACTCATACAGTAACATTTTTTGTGGGGGGTGGAGGCTTTTTTGCATTTATCAGTATTTCTTATGTCTTAACAAATTATATAGGTGAAAGATATGATCCTGAGCCCAAGTCCAAATGGGATGAAGAATGGGATAAAAACAAGGGTGCTTTTCCATTCAGCGATAAACTAGGTGAACTGAGTGACAAAATTGGAAGCACAATTGATGATACCATTAGCAAGTTCCGGAGGAAAGATAGAGAGGACTCTCCTGAAAGATGCAGGTACTTTTCCTATGTTAAAATAGCTGCATCTGTTTTGAATAGTCGCTGTTATTGTAAGGCTTATGAGGTGTCTGTAGTGTTTTGCTACGTTTTCACCTCTGACTGGAAATACATTTTTGGGCCTGTCAACTGTGACCCCCATTATCCTGCTCTGTTGGTCCTGGAGGGCCATGTAACTGGTATCCGCAACCCCCGGGAATAAGGAAGTTCTTTGGGCAGTGTAGAGCAGCATAACTGTCCTGGCCCTGCACCCACTTCCCTAGGGGGCCTCTGGCAAATAAGGGCATCTGGCCAAAGTACACTGAGCTCTGGTAATTTGTAGCTATTGTGGTGGCCTCCTCAGTCCACTGCAGCAGCTTCAAGGCTGTTCTGTTTTATGCCAGAGTCCAGGCAAACTCCCAGATGACCCAACAATAGGAAGAGGCATAGACACTGCTTACAGCCACCACTCATTTTCATTAATTCTCACTGGTTTTCTGCATTCAGCAAATGTTGGGAAGAACAGAATTTGGCCCACTTCCTCCTGTACTTGAAACAGTTTCATTTTCAGGTAACCCTTTTGTAAAATACGACAGATGTTTGTTCACCTGCCACTAAATCCTCTGCAGTAAGATGATAAAACTAAGGAGTTTGTGCCTGAAGCATGAACTCTAAATGCATACTTCAACAGGTGTATTAAATTTTGTTATTGGGAGATCATTAAGAACAGGTTTGATCTTAAATTGCTATAAAGAAAATGCTCATTGAAATACACATCCTAAAACTGTAAGAATTTTAATGCATTTTGCGTTTACATGTTAGTGTTTTTTCACAATACTATGTATAAATATTTGAATACCAAATAATGCAGTGGGGAAATGAAATACTAATGGTGACACTTTTCAAAACAGGGCAATATGGCCTTCCCACTAGGACATTAATAAATCATAAAACTGGTACTCTGTGCACACATCAGGGTTCCCTCTTAGAACTTCTTATCAATAGACTGCAAAGAGAAACGGATCAGAAGAAACATAAACAACGTCGTATTGAACAATAATAGTACATTGATTTAAGCTTTTTGTCCCTATCCTTCAAAAGCAAGTTTGCACGTGAGAGCATCCATAAAGCTCCTAAGCCATATTTCAAATAGAAAATGAACAATGGACAATTATTTACCTGGATATTTCCCTCATGTTGCCTTGTGCTGTTATGGTTCTTCCTCCCACTACTGCTTATCCTTGGATGGAACTTCAGTGCCTCGTGTCCCAAGCAAGTGTGTCTCTGTCTCTCTCTCAATCTCTCTCTCCCTCCACCTTTCGGTCCCTCTTCTCCTTCCCAACAAAACCCCTCTCTTCTTTCCGCTGTCTTTCTTGCTCACTGTTGATCCCTGCTGCACCCAGTGTTTTTTTAATTTTCTGCACTAACCAATTCTCTAATTTAATGGTCTGCTCTTTCATACCTCATAGTTATTACATCTTGCGTCTTTATTTGTTCTCATTGCTTAACTTAGGGACAATGTCTTTGATTTGCCATAAAAGAGTGCGGCATTATTAAGTACTAAGATCAGTTTTAAACAAGGGGTAAAAATTGGAAATTGTGCTACATACGCAAATACGCTTCCAAGTAGTAGGCAAGGTGAGGTGGTGCCGTCCAAGTCCTACACTGCATAATAATTCAGACTTCTGCCAGTCTGCCATGGCTCTGGAACTGCACAGCAAGTCGTCCAAAAGTATCCTCGCCTCAACACGCATTGGAGCCTAGTTTGAAAGATGTTACTTGGGCAGTGGGAGTTGAAACAAATGGAAGTTTTGTCTGCAGGAGAAGCAAAGTCCTCAGGGTGGATCCATATTCTCACAGGAATCTCATGATGTAATGTGTAATACAAACCCAATAAATCACATTGATAGCTATACTCCTAGAATAGTGGCACCAATTTTTATCCCTTTGTAACCCTCTAATTGAATACTTCAGGTGCAAGTTCTATGTAAATATTTAATATCTAAGCATTGGTGACTGGATTTTAGTAATAATGCATGACTTAAATTAAAAAAAAATCCCACACTGACCAGAAACATACTTTGAACAATGTGTGCAATAGATACCGTGTTGGTACCCTTTTTACCCTCCTGAGTTCTTGGAAATAACCTAAATCAATGGTTTTTCAATCGGGATCCACATAATCCTGGGGGTATGCAGAGATCTTCCCATTATTACCCCTTGTTTAAAACTCATCTACATTTTTGCCTAGTTTTACAACAGGCTGCATAAAAAGCACTAGCAAAGCCAGTACAGGTTGGATCTCTGTGGTCTGGCACCCTCAGGACCTGACTGGTCCTGAATGAGGGAGTTTGCTGGACCAGGGGGAAGTCAATTCTGGCCCCTCTGCTGATGGACTCCAGGCTTTCCTGGGGACTGTCAGCAGATCTGAGTGGGCTCCCCTCTAGGCCCCTGGTCCAGGTCTGCTGCCAGCCCCAGCCACCAGTCCAGATCTCTTCCTAGCCACTAGCCAGGTGCCAGGCATCCCTGCTGTCTCCCCTCGCCCCCAAACCACCGGCTACCCAGCTGCCAAGGCTCTCTGGTCCAAAGTGTCTCTTGTCCAGCAACATCTGTGGTTCTGCCATATCACAGATGTTGGTGGACCAGAGAGGTTCAACCTGTACAAACTAAAATTTCATATAAACAATGCTCTATGTACAGAACTAGGCACTGATATGCAAGTACAGTATTTATATTCCAATTGATGTATTTATAATTACATGGTAAAAATGAAAAAGCATTTCAGTAGAAGTGTGCTGTGCCACCTTTTTGTAGTTTTATGTCTGATCTTCTAATCAAGCACTATTTAAGTGAACTGAAACTGAAGTATAGGCAAGACCAGTCAGGCTCCTGAGCAGGGTACAGTAGTCTTAGGACAGTGGGTCTCAGCCTTTCCAATCATAGAAATGGAAGGCTAGACGGGACTTTGAAGTTATCAAGTCCCGTCCCCTGCACTGTGGCAGGGTCAAATAAATTTTATAGTCTAACCTATTATTTAAAATCTCCAACTTGGGGATTCCACAATCTCCTATGGAAGCGTATTCCAGATCTTAGCTACCCTTATAATTCCTTTTCTTGTGATAGCTATAGCTCTTTTGCAGCAGATGAAACCCTTTATTTGGGGTCCTGCCTTCAGTGGACATGGAAAACAATTGATCATTATCCTCTTTATAACAGCCCAGCATGTATTTGAAAACTGTAATCAGGTGTCCCCCCCCTCCCCCCCCCCCCCAAGTCATCTTCTCTCAAAACTAAGCATGCCCGTTTCTAACCTTTCCTTATAGCTCAGGTTTTCTAACCCTTTTATGTTGCTGTCCTCTGTATTCTCTCTCCAATTTGTCTGTCTCTTTCTAAAATGTGTTGTCCAAAACTGGATGCAGTACTCCAATTGAGGCATTGTTGACTAAGTGGAGCCAGAACAGGGCTCTCTCATGTCTGACATACAATCCAATTAATGCATCCCAGAATATCACCTTTTGTTGCAGCTGCATCATGTTGTTTATTCATTCAGTTTGTGAGCTATTGTAACCCCCAGTTCCTTTTCAGTAATGCTACCACCTAAACAAATTCACTTATAAACCTGTGTTCTCCACTGTTTATTCAGGGTACAGTAATGTAGAATTAACGTACTATTTTTGCTCTGAAAAGTGACTTTGTAAGAGGTACTGCTTCAGTCCATAGATTTTTCTCTGTATGTGTTCAGTCTTAACTGTTGACTTTAGTGATTAAAACCTAGTTATTTTTTTTACACCCGTTACCACTGCAAAGTGAATACTGCTCTGGAAGGATGAAAACAGACTCTCCATCTAGCTAGTATCTTGTCATTAAGATGCTTCCCAGAGTTCAGTCACTATCTTTATATTTTTTGATGCATGAACTAGCAGATCCCAACTTGACTTTCAGATTCCAGGTCTAGTTAGAAAAAGGATTCTTTACTTATATGCTGAACACACTTGATCTAAGTATTGAGATAAATATGTAACCCCAGCATGACATTTTTTCAGAGCAGAACTACACTTAAGGTATGGACAGCTGTTTGTGGAGAAATTGGGCCTAGGGTTTAAAAGGTGAACCTTAGAAGGAAAACATTCCTGTCTCACCGAATTGTGTTCCTTTCCCAAGTTACCAGTACTGCATGGCTCATTGGAGCTGAAATGGTAGAAGAGCAGGGAATTCAGAAAGCAGTCGAACAGGAAAACCAGTGGCTTTTTTTAGCATTAATATTCCCCCAAATCTTACACTAATGATTCAAGTTTAATTCCTGTCTCCTCATTTCTTTGCACCCCATTAATGGTGATCCCATCCTTATGCAAAGAAGCAGTATTTTCCAAATTTATCTGCAGGTACTTTAATGTTTCTGTAAAACAATTTAATATCAAACAGGAATTCTTGAACTCAGTCCAATTCTATTCCTCTCCAGTATTCTAAGAAGCTAGTATAGGCAGCAGATGGCAAAGGGAAACAAAACGGTATTGGTCTTCTATAAAACCATAAGTGGTCCTCTTTGCTAAAGGTGACCTTGGTTCATAAAGTGGTAATCCTTCTTTGCGGGCTAACTAGATTCTGGGGAAGGCAGTTTGAGGTAGTTTGCCTAAACCTAAAGGACAGGGAAACATTTTCACTCCTTCAGTAAAGCAAAGGAATAGACTACAGACTAGAGTTCAGCTCCTGGCTGTTATATGAACATGCATTGCTCATGGGGACCGTATTTTTAATGATTCAGTTCAATACTAGATGAAACTCTTAACATTCACAATGCAGTTCTCACATGAAGCAGTGCCATTTTATAGGGATTTATTCTGTACATAGTAAACACACTTAAAGGGAACATTAATCTATAATGTTTCATTGCTGTTAATGCGACCATCAAAGAAAAATCAAAACGAATCTCCTGAGACATTCAGTAGGAAGCAGTGCAGTTTATTATAGAAAATTGGGCACTGTAATATTTGATGTCCTACATTTCATTGTATATATTTAACCTCTCTGGAAAGCTTTCAGATATAATAAATGCAGCCACCTAAAGGTTGTTTCTCTAATGCTGTGGATTTTGGAGATCAGTTCACCACTCAAACTCTTTTTATTTTTAAGAGTCAGAATTTCTGGTTGTGCAGCGTAAGATGGTGTAGATCATTAAAAGGTCATCTATGTCTTACTCTTGAGCAAGTGAGATTATCCTTATTACACTGTAACATGAGCTTCAGAGGAATGTAACACGGACATTCATTGGAAGTGCACATTTTGTTAGGACATGTGACCGCACCTAACACTTACTAATCTCCTTCTCAGTTTGCCCAACACATGCACACATTGGGTACTAGAGACTGCCTTAAGGTGGTTAACAATAGTAACTGTAAGCTGCAGGGGGTAGCCGAGTTAGTCTGTACAGGATAAACTTAAAAAACAACAAATGGTCTGGTAGCACTTTAAAGACTAACAAAACATGTAGATGGTATCATGAGCTTTCATGGGCACAGCCCACCACGAAAGCTCATGATACCATCTACATGTTTTGTTTTTTTTTAAACAAATGGTCAGGTCGCACTTACCATCTACATGTCCTGTTAGTCTTTATCATGAGATTCTACATAGACAAAGAACCATTGTCACCTTCATTGTTTGGTAGGTTGATAATGACCCAGCCATCCAGTATTACCTAACGCCCCAGTGAGTGTTGGAGACTTGTGCTAAGCACTGCATGAACATGCCATGGAAGGCCCTGCCCCAAAGGAGCTTACAGTTGGGGTGACTAAATGCTTATTACATTAGTGAGCTTGCCAGTCATCTCTGGGGACTTGGATTAAAATCTTGACCTCACACCTGGAAATGAAAGTAGTGGTCTGGTCTGGTCTCATTTGTGCATAGTGCTCATAGTACTCTAGGCTCAGAGGGCCGAGTAGGGTTGCCTGGTGTCCAGTATTCACCTGGACAGTCCAGTATTTTCACCTCCTGTCCAGTAAAAAAAAATTGAGAATACAGGACACCTGAGATGTCCAGTATTTTCTGAATTTTTCCCCAGCCAGGAGGCGAAAATGCCGGGCACCTGGCAACCCTACTCAGTGCCTGGCCTCCCCCCTGCCCGACCCCCCCAACACCCCCTGACCCCAGCCCCCATGCTTACCTGGTTCCCCAAAGCTGCTGGCACAAAATGGCTGCTGACCAAAAGACCTAGGGGAAGCAGTGCTTCCCTTGGGTCTTAGTGCTCAACTGCTTCCCTGTTCCTATCCCTGCACTCACTCTTAAAGGGGACATGCTGTTTTAATGCTGTTTTATTTGGATTTTTTTTGGCTCAACAACTTTGGTCTCTCTTCCCCCCCCCCCCCCCCCCCACCTTTTTTCCTCCCTTCAACAGAATTTTTTCCTGGTGTTTTTTTGCCCCGGGGGTGTTCGGTATTTTTTTTTTTTTTTTTCAATCATCTGGCAACCCTAGGGCCGAGAGCTGGCACAGGTGAGAGTGGCTACAAGATGAGGGTTAGATGCACTGGCAGAGCTGTGTGACAGTCTTGTACCACACTTGCCTGTACGTCTGGCTATAGCTAATGCTGTTAGTCATTGGAATATGAAATGGAAGGTTGAGTATTTATTTTGAATGATCATGAATTGAACCACTTCCAGTGGCAACTAGACAGAATGTTTCCCATTTCCTCTATGTATAGACAGTAGGCCAAAGCCCCTGCCATTGTTGGTAGAGAGCAAAGGCTAACCTCCATAGCAAATTGTGGTTATTGTCTTGTCCCTACTGACAAAAAGACAGTGCTTGTTCAGTTAGATCTGTTAGAACTTTTCTGCATTGTTAAAATATAAAACCCTTCCACTTTTAACTATGTACCCAGAAGGGAATTGCTATTTCAAAATAGTTTTCAATATATTTAAGCTTTCTCTGTAGTATTTTTCTTTATGTACCATTCTGTTGCAAAAATGAATGATATTTTAAGTGTGTGAGGTTTTTTTGTTTGGTCACAAGCAAAGTAAGAGTGGAGAATATAATAATCAGATTAAACATGTATTACGCTGTGGTACACATTTCAACTAAAACACATGTTTTGGGGAACAATAAAAAAGGTGTTTTCTGAGATGGAAAATTTTGGTACAGGGATGTGTAATACTGTAAAACAATCTTATTAAAGCTAGGTAACAATTTTCACAAATACTTTAAAGAAAATAAAACCCCAAATATCTCAAATGGGAAATGGGCTGGGAGTGGGTTTGGCATGCTTGATATCTTACAGACAGCACCTTTCCTTGGTGCACCGTTTCATCTGGACCAGTGAATGACCTGTGGAGCAAGTGTTGAACAAGCCTGCCAACTTCGCTCTTTCCAAATCTCCTTAACTGCCTAGACCGCTGTATCAAACCAGTATCTTCATCCCCCAAACATGCACAAAAAAGTCTCTGAAAAATGGGAACAATGCTACACTGATTTTCATAAAGTGCAACATACGTGTCAAGTATTATTTTCTCAAATATTAAAGTTGTGTGACTTTTCCTAAGTTGCAGGCTGTACAGTGTGAATACAAATCAAACTGTGGAAATGCTGAGAATCAAAATTCTTAAGGCCTGAATCCAGTGTCCATTGAAATAGATGAAAAGACTCCATTGATTTCAGTGAGCTTTGGATCTTGAGTCAATTCTTCCTCACCAAATTTGTACTGATTGTCATTTGTATTTTGTTCCAGTGACAGTGATGAAGAAAAGAAAGCAAGAAGAGGTAAATCCCCCAAAGGTGAATTCAAAGATGAAGAGGAGACCGTGACAACCAAACATATTCATATAACACAGGCAACAGAGACCACTACCACTAGACACAAACGCACAGCAAATCCTTCCAAAACCATCGATCTGGGAGCTGCAGCACATTACACGGGCGACAAAGCAAGTCCAGATCAGAATGCTGCAGCTCAGACCCCACAATCTACTGTAAAGGTCAGATGTAACTTCCATTCTTCCAACTCTGAAAACATTTTTTTTTTCTTTTAAGGACAAGAGAACTCTGAATTATGTAAATTATAAATCAGCCCCAAAAGTAACTCTTTTCCTGGAAATTACAAGGGTTCAATTTTCAATGTCTAAGACCCTAAAATTGGACGTAAAATAAATATCCCTTTCTAGTGCCAGCTCTACACACATTTAGAATGGACAGTCTCTGGTAGGTAGATGTAGGGATTTTGAGCAGAGTAGCTGTCATTTCTCTTTATCTGTATTGAAAAATAGCTGGAGGGGAGAATTTAAGGTGTGGTGTGTGTGTGTGTGTGTGTGTGTGTGTGTGGTTTTTGTTTGTTTGTTTTTAAATTTCTAAATGTCTGGTATTTCAAACATTAGCATTATATACAATACTTTTGCGGTTTTTTTAGCTGTTCTGGTTTTAAAACACTACAATAAGCCATATATAATTATCAAAGCTCTCAAAATACATAATTTGTATTTATTACCAGCCTGAATTAGCTCCTAAATTGTTTGGACATCTCTAAGGAGAAAAAATGTTTGTGGCAAGTTTTTTTTTTACTTGCCCCTGCCTCGGTAGCCATATTATATGTTACTATTGTCGAGTTCATCAGTCTCTGTTAGATATTAGAAAACATGTCTAGAGGCGATATTTTAATTACAGTCCTAGTGAAGCTACAGAAATAATTTTGGGAACAAGTTTGTGACCCAACCGTAGCTCGCTTTTTGCTGTATACATAGGCAAAGGGGGGAAAGCCTTTAATGACATGGCCGGGTTGAAAGCATATTTCGCAATGTTTATACATACCGACTTGCTAGTAAAGTGAAGCCTCAAGTTTTCCTAGTACCCCTTGGATTTCTCCTCACATGTCATTTCCTTACCAACCCCCATCTGTTTTCTTCCTGCTTTTTATCTGCTTGTAATTGTGGGCATGCCAGAGTCAGTCAAACAATTATTTGTCAGTCCACAGTTTTTGAATCTTTGTAAGGTTTGCTTACATGCATTGGAAAATATTGGGAAAATGGTCTGTTGGCATCTCTTGGAAAGTGGCAAAATCTTTTAGAAGAGCATCTTGTCTACCTCTGAATCTTTATATTGTCTGTTTTTGTTCTGACCCTGACTTGCAAAGTGGCTCTTAATTCCTCTCATCTAGCCTGCTCTTTGTTCCTTATTTGAAATTGTAATCCTCTAAAATTAAACTTTCTTGTTATAAAAATAATTAGTGTCACTGAGACTGCCTCAGGCTGTTAGGCACAATGCTCTCTGCATAGATTTGTCGTCTTTGGTTAGACTCCACAAGAGGTTGGTGCAGAGATTTCTGCTGCAAAGCTGAGGCCACTCGCCCATAAAAAGTAAGAGCATGTTTCCCATAGGACTTCTAGATTTCCCCTGTGCTAGTCTTTCATCAAGTTCTCCCTGACAGGCACTATACTGCTCCTATCTGCAAGAAGTCAGAAAATGAATAGGTACTTGTTTCTCAAGTGTATGGGTTCACTTTGAGCTCCCACACAATCCTGGGGGCATTTGGTGTGTGGAAAAGGCTCTGGAGAAAAAAATCTGTTCAAGCTGAGATCAGTGAAATTCAGTCCCAGCTTCCCAGACCTCCCCAAGGGTCAGTGCTTTAAGGTGATACTTAATCACCTTTTCTGCATCAGCAGGCAAAGAGGGATCAGAAGCTCTTGATTTCTGAGGCAGTTCAGCTATGGAAGGGGAAGAGAGACTTAGCCTTCATTTAGCCCTACATACCTGAAAACCCAGCATGGCTGAATTGTCAAGTTGGCCCGCCATCAGAATGGAGTTCTTCCATATATCTGAGGCTCAGCCAGCCAGAAGAGTTCCTTTTCGCTTCACAGCAAAGTCACAGACAAAACAAATGTCTTAAACGCACTCAATAGTTCTTGGTGTGGAAGCTCTCTTCCACGTTGTCTGCTCGCCCCATGCTTTTACTGAGCAGAACAGTGTCAAAAAAGAACAATTACTTGTCATCCTGCTTGTAATCAGTTGGTTAATGAGGCCCTGGTACTTCACACACGGAGATAGCAACGATGGGCACTTTTCATCTGTCGGTTATCCAGAGCTTCCACCCGGAATCTGCTTTCCTCCTTGAATTTTGAAATATGACTGTTGAATGCAGCATTACAAGAGTTTTTAGTTAATTCATGTCATACCATCATCTCAAAAAGAACTCCGTCTCGGAAGCCTCTGTTTATTTCTGCCTCAGACACAGTAGTTGGAGCTAATGGACTGTGTGGTGACAGCCAAGAAGAACTAAAGACATTCCTTTGTTCTTAACTCATCTGCGGCCCACCGACAAGCCACCTCTCCACTCTTAACATAAGCAGCATGGTGGGAGCAGGCAGCAAGATTCCACTGTCTTTCTCACATAGCACAGATCATCAGAATCAACGTAAAGCCGCCTTGCGCCAACATTGGTCTATTTGGAATTTGTTCTGGGTCTAAACTCTCAAACTTTGTTATTGTATCCATATACTTTGGTCTGTTAAAGCTGCATTCTTGATTTCCATGACTACTTGACAAGGACAAGGTGATCCTGTCAACTTTGCTTTCAGTAATTGCTGTTGTGAATTCTCTGTGATGTTAAGAGAATCCTCTTGCCTTCTACCTAAATCTGAAGCATACAGAGGAATTGAGGCACAAACTGGATCTCAGATGAGATATCAGCTCAAAAAAGATCTATAAATCTGCAGAGCTTCTACTCCAAATAAGCCTTCAAAATAACTATTTCCAAATGGCTAAGATATGATATTAGAGAAGTCTACCCCAAAATTGTCAGACTAAATCCCCAGAGTCTACATTGGCAACGCTCTTTATGGGCTAAGGCCCTTGCCTGAAAAGGTGCATCAATGACCAGTCAACTCTGAGCATATCTTCACCAGGGTCTACAAACTGGACCATGGCCTTAGTGCTGCCTGTGGAAAGAGGGTTCTGAAGCAGTTCTCTATTTTTAAAATTCTTTTGAGAGTGGGATTGTAAGGCTTTCCCCCTCCTCCAGAAGATCACACATTTGTTTTCCTTTCCTTGTGTGTTTCAGGTTCTTATTTAGTCATATCCCACAAGTACTAATTTAATGAATATGTTAGAAGGATAACACACGAACTAGGGGTTGCCAAATGAAATTAATAGGTAGCAGGTTTAAAACAAAGTACTACTACTTCATGCAATGCAGAGTCAACCTGTGGAACTCCTTGCCAGAGGATGTTGTGAAGACCAGGGCTTTAACAGGGTTCAAAAAAACTAGATACATTCATGGAGGACAGGTCCCTTAATGGCTGTTAGCCAGGATGGGTAGGAATGGTGTCCCTAGCTCCTGTTTGTCAGAGGCTAGGAATGGGCTACAGGGGAGGGATCACTTGATGAATTCCTGTTCTGTTCACTCCCTCTGGGGAACCTGTCTTTGACCACTGTCTGAGGACAGGATACTGGGCTAGATGGACCTTTGGTCTGAGTCAGTGTGGTCATTCTTATGTGAAGTATACAAAATGCTCACTAGCTTTATTCCTCCAGTGTCACCATTATAACCCCCCTCTTCAACTACTGTCTGATTCCATGATTATAAGTAGAGACTAGGGATGTAAAATCCTGTTTGTTTAACTGGTTAAACATTGTTTTAACCAGTTAAATAGGGGAGCTGGTTACCGTAACTAGTAAGCCTTAACCATTAACCATTCACATGTAGATGCCATCTTACAATGTAGTAGCCTGCCTGGAGAGTCCTGGAGGGTCAGCAGACCTTCCCCTTTTTCTCATTGACCATGATTGATTGTTCTGGGCTGCCCCCCACTTCTACCTAAAGTAAGAGAATCCACAAACTCTGCTAGTGTGATTCGAGGAAGAAATTTTCCTTCTCAGACAAATAGCCAGGCAGACCATTAGTAAAGCTATACTAACAGAGTTTTCAGGAGGCACTTGCTCTGCCACTGATGCACTTGACCCCAGTGCCAAGGTTCAGGGAACACACAGAATGCCGGCTCACTCCCAGCGTAGGAATGTTGGCTATATGTGTGCATTCTTTGTGATGTTTCCTGATAGGATTCAGGGTATGACAGAGTAACCAGGCTGATGGGGATCTCCTCCTTTAGAGCTGGGTGGGAAGCAGCTTTCTCATCTTATAAAAAGATTTTTTTTTAAATCCCATCCTGTATTGGGCAAGTATTTGAAATCGCAAAAGCTTTCACAAACCAGTACAGGTTGGACCTCTCTGGTCTGGCACCACCAAGGCCTGAGTGGTCATGAAGGAGGGCATTTACCAGAGCAGAGGAGGTCAGTGCTCCCCTGCTGGTCCCCACTCCTTGGCGTCCCTTCTGGCTGTCAGCCCTTCTGCCACTGAGCTTCTCTCCTGGCCCCAGCCTGGCTCCTGTGGGCTCCTAGCTGCTGGCCCCCCTGCAGCCAGCCTGGGAACACTCCTGGCCCAGCTTCCAGCACCAACAGGACTCCTAGCTGCCAGCCCCCTCTACTGCTGGCCCCGCTATACTCCCAGCGCTTGCTGGGCTCCTTCCCACTGGCCCTTCTGCTGCTAGATTCCTGCTGGCCCCTGCTCTCAACCACAGGGTGCTTTGATCCAGCAGCAGCTGTGGCTATTTCAAATCCAGAACAAAAATAATTTTGGTTTTTGAAGTGTCACAGTGAGATGTTTAGACAATTTCAAAACTCTCCACAACTTTCAAAACTGACCTTTGAAGAACACCGTTTGGGGGCTTTTCATTTGGACAGTGGTACTCAATTCACGTGTGAAGTCTGGGTTGGGCAGAGCTAGACTTGCAGTTGAACTGTACACAGTGCTTCAGTCGTGTTTTTTAAAAAAAAAGCTGGTGAATTGTTTTATTCTTTAGGCTTCAGTCCCGCCTGGCAGCAAGTCTTCTAATGATCTGTTTGATCTATTTGATGGTACTGGCCAGTCAGTCTCAACAGGTAAGAGCTGCCTTTATTTGTATATCCTTAATCTATGATCTGTTTAAGTGACTGCACAAGCTTCTGGGCTTTAATACCAGCATAAAGGGCAACAGAAAAGTGGTGAAAAGCAAAGAAATGTTTCAAGTACCTAAAAAATGTAGAGTTGTGTATAGGTTTTAATGGCGCACACATTACCATATTATATAGGATTAATAATAATGTTAGCGAATCATAAAAGATTAGCCATTAAATCAGTCTATCAGCAACTGCCTGGGTTATAATGCAGAGTTATTTATAATTAATTCTAAAAGCACGCATAATCCAGTCAAGTTTAAGTATTTCTCATGTTACAAGGTAAGGGATAGGCAGCCATAGAGATGAATGTCCTCCATTCACAAGGCACCTCTAATGTGTACAACAAAAGCAAAACACTTTTATCTCCTGATGACCCCTGGATAAACCCCAACCCTAATATCAAAAACCTCACTCTATTATAGTTATAGTTCTGTTCAATTAATTTCAAGGTGAATTACTCTCTGAATGCTATACTGATATTTAAATTCGCTCCTGTCCATGCTAGCACTAAACTATGACATCACAGTAACTCTTTTAGGCAAGCTTTAAATTTCAGTGATTTTCCTACAAAAGTTCAAGACCTCTCTTTCTCTCGGGGTGTATGTGTGTGTGACAAAAAAATTGTCATGCAACAGACCTTCATGGCAGCCACAGTTAAAACAGTGGATCATAATCTGTTAAAGGGAGTTTGTCATGTATCATTGAAAGGTGTTTTAATGGAACAGTCTAGGAAGAGAGAACTGGAGGAGGATGAGGGTGGTCAGATGGCTGAAAGTAATTTTTTCCCTCAGTGGCATCAAGATCAATTTGAACAGAGAATTAAGCACCAATGCTAGCCTGGTGGTTGAAAGAAACCTTGGAGAGCAGGTGTCTGTCTCCACTGCAAACAGAAATGTTACTACGTACACAGAAATGCTGGTGCTTGTGTTAACACAGAGCACCTTGGTAGGATGACTTTCCTTTCAGTTGTTTGTATTTGTAGTGGTTTACAGTGGGGCTGGATGAGGTCTCCCCATAGCAGATTGGGCTGCAATGCTTAAATCCTGTGACTTGATTGCAGTCTTTCCAACTGTATGTATTGATGAAAATTACGTTTTTTTTTCTTCAAATAACTTGTCTTGTATAATGGTTTTTGTTTTAAAAGGGCCCATTTCCTACTTTTTCCCAAAGCCAAGGGCTAATGGGTTTGTGGTATGATCCATAATCATTATCTAGATGCAATTACAGAAGATTTGCATACAACTTAAAATGTATTTAATAACATTTTGGGTTATTTATGAATTCCTTTGTGCAAGAAAATTCGGTAAAGGATTACACTTAACAGCCAGGAACAATTGGTGCCATCTCAATGCTGCTATACTTCACAACGTCACCTCTCAAGAGTACAAACTTGTTTAGTTTGCACATGTTATGCCTTCATGACAAATGTGATAGATATCATGTGAGATCCTCCTTTGTGCTATAGTGTGATCTTGGAAGGGAGTGTATGGATGACAAGTAATAGGGAGATAGCTGTGTTAGTCTGATCTTGGTAAAACAAAAGGAAAAAATATGTAGCACTTTAAAGACTAACAAGATAGTTTATTAGGTGATGAGCTTTCATGGGCCAGACCCACTTCAGATCATATTCTGAAAGAGAATTGGCATGACCATATATAACAAAGGAATACAATGAAGAAAGTGAACACATTATAAACTAACAAATCAGATTTTAGAACAGAAGGTGGGGCGAGGGAAAGGGAACGAGGAAATAGCTTACTGTAAGTCAATGAGTGGCTTGACTGGATGGATGACAAAGCAGAGAAGCTGAGTAGAAACAGCACCCACGGTACTCACTAGGCTACCAAGTTACACTATTATTTAGTTTGTTTTAAGTTTCTCTCCCTCCCACTTCCTGGAGATCTTTAAAGTTTTCATACATTAATTTATATGCATCTTTATTGAGGGAAAGGTAAATGAGTGAAGCTGGTATTTTGGGAATTCTGAGATCCATGGTCATTCTGTTCATCCGCATTCTCTTCCACCGTACCATGTTATCCGTAGAAGTACCCTCCCTCAGATTCTCTTAAAAATTCTGTTCTTAAATAGAAATTTTATATATAAAAATCTCCCGTTTTTCTATAGATATGGAGGTGCCATGATTCTTTGCTTTTCCACCCACTGGAGCTCTCCACATTTGAGCTTATTTGAGCTTCTGATTCTTGTTGCTGTGCTGTGGTACAGCAGTTTTTCCCTTCTGCAGCAGCACTGAGGAGTGATGTTGAGAAAAGGGCTATTACCAGCTGGTCATTGTAACTAATCTCCTTGCTGCCCTGAGAAGCCAGATGGTGTCAGATCTCATTTGGGAATCTTTGAGGATAGCTCGTTTTGTGAAGAGTAGCGCTGTCTGCCTGCAGGTTGCTTATGATGACCAATATTTTCCTTGCAGCACAGGGTGTGGGAACATTCCCAGGGTCACTCAAGATACAGTGGAGGGGTCAAAAGCAGCCTTTCATCTCCCCTGTAAAGAAATTGGCAGGGACCTACTGCGAGTTCAGTGATATGTGGAGGCGTTTAACTCTTCATCTATATGCATTTTGCAGTATAGTGGGTGATGTAATTGTTTCTTCTGAGATGTGGGAACACCACGCGAGCTTCACAGTACAGAAAGGGATGCTGAGGGTTGAGATGTACAGATTACTAAAGCTGTCCAAGTAGGTTACATCCTGTTTACGGAAGGTGGTAAGAAGGACTTGCAAAGAGAACCCGCACCAACAAGAGTACTTACTATGTCCATAGTACGTGTAGGTAGTCATAGCTCTTGTTTAGACTTATTGGAGACGAGGTTTAACTCTAGGCCAGTGACCTCTTCCTTTGAGAGCTACTTTTGTTGCTGTCTGCCTAGGTTCTGTTTCTTCTTTCCTCTTGATCTTAGTGTTCAATCTGAAAATGAAACTGCCACATGAGAAACTTGGCAAGACTAACCAGAGGCAAAGGCTTGTCCTCGCTGTAAGTTCAAGATACATTGCAAAAAACGTGGACTTATAATGAAGCAACTTAAAGTGGGGAATTTTTTTCCCACAACTGAGTTCCATTTGCACAAATGGGTATGTGTGTGCGCGCAACTTAAGAGCGGGGAACAGGAGGACTTATAACGCATCAGTTCCGACAAGCGTCAGTGACTTTAGTGTGGAACGGGTGTATACCAGGCGACTTAGTGAGGATGCCCTGTATTCAGAATTCCCTTCCACCTTTTGGGTTCAAAGTGATAGGATTAGTCAGTGTTGTAGCTGTGCATTTTCTCCAGGCTTGTCAGGAAAGCAACTGATCTCGAGGCTGTGGTTTGACACGAAAACTATATTGTATGTTCTGTGTACAAACAATCAAATCTTTGCCGCCTTGAATAGAAAGTAAATGAAGCACTACTATGAAAATGTTTCCTTTGCAGTAGACCCAGTAAGTTTGATCTTCTCACTTAGTTTCCAAATTTGATATTTGGCTGGCTCATGCCACCTCCCTCCCATGCTTGCATTATATCCAGTGCAAGATTTTCTATCAAAATACAACAGATTAAACTAATATTTTTATATGAATTCCTTCAGTACAGTGCCTACTGCATTTGCTCAGACTGCATCGTCGTCTGATTGAAATGTCCTGTGACTTTTCTAAAAAGAATAGCACAGGGATTACAATGGAATTAACCTTCTGTGAGGTTGAGATGCATGGTCCTCTTTCTTTTTATTTGCTGCTTTTGTCAAATCATACACATTCTGCAGCTAGAGAACATACCCCCTTTGAAAAACAGTCATGCCTTCCTGATATTGACTACAATAAAATAACATTAAAAAGAAATACAAGTGCACATGTATTAGAAAGTGAATTGTTCCTTTTATTACTGCTAGCCGTTTATTATGAAGGAGATGGTTCTAGCTTAATTAACCCAGTTGAGAGTAGCAGATGGGGCAGAATGTCTTGCAGCGATAAGACAATTCAGAAATGGCACCAGATGTTGGAGGCTGTCCCTGGTGGTGTTTGAGTGCAGCACAGATGTTCCAGTCCCACCTGGCTAGTTTCTAAACACTGCAGGCTAAGCAGCTGTGATGTAACCTATATAATGTACGCATAACACTAAAAGCACAATAATTGAACTGCTGCTGCTACTTCTCAGGGTGTGACTGTTCAGAGGTGAAATCTTTAAGGACAAACAAAAATAAGGTCAGCTTTTTGGTACTTTTAGGCCATTAGAATGACCACTTAAAAGCTGTAGGGGAAGAAGTGACCAAAACTATACCCTACAACAAAGTGTGTTTTAGGTTAAGTTAAAAAGTCTCAGAGCCTTCTGCCTATTCTGTTGTCCCAAATATAATTGTAATGCTTTTTTCTTTTCTTTCTAGCTCGGGCTGTATGTGTTTTAATGAAAAATAGTTACAATATTGTATTCGAAAGTTAATAATTTATCTGGTAGCTTACAAATGCATGGTTGGGACTTTAATGTTGTTGCTCTAGAGAGGGAGTAAACTTATAAAAAATGAACACCAATCTAAGCTTTGTCCTTGAAACCAAGATCATTGCAGAATCATTCAAGCTTTAAGCAACATAAAAACTAAATATAAGAAGACTTTAAATTTTTCATGGTAAGCAGCATAATAAATTAAGGATTCCTCCAGTAACAAAAAATATTATTTTGATATTTTTTGCTTCCCAAGTTTTAATTTTGTGATCCTCCCATTAATTAGTTGTATATGTCTTACCAGCACTATCTCTTGCCAGTTTGATCTCTCAAGCTTCATTGAAGCTGTATAAATTACTATTTTAGAATGAACTGTGAAACAGAACTTGCATCTTTGCATCTATATGGCGAAGCACAATCAGCTAGATCTGCAGCATAGGCAAGAAGAATCCAATTTGTCTAGGTTCATAGAAATACAGAATGGTAGTGGTAATAAACCCCCAAATATGGTGCAAGCACATACGACAGGCGAAACAACAAACCTTGACTGCCAAATGCAAGAGATTTAAAAACAAGGTGAAATGTCCCAAAGCATCTTACAGAAAGCCACTGTGGAGTTCACTGAACAGGGCATCGCTCCACAACCCTGTAAGAACACTGTGATTCCTCTCATTTCTAGGTGGAACAGCTGACCCGTTTGGAGGATTCGCTGACTTTGGTTCTGCTGCTGCCTCAGCAAGTTTCCCTTCACCACAAGGTAGGATAATTTACTGACTGAAAAGCTCTCGTTAGGGATGAGGAGAGGAGAATGAAGCCACTTTTCTTTTTGTGGCATTGACAGCATTTTCCTGGGGCTGGTTTATGTTCTGTAACTTGACCAAGAAAGCCACATGGTCACCTCAGTGGTGCTTGATGTTTTTTGGTCTCCTGATATTTTCACGTGGTAGAGGATAAATAAAGGACTCCTGTACAGGTATCGGGTCAGAACCCTACTTTGCTGCATTCGATGCACCCTGCATTGCTGAGACGCATCCCTTGGCAATGTTGCTCTAAACTCAAAGATACCTTAGAAAAAATTTGCAGACTTAATAGTCACATTCATCAAAAGGATATGGGGAGGAGAAATAGTTCATAAGTAGTCAGAAAAATGATAGTTGGTAATGGCAAATGGTTCAGAAAAGGGCAATGAAAATGATGAGGGGTTTGGAACAGGTGCTGTATGAGGGGACATTAAAAAGACTGGGATTTTTCAGCTTAGAAAAGAGGAGACTAAGGGGGGGTAGGATAGAGGTCTATAAAATGACTGGAGTGGGAAAAGTGAATAAGGAAAAGTTATGTACTTGTTCGCACAATAGAAAACTTGGGGTCACCAAATGAAATTAATAGGCAGCAGGTTTAAAGACATAAAAGGAAGTCTGTCTTCATGCAGCGCACAGTCAACTTGTGGAACTCTTTGCCAGAAGATGTTATGAAGAGTAGGACTTCAACAGGGTTCAAAAAGAGCTCAGTAAATTCATGAAGGTTAGGTCCATCAATTGCTATTAGCCAGGATGGGTAGGAATGGTGTCCCTAGCCTGTCTGGAAATGGGTGACAGGAGAGGGATCACAGGAGGATTACCTGTTGTGTTCTCTCCTTCTGGGGCACCTGGTATCACCAGACAGGACACTGGGCTTAGATGGACTGTTGGTCTGACCCATTCTGGTTGTTCTTTTGGATGAGTCTTCACACACTTTCTCTCTCTTTAAGAGTTGTTCAGATTCCCAGCTGACATTAATATTGCCAGTCCTGGATTTCAAGTGGCTTCCAGGAGAGTTCTTGGATATTACAAATCAGTATTTTTATAGATTTCAGCTTTATATTGGCATAAGTATCTAAATAGTCATGGAAACACAACTGTGGTATGTTGCAGGCGGGAAAGGAGAATCCCAAACTTCTTGGCAATAGCAGATATCATTAAGTCTGATACTCGTGAGGGCCTTACTTCATAAAACATTGGTCCAGTGGGAGCTTCAGGCCTAGCTTTGTTTTAGTGAAAGTAGAATTCCATACAGGTTGACTCTTGGAATTATGATCTTGCTTGAACCATAACAAAATTGGAGGTGGCTTTCAGGGTTGAAAATCAAGATAATAAATCTTGCTCAAGGTATTCAACACTTCCAAGTTTTGTGGCTTTAGTGTGCCAGGTAGAAAACATTTATTACTTGCAGCAAAAACTTGTTTGGCTTTTATAATATTTGGAAATGGAGAGGAGCTTGTTTAATAGGAGCCTAAATGATCTGATGAATGTTCCCATTGATCGTATTTGTTTCCAAAATCACTGGAGAACTCTTCATGCTTTCTTGGCTGTTATGATGTAACTTATTGCTAACGGATATACCTAATTGCTATTCATATTCTAATATGTTCTAATGCTTATGTAAGATCATCTGAGAAACTTTTTTTCCTCTAAGAAAATGCAGTTTTTCTCCTAATACTTTCCAGGCAAAAGTTCATAAACTTTTTTCAGATAAGCAAGCTCTATGCAAAATAATTGCATGGTGGAACAGTAGTATTTAGAAAAGTATTTGATGGTCTGTCTGTCAAGCAATGTCTATCGCTTGACTGTAAGCACAGTCACAGATTGAAAAGTGACTGAAGGGCCCTAAATACAGGGTGATGACAGACAACAGCATATCCATGTTCAGCTGTGCCTCAGGAATTGTTTCTGGAACTGGAGTATCCTAGCAACTTCATTAATCTGGAATATGAGAGCGCCTGCATTGAGAGGCTTGTGAATGCCCATAGGGATGGAAAGGCATTTTTAGTATATTGGAAATTCTGGGGGGAAACCGTATGTTTCAGCTAGTCAGAAGCTCAGATTGAGTACTGCACTGGCAAATAGGAACTTACCTGCAGGATCGCCCCCTCCACACACATTCCCACCAACAATTCACTTATAAAAGTCCAATAACTAAAACCAAAAATTCAGGATAGTGCAGTGAGGAATAGCAGCCCACCTGTACTGGAAGAATGATAATCCCTAACAGTAGCCCAAATCCCACTTGTCTTCCAAGATTAACAAAACATTTATCTGGTATAACTGGAGAGACAAAGGTATATTGGCTTTGGCAGCTGTCAAGGGGTCTACTGTCAAGATTTCAAAGCCTCCAGGTGGAATATGGGTTACACCTGGAAGGACTGACATGAGGCCAAGTTATGTCCTCAGTACTCTGCATAGCTCGGTTGTGTTCAGTGGAAGATGCTTATGCATACCCATGAGCTAAAGCTGACTGGTCTTTCATAGCTTGTCTAAATGACAACTTGTTTACAAGTATTGGAAAAATAATGAATGCCAAGGAGCACAAGGAACTATTTATGAGGGCACAAGGAATATGTCCAAGAGTAAGAGCACAGCTCTTTCTTCTAACAAGGAGAATGTATCAACAATGAAATAACATGCAGGAAATGGAACCTGTGTTGCTTGTGATAATTAAAACTCTTCTGAACAAAGCAAGCCAGAGTCAACAGTCTTACGCTAGCAAACAGAGTTGGAGCTGACCACTCAAAGATCCCTTCTTTCTTTATCTTCTGCTTTTCTGAGCTCAGCCTTCAAGTAAGAGTTGAGGGTGCTCAGCCACTTGCAGGAGCCAGCTTCCCAGTGTTGCTAAATATGTATTTTTGTAGCTGACTAGAAAGTTTGGCACTGCAATCAAAAAGGGTGTAATTCTTACTCAGGCAAAAGTGCCATAGAAGCATTTGAAGGCTGTGCCTGAGCAAGGGGTATAAGAGTAAATGCAGAGTGGATAGACACATTTCTGTGACAGATGAGTAAATCTCTTGGCAAATTGGCTGCAAGTCAACACCTGTGACTCTTTTGTATTTGCTACGTTTAGGAAAGCTGCATCGGGCATCCGTGGGTTAACACACCTTTAATATTTCAACTGGTAGGGAAAAACAGCACTGTCCTAATTTTACAGGCTTCCTTATTGTGTTGTTTATTCAAAATAAAGTTCTTTTTGCAAGTATAAAGCTGCCTACTATGCAAATAATTTGTGTATGAATACAGCTTAAAATGACACAATCCTTTATCTGCATTAACGTGATTAATCTATCCCGATCACCATTATGCAAGGGGCCAAGAGTCTTGTGAAATGATTAATCATTCTCTAACAATATAAGCCCCTCTAGTAATCCTTTCTTCCCGGATTAATCATCTTTGATCGAGTTCCCCAAAAGGGGGGCAAAACCTTTTTCTCTTACCCCCACTTTTTCTTACTGTGTGTTCAGATCTGCACATTGAATACAGAGAATCAGCACATTCAGCATGTATTTGTCCATCAGGAATACTTAAAGTGGGTTTAAATCTTTAATATGCAGTACTAATTGAAATACTCCAATACAGTCCCTTTTGTAAGGAAGATCAAAGCAAAACACTCTAGTAAGGCCCTGAGCTAATGAACACTAGTCCATTTCTTGTGTTAAAACTGCTGGTAGTGCTTGGGTTTTGTAAACAACTCTCTTCTTTCCTCCTGCCTCCTCTCCATTACTTAAAATGTAATACATTTAGTGGAGATACCAATAATTAAAACCAGGCTTGAACACACAGGAGCGCAGGTGTTTAAGCATTTACATGGAGTGTAAATATTATTACAGTTACCTTTGACTAGACAACGTACAGCTGTAGGAAAATAGCCAGGTGTGGGGTCATACTCTTAGCCTGGTGCATAGGTCTGCTGACTTTGAAATCTGTGAAATCTCAATCCGTGCCTCTTTCTTTACTCATGCAGGGGGAAGTGGAGTTGATTTAATCAGTCATTGGAGTTCAGACCTCTTTCCCTTGCAGCCAGGATATTGCTTGGAGCCTAACTGGGGAATGAGAACTTCATCATGAGATACAACCTACAGGGGAATATCATAATTCTTATGCATGGTGGAAATGTTCCTTCTAAGCTGTGCATCCATGTAGCAAATAAAGCAGTCCTGTGCATTTCATATGCCAGAAAAATGATATCCATCTACTACATCCAAGACTTGTAAAGCATTAGCCACACAACCATGCAATGGGCAAAAAATAAAATCTTAAGAAGCTTGTGGCTATTAAAAGCAAAATAACAAAAAGCATCACAGCTTATTGGATATTTTCACTTTAAAATGTTACCCGTAAATTTTCTATAACTTACTTTTTTCCTGTAATTGAAGGAAACTTTTTATGTCAGTGGTTTGATCCGGATAAAGGTAAGGAAATGGAAGTAAGAGTCCTATCACATGCTGGGCTTGCTGGTGTGTATCTAGGTATTGGGGCATGAGCCCTGAAACCGGTACATATCAAAGCATCATGTAATCTCCAAGCCTGGGGGATGTACTATTTGTGGTATTAGCAGGCAACTTGAGTAAGATAAGGAGCCTTTGGTAACCTGTTTTAAAAGTTCCTGGTTTTATTGGTATCCCACTTAGTGTCACTATGTTCCTGTGTTGTGCAAAATTAGGTGTCATCAAAGTTTTGAACAAATGGCTGTATTCTTGCATGCTTTATAATGACAGTGGAATTTTGCCGCCTCTGTCCAGTGACAGATGTATGCTGTCCTCCAGATGGGCTCATGGCTCTGCTGGGTATGAGCATTGGATTAAAATACTGGCAAATTTTGGTTCTTCTACTCTTCCCTTGTCTGTTGGAAGCAATTGGATGCTGCAAACTTAGTTGAAGGAAACTTGTGACCCACTCATCCTAAGTTTATAGGTGGCACATTATCAGATGTAGTTTATCTATGCGCGGTTTCATATTTCCTTTGCTAGCTTGTTAAAATGGTTGGAATATTCATGAGAAGGAATGATGTCCAGATGGAGATTCTGCCTGCAGATGTTAATCTGGACGGACACAAATCAGGTCTCATTTGTTTCAGTTCACAGAGTGTGGCGTTTGTTCTGTGCCTTTCAAAGTCTTTCACCTTTCCTTCCTTTGCCCCCAGGTACAACAGCAAGTGGGAATGGAGACTTCGGCGACTGGAGTGCCTTCAATCAAGCTTCTCCGTCTCCCAGTGCTTCAGCAGGAGATCTCTTCAGTGGCACTGCCCAGCCAGCTGTAGAGCTTTTTGGCAGCTCGCAGCCAGCTCTTGGCCATCCTCCAGCTGCCTCGAATTCTACTGACCTCTTTGATTTGATGGGCTCCTCCCAGGCAACCATGACCTCTTCGCAAAGCATGAATTTTGCTATGATGAGCTCTAGTGCAGTGGGCATGAGTCTGCCCATGTCAAGGTCGCAGGTACGCTGTTGTTACTCAATCCCTTTATGCCTAGTTCCTCTGTGAAGAAACGGTTCTAGAAGGTTTTTGACCAAGTCCTATCTTAGCTTAACCATTCTTGTTACCCCCGGCTCTCAGATGTTTTCTTAGTCAGTCACTTTATCTGATGCTCCTGTCATCCTTTTTGGGGGAGGGACAGGTTGGAACCTGAACATGTGTCACCTACATCATCAGGCAACTGATGGATCAGTCCTCACCCTCATCTGTTTTGCCCAGACGTGCTGAGGGGTTGCCCTAATGGAAAAGCAATTGGCTGTTGTGAAACCAAAGCACATTGACTCTGTGTAAAAACGTACAAATGCTTTGCAAAAAGCCCAGACTAGAATGGGCTCCTTGTTTGGGAGGGACCAGGCAACTCTGGTTTTGTGAGACCATGCACTGATGCAAAATACCAGCCTGGTCATTTTTAACAAGATACCAGCTGATGAACTTCCAGAAACACTGAGGACCTTTTTCCTTGTCTTTTCAACTTCTCATATGCGAAGAGAAACAGCCATCTGTTGTGCTATATGATGGCATGCCGGAACTGGTCATTTCTTAGACGCAGCAGTAATAAATGGTAGGGAGTGAACGGCATTTTTTTAAAAAACTTTTTTTTCCCTTTTGTTTCTAGCCTTTGCAGAATGTTAACGCTATGCTGCAGAAGCCTAGTTCTCTTTATAATCCGAGCACAGAGATGGTCCAAAAAAACTCCAGCAAAACTCTCCCATCCACTTGGTCAGATCCCAGTGTAAATATCAGTTTGGACAATTTAGTACCTGGTATGCAGCCTTCCAAACCCCAGCAGCCATCACTTAATACAATGATTCAGCAACAGAGTAAGTGATCCCATTGATTTTAATAATGCTTCACTGGCATGATGTGCTAGCTACACAGATTTTACTGATGTATCTTTAAAAATACCTTGAACTTCTTTGCTAGATCACCTTTTCTCTTAATTTTAACCATAATCCTATTTTTCATCTGCTACATTGCCTCTTATCATTGGGAGCTCTATTCCCTTCACCTGCCCCAGAAGAACAAGCCAGGGAATGTTTCAGGACTGCAGGGCTTTGACTCATGCCCAGATCTTCACATTCAATCTGCCTCCTCTCTTTAAGCCCTTGCTATGGATGGGATCAACTGTCTGTCTTTGGAGCTCAGTTAATTAGCAATAGTTAGATCCTACACCTAGGTTTATCGAGAAACAGCCTGTTGGATAGTTTTCTGAACTTTAATTTTCACATCCCTTCCTTCTTCAGCTGGCCATCTTTTTTTTTTTTTCTTGGCTAACTGGATAGTGAATACAAATAACTTTTTCCTTGTCTTTATTCACTGTAAAGTCACAGTATCGTTACTGTGAATATAACTCAAGGTCAACCCTAGGATTGTGATTATATTAAAGGCTGCTGTTTCTTCTTCTTCTACAGATATGCAACAACCTATGAATGTGATGACACAAAATTTTGCAGCTGTGAGCCTCAACTCCCAGCCCAACATGATGCCTGTTCGACCTCAAACAAGTTCATTGATGGGAGGGCCCATTCCTGTGGGAATGGGGATGCCCAGCGTTATGACGGGTACAATGGGTATGACCTCCTTGGGAAATACACCTGTGATGAACCAGGGAATTATGGGAATGAATGTGAACATGGGCATGCCAGCTGCTGGAATGGGTTTGACGGGCACAATGGGCATGGGGGTACCAAATATAGCTATGACTCCTGGAACTGTGCAATCCAAGCAAGATGCCTTTGCAAACTTTGCCAATTTTAGCAAATAAAGATTGTAAAGAATTGGTCAGAGTGAATGAAGGATTTTTAGCTGCACAAATAGAGCTGGGGGGGATGAAGAACACTGATCAATACCTTTTTTCCTTTTATCAGTTAATTAATGAACCCACATAAAGAACTTAAAAGCTATTTTGTAAATGCTGAAACACCTCCCATTCAAGCTCTGGGGAGACTGCCGTTTCTTCTGGTGATCAATTGAATGACTTGGCAATTAATAGGCCATTGTTTTGTAGTGACAACATCATCAAAAATCTTTCTAGATGGAAGAACCAATTTTAACATTGAAACTTGTGGGGAGACTGGAATGGGGGTTGAGTAAATCTGTTTGAATCTAATTTTATACTTTTTTTCCCTTGAAGAGCTTGATTTTTCTCTCCCTGAATCGCTTTGTCATAATTGGAGCTATTCCTTTTACTACCACTCTGAGTCCATATTTGAAGTCACTCAAGTATAATGATCAGTTTTTTATAAGAATATATATTTTTGTCCAAAAAAGGCTTACATATGTGCTTATGGCTAATTCAAAGGGACCTGGAATGTGTATATATATACTTTTGCTAATGTTCCAGAAACACTGCTATAATACCCAAATTTTTATTTTAAAAACCTCTTTAATCAATCTGGTCATGAATAGGTTTAGGGGCTTTTCATACCCTTACTGCTATAATTAATACCCAGTGCTGAATTGGGAGACATTTCATAAAGTAGCTCTGGATGGTTTCCTTTCAGAAAACTAGCATACATAACACTGCTTCTTTGGTGGCAACTTCATGCCATGTCTACTCCAGGGGCCACTGGTTTACAGCAGGCAAAAGGCCAAAAAAACCCAATAACTGTACAGAAAGAAAAGTAACAAGGTAATTACATTATCTTAAGTTAATATAAATCTGTAAACCCTAGACAATCCAACAGCATTGGATTTTAGATTTTATACAGGTTGGACCTCCCTTGCCTGGTACCCTCAGGACCTGACCAATCCCAAATGAGGAAATTTGTTGAACCAGGGGAGGTCCCCTGCCATTGGCTCCCCAGTCCCCCGTCCCTCTCTGCCACTGGCTCTGCTTCTGCCCCAGCTGGGCTGCCAGCTCCAGCCAGGCTACCAGATGCTGGCCCCCCTGCTGCCGCTGGACCCAGCCCCGCTGACACCAGCCCTTCTTCCATCAAGCTCCCAGCCCAAGGGTGTTCTGGTCCAGGAACATCCTTAGTCTTGCTGGGCCAGAGTGTCCTGGTTTTGGGAGGTGCAACCTGTACAACATTTGGTGACTTTATGGTGTAAATATGGCATTAGCACCGGTGAAATCCAATAGAAAGGAGAGTTTTATACATTTTATATATATATATGTGTGTGTACATATATATATAAAATTATTAAAGGAAACCTGTAGCAGTCAAAGATTTTATTGATTTAATGAAAATAAAGGAAATTAATTAACCAAGGTTTTGTTTTCCTGCTGTTGATTCTACATTTTAAGTTCACACATGAATCATGATTCTAGAGTCTGGAATGCAAAGGCATGGTTCTACTCACAAGCGGGAGTATTATTGAGAATAAGCACTATATTATAGGTATGAAATTTATTACCTCCCCTTTCTTATGTTGGATTTCTTTTTTATTAAATTGATAAAAACTTTGTTTCCATTGTATTCACAATGTTCTGTTATACATAACATTAAAATGGTCATTAAAATCAATGTTGGGCCGCTTTTCCTTTCATTCCATTTGAGGTTTATAAGAAGCGTTTGGAAAAAAAATAATTATAATTTGGGCAAAGTAATTTTTATAAATAATTTAAATTTGTTTAATGACTTCTTATCTCCAGCCTTTCCTATCTGGCTCTGCTGTTAAGAATTAAAAATGAAGCAGGCAAGATATCCTGACCCACTCCAGCCTTGCTAATGCTCCATCTACAACATTTCTAATTAGGCAGAAATTCATGTACTTCAGCTAAGTGGTAATGAAAAGTGATTCATTTGCTGAATAAGAGATGAGAGTGAGTGTAATTAGCTGACTGTGGTTTTTAATCTTTCAACAATTCAATGTGTTTAAATTACTTTCAAAGAATAGGAGCTTTCAAGTGTTGTTACATCAAAGTAATCAAGGCAGACTTTAGTAGATGAGCAAGAGATCTTCTCTCCAGTTGCCATTTTGAAACCTTTAAACTTTGTTGGAATCATCAGCTTCGGAATTTCTCTTGTGACAGATGGTACAATTCAAGCTGGTTTGGAAAACAGAATTGCAAGGCAGAGGGAACCGATTATTTCTGAAGGATATGGTGGAGGAGTACGGAAAGCCATGCATCTAGAACAAACTGCTAGATTGTTTCACAACTTGAGAATGTCAAAGGCAGTAAAGGAAGTGAACATCCTCTGTATAAACAATTGGAAGCAACTGACAGCTGCTTAGACTGATGTGCTTTAAACTCAATTTGACTGGTAGCTAATGGATGGGGCCTGATGGTCTCTTTAAGACCCTCCCTATTCATTTAATACAGCTGTCCTTAGACCATATGTCTTCATGTTGGACTGACTCTCAGCATAGACAAACACAACAGTAGGCTATTGATCCATATAGAATTAAACAGAGGTGAAGCATGGGCTAATACCATGGCTCCCAGACTCTCATTGCAATAGTATTTATAAAAATTCTTGCAGTAAAATGACTGACCAGGTATTCTACAATTGGTTAATACAGTAAAATTATTCTGATTGGTTTAATAACTGGGATTTGTTTAATTGAATCTGTGTTTTTTAAATGGCAAGGCTACATTAAGGAGCCGTTTGTGGCTCCCAAGCCTCGGTCTAAATATCACTACCGCAGAAAGAAGTTTGCATGCTCCTTGGGCTTGTCCCAAGCTGCCTGTAGAAAAGTGTAAAGACAAAGTTAAGGGAACACATGCAAACAGTGGTCAAAGCTAGTATTTGGACATAACCTGACAGTGAGGTTTACTTCTTTGTCATTATAGAGGATGCACAACAAAGATTGTCTCTGCATAGCAGAGACTACAGACGATAAATGTAGACGTACTAGCAGGAAAATAATAGCAAAGTTCCCTTCTCTTTAAAGGTATCTGTATATGAAAAATGGAAATATCAGCTCCACAAACTCATTTTTGTTTAAAAAAAAAAAAAGTTTTAGAAAAGGTGTTGACCATATGTAAGTCCCACCAGCCAATTTTCAAGCTATGCAATATGTAAAGATCATTATTTAATACTCGATCTGTGTGAGCAGGGTAAAGATAAGGAAAACAATCTAGGAAACTATCATCATTAAGGATTTCAGAGTACCTGCCTTATTAGTCTGTTTCAGCACAAACGAGGAGGAGTCTGGTGGTACCTAGGGTTAGGGTTAGTCTTTAAAGTGCCACTGGATTCATTTTTATTGTAAATAAATCACTTATAAAAAATACAGCTGGAACTTGTAAAAATGATAGCTGAGTCCCCTGTTCCTTAGTCTGGTCATCTAATCTTTAGAATATGCAGCTGAATGATCCTGACACATTATAGACCCCGTACATCACCTTTTTATTAGCTTTGCAGTAGGATTTGAACACGGCACCAATTTAGAGTAACAGCGTACAAGTGGCTAGCTAGTCAGACATGCTGATCAACTGGATGGTGGGTCTGATGATGAATTATGTCTGTTAAGTGAGGGGTTGAATCTTTTGCTGTTTATATCCTAACTTGTGTGTGACCTGAGGTGCCTACAGGTCGGGATGGGTGCTAGATAGATAGATAAATAAATACAGCCATGGAGCATTCCCTGGGCTGTCGCAACCAGTGTCGATCCATCTGCAGAATCCATTCACTGACCATTCTGGGACAGTTAGTTTCTGCCACCTCACAGTGAATAGCTTCACCTCCAGGTCATTCCACTGATTCTAAAGGGGAGTGGGGGGGGGGGGGGGCGGGGGAGACAGTAGACTGTCCCTGTACATCTGTCTCTGGGTGCAGGAGATCATTTAAAAACCATGAGTCTTCCTATTGTAGGTACCCAGAGCCTTACAAAAGTAAAACTGCAGTACAGATGCAGGTTGAGGGATAACCAGAGCATTCAATATGTTCTACAAAAGAAAAATTACATTCAAAACAGCTAAGCAAGGGTATTTATAGCAGCATCTGTTTCAGCTAAGAACTGTCTAATGCAGCTTGTTGAAGGAGGTAGGGGAGGGATTTATCAATGAAGTGTTTACATAATGCAGGCAGGCATCCTATACATAAGGTGATACCAACAATCAGCGTCTAACAAACATCTGAAGACTTTTTTTATTCTCCTAGGTCTTTGCTTCTGGAGGCACTTACTCCAAGAACTTGTTTCTGCAGGGGTATGTGTGTGGTATATAAGTATTTATACAAACTCCTAGACTAGCTGCATACTTAGTGTTAATAATTTTAATGTATTGGGTGAAGGGTGGGAGGTGTTTTAAAGGGACACGTCTCTGAAAATTTGTCAAATTAAGCCTTTGTGAAATGAAAAGATCTATATTAGTTTCCATTTTTTAACATTCTAGTGGAAACTTTTTAAATAGCATTTACTTAGTTTTGGCTACTCCAGCATTGCAATTCTGAAAATCTGGAACTGAAATGAAACTATAAACAAAAGTCAAGCAGCATTTCATTGCACATACAGTGAAAAATAAAAGGAAAAATTTTCCAGTCTAATAGAAGTTAGGACCACAAGTGAAATAAGTTGCTTTACGATATGGTTAGGTTAATGCTTTTCCCTGTTAGATATCACAGACCTTGTAATGTCGGTCTGTACGGATGGGGAGACATCGCCAGATCTGAACATTTGTGGAATAAAGGTTGGACCTCCCTGGTTCAGCACTCTCGGGACCTGACTGGTACCAAACGAAGAAGCTTGCTGGACCAGGGGAAGTCAAATCCATCCTCTGCTGCTGCCCTTCAGGCTCGCCTGGGGGGCTACCAGCCTCCTCCTCACTGCCTATCCTGGCTCTCAGGTTGCCCAATAAGCTGCTGACTCCCCTGCCAGTCCCAGTTGCCAGGTTCTGTCCTGGGATGCTGGCCCAACTCCAATTCTGGCCCCAGCTGACCTCCCAGCTACTGGACCCGCTCCACACCCAGCTCTAGTCAGGCTCCCAGCCAACCCCTACTCCCAGCTGTCGGGGCTGTGTGGTCCAGATGCTCTCTGGTCCAGCAATGTCTGAGGTTCAACCTGTACTAATACATTTGTACTGTAGTGCTGAGCAATGAATGTTTCCTTTGTCTGAGGATTGATTTCAGATGGAATAGTAGAAAGGAAGAGAAGGCGCCAATGCCCTACATAGTGTTTTCTCAAAGAGTAAGGAATAAAAGTACAAGATAAAGAAATGGCTGTCAAATATTTACCTAGCTACGAACTATGAATTGCACCTGGAGGATGCAAACCACTAGGCTCTTCCCCTATTGCTAAATGGGAGAGGTCCCTCTGTGCCACTATGCTAATTTTCATTGGAGTCTCTGCTGCGGAATGGTATAACACCCAGCTGTCTGCAAACTTCAATGCTTTTTGGACTGTGGGATTCAGAATTGGTGTGAACAATTTTCCCTTAACATCGTTAATCAGAGCTGGCCTAATGTTTTAAACAAACATGTTAATGAGGAGGTGTGTTTGTGTTTTTCCTGTATTGTTTCTAAAACAAGGTGAAAGTTTGTATTTTGGAGCTGCTCTCTCAGCCATTTATGGGGCTTTACAATGTAAAGTGAAAAGCCTTGGAAAAAATAAGGCTGCAATGGAGACAGTCCTCCACTGAGTGCAACTAATGTACATAAGACTTTGCATCCTGATGAGTTTGTAGATTATTTTGGATGGCCAGGCAGCTGGCCTCTCGGGGATGTGACTGCCTACATGTGATGCACAGAATTTGCGTGTCTTCAGCCATCTAAAAGTTTCAAGGAAGAGAAGAACAAAATCTCCATTTTTATGTTGTTCCTAGACAAGGATAGGCCGAAAGCCCTCCAGGAAACTATACTGAATGGGAATGTTTATTACATGGGAACCTTGAACTATGTTTAGTGAGTCTTTCTTGATGAATTATTTATTCTTGCAGTAGGAGTAAATACGGACATCTGCTAGGATTCTTCACCTATCCATCCTGCGTACATGCTACATACAAACAGGTATAGGGCCATTTATTTTAAACCATTTTTAGCTGTCCCCAAGAGTGTGCAGATTTAAATTATATTTTTTTTTAAAAAAACAACCTTGTGCCATAAGGTACTGGTTTAGTAATTACTGGTTCTTTAATAGGGGTTCAATTACTTTGCTTCATGATAAGGAGAAAAAAAATGCATTGCAAGATGGAGCTACATTCGACATCTGGGAACCTCCTAACAGCTGGCTATCTAATGAATATGCAGCTGCTTAAGAGGCTGTAGTCCATTAATAAACCAATAGATCTAAAGCAGAAACAATCTTTGTCAGCTTCAAAGGAGATTGCACCCAATGTGCTGTGAAGTGTCACTGTCACATTGAATCGAATTGGTGAGGCTAACAATCAACTCTTCAGTACCAGTGTGTCTGTGTCTGCGCAAAGGGCTTCTGCCTCCATTCATCAGGAGGCAGGGAAATGGTGGTGAAAGTCGCAAGGCATCGGTGGTGGTTTCGATGGCACATTCCCTATTTCTCCTGATGCCAGATTTATGCTGGGCCCTGGTGACCTTTTCAGTTTAACACCACAGTCTGCTTTGGCGGACTCTGTTCTACAAGGCTGGGAGTTGTTTTTCAGCCCAAATGAGTCAGGAGACATAGGAATCCAGCATATGAATAAATGACTGGGCAGGAATTAGGGTAAAACACAGTGATTTGTCAGAGAGCTGCTGAGGAGGATAGCACTCTGGGAGCTGTTCTGACCCAACAGCATGTTCACAGGGTGAAATAGACCCAGTGGCTATGTCTACACTGCAGGCTTCTTGCGCAAGAACGGCTGTTACAGAGCGTCCACACTACAACCCCCTTCTTGCACAAGAAAGTTTACAGTAGATCGTCAGAAGAGGGGGCTTTTTGCACAAGAGTTATGCCTCTCCCCACGAGGAATAAGCCTTTTTGCGCAAGAACTCTTGCACAAATGGCTAGTGTGGACGGGAACATGGATTTCTTGTGCAAGAAACCCCTATGGCTAAAATGGCCATCAGAGCTTTCTTGTGCAAGAGAGCATCCACAAGAAGTCATGGTGTAGACATAGCCAGTAGGTTTCAGGCATGATGCCTCTTTTCTTCTGAAAAGGCAGGAGGTGTCGGTGGCTGTTGTGGCGTAGTGGGGGTGCTTGGCTGGCTGGTGGCTAGGCTTGGGCTGTGGGTGACCTCCACTGGCGGCTCTTTGTAGCACAGCCCAACAGGACAGCGGATGAGTCTCTAGGCAAGGGTCTCCCAACCTGTCTGACAGGTCGCCTCCCAGGGAGAGACACAAAGGGAGGAAGGCGGGGTCCAACCTCTGGCTGGGGGCAGGGCTGGAAGAGAGTTTAGTTTCGGTCTGGGAAGCAGGGCAGAAGGGGCTAGGGAGGGGGCTGGGATTGCAGGGCCCAGCCACCCCCCATCTCAAAGGGGGGGCCTGAGGCCTCCTAGCCCCAGTTCCTGTAACCAGATTGCATCTGTGCTGTATCTTGGAGAAGCAATAAACTCCCTCAATCCTACTGGCTGGTGGAGTCTGTTCGTGCCACTACAGGGGCGCAGGAGAGGGGAAACCCCAACGCGCCATCACAGCTGTATTCCTAAAATCCTGGACCTCCAGGGCTGCATCTGGTGCAAGTAGCAGGAGGTGGTGTTCCAATGCATGGCAGGGACAGGTGAATGGTGAGATGGCCTCCCAGGATGTCGTTTCCCACATACAGCCTCTCATGCTCTGGTGAGAGTCTAAGCAGGGTTCACATTGATTCAGCATCCAATGCTCTGTCTTGTACAGATCCCCTCAGTGTGATCCAAGGCCACTTCCTGTGAATGACTATGGGTCTATAAGCCACTTGAGAAGTACTTGTAGTTGTTTTGGAGCAAACAATAAATGGGTGGTGATCAGTACTTGGGAGAGATTGGGATGCAGTCCCGTTCCCATTTGTGAGAGTAATACTGATCGATGCGTTCCTTCAAGTGCTAGCTAATCCTCTCTCTCACACACACACATACACCCCCCTTGAGAGAGGTTTGTATTTTTCACAGTTTGCCTCCATTTCCCTCACCAGCAATGTGCCCCTTGCCTGAACCTGCACTGGAATGGGGTTTTGAGCCCTGACATTTCTGGCTCCCAGGTTGCTTCCATTTCTGGGTCTCAAAGTTCTTTGTAGTAAAGCTGTCTGGTGGGAGTGAAATAGTGGGAAAAATCAGGATGTTTGCACCTCATTTGCAAACAGCCATTGTTTGCTGTGACTCAAGACGGTATGATGGCAGTGGTGTTGGACTCAGTGCTGTTCTCCTGCCTCACGAGCCAGGATATTTTGTGAGCAAGAAACAAACAACAAAAAAAGCAAAAATTAAAATTAGATGTAAAGCTGCATGTTTACTATATATCCACTGCTTCTAATCACTTTACTTTTTTATACATACCACCACACTCTGACAACTGAAACTACACTGCTAGTTGAAGTGATACCAACTCCATTTGTTGAGTGAGGTAATTTTTTCTCGCTGCTCCTAAGATTTGAAACAAATGGCTAATGAAAGTCACAATTGTATAATTGTGGCCTCACTGAAGGTTAGCTTGTCTGCAGAGTTAAATTCTGCCACCAGGTGGGGTGTGAATACTTGAGCTTGGGAGCTGTTTACCATCAATTCAGCCTCATGTTCTTGTGGGTCATGACAATGTTCTGCTTTTTAAGATTTGGGAGGGGATAGTGTATGCATATGTAATGCAAAATTGGGGTGGCATGCATTCAACCCTGTGAATGAGGGGTGCAATACTTAGGAGTGCAGGAGTCAAGTCAGTGGAGCAACTCACTGCAAATGAATGCTGATGAACCTCTCTCATTACAGCATCTTCTAGTCCTTGTACACCTGGGGGCAGTTTCTCAGTCTATATAAGCACTCGAAGACTCCACCCGTCTGCCCAGAGGTGAGAGGATCCCTGACAGATTGTTTGAATCATGGTGGTTGCTGGAATGACTCCAGTTTTTCCCTACTTAGACTACATTCTGAAAACCAATATTGGATCATTGCCTTTTAGGGGGTCCTTTCCCAGTGGCAGTGTACAAGGAGCCAAGCCAGCCGGAGATAGACCCCCGCAAGTGCGGCATTTCCGTTCCATCACTAGAAGCTAGTAGGCAGGGGGATGCAGGTGGACTGAAAGCACAAAGGATGTTTTGCTGTTTGCTCATCATCAGCAACTTAATCGTTCTGATTAAGGGGCAAGAGATCCACTTGAGTCACAGGCTGTCAGAGCATGGATTCAAGTGACAGCAAACACTGGTGATTTTATGAACCTTGGTGCAATTCAGTTTGCACAGGAGAAGAACACACTGATTTTCTAAAATCCTAGCTTGACCCTGTGAAATGTAATTCTCTTGTGTGGAAGCCCTGTCCAAACCTCCCCAGAAAAGCATGAGTAGTCCTGTGACACCTTAGAGACTAACAAATATAGTACCATGAGCTTTCATGGGCAAAACCCACTCCATCAAATGAGCAGACTACTGGTTGGGCCTGTCACTCTGTGGCTGAGACTGTCAGCAAAGATGCCAAATGGAGTCCTTTGTGCTGAGGACTGGACTGAGAGCACCAAACCACCACCCGAGGGTGACAACCTTGCTCATGACTGGTGCAGGACTGGGTGCACCATGATTCAACGAGCGGCTGTAGGTCGCATTTTCAAAAGCACCCACAGGACTGTGGAGCCCAAGTCCCATTTTCAAAGTGACTTAGGCACATAAGGAGCCAGAAGCCTGTCAACTTTTAATGAAACAAGATCCTAGATGCTTAACCTGTGCCCAGGTCCTATTTTCAGGGCTGCTTAACAAGCCCTGTTGGAAAGTGTTTACTTTTAAAGCCTCCAGTATGTTCAGAACCAAGATGCTCCAGGTGAATAAGATGCCCTGCCTTTGCTGAATCTGAAGGATACAAGAGTGGGGCTGTAAAGCTGAGATGAGATCCCTCTACAGCTTTAGCTTCAACTGTGCCACACGTTAATGGTCCTGCTACATCTGAAACCTTGAAAAGTTAAATTCATACAAAAAAAGGTACTAGGTGGATCTCTAATAAACTAACCACAGCTTCAAGCTCATTCTTCCACAGAGAGTGTCTTTCAATGACCATGTTCATCCAAGTCCAACACATCGCTGACTTGTTTAGAAAGTTAATTAACCCGGTGGATATTACAATTGTTGTTTTTGGAATCTATCAGTTTCTTGCCTTTTTTCCATAAGTGGTTGATTAATTATAAAACCTTAATGATCTGTTTAAAATAAATAAACCCTTTATACCATTTCAAAGATGTTTGTGATGCACAGCTGATATTCAAATAGCACCAGCCTTATGTGCTTTTTCAGCAAGTGACCTAATTAGTTAATAAAGTAATTGAATATTAAAAAGGATGTTGCAAGTGATTAAAATTTAAGAGCCTTCAGAACATTATTAAAGCTATAAATCATACATCACTGTTTTAATTTGCATAGCTACAGAATTACTAATGGTCCCCCATGCATATGCTTCTTGGCAATTAGTCTTTTTACAAAATGTTGGTGATACCAGGGGGCTGCCAAAATCTTTCACTGAGTTTTGATTTACACACAGCACTCATGGTGGGAGAGCGTGAAGGGTTAAATGCCAGGCAGCCAGGAAACTGGATTTCAGTTCCTTCATATGCCTGTAGAGTTTCTCCTTTGGCCTGGGCTCAGACCTATATAACTCAGTGCAGAGCCTTGCCCTTTGGAGTCACAGGTAGGGCTAAGGGGGAAGATTTTCAAAGCAGAAACAAATTTCCACTTTAATTCCTTGAGCTGGCCCTGCTGTATCATTTTTGTATAGGAGTTTGTGTGCATGAATTTCACTGCATGACAATAGTAGGTGGAGTTGACACTGGTTTACCATCTGAACACCTTTTATTCACATTTACACTGCTGCAGGTTTGTTAACTACAATGGAACTCTTTCTACTGCATACTTAGGTGTGAGCCCAATGGATGAAAAGCCAAATCCTCTGCTAGTATAAATGGTCATCACTTCATTGTGTAGGCCCCACTATGTTAAAAGTCATTTATAATCCAGTCCGTCCAGTACTTTCTTACTCCTAGTAGCATGGTAGGAGCCAAGCCAGCCAGGAGAGGGTGAGCTGGACTGAATTCTTGTGTGTCTTTAACAAAATTCTCCATTCAATGGGAGGCCCATTCCTTACTACAGAAGACAGTGAGGTCACAGAGGTCAACCAAGGGTATTCCTGGCCTGCAGAGCTTCTACTCCAGCTGGTGACTCAGGCAGAGGAATAAACCCAGCTTGATCTGCAGATCCCAGGTTGAGGTTATTTGACTGGCTCTTAGAATAAACATAATTTTACTTCCAAGTCCAGCATTTTCTTCTATGTGGTCACTGAGACCCCACAACTGTTAGAACTGCTTTGTAGAAGCATATTCCTAGTGGTGACACACATGAAACTAAAGAAGGTAAAATCTCTTTGCCAGGGTTGGGGTTTGTAGAGTGTGTTTATGGAGAGAGCCTATGGCTGTGTGTGCATGCCTATTTCTAGTGCACCAGACCCTATACTCTATGCTTCCACAGAGCCATTCATTGTACCACCTGCTGCAGAATCAAGATTAGAACGAGGACTCTCCCTTCTAGCACTCACACCATTACCTTTTCTGCAGAAGGCAAGGGTACCAGCAACACATTTGAACTAGACAGTCTCTACAACAAAGTGGACACACAGACACTAGGAATAGTCACACACATAAACCTGTAGGGCAGGGGTGGGGAACCTCAGGTCTGGGGGCTGTATGTGGCTCCAGCTTGCCTGGATCTGGCCCCTGAAGCTCAGGGGCTCCCCCTAAGCATTGGGGGAGCCCGCACTGGTGCTCCAGCCCTGCTCTGCTGCCCCACCACAGGGCTGGTGTACACAAAATCTAGTAGGCTGGGCCCCCCTAGGCTCTGGGGTAAGAGGGGAAGGTAGGCAGTGTCTTTCTTCCTCTCAGTTGGGGGCCACGTCAGTGAGGGTTTTGTTGGGTAGTGGTTTTTTTTCTTTTTGGCTTCTCACATGTGCAGCCCACTGATTTTTCTGTGCGTCAGTGGCCCCCTGACCCAAAAAAGGTTCCCTGCCCCTGCTGTAGGGGAACATTGTAACCTGTCTGGTCACTTGATTATGGATTTAAAAGTAGCTGTTCTTCTACAAAGCAATTTTATCACCCAACCACAGAGCGAGAGAGCTAAACTTAGAGTTCGTTTACAAGTCTGACACAATCAACTTGGGCTAGAATAATGATATTAACTGGTTAATGCACTGCAAAGACAATTTCCCCATCTTTGATATTTGTATTTCCACATCAAATACTATGAACAGGACACATCTAACCTGGCTTAATTAGCTTCATTAACACTGAACCTACAACTGAGAGGTAGCTACTTTTGCTGGTATATATACAAGCAGCCCCCGACTTGTGATACAATCAGTTCTTGGGGAAGCGTTGCAAGTCAGGAGCATTGTAACTCGAACCCTCATTTACGATAGGTGTCGTGTGCCATCTTAAATGCAGGCTGAGGACGTAAGTCAGAGGTTTTAGGCCCCTTCCGCACTTACAAAAATGGTTGTAAATGTGGGGGAGAAGTTGCAACTTGGGTGGTCGCATTTTGGGAGTTTTCTGTACACCCCGAATTCTGTAATTTCCACTCCAACTCATCTGATGAAGTAGGTTTTGGCCACAAATGCTCATGATCTAATATATTTGTTAGCCTCTAAGGTGCCACAGGACTGCTCATTGTTTTTACAGTTACAGACTAACACGGCTCCCCACACTATACATAGCTCTGTATTTCATGTAAGCTACGCATTAACACTAAACAAAGTCACTAGACCAGTGCAACTGACCAGGTCAACTTCTAAGGCACCACTGCAGTTTGCTTATCAATCACAAATCCATTGCTAAGTACTGACTAAGATTCACACAGTAGGTTGTAATGCTGTCTAGTGTGCATAGAACCTGTTCACCAGGCCCATGTACAGCCTTCCATCCAAAGGAGTATTGCCATTAGTGGGAAAAAACGACTGCAGACACAAAACAATGACTGTTGACACAAAAAGCAATCCAAGAGCGAAAGTGCTTCTAAACATGCTTCACTGAGCCAAACATATAATTCTGACCTCACCCCCAGGAGAGCTTAGGAGGGATTGCTAGCCATCCCGTAATCTTCCAGGCAAGGAATGTTTAGGTGGCGCTTGAAAGAAATGGGACATTTCAAAGCTAATTAGCAGCTTGTCACTTCCCCGCTCCTCAGGTTGCAGTTCCCTGTCTTGGAAGTCAATAGTCAAATCCTAGATCTGTTTAGCAGGCCAGGAAGGTGCGAATGCTTGTTCCATTTGGCATGGCTGGGGGAAGGTGCACATCTGCCAGATGCAGCAGTTAGCTTTGGTGCAGGGAGTATAAGCAAACGTGTAGCATCTGGAGACAGGCATGGGCCTGCCAGTCAGCCGGAGCTGGTACATTTGGTGAGGGTGTAGCAGCTGCATGATTAGAGGTACCAGAAGCAGTAAAGGAGAAGGGATTAGTTGATACTTTTTCTAGTCTTTTTAAAAGTTCTGTCAAGGACCTAAGATAATAAGAATCGGTCCACATCACGGTGGAGGATGGATGAACTTTTCAAGGTAACTAAGAGAGGCTGCCTACCCAACTCAGAGTGATTCCATTAGGCCAGAGGTGGGGACTTTTTTTTTGGTTCAGGGGCCACTGACCTACAGAAAAATCAGAGTCCCCACACAGGTAGGAAGCAAAAACAAAGACCACCACGCTTCACTGACCTGGCCCCAAGTGAGGAGAAATAAAAAAAAAAAACCCTAATGGATTTGACTCCCACCTGAGAAGCAGGGGAAAAAAACCTCACTCCCCTCAAGTACCAACCCTATGGGGGGGAAGGGAGGAGGTGGAGGTGCCAAGATTTACCCACAGGGCCAAAATGAGCTTTGATAAGAAATGTCATTGCTGCCACTCCAGCCAGCAGTAGCCCGTGTCTTTCATGGCTCCTGCCACTGAAGAACTCCCCAACAGGCCTGCAGAGGGCTTTCTCTTTCCCCTAGTGCCACCTCGTGGGGGATGAAAATGCTGAAAAAGGGACTGTTGAAAAAGTACAGCCGGATGTCAGTGTTGTCCTCCAGCCGTGGAGGGGAAGGGAGACAAGCAGAGTGCAAGTTTGCAGCTGAATCTGTAAGTCAATTCAAGGGTCAGGTGAAGTCAGGCTTTGTCCTGGTGTGAAAAGGAAAGAAATCTGCAGCGACTGGGGAGGAGGATGTACCAGCCACGTGACCATCCCCCCAGCCCGGAAAGGGCCAGGGCAACCTCCCCTTGCTCCACCTCTTCCCCTGACTCCCTCCCCTGAGCATCCTGGGGGGATTAGCAAAGCTAGGGGGTCAGTGCGAGCAAGGGGAGGTCCGGCCTCCCTGCCCTCAACAGCAGCAGCAGGGAAAGTGGAACCATGTGGCACCAGATCGCTCTGCTCCCCCAGCTGCATTACTCTGCTTCCCAGCTAATAGTGCAGGAGCAGTCCTGCCCCTTCCCCAAGCGACGCCCTGGGAGAGCAGAGCAAACTGGGGCAGTGTTGCTCCATTTCCCCCCAAACCTGACAGTGTGGGGGAACCAGATTCCTGCTGCGGGTACCAGTCCTCCCTCCCCCCTGCACTTGTCCCTCCAGCCACCCAGGGAGCCTGGCCCCGCTGGCAGGCCCTTTGCCCCCCTCCCCAGCATTTGGGGCACAAATGGCCCTTCATGCCGCCCCCCTGCAAGAAAGCAAAGTATCCTCAAGCCATTCCCTACCTATTACAATCACTTTGCATTAACTCCCCTTTCAGAGGATGGCCTGGAGCAAGGATTTGTTCCTCTATTACAGCATGCTTGCAGTGCCCACTAAAGCAATGCTATTCTATGTGACGCCATCTCTGCTACCACTCCCGTCACCGTGCTACCGCTGTGCAGGAGCAGATGTGCAGAAAGAGCGATCAGGTTCCCGCAGAGGGCAGGCTGAACAGCTCGCAGAGTTTGCTCACGGCCAGCCTGCATAGGTTTGACATACGGCCTGCATTTGAGCATCCTGTCTCAATCGACCTTCAGAATACCTAGCTGCCACATGCAGAGGGCACAGCCCAAGATATGATGTTGCGTTGTGAGGATTGGGACTGTTACAGTAGGTAACAAGCAGGCCCAGACCTGTCCCTGGACTTGAGCTCTTCAGCAGAGAAGCAGCTGACCTGCACTGAGTCGGTGTCCTGAAACAGCTACCGTTTCTAATTGACACCATAAAACAAGGGAAGAACTGCGGTGGCAGCAACAGCTAGAGTGAAACGGAGACAAGCAAATTAAATGTGATCTCAATCTATTCCCCTTGTGAGCTGGAGAGCAGAGACAGTCCAGGCAAGAGATTTAGGGGTAATCGGGGCAGTTATATTAAAACCATCTGTTACTAAATCTGCCAATTGTCGTACAAAGCAAAAGGGAAGGTGATAAAAGGTCCTGAGGCCTGGACAGGGTCAGATAGTCAGCTCCTCAAAGCAACCTCTCCCTGTGGTGCCCATCAGCTTCAGGAGGACTTATTACTTGATGGTTTTAAAACAAAAGCTTAAGCTTCCAGCCCTTCTTATGAAGGAAACCTTCTGAACATAACCTGAGAAGCTGTGGTCTTGTTTTTCTGACTAGCCTCAGTAAGGTCTCTGTTGACTAGAATGGAGCTATGCCTATTGACACAGGCAGCAGTTCCAACCCACATGCTCTTCATAGCCAGTGGGTGTTAACTCTGAACCCTAATCAAACCCCGGTAAGAGCCACTCGCCAGCCCCGCACTACGCACACGCCAGACGGCACTGTGCATACGCGAAGTGCCAGTGAATGGGGCGCTCGGAGTGACCGGCTGAAATCTACTCACCACAGCTGAGTAGATTCAGCGGTTGGTTGAGCCCTGCTAATGAGAGCACATTAAAATATCAACATTGACTTTTATTCAGACTTCAAAATTTTAGCATCTGCTTAGCTCAGACACTTCAAAGAAATAGCATCTTTTAAGGAGTCAATTGCTTCTTCAAGGACTGAAAGAATGCAGTACATGTGAAAGCGTTCCTACAAAGCCAGAAGAGACTTGTTTTTCCAGAAATTCGAAAATAAATAGGTTTTCCCTCAAAATGGTTTAAAAAACATCAATTTCTTTCCTTCTCCTTTTATTAATATCAATTCCTTCCCCAAACCACAAACATAATACAACAAACAAGAGGCCAGTGCTTGTAGGGCGCTGAAGACATTGTGCAGAAACCTGTAATCCTGTCTCAAAAGCCATTGTTTCACCATCTCTGGGTCCCATTTGATTAATCTGAAGCAATTAAAGAGCTTTGGCTAGGATCTGCTTAACTAGCATTAGATACACATCGCCTCTCCATTAAAAACAGTACAGGAATTAAGTGAGTTTAATTCAACCACTCTGGAGAGCAATAAAACAAGGAGAGATGCTCACATCAGGTGGTTGCAGCAGGATAGCACTTGTCTTTCCAAGTCTGTGGGGGCATAATGAATGCAACTTCTTCAAAGCCCCAGATCAGGCAGGTATTAAAGCACTTGAAGTTCATTTGAAGTTAATGCACATTACCCATGTGCTTTAAGTTAAACACCTGACTTAAGTGTTATGTAGATCATGATGGAGGTTGAGGCTATGTCTAGACTGGGGTGTTTTTGTGGAAAAACTATGCAAAATGCGCTCTGCATTTTGCGCTTCTTTTTCCAAAGAGGCTTTTCCACCATTTGGCCCCATCTAGACGGGGCCAAATGGCAGGAAAGCCTCCTCTTTCGGCAGAGCCCTTATGCCTTGTGAAACGAGGTACACAGGGCTCCCTGAAAGAGCACATTTGCTCTTCTGCTTTTTTTCCACAGAAGAGCAAATGCATTCCTTGGACATGGCAGGGTTTTTGCAGTTTACCTCTAGTATCCTGCAGTCTAGACATAGCCTGAGTAAGCACTGTCTTTACAGAGAAAGAATCAGTTGCTGAAATTTCATAAAATGATTTACAGTCAAGAAAAAAGTCAGGGAACAGGGAAGAAAGAGCAGGCTCTTAGAACGCCCCTCCCCCAAAGTGTCTTGGTAGTTAGGTAAAGCTGTAGCTTCCCAGTGAAAGGCAGTGAGTCATACCCCTTCATTGTGAAACCCAGGCCAGTCCACCTCTAAATTCCTATATACACCCTAGCACTGTAACTCACTGACTTCATACTAGGTTTTCTGTTTTGCTTTAAAAAAGGATCTGGAATACAACAGTAGATCAATGCTTTTAATAATTACATGTGCCTGAATTAAAAAGCCTAAAAGCCGCTACCCCAAACCCCAAGCTCCACAAAGGACTTACCTGGCCAAGAGAACTGCACTGTGCAAAGTAGGCCAGTGCTGGCCTATTGCCCCAATTCAGAAACACTTTTACATCCTTAAAGTCTGAAACATACTTAAGTACTTTGTTAAAGTAAGGCCTTTGTCTTGGTAAGTGCAGCATAATCATGTGCAACCACCTCTCTCGCCTACTGTCTTGAGCCTTTGAAGCAAAGTGACTAATGGGGGGGGGAAAATGGCAGAGATGAAGGATTTCCTCCACCAGTATCAAAGGATGGGAATCTTCATTTTCTGGGGCTGGCCAGGTAGAACTTGGACAAATGGAGATTCCATCTGAGGTACCAGTTTGGGATAGGGCCATCTGTTTGATCTGTGTGTCTCCAGTGCCAAGCACCAAAGGTCCTGGTCCACCACTGGGGAGCCCCAGGTGCTAAAAATTGTACTAAAAATACCAGTACCTCAGATAACATCTGCACTCACATAGCTGCAGCTCTCATCCAAGGGACTCTGAATGCTTTACAGACAGTAAGGGCTTGTGTACACTAGATGGTGGATTGACCTTGCAGTGATCGATGCAGGAACAGTCGGTTTATCACATCTGCTTAGCTGCGCTAAATCAACCTCCAAGCGCTGTCCTGTTGACTTCCGTACTCCACCAGGATGAGAAGAGGAGCCAGAGTCAACGGCAGTGTAGTCCTTTTGAACTTACCGTGTGAAAGACACCACAGTAAGTCCATCAACTTCAGCTATGTTATTTGTAGGTTAGATCGACCGGGGGGGGGGGGGGGGTGTTATGTAGACCAGGCCTAAGTCTCAGCATCTCTCAGAGGTAGATACATTATCACTGTCGCACAGACAGATAACAGGAACAGACAGAGTAGACTTCTTGCCCAACAAGTCACCTACATTGCTGAGAATAGAATCGAGTGACCAGGGCATGAATTTTTTGATTTTGGGGGGGGCATGGGCTAGTATTAGATAATAAATAGCTGTTGAATATCATTGAGTACCCTGTACAACTAAATTGGTCCACTTTTAATAAAGTGAAATAAACTGTTTCAAACCAGTTCCTTGATTTACTGATGCAATCCATGTTATTACATTTCTCCCTTCCACCACGCTGCCAGTTGTCTATGGGCGAGTGGTCTCCATTACCAGTCTTCTGCTCTAACCAGTAGGAGTAGGAGCCGCTTGGTACACAGATTAAGACAGCATTAAAAAAAAAAAACCAAAAAAAACCAAAACACCTTGAAACGACCAGCGTTATACAGATATTTATTGCTTTGCAGTTTCAGCGCTCTTATATTTGTATCTGGAGAGCAAGTTCTTTGCTCAATTCATAGCAGCAATTCCTCCATAGAAAATAAATGTTTAGGAAGACAATGATAATTATGAGCAAGTTTATCATACACACTTGTTTATACACGTTTTACCAGATCATAGTATTCCAGAAGTAAAATAAAAATTTGCAGTCACTCCAGGTGTGTCTGCAAGGCTACATAATTTCAGGACTGAGGTGCTACTGCTGATATGTGAACATCTGTAATGTGCCATGACACAAAGCTAAAAGGGCAAGTGCTATAGAGGGCAAGCAATCTGGATCTCTGCTCCACCTGATATATTATGGCTTTAAGAATACTTGGCATTTATACAGTGCATACCTGTGAGATAAGCAGATGTGGAAAGGGAGTCAGAGAGACCGTAAACTTGCCATGCAGCAGGATTAGAACCCAGCAGCTCCTTACTCCCAGTCCTGAGCTCAATCCATTAGATCATGCAGTTCTCCTATGATTCACTTATGTAGCTTTCTACAGCGGTAACTGATTTGCGAGTTCCAACCCACACAGCTACATTGGCTACAAGCAGCATCAGAACAACAGTCAGCCAGTCAACTCCCCTAATAATGCCCATTTTAGGTTTTAAATAAGTGAAACATTTCTCTCAGTTTCTCAGCTTCAAATGATATGTCAAGTAGACACAATGATCCAGCTTCACTTTGCTCTGAAGCGGTGAAAATCAGAAGCAATTGCTAAAGGAACAGGAGCTACTTCATTTCTTTCCTGAGGGAGAGCCCAGATCTTTTGAGAGGAAAGGATGGATATGTTTTTATACAAATTGATCAAGCTACTTTTCATTCTCAATGAATAGCAGGCTGACAGTCTCAGGTGTACTAATTTTCTTCAGCTAAGTCACCCTACTGTATGCTATTAAGCTAGAAGCTAATAAAATAACTATCTGGGAACATCAGAACCCGTTTCTCCTTCCTTGACAAGCTTTCACTTTTGTCAGCAGAGAGCAAGAGCACTTATGATACATAAAGGGCTTGTAAACATGAGACAAGCCACCTTTTATATTCCCCCACTAAAGCACTCCTTTCTCCTCTCTTCCTAGGAAATGAACAAGCATCACCAAGACTCTAGTCTATCTCCAGTGCAAAAAAGAAGTTTGCTTGCCTGATTTTTCTTTCCCCAATGGGTTTCTTCTGAAAATTTTGGAAGTAGGATCAAACATGTCAGTAAGCAGAGTAGGATGGGGTGGGTCCCCTCCACTGCCAAAGTGCGTGTTTCATTTGTGGTAAAATTTGCAGAGAACTGATGTCATGGAAGTCTTGAAGCTGAGAACACTTTCCATGTTGTCTACAGAGCACAAGCCACCCAATGTTGGCCAATTTCTGAGGTTAGAGAAGAAAAGCTGGTGCCAGATAAGGAAATACCTTTCTCCTCTGTGCTCATACCCAGCTTCACCATTTCCTAGCATGGGATTTTAACGGTGGTGAAATCCAAAGGATGGGCTGAGGCAGCGATGGGCAACACAGGTTCATGAGTAGGCTACATGAGCATCCCTCCATCTCAGTGGGGTGGCAAGATGGTTGTAACCAAGATAGTAAAATTACCCTATCCCAAGAGACCAACTGCACTTGCATTCCTAGAATTGTGCAACATCCATACAGATGGAGAATAAGTTGCCTCCCTTGTCAATCTCTTCATGGTTGGCCTGAGATTTTCCTGCCAGAATGCCAATGTGAATCAGGTCTGATGGGGAATAATATAGTCTAGAAAGAACAGGTGCTTAGACTGGTAAACTTCACCATATAATTTTAACCATAAAACACCTAATGACAAAGGCCCCTTCTCTCCTTAAATCATACATGGCACAGCCAGCTGTGGACTGTGAACTTGCTGAAGGCACCTGTTCATTCCAAGTAAAGTTCAAGTGCTTTCCTTACATCCAGCTGAAGCTATTCTCCTCGAGGTAGAGTTCAGACAGAAGGAAGGAAATTCAATCTCGTGACCTCTGAAGCATAGCATATCCTTGAAATAAAATCTTAGGACCACTTTGTAGGCATGCAACACACAGCACTGCCTTCATAGACAGAATGTCATACTGATATTACTTTGATGGCAAGACAAAGATAGTGGCAGAAGCGGTGTCATTACAGCATTGCCACTGTTCTGAACAGAGCACACATTCTCTCCGGACTTATCCCCTCAGTTTTGGTAACAGAAAGGAACGTGGACCTCATCTTAAATGCTGTCCTAGAGTTTGGCAGCTTGAAGATTTCCCTGCAGTGTCTGTCTGCCCCCACTTCCCTCTGCCTTCAAGGGAGGCACTTGACCACATGCTCCCACACTGGAGTTAACTGGACACACCAGATCATACCTCAGAGTGACTCCGCAATAATTACATTGCCCTGCTCTGCAGCACTTGATACCAGGATGATGGCTCTTAGAATCTGCCACACTTCTGCAGGCATCGAAACATCAAGATAAGCATCCACAGTGCTGCTGGGTGGATCTCTGAAGATTAAGCAGCTGTGCTCTCTGCTCAGGAATCATCTTCTGATGCAAGGTGAGTCCCCCCTATGATGCTGGCAGGAGGCAGGTGTACACTGGGCTTTGTCTAGAACTCCTCTCTTGGACATGAAGGTGTAGGTGTCTGCAAACTGAATGAGTCTGTCCCCCCTAGAGCTCTGGTTCATAGGCATGTGGCCCAAGGAGGGTTAGACATGATTTTTGTTTACCTGTGAAACTAGCCCTCTGTCCAGTAGCTGCCATCATGCCTAGAAAGAACTGAAGCCTTGAAAGGAGTATTTTCCCTTTAGTTGGATGGTCTGAAATCTCTTTTCTTCCGACTACAGAAGGGGAATCTTATGTGTTACAGTTCTCTGGTGGTTTCCCAAAGAATTTTCCACCTGCACATTTTGAAAATGTGATGAGATGTGTGGCTTAGACATGCCCTTCTCAGGAACATAACCATAGCTGTCTCTCAGGACTGAGGCACGAATGGAAGTTCACTTTCAAAGACACTTTATGCAGCACTGACTTCAGGTCTTGCATGCATATGGGTTTATTTCTGGACAGTCATTCCACAGTAGGCTCTCTTGGAAAGCAGACTGAAGAGAGGATACAGATCTCTTTTGTAACGAACTAGGAAACCTCGCTCCGTGGGAGGAGGAAAGAGAACAAAAATAAAATAAAAAAAAGCCTGCAGTTCACACCAGATTAAAGAAGAATCCCAATTAAGGGCTCTGCTTGAAGATGGAGTTTAGAGGTCTGCCCAGTTGCTCTGTAAGAAGTGGGTAGATCAACCAACCAATAGCCCATGTCTCTGTCTGGAGACCTATGCCAGCTGACAGTCTACATCTATCTCCAAAATGTGCACAAGGGAAATCCATACCTGGAATAACAATCCTGGTCATGAGGGAGAATCACTAGATTAGACACTCAGTAAAAATACCTGGCAGGAGATAATGAAAATCTTCTATCAGTTACCCAAAGACAGGTGAATCGGTTTATTAAGAGGAACAAACATTTTACACTTTCTGTTAAGGCTGGTTCCACTTCTTTGGGCTCATTTATTATGATGCAAGAATCACATTTAAGAGACAACTAATATCATGGCAGGAAAACTCTGCAAACCATTCTTGCCTTGTCCACAAAAAGAATCAAGACCACAGCATCTTCACCTATATTTGAACACCCTGGCTGAACTATGCAGTAACTCTCCTTAGCAGCTTCCATGAAGACATACAACTGCAACTAACACAGTTCTGATCCAATGGGGATAGAGCTCTGGTTTAAACATCTCTTTTAAAAAAAAAAGTAAAGCAGTATTAGGTTTTTTCCATTATAGTGTGTCCATGGCACATTGTGACAGCAGTTTGATTCAAGAACCTTTCATCATTACAATAGCTGACAAGAAAATGATTCCACAGATTCTATATTTTCTTAGTATTTTAGAATCATTTCTAATACTTAACAGGTTTTCATGACCCTTTTTCAAAGGTAGTTTAGAGGACTGTTTCATGTGATAAAATTTGGCACATCTAAAACATACATCTTGTGAATCACTGGTGTCCTATCATCTTGAAGAGTGATAAAAAAACCTAGACGGAATGCAACTGGTATGTCCAATTCTTACCGGTGTACCATAGTTATTCTGTCCAAAGTCTCAACAGTTTCACATAGTTTTGTTTCCCCATCCATTTCTACTGTTTGTTCTTCACCTAAAGTTCGGTCATTTGTGATACCACATTTAGTTGCTGTGGTAAATGACGGATGGGAGCAAACAGTATATGTATGAAACAAAGACCCAATTTTAGGTAAAAATAACCTAGGAGGAGAAGAATCAAGGACAAATATAAATTAGGAAATCTATTTAAATATTGTTTTGTAAAGTTTAACATGAAGATTTAGTCTTAGAGGGGTAGCAATGTTAGTCTGTAACTTTAAAAACAATGAGTAATCCTGTGGCACCTTAGAGACTAACCAAAATATACAATATCATGAGTTTTCGTTAGTCTCTAAGTTGCCACAGGAGTGACAGGCATATGAAGATTTAGACGATGTAGAAAAATTGATTCCATAGGATCAAATATTTTGTTTAGGGCTTATTAATATGGTTAATCTAGAATAAGGTTGAGTGTGAATTTTAAAGCATATTATCTGGTCTAGTTAGCACTCAATAACTATGTCCACACATGGAGTTTATTAGGAATAGCTATTCCAGAATGATTGCCAATAGAAATAAGCCCTTGATAGTAACTTTTATCCAAAGAGTATGCTATGCATAAAAGAAACAAGACGATTACTGACTTGTTTGTGGCTGAGTGAGAATACATTACATTTACCAGAGATAATTTTGAAGAAGGGTTTAAAAAAAAAAAATCACGTCAGAAAGAGGTGGGGGAGGGAAAGAAAGCACCAGATCTGGGGCTATCGAAAGAGGAGGACAATATTTAGAAACATGGAGATATGAACGGGGATGGAGAGGAGCAATGAAAGGAAGAAGGACCAGATCAAGTGCTGAAGTACAAGAAAGAAATTTAAAACTGGTAGCACAGAGGGACAGCAAGACAGTGAAATGATAGAAGCAGCAACATGAATGGGGAGAAGCAACAAGGTACATGTTGAATGGTTAATCAACCAAGGTAGCTGATGATATGATTTTGGAAAAGCATATCAACAGCAATGCAGAAATCAAGGCACAAGACAAGCAGCTCAAGGATGAGGATTTTTACTGAAATGTGAATAAGAAACTTACAGATATAGTATGTTGATAAGATGACCAGGGCTGTCCCTAGAAGGGTGCGGGGCCTGGGGCAACCCTCAGACAGTGTCCTAGGCCCACGGCAACCTCCCAATTGCAGGCACCGCCTTGCTCCATCCTTGCCACACCCCCTCCTCCAAGTCCCACCCCTTCTGGCCCCATTGCCAATGCCCACTCCCCTGCAAGCAATGCAACTCAGGGAATTAAGGGGGACCTGGTGTGGGGCGGTAGCAGGGGACAGCATATCCTCCCGCACTTACCACAGCAGTGGGAGCCGGAGCAACCCGGAACCCCGCTCCTTCCGTCCCCACCGCCCTATCCCAGCCTGCTGTGCCCTGCTTCACCAAGGCAGCATCAAGCAGAGAACCTTGGGCACTCAGTTACCTGCTGCCATGGTGAAGCAGGGTGCAGCAGGATGAGGTAGAGCAGGCTGCCAGGCCGCTCCAGATCCCACTACTGTGGTGAGTGAAGATGTCAAGGAGTGACTCACTACCACCCTGTCCCAGGACCCATGGTAATCCTCTAGGCCTAGAACGCATCCACAGAATGGTAGAGGCAGCTGCTGCGGGGCCCCCCAAAGTGCAGCATGTGTGGCAGCTGCCCCAAACCATCCTATGGATGGGACAATTCTGAAGGCAATATCTACAAGGTTTAACAAGAGAAAGCGGGGGGGGGGGGGGGGGAGCTGTTGGTCCAAGATAGCATCAAGACTAGATTGCTGTTGATACTTCCATCAAATAAAAAAGCAAGCAGTGGAGATAAAGAACATTCATCTTAGTTATATCTAATTTAAGGCCAGTGGCATTAGTCCAGGTGGAAATGGAATTAAGCAAAGTAGAAAGAATTATAGATACATGAAAAAAAAAAGGAAGAACACAAATGAATGTTACTGGATGACTGGGTCCGAGCAGCGTTATCGCACCTAGCAAATGAATTGGAAAACGTAGAATAGAGGACCCAGAACAGAGCCCTTTGGTCTGAGAGTGGATAAGAGACAGAGAAATGATTGTCCCAGGATACCCTAAAAAACAAAACTAGATACAAAAAATATTGCAGTGCAGAGTCAAAAAAACAGCTGAGGAAATGAAAAAAAGAACTGTCACCCATAGTGACAGAAGATGCTGAGAGGTCAAGAACAGAGGTAAAATCTTTGGCTGCGACCTCAAGCAAGGATTTAATAACTCTTACAAGAGCTCTCTCAATAAAGTGACCTAACAGAAAGCCAAACTGGAAAGGCTGAGTGAATTAAGGGCAAAGACAAAAATAAGATTTCTGCTCCAAGATTTTAGAAAGGAATGCAAGGAGAGGGAAGAATCAATAGGCATTTAAAAATGGGGTGGGGGGGGCGGGGAGGAGAGACACTGCTTAAAAGGATGAACAGAGCCTGAAATCAGAGAAGCCTTTTCAGTGGCCAAAGTCTGAGCTCAGAGAGTATGTGGTGGTTCTGGTAACAAAGCTCTGTTCATTACAAGTAGTTACAGTAATTCGCTCATTTTCATAGCAAGTTTTCAGAATCTTATTGCATTTGTTTTATTCCCACTACAGTATTCAGTGTTTAGATCCCATCTCAATTTCCATCTATACTATCACAGCCTGGATTTTAACTGGAAACTCAGCATCTTCTCCCATCAGATATTCAAGCCCTAATAGGTGCTTTATTTGAAATGTCTAGATAAGTTTCAAACAGCCCACCAAACAAAAGGCTGCTTTGAACATCCAGAAACTCCTGTTAAATGATTTGTGTTATCAGATGTATTCCTAATTATTAAAAAGCATACATAATTTTTAACAGCAAAGTTATATTCCTAAGGTTTTGCATAACCAGTAAATTCTAGGACTGACTTTTCAGTGCATTACGCTCAGGTTATAAAGCATTAAGAAAGTTGTTCTCCCGTCTCCTACTCCTTGTTTTAGCAGGGAGTTGCTGTGCACCATCAGATAACTGAAATCAATACAAGAGTACATGAGTGAAATGTATAGGCCTGGAATATAGATTCCAGCCAAAAGGGACAACTGTGATAATCTAGTCTGGCATCCTGTAAGAAATGGGCCAGAGACCAGTCCCAAAATAATTGCAAGAGCAGATTTTTAGAAAAACAGCTATTCTTGATTTTAAAATGGTTAACGATGGGGAATCCGCCACAAACCTTGGTCAATTTTTCTAGCGGTTAATTATATTTACTGTTAAAAAGTGTACAATTTATTTCCAGTCTAGTTTCAAGTTCCAGCCATTGGATCATGTTTTACCTTTCTCTGATAAGCTGAAGAGCCCATTATTAAATATTTGTTACTCAGACTGTAATTAAGTCATTCAACTTTCTCTTTGTTAAAACTAAATAAATAAAATTCTTGGAGTCTACCACTAAGGTACATTTTAAGGATATGAATGGGTAACTGGTTACCTGGTAAGCACCACCCTAACCGGGTATGGTGAAGGAGCCCCATGGGGGTTGGGAGCTATCCCCCCACGGGGGGGGGGGGGGGAGAAGGGAGGGAGGGAAAGGCGGGAGCAGGAGCCCCACACATGGGGAGCTGGGAGCAGAAGCTAAACTCCCTGAATACGTGGGGAGGGGGATCCTACTTAATCGGTTAACTGGTTAAACCTTAGTGATTTCACAGCCCCAGTACATTTTCTAATCTTTAATCATTTTTGGGTCTCCTCTCTGAACCCTCTCCAATTTATCACCGTCTTTCTATGATTGTTGGCACCAGGAGTAGACATAATTCCAGCAGATGTCACACCAATGCCAAATAGAAAGGTAAAAATTACATCTCTACTCCCACTCAAGATACCCATTTATGCATCCCAGGACTGCATTAGCTCTTTTGGTCACTGCAACACTTTGGGAGCTCATGTTCTGGTGATTATCCAGCATGACACCCAAATCTTTTTCAAAGTCACTGCTTCCATGGATAGTCGCCTCATCCTGCATGACTGACATTCTTTGTTCCTACATATATACATTTACAATCCACCATATTCAAATGCTTGTTTGCTTGGACCCAGCTTACCATGATCCAGATCACTCTGAATCAGTGACTGGTCCTTTTCACTATTTACCCCTCCCCCAATTTTTAGGTCAGACACCAGATCAGATGATATAATGGTCATGTCTACTGTTTGACTCAAGGCATTTGCCCGTAGTTTCTGGTTAACAGTTTATATACTACACAGGTTTGAGGCTATTCTTCAATGATTTAGATATGAGGAAGGGAACACTGGTTTGCTGGGACTTAACATTATTATAAACATAAAATTAATGCTAAGTACATCTCTGAGATTCAATTCAACTGGAATTAGAGGGAGTACCATTCATATACTATCCAGAAAGAATCACTAAGATTTGTGGTCCCATCAGAACTGCTAGAGAGGTAGCATCTCAGGTTTCAATAGAGAGAACTTCAAAGGCGCTTAGATACAGTACAACTGTGCTAGGTACAACTTATTTTTCAAATCTGACAAGAAAAGTACAGCCTCACATTTCACTGTTCTACTATGTGGCAAATGGGTGAAACGAAATATAAAAGACTGAAGTATGATTTCTTGTGTTTCATAAAGCAATGCCAAGTCAGAAAGTTATTGGCTAGACTACATTAACTGCTGATTGGCAGAGTAGGGAGTTCAAACCCTGACTTAAAAACGGTGTTTTTTTTCTTCCTTTTTTGAAGGGGAGAGAAGAGGGAGAGAGATCTTAAAGTGCTTATTTAGACATAACAGACCACCCCAACCTTTCAGTCTTTGTTCAAGAACCAGGTTTAGACAACATAGGTACTGCAGCTCAGGACTGGAGTGCATTTACAGAGCTGTGCCTGCCACAGCAGGAAACGAATGATTAACGCCACTGCTGTTGTCCCTCTTTTGCATGAGCTCTTGATTCTCTTACACATTAAGATACAAGAGTTTTTATTCTTTGCCAGACTTTAAATTATTATGAACTAATAATGTAATTTGTTGGTTTCGCTAGAAACGGATTTCTCTTGCAATTGAGACATTTAGCATTGGTCACTCAATTTAGATTGCATGCTGAGTTGCATACTCTTTAAATGTGAGGTGACTGTTTTAATCCACAACCAAGCACACTGATTTTGCCCCTCAACCTAATTAATTTAGCCTGTTAAGAAGCCTCCTGTCCTGCTTTGGGATTCTTCTCATTTCCCTCATCTTTCAAAGGCAAACTCTTGCTGAATTTGCCTTCAGCATCGCTAGCCCTTCTCCATTAAAGGGGATGGTCTGGCAGCTGGCTCAAGATGCAACAACCTGACCAACTTGCATCTATTCCCTTCTCTTGTTATGGTCAAAGGAAGGGAAACTGCTACAAAACCACAGTACTTCACAACAATGCTAAGTAGCAAGAGCTGTAGCTGCAATTCATGCTGCGTTAAATATACTAAGGCTCAGCCAAGTCAATGTGCTAAATGAACAAGCAAGACATTCTCGCCTCGGATAAATATCTGGTTTATATGACGCGTAAACACCTGCTGATAATCCACTTTGGGCCTCCGCTTTTTCCGTGGTTGGCCTTTTGCATTAGCACCCCCTGCACTAGTGCCCTGCATCTGAGTAGTCCCACTCAGTAGGTCAGCCTTATTCCTGACTGTCAGATGCAAGTCATCATTCGTTGTCTTCGTTTCTCCAGCTCCACCCAAAAATGTCTGCACCCCACACTCGTCCTCTCCTCTGCCCCGTCCTGACCCAGCTTTCCGTCCAAGGGTCTTTGATTCATTTGTCAGGGCTGGCTCCTCTGTTGCGGTCCTAGAGTCAGCTCCCTTCTTTATCAAGGATTCCTGCAGTTTGAGTCTGTCAAACAGCTGCAAGGGAACAGTCAGGCAAACGATGACATTCATAAATGTAGGCGTCTCATTCTCCTCTTAAATGAAGCACTGAGTACCTGGCTCAGAATCGGCAACCAGCGCACACGATTGATGGAGAATTTTATCATCAACCAATATTAGACTTTTTCCAGGGGCAAACCAAGAACTAAGGTGAACAGGGGTGTCACACATGCAGATGTGCCAGAGGGAGTATACCAGAGTGCCTGTGGCATCTCATGACTAATAGGGAGTTTAGTTTTTTAGGGGCGATACTGTTGTGGAGGCAATATTCAACACTAGGGCAGGGAAGACAAGAGTCAGCATGTCTTTCAGTGACTTCCAATCCATCCTCTACCCCCAAAACAACCAGATTGTTCTAAAGTAATCCCCAAGCTCTCCTCCTTAGCCAGGAGACAAACAGCTGTGATGCAGAGCCTCAATATTCCAGGACTTCATGCAGGGAGAAAAATTGATCCTGGGTGCCCCATAGACTTATTATAGGCACACCGGAAGAGAGCTGTTTTGGGAGGTGAGTGACCAAAACCAATAGTAACTATTCATAAAAATGGCTAGGATAACTCTTTAAATATTAATTCTGCTAACTAATCTGAAAATGAAAAGGTGCTGAAGTTGGAAGAGAAATTATTACGCTGGCATTATGTCCACATTACACATAATTCACACATGAAACAGACACTGGGTTGCTTGGCAGGTCCAATTTCTAGTCAAGGGGTTTCTTAATGGAAAACACAGCCCTGTATGGATGGGCTTAAAAGGAACATGGGCAACTTAAAACATTTTTTTAACTGACAGATTTAAAAGACAGGGAGAAAACAGTGTGTGTGTGGGGGGGGGGGAGGGAATCATGCAAAAACCCAATTTAAATAATATGTCCTGAATTTAAAAACAAATACCCTATAATAAGTTTGTTCAAGGATTTCTCTACTCCTCTGACAATGTTTAGAAAGGTCTTCTGAGCAGGCCCAAAGCAACATTAAACATTCATGGGGCTCTGCTGTCCCTCCCTTGCTATTCATGTGTCTGTCTGTTGCCTCTTCAGTTGCAGCTAAGCTATAACAAACGCCACCTCTTGGAGCTTGGGAAAATAGCAAGTACCTGATCTGGGGAACAGGATATGAGAGGGGCAGTTTCCATGGTATTGCAATTGACTGACATTTAAATGACTACCAAATGAACAGTGAAACTGACTATAAACAGTGCTATCAAATGCATGAAATAAACTGAAAAAATAGTTTCTCCTCTGAACTCTTTCCGTTCTAATAATCTTTGAGGTTACCTGTAAAAATAACTACTACAGTTTCAGATGGAAATGTTACCTTTTTAACTGCCACAAAAATAAGGCAAAGAAAGTCTGTTAAGCTATTAGAAAGCTATTTACCCTGGTAAGGGTCAGCTGAGGTTCATTGTAGAATGCTTTGCCCAGTACAGGTTTTCTGTATGTCTCATCTACATCTGTCAGGGCCTGAAAGAAGACAGAAAGGGAAAAGTTCAACAAAGTTCTAAACACTCTGACCTTCACAACAGCTTTGTACCATAGCTTATAAAGCAATCAAAGAGTAAACTGTCTGAAGGACAATTTAAGAAGAAGCACTGCATAGGAGTTTGTTTCTTTATACCCAAGACACTGTTATACAGATTGTGACAGACCCAAACCAGCAGCCTGCTGCACTCTGGTGAAAAGAAGGCATACAGGGCACAGGATAAGTAATTTTCTCTTTCCAAAGTAAATTCCTAGAGGAGCTGTGGCCAACCCGAGGCCACAAGCTGCATGCGGTTCTTCTGCCTCCACCCCGGGTGCAGCTCACGAAGCCTCCTCTCCCCCCATGGATCGTAAGCCGCCCTCGCGCCCCCAAAAACAGCCCTCTCCTCCAGGCTCCCTGTGCTGACCTGGGCAGGAGAGCTGTCCAGCGCGGCCATGGAAGATGTAGAATTAAAAATGGCGTTGGGAGCCCGCTGTGGCCAAAAAGCCTGAAAATGTGTTTAAATGCGTTTTTTTAAAGGGGCAGAGCTGCTTTTTTTTGCTTGACAACTTTGCCCTGGCTCTTCGCACTGGATCCACTGCTATCTTGGCTCTTTGCCCAGAATGAGTTGGTCACCCATCCTAGAGTCTGCTGCCACGAAAAGACGACAGGCAAACACCTGGAACTAGTTAATTAGCTCGTTCCCTCAAGCAAGTCATTAAGCACCTGCAGCCAATTAATGGGGAGGAGGAGCTGCTTTAAAAAAGTTTCCTCCAGATAGGGAGAGGGGGAAGACAAAGAGTGATGGACTGGAAGGAGGAAGGGCAGAACAACAAGCAGCAGCAGCAGCAGCTGTGTATGAGCTGTGGACTGGCTAGCAGGTACCAGAGGGAGACACTCGGAGAGGTCATTTGGGGAGTGGCCCAGGGAAAAAGCTGCCCAGTTCAGAAATGAAAATAATACTGACTGTTGCTGCTACCTTAGGCTATGTCTACACAGAGGTGTTACTTCAGAATAACTAATGTTATTCCAAAATTACAAAGACCATGTCTACACTACAAGCAGTTATTGCGACAATGTCAAAATAATGCTGAGCTGCAGGACTTACTCCGACTCCTGTAACCCTCATTGTACGAGGAGTAAGGGAAGTCGGAGGAAGAGTGTTCTCTCAGACTTCCTGCTGTGTAGGCAGTGCCAAAAGCCGAAATAAGCTATTTCGACTTAAGCTACTCAATTAACATAGCTCAAGTTGCGTAGCTTATTTTGGCTTTTGCCTTGCTGTGTAGATGTGCCCTTAGGGTCCCTAGGCTGGAACCTGGAGTAGTGGGTGGGCCTGGGTTCCCCCCCAAACTTCCCCCATGCCAACACAGAGACTGCCCTGAGAGGGGAGACCAGGACTATTGAGGGGTTTTCACCCCCTAAACCATGAACTAGCCCATGGTGAGTATGACTAAATGAGCTGTGGACTCTGCCTCTTGTAAAGAGAAAGGGATTGTGTGAAGGGCCACAGAAAATCTCTGAGGCTAATATTATCCGCCTTATGATGTATAAAAGCAAAGAACCTGTAGGGCCCAGCAGCTGTTCCTACATTACTTCCAAATCTTTCCCATCATCCTCACAGAAATCAAAAGGATTTGTGATTTCTATCTCAATATAACAGTGAGTTATATTGGGTTCATGATCTGCAATACCACACTCCTGCTTCCTCCAAATTTGCCAGTTTAATCCTTCTCCCAGTTAGGATGCTTCCTGTGCAGAGGCTGTAAGTCAAAGAGTAATACAATAATTACCATATTCCAGAATTTGTCAAATGCAACCAAAAATCCCGTGCAAACTCCACGCAGTCCCTTGAACGTTCGGATATGTACATTGACTTTTATACCATCTCTGACACAACGATGTAGCTCGCCAAGAGGGCTGCCTTCATGAACTAGAGCAAATATAAAACACCATCAGTGAAATACATACATTTCATACACAACAACAAAACAGAGGGCTTGATTCTTTCTAGAAGAACAGGAACACCTGCATGGAGGTTTATTTGATAGAAAAATGTAATGGAAGTCACAAATTGTTACAATATACTACATTAAGACAACTAATTCCCAGTGCAAGGAACCTCCACTTTAAGTGGGATAATAGCTTGTGGTTTATGATGGTTTCAGTGCATGTAACAGATAGACAAAACAGCCTGACCAAGTGAGGACAGGAAAAAATTTTGCTGTGTCTGAAAAACAGGCACTTAATCTGAGGCTATGTCTACACTACAGGGTTTTTGCACAAAAACCCACGGGGCGTCCACATCTCAAGCACGTTTTTGCGCAAGAAAATCTACAGTCAATCGACAGAACAGAGGGCTTTTTGCGGTGTAGGTATACCTCCTTCTACAAGGTATAACTCCTAAGAACATAAGAGTTCTTGTGCAAAAAGGTCTGTGTGGATGCTCAACAGGGATTTCTTGTACAAAAAGAGCCTATCACAAAAAGCACAGGTGCTCGGATGGCCATTCTGTGAATGGTAATCAGAACTTTCTTGCGCAAGTGTCCATGCAGTGTGGACACTCTTTTGCGCAAAAGCACATCACTTCTGAGATGTGGACACACTTTTGCGCAAGAAGATTTTGCGGCAGATCTCTTCCGCAAAAAGCTTCTTGCGCAAAACCCCTGCAGTGTAAACAAAGCCTGAATATTCAGATAAAAGGAGTTTACAAGGAATAATGTATAGGCCAAAAACCCTATTCCTGCCTAGAATGGTCAGGGTACACGTTCCATGTAGAAACAAGTAATGATTAAGTCCCAAGAAGTTATCTAACTTGTGTTGGTGAAAATTAGCCCTCCTGCAGGAACGCTGCTTCTCTTTGAAAGGAAACAGTGGATCACTGGAAGATCTTTGACCAACTAGGTTGAATCACTGTGTAATTTACCTACAGCTTCTTGTTTCAGCTGAGCCTTAGTGGCTAGCAACCACTAATGCAGTACTCTTCCCAGCAACATAGATCATCACAGTCACCTGCACTATCACTGGTGAAGCTATATCAATGGTGAATTACAGGGGTCAAGTTTGCTAGCACAGATGTAGTCGTGAATTAGCCCTGCAATTTCTATTAACATTCACAGGGAAACTGCACAACTCAAAACCTCAAAAGACTGCATATTTATTAATAAGAATATTACTTGTAGCTTCTTATAAACGTTGTCCCCAATACTGTGAACATTTTAGTCTTTATTTTAAAAAGTTAGCCCAGTTCTGTATTTATGCCCCTAGAACATACAGTTACTGATCAAGACATAACAGCGTGTAACAAACACATGCTGTGATAATAATTTAACAGCTAGCTGCACAGGATGAAATCTGATGCCTGGCATAAAAGTAGTAATTTTCAAATGCACAGTAGCTGCTTTTCCCAGATTAGTCACCTTAACAAAATCAAAGGGGATAAAGTAATGAACAAAGGAATGGGGGCTAAAGTCACATGACAGATCAGAGACCCACTTTCAGTCAGCAATGTATTTGAATTATGCCTTTTCCCACCTCAAGCAAGTTGTCCAAGTTTACTCCACAGCATCCAATCACCCACCAGTTCTCCCCAAACTTCACCAGCCAACTCTTCCTAGCCAACTCCACATTTTAATCTTACCTAATAAGTTCCACTACCTCGTTCTCCCCCCAGTTGTTGCCCCACTCAGTACTCTTAAGCACTCCAGTATCCCAGCAAGCTCCTTTGCCCCCCCCCAAAAAATTCCCCCACAGAATGCCACTAACTCACTCCCTGTCTCTGCAACCTACTTTCCGACTCCCTACCCCTGCCAGTAGGGCCACAGATCCCCTTTCCTTCTCAGCCATCCAATCCCCCACAGCTCCTCCACCTCCACAGCCTCTATTCCCCCAGCTCGTCTACCCCACCTCATATCCCCCCACCAACTGCCCCTAACCCCAGCTAGAATCACTCCACAGATCCCTACCCCATTCAAAACCTCATAGCTTCTGCTCACCCCATCCCTCCATTCCCATGCCCCCTCACCACCCATCCCAGCTATTATCTCTATACTACATCCACCCTTTCCCTCCACACCCCTTCCACCACTGCTCCAATGCCACCTCACAAGTCCTGCCACCCCCCAGCCAATAGCCACCTCACCCCTCCCAAGCCAGTATCTGCCCAGCACCCCCAAGCTATAACCCCCAGCCCTCATCCAGGCCCACACTCACAGACCCTTTCTCTTCACGCCATCCAACACTCCCCAAATTCCTCTTCACCCCCCTGCACTGCCACCCCCCCATAACTCACCCGCCACTGCCACCATCCCTGTTCCCCCTACCCTACTGCTCCCTTACCCCATTGTCCCACAGCCAGCTCCTCAATTCCCCTTCCCTCATCCCCCCACAGTAAGCACCCCACAACCTTTCCCCCAAATCCATCCACCCCAATTCCCCTTTACCCTTTCCACTACCAGCACCCCACAGCCTTCCCCCATACTACTGCTCTCTCTACACCCCCCCCACACCATCCAACCCCCCCATACCAAGAGCCCCTTCCCCCTCCCCCTACAGCCAGCCCCCCATTCCCCTCACCCCCCCAGCCAGCCCCCTTTAGCCCCTCCCCCGTCTCCCACAGCCAGCCCCCCATTCCCCTCCCCCGCCCCCCCAGCCAGCCCCCTTTAGCCCCTCCCCCTTCTCCCCCAGCCAGCCCCCCTATTCCCCTCCCCCTCCTCCCCCAGCCAGCCCCCCATTCCCCTCACCCGCCCCCCCTCAGCCCCCTTTAGCCCCTCCCCCTTCTCCCACAGCCAGCCCCCCATTCCCTTCACCCGCCCCCCCCTTCTCCCCCAGCCAGCCCCCCATTCTCCTTCCCCGCCCCCCCAGCCAGCCCCCTTTAGCCCCTCCCCCTTCTCCCGCAGCCAGCCCCCCATTCCCCTCACCCCCCCCCCCAGCCGGCCCCCTTTAGCCCCTCCCCCTTCTCCCGCAGCCAGCCCCCCCATTCCCCTCCCCCGCCCCCCCAGCCAGCCCCCTTTAGCCCCTCCCCCTTCTCCCGCAGCCAGCCCCCCCATTCCCCTCCCCCGCCCCCCCAGCCAGCCCCCTTTAGCCCCTCCCCCTTCTCCCCCAGCCAGCCCCCCATTCCCCTCACCCGCCCCCCCCAGCCGGCCCCCTTTAGCCCCTCCCCCTTCTCCCGCAGCCAGCCCCCCCACTCCCCTCAAGACACCCCCATTCCCCCCCCCTTACGCGGCATCCTGGTGAGCACGTTGCGCGGGGCGCGGCGGCGGCCGCGGGCGGGCTCGCGCTCGGGCTCGCGGCGCACCACGAGGCTGCGGAGGCGCGCCAGGCGCTCGGGGTCGGCCGGCGGGCGGCGGGCGCTGCGGCGGGCGGCGGGGGCGGCGCGGCGGGCGGCCGGGCGGCGCAGGCCGCGCTGGAAGCTCTCGTACTCGGCCAGGTTGTTGAAGCAGGGCGCGGCGGGGCAGGGCAGCGGCGTGCGGGCCGAGTAGAGCGCCAGCAGCGGGTCGAAGCGCGGCGAGCGCACGTCCAGGCGGCTGGGGCTGGGCGAGCGCCCGCGCTCGGGCTCGGGCTCGGGCTCGGCCGGCCGCCGCCGCGCGCCGCCCGCCTCCATGCTGCGCTCGCGCCGGGCCGTTGGGCGCGCGCGCCGCCGCGGGCCGCCGCTAGGGGCCGCCCCTAGCTAAGCAGGGTCCGGCCCGCACCGCGCCCGGATGGGAGACCGCGCTGCGACGGGCGGGGCGGGCAGCCGCTGGCCGAGCCCTTCACCAGCCCGCGCCGGCCGTCAGCTGTTCATTTATCGAGCCCGGCGCAGCCACGGGGGTCTGCTGTACATCTGCGCACGTGCCCTTTGTATCTAAAACCCAACCAGTCCGCTGGCATCCGCTTTCCAGGCGCGGGTCAGATACACACGTTGTGTGCAGCCGTGCGTATCCCCACTTTGTGTCTGTGCACACACATTTTGTATCCAGAGCCCTGCAAATCCGCGGATAGCCACTTTATAGCCGGGTCTCTGCATCCACGGATGTCAGCGCGGACATCCATCCGTGGCTCATTTTTGCGGCTACAGATGCGGACAAGGCTCTCTTTATTTGCCCTACACAGTGGTTTTCAGCCAGAGGTACGTGCACTGCTGGGGGCATACCTCCCGGAGGTCTCAGATTTACAGCAGGCTGGGTAAATGTCCTTTATGTCAATACAGATTAAAATGGTTTAGCAGCACCTTAGAGACTAACAAAACATGTGGATGGTATCATGAGCTTTCATGGGTACAACCCACTTCTTCGGATGAATGGAATATTAAAAGTCCTGATCCAAAAATAAATAGCGGGGGAGGAAGGGAAAAAATAGTGAGAGGCTACATCTAGACTGGCATGATTTTGCGCAAATGCTTTTAACAGAAAAGTTTTCCATTAAAAGTATTTGCGCAAGAGAGCGTCTAGATTGGCCACGGACGCTTTTGTGCAAGAAAGCCCCAATCGCCATTTTAGCCATCGGGGCTTTTTTGTGCAAAACAAAACGGAGCTGTCTACACTGGCCCTTTTGCGCAAAAGCTTTTGCGCAAAAGGACTTTTGCCCGAACGGGAGCGTCAAAGTATTTGCGCAAGAAGCACTGATTTCTTACATTAGAACGTCAGTGCTCTTGCGCAAATTCAAGCGGCCAGTGTAGACAGCTGGCTAGTTTTTGCACAAAAGCCGCTGCTTTTGCGGAAAAACTGGCCAGTCTAGACACAGCCAGAGTGTTCAAGTTACAAGAAGCTGATAGAGGAGGTGCAAATTGTTCTTAAGTACCCATTGTTTAGTTGATTAAGTCATTGGGATATGGAAGGTGGTGTGCTAGCCAGGTAATGTCTTTACTCATACCTTTGTGATGGCTCCCAAACTTGTAAATGAAGTTAAGTTCCAAGGCTTATACCATCTACATGTTTTGTTAGTCTTTAAGGTGCTGCCAGACTATTCCTTGTTTTTCCAGTTACAGACTAACTAGCTCCCCCCTGAAGCTTTTGAACAAATTAAAATGTCATCCCGCTGACTTGTTTCTACAGCTCTAGAATCCATACATTGGAATGTAAGCACAATAGTTATAGGCCAAGTATGTGGTGAAAATGAGAAAGTTGGTGATTGTTCAGTAATTGTTTGCTGGGATGTTTTTATTGTTTTTGTCTGATTTTGTGAGCAAGTAGTTTGTGAGGTGAAACTTGGGGGTACGGTATGAAAAACAAATCAGCTTCCTGAAAGGGGTACAGTAGTTGGGAAAGGTGGAGAGCTACTGCCCTAATTCTTTCCATACAGATGAGCTTTGCTGGGTCCTCTCTCTGGATTTCAGGTCCACCAGCACTCAGATTAAAGATGCTCTGGTTTTAATAGGGCTTCTCTAAGTGCTGCACCTTTAATTTCTCATACCAAAACCTCTCTCTGCATTACAGCACCTATGGCTCTGCCTGTGTAAAACACCAAGTCCCTCGCCCCAGGACCTTTCAATCTAAGGCAACACAGGTCATGTACTGGCTCTTCATGTAGGTGAATTATTTTTCCTTTGAAGAGGACATATTGCATGTATCTTCTCAAAGGAAAGTGACAAACTTTCAGGCTCTGGAGCCTATTCTAGTCACTGTTCAGAGACTGCACCACCTGCTATTAAACTCCATATCTAGTTCCCAAAGGTCAAACGCTTCATTTTATGGCAGTACAACAAAACTGAAGAAAGTCCCCTGAACAACTTCAAGAGGAAGTGTCCATTTCTTAACTGGGTCACAACCAAATTTTACCTCCACTCAAGAGGCACGGTGTGAACACAGTCCTGAGCCCATGGCCCATACCACTTCTAAGTCCATTCACTTGTTTTATTTCCTCTCGTTCTGAATACTAAACTTTAGAGAGAGAGGGTCTGCTTTTCAGAGGTGCTCAGCACCATTAACTCCCACTGGAAGTAATCTGTTCAGCACCACTCAAAACAATGTGACCCCAAATTAAATACAACCCTCAGCTACAGCTGGCAGTTTCCATCCATCTGTGAAAGGAGAATATGTACTTATTCTGAGGACTTGGTTAATGACTGTCAGGGCTGGCAATAGATTTTGCTGGGCCCAGGGCAGTGTGTGTGCGGGGGGGGGGGGGGGGGGAAGGGAAGAGAGAGGCAGTTGGCTCTGGACCCTCAGAAGGGGCAGGGCTAGAGGCAGCCAACCCTCAGCACCACCCCTCAGTATCCACCAGACCACACCACATGGGGCTTCACCAGCAATTTAAAGGACTTGGGACTCAAGCCATAACTGCTGTCACCCTAGCTGGGGCAGCAGCCCACTGCCATGGGCCTTTTTAAGTTGCCAGGCCACAGCGCAGCTGCCCTCTTTACTGCATTGGCAGCCTTGATTATAAAGTGCTTTGAAGCTACAAAGCTCCATGTGGGTGATAAGCATTATCAACCGGAACCACATTCTCAACAAATTATCTTTCCCCTTTATTCCAGAGTGAAAAATCTAAATGGTACTATCTTTTGTTCAAGATTAAACCATCATATGAAAAGAGCCCTCCAGCACTTCCTTGCTGGATACTCACATGAGAGACACTGGAATGCAACAGTGTGTATATCAAAGACCAAAAAAAAGGTGCAGAGGAGCTCAGATGCTAGGAAGTCTCTAAATAATGTTGCTACAATGATTCAGAATGAAAGATGTGCTGCCTACCCCACAATCCCCAAGTCTGCCATTTCCTATTAGTTGCTTGATGATCATGTATCCATACTACACATTAAGAAAATGAGATCATATACACTATCTTTTAAGTGCTTATTATCCAGCTGGCTTGACTGTATTATTTTCTTTAGGCCTAGACCTATCACATTAACAGCAGTGGGGACAGAGGGAAATGGCCACAGTAGTAAGACATTTTGATTCTGTAAACTTTTATTAGAGCTTTCCAAACAGGTATTTGAATAAATAGTTTAAAAAAAATTGTACTGGGGTAAAGCAGCTCCCTTCTTGGGGAAAGAAGAAGAGAAGTGGCTTGAATGTTAATTATGAGTGTCAACCTTCTTTAGTTGCTGGAGTTGCTCTTTGCTTTCGTTGTCTGGGCCCGGGCCCAGCCCCAGCCTGGGAAGCGTGAACAATCCCTTACCAAGCACTAGTCAACACCGTTTTACCAGACCTAAAGAGCTTGTGTGTAAGCTTAAAAGCTTTTTCACCAATGGCAGTTGGTTCAATACAAGATACTCTGTCCCTATCTTAAAACAAAAGACAGAACGATGTAGCACTTTAAAGACTAACAGATGGTTTATTAGGTGATGAGCTTTCATGGGCCAGACCCACTTCCTCAGATCAAATTGTGGAAGAAAATTGGCACGACCATATATACCAAAGTGATACAATCAAAAAAAGTGAACACAGAGAAAATTGACAAATCAAATTTTAGAACAGAGTGGGGGTGAGGGGGGAAGGTTAGTGTCTGTGAGATAATGACATTTGGGGTGATAACTGGGGAAGCTATCTTTGTAATGGGTGAGATAATTAGCATCTTTGTTGAGACCCATACATAAAGTGTCAAATTTAAGCATGAATGACAATTCTGAAGCTTCTCTTTAAAGAACTTCTGTTCATCCAGAAATATAATTTATGCCCTCATGTGCCTAAAGTGTCCCTCTGCTATGTACATTGGACAAACTTCTCAGACACTTCGCCAAAGAATCAATGCACATAAAACAGACATCAGGCTCTCTCACAGAGAGAAAGCTGTTGCTTGCCATTTCAGCCAGACTGACCATTCTCTCAATGGCCTTAAAACTTGCATATTGCTTCAGAGAGATTTTAACTCCAGACTTCAAAGAGATGCTTCAGAATTGCCATTCATGCTTAAATTTGACATTTTATGTATGGGTCTCAACAAAGATGCTAATTATCTCACCCATTACAAAGATAGCTTCCCCAATTATCACCCCAAATGTCATTATCTCACAGACACTAACCTTCCCCCCTCACCCCCACTCTGTTCTAAAATTTGATTTGTCAATTTTCTCTGTGTTCACTTTTTTTTAATTGTATCACTTTGATATATATGGTCGTGCCAATTTTCTTCCACAAATTGATCTGAGGAAGTGGGTCTGGCCTACGAAAGCTCATCACCTAATAAACCATCTTGTTAGTCTTTAAAGTGCTACATAGTTCTGTCTTTTGTTTTAGCTAGACCAGACTAACACAGCTGCCTCTCTGTCCCTATCTTGTCTCTCTGACCAGTTAGTGTGTCATCTTGAAACCAGTAGAGGTAAAACGAGACTGTTTCTAGTGTGGATTCTTGTACATCAGCACTCTGATATAAGCACATGTATAGCTTATTCCCCTAAATATACTGGTATAATTGTGTCCACACTAGGGACTATACTGATTTAACTACTTAAATATTCCTCTAACCAAAACAGTTAAATCAGCACAAATCCTGTGTGTGGGTCAGGACACCAACTTCCTTCAGGTACACACACACCCTGGTAATTTCCCACTAGCCACTCCATGACACATCTGTGCCTCTTCCTGTAGCAGAAACAGTCATCGATCAAATACGAGTAACATAAGCTGACTGTAAGCAATAAGATCTTTTCTCTTTCTGTGCTGCTGGTTTCCCTAATCCTGGCCAGCAGGATGCAGAGGGTTTCCCAGTGAGCATAACAATGAGACCATGACCTACTACACATACCTCCTACTGTGATAGGGAACTTTATTACAACATTTGGCCATTTGACCTTCACTAATAACTAATAAACCCACAGTGATGATAAAGTCTGAAGAATAAACATGGGAGTAGAAGGGGAGAATTACATTTCTGCAGCTTTAAAAAAAGTACAAAAGTAATTTACACGAGAAAAACCCTTTAAAATTTGTTTAAGAAAATAGCTCAGCAATTTGTTGTATGTTCAGTATGAGCCTGAGATGTCAACTTCTAGAGAATTTTTTAACTAAGCTTCCTCATCTGGAACTTAATTCAAAGCATTATTCCAACTTTCCTTGTCTGTTTCAGAGATTAAAGCAAAGCTAAAGAAATAATCTTTCTGCTGTTTTGAATTGGTCCAAAGAGTAGATAGATTTAGGTAACCCTATAAAGCACCTTGTGACTTTAATGTGAAAGATGCTACATAAATGCATGATGCTCTTTTAATCGATGCAAATATGCATTTACAAAGGTTAATTCTGTCATTTTTATAAAAGTTCTTGCCCTTACATGATTTTAGCTTCTGCAGGCAGACACAGCTGCATGACAGGCAAGGACACCATTTCTAAGATATTATGGCTCAATGTGGATGCTGAATTACAAAGTTAAATTATCCCAGCCCCACCTCACGCTCCTCATTTCCCAGCAGCTCATGCAGATTAAGCTGTTCACTGTTATTTGCGCTAGAAGTCAAACTGGGAAGGTCAGCTATCAGCTAGGATTTCAGGATACTCTTCCCAGAACTGGTCCCCAATGATGTCACAGTGCAGTGGGACAGCTCTAGTCCTGGTCCGTGTCACTTCAACTTCCTTCTCTTCAGTTTCCTTTGGCAGTTTTATTCTCTTGGTAGTGACTTCGTTAACCTGCAAATATAACGAACACATGAGTATATTTATAAAAGGATTTTGAAGATTTCAGAGATTGTTCGTTTTGTCTTGTTTACATATTAACAAAAAAACACCACTTCTGCTTTTGTCCCCTCTGCTTCATTACAGGTTTTAGTTTTGTATCAGAACTTGCAAATCTAGACATATGGTGTCACCAAAAATAAGTCACAGAAACAGAACACTAGAATTGGAACGGATCTCGAGAAGTCATCGAGTCCAGTTCCCTCCCCTCACGGCAGGACCCAGTACCATCTAGACCATGGGTTCCCAAACTGGGGGGCGTGAAGAAATTCCAGGGGGGGCGCGGGGTGACCCAGCTCCCCTCCCGCCCCCCCCCCCAAGTTTTGCTGCTATTTTTGTTTTTCGGACCCGTCAGTTCCTTTTTTTTCCCCTCAACAAGTTTTGCTGCTATGGGGGGAGGGGGGGCGTGAGGGGGTCTCAAAAATAAAAAAGGGGGCATGATGCCGAAAAGTTTGGGAACTACTGATCTAGACTATCCCTGATAGATGTCTATCTAACCTGCTCTTAAATATCTCCAGAGATGGAGATTCCACAACCTCCCTAAGCAGTTTATTTCAGTGTTTAATCACCCTGACAGGAAGTTTTTCCTAATGTCCAGCCTAAACCTCCCTTACTGCAGTTTAAGCCCACAGCTTCTTGTCCTATCCTCACAGGCCAAGGAGAACAATTTTTCTCCCTCCTTGTAACATCCTTTTAGATACCTGAAAACTGCCATCATGTCCCCTCTCAGTCTTCCCTTTCCAAACTAAACAAGCCCAATTCTTTCAGTCTTCCTTCATAGGTAATCTTCTCTAGACCTTTAATCATTCTTGTTGCTCTTCTCTGGACCTTCTCCAATTTCTCCACATCTTTCTTGAAATGTGGTGCCCAGAACTGGACACAGTACTCCAACTGAGGCCTAATCAGCGCAGAGTAGAGCGGAAGAATGACTTCTCGTGTCTTGCTCACAACACACATGTTAATGTATCCCAGAATCAGGTTTGCTTTTTTTTGCAATAGCATCACACAGTTTAGCTTGTGGTCCACTATGACCCCTAGGTCTCTTTCTGCAGTGCTCCTCCCTAGACAGTCACTGCTCATTCTGTATGTGTGAAACTGATTGTTCCTTCCTAAGTGAAGCACTTTGCATTTGTCCTTATTAAACTTCATCCTATTTACCTCAGACCATTTCTCCAATTTGTCCAGATCATTTTGAATTTTGACCCTATTCCCCAAAGCAGTTGCAACCCCTCCCAGCTTGGTATCATCTGCAAACTTAATAAGTGTACTCTCTATGCTGATATCTAAATCGTTGATGAAGATATTGAACAAAACTGGTCCCAAAACAGACCCCTGCAGAACCCCACTTGTTATGCCTTTCCAGCAGGATTATGAACTGTTAATAACTACTCTCTGAGAATGGTTATCCAGCCATTTATGCACCTACCTTATAGTAGCCCCATCTAAGTTGTATTTGCCTAGTTTATTGATAAGAAGATCATGAGAGACCGTATCAAATGCCTTACTAAAGTCTAGGTATACCACATCCACCGCTTCTCCCTTATCCACAAGACTTGTTATCCTATCAAAGAAAGCTATCAGTTTTGTTTAACATGATTTGTTCTTTACAAATCCATGCTGGCTGTTCCCTATCACCTTATTATCTTCCAGGTGTTTGCAGATTAATTCCTTAATTACTTGCTCCATTATCTTTCCTGGCACAGAAGTTCAACTGACTGGTCTGTAGTTTCCTGGGTTGTTTATTTCCCTTTTTATAGACAGGCACTATATTTGCCCTTTTCCAGTCTTTTGGACTCTCTCCTGTCTTCCATGATTTTTCAAAGATGATAGCTAAAGGCTCAGATACCTCCTCTATCAGCTCCTTGAGTATTCTAGGATGCATTTCATCTAGGGTTGTCAGATAGTTTCACAAAAAATACTGAACATGGCGAGGAAAAAATTGATTGAGAAAAAAAACAAACAAACCAGGAACCAAAGTTGTTGAGCAATACCAATACTGGACACCTGGCAACCCTAATTTCACCAGGCCCTGGTGACTTGCACACATCTAACTGTTCTAAGTGATTTTTAACTTGTACGTTTTTATTTTATCTTCTAATCCTACCCCATTCCCACTAGCATTCACTATGTTAGGCATTCCTTCATCATCAGACTTCTTGGTGAAGACCGAAACAAAGAAGTCATTAAGCACTTCTGCCATTTCAAAATTTCCAGGTACTGTTTCTCCCTCCTCACTGAGCAATGGGCCTACCCTGTCCTTGGTCTTCCTCTTGCTTCTAATATATTTATAGAAAGTCTTCTTGTTACCCTTTATGTCCGTAGCTAGTTTGAACTCGTTTTGTGCCTTTGCCTTTCCAATCTTGTCCCTGCATACCTGTATTGTTCTCTTATATTCATCCTTTGTAACTTGTCCTAGTTTTCACGACTCCTTTTTTATTTTTAGATCATGCAAGATCTCCTGATTAAGCCAAGGCCGTCTTTTACCACACTTTCTATCTTTCCTATGCAGCGGAATAGCTTGCTTTTGGGCCCTTAATAACGTCCCTTTGGAAAACTGCCAACTCTCCAGTTGTTTTTCCCCTTAGTCTTGCTTCCCATGGGATCTTACCTACCAGCTCTCTGAGCTTACCAAAATCTGCCTTCCTGAAATCCATTGTCTCTATTTCAAGTCATATTGAAACAATTTTTCCAACCTAAACTCATGCTATGCAGATTGTCCATTTACAGGGCTTTGATACTGAATGGATCAGATTAGAAGAGTGCCACTAATTAATGCTATATTGATGATTTTCACTGTAATTGTTTCAGGATGCATTTTTCATTCAGTATCTACACCTGACATTTTTTTTAGCTTGTCACATGAGTAGTTTCAGCAAGACAAAAAACTCAGATGGCAAGGTGCATATGAGCTGTTCACTCTAAACCAATCATTGAGATGACATTCTCTTATAAAGACAAGCCTCCCTAGATGTATATTACACTATATGGTGAGGCACTCATTTAAATACATAAATTAAATTCTTTTATCAAAGGTAAAGTGTTCATGCATGTTAGCTCACTAGATAATAAAAGAAGTGAAACAATTGGTCATTATCTCTGGGTCTGAAGAAAACTCCTACAAATACTTCGAAAGAATAGATCAGTTTGTATGAAAAAAGTGGCTATAAAGCCTCCCAAAAGGTCTAATATTATCCAGGAAAGACGTGCAAGAAACAAGGAGACAAATGGAACACTCTCAGATAGTTCAGTTCACTAGGTAAAGTGCCATAGAAATCGCCAGCCACAAAAGAAAACTGAGTTAGTTATTAGTCATTCTTTTTATAAGTAACAACAAATAAGAACAGTGAGCAAATAATTGTGCTGGACTCTCAACCAAAATTAGCTAGGCCCTTATAAGAAGAAACACACCTACTTCACATCTATGCTAATAGCTTTTAAGACCAGAAGACACTATCTGAGCTGATCCCCTGAATAATTTAGGCCACAGAATTTCAGTCCTGCATCAATCCTATAACCTTGTTGAGCCAGGGAAACTAATGATACTGGACTAGCTCTCAAATGAAGAGATTTGCAAGTTATAGTTAAAGAAGTTCCCCTGTCCACAGTAACTCTGTGTATGCATCATGCAGCAACACCTCATCCAAATAAAGGGAAATGAGGATTGAATGTTCAATGAGCTCAACAATTCTAATTCATAACAGAAGCATTAAGGTTCCAAACCTGCACTGAGCTTTACATAAGTCCAAGTGTTTTCTTCTGGATCATACTATATCAAACTGGGGGAAATAGTAATTCAAGTTTACCAGTCTAGACACAAAATCTACTTATCCAACTTTTATCATGACTGTTAACAAAAAACCAAACTGTATTTTACTGAAAAGAGTAAACCCTAGGCAAGTAGAAATCTATAAAAGGGACTTCTGTAACATATGCATACTCATAGGTGATAATCAGTCTATTTATGGATAAACAGTCATACAGATATTTTGAGTCAGAATTCAGACATGAGTTTTCATAGTATTCAGTTAGACACAGATACACCATAACACCTCAAAAGAACTATTACTCATTTTAACACCCATTGTTCACACATCCTTTTCCTTAGAATCTAGAATATATAGATTGTCACAGCCACAAGAAACTGAGATCATGACATTTAACCATAAGAAACATTCGGGGTGGAGGTTTGTGACCTGCACAAAGCTTTTTATGATGTATATAGTTGTAGCACCTAGGAGTGCCAGCCATAGACCAGGCTCCCCTGGGGCTAGGTGCTATATAAACAGCAAACAGCCCCAAAGAGCTTGCAATTTAAGAACAAGACAGGAGACGACAGATGCTTACAGACAGATGGGAGAGTACAAAGAAACAATGAGACAATATTGGTCAGCATCTAGGCAGTGGTCCCTAACAACAGCCAAATTGTCAATATTTTTGGAGGCACCATGGCAAAGGAGAGTTTTAAAGGAGGGAACTGAAGGAGAATGAGGCAGTTTTGCAAATGTTTATGGGGAGCACCTCTCAAACAGAAAGAAAACACAAAGGTGCCTGTTTGAAAATGTAACACATGGACAATGGCCTGACATCACAGGCCAACTGGAAGCAGGAGTCCACCTGTCTATATTGAATGAGAGATGGTAAGTAGTGTAGGGGAGTAGGCATGCAAACAAGATGCCTTTACCTTCTGCCATATTAGCACAGTTCCTTTCCTGTACATCAAGGGCTCATTGTTGTAGTTAATGTTGAATTCAGAAAATAAAATCTCATTCTTGTCCCCAGCCAAAGTTCCCTGAAATTGAGAGAAAGAAAATAATACGTGTACCTTAAAACCTACATTTATTTAAAACTGTCCTTTCTATAGCTTAGAAACAAGAGGAGCAAATGCTGCATGTAAGTAATTAATAACAGCAACTAGGGATGTAAGCGAATCGTCGACTTGTGATGTGACTAATCGCTCTCCCCCCCCCCGCCCCTGCTGCCTCTATTAGAGAGAGGTAGCAAGGGGGGGGAGCAAGAGCCGGTGCTGGGGGGAGCCAGTTTAAAAGCCGGTTCTTCACAGCACTATCTCTGTAGGGGGTAGGGGAGGTAGGGGCACAGTGGGAAACGGCACGAGCAGGGACTGAAGTAGTCTCCGCTTGTGCCACTTCTGCTGTGATTCTACTTTTGAAATGTACAAGAGCCCCAGTGGGGCTCTTGTACATTTCAAAAGCAGCAGCCTCGAGGGGAGAGCTCCCTGCTCCCATGCTCCCTGCTAATCTTCCATTTTAAATGTACAAAAGCCCCACTGGCCTTCAAAGGCAGAGACGCCCTTATAGACGAATTGAATAGACGATGGAAATCCCATTGACTATTCTATTAGTTAATAAAGCTAAATTTAACATCCCTAACACCACCACATATACAGGAGTTTTTAAATCTTCCAACAACTTTATTAACTTGTCATCCACACAGTATCTCCACAAAGTAAGAAAGCACTATTCCCGATGGCAAAATGGGGACAGCTAAGCAGAGAGAGAGAGAGAGAGAGAAAGTGATGTGCCCAAGACTACATACTGAATCACTGTTACAGCAATTCCTGAAGTCTAATCCCAGCTCCATCTCAGTCTTAAACCCATACCACATCTCTTTTGAAGTGGGTAACATTTCATATACACATCAAGTATTTGAGCCCATTAATTATGAAAATAAAATCCTGTTTGGATTCTTATTAAAGTAAATTCTTTGCCAGTCAGGTTAAGGTCTTTACAACTCAGTAAAACAGAAATCCAAAACCAACACCATCTCCAGAAAAAAACAAGCGCATATTGGGAAGAAATGAACTGGTGTACTGTGAACACATAAGCTAAGTGAACACATAAGCAAGACATGGCAGCATAGAGCTAGATAATTGGAGCTACTTGGGAACTGAGTTCTGCATAGGGATGTAAAAAAGATTTAAAAATAGTAACAGTGTAAGTGATTAAAATTTCACTGGTTACACAGTTAAATGCTCCTGACCCTGCTGGTGCCAAGCTCTGCCGTTTCCCAGTGCAAAGGGAAAGAAACATAAGAAACATAAGCTTATTTCTTAACCAGATGAACTCTTACATCTCTAGTTCTGCATATGCTCCTTGTACTATTACGAGTAAAATCTCTCCTTATAGTTGATGTTAAAAAGACAATTCTTTAGAAGAAGTTTCTACCTGTAATCTCTCTTGCGCTTGCACTGGTGTCAAGCCACTTCGCTGAACAAGCATCCAAAACACTGTATTATAGAGGTTATTAACGTGGCCTGTAGAAATAGAAAAGGTATCAAAGGCATAGATAACTTTTCAGAGAATGCTTTTTCACTCCCACAAATTCCTGCAGCTAGATTTTAAAAATACCATTAGTATTAGTTGTAGTTATGTAAAATCATTGTAATCCAATCTCGTGCTTTCTAACATCGTGGATCACGGGAGTGGCCAGAAGATGAATTCCTCACAGCTACATAATGCACTTTACTTACCATTTATGAAATGCTGTAAGGCAGATGGAGCTCACCTTCCTCTGAAACAACAGGTGTTAACTAGTAGTTCTCAAACTTTTGTACCAGTGACCCCGTTTACGTAGCAAGCCTCTGGCTAGGTCTACACTACAAAGATAAATTGGAAAAAGAAACGCAATTTGCGGCACGCAAATTACGTATCTTTTTCCAATTTACTTCTGAAAGAGGCTTTTCCGAAATTTGACCTGTCTACATGGGGCCACATTTTGGAAAAAATCCCTCTTTTGGAACATCCCTTCTTCATCATAAAACGAGGTTTACAGGGATGCTGAAAAAACGCATCCACTTTTCTGAATTTTTTTTGAAAAAGCGGATGCGTTCCTTGGATGCGGCAGAGCTCTTCCAGGATACCAGAGGTATCCCGGAAAAGCTCTGCAGTCTAGACGTAGCCTCTGAGTGTGACCTCCTCCCATAAAAGACACTTTTTAATATATTTAAACACAATTATAAATGCTGGAGAAAAAGTGGGGTTTGGATTGGAGGCTGACAGCTTGCAACCCCCCCATGTAATAACCTCTGACCCTGACTTTGGAACCCCTGGCACAGACTTGAGATTAGCCTTACAACAATGACCTGATCTAGCATGGAAAATCATACACCTGTCATTTGACTACTGTAATTTTGCAACACGATATTGCTGAATCTGAATATTTACACTTCTCAGTTCAAAAAAAAATATTCAACTGAAGAGTCTAAAATTTCTGGTATTGAGGTTGTTTTCAGCATTTTAGTGATGATAATCTGATATCAACTATGGATCTCACATTATTAAAGGATGTGCTTGTAAAAACAATACAAATATTAACACGTACAATGAGTAACTTCTCAGACAACATGTTGCTCTTTCTGAAAGTACCAGTGGAAGTTAAGAGGAATAAAAACACAAATAGGAATCTTTTTGAAAGAGTATTGTAGAATACAAAATAATCTGCTTTCTAAGAATGTCAACCAACTTTTCTGCATCTTAACAGCTCTAAGGATATGTTATTAAACAAGTAAACTACAGTTCCTCCGCCATGCACTAGCAGCTTTTTCACTATGGAGTGTGCATATGTTCACAGGTAATAGGGGGTGTTAGATATTGCTATAAGTTGTTATGCTAAAAAATCAACGGTTCTCATTTTCCTGATATTTAAAGATACTTACAATCTGCTTGTCTCCAGCTGAGATAATCCTTTAAATTCTGGTTACTAGGGTATAACACAACTCGTCCATCAAATCCTGGTGGATACAGAAGTGGCTGGTCCTTAAAATAATCCTTCCAGTAGAAAACATAGCTGGAGGCAAACTGGGAGACGACGTGAGTCATGAACTTACTTGCAAACACAAAGCCAACAGAGACAGAAGAGAGACAGAGAATACATTAGATATTAAAACAACTGTATCTTTCTATCTGTAATTATTTGGGTATCAGTGGTAAGGCTTCTGGTGGACCACAGTGCTTCTCATACCATGGCTCTATGGACCACTAATGACAGGTAGCACTTTGAGTGGTTGGTGGAATTAAATTAATAACTCAACAGTGGAGGTTGGAAAAGGAGATAGGTTACTAAAAAAACTTCTTTTATAGAAGATGGCTTTTATTCCCCTTTTTGCTGTTTGTTTTTCATTTACTTTTCAAAAACATCATACACAGAAACATAACATCAAATACGCCTTAGCTAATTACAGGTGACCCCGACTTACGACTCCCCACATTTACAACTGCCCTGCTCCGGCTCAGCCTCTCAAGTCCACCTGCACAGTGAACCACAGGGTCAGCCAGTTGCCCGCCACCCCGGCCGGCTCTGGTCACTTCCACCCGGCACAGCCCCAGCTGGCTATGGGAACAGCTCATGCCTCGCCGCTTCACCCGGCACAGCTGGGGACTACAACTCCCAGGAGGCAAAGCGGGCCAGGAACGGAATCCCCATTTATATCACTGCGCCTATGGGATATAAGGGTTCGACTTACAATGGCTTGACTTAACGACGGTTCTCCAGGAACCAATTAGGTGGTAAGTGCAGGGGTCGCCTGTACAATTTTAGAGATAGATGTAGATATATAGACACACGAGTGAATTATGTAGTTTCCACCTATATGTATAAGCAGCATCTGTACACGTGTAAGGGCACAGATAAATAATAGGTGCAAATGTCAGCTCTCAAAGGGTGCGTCTACACAGCAGGGCTTAACTCAAAATATGCTTCACAAATTGAGCTATGTCAATTGCGTAGCTTATTTCGAAATAGCTTATTTCAAAATTGGGAGCATCTACACAGCACTTATTTCAAAATAGAGCACTCTTCCTCTGATTTCCCTTACTCCTCATACAATGAGGGTTACAGGAGTCGGAGTAAGAAGTCCTCCAGTTTGACAATATTTCAACATTATTTCGAAATAACTGCCTGCTGTGTAGACACAGACTAAGTTATTTCGAAATGTTGCTGTATAGATGTACCCAAAAAGAACTATTAAACATTGGGAAACTAGTAAGCTCAAAAGAAGCAATTACCTTGATCTTCTTTTAAACCAGTTACTTTTCTTTTTAAAAACAAAGCTGTATTCATCACTCTGTCCATAAGCCATGACAATATCCTCCAGCTCTTGCATCACTGTCTGGGCACACTTAGTCATCAGATGGAGGGCACGGTCATCGTTGGGCTTACTAAAGCCATGCTGATCAGCAAAGCTTTAAAGAAAAGAGGTTCAGAAGGAAATTATCCCAATAAAAGCTACTTTAAAAACATCTAAGTACTTGTTTTCATCACATTTATTTCCTCAGAACATTGTTGGCATGGATGGGATGTTTGAAGTCAATGAACTCCCTCTATGTGTCAAAAGCACTATGAGAAAATCTTCCTGCTTCTGAGCCACATACACCAAAATCTCCTGCTCATCAAGATCAGACATTAACTATGTAACTGTCTTCAAATCAGTGTCTCTGTGTCATACAGAATCAATGGAAGGTGAAGGGCTTTTCACTATTATGTCACCTTTTTACTAAAGCACATTCAGACTTTATCTAATGGAGGGGTCACATCAGCAAGTTCCCAGAACTTGAGCACGTCACTGGATTTGTACAAAATAAGAGCCAGTTGTGTATTATCAGCTGAGTGGTGCAGCCTGCAGACACCATAAGCCCTGGAAAAAAGTGCTTCATCTGACCCTGAGCCGCCTGGGGAGCAGCCCACAGCCCAACCTTTCCATAAGTCCCCTTATGAAAATGACCATTACACTCTCCCAAACCCACATGCTACCAAAATAAGTCATTCCATTGCACACATTTCTGTGTTTGGGGACAGAACGAGGGAACAAACAACCCACGACACACATGGAGTCAGGCTGCTTAATGCTCTACATCTGTACTACATACACTAGAGCAGCACTACTACAACAAGGCAGTTTTGCTGCTGCAGCACCATATTGCAGGCTTCCATTGAGCCATCCCTCTAAGGCAGGGCTACTCAACCCACAGCCCATCTGTTTGCAGCACTTTTTTCCAGGGCTTATGGTCTCTGCAGGCTGCACCACTCAGTTGATGAGACACAACTGACTCTTATTTTGGGTTTATGAGGGGCTCAATACACGGCCTGCAGGTGGGAGACAAAACAAAAAAGTAGTCAATATAATGGTCTTCTGCTGATTTGCATTTTAGTAAGTTAAATTCCTGGTCTGTCGTTGCTCATTAAAACGCTGTCATATGGGTGGAAATCGGGTAAATATTGCATTTTATTAATATCAGTGGAACTGACTTTAATGGGTCCTGCGTGTTGTGTAGTCTTGCCTTAATCTTTGTATTCATGCCTGTCATTGTAAGAGAAGCTATTTGCATATATGTGCAACCACACTTAAGTTGCGGCACTCAACATGTGCTGTGAGTATCATTGTGGCCCCTGGGGCCTCCAAAGTTGAGTAGCCCTGCTCTAAGGCTATGTCTACACAGCAGCCTTATTTCGGAATAAATTACTTTATTCCGAAATAACATAGTCTGTGTCTACACAGGAAGCAGTTATTTCAACAACGCTGAAATAACATCAAGCTGGAGAACTTCTTACTTCAACTCCTATAACCCTCATTGTACGAGGGGTAAGGGAAGTCAGAGAAGGAGTGCACTACCTCAGACTTCCTGCTGTGCAGACAGTGCCAAAAGCTGAAATAATCTATTTTGATGAAGCAACGCAACGGACGTAGCTCAACTTGCATAGCTTATTTCGGCTTTAGCCCTACTCTGTAGACATGCCTAAGACAACAGCTACATAGGTAAAAGAATCCTTCTGCCAACCTTGCCGCATGTGCACTGGTGACCAGGTCAACCAGTGCTCAGGGCATGAAGTTGTCACAGTCCTGAACAACGTAGCTAGGCTGAGCTAAGCTTTAGCAGTAGACCAGGCCTCAGACCCTACGGTAATGAGCACAGTACAAACACCTGTCCAGAAAAGAAAACATCTGTCCAACCCAGGGAATAAATGTTCCCAGCATGGCAGTCCCACTCGCTCCTCCCTTGCACCCAGGCAACTGCCATGGCATTTCCTCACCTCCTCCCGTGGCTCCCAGCTGCCCTGAGGCCTGTGATGGTGTGACAGGGATGCTCCAGCACACAGGGATGTTCAATAAGGAGGCCCGTGGGCTAAATCCAGCCTGTCAGACGCTTTAAACCGGCTCACAGAATCTGTCTGTTAATCCACCTCGCTCTTGTTTTTGTATCCCCCCCCACCCCCCCGGGATCTGGACCTTGACTACACCTTGCCCCACAGCTGCCCCGCCCATAGGATGGCTTGGAGGGGCAGCCCGAGGCTCCATGGTTTGGGCAGCCCCACAGCGGCCACCTCAGCCGTCCTCTGAGTAGGACCGAGGGGGACGCTGGCCGGTTAACCGATCGCAACGAAATCGTGTAACGGCTCCTTGCTCCCGCGCGCTGGCGGCCCAGCTCCCGTCGCGCGGGGGGGGGGGAGGGAGGGGCACAGGCCTGAAGCGGGGTTGGAGGGGGGGGGGCCCGCACCGTCACAGCCCGGCCCGCTGCATGCCGGGAGCCCCCTGCCTCCCTGGCAACGAGGGGCTGCGCGCGCCCCAATCCCGCGAAGCGACGCTTCGAGCCCAGCGCGCGCTCGAGGCCCGGGGCAGGCGGAGACCCGCCCCCTGCCACCGCCCGTCCCTGCCATTGGCTCACGCGTCGGCGCGGCGCTGCCATTGGCTGCGGGCGGCCCTCGCACCGGTGGAAGTTGCGGCCGTCCAGCCGGGTGACCACCCAGCAGTTGGGCAGGCAGGTGTCGTCCGCTTCGAAGCCCCGCACGTACTCGAACTTGCTCTTCGCCATGGCGGCCTGGCCGCCGCTCAGCCACGCCTTCCGCCCGGGCCCACGCACGGCGGCGACGGCAGCAGCCCAGGCAGCTCCCCGCCCCCACCCGCACATGCCCGGAACCGGAAGTGATCTCTGCTAGCCACGGGGGGGGGGGGGGACATCTCTATGGTGCAAGTCTTCCACGTGGGAGGGCTGTGGCGGTGCGTGGGGGCTCGGCTCTGGTGCTTGCCAGCCACAGGGTGGCCAGGGACCTGCCATGGGGGAGGGGACGGGGACAGAGCCCCTCAGGAGCAGACGCAGCCCTGGCTCCACTAGGCTCCCTGTGCAGCCAGCCGGGGTAGACGTTCGCACGACCCCCGTGCGGCGCGTGTCCCGCTCCCGCCGAGCGGCCCCTCGGGAGCTAGCGGCGCGTCCCTGACCCGCTGGCCCCTTGCATGGCGGCGCGCGCGCGTCCAGCCGGTCAGACTGGCTGCAGGCGCCGCGCGCGTTCCCCCCCGGGGGTCGCCGTGGCGACGCCATTGTGGCGCGTCGCCATGGCGACCGCCGGGACGCGGGAGGCGGCACGTGGCGCCCCGCCGTTGCCACTCGCGAGGCGCGGCGGAGGGCGGCGCGAGGCGCGGAAGGGGGCGGGGCCGCGGAGAACGTTTGCGGAGCAACCGCAGGAGACAAACGGCCGGTGACAGAGGGAGGCGGCTGAGCTCACAATCCCCGACAATCCCCCTCCCGCCGGGGCCCGCCTGCGCCATGGAGGGGGGGGCGCAGGAGGAGCCCCCCCGCCAGCCGCACCCCCCCGCCGCACGGGAGCCCCCCCGCTTGGAGCACCTTCTCCTGCACCCCTTGTCCAGGCAGGGGAGCAGGGAGACGCACCTCCTGCTCCTCCCCCCCAGACAGGGGCCCTCCCACCAACTGCTGCCCCCCTTCCCCGGGCAGGGCCTCCCCTGCAAGGAGCTGCACCCCCTGGATGGGCGAAGTGCCCCCGGCAAGCAGCTGCTGCCAGGACCTGGGGAGCAGGAGGGGGAGAGCGGGGGCCCCCAAGGGCTGCAGGTGAAAACAGAGGAGCAGGAGCAAGGTGGCCAGCTGGGGTGCAGTGGCTGCAGCAAGAGAAAGAGGGGCGAGCTCAAGGCCGCCACAGCCCGACGAGCAGGGAAAGAGGGGGCCCAGCTCCTAGCTTGTGGCACCCTCAAGGGAGGAGGGGATAAGAAGAGAGGCAGCATAGAGGAGAGCCAGAAGGAGGAGCTGGTGAAAGAGACTGGGGGGGACAGCATGGCTTTGGGGACTGGGAAAGAAGGAATAATCAAGACAGAGCAGGCAGAGGCTGCTGGTGAGGACTGCAAGGGGCGGGAAGAAGCTGGATCCTTCAGCGGCCAGGTTCATATCAGCAAAGATGCCCCAGCGGCTCAGCCGCCTGGTGGATTTGGAGCTCAGCATCCTCAAGACGTGAAGATCCCACTGACGCTCCATCCAGTACCGTCTGGGGCCAGGATCCGGTTTCAGGGACCTCCACCTTCTGAGCTGATCCGAGTGACTAAAGTACCCCTTGCCCAAGTGCCCCTTAAAATGCAATCCTTACTGGAGCCTTCAGTCAAAATTGAAACTAAGGATGTGCCCCTCACAGTGCTGCCCTCTGATGCAGGTATTACTTGATGGCCGTGGAATTGGAACTTCCAGGGCTGCCACAAATGTTGCCCCATAGGTGGAATTGTAGCAATTAGAAAACACAAGTAGAAGCGCTGTTGAACTACTGGCCTTTCTATGTCAAATTGTATCAATATCATTTCCGCCTGCACTGAGAGTGTAAACATACAGGGTCACATTCAACCCAGGTTTTACAGGGTTTGGGTCTGTTGATGTCCGTTCTGACTTTAGACCCCTGTAGCTGCTATCGGATTTTTAGCTAGAAAACCTAAGATTTTCAAGAATAGGAGCCTAAAAGTCCATGTTTAGGCACTGCCCCAATTTTGAAAGTGCATGGGACCCAATGCCTCTTATAGAAGTTAACACTTGAAAATGACGCTAATTCCGAAGCATGCCGTTTTAAAGACTGCTTTTAGGCTCCTATTCTTGAAACTCTTGGGCTTAATCTTTAGGAATGGTTTTAGGAGCTCAATTGTAGCCTTGAAAATTAATGATTTCTTTTTAAGAGATGTCCTACTGGCCAACAGACCCTTGTCCTTTCATTGATAATGCAGGGTTTAGATGATGTGTGTATTTAGTAATACCATTCATAGAGGGACTGCTTGCGAAGGGAATTGGTAATGGAGTGGAAATCATCCAGCTTTTGGTCCTCATCTCAAATCCAGCCCTGTTAATTGTGATTCGAAATAACTGGTAAACCTCATTGTATGAGGAATAAGGGTTATTTCGGAAGAAGGGTGTTCTCCCGAAATAACCGCATTTTGTATTTCGAAATAGCGCCATAATGCGATTATGCAAATGAAGTGCGGGATATTTAAATCCTGGCTTCATTTGCAATTTTGAATGTCTTCATTTGTATCCCTCTCTTGAAAGAGGGTGCAAGTGTAGACATACCCAGAGTCCTTCCAGCAAAGGTGTCCAGACCACAAAAAACATTTAGCATCTTCTGGAAGACTTAGCAGAAAAGCTCAGAATTGAATGGCAATGGAACTGAACTACCATATTACCACTGAATGTGGTCCCTACAGGGTCAGGGCTTAGGTACATTACTGTTGCAGTGTGCATAAGCCCGCACTGATATATGGTGCCTTTATAAAAATATGCATTACATAACACAATAGTTAGTTAAATGAAAACAAAACACCTACCATTTTTATTATGGTGAAATTAGTTCTGATCTGTGTGAAAGGAGAGAGAGAGAGAGACTATGTAACACTAGCTGATGCTGTAATGTTAAATATTTCAGAGGGATAGCTGTGTTAGTCTGTATCCGCAAAAACAATGAGGAGTCCTGTGACACCTTAAAGACTAACAAATATATTGGGCATAAGCTTTCATGGGTAAAAACCACTTCAGTAAATGCATCATGCATCTGGCAAAGTAGTTTTTACCCACAAAAGCTTATGCCTAAATATATCTGTCACTCTTAAAGGTGCCAAAGAATTTCTCAGATATTTAAATTATTCTTTGTGGCATTTCACTTGTGGCTAGTCGTTACTCCATTATACTCTTAGTTGACATTTGAACTTTTTTTCCAGAAGCAATTCTCCAAATATGTATGGATTCTTTCTTCGAATATAATCTATGGCAACATTGCATGTGCTCTCTGTCTAATAATTTTCTTTCCCAATTTTTGTTATGTAGGGATACCAGATACTCCATTTAGCAAAGACAGAAATGGCCATGTAAAGCGCCCAATGAACGCATTTATGGTGTGGGCAAGAATTCACCGGCCAGCGCTAGCCAAAGCTAACCCAGCTGCCAATAATGCAGAAATCAGCGTCCAGCTTGGATTAGAGTGGAACAAACTCACTGAAGAGCAAAAGAAGCCCTATTATGATGAAGCTCAAAAGATTAAAGAAAAGCACAGAGAAGAATTTCCTGGTAAAAAAAATGCATGTACTTCCTTAGACCTGCGTGCTTTAAAAGTTTAGGTGACCTCAAAAATGTTGACTTTATAAAATACTCGTGGCCTAGTGCAGTACTCTGCATGGACTCATACAGATGCCCACGGAGGGGAAAATGGCAGACAGAGAGCTGTGTGGTTGGCAATACATCCAGTACAGTAGGACTGGAAAAGGAAAGGCCATATAGGGAACAGGGGTCAATATGCTGAAAGAGAAACAATCCTATGTGGAGGTGGGAAAGAGGAGGTTTCTCAACTTCTAATGTTTGGTTCTTGGAGCACTGTATTCTGAACTTTGAATTCCCTGTGGTTCTAGAGTTATTTATTCTTTCAGTTTAATATTAATTTAAGGCATTTTCCTAAAAATTAACGTTATCAGATACTATGGTGACAAGGGCCATAGAAATGCTATAAATAGACTAAATACATGTTTCAACCTCAGCTGTGGACTAAGTTTCCAGTCTGGGAGTAATAATTCAAATATTAATAGCATCCAATATTCATATGAAAATAAATCTATACCTATAACACTAATTATAAGTTAGATTATTAAAGTTGAAAGAGTTTTTCAAATCTAATTTACCATTCTCTGGTTATTCTGTTTCTTTGTATCTTTTCACTCAGATTAGGCAAAAAAAATTAAACTAGTGAGTTTCACTTTGTTTCTCATGTACAAATATAATTCTGCAACTTTTAGGTTGCAAAGCTGCAAGGGAATGTTAAAGCCAAACATAAATCTGAACAAAAATATCCATTTTCATTGGAAACACATTCATTTTAAATTGAATTAGAAATATTAAATTGAATTGAAATAGCAGGAATACCAAGTGGCTAATTCATCCCTTCTTCCTCTAGTTTTAAGCTGTGTACATTACACTATTCTAAGTGATCCAGAAGTAAATCAAGACTCAAATCTGGTTTTCTGTGTTTGGTTGGAGGACTTGGTGGAGATCTCAAATGTGGAATGAGACTTTTTTCAGCCTTTAACTGAAGACGGCAGGGTAATGGGTCCTTAACAAAGCGTTTTTCTCCTGTGTAATTTAAACAGGTGAAAAAACAGAATAAAAATCACTAAAATATAAAGTGTTACACACTTTGTATCTGTGATGTCATAATCCTTTTTCTCCAGGCTGTGACAGAGTATTCCAGAATAAACAAGATCTGAATTTCTTATGTCAAAAACAAATAGAAAACAGAACACTAATATTAAACAATTCCAAACATTGAGGCCTTCTTTAAACATCATGAAACAAAAAAATCAAAGCTTCTTAATGAAACCTAACAAGTAGAAATGACCTACCATCATCTTTACAAGTTTGTTTCTATTTAATTGGTGTATGTATCAGAAGCAAACCTAGTTCTGCCTGCAGTAATAAATGCACAGTTCTCATTGGGTCAAGTTCTTCCTTAACTGTTACCTCTCTGCAGTCTCACTGGTGTAAATGAAATTTTCACATCTGTAGGTGAGAATTAGGGAGCCAGTGAGATTATAAATCCAGAGCCATAAATTTAACCTTACCATATTTTTTCAAAATAAAGCTCAGGCTCCACTGCCATTTTCTCCTTTTCCCTCCCTTCATAATATGTTGTTAACTTATGCCACAGTGACCCCTCTGATTTTTTGATCCTGGATTTCCTTCAGCAGTCGCTTAATATCATATTTTAAGATCAAAAGAATGCAAGAATGTGCCAGTTTCATCATATTCTGATGTGCTCAGTCTGCCACAATACTGAAGTGAATGGGAGTTTGCGTTAGCTTAACTGGAAGAGGATTTGCCCTTGTGGAGTCATACAAACTTTTCAGAATTGTGGGTGTTGTAATTTTTCACGTCTTGTTACAGTGAAAGAGACCAGCCCACATGTCTGTGAAATCTGCCTTAAGCTTTCTCATTTACTCTTCTGCAGGCTGGGTTTACCAACCACGACCAGGCAAAAGAAAGCGCTTCCCATTGACTGTCTCCACTGTCTTTTCTGGCACCTCTCAGAACATCATCACTACAAACCCAACCACAATTTATCCTTTCCGATCACCCACTTACTCCGTTGTCATTCCAAGTGTACAGAACAGTATTGGACATCCTGTCTGTGAGTTTGTTTCATTAGTTTTGGTGAATTCAAGAATAAGAAAACTGTATCCTGTGTAAGGTCAAGAATAAGACAGCATAAGTGTGTTTAAAGCAACAATCCAGTGGCAAAAATGCTTAAGTGGATAAGGTGAAGTTTGTCAGAAAAAGTGTCACAGGGGAAGATGTTAACAGTGTGAGTGGTACATTTTGAAAAGCCATATCTAAACTTGCAGGTGCAGTTTTGCACACAATGTTCTAGATGTACGGTGTTTTCACAGCCACAATTTTGCATGTATAGCAACTTATAGAATCATAGAACATTAGAACTGGAAGGCTATGTCTACGCTGGTGGGTTCTTGCTCAAGAACATCTTGCACAAGGGTTTTTTTGTGCAAGAGCATCCATGGCAATGTGGACTCTCTCTTGCGCAAGAAAACTCTGATGGCCATTTTAGCCATAGGGCTTTCTTGCGCAAGAAACCCCTGTCGTGCGTCCACACTGCCCTCTTGTGCAAGAGCTCTTGCGCAAGAGGGCTTACACTTGTTAGACAAGAGCGTAGCTCTTGTGCAAGAATCCCGCTCTTACCGCGCTTTACTGTAAATCTTCTTGCGCAAGAGTGGGCGGGCAGTGTGGATGCTCTGTGGAAGAATGGCCATTCTTATGCAAGAACCTGCCAGTGTAGACATAGCTGAAGGGACCTCGAGAGTCCAGTCCCCTGCCCTCATGGCAGGACCAAGCAGCAACTGAGCATAACTCAGTTATGTACACAGCTGGAGTAATTATGTATTTAACTAGCTAATTTGCATACTGTTGTAACCATGTTAGTCCCGGGATATTAGAGAGACAAGATGAATGAGGTAATAAATGAGGTAATAGCTTTTATTGGACCATCATCTGTTGGTGAGAAAGACAAGCTTTTGAGCATACATAGCTTCATGTTTGTTGTTCATGTTGTGAACAACAAAACCTCCATATAAGCTCAAAAGATTGTCTCACAACAGAAGTTGGTCCAATAAAAAATATTACCTCACCTGCTTTATCTCTCTAATTTGCAAACACACATACAGTTTGAATACACAAATCCATGTTTCTGCACACACCAAAAGCTGGCTCTGAGAAGCATGTCAGAAAAGTGGATGTGCAGCATTGTACTCACCTTATTAAATCTGGGTTGAGGCGTCTTTTTAAAGTGGGGACCTATCTGATCAGTTAAAAAACATATTTCATGCAGGTTAACCCCTTGATCTATGGTCCCACATATCATCATTTAAGCAGTTTCAGCAGTGCTTGGACAGAAGACTTTTGGAGAAAGCCAAGCATGCCTCAAGAAGGTGTTAGTGATTGTATAGGTAGCCCCCTTTCTTCTGCCTCGGTAGCGATCTGTTGTCCCAGTATGGACATGGAAGTGCTGGAGATGCTATCTTTCATATAGGAAAACAAAGGCCATGAACGTTTGTGGTCATTTGTGTAATATTCAGACTATTACATGTAATAACACCACTGTGTTCTGATTAAATTCCACCTTGAATAACTTCATGCTACCTGCCTAAATTCCCTCTGTAGTTTTGATTGGCTATTATATTCTGCTTTTCCTGATCTAAACAATTGTACAGTGTTGTTATGCCATCTAGAATACCTACTCTGTTTTATCCCAGAGGTGGCTATACTTTAGTAGTAGTTGAAGTGATTCCTGTATATGTTGTAAAGGACAACATTTTCCACTGACTTGAGATTTAGGCTCTGAAGTCACTTAGTCACATTTGAAAATATCCCCCATAATGTATTGGAATCAGTCTATAGAAAGGGCACATTCTAAATGATAACTTTGTCATAAAAATGATATAGAAACATGTCTGTGGGTGTCCTTTTACAAAACAAATGAAAAATTACAATTTGGGGGCAGTTTGTTATTTCCATCTGATTCTGTTTCTTAGGGTCACAGTAGAATTGAGCAGGTTTACATCAGCTGAAAGGACAGCACAGAGTCTGCCTGGGGACTTTCCTATGTCTGTCTTCTTTTCATTCTATGGCTATGTGTAGACTACAGGGTTTTTTAGAAAAAAAGTGGCCTTTTTTTGAAAAAACTTCACTTGCGTCTAGACTGCCGCCGCGTTCTTTCGAAATTAAATTGAAAGAACGTGGAGGTTTTTTTGACAGCGGTAAACCTCATTTCACGAGGAAGAACGCCTTTTTTTCGAAAGAGCTCTTTTGAGAAACGTTCTTGAACGCAAACAGGGCTTTTTCGAAAGAGAGCATCTAGATTGCCTGGGTGCTCTCTTTTGAAAAAGCAGATCTCTTTCTAAAGAAACTTTTTCAAAAGATTATTTTGAAAAAGCTTCTTTCGAAAGAAGAGTGTAGTCTAGACATACCCTATGTGTAGTTAGCTAATGTGGTACTTATCAAAGGCTGTTACTGGACCCCTTCCATTCATAACTGATCAATAATCATTTCTGTTTCCAAAAGGTGAAGCCCCTTCTACTATCCAGCTTCCAGCTCCTTCCATTCAACATCCAGGTCCAATTACACTTTTCCAGCCAAGTGTTGGAAGCACCACCCCAATGGCTGTCCCAGCTCCAAATCTGCCTCTTCACCCTGTAATTCCACCACAGCGATTTGCTGGACCTGTGCAGACAGAAGCTCATCATGTACCTTCCGGATCAAATTGTTCTGTAAAGAGACCCACCCCAGTTTGCATTGAGAGCTCCAGCAGAAACCCAAGTAATGCCAGCACCGTTCACTCCAGATTTCCTGTCTCTACTAGTCAACCCCCTAAGGAGTACTCCGGTGTTTCTACTTGTTCTAGAAGTGCACCAATTCCCCAGGCTCCTCCCATTCCTCACTCACATCTCTATCAACCTCCTCCCATTGGTCATCCAGCCACTCTCTTTGGAGCTCCTCCTCGATTTTCGTTTCATCACCCTTACTTCTTACCCGGACCCCACTACTTCCCATCAAGGTAATGAAGCCATTCCTTTACATTCCAGTGAAAGCCTGTGTGTATAAAGGGTCAATGAAACCTCCTGCTTATAGAAGGAGTGCAAGGAACAGCAGGCTGGACCAAGGACTCTCTGCTCAGGAATGGGAGGCTGGGGGGTGGGAGGGGAGTGGGCTTGGAGCTATTGGTAGTTGGGTACAACTCAGAGCAGCCTCAGGCTGGCAGGTCTCAAAGCTGGGGATCTGTTAAGGTGGCATTACACTAACAGTAAATAGAAGTGCTTGCTTCCCCTCCCAACCATCCAAGTCCCAGCAGTTCAACTGAATTCAGCAAAAATATATTGAGTAAAAGTCATGGAAATTAAAAAAAATCAGATAGAATTAGAACTGGGCAAGCATTTGAGATTGACAGATTGTATCTGCAATAGAAGTCTGTTTGTGGGAATTTGTTATTTTCAAAAACCTTAAATAACAGCCTTGGGTTACCATCATTTGAAGAACACACATTGGTGCCTTCATGTTGGCCACTACAGATGATCTAGGCTTTGGCCTTTTGTGGCCATCATTAGACACGAGCAGTTTGGGTTGTTTTGTTGTTTGCTTGCTTGCTTATATCATAGCAGTCTGTTGTGTGTTCTAACAAAAACTGGGCTTTGAAAAATTACATCCCCCACCATGGGGATGTTAAATTTAGTTTAATCAACTAATCGACTAGTCGATGGAATTTCCATCGACTAGTCGATAAGTGGGGGAGCCACAGTGGGGCTAGCTCCCGGCCCCGGGAGCTCACCCCACCGCAGCTCTGCCTTTTAAATGTATTAAGAGCTGTCAGGCTCTTAATACATTTAAAAGACTGAAGCACAGTGGAGGGGACTCGTTGCGAGCCAGGACAGCTGATTCCCCCAGCACTGGCACCCGGCTCCCCCCAGCACCGGCTCCTGCTCCCCCCCACCAGTGCCTCTCTCTGATAGAGGCAGCAGCAGTCGGGGGGAAGCAACTATTTGAAGGACTAGTCAACTATCCAATAAGCTTATGCTTATTATGCTTATTGAATAGTTGACTAGTCAACTAGTCGCTTACATCCTTACCCCACCAGCAGGCACACATCTCTGACACAAACTCATCTGCAAGTTCAGTTCTGTGGGATTTTTGTTTACCTGGAAACAGTTCATCTTTTTTATGTAGCACTGTTTGTGCAAATGTATGTGTGTGCAAAATTGTGTGCTTAAAAATTAGTAGCTGGGTTGAAGAAATGTATGGAAAGACGTCTTGACTGTGTTTGCACAAGCTGCTTTTGGGACCATATCCATGTGCTCACTTAAGACATGACTAGTACCATGGAAGCCTGGATCTGCATTGTACCAATACATATCTTTATAGTATCATTAGAGAAGAGGTCTGTTGTTCCGTATATTTCAATTAATCTACAGCACTGTACATGTCTATTACATTGTATGCATTGTAAAACGCTTTGGCCCTTTGGACATTCAGTCAGGATAAAAATGCAGAGTCAGTAAGCAGTTGTTTGGGGAGCAATTTCTTATCATCTTGTATGGAGTTTCTCACTTTCAGCTGCCAGTCGCACAATGCCTACTCATATATCCCGGTAGGCCACATATGCAGCTCTCAGTGTGTTATGTGAGTGGCAGCCACTCAATGTTTACTCTCAGGATGGTTCCATGGTCGCAGCCATGTGCCAATTGGGCTGCAGTGGTCTGCAGGTTGAGAACCCACCCTCCATGATCTTACCCAATTCTTTTTTTAACCCAGTTATGCTTGCAGCCTTCACAGCCTCTCCTGGCAACATAGTAAACATGAGGGCAGGATTCCCTGACAGCCTTCCTTTCTACTAATAATCTAGCAGCTGCAAGACATGTTCTAAAGGGGAAATAAAAGAAATTGTTTTTAGTCTGTTTCCCACTCTGCTATGAATGGTAGCCTCAGAGATCTCATAAACTGGCTTAGAACATAAGAATGGCCACACTGGCTCAGACCAAAGGTCCATCTAGCCCAGCGTTCTGTCTGCCGGCAGTGGCCAATGCCAGGTACCCCAGAGGGAGGGAACAGAACAGGGAACCATCACGTGATCCCTCCCCTGTTATCCAGTCCCAGCACCTGGCACTCCAGAGGCTTGGGGACACCCCGGAGCCTGGGGTTGCACCCAGGACCATCTTAGCTACGCCCTCCATGAACTTAATTCTTTTTGAACCCAGTTATGCTTTTGGCCTTCATAGCATCACCTGGCAACAGGTCCCACAGCTTGGCTGTGTTATGTGATGAAGTATTTCCTTTGGTTTCTTTTAAACCTGCTGCCTGTTCATTTCATTGGATGACCCCTGGTTCTTGTGTACTGTGACAGGGTAAATGACACTTTGCCGCCACACTATTGGTGAGTTTCTAGAGCTCTGTCAGATCCCCTGGTGGTTATGATGCTTAGTTTTACTCTTTTCAGTGTTTGCAAACATGCTCGCTAGCTTGTAGGATGCTATTCTATCTGTGGCATGATTTATATTAATAAATAAAAGTTGTGGGTTTTTAAGCAGCTTCTTGGGCGTATCCATCAGCAACAGAGCTGCATATGTAGGTTAGTGTCTCTGTCATAGACCTTGGGTGTGGCTCTCCTTGTATAGAGGCAGGGTGCAGAGTTGGTAGAGGTTGGTGTGTGTAAGTAGCTCACTACTGGATGAATTGGCTAATTCAGGTCATTCAGGTAACTTTCATTCTCAGGCCTCAATAGAAATGCAGCCAGTCATATGTAGTTCTTATGCTTTACAGCTTATCACCATAGCAAAAAGTTTGATTTTTCATCTTTTGGTCTCTTTCTCTGCAGCACGTGTCCGTACAGCCGCCCTCCATTTGGCTATGGGAATTTCCCCAGTTCCATGCCCGAATGCCTGGGCTTTTATGAAGATCAGTATCAAAAGCACGAGGCCATGTTTTCTGCCCTGAATAGAGACTATCCTTTCAGGGAGTACCCCGATGAGCGCACACACAGTGAAGACTCCCGCAGCTGTGAGAGCCTAGAGGGGGTATCTTATTACAACAGCCACAGCCACAGTGAGGAAGAATATTTAACTCCCATGCCACAGTTGGATATTGGAGCCTTGGAGAACGTTTTCACGGCAACCCCATCCACCCCCTCCAGCATCCAGCAAGTCAATGTGACTGACAGTGATGAGGAAGAGGAGGGGAAAGTGTTGAGAGATTTGTAATTATTAACCCAGATGATAACCATCCCTAGGAGTATTTTAAAATATTAAATAAACGTTTCAGTCCAAGAATATCTTTTTAGTCAGTGTGTTCAAGGAGAAACCCAAATCACCTTGGTGATAACTGCAAATTGTTGAAAGAACTCAGATCATCCTGTAGCATTTCAGGAGGCCAGACATGGAACTGGGGCTGTTACTGAAGTCGCTGGGTTTTCACCTGCTCACACAAGGCCTGGATTTAGGCCTGGAGTCACAAGAGCATTCTTCTTCAGGAAAGCATTAAAACGTGCTTAGCTTTAGACCTGTGCTTAAGCGCTTTTCTGAATAAGAACGTGCTTAAGTGCTGGCTGGAATCAGGACCTTAGCTGTCTTTGTTCCAGGACTTGTGTTCATTTTGGCAGCTTTACTTTAGGAATTTTAGCATGTGAAATAATTCTCTTCCCATGTCACAGATTCATGAACAAAATGTAAGGCTGGATGCAATAAAATGCACTGACAGCTAAGGACTGGGGTCTGAAATAATTCCCTTATGCTTTCAGATTTGCCCTTTGGCTACCATGAGATGTTTATTTAGCAACATAATTTAGTTTGTTTTTCTATATGATCTGTATTTTTGCTGAAAATTGTTGTGTAATACGTTGGCTATGTAGGCTCCAGTTGTACCACCCCTACTCACATTCAACTGTATCTTACTGTGCCAGAGCCCCATTGGTTTCAATGGGGACAGTTTGGACAGTAAGGTGCTATTAGTGGGAGTGGGGGATGACAGAATCTGGGGTGGTAGCCCCATGAAATAACTTATACTAGTGGACTATGAGTTGATCCCTGAGTATAGTTAATATTCATATCTATACAGTATCTATTTTACATTTGTTAGCTCGAAAATGTGTCTCCACTGAACTGTAAAAGTAGATGAGATACAGATTTTGATTTTTAAAACTAGTAATTCATGTCACTAAACGATTTTTTTCCTTTTCTTCCCTTTTCTTTCACGGGGTATCCCGTTGTTCTGCTTCTGTTCTGTTTCAATAAAGTCACATGAACTGCGTGGTGTTAGTGCTGTATGTTACAACGACAAGCTTTACGGTGTGCATAGTCATCAGCCTTACAAAGAGGACCTGAGAAGGGCCTGAGACCCCTGTATGATCAGAACTCACATTCTAACCTTTTGCCCATGGTCCTTGTTTAGCAGTAAGGAAATCAGACCTATTGCAAACTGAAGGCCTGATGGGTCCCCGATGAAAACAAGGGGGACATTTATCATTGACCCGAGTTGGACTACCCAGGCTGGAGGTGCAGGAGCTGCTCTAGGAATCCTGTAGCAAGCAGGCCTAGAGGATGTGTGGCCAGGCGTGCTTTACGGTTATTCTGCAGCATGCCCTTTGAGGAGCTGGCTGCTCTCTTAGCCAGCCCATTACGCCTCTGTGGCCTGGGCTGGGCACTTCTGCATCTCTTTGTGCTCTCGAGTGTAGGGAAAGGATCCCAACCTGGTGCTTGGCGGGGGAGAAGAGGTGTCCTGTGCCCTCTGCCCTGCCCATCCCTGGGCACTAGTGGACCAGAGCTAGTCCTCAGAATGAGAGTTGCCCTGGAATTAATCATTTCTATTGCTGCAAGTGCAACTCTTCACTGAATTGTTAACTCCATGTCACAGCAGTAGCATTTCACTACACGTCCAGTGAGTCAATACTTAGCAGTACTAGCGGATTTACTGGTGTTGCTTGGGACTTTATGAGGGCTCAATGCAGAAGTCAGGTGATGCTGCTCCAGTGATGGTGGCTCCCCGGGGCCACACTGTTGAGCCGACAGCTCCTCCTGGGGGTGGGGTGAGTGGCGGCTCCTCCCAGGGAGGGAGCATCAGCTGCTCTGACAGGCCCTGGCCTGCATCTATAGTGGGGCTGCACTGCCTGGCCCTGGCCTGTGTCTCCGAGGGCCAAGGGGAGGGATTTGAGATGGGAGGGCCACTTACCTGTGGCTGGTGGCCAGCAATACAAAGAGCCCTGCCTCAAGCTAGCCATCTCTTCCTGGTGCTGCTGCCCCCTGTGGTCACTCGGCAGTGTAGGTGCCCATGCATTTGCTGCCCTCAGTGGTCATTGCAGAGCATAACTGTCCCTGCTCTCCTACCCCTCCCTTTCCATATGATGGAAAACAGTCCCATTCCAGGCACTTCCTGTTTTCCTGGCACAACCAAACCCTGGCCTTGCTTTAAATTAGGATAAGAGGAAGCTGTCTACCGAGTTCGGTGATCCTAACTCTTACCGTTTAGGAAGAGTTCTTGAACAAATGGACTCACAGACTGACGGACGGACTCATGGACAGACAGATAGATGCACAAACTCTCTAAAATATATAAAGAGATATACAGGTAATACAACTGCTTTTTTGTGGGGGAAACAATAGAAAAGAAGGTAGAAAGGGTTATATGTGTACAATGGATATTTTCCAGATAGGTAAATACCATAGATACTCTTTAGATTTTCCATAGATGATAATGCCTGGTTTTAAGGCGTTTAAGGCTTTATGCAGTTAAAGAATATGGCTAGATTCTAGTACACTATACATTGTGACCATGCTGTAACCAATCCTGCTGCTTCCATTATAATCTGGAGTGTGAATGGGGCCCTGAGAGAAAAGTCTTATAAATAAATGAAAATGCCTGTTAGCTCCTAAATTGGCTCCTGACGGAAAGCTGATAGGGCCCTAGAGCTGTGCTCATTCCCATACAAGTACGTCTCCAAAGTGTGAAGCAGCTGTTAGCAGGATTACTCCCTGAATCTGACCTCCCTCTCCCCACACTTCCCTTTTGTGGTAGATCCCAGGGCTGGTAAAAGGAGACCGGTTCATTACAATGTGCAGGAAGCAGAGCTGCTGCTTTCCAGAAATAGTCTGAATGTGGGGTGTCCTACTGGGAGGTGGAGGTAACTAACAAAGATTCCCTTTGCCTTGCTTTGGGGGAGCTGCTCCATGTGTTCTCCTTTCTGCTTGGGACCCCGATCCAGCATGCTGCCAAGTGGCTTTGACTCCTAGGATCTGTGATGGACATCTCACACTGGCCTCTTTAAGAAGGAGCAAGTGGGAGAGGAAGAGAAGGTCCAGTACACCTGGGAGTGATTATCTGCTGCCAAACTGGGCTTAAGGGAATTCACCTGGATCTTAGAAAGAGGGAGACAGCAGCAGGGGATCTTTCTGGGCTGGAGAGTGTGTGGAAGAAGGCTGGTTGCTGGCAGGGAGTGGCTGTTTGGTGGCGAAGAGACTCCACCAAAAGAAGAGCTCTAGGGCTATGTCTACACTGCGCATTGTTGCGCAATAAGATATGCAAATGAGGCACAGGGATGAATATTGCCACGCCTCATTTGCATACCTAATGAGCCGCCATTTTTGCAGCACGGGCTTTTGTGCAAGAAGGAGCTGTCTACACTGCTCCTTCTTGTGCAAAAAAAAACCCTCTTGCGCAGAGCCGTTCCGCCGCTCATTTTCAGGAAGAATGGCTCTGTGCAGGAGGGGTTTTTTGCGCAAGAAAGAGCAGTGTAGACAGCTCCTTCTTACACAAAAGCCTGTGCCGCAAAAATGGCGGCTCATTAGGTATGCAAGTGAGGCACGTCGATATTCATCCCCGTGCCTCATTTGCATATCTTATTGCACAACAGTGTGCAGTGTAGACATAGCCTAGGAGTGGTAAAAGATGCTGAAGCTGAGTATGAAGGACTGTGTGGTGGTGGTGGTGAACTTTCACAAAGAGATTTTTTTCTCCTCTCTGTATGTTGGTCATTTGGCTTCCTCACATTTTGGTCTGTTGTCCCTTACTGTGTTGCAATCCCAAAAAGTCTGCTTCTTCAGACAGGTTTTCTCTCTAGAACAGAGAGATCAGCAGATGGGCTGAGTTTTTCAAAGTTATCTTGGCATTTTGATCACCAATTCCCTTCTAATTTTCAGGAGAACTAGGCCTCCAAATCCTTCAGGTAGCTTTAATTGTCTCTGGGTAAAAGCCCCATGACTATGGCTATGTGCCACTTCACCTGTGGTAGGTGCATAAGGAGAGCTGGATTGAGGGAGAAAAGCTTACTCTGCAATCAATATGTCCATTATAGACAAGGGTCCTGCCGTCATAAAAAGGTGATTTATTTGCATTCTAGACCTCAACACGTAGTGGCCATTTCCCTATAACTTCCTCTGTGCTATGCACTACCCATGGAGTCAAGACCTAGTCTGTTGACAGCTGTGGTAAGATGTAATCAAAATCATTACAGGTGTGATTTCCCCCTCTCCCATATCATTATAACAGGACCACCCCTGTGGATACAGTTATAGCAATATGACAGTAACTTATGTCAGTATAGCTATTCCCATTATGGAAATAAGTTATATTTGTACTAGAAGATTTACCTGGCATTGCTCTGGTTCTTCAGGTTTGGGGGAATGGGAGGGGGGGCTGGTGCAGGAGTGGGGGCTGGTGCAGGAGTGGGGGCAGAGGACTGGGGGGCTCAGGATGGGGTGGGGGCAGCAGAGACCTCTCCTCTGGGCTGGCCCTGGGGCACTGGGGATGTGCTTGCTTGCTGCCCCCCTGTAGTCATTCTGGAGTATTAATATCCCTGCTATCATAGCCCTCCTTTTCTGTTTGATGAGAAACAGTTACATTCCAGGCACATCCCATTGTCCTGGCACAGCCAAACCCTGACCTTGCTTTGAGTTATAAGAGGAAGCTGCCTACCAAATTTGGTGGTCCTAGCTCTTACTATTTAAACAAACAGATCTTTGAACAAACAGATTCACAGAGGAAGTGGGTTTTGCCCATGAAAGTTCATGATACTATGTATATTTTTGTTAGACTCTAAGGTGCTACAGGACGACTTGTTTTTTTTTTACTCACAGAAGGACAGACAGATGCACAAACTATCAATCTATGGTATGTATCCCTGCTTTGGAAAACACAGCTGCTCTGAGCTCTGCACATATTTCCTGCCCTTTTGAATGGAAGGGGAGAAACTGAGGATGAGTTGGAACTAGCTGATGCCCTTCCGAATGGTCACCACCTGAAATAGTGAAGTCAGCTGTTAAATTGTCAGTTGCTTCTATTGAATCCCAGTCTCTTTCCTTTGATAATATCAAGTATTAGGCGATAAAAAGGTCTTAAAATGGAAGGATTTAATATTCCTTTCAAGTCTGTCAAGAATGTAGATGTTCCCTTGGTCAAGGCAAGTGTCTCAAATGTTGACGTTTGACAGCAGCCAAGTAGTGTTCATGTCTCTGTCATTTTTGGTAATACTTCTTCCCGAATCAGTCTTTGAACAGTGATTCCTTAGGCAGCTTTTCCTTTCCCCAAAGAGTTTCTCTTGAAATATCACTGAAGTTCACTTAGTCTGATGAAAACCCGAATTATTAGATCATAAAAATGGTCTGACCAACACGGCCAATGATCCATCTAGCCCAGTGTCCTGTCTTCCAGTGGTGGCTGGTGCCAGATGTTTCAGAGAGAATGAACCATTAGGGCAATTATTGAGTGAACCATCCTGTTGTCCAGTTCCAGCTTCTGGCAGAGTTAAGGACACTGTGAGGACGGCGTTCTCATCTCTAAACAGGTTTATTACTTAACAGGCATTCTTTCTATTTCCTTGTTGGAATGACTCCTAATTCATGATGGATTATAATAGTGTCTCCAAGCCAAGTGCATTAAAATGCTTGACAAACACTAATGAGCTTTATTTTCCCTTTTTTCTCCACTCAAGTGGGCTTTGCCCATGAAAGCTCATGATTTTTTATATATTTGTTAGTTTCTAAGGTTGCCACAGGACTACTTGTCATTTTTAATGAATTAATATTAGCTTCACTGCAACCCTATCACGTTTCCAAGTATCAATGTCTCCATTTTACATGCTGGGAGACAGAGGGTCTTGTTTTTAGATCTCACTAACCATTTTCATGATCCCATCCTCTATTTGTGTGTTCATTTATGGGCACTGCAGCAGGACTTCTAAATTTACCTACGTCCCATGGGAAGTCCCCATAGTAGAGGGGGGAACAGAATCCAGATTTCCTGGGTTCCGACCCAGGGTTTTGATCAGCATTAGACAGACAGCAGGAATGGAAAGCACACCCAGGAGTTCCATTTCTCCAGGGTGATGTTCGAGGAAGTCGCTAAATCTCACACCTGCAGGGACAGTGGTAATCAAGTGAAACCCCTCAAGGAGGTAGAGGAAGGGGCTTTGGAAGAGCTAGACAGAATGTGACTAACACAAGCCAAATACACAGGGAAGCCTTGGAAGGTAACTTCATTTACAGGTTTGGGGCCCATCACAGAGGTATGAACAAAGACATTACCTGGCCAGCACACCACCCTCCACATCCTAATGAGTTAAAAAAACCAAACAATGAGTACTTAAGAACAATTGGCACCTTCTCTATCAGCTTCATATGGCATGAACACTCTAACTGACTATTTCTTTCCCCTTTTTCCTCCCCCCCCCCATCCCATATTTATTTTGGAAGTGGACCTTTATTAACTCCATTCATCTAAAGAAGCAGGTTGTGCCCACGAAAGCTCATGATATCTCTACATGTTTTGTTAGTTTTTAAGGTGCTGCCAGACTATTTGTTGTTTAAGTTTTTCCAGTTACAGACTAACACGGCTCCCCCTCTGAATCTTTTGCCAGAGGCAGTTACGGTGGACTCACAAGAGCACTGGTAAGTCTAAAATACTCTAGGTCTCTCCACATGAATATGTCTGAACAATGTAAGGGATGTATTATATATAGAATAAACCACATACAAGCAGGCAGTGTGAGGTTTTATTTTTATAGAGGGGGTTTCCGACTGTAGATTAAGAGGTCAAAGCTCATATTACCAAAATCCAATTCTAAAAATGCCATCATGTAATTTTTTAGAATTCTTGGGTGCTACCAAAAATCACAAACACCCGACTGACCTCAACAATGATTGCGACGCGGTTCCTTTTCTCTTTTTGAGGTCTGTGACGTATATGTCTTTGCCTCCATCTTCAGACGGAAGAGTAAATGGGGGAGCTTTGGAAGAAGGTTTCCGACATTATAGGAAGTCAGATAGTTTTCAGAAATATGCCAGGCATTTACGCAGTCTCTGCATAAGTGTCTCTTCTTACATTGCATTACTCCAGCTCAGAGGTATGTTCATGTGAGTCCACCTCCTCTTCTCTCCCCATGTGTGATAACATCACGTGATCATTCTGCTGTTATTGCCATGTTGCGGCCTGCTTGTGCTAACTTGGTTGGCTGCCCCTTTCACTGAACTGCTGCCCTACAGCAGGTCTAAGAGTTAGACTTTGGTATCATAGCTAGGAGTGGTCATGGCAATACTATCTGGTCCCAAAGTCCTTTTCCCCTCATCTCACCGCTCAATCTCAGGCATGAGCTCATGCAGATCCAACGTACACAAAGCTGATGACCCTCCACAGCTGCCTCTTTGATAGTCTTCTCCAAGGCGCCCAACTCCCCTGCCTAGCAGGGCAGTGTCTGGAACAGACCTTCCTTCTCACGCGACGCGGAACTCAAAATGGCAGCTAACCGCACACAAAATGGGAGACTGGGTACCAAAATGGAAGGGGCAAAACAAAATGGAGTTCACGGTCTGATCCAGACATCTTCCCCATCAGAGTTTCCATCCTGCGGCCTCAACAGTCTTTTACCAGAGATGTTTAGGGTGATCTCAGAAAATCATTCCAGCCCTCTGGCAAAACTTTCTTCTAACTGGAGTCTTCATTTTCCATTAACCTGATTTACTGGTATCAGAAAAACTCCACAGATCCAGCTGGAAACCTATTTGCAAACTGCTCCTTTTTTCAGTTGGTTTCCTGATCACTCTTCTACACTGATTTTTTTTGTAGAGGAAAAAGTTGAGGACTTTATTGATCATACAGATCAATAATCTTCTGAAGAGTTTGGACAACAAATAATGAGTTTACTCGGCCTCCTGAGACACCACATTACCAAACCACTTGCAAAGCACCAGACCCAAATGCCTTTAATCTCTGTCTGCCTGTGCACTTCGCTGCTTCTGATTTTTAAATACAAGTCCCTCTGCATAAAAATTGCATATTTATAGCTTTAGGTCCTGATCTTTAGCTGCATTTCTTATGAATCACAGGATAATGGATAAAGAAAGCCCCATCTCTGGGACGGGTGCACATCTTGCTGTGGAGATGAAGTTTAAGCTGGTGTAGATCTTTTTAACTCTGCTCCACTCCAATAGGTGACCTCCCCCAAGCTCCCTTCCCTTTTCTTTCCATGTAGCCCAGGGGTCTCCCACCTTATTAAGCCCAAGATCATTTTTAAATGTAAATCAATCCAGAATTTACCCCAGACCCAAATACCCTTGTCCCACCCCCTTCCCTGCCCCTTCCCTGGGGCCATGCCTCTCCTCACTCTGTGGAGATGGGTTACAGGGGTGTGGGAGGGGGAGACCTTGACATCAGCAACACCCTCCTATGCCTTCCCCACTCTGGACAGCAAGCAGGAGGCTCCCAGGGGGCAGTTTCAAGGCAGAGGGCAGGGACCGTGGGGGGAGAGGCAGCTGAAGTGCCAGCGTGTGATAGCCTCCGGGCCAAACCCGTCAGCATTCCCTGTCAGAGACTCCAGGGCCTACAGCTGAGTAGCAGATCCCCTCCTAAGCAAACCCACCAAAAAGAAAAAGGCAACCATGGCGCTCAGGTAATGTTTGCGGGCACCCCATTGCTCATGGCGCATGTGTGTCCTAGCCCTCCTGCCACCCGGGGCCTGTCATGACAACTCTCTGAAGCAGGGATTGTCTCTATGTTCAAACAGCACTTACCCCCCAAGGTCTGGCTGGCCCTTCAGCCCTGCCTCTAGGTAACATGGTTTAGCACCCTCATCTCGCAGGGGAAATGTCGCCATTCATGCTGGGAGCTGCAGGACAAAACAGGCATGAATAGAGGATGTGACGCGTTTCCTTGGGCCGATGAGTATCAATGCTTCTAAGGGCAAAAATGAGCCATCATGCTCAACGAGTCTGGTCTGCACAATACAGGCCACAGAATGGTAATGGATCATCCCTGCAGAGACCCAGTAGCTGGTCTGTTTCCTCTGGTGTGGAACGTAGCCGTGAGGAAATGGTCCTCTGCCCTGGCAGGCCTGCTCTGTGCTTGAGCAGCTCAAACGCATCTGTTTTCAGCTCTGGGAACTGGGCAGGTCCCTGAGGGAGGCTGGGTCTGTCTCTTCTATGCAGAAGCCTGGTGCTTCTAGGCCAGGGAGGTCTGTGGTAGCCTGTGAGGGGGTGAAACTCCATCCTTGGCTAGGATGGGTTAAAAGCCAATTCATCTTGTGCCAGAATTAATTAGTTGAGGGGGGTGGGCCTATAAGGCAGCAGGTGATAAACTAATGGACACCTGGCCCTCATAGAGTGCCGTGGAGGGAGTTCTGGCTGAGGTGCACAATTACTGGGGGCGAGCAGGTTTCTGTGGTAAACCCTGAGCCCGGCACGGCAGGAGAATGGTTTCCCAGAGGAACCAGCTCAGGGGCCGAGTGTTTTGTACCAGAGCAGAAGGCAAGACTCAAAGGAAGCCAGAAAAGGGCCAGAGCCTTGTTGGGATGCTTGAGTTGGACTGTTGTTGCCCGAGAAGGGTAATCCCAGGGATTGTGGATAAATGCATTAGGAGAATGGTTCCTTAAAAGGAAAGCATTCATGGAGTTGCCATTTAAACCGCCATCAGAGTTAACACCTAGCTGAGAAGAGTCACAAAGTTAGAATGGTTCAGTCATTGTTTCAGGCTGCCTGCAGACTCAGTCAGACAGCCCATCCTGCCCCTGTTGACCACCCATCATCCATTCCCAGCATCTGACAAACAGAGGCTAGGGACACCCTTCCTACCCATCCTGGCTAATAGCCATTGATGGACCTAACCTCCATGAATTTATCTAGCTCTTTTCCGAACCCTGTTAAAGTCCTGGTCTTCACAACCTCCTCTGGCGAGGAGTTCCACAGGTTGACTCTGCTTCATGAAGAAATACTTCCTTTTGTTTTAAACCTGCTGCCTATTCATTTCATTTGGTGACCCCTAGTTCTTATGTTATGAGGACAAGTAAATAAGGATTCCCTTATTCACTTTCTCCATGTCTGCCATCATTTTACAGACCTCTATCATACCCCCCCCCTTAGTCTCCTCTTTTCTAAGCTGAAAAGTCCCAGTCTTTTTAATCTCCCCTCATATGGCACCGTTCCAACCCCCTCATCATTTTCGTTGCCCTTTCGGACCCTTTTCCAATGCCAAGAGATGTTTTTTGGGACGAGAGGACCAGGCAGTATTCAAGATGTGAGCGTCCCACGGATTTATAGAGGCAATCAGATCTCTGATTCTCTCCCCCTTTTGTAAGGATTCCGGCTCTGGCTTCACCTGCGGGGGGTTTCTAGGCTACCCATGTCCTCCACCCAGGAGCCCCGCTCCGGGGATGCGCCGGGGCGGGGCGGGGCGGGGCTCGGCTCCCCGGCGAGATGCTCAGGGAAGGACCCTTTTTCCTGCCCTTTAATTAAACACTGTGAATGGGCGGGGAGGGGGAGCGGTTCAGCCTCGCCCCACGTCTGGCCTCTCGGCCTCCAAAGGCCCCCCCAGTGTGGGCAGCGGGGGAGGGCGGCTTGGCACCCGCTCCCGGCTCCGAGCCGCAGCCCGGCGCTGGCAGTCAGGCTGCGCGGACGCTCGGCATCGCAGCCGGGCCGCGGCGGGGGTGAAGGCTGCCGGCCCCGCCCGGGGAGCCATGCCTGCGGCTGCCGGCCCCGCCCGGGGCCCCCCGGCCGCTTTCCTGCTGCTGGCGCTGGCGCTGCTCCCCGCTCCGGGGCCCGCAGCCGGCGGGAGAGGTGAGTGCGGGCGCCGCTGTGCGGAGAGATGCGGGGCGCGGAGCGGGGACGCTGCGAGCGACGGGGCAGCCGGGTGGGGCTGGGCTGGGGGGCTTCATTCCAACCCCCTCCCTATGATGCTCTGCGCCCCCCCCCCTTAATCTGAACCGCAGCGGCCCCGCCAGCCTCCTCCCGCATCCCCGAGCCCCAGCCCGGCCAGGGGCCCCCACTGCGAGCCCCCCTTTTGCGCTGTGTCCCAGGGGCTTCTGCGGCAAGGGGCCGGGGGCCCGGCCTGCGCCCCCGGGGCTGCCTCGCTGCGTGGGACTCAAAGGTTCCGCCTCCCCCTGCCCCGGGCTCCGGGGGCGAACCCCTGGGAGTGCCCGGCCAGGAGCGGGTCCCAGCGAATCTAGCTCGTCTCTCTCTCGGCGCAGGGGCCAGGAGTATGTGGAACCAGAGAGTCCTAACTCTGGGATGGGTGGGGGCAGGCTGACTCCAGCCCCTTCCCACGCTGCCAGTGGAGCCAGAGTCGCTTCCCCCTTCCAAGGACCTAAAAGGGGGTTCCAAGGTAGAGGGAGAAAAATTGTTCTCCTGGGCCTCTGAGGACAGGACAAGAAGCAAAGGGCTTAAACTGCAGCAAGGGAGGTTTGGGTTTTTTGGTTGGACATTAGAAAAAAAACTTCCTACCTGTCAGGGGGGTGAAACACTGGAATAAATTGCAAATAAATGGGCCACGTGTTGAGTAGCCCTGCATTAAGTCAGGAGCAAAACTCCCTCCTCTCTGCTGGGGCAGGATGAAACGCTGAGCTTTGCAGTGGAGTTTTGACTCTGAGAAACCGTCTGTGCTTTCCCAGGAGAAAACAACATGGTTGGCCCACACCTATACCGGGAAGAAATAACACCGCGGTGGGAAGCCACAGGAAACCCCCACATCAGTATGAAGGTATGTCATGTGACCGTGTGGTCAGGAAAGGTGTTTGGGGCTGTGTCACCTCCCCAGCGGAGTGGCCCTTGGGTGCCGAGGAGGGTGAGCTACAGGGGGGGAAATGGAGAGAGGTTCCCCTGCTTCCTCTACATCTCCATGCAGGGTGTTCCTCTCCGTGGTCACGTCTAGGGGGAATGGTCTGGGCCTGACTGCTGCACCCATGTGTGGGTGCCCTGTGGGTATCATGGGGAGTGCTCTTAGGAATAAAGGCTTCTCGCAGGAGTAACGATTTTCAGGGTGAGTTTGGCCTCCCCGTAACCCCAGGAGGCAAGACTCCAGGGACTTGACCAAGGTTACACAGGCAATCGGTGCTAGAGCGGGTCAGAGGACCCCCCACCCCATCTGCTGGGTCCCAGTCCTGTGCATTATCTGAAAAACCTTGCCCCCTCTTCCCAACCCACGCATCAGTTTTCAGGAAGAGGCGTCTAATAACTAACCAAATCTGCAGAGTGAGGTCAAAGGCAAATTGGAAACGCCCAGGGAGAGGAGCCTTCACCATTAGCTGTAGGCTAAGTAGTAACAGTCTCAGCATATCCAGGGTAGTGGTCACTCAATTCCTTGGAACCTGCTGGGAAGCTTTTCGTGGAACGTGATGAGCAGGCGCTGTGGTAGCTCATTTGCCCACTGAGTAACATCATCGCAAAGGTACAAGAACTAGGGGTCACTGAATGAAATTAATAGGCAGCGGGTCTAAAACAAGCAAAAGGAAGTATTGCTATAGATAGTTAACCTGTGGAACTCCTTGTCAGAGGATGCTGTGAAGGCCAAAACTATCGCAGGGCTCAAAAAAGAATTAGAGAAGTTGGTGGAGGATAGGTACATCAATGGCTATTAGCCAAGATGATCAGGGACACAACCCTGTGCTTTGGGCATTCCTATATCTTTGACTGGATGACAGGGGATAGATGCCCTGGTCTGTTCCTTCCCTCAGAAGCAGGTGGCATTGGCCACACTCGGAACACTGCTCTGGCCCATTCCAGTCAGATGTATTATGGAGGTATTTGAATATTCTTAGTCCCAGACTTGTCTCCAAAGAGCACAAGGCATCTGACCAGTATGTGCCCTTAGACAAATCTGTCAGATCCTAAAGTCCTTGACCCATGTTTCTTCTGCCAAATTCTCAGTGGATTCAAGAGCCCTGCTAGCAACAAGCAGGCACGAGCTGTCAGAGCTGGTGTATTTCAGGTCCAACCGTTCACAGGGTGGAACCCTGAAAACAAGACGTGATGAGAGGGGGAAGAGGAAATGCAGTCAACATCCAGTGTTGGGAGAGATTTGGCTGGGCAAAAGGCCCCGAACTCCCGGCAGCTGTGTTTGTGCTGAATCTCCCGTAGCACCCTAACAATCGATCGCTCCTAAGCATCTGCAGTTCGCCAGCAACCGCAATATGGCCCTCTGCAATTACAAGCCGACGTAGGCTGCTGGATGTACTCTCCATGGGCCTGACCCAAGCCAAGGAAAGATTCTCCTCGGCTTCAACAGGCACAAGGTTCACAGAAGGCCAGGAATGGAGACCTGCCCCCATAGCTAGGAAAGACAATTTTATGATTGATTCTGGAGCTGGGACTAACACCAATGGATCTGAACACACACTTTGCCTGGGAGAATGTTTCAGCAGGCAGATCTTTAGAGTGCTCTTGTACTGTATTTTTGTTTCACTTGATTTCTGTGCTTCCAAGGGGGAGCCGAGTGAGTCTGTAACTGGAAAAACTTAAACAAGGAATAGTCCTGCAGCACCTTAAAGACTAAAAAAAACATGTAGATGGTCTCAGGAGCTTTTGTGGGCACAGCCCGCTTGATTTTCTGTTGTGTGAAATCCCCTGGTGCATTGAGTAACGCAGATGAGGAAATGGCCGGCTGGCTGGTTCTCAGTAATTCCTTATCTAACAAGTCTAATAGAGGAACAGCACAGCAGTGGTTCCTGCCCCTAGGAGGCAAATTCCTTTAAAAGCAGCTCTTAGAATATCCACAACCGTACTAAGAAAAATCTTGTTTCTTCATTGCGCTGAATCAACTTACCTTTTCTGGATCAGACCCTTTCTGCTAAGCCGCGAATTTTTATCGCTCTGTGGTCACTTACAACTTGCATCTGCCCTGAATCGCCCCGTGCGCCGTTATGTGAATTAGTGTACAAATAAAATCTTGCACTACAGTAAGTCAGTAGCACCAGACACATCTAGTAACAAGGTGCTTGGCTGTAGTTTATATTTCTGATCCCCTCCTGTGTGTTACAGCCTCAGCATAATTGCAATTACAATTATCTAATTGTAGCTGCCTAATAATGAAAGTAATTACAATGTAAAGGCTACTGGGAACACCTTTCAGGCAATGCATCCCATCTAGCAGGTGTCTACACCTCACCTGAGTACAATGTACACCTCCAATGTGTCTTCTTCCAGCCATATCATTTATTTAAAGCTATGACTAGATAGAGCTGTGTACAGGTAAAGCAAGTTCTAGATCTGTAAACTGTGGGTATAGAAATACACCACATCTTTGGACCTGTCTGTATTGAAATTGGAAATATTAGGACCTTCATAGAAAACCATGTCTCTGAGTACATCCTAGGCCGTAGTGTCTAGCACAGGGTGGGCAACAAAACAGCGGCGGTTACCCAGGTTAACCCCGGGCAGGCCACTGCCACTATATTTACCTGCGCCTCCTCAAGCACTGGCAATTGCTGCTCCCATTGGCTGCAGATGCCATTCCCGGCCAATGGGAGTGGCAGGAAGCAGCACAGATTGGGACACCACTTCCCGTAGCTCCCGTTGGCTGGGAATGGTGATCTGCAGCCAATGGGAGCCGTGATCGCCCGTACCTGCGGAGGCTCAGGGAAACATAGTGGTGGGGGCTCACCAGGGATCAGGTCTGCAGACCAGTATTTGCCCACCCCTTGTCTAGCAGCTGTTGTGGCTCAGCAGGGCTGCTGTTTCGGTCTATGTTGAGTAGCTTTTCCAGAGAGGAGACTTTATGCAAATTGTGCCTGGTATAGACGAGTGGTGCAACACTTCTCCTTTAGAAGAAAGCTCCTTTGCTGGACCAGCGTCTCAGCAACCCAGCTCCCTGCTGCTTCGGTTTAATTTTGCAGGCCATGAAGTAGGACTCGGTGAGGCGCAAGACACCTATGGGCTTCAGTCTGAGAACAGCCGGTTCGGGCTCTGGTGGTATTAACCAACGTCCTGGCATTCTCTAAAGAGTTGCTGCCACCGCTTCAAATGTCATTGTAGACAGGGCCCGTGGTAGGGTTCCATCCAAACAGAGCTGGGATTTTTTCAAAGAAGGCCATCGGAATTAGGCATCATGTTTCCAGTGAATACTAACGGGATTGGGGGACATAGCTCTCCTTGGGTGCTCTGAAAATAGACCTGCAAGGGGATCTGCTAAGTAAACTCATCATACTTCACCATTAACTATGTCCCTCAGTGGATGTGGGAGCAGATTATACCAATTTGATTTTAGGGCCCTACCCAATTTACGGTCCATTTTTGCTCAATTTCACAGTCATAGGGTTTTTAAAAATGGTAAATGTCATGGTTTCAGCGGTTTACATCTGAAATGTCCCAGTGCTGTACTTGTAGGGCCCTGCCCCAGAAAGGGGCTGCGTGGGGGTCGCAGGGTTATTGTAGACGGGTCGCGGCGCTGCTACCTTTACCTCTGCGCTGTTGTTGGCAGTGGCGCTGCCTGCAGTGCTGGGCAGCTAGAGAGGGGTGGCTTCTGCCTAGAGTCCAGCTTTGTAGGCAGAGGCACCGCCAGGCTGCAGCACAGAAGTAAGGGTGGTACGATATTGCCAGCGGAGCTGACAGCCTTGTTGGGCCCTGGGGCAAGTTCGGCGGAAGGGGTGGGACCAAGGGAGGAAGGGGCGGGGCCACAGGCGGAAGGGGCAGGGCCAAGGGGTGGAAAGTCGGGGCCTTTAGCACCACCAAGACCACAGCACGCCCACCCCACCCCTCCAGCCCCCCAGTTTGAGAAACATTGGTCTCCCCCATGAAATCTGTATAGGGTAAAAGCCCACAGAAGGCCAGCTTTCACAGAAGGACACCAGATTTCATGGTCTGATGCATTTTGCATTTGGTAAGGCCCTGGCCGTCTGCTAAGAAATAGTGGAAACAAAGCTCTGCATCAGGCCCATTTGTGCAAGGCAGGTTTTCTGGTGAGCAAGCATTTCCCTGGGGTTCTAGGCATGGATCCTCTCCACGTGCCTAAAGAAGCCAAACACATTGTTCCTCTTCCAGAACATCCCACCTCTGTCCATCTCTGCCTCTTAGGCACACCTGGGGGGCGGGGTGCTCCTGGCGGTAGGGCGGGACAAGAAGAGGCTTGCACTGGCAGTGGTGACGAGCACTTCCCTTGTTGCATTGATCTTGCTGTGTGTGTGATGGCAGTTTCTCTGTTGCATGCAGCACCCACTCAAAGCCGAAGTCAAGCTGACCGCGGAGGGGAAAGCGCTCATCCTGGATGTGGAGAAGAATGAGTAAGTGGGCTGGTCCATTGCATGCACTATGCAACCTCTTCCCCCAAGGGGATGAATAAGGAGCTGATTCAGGGCCCATTGGAGCTCTTAACTTTGGATCATGCCCTACGGGCTGGTCTAAAGCTAAAGCTTAGATTGACCGAGTTCGCTTGCTCAGGGCTGTGAAAAACTACACGCCATAGGTAGGTCAACTTTAGCCCCCACTGCAAACACATCTATGTGGATGGGAAAAGTCTTCCATCGACAGCTATGGATTAATGGTGTCAGTTGGCAGTCCCCTTTGGTCAGCGCAAGAACCATCTATGCTGCGGCTGCCGCGCCATAGTGGGTTGCTGTAGTTTAGACATATGCTCACTGGGGGAAATGCCACTCTTGGGCATGAACGGTGAGCTCTGGGTCCGACCTTCAGCTGGGACATTGGTGGAGTTCCACAGAAGTCACTGTAGGCCAACCGTGATCTGGCCCACAGCATACAGACCCGTGCCATGTAACAGTACCGGCACTAACTAGACAGTGGTTTCCTCTTACTCCTTTCCTGATGCCAGTGAGCTGGCTTGTTCACGCCATGGTTCGATGTTTTATCACTTTTTGTATGTCACGTTACTCGTAGGGGTTCCATTCCAGGTCTCTTAGGCTGGGTGGGGTGCACGGTCTAGTGGCACTGAGACCACTTAGAGCGAGAATAATGAGTCTCTTCCACAGGCATGGCTGAGTGCCAGCTGGCTTTTAGCTCATGCAGTAGAGGCTCATGCCCTAAACTCCAGAGGCCCCAGGTTCGATTCTACCTGTTGGATTCTCGAATGCCAGGGAAACCTACATTTCTCGAATGCCTCTCATCCTGAAGTGCCTAAAGAACTGTTTTCACGTGCACTGATGGCAGAAGTTCAGCCATCTCTGGGAGAACATGACAGCTAGCTAACAGCGCACAGCCATTTGGGTCAGGAAGGGTACAGCTGCACAGCAGGGTTATTTCAGAATAACTAACGTTATTCCAAAATAACATAGTCTGCGTCTACACACAAGCACTTATTTCGACATAATGTCAAAATAACGTCCAGCCAGAAGACTACTTACTCCGATTCCTGTAACCCTCATTTTACGAGGATTAAGGGTAGTCGGAGGAAGAGTGTTCTTTCTCAGACTTACTGCTGGGTAGGCAGCGCCAAAAGGTGAATTAAGCTATTTTGACTTCAGTTACGCTATTGATGTAGCTCAAGTTGTGTAGCTTATTTCGGATTTAGCCCTGCTGTGTAGATGCACCCGAAGCAAAGAATACTGCATCCAAATGAAGTTACTGGTGGATGTAGGCAGACAGGATGATTTTGCTGCTGGAGTTTGGAGCTAGATTCTTTGCTACTTTCTATCCTAGATTCTTTGCCAGGCAAGTGGATTCGATTCTAATGACAGAAGAGCTGCCAAGATTTTTCTTATGGTAGCTGGCCCATGCCAATTTTAATCCATTGATGTTGGATTTTGTTCTGTGTCTGACTTCTGTATTGAATTTCAGTGGAGTGGTTTTATTTTCAGTATCCACTAATGTATTTATACCCTGGACTAAGCCCACTTACCGTATTTAAGTATATAGTGCAGACATCCCTGACCAGTCAAACCTAGAATCACTCGTCCCCTTCCCTAAGAGTGAAAGGAAATGCTGCACTATGAATATACAAGTGTAATTATCAGAGGGGTAGCTGTGTTAGTCTGGATCTGCAAAAGCGACAAGGAGTCCTGTAGCACCTTATAGACTAACAGATGTATTGGAGCATAAGCTCAAGCAGATCTAAAGGTAGCCATCCTGCAGCAAAAAAACTTCAAGCCCAGACTTCAAAGAGAAACTGCTGAGCTACAGTTCATCTGCAAGTTTGACACCATCAGCTCAGGATTAAACAAAGACTGTGAATGGCTAGCTAACTACAAAAGCAGCTTCTCCTCTCTTGGTATTCACACCTCCAGATCAGCTGTGGACCCCATCTTCCCTGACTGAATTATCCTCGTTATCTCTAGCCTTATTCTGGCCTGCATATTTATACCTGCCTCTGGATATTTCCACTACATGCATCTGACGAAGTGGGTCTGTGCCCACGAAAGCTTATGCTCCAATGCATCTGTTAGTCTATAAGGTGCCACAGGACTCCTTGTCGCTTTTACAAGTGTAATTAGTGTGCTAAACAGGAGATGATACAAATATTCCACTTAGGAAGGGTGTCCCTAGCCTCCGTTTGTCAGAGGCTGGGAATGGATGGCAGGGAAGGGATCACGCGAGGATTCCCTGTTCTGTTCACTCCCTCTGGGGCACCTGGCATTGGCCACTGTGGGCAGATAGGACACTGGGCTAGATGGACCTTTGGCCTGACCCAGTCTGGCCGTTCTTGTGTTACCAGCAGCATTGGGTTCTGAAAATACTGGAGTAGTAGAGAGACCAAACTTTGCTGCCATTGCTAGCGAAGTCAGGTGTACACAGGCAAACTGAACTGCTGATGGCAGCTGTGAGCCATGGAGATCTCTGAAACAATGCTGGAAACGATCTAACTGCTATTGTAGGCAGGACAAAACCATGGGGGTCTATTTCCTCTGACTGCCGGATCTTCAACCTGTGACAGCATTTGTGCATTGCAGTACTGCAGTGGTGAATTTATTCACAGTCCTGGTGGAGTTGGAATCCTAGGGTTGGAAGAGACCTCAGGAAGTCATATCCCAGGGGCGGCCCGTGAGCCTAGGCAGACTAGGCAGTTGCCTAGGGCGCCACTGGCCCGGGCGCCCAATGATGACGGCACCCCGTGATTACGTCACAGCCACTGACGGCCGTGCAGGCGGGGGTGCCGATTGCACCTTCCGCCTAGGGCGCCAGCTGCTACAGCCGGCCTTGGGCCGCTCCTGTCATACCCTCTGCTAAAAGCAGGACCAATCTCAACTAAAACTTCCCAGCCAGGGCTTTGTCTAGCTGGGACTTAAAAACCTCTAGGGATAAAGATTCCACCCCCTCCCTAGAGAACCCATCCCAGTGCTTCCCCACCTAGACCCCCCTCCCCTCCCCTCCCCTCCACTGCAACTTGAGACCGTTGCTCTTCGTTCTGCCATCTGCCCCCACTGAGAACAGCCTCTCTCCATCCTCTTTGGAACCCCCCTTCAGGAAGTTGCAGGCTGCATCAAATCCCCCCTCACTCTTCTCCTCTGCAGACTGAACAAACCCAAATCCCTCAGCCTCTCCTCGTAGGTCATGTGCTCCAGCCCCCTCAGCATTTTTGTTACCCTCTGCTGCACTGTCTCCAGTGCGTCCACATCCTTTCTGAAATGGGTGGGGCGGTCCAGAACTGGACACAACACTCCAGATGTGGCCTCACCAGAGCCAAATAAAGGGGAATAATCACTTCTCTAGATCTGCTGACAATGCTCCTCCTAATGCACCCTAATATGCCATTAGCCTGCTTGGTTACAAGGGCGCCCTGTCAACTCATATCCAGCTTCTCATCCACTGTCATCCCCAGGCCCTTTTCTGCAGAGTTGGCAAAAGCAAAGAGCCCTAATGGAAACCCAAGTAGGAGCTTAATTCAGTGTGTGATGACATAACTTCCAGGTGCCTCCTGGGAGCTGTGCTGAGCTATTTCCATCCGCGGTCTGGCGCTTGGCATGCTAGTAAACAGGACTAGCATCGTGCTCCATCTGTGCTTGTGTTTACTTCCTGCGATAGGGCTTTCATTCAGCAAGATGCACAGACAGATGCTTCCAGCAAGGAGCGTGCTGGCTTGCCAGGATTAATAAAAGAAGACTTGGTGTTTGAACAGACCTTATAAAGGCCCAGTGCATAGAAAATAGGGAGGATACAAAACCCCTTTGAACACGGACTGCAGAAAAGCTTCCCCAGAGCAGAGAGGAGGCTCAGGCATGTAGTCAGACAGAAGATGGGACCCAGAGGAGAACAGGCAATGAGACAGACATTTAAGTTTAAGGGATAGCTGCAGGGAAACGGGCTCATTTGGCAGCTGAGACGCCTTGAGAACAGAGATGTTACTTGGACGATACTTTCAAATTCATGTAAATGAGTTCCAGGGGAATTCATTGGCAGAAGGAGGAATGATGAAGCAGGCAGAAGAAGTGGGGTTTCTCAGGAATAGGGTTGATGCTCTAATAAGAATCTCTTGCCCTTTGCAAGCGTTAATGAATGAAGCCTCCTCTTGTCCCTGGCACAGGGCATGTCTACACTAGGAGACTATTTTGAAATAACTAAAATCGATTTAATAACTCCTGGAATAACAAAATCGAAATAGCATATCCCCACTATGGGGAAACCTTTTGAAATAGCAGCCCTGGACCACCCACACGATTGCTATTTCGAAATAACTATTTCGAAGTTAGCATTCTTCTCTGAGGAAAGCAGGAATAGAGATTTCGAAATAAGCAGCTCATTATTTCGAAATAACAGGCTTGGATGCCCCTCTTATAAATTCAACCTAAGGGAGGCTATTTCAAAATAGCTCCCAATTGTAGATCAGGGCTGAGAAAACTCTTGGTTTTGAAGGCCATGGTTGTGTTGCACGGCAGAAATGTTGGGGCCACGTCCTTAATTTCATTGGGATGTAAACCAAGAGCTATTGCCCATTTCCCCCCTTAACGTGCTGCATTATGTAAAACGTTCAGCGTATCTGACTGTGGACTCCATACAGCTGCGTGTGGGCTTCATGCGTGAGTAGCTAACACCATTGGGTGGTTGTTGCTTGTAGGAAGAAGGGCAGAACCGTGATTCAGTTCCAGCGGAAGCTAGGCTGTAGCACATCACAGCTGAGGAATAGCAAGAGGCTGTCCCCAAGAGCCATTTCATTCTTTTTTTTTTTCCCCATGAATCATTGAAACACGCAAGCCCTACAGCTGCAGGATTGGAAAGTCTAAGACTAGATGGAGAGAGAAATAGATGGAGGGACGCCTATAGAGCAAGCCGACATTTGGCTGTGGCTTAGGAATGGAAGAATCCACCTTCTAAACCTTGGATGCAAACAGAGTTCACTAAAGGCCTTTGTGCTTAATAAGGAACAGCTTTGAACTGACAAGAGGGGTCTCCTGGAGGTGCAGGGGAGAAGCTATGAACACTGATCACAGTGGTCCCTGCTGACTTGGGAGCCTAGGAATGTGTCATGGGGCAGGTCTGGATGGCACGGGGCCCCTCTCTGCTAGGGAAAACAGCTGATACCACTCCGCACAGGCCTGTTTCCAGAGAGTCTCTGTCACACGATGATGGGCCCCTTCAATAGTTCTCACCTGCCTCCCAGCTGGGGTTAGGAAGAGGCACCTGGGCAGGTGAGAGCTGCCTGGGACCCGAGGAGAGACCGGGGGAGCAGCTGGACAGAGCCGCAGGAGACCTGGTGGAGAGCAGTAGCTGTGAGCTGCTATTGACAAGTTCTGAGGAAGGCTGGGGGAGGGAGGAGGATGGGGGCTGGACCCCTGCCCAGTTGTGGGAGGCCTTGAGGAGAGGGTTGAAGGGAGGAATGAGCTAAATCGATGCAAGCAGCACCCGGAAGCAAGGTATGGGCCTCTCCATGAGCAGGGGCAGGATGTACAGGCCGGCAGGGCTGGAGGTGGGATCCTCCCCTACGCCCTCTGGCAGGAAACCTGGATGGAGGCTAGGGACAGGAACAAGGGGGTGGTCCCGGAGCAGGATTCCCTGGGGGAATGAAGCATCCTGGGCAAAACCTGGAGAGCGGAGCGCCGGGGCGGGGACTTGGTGGCGACCGACTCTTAGGTGGCAAACTGGGACTGGTGGCCATTGAATGGAACCGAAGGGCGTCTGCGTTATAACCTGGTCTGACGGAGGCGGCGGGAGGACCTGGGTTTACCCTGAGGGGCCTGGGGCTGTGAGGAGTCCACAGGGTTGATTTTTGTCCCTTGGGAAGAGGCGATGCTCCTGTGGAGGGAAGGTTGAGGTGGGCTGTGCCTGGGCAGGAGAGGTCTGGTCAGAGGAAGGCAGCCATGATGGGATAACGGGGCCTGGGCAGTGGGATTCAAAGCCCTCTCCCACCAGGGATGGACGAGGGCAGAGTGGTGGTGGGGCCACGCCCCAGAGGCCATCCTGTGACCATCTGCCCGGGACGGGACAAGGTCTGGGACAGCTGTAGTGACCTAACAACCACAGCTGTGGGCCCCAGTTTCTAGGGAACCTCTCTAAGAAGCAAGCAGGAGGGGCGGGAAGAAGGAGGGGCTGCCAGATATTTCATAGTTGGTGCCCCTAGATGTCCACCTAAGCTGAGGACCATCGGGGGGTGGGCCTCACCCGTCCTCGCCTCACATCAGCCTGCAGCTGTGGGGGAGACGCTGCCGGGAGAGTGGCCAGACAGGGATGCTCTAGTCCCTCTGAACCACGGAGGGGGTCCCAGTCACATCTGCCCGCTCTGAAGTGCCTTTCAGAACCTTGGTAGCTTCATCCTGGGACCTTTCCCTCCAACCCGGTGCCCCACTCTGCTTGGCTGGAGTCAACGTTCCCTCTGAATCTTTCCCCATCTATGTGCGGAATAAATGTTATGTGTCCCAAGCCATGCGCGGATGTGCACCACCAGTAGAAAAGCGTGCTGTGGGCGCTCTGCTAATCAGCCAGGTGGCATTTGAAGCTCTCCTGGGGGGGGCCGCCCAAGCGCCCAGCTTACAGGGAACCCTGGCTGCAGTGCCGCTGAAGTGTCGTGCTGGGAACAGCGGGTTGGCCCAGCTCTTCCTCATGCAGGCAAAGCTCTTGCTGGCTGCGGGAGGCATCTTGTTTGAAGGGGGGGAATGGCATCAGGCCCCCACAGCGCATTTTGAACCACGTGCAAGGTGAATTCCATGTGACGGGAGCCAAAATGTACAGGAGAGAGCCGAGAGCGGTCAGCCTTCTCGGCCAGAGAGACCTCGCTGGCTCCCCGCCCAACAGAGATGTCTAATTTTAGACTCCTTTGCCCTCACAGTAAAAACCTGCCACTTCTCAGCAGTTACCATTTCCCTGTGCCTGAAATAATAAGGAAGCCCTGGATCTGATGCTCTGAGCTGCCTGATAAGGGAGCCGGGAGTCACTGTCCTCATTTCCTGCCTCTGCCGTGTTACAGCCCTGGTTTTAGTGACTGCTGATGGAGAGGAGTTTGTCCAACAGCGTCCTCCCAGTGTCCACCCACTATCACTATCTCATGGCTTCCTGTACGGGGGGAAAGGGGAGGCGGGGGCATGGAGGCAAGTGGCAGGAAGCATTTGACCTGGTCAACTGTGCTCACGAAGGGCTTCTTTTACTGTGGAGATATGCAGCTGCTCTTCCTCCTCCTTGTTTGTTTGGGAGAGTTGGTGTAACACAGGGGAGGAGAGAAGGAAACGAGCCCCTCTAAATTATCTCTTCCACTTCCCGGCCGGGGAATCCATTTCCTTTCCTCTTGGCATGTTTGCATTCTCCAGGGCTAATTGTAGTGGGACATGTGGCTGACTTTGCTCTGCAGCCGTGAGTTTTTCTTCACTCAGCACACAGTCAACCTGTGGAACTCCTTGTCAAAGGATGTTGTGAAGGCCAGGACTTTAGCAGGGTTCAAAAAAGAGCTAGATAGATTCATGGAGGTTAGGTCCATCAATACTTATTAGCTAGGATGGATGGAATGGTGTCCCTAGCATCTATTTGTCAGGAGCTGGAAATGGGTGACAGGAGAGGGGTCACTTGATTCCCTGTTCTGTTCACTCCCTCTGGGGCATCTGGCATTGGCCACTGTGGGCAGTCAGGACACTGGGCTAGATGGACTTTTGGTCTGACCCAGTGTGGCCACTTTTATGTTCTTATGAGTTTGTTGCCTGGCTCTTCCCCCCCACATGGTGCCAACCTGGCCGAGAGGAGTCTTTTCAATGCCCCTACAAGCAGCTGAGTTTCACTTTCCGTGTGGGTGGATCGCTTTCCCTTTCCAGACTGTTTCGCTGGAACAATAAATGAATTCTTGTTACCCCAGAAAAGGGCCTAGAGAAAATGGGATGTGCTGGTTCCAGGCTTCATTTGCAGCTGCATCACCACCATCTGGAAAGAGCCTCGACTTCCAGCTGTTGGAAGAAGTGCCAGGTTTTACCCCCAGGACTCCAGAAGGGCTTAAATGTTTCCCTGCTTAACTGCAGTTGGATGTTGAAAAGCAGCCCTGACAATTGTTACTACCAGGCTGGGTGCTAGAGGGAGGGGCCGGCTGAGTTTCTCACCGTAAGCTCAGTTGGGGGATTTTAGTAAGAGGGGGCAGTTTCCTCTGGTGCACCTGGGTGATTCTGTGGCTCTCCATGGAGCAGCTCCGCTCTGCGGCTGGAGGATTAGCCCCCAAGTGCAGGCAAATCTGAGGTAGAAACCCTGGCGCGGGGAAGTGAATCCCTTCCACCTCCGATGCTCTTGGCAATCGGTTGGGGCAGATTTATGGTTATTTCAGAGGAGCGGGATGGAAAAAATTCAGAGCTCTCCGTCTGCTTATAGACTTTCGGCTGTCGATCTCCAGACCAAACTGAAAACAGCTGGCATTTCCCACCAGAGATGCGTTGCCTCTTGGCTTCTGAACAACGGTGTCCCTGCCCCCAGAAGAGCGGCGTTTATTTAAAAAACGGCACCACCTCCAGCTGTAGCCTGCCGGCCTTGTACCACCAGCCCCGGCAGAGCTGGGAGCACCTCGTGGCTCTTTAGAAGAACCCGCCCCTCTCCAAAGACACCCACACGCCTCCCTCTGGAGCTGAGCCCGGCTCCGAGGAACACCTCTGAGAACTGCGTCATTTCTGAGCACCTCCCTTTGAGATGGTTGGTCGCCGAGAGCTCCCGGTGCACTGCAGCACCGTGCAAGGCGATAATGCTTGTGGATATTTTCCTGTTGCGAAGACGCTGGGCGACCCACTTAGTGTGGAAAGCCTGGGGGAGCCTTGTCCACAGCCGCATAGCGACTGGACTCTGGTCCCTGTTTAAATGAACATCCTGGTGCCTCTCAAGGCAAATCACCAAGCAAATGGCTGGGAAGCTGCAGGGAGACCGGCTCTTTTGGCAGCTGAGCTGCCTTTGGGAGTGAAGCCGGAGTTAAGGGCTTACCAAGACCTCCTCCCCCGTCATCTCTGTGCAATTCCTATATCTTACTTTCTGCTGCTCTTGGGAGGTCCGGCAGGAAAAGTGAGAGGGAAGGGAGGCTTTTGTCCCAGTTCAGCCATCTTTCCTCGGACTCCCTCCCCATCCTGCCCAGCTGGCTGGGCGGCAGGTAACTCTCCAGGTAACTGCAGCTGGGATCAGCAAGGGAGCGGGTTGTTCCCAGCTGCTTTGCAGACCTTCCTCCACTCATGCCCTGTGTTTCCTGGTATGGCCTCTGTATCCTGTGCCCCATCTCCATTACATAATGCTGCCTTCCCCTGCAACCAAGGAGGATGGTATTTGCGCTGTTCGCTTGTTCTGTTGCAAGTGACTTCGACTGTCCTGTAGTAACCCCACGGATGTGCCTCAGTTTCCCCGGGGTCTGCACCATTAGCAGGACAGAGATGGGAATTTCGGTGACAGCCTCCTGCACGTACACACCTGAGCCTGGGAGGGGGAGTGTGACCAGGCGACGCCTTTAACCCGGGAAGCTGGACAAAGGCTGGAGGCGGGGCTGGCTACCGGGGGAGACGGGATGCTGGGTACGTGAGTGAGGCCGGCTGGCTTGAGAGGCAGAGATGGGGGACAGGGCCGCTGGCTCCTTCCCCAAGAGGGATGGGACTGGCTGCTTCTGGTTCCCGCACTGACAAGTCTGTTCTATGCTGTGTCCCTCTGGACGAATGAACCTTCTGTTCTCCTGCCAGCTGAGAGTCACCTCTGGCTGGGGATGGAGGTGCCGGGATGGTGGCTCCCCCACCCCTCGGTGACTCTGAATACTTGACTTTCCCTGTCTCTGTGTCTGACCCCCGGCCTAGACCCTTCCACGCAGCAGCTCCATGGCATTGAGATGAGCCCAGGACATCCCTGACAGAGCGGCCCCGGGCCAAGAACACTCCAAGCCGGTCTTGAGCAGCGCCTTGGGAAGACATCTGTCCGTCGTGGCACCGGGCCAGGCCTTCGCTCATTTGGCTGCCTTGTTCTGAGCTGACCCCGCTCCCGAGGCCAGCTGCTCAATGCAAACTGGCCGCAGCCGCCGCCTATTTCCTGCCAGCCTCCCGGCTCCAGCCCAGGGAAGTGGGATGCGCTGGGGGAACAGCTGAGGTGTGCAGGTCAGGGAGGGGTGAGAGCCAGCCCCTCTGTTGGGTAGGGCAGCCTGAGGGCTGCTCTAACTTAGGCTCAGCTCAGCCCAGCACCTGAAACTGCAGCCGAGATCAGCAAGGGAGCGGGTTGTTCCCAGCTGCTTTGCAGGCTTTCCTCCACTCATGCCCTGTGTTTCCTGCTATGGCAGAGTGGGAGAAAGAGCTTGCCAGCCCCTCTGCTGGCTGGCCCTATGCCACCTTGCAGCAGAGGGATTGCCTCTGGGGCAGTCAGTTTGGCACAAAGAGACTCCGTGGAGCCAGAGAAAGCGTGCTTGAACAGTGGGCAATGAAAGCCAGAGCCTTACAGAGGTAAGATCTGCTGGCTGGGAGCCTGACCCTGCCTCCAGACTTCTGCAGAACAATGCCAGTTTATGCTGGTTGAAGATCTGCCCCATGGAGGCTATGCAGAGACTTTCACACAGTCCAGAGCCTTGGTAAACATGTTGCTCACAGCCATTTCCTGGACGTTAATGCAATTTGCTGATGCAATGGTTGTTTCTTGCAGATTCACGCTGAGCAAGCTCGGAGAGTCAGGGAGATGGTTGCAGGGAGAGGTTTCTCTGTCCCATGGTGTTTCAGTGATTATCTGATGGCTACAGATATGCAATCGCTGATCCCAGCACTACTGAAGGCTGAGCCCAATAATGAGGTACCCAGTGGGGAACATTAGCAGAGCCAAAAGAGGCTGCAGCAGCCTTGCTGGCCTGGAAGGAAGTTTGAAAGCAAAGATAAAAGCAGGCATATTCCAGACATCAGCTGGGCTCCAACAGAACGCTGCTATTATCGGCAGGGATGTGAGTGGAGGTCTCATCTGGGGCATGAAAGTACATTTTCTGTGGCAGCCTGGTGAGGAAGAAAGAGGAGTCTTAGGAGATGAGACACTTGCAAATCTTTTTGGAGATGTCCATTTAGCACAGGGAAATGCAACCTGCGTGGGAGCCTGTGAGTTGCCTGATGGGGAGGGGACCTGAAAAAAGGGAATAAAAAAATAGGAGGTTCCCCCTCCCCCCATTCTTTGTTATTTGTAAAGATAATGTAACAGGATTTATTCTCCCCCTAGAAAAGTCTGGTATTTGTTTAGTTTGCCTGGTTTCCCCCTTAGGGATATTGGGAATTCTCGTCTCTCCTGGTTTTGTTGGAGGACTTCTTGGATGACTCAGAGATGATGGATTGGGTCTTTCCAAGACTGGATCCTTATCATAGCCAGCCCCAGCTTTTCTCACAAGGATGTGAGTTTGATACAGGGCAAATGTGCTGAATAAAAATCCCCTATCAATCGGTTATCACTTGGTATCTTTGGTGTCGTAAGCCTGCTAATTCTCCAAGGGTAGGGATTTCCTGGATTACCGAGACTTATGTGTGGCCTGTAAAAAGAAGCCAGCACAAACACCCCTTTCCATTTTGTTACTTGGGGGAGAGTGGAACCCACACCTGCCAGGCCTTCTTTATAAAGCATACAAGGACACACATGCATTCCGCCCTCCCCCCCCGACACACACTTTGAAGGTGACCTTTAAGAAATCCACTGCCTGAAATGTAACCAGTCGCAGTGAGGAGTGGCTGCGCATGGACTGGCACAGGGGCTAAGTATCACAGCCCCTCGTGACTGCATCCTCGCCTGATGCCTACACAGTCAGTAGTACCGCCAGGGCTGCTTTGTAAATATCGACGATCAGTCACTGTACAAGATCGTTTTACAGGCTTTTAGGAATGGGCTGGCTGGGTTTGGTCCAGCTCCACCCTGTTTTGCTGCTGCCAGGATGGAGACAGGTTCTGACCTTCTCATCTTCCACTCACAAGCCTGTCTTGTTTCCTAATTTTGCAAACTCAGCCATCTGGGAGAAAGAGGAGGAGATGGCAGCAGCATCACCCCTGGCACCCAATCCAAGTGCTTCCTAGTGCAAAGCAGTCCAGCTTGCTGTGTCTTTCCTGTGATCCTGGGTACTTTCTTGAAGGCAGGGGGAATGTTACACAGAGTCACGTCGTAATAACAGCCTCCTAGGTCAGACCAAAGGTCCATCTAGCCCAGTGTCCTGTCTCCCGACAGTGGTCAATGCCAGGTGCCCCAGAGGGAGTGAACAGAACAGGGAATCATCAAGTGATCCCTCCCCTGTCACCCATTCCCAGCTTCTGACAAACAGAGGCTAGGGACACCCTTCTTATACATCCTGGCTAGTAGCCATTGATGGACCTATCCTCATGAATTTATCTAGCTCTTTAATGAACCCTGTTATAGTCTGGGGCTTCACAACATCCTCTGGCAAGGAGTTCCACAGGTTGACTGTGTTGTGTGAAAAAATATTTCCTGTTTTAAACCTGCTGCCTATTAATTTCATTTGGTGACCCTTAGTTCTTGTGTTAGGGGAAAGAGTAAATAACTCTTCTTTATTCACTTTCTGCGCATCAGTGATGACTTTATATGCCTCTATCATAGCCCCGCCCCCCCCTTAGCCATCTCTTTTCCAAGCTAAAAAGTCTCAGACTTAGTAATCTCTCCTCATATGGCAGCCGTTCCAAACCCCTCATCATTTTTGTTGCCCTTTTCTGAACCTTTTCCAATGCCAAGATGGCTTTTTTGAGATGAGGTGTTGTAACAGGAACAAAGATGGGCTTATAATAGGGATGCTAAAAGGCATGTAAGTGATTAACTGTGCAAATTTCAGCAGTTACAGGGTTATACGTGGGGCAGCAGCAACTCCCCAGGAGCAGGTGCGTCCTGGGAGCCGGCTGTTATGCCTGCTTATCCGTTACCTGTTTAAACAGCCGCACTCTTACATCCCTAGCATGTAATGGCACTCGGCCATGGACAGCCCAGAATCCTGCAGACTTCACAGCTGGTCCCCTTCCTCCAAGATGCATGTTGGACTGAACCAAACCCCTGGATCCTAATATACTCAGGCTTCACCCTTGATATAGTTGGATCAGAACTTTATGGCCTAATTTCAAAGCATACGGATTGTGAACCCCATTCTCATTTGAGATGATGATGGGTTTTCCATCTCTTGGTGTCTTCTGCGGAAGACTGGAGGAACTTCTGGAGAGATGTGTTAGCCAAACACAAGTTTTATTGGGCTCAGTACTGGAGTACTGGGATGAAAAATGATGAAAGGCCTAGAAAACATGACCTCTAAGGGCAGACTGAAAGAACTGGGTTTGTTTCGTTTGGAAAAGAGAAAGCTGAGAGGGGATAGGACAGCAGCTTTCAAGTATGTAAAAGGGTGTTACAAGGAGGAGGGAGAAAAATTGTTCTCCTTGGCCTCTGAGGATAGGACAAGAAGCAACAGGCTTAAATTGCAGCCAGGGAGATTTAGGCTAGATGTTAGGAAAAATGTCCTGTCAGGGTGGTTAAACTCTGGAATAAATTGCCTAGGGAGGTTGTGGAATCTCCATCACTGGAGATATTCAAGAGCTGGTTGGATAGACTTCTATCAGGGATGATACATGGTGCTTGGTCCTGCAGTGAGGGCAGGAGACTGGACTTGATGACCTCTCGAGGGCCCTTCCAGTTCTATGATTCTGTGATTCTAAGGAATTACTTGCACCAATAGACCAGGAGGTCGCTGCAAGTCCCATGGTCTTATGTTCTTAAATTCTATGACCAGGTCAGATTAGATGACCACACATTCCCTTCTGGGCTCAAAATCTTTGAATCTATGTGCCAATAGTAGCAGAGGATCCATGACCTCATTGGTCTGGGCATTGCTCAAACACGTAAGAACATGCAGTTCCTGTCCCAGAGAGTTTGCAGTATAAGCCTCAAGTGAAATCTTGTGGTTTTCTTCCTATCACATCCCCAAGTCTTTGCACATCATCAGTGGGCAGGAAATTATCATTAGTGCTGCTGTGTGTCCCACGGGCACCTGGCTGGTGCCTCAGCGTTTACTTCTAGCAGTTTTATTCATTTATTTATTTTACCATCTGATTTGGATGAAACCAGGGGCAGATTTACGAATGAATCAAAATACAAGGGTGGCAGGGGGGAGGGGAGGGGCTTGGCAGGGATGTTAAATCCCATTTAATCAGTTAACTGGTTAAACATTACGTTAACCTAACATTTAACTGGTTAACCGACTTAGTGGAGGCAGCCCCCGGCTTACCAAGCTATCGGCTGCCGGCCCCACCCAGGGCTGCTGGCCCACATGGGCAGGGAGCTGGCAGTCCCACACAGGGCTGGAGCAGGGTTACTCCCGGGCACTAGTTAACCGTTACCTGTTCATATCCCTAATGGCCATAGTGCTGCATGGGAATCATTCAGCGGCTGAGTTTGGGAATCAAGGGCAGGCTTTCCTTTGTCCTGTTTTCATTTAATAAATGGCTTGAAGGAGCACTTAGGAAGATGAGTATCCAAGCACTAATGTGCATATGAGTGTGTTTCCTGAGGTAAAAGGAGCTGAGTGCAGTGCGTGTGTGAGAGAGAATGGCCATTAACCTTTGACCTTCTGCGCCTCTCCCCACGAAGGTGCCCTGTGGGGAAGGAGAGGAGACCTATCATATCGGTCCCACAGCTGTGCTGATTGCGTTGATGCCGTAGGCAAGCGATCAGCCCGTCTCTCATGCCTGAAAGTGTGTTAGCAGAGGGCTTGGCAGATGGAAGGCGCAGCCTCACAGATCAGTGGTGCAGGGCAGAATGTGGAACAGGTACCTGAGAAACTGCCCCCAAATGGCTCATCTTCTGCTTGCCACATTGTAGTCCCTTCGTTCGGTGTTTTCCTGTACGCTTGTGACAGCTCGTTTGGCCGAGCCGAAAGAAGGCGGAGGGGAGATCTGACCGCTCTCTATAAATACACCAGAGGGAAACATACCAGAGAGGGAGAGGAGGGATTTCAGTTAAGCACCAGTGTGGGCACAAGAACAAATGGCTAGAAACAGGCCTCCAACAAGTCTGGGCTTGAAATCAGACCAAAGTTTCTAGTCACCAGAAAGGAGGAAGTTCTGGAACAGCCTTCCCGGGGAGCCGTGGGGACAAAACTCATACCTGGCTTCCAAGACTGAGCTGGAGGAGTTTACCGAGGGGAGTGGAAGCAGGCACTGCCTACGATGACAGGTAGCTGATCTGCGACTGGTAGCAGCAAATATTTCCAATGGCTGGGGATCACACACTACATGGGGAGGGCTCTGAGTTCCTACAGGGAATCCTTTCCCAGGGAGCTGGCTGGTGTGTCTTCGCCACATGTTCGACCCCGTGCCCAGTGACGTTAATGGGAGTGCTTCCATTGATTTAAAGGAGCACTGGATTCAGCCCTCCTTGCAGATATTCCAGCAGAGGTGATTCAACAATAACATGCCCATGTCCTTTTTTGTCTTTGCTTTGCTATTGGTAGGCACCTCTTTGCCCCAGGCTACACTGAGACCCACTATACCCAGACGGGAATGCCCCGCACCATCCCATTCAACCACACTGTAAGTATGCAGACCGAGCAGGCGAACCCAAGGGGAGGGAACCGAGAGGGGACTGGGCTTTATCCTCTGGAGACTTGAGTTCCCAACTCGACCGGGCTGAATGTGGACTGAGTTTGGATTTCTCAGCCAGCAGAAGTCTCCAGGGAGCAGTCAATGGTCTCTGGCCAGTCAATGGTCCCGTCTCGGAGGAGTTCTTGGATTGGTGCGGTCTGACAGAGGCTGCGGGTTAGGTCTGCGGGGCAGCAGCAGTGGTCTGTAGGGAAGCCTCTCACTTTGCCTGCCTCTAGCCATTTCTTGTTAGTCTTTGCAGAATTGTGGAGCTCTTGAAAGTGAAAATCCAAGGAAGCTAACGGCATATTAGGTTGCATTAGGAGGAGCATTGCCAGCAGATCTAGAGAAGTGATTATTCCCCTTTATTCAGCACTGGTGAGGCCACATCTGGAGTATTGCATCCAGTTCTGGGGCCCCCCCTACAGAAAGGATGAGGACACATTGGAGAGGGTACAGTGGGGGGCAATCAAAATGATTAGGGGGCTGGAGCACATGACCTACGAGAAGAGGCTGAGGGATTTGGGTTTGTTTAGTCTGCAGAAGAGAAGAGCGAGGGGGGATTTGAGAGCAGCCTTCAACTCCCTGAAGGGGATTCCAAAGAGGATGGAGAGAGGCTGTTCTCAGTGCTGGCAGATGGCAGAACGAGGAGCAATGGTCTCAAGTTGCAGTGGGGAAGGTCTAGGTTGGATATTAGGAAAAACTATTTCCCTAGGTGGGTGGGGAAGCACTGGGATGGGTTCCCTAGGGAGGGGGTGGAATCTCCGTCCCTTGAGGTGTTTAAGTCTCGGTTTGACAAAGCCCTGGCTGGGATTATTGAGTTGGGGTTGGTCCTGCTTTGGGCAGGGGGCTGGACTCAATGACTCCTGAGGTTTCTTCCAGCCCTAGGATTCTATGAAAATGCTGCTTTTTTCTTTATGAGGAACAAAACTCTCCAGTGCATGAGCTCATTTGATTGTTTGCCTCTGTCTGGTAGCAGGGTGGCTGCGAGTCAATAAAACGCCAGCTAAGTGTCCTATTCCCAGTGGCAGAATTCCACTTCTGTGAGCCAAGGTCTTCCCCCAACCCAAATACCCAACATGGGCTCCTGCTAGCAAAGATACCGCAGACCGGAGAGAAACATGTCCAGGTGACTCAGTCCCATTGCCTTCCCATGCGGCTGCTCGTCCCTTGGCTCTTTGCAAAGCAGGAGCTCCGTGCTTGCTGTGTTCCCAGCCTTTGGCAAGACTTGCCCATGCCAGCTGGCTCCCTGTCAGAAAAACCATCACCCAATTACCAGCCTCCGACAAGGGCCAAATGCTCTGGGCTGCAATCGCACAAAGAGTCACATTGGTTACAATTTTCAGCTGAGATAAAGACCATGAGATCACTTTCCTTGATACTGTTTGCTCCTTCTTCCTCCTCCCTGAGGCATACAGCTGGGTGAACAGTGGGGCTGTGATGGAACGCTGTCTGTCTCTTGGCCCTCATGGCTTCCTTGTTCCTACCATAGTCTCCCTTTTGTCCTGAGATGAGCCCATTTGAATGGACTTTCCAGTTTATCACATCACCCTTTATAGAACTAGGCTGTGAGGTCAGCACATTCTTCGGGGCCTGGCCGAAAGCTAGTGGAAATCAATCGACAAGATTCCCATTGACTTCAATAACCTTTAGGTCAGGCCCTTAGTTCTGCAGCCGTGTCTGTTCTTCTGCAAAGCTTCCTTGGGACATTACAGCGCCTTAGATTTTCGTAGCAATGGGGCGTATGTTGCATGCATGCCCGTGAGGCCATGTTAAGGCAGCGGAGAGGCTAGGTTTGAGTCAGGGGACCCCGGTGTGCTGTTGTGTGAAAGTCTAACCTGCGGGCAGGAGGGATCATGCGAGAGAGAATTAAAGGCTCCAGCATAGCTCATGTGAGACGGAGCAACGACCAGGCCCTGTACTGGTCCTTTCTGCCCAGGAGTGAATTCCACCCTCCAACAATAAAAGAACTCACCAAGCCGTTCCTTCCCTTGATGAGGTTCTTTCTCCTTTCCAGGACCATTGCTTCTACCAGGGTGTTGTGCGAGGCGTGGAGCAATCCAGTGTCACCCTCAGCGCATGCAAAGGGCTACGGTAAGATCCAAGCAAGAGCAGGGATGTAAAATCCCATTGAACTGGAGTACTAGCCCTGACCGTTAAAGGGAGGTGGGGGGAGGGGAGGGAGCAGGACTGCAGCAGCCCTCCGCCCATGGCTGGGCTGCAGGTGGGGAGCTGCTCCCGGGTACTGGTTAACTGTTACCCGGTAATCCTCACCCATTAAGGGTGATGCTTACTGGGTAACTGTTTAACCAGGGGCCCATTAACATCCCTAAGCAAGACCTGATAAAACAAGCATCTGATGGGCCTTTGGCCTGCCCTCTTTCTCCCCACAGCCTCAGAGCAGGCCCCTCACGTGACTTCCTAACAAGGATGTTAGCATTAGGGTTAGTCAGGAATGTTCCAACGACATGTTTTGGCCAGGGAACGTGGTGTGGTCCAACGCGACGCTCTGAGTGGCAAAGGATGAGCGTCAACGAGTGGTTCAGCTTGAACTGCTGAAAAGTTTTGAAGCTGCAGTGCGGAAACCGTTTTTCCCCAGGAGGCGCTGTCTCTCTTTGGCTGGCAACTGAATAGAAATCACTTCCGGATATTTCGTCCACGGGGATTTTTGCTGGAACTGACACGTTTACAGAAGCGTTTGACTGATTTACAGCCAGCTTGAGTCCTGGGCCAGGCGGGCCGACAGACTTGCCGGGCCCCGGGGCAAAATGTGTGCGGGAGGGTCCGCTCCAAGTTCCACAAATGGGCGGGGCCTCGAGCAGAAGGGGCGGGGCCTGAGCAGAAGGGGTGGGCTTGGGGCAGTCCTCAGTGCTGCCGGGATGGTGCCATGCGGCAGTCCCCACCAGCCTTCAGAGCCACCTGGAGCGCCAGTCACGATTTAAAGGGCCCGGGGTTCCGGCTGCCACCAATGCTGCGGTAGCTGCAGCTGCCGCCTGCAGCCTCGGGCCCTTTTGAATTGCTGGGCCCCGGGGCAGTTTGCCCCCCCTTTGCCCTTCCCCACCCCCATCAGCGCTTCCGCCCTGGGCAGAAAAGCCCCAGCCCCTCAACTAGCATCAATCAGCATCGTTCTAGTGAACTCCACAGAGCGACGTTCATGGGGCCCACCACTAGGGTGGCCAGGCTGGCGGTTGGACAGGGAACCTGACGGTGTCCAGTCAGGGCTACTGGTTACTGAGGGTGGAGGAGGTGAGGAGACACTAAGCCCTCACCCGCACCAGCCATCACCTCTTCCCTGCATCAGGCAGCTGCCGCTCCCAGCCCGAGCTCTGCAGGTAAATCCCTCCTGCAGGGAGCGGGGAAAAGCCATGAAGGGTGCAGAAAGAGAAGCAAATGGAGGGCGGGGCCATGGGGGGAAGGGGCAGGGCAGGGGCGGGGCCTCAGGGAACGGGTGGGGGCGGGACTTCAGGGGAGAGGCGAGGCAGAGGAGGTTTTGGCTCTCCTGCTGGAGTATCTGTTTTTTCAATATTACAAAGTTGGCAGCCCTAAGTATCCCCTGCACGTTCAGGCTCTCGGTGAAGATCCTTCGTCTCTGTTTGTAAACAGGACACTATTTGTGGTCGACTCCAGCTGAAGGTTGGGTGGAAGCTGGGCTGGGGAGATTTAGTCCAGTCAGGAAACAGGCCTTGCCAAAAAGAGCCCTTAGCAACCTCAAGTGATTTTATTGTAGACAAAATATCTGGGGATATAAACAGCCCCACCTGTGGTCTGCACTAAGTAATCCACTTGCCCTAGCAACACTGAAGAAATCACAGGTGCACCCAGCTACTGGTTTGTCCCACATTCTTCCAGGCTTTTTATTCTTAGCTTCGGAGGAAATGGTCCTAACTCGGCTAACGCTGGCAGCTGTGCAGAGCCACGCCTAGGGTGACACGTGTCCCCATGGTAGAGGGACAGTCCCAAGAGTTGAGGCATTTTCTTCTTTAGGGTCCTATTCCCTGCCACTCATATTTCCTGCCAATTTTTGAGGAAGAAGGGATCATGCGCAAAAGGGGGGTTTTGCGCTCAAAGGCGCCATCTACACAGTGCTTTTTTTGTGCAAAAACCTCTTCCTCAAAAAGGATCAGAAGAGAATATGCAAATGAGAGTGTGAGATATGCAAATGAGCACTCCATTTGCATTTCCTCTTCCGGAAGAAGTTCGTAGTGTAGCTGTAGCCCTAGTGTGAGTCACTATCCCATGGAGTGGCACTTAGACCACTTACAGTGAGAGCTAAGAACAAGGGAGCTCTGTAAGCCTAAGCTGTGCTTTATAGCTCAAGCTGTGTAGTGGCTCTTGCACTAGGCTCCAGAGGTCCTTAGTTCAAATCCACCCAGTGGTGGTTATATGAGCACCTCTTGATCATTAATGTATGCATCCTCACAGCATCCCAGTTATCTCTAGCATACAGATGGGGATCAGAGGCGCTGAAAAGCTCAGATCCAGACTGTCAAAGGATTTCAATGAAGGTTTGTGACCCAGGGACTAAGTAACTTCCCCAAGCTCACACAGGAAGTCAGTGGCAGAGCTGTCCTTAGGATTTATGAGGCCCTACCCAATGCTGCTAAATGGGTGCCCCTGTGCCTGATGGCAGCTGAGGGAGGGGGTAGTTTTTTAGAGCTGTGACTTTATAATCTGTAGCAACACATGAATGAAATATTTTTAAAGCAAATTTCAAACGAAGGCCCTGTAGACTCTCAGAGTCAATTCAGAAAGGGGCAGTCTGTACGTGGGGTTGGCAGAGGCCCTGTTAAATGGCTGCATTGCCACTCGAATGGCTCTTTCACAAGTTCTCTGTTCTGCTCATAGCGCTGGCCGGCATTGTCACTTTTCAGTCAACTAGATTCTCTCTGGAGGAAGCAGAGCCACAGAAGAGGGAGAGGAAGAGGCGGGTGGGTGGACATTAAGACTCAGGGGTGCCCCCAACATTTTCTGGTGCCCTACGCAGCTGTGTATTCTACATATGGGCGAGGACAGCCTTGGATGCTGGTCTTCTGCATCCAAGACTAACCTGAACTATCCTTTCTCTCCCTGCTTTTTATTTCAACAGTGGTCTCATCGAATTGAGCAGCAACCTCAGTTACATCTTAGAGCCAGTCCCCGACAGCCAGGATCGGCACCTGATCTACAGATCGGAACACGTGACGCTTCCGCAGGGGACCTGTGGCTCTGAGCATGCAGAACCCACAGCCACCCGCTGGCTCAACGAACAGCCCGGCCAGGCCACAATGCACCATCCCAGGGTGAGTAACAGAAGCCACTAGGTGCCCTTGTGCAGTGGGGGAAGAGTGGGAGACTGGTCAGGAAGGCAGCGATTGCCAGACAAGAAAAACGAATACCAACCACTAATCTCCGTGGGGCTGTGTCGCAGGTGAAGCGGGAGGATGTGCAGGCTACGAAGTACGTGGAGTTGCTGCTGGTGGCTGATTATGCAGAGGTAAGAGAAATTCGCCACATTTGGGTGGGCAAATCAGAGATGGTTCAGAAAACAGCAACGAAAAGGATGAAAGTCTAGAGAACATGAGCGATGAGGGAAGACTGAAAGAACTGGGCTTGTTTAGTTTGGAAAAGAGAAGACTGAGAGGGGACATGATAGCAGTTTTCAGGTATCTAAAAGGGTGTTACAAGGAAGAGGGAGAAAAATTGTTCTCCTTGGCCTCTGAGGATAGAACAAGAAGCAATGGGCTTAAACTGCAGCAAGGGAGGTTTAGGTTGGACATTAGGAAAAACTTCCTACCTATCAGGGTGATTAAACGCTGGAATAAATTGCCTAGGGAGGTTGTGGAATCTCCATCACTGGAGATACTGAAAAGCAGGTTGGACAGACACCTGGCAGGGATGATCTACAGGGCTTGGTCCTGCTGTGAGGGCAGGGGATTGGACTCAACGACCTTTCAAGGTTCCTTCCAGTTCTAGGATTCTGTGATTTACACTGGCTGAGAACTGGGCCCATGGCCAATCTCTCTAGGGGCAGAACAGGTAGAGCCCAGACTGTGGCAGGGGCTGCATTCCCCTGCCATCCCTGATGCAGAGGGACCCCAGTAGGAAGTGCAGAATGGGGTTCCACTTCCTTTCCCCCTGTGGTCTCTAGCCCCACGGAGGATACCTGGCAGGACGCTGTTTAGTGCCAGTGAGAGGTAGGAACTGTGATATGGACAATGTCTAGGTTTGAGACCACCCACTCATTTCAAGTAGGTCACTGCACGGACCTCAGAGATGTAACTACTGCCCATCCTTGCAGGTCTGCACTGGCTACTCTCCAGTGACCTACAGCGTATCAACAATCAGCATTCAGGAGCTGTTGGTCAGTTACACGGCTCCATGTTTACTGAGTGCACAAAGCTGTGCTCTCTGCGGGTTGCGACTTGGAGTTGCAGGGTTTACTGGGGGTCCCGCAGTCTGCTCCCTGTCCCGTTCTAAAGAAATCCAGGTGGTCAGTCATTATCTCAGCTAGGATGTAGTGGTGGATGTAAAGGAAACTTTGCTGAGGTTTCAGCTGCTGCGAATTCAAGCACTCCAGGACGCAGGCCTTCAACGCCATCACAAAACCTGCCAAAGTTTAGCTGATCATTTAATTATCAGCACAGAGTGGAGTGGGGAGGCCAGCTCTATTCAGGCAGTTACAACCTGATGCTAAAATCGCCCCGTCCCTGCGGGGCTATTGGCTGTAACTTATTCCGAATCACACCAGAGAGGCTGATTCTGGGTGTGTCGCCTGTTAGGCACCAAGAGAGTGCAGAGACTGAGAAAATGCAGGCTTGCCAGATGCTCCTTGCTGTTTTCTTTAGTCAACCCCTGATGTGACCGATTAAAAAATGCCCCTTGTCCCGTGAGAGCCTCCAGTCTGAAAAAAAAAAACCCCTTGGGCTGTGTCTACACTGGCGCGATCTTGCGCCAAAGCGGCCGCTCTTGCACAAAAACTTGCTGCCTGTCTACACTGGCCACGTGTTCTTGCGCAAGTAAACTGATGTTCTACTGTATGAAATCAGGGCTTCTTGCGCAAGAACTATGCCGCTCCCGCTCAGGAATAAGCCCTTTTGCGCAACTGTTCTTGCGCAAGAGGCCAGTGTAGACAGGCAACATGAATTTCTTGTGCAAGAAAGCCCTGTGGTTAAAATGGCCATGAGAGCTTTCTTGCGCAAGAGAGTGTCTACACTGGCATGGATGCTCTTGCGCAAAAGCACATGCCAGTGTAGACGTACTCTTGCACAACTACTTTAACGCAAGAACTCTTGCGCTAAAGAGTTTTTGCGCAAGATCATGCCAGTGTAGACGTAGCCTTGTTGTAACTCATTGCCAATATGTGACTCAAACATTATTTGCCAGGTGAACTCATTAATTTCCAGATGTTTTCAATGGGCCAAAAGGGATTTAAATGAAGCAAAGCAACTTTTGTTCGGGTCCAGTGAGTGAGTTGTGGTACGAACCCTCTGGGATAGGTGCTGCGGTTTTACCAATTCTGGGTATGAAGTTATTTTACCCTGTGCTTCAGCTGAGGAAGTGGGTTTTGCCCACAAAAGCTCATGATACTCTCTATATTTCTTTGTTAGTCTCGAAGGCTACGTCTAGACTACAAGCCTCTTTCGAAAGAGAGTGTCTAGACTACGTGCAGATTTTTCGAAAAAGCGAATGCATTCAATAGCGCCTTTTTTGGAAGGAGTACTTTCGAAAAAAGGAGTTATTCCTCATAAAATGAGGTTTACCATGATTGAAAAAACTGCTGTGTTCTTTCGATTTACTTTCGAAAGAAGGTGGCTGCAGTCTAGACGCAAGTAAAGATTTTTCGAAAAAAGGCCATTTTTTTTGAAAAATCCCTGTAGTCTAGACACACCCGAAGGTACAGGACTGCTCGGGTTTTTCACCCAGGGTGAGTATGCATTGCATCGCGGTGGTGTTTTGCTGCTGGCTGGGAGCACAGGGAGACGTGTTAAGAGATCTGGACACATGTACATCTTCCTGTTGTGAATACGGATGTATACACAGAAGGAGGACTCCTGGGTACCACAAGTGCATTGGGCTGATCACCTCTGCATTCTCATATAACTTGACATATTAAAAGGCTGTTAAGCTCTTGGCTGTTTTTAAGGGGCGATGCTGATTTTTGCTTGTTTCGTTCAGTTCCAGAAGAATAACTACGACCTGCAAAGAACGAAGAATAAACTAGTGGAGGTGGCTAATTATGTCGATAAGGTGAGGCCAGGTGTGTCACTGGTAGAAAAGGAGCTGAAGTTGCAGCCAAACACACTTCCCTGAACTTCTTGTGCTAGGAGGAAGGCTACCCTTGTGGCCGAGGGAGGTCCCCACCGTCTCCTTCTCCCCAATGACCGGGCACTGTGGAGACTGGACGGAGTCCCTGGAAGCATCACGCCGGGCACAGGCATTGGAGATGGGGAGCCGAGAGGGACTCCCCTCTCCTTACAAGGGAGTTAGCAAGAAAATCTCGATTTTTATTTTGAACCGTTTCTTCTCAAAGCTGAGTCATGGCAGGCGTTCTTCGCCGCTGGCTGCAAACTGCAACCGTTCGCCACAAAAGGCCTCCAGTCCAGACTGTGATTTAGTAGGGTTTTGTAGAAGCTCTTCCCGTCGCAGAGCTGAGGGCAGAACATGCTGCTAAGTGGGCAAATATCGGTCCGCAGGCCAGATCTGGTCTACCAGGGTTAGCTCCTGGCGGGCCCCCACCACTGTGTTTACCTGCATGGCTGCAGTTACCAGTGATTGCCGCTCCCATTGGCTGCGGACAGGGCCAGACCGAGCCATTCTGGCGCCCTGGTTGGGGGAGGGCGCATGTGCAGCCCCGCCCCCGCCCGGTGCGTGGGGGAGGGCGCGCGGAGCTGGCGGCAGCAGGACGCACGTGCCCGGCCCGGCCCAGCCCGGCTACCGCCGCTGGCGCACAGCCCAGGGCCACCCGGGGCGGGCTGAGGCTGGCTGTGCAGGACCCCACGGCCGCGGGGGGAAGGGCTCTGCTGGCCGGCGCTGCGGGGGTTAACGCGGCCCCCGCCCCGGGTGGCCGCTGCAGGGTGGGCGCTGGAAGCTGCTGCAGCCCGCGATCTGATCCGCGCAGCGCCCCTTACAGCTACCATCAGGCACCCCCCATAGTTTGGTGCGCCGGGCAGCTGCCCGGCTAGCCCATGCCTTAATCCGGCCCTGGCTGCGGATTGCCGTTCCCAACCAATGGGAGCTTCAGGAAGTGGTGTTCTGGTCCATGCTGCTTCCTGCCACTCCCATTAGCCAGGAATGGTGATCTGCAGCCAATGGGAGCTGCGATCGCCGGTACCTGTGGCGCTGCAGGTAAATATAGCAGCAGCGGCCCATTACGGGCTAATCCCAGCAAACCACCGCTGTGTTATTGCCCACCCCTAGATGTGCTAGGAGGCCACTTTCCTGGAACTTACGGCTCTAACGGTATAAAATTCACATATTTTACCTGGTTTATATTCGTCATTTAAAACAAGAACAAAAAAAAAGCAATGATCCACTGACTGGCTCTTTCCTCTGCTCTCTGTGCGTCTTCTAGTTTTACAAGTCCCTGAACATTCGGGTTGCCCTGGTGGGGCTGGAGGTCTGGACTGACGGAAACAAGTGTGAAGTCTCCGAGAACTCCCATTCCACCCTTTGGTCCTTTCTCACTTGGCGGCGCAAGCTGCTAGCTCGCAAAAAGCACGACAATGCCCAGCTGATCACGTAGGTTGCTTTTCCAGGGATAGCACGGTCCCTCTGCCCAAGGAATCTGGGGACAAGGCAGGAAGTCAGATAGTCACAATGGATCGAGCCGAGATTTCGGGTGGCAGGTCTTCTATGGTGACTCTCAAGCATCAGTCAGAGAGATAAGCCTCTAGCTGGAATGCATTCGTGGGGCGGGAGCGGTAGAAAGGTGCATACGCTTGCAAGCGCCCAGTGGGAAGTGGTCACGGTACATACGCAATGAAGTGGGGATTCCTATTATTGTGCGTGCATCTTTGCATGCACACTTCCCTGAAGCTCTGGGCCACAAGGCAAAATGTGCAGCCTTCACTCTCGGGCATTCAGCCCGTCCTGGGACAGAGCCCTGGCTTTGCGAGTGCGTCATTCTGCGCTCGGACCTGTGTGGTTCACAATGCTGGGAGCTGACAGATCCTCCTCCTGCTGATCTGCCTAGTGCCACCGGATACGGTGCCAGTGAGATGGGCCTGTTAGAAGAATTTGCAGCAGCGTCCTGGGCCTGCGAGGATTCCCCCATTAGCCCGTAGTGGGAAGTGAAGCAGGAGCCAGTGAAAAGCAAAGGCAGCATCTTTTCCACGGGGTTTTCCATAGACAGATTCACCTCAATTGTTTTTCATTCTGTTCTGGGTGTCCGGGTGGGCCTGACCCCCCACACCACTGATTAGACCCTAACGACTTGGACAGACGTAGTAGCATCCTAGGTCACTGCGGGCTCCTTAAATCAAAGCACTGAGCCAGCAGATTGACACCTGGAATATGTCTGTCTAAATTCCCAAAGCATGGCCTCAGCATGCCCTGGGCTCCGGATTAAGCCTGGGGTGGCTTCTCCGTGGACAATCTCTTGTGTGCTCGTTCCAACATGTAGGAAGTCAGTAATTATACAGGAGCGCCACCGGGCCATTCCCAGCAATTGGATTAGCTGCACTGTCCAGACGGCTTGCTCGTGGTACCAGGTGAACTACTGGCTCTAAAAGAGCCATGGTGGCGCTTAGAAGCTCAGCTACGAAGCTGGCAGGAAGGGTTTTAATGAAGAAGCCGTTTCCTGATGGTCTGATGTAAATTCAGGGGGTCTTGACCTGCACCCAGCATTTATCTCTCCAACCCCTCCAAGCAGAGCTCTGTCCCATTTCGTTATTTCTCTGGATATCTTTCAGTGGGACACCGTTCCAGGGCACCACCATAGGGGTAGCACCTCTGACAGCCATGTGCTCCGATTTCCAATCTGGCGGGGTGAACATGGTAAGAACTAATTGGCCATTTCCTGTGTGTAGCAAGTACATGTGAGAGCTGCCTCCCAGGAAACCAGGACAGAAAATGCCTTTTGCTGTCTGTCTCCAGCCTTCCCTTACATAAGCGGCTACAGACCGCCCTAGGTAACTGTTCTCTAAGCAGGCTCCAGGGATCTCATTAATCCTGGGCACACACAGTCCCGACAAAATGTGGGTGGGGAGAAGATGGAGGTGGCAGGAGCTGAAACTGGAGCATTTGTGCGTGGAAAACAAGACTTGATGACTTCAGTCTCGGGTGCCAGCAATCCAGCACATGGTGCCACCACCACTGACGCGTAAAAGGCTACTTTTTAAATACTGGGGCCTGATGGTAAACAAGATTACATTTAAACCAGATGTAAAGGCCTGTTATACAGTGTTATGGCCCAGACATGACGTGCCTCAGGCCAAGCCTACACTAAAGGGGAAGATCGAAACAAGGTACACAACTCCAGCTACGTTAATTATGTAGCTGGAGCCGACATACCTTGTTTCTCATTTCCCCATCATCCCCACAGTGGGAGGCTGGTGGGGACAAACACTCCCATTGGCTTCCATTACTCCTGGCACAAGCAGGACTACCGGCTGCCAGCGGGGGCACCCTCTGAGTTCGATTTAGCACATCTTAACTAGACTCGCTAAATCAAACTCTGGAAGATCGATCGCTGTGGATATAAAGCAAATATCCACGAATTTGCAGGGCGCTACTCGTTGCCAGTCGGCCGCTTTGCAACAGACACCTGACACGGACAGAGATGGGCCTGTAAAGTCCAGCTTGGGATCCAAACTGCCCCATTGGGCAGGCTGCTCTGGCTGAAAACGCACCTCTCTGCCAGTGCTGTGCGCTCAGCAGGCGTGGAGGTGAAATGCTGATGCTGCTCTTTGATTCTGGCCAGGACCACTCGGACAACGCCATTGGCGTCGCTGCCACCATGGCCCATGAGATGGGGCACAACTTTGGCATGAGCCACGACTTGCCTGGCTGCTGTGCGGCCCGGGCTGAAGAAGGAGGCTGCATCATGGCCGCTGCGACGGGGTGAGTCGCGCTTGTGTTTCCTTCTCTCAGGCACACAAACTCAGCTGTGTCCGGAGAACCCCTGTGAAAGGGTCTCATTGAATGCAGCACAGAGATGGGGTCAGCAGGGTATGTTGCCTGTGTAGCCCAGAGGCACTGGGACCACTAACACGGGAAAGTAAACTCTGCCCTACAGCCTTAGGTACAGGCCAGGGGGCTTTTAGCTCATGCAGTAGGGACTCATGGCTTTAGCCTCCTGAGCTCACAGGTTCAATCCCCCCTTGCCGACAGCCAGTGTCCATTGGTTTTACACACGTAATAGGTTTTAGAGATACCGCTCCATGGAAACTGGGGTCACGCGGCAGGGGCAGATAGTTTAATTCCCAGTTTCAATTAAACTGCCCCTTAGCAAATGGCCAAGCCCAGGGCAAGGCAGGGGTCAGCCAAAGTATTTGCGGGTGTGTGGCCCCCACAGCAGGAGTCTGATTTGGCTTAGTTGCACGTGCTCTGTATGTAAAATACCCCTCATGGCATTAAGTACTTGCACCTGTACAGTGGCTGGGATCATGGGCGGTAGGTAATACAGGCAACGGAAGGCATTGCCTTCCCAAAACTGCCTATACTACCCAGCCACCTGGGAGGGGCTGGGACCTTGCCTGGGGGAGGGGCATGGTCTTGAGGGAAGGGGTGTGGTTTTGGGCAGAAAGGGTGAAGCTCTGCTTGCCTTCCCCAGCTGGGCCTTCACCCATCGCCCATGGCTGGGATCATGTGTCCACACAACGGGGTAACCAAGGGCTTGGTTGGAGACCATCAAAAGGCACATGTACACGGCCGTATTTCTAAGCTGTATGTTACCTGGGGTGGACATTGCCTGTTATGATCATCTTCTTAAGAAAACTCCTCAGTTCCACCTAATGGCAATTCACTGGGCACCCTTAGGTTATGTCTACACTGTAGCCTTCTTCCAGAAAAGCTTATGCAAATGAAGCGTGGCAATATTCCACGCCACGCTTCATTTGCATAATTAATTAGGGGCTGTTTTTGTGCAAGAGGCTTTTGCGCAAAAAGGAGCTGTGTAGATGGCTCCTTTTTGCGCAAAACCCCTCTCTTGCACAAGAGCCGTTCTTCCTCATTTTTTCAGCTAAAGCCTCTTGCGCAAAAACGGCTGCTAATTAATTATGCAAATGAAGCATGGCGATATTCCACTCCGCGCTTCATTTGCATAAGTGTTTCCAGAAGAAGGCTACAGTGTAGACGTAGCCTTAATGGGCTAATAGTGTCAGAGTGCAGTTTTGCCTTGGAAGCGGTGTGCAGCAAATGGATTTGGTCAGTGCTCTTCTCCTATTTCAAGTGAGTAGTGACATGTCTGACTTTCAAAGAAAGGGGACAGCAGGCCCAAGGGGAAGAGGAAGGAAAAGAGAGAGCATAAACCCCGGGGGATTCTAGGGTTAATTTTTCATGAGGAACAACAGGGGGTTCCATGTTTCTTGAGACACACAAAACCATTAGCTTTGCCGCCTCCCTTACAGCTATGCTCCCTCGTATTACACAAAAATTTACTCCTTAGGTCTCTAGAAGAGTTTCTAGAAGTTCTAGACCTGGGCTTTGTACTAATTAAAAACCCTAATTCCTCCCTCACACACTTCTGACCCCCTTTTTACTGAAAAGAAACAAACCCGTCATTTAACCAAGAACATTTTAAGTTGCTTAAGCCAATCTTTAAAACGCCTTGTTTTGAAGTCATTGAGTTTTCACAAAGAAAAATATCCAGTAGGAAAGAGGCAGTGTGTTGGCATGCGTACACACATACAACCTGCACACAGATGCAACATGTATGTGCCTACCTGTGTGTGTCTAACATACCTAAGGCGCACAAGTAGGAGTACACATACACAGTCATACACGCCCCCCCTAAGAGGAAATGAAAAAGCCTTGGAACAGAAGCCATACGTAAACTCATTCCACTTGCTGTTGGGGTCGGGGGGACTACACCTTTTTATCGGTCAGGTTGACAGCCAGTTATTCAGTATCAAGTGTTAGATTCTAAAAGGGCTGAAACTTACAAAACAAGTAGTCCTGTGGCACCTTAGAGACTAACAAAAATATATATAATATCGTGAGCTTTTGTGGGCAAAACCCACTTCCTCAGATGATGAGTCAGGGTATGTCTACACTACCACCCTAGTTCGAACTAGGGTGGTTAATGTAGGCATTCGAACTTGCAAATGAAGCCCGGGATTTAAATATCCCGGGCTTCATTTGCATCTTGCCGGGCGGGCGCCATTTTTAAATCCCCTTAGGAACGAGGTGTACCGGTAGTTGGAATTAGAGATCCTAATTCGAACTACCTACTCCGTGCCGCGTGTAGCTGCGGGCACGGAGTTCGACCTAAGGGGATTTAAAAATGGCGCCCGCCCCGCAAGATGCAAATGAAGCCCGGGATATTTAAATCCCGGGCTTCATTTGCAAGTTCGAATGCCTACATTAACCACCCTAGTTCGAACTAGGGTGGTAGTGTAGACATACCCTCAGAGTGAAACAGAACCAAGATATTTATAACAGGGAAGAGGTGGGAGGACCTGTTGATTGTCAGCCTGGTGCTAATGAAGCTAATTAAGTGGGCTGGAAGTGTCCCATTCTTAGGTTTTGATGTGAAAATGCAGTTGTTAGGGGCAGGCGAGACTGGCTTTCTAATGTATAAAGAAGCCGTATGGCGTGGTTAGGGGTGTATCTCCTGGGGCACTGTGTATGTGGATCCTGGGTTTTAGTCTTAATATTTTATATTGGGAACTCCTTGGAGGGGGTGGCTGCTTTCCCAGGAGAGAGGAAGCATCAGAGCTGAAATCTAAACTCCTTGTCAGATGAAACCTCGATACAAAACCTGGAACCTTGACCCCGAGCGTGGCCACACAGGCCAAATTCAGCCTTCATGCCGCTACACTAAGGGCATCTTCAGAGCAGGAGCAGTAGTGCTACCCGTGCGAGGCAGCGTTAGGCCACTGATCTTCTCTAATGCGATGCTTTTCTGATCTGCAGGCACCCGTTCCCCAGAGTGTTCAGCCCGTGCAATAGAAAGGAGCTGGACAGGTACCTGCAGTCGGGTGGAGGGATCTGTCTCTCCAACATGCCAGACCCCGGTACTTTATATGGAGGGAAGAGGTGCAGAAACGGGTACCTGGAAGATGGGGAGGAATGTGACTGCGGAGAAGTGGAGGTAACTGGCGCTGAGATCTAATTGTGCAAGGCGGGGAGAAGTGACGTGAGTGCTAAGCACCCGAGAGGCCCACCCGCCCATGATACGTATGTAACCCACACACCACCTCGTGTGGTTCACTGTCACATGCAGTGGCACCTAGACCGCAGTGACAGATAAGCACAAGAGACCTCTACAGCCTGGGTTGAGTGCCAGCTGGCTTTTAGCTCAGGGTATGTCTAGACTACGGGGTTTTTTTCGAAAGGAGATATGCAAATTTGTCGCTAATTTGCATATCTTCTTCTGATCGTATTTTTGAAAGAGAGTCTTTCAAAAGTGAAAGTAGTCTGGATGCAGGGTTTTTTTTTGGAAAATACCCCTCCTTTTTTGAAAAACAGCGTAAATCTCCTTTTTTTAGGAAGAACGGTTTTTTTGAAAAAGGTTTTTTTCCCGTAAAACCCACATCCAGACTACTTTCACTTTCGAAAGACCCGCTTTTGAAAATGCGATCGGAAGAAGATATGCAAATTAGCACCAAATTTGCATATTTCCTTTAAAAAAACCTGTAGTCTAGACATGCCCTCTGAGGGTAGAGGCTCCTATACTAAGCTCCAGAGGTCCCAGGTTCAAATCCACCAGGTGACGGTAACACGTGCTTAGCTTGGGTAGGTGCAGGAGGTACGTGTGCGTGAGGGACAATTGCCGTGGGTGCAGTTGTAACCCACACACTTGCTGAAGGTGGTGCAATGTCCCATGGAGCAGCTCTGAGCCCTCTTACAGAGAGAGAGTGAGTTTGCTGCGTAGCCTTAGCTGGGAGCTGGCTGGCTTTTAGCTCCAGCTGTAGAGGCTCCTGCACAGAACTCCAAGGGTCCCAGGTCTCTGGAGCTTACTGCTTAGGCTATAAAACCAGCCGGCTCTTAGCAAAGGCTGTAGAGCAGACTCGTTCTTCTCTCTCTAGGTGGTGTAGGTGCCGCGCCCTGAGACAGTTGGTGTGTGAGTTACAGCATGTCCATCAGCGTGCAAAGCTCTTTAGGGAGGCCTTGTCTGACTGTATGCACAGCACCTAACACATTACACCCCTAACCCTCACAGGGACCTCTGGGGGGCTACCATTATGCAACTAGTTATGGTGTATTTGTGACATGGTAGCTAAATGGGCTGTATCCCCCTCTAGTGGTGGATGCACAGAGAGGATAAGAGTCTTCTACTGATACCATTGAATGGAGTAACACCTGTAGCTCAGGTGACAAGAGTTCTGTGCTGAAGATGTTAGGATTATACCCTGCTGATGCGCCCTGCAGGAGTGGTTATGCATTCAGCAAAGCTTTCGGCCAAAGGCACGTGCAAGGAATATCCAGCATGCACGCCAGGAGGAGACATGTATGGAGAGCATGCAAGCTATTTTCATGCCGGATGCCTGTATCTTTCTATATTCGGCAAAAACACTTACCACTGAAGGTATTTTAAAAACCAACCCAGAAAGGTTAGTCTGTGTCAACAGACAAAGGATATAAATAGGAAGAGCATTTGCCTTAGTGGAAGAATGGGAGTTCAGTGTATTAAAGGCTGTTAGCTTATTGGACAGAGCACTGGTCTCACTTCTATTCCTGGCTCTGCCATTGGCCTGCTGGATAACCTTATGCAAATCAGTCTGTGCCTCGGTTTCCTGACCTGTAAAATGGGGTGAATGCTGGGCAGCGGTGAAGTGCTTGAGATCTACCGAGAAGTGCTTTGTAAGAGCCAGTTCTGAGTACACTAGGTGCCCTCTCGATGCAATGGCTCCACCAACCTGGCGCTACGAGATGGTTAATCTAGGCGTGTAGACCACCCCACAAAATTTGCACTGAGTCCTAGATTTCAGAGAGTCCAGCAGCCTCTGGTCTGACCTAATGCAAAGCAGGGGAGTCACTGGCAAAATGCAAAGCCAGAAGTAGGTTCAGTTTTGAAGCAGCCCCGAAGTTCAGGCATCTGGAATCTGGGATCCATTTGGGCCCAGCTCCAAATCGGATGAAGGTGGGGTGAGGCCTCGCTGGCCTCTCCTGCCCTGTCGTAATGATCATGGGCTGCTTCATTGCGGAGCATGTCAAGTCACCTCCTTCTTCCGGTCTGTGCCTCTCCGTGTTGTCCTCCCTGGATGGGAGGGGGCCTCTTGTGGCCAGCAGCCCAGAACCACCAGTCGAAATTCATGTAGCATGAGTAATTGTCCATTCGTTAGTGGGGGGGGAGGGGGCAATAGCATACGACTGCCAGCAGGGACATCCCTCGGGTGGGTGGGGTCTGGGGCAACCCCTCCCCCCAGTGTCTGAGGTGTGGGACACAGGGCAGCCTCCATCCCCACCTCTGCTCCAGCCCCACCCTGCCCCTTCCCTGCTCTGCCCCCTTGCCCAAAGCCCCCTCTTCCAAGCAATGTGAGCAGGAGAATCTTGGGGGGTGGGAGGGCGCCAACAGGGCCCCCCCTCAAGTACTCACTGCAGTGGCAGGAGCCAGAGCACAAGAACATAAGAACGGCCAGACTGGGTCAGACCAAAGGTCCATCTAGCCCAGTGTCCTGTCTGCTGACAGTGGCCGATACCAGGTGCCCCAGAGGGAGTGAACAGAACAGGGAACCATCACGTGATCCCTCCCCTGTCACCCATTCCCAGCCCCTGACAAACAGAGGCTAGGGGCACCATTCCTACCCATCTGGCTAATAGCCACTGATGGACCTATGCTCCATGAGTTTATCTAGCTCTTTTTGGAATCCCATTAAAGTCCTGGCCTTCATAATATTATCTGGCAAGGAGTTCCACAGGTTAATCATAGAATCATAGGGCTGGAAGAGACCTCAGGAGGTCATCGAGTCCAGCCCCCCAACTGTGTGTTGTGTGAAGAGAAACTTCCTTTTGCTTTTTTTAAACCTGCTACCTGTTAATTTCATTCAGCAAATCCCCGTTCTTAAGTTATGGGAGCGACCTGACAGCCTGCTCTGTTCTGCTGCGTGGCAGTCGGCTGCTGTTGGGAAGCAGAGTGTCCTAGGGCTTCCTTCCTGCTTCCTCAATGACGCCAGAGTTCAGCCGACGGGAGATGGGTGACAGAGCAGAGCAGGCGGCCGGGTTGCTCCAGCTCCCACTGCAGCAGTGTGTGGAGGCTGCCACTGCGCGCCAGGCCCCTCCCCCTAGGAACCCCCAGGCCGCTCTGGGCTCCATCCATAGGATGGTTCCCACAGCTGCTGCGGGCTTCCCCGTGGAGCACGGGGCTGCCACCCTGGACCGTTCAATGGCTCTGGTAGTGCTGTGGCAAGACCAGGGTGGGGCTTTCTGGAGGGGCCAGTGGTGCTGAAGGTGCAGGGAGAGGAAGGCCAGCAGATGCCCTGGGTCCTCGAGGGGGAGAGCCCGGCCGGACACCCGGCCATGTGGGTGTGCTCAGCTCCATCTGCACATCAGCCTCCTTGACCCCGCGCGTCTCTTCTTCCTCTCCCTCAGGAGTGCAGGAATCCCTGCTGCAACGCTGTCGACTGCTCCCTGAAACCCGGCGCCGAGTGTGCTCATGGGAGCTGCTGCCACCAGTGCAAGGTTGGGCCCTGTTGCATCTTCCCCTGCGAGAGGCTGCTGGACCTGGGGTGGGCCAGAGGGGACGCAGACGGAGAGAGGAGCAAGGGCCCCAAATTGAGGCCTCGGCTCCTCTCTCCAGTGATTTGAAAAGACATGAGTAACACTGTTTGGATTCTCTACCTCATGCCAGTGCATCTTGCTTATGCCCCCTCGTTTCCTGCCCCCCCCCCCAGCTAGGATTTATCGCTATTAAATGCTTTGGAAACGGCTTGTATATAACCTGCGCGTTTTCAGTACACAAGCCTTCTCCTAGACCAGTATCACCCCCTCCAGTCCAAAGGCAACAGGTATCCTGGTCGTAGGCACCACCCAGACACTGACCGATAGCTCCCTGCTCCCCCAGAGTCCTGGCCTTGCTCCAGGGAGACATTTTCCCATGGGTCCCAGCCACCTGATTTTGGGCCTGCAATCAATGGTGGGGCCAATGGTTGGGGGGAGAAGTCCAACAAGCTCATCTTGCTCAGGGATGAGACATCTGCGTTCGTCCCTGCTTTGCTCGCTGCCCACCACTGGCTTTGGGCGCAGAGGCTGTCTTTGACGTCAACGCCTTCTATGGCTTGCTTTGAGAAATGTGGAGGAAGAGGAGGGAGCAAATCCAGCCTTCTGTACCGACTCCCGAGGCCCTACGTTTGTCAGCAATATAGGCCAAAGATCTTCCAGAGTGAGGCATGGTTTTGGGCACCCATTAATGGGGCTGGATTTTCAGAGCCTGGGTGCTCAAAGAACTGCTCTTGGGGTACCTAATGTTGGGTCCCCAACAATGAAGAGAGACAGTATGTCTAGCCCAGAGGTTTTCAAACTAGGGGTTGCAACTCAGCACTGGGTAGTGGAATGTCGGGCGCTGGGTCTCATTGCTGCAGGGGGATCAGTTGACCAGTGGGGGGACTAAGGCAGCTGGCCTGGTACCACAGACTGTTCTGCACCCCCAAAAGCAGCCAGCAGCAGGCCTGGCTTCTAAGTTGGGTGGGGGGGGGAGGAGTGCACAGGGCTCCCCTCACTGCCCCTGCCCTGAGCACTAGCTCTGCACTCCCATTGGCTGGGAACCTGCTGCTGGCTGCTTCTGGGGCAGCCTGGTCTGTGGGGCTAGAAGAGGCAGGAACCTGCTTTAGCCCCCCTGCTGCACCGCTGACTGGGAGCTGCTCAAAGTAAGCCACTCCTGCCCCAGGCCTGACCCCCCTCAAGCCAAAGCCCCCTCCAACAGCCCAAAGCTCCATCCTCAGCCCCACCCCGCAGCCCACACTCCAGTCAAATTCTTTTGGGTCGCAGCATCAATGATTTTCTTCAACTGGGTCATGGGGAAAAAAGTTTGAAAACCGCTGGGCTAGTCGTCTTTGCAATTCTTTGTCGTTTGTAAGACTGGGATTTCAGTGCATGATGCAGGTTAGTTCATTGCTCCATCCCCATGTGGTATGAAGCGTCCGATCTCCTTGTGCAGAGCAGCAGTTAGATTCAGACCCTGTCCATTGGTTACCGCCTGTCGCCTCTCCCATGAGCCGTGGAGTGAATGCTGCAGACTTTTGCAATTTAAAACCACGTGCAGTCTAAGCAGCGGAGAAGTCACCGTTTCCTCCCCTTCTCTTCCACCTCCCATCCCCTGGGGAGACCAGCGACATCTATTCTGGCTTACCCTGGTGCCGGGCTGTGGCACCAGGGGTTAATTCACATCAAGGCCAAGCTGTTTCCAAGAAGACAACTGGCACAGCAGGGCTGAACATGCCGGTTCCCCGGTTGATTATGTTACCAGCTTATTGACCTTTTGGGGGTTACGCCATTGGTTGCTGAAAGAGGGAAACTGGATCCAAGTAGAAACCTGCACATGAGAACAAGGAGCATTTTCCTCATAGGGGTTAGACTGGACATTGGCCTTTAACCTTCTAGCGCACAGTTTAGTTCCTCTAGCTCAGCAGCTAACTGAAGACATTCCAGGCTGCAGGGTGTCTGGTGGTGTCTGGATCCCACAGGTCAGAATAGTCTGGTCGTCTGAACTCCTTCTGAGCCTGGGTGTAGAGGTATGGAGTTCTGCTGACAACGCCCTGGGCGGATCAGTGGGTGTAAACTCTGCCGCCGGGGATCACTTATGTTCAATGCAGGGGGTGTGAGGAGGATCCAAGATGTGTGTAAATATATAAATACACTTGCAGATTTACCCGGCATTGCTCAGGTTCTTACTTCAATTAATTTTTTTAATAAAAGGAAAATGTGCATGCTTTATTGCAAGGATTGTATTTTTCAAACATAGTGTTATTTTTATAAAGTTAATTTTTATTTCAGATTTCTTTTATAAAGGGGATTGTTAAAATTTTTCTGTTGAATTTTTTTTGGTAATTTTTTAAAAAATGGGAAGTCCATCAAGTGTATTTTTAATTCATCCTTATAAACTCTTATCATTCATTGTGTTTTTAAAAAAAGGGCTATAGTCAATTTGGCTTCCAATAACATTTTCTTTGAGTTTTCAAACCTTAATCATTGATTTATCTGGGCCAAAACAGAGCACTGCTCCACATTTCTCCATTTCATCTCTTTTCTGTAAGAGTCATTAAGAACCAGTCCTATTCCAGGTTCATCCTATTTTTCTGGCTCATCTTGGTTCAGTCTCTTTCAACATTCCCTGAGTTATAATTGAAGAACGTCCTTGATTTGCTGATTCTCTCTCTTTTCTGTATAGTTTTATGAGAAGCAATCCCATTCCAGTCACAGCCCATTTTTCTGGCACAACCAAAACCTGTTGGCTGCGTCTAGACTGGCATGATTTTGCGCAAATACTTTTAACGGAAAAGTTTTTCCGTTAAAAGTATTTGCGCAAGAGAGCGTCTACACTGGCATGTGCCTTTGCGCAAAAGATTTGCTTTTGCGCAAAAGCATCCGTGCCAGTGTAGACGCTCTCTTGTGCAGAAAGCTCCGATGGCCATTTTAGCCATCGGGCTTTCTTGCGCAAGAAATTAACGTTGCTGTCTACACTGGCCCTCTTGCGCAAGAATACTTGCGCAAGAGGGCTTATCCCTGAGCGGGAGCGTCAGAGTATTTGCGCAAGAAGCACTGATTTTGTACAGTACAACGTCAGTGTTCTTGTGCAAATACTCGTGGCCAGTATAGACAGGCGGCAAGATTTTGTGCAAAATCTTGCCAATGTAGACACAGCCATTATGTTTATGTTTGTGCTTTATGTTAAGCTCAACAGGATGCTGTATACCAGACTTGGTGGTCCTGGCTCCGACCCTGTAGGAGGAATTTTTGAACAGACAGACAAACTCTAAAAATATGTATTAGATGTCGAGCAGAGCCCTCTCCTGGAATGACCCGACTGCTCTGCTCAAGTTACAGTTCTGCTGTCTTGTTAGATCTAGCGGGAACGCGTCTCTGGTTTTGGAGCCCAACGTCCAAGCTCAAAGCCCCGCAGCTGTCTCTAGCTGGGTGACGAGAGGAACCAATTTTCACACCGGCTCACTTCCTGGAAAAGATGTTGTGCACAATCATCTTGTAGTGACAGTGTGCCCATGACAACCTCTCTGGATTCCCAGCCATGCTGCCCGAGAGGAGAGATTCAACCACATCACAGCTCTGTACTTTGCCCACCTCATGTTCACCAGTGGTAGGGAAGGGCTCAAACAAACAAACTCGCTTTTGAACAAGTCTTAGGTAGTTAATGAGGTTCAGCTGAGGTGCTGGTGGCCAAGATGAAGAGATGAGGGATGGCTAGATTAGACAGTTTGTAGGGGTTTTTTACCATAGAGAAGCAAAACACTGTTGCCATCAGGCAAGAAGAAATCCATAAGTGCGGGAAGTAAGAGTATAGAACCCCCTAGTTTGCACCCGGCTTCCCCACACCCAGGGGCTGGCCATCCACTGGCTCTGCCAGTCCTGAGTCCAGCTTCCAGGTGGCCCCTTTGGCCTCCCACCAGCCCCGCTGGCTTTGCCACCCACTGGGGTCCTCCCGCCCACCCTCCCCTTGGGCTCTGCAGTCTGCTGCCCCCGTGGTGCAGGCCACCAGCCCTGGAGGCTCCGCTGCTGCTTGGGGTCCTGCTGCCAGCCCAGGACTCTGCTCCCAGCCTCGACCCAGGGCCCCACAGCTGCCTCCTGTTATGCTTAGGTGGCCAAGTCTCCTGGCTGGACTCCATTGTGTCTGGTCCATCCAGTCTGGGAGAGTTGGTACCTCTAGTTGTGGCCCAAGCCTGGGGCAGTGAGGGGCGCAGTTCAGTCCCCTCCTCTTAAAACAGTTCTGGTGCCACTAAAATAATCCCTGATTTTTTTCCCCCTTCTATCTCTTCAGCTGGTGGCTCCAGGAACTCTCTGCAGGGAGACCTCTGGACCCTGTGACCTGCCAGAACACTGCACCGGCAAGTCAGCCTTCTGCCCCGCCAACTTCTACCAAATGGATGGGACGCCGTGTGCAGGGGGGCGGGCGTACTGCTACGTTGGCATGTGCCTCACGCATGAGCAGCAGTGCCTGGAGCTCTGGGGGCCAGGTAAGGAGAGCCTCTTCCAGAGCAACAGGCTCCGTGGCAAGATGGTCTATGCAAGCCTGGGCGTCTGCTTTAGATGGTGATTGTTGTTCTCCTGAGACGCACAAAGGCCAGGAGGGGAAACAGAGGCACAAAGAGGCAATATGAAGTGCCCAAGGTCACGCAGCAGCACATCAGGTGCTCCAGGAATTAAATCTAAGTCTCCTGTCTTGTAGGCCAGTGCCCTGGATGCTAGAGGATGCTGCCTCCCCATAACTGTCTCTAGCAGTGGCCAGGCAGGGTCGAGGAATAGGGCAGGGGTCGCACACAGAAGCTTGTACTGCCTCTGCCCGTGTTTATCTGACAACAGATGCAAGAGAGGACATGGTCTATGTCTACGGTGACAGATTCTGACCTCACAAGCACAGAATTTTGACTGTACTATGTGACTCAGTGGAAGCCAATAGGGGCTGGAGGGAAGTACAAATGCAAATGCTGGTACAAATATATCAGTGACAGCCAGAAAGCTCCAGCTGTGCCCAGCATTCTGGCCACTTGTTACATCCCTAGGGGGCTGTCATCCAGCAGAGAACTAGTCCCCGGCCACCCACTCTGCTGGAAAACCTCTGCTGCAGTGCTCACAGGACAGAAGTAGCAAACAGGTTCTCCCCCGTCAACTTGTCAGGGGAAAGAAGGAACAAGTGCAGGGTTTGAAGTAGCCACCGCTTCTCCAAGTCAGTCACACCCGTCTCTTCCATACAGGAGCGAGGCCCGCCCCTGACCTGTGCTTTGAGAAGGTTAACGCTGCTGGGGACACCTATGGGAACTGCGGGAAGGATCCCTCCGGCATATACAGGAAGTGTGAGACAAGGTAGGAGGCAGAAGGGCAGCTCTTACTTGCTAGTAGAGAAGTGATGTTTCCATACCCTGCTAAGATACAGGCCACCAGAGGAAAGCAAGCTGCCCTCTGCTGGTATTAATACCCTCTCCCTCCCAGTTCAATCTGTGCCCTTCTTTATGATACAGGTTGAATCTCTCTAGTCCGGCACCCTTGGGACCTGACTGGTTCCAAACGAGAGAATTTGCCGGACCAGGGGAGGTCAATATTGTCTAGCAGCATTACCAATACTTCCATTGCTTACTGGGCTGTCAGAAGACATTGAGGGGTAAATTTGAGCTAAATAACAGCACAGAACACTGAGAGGCAGGACTGGGGGCTGAAAACAAACTTTTTGGGACCGCGGGAAACTTGGCTACACCCATGATAAGTGGACATCCGGCTCACTAACATCATGCCGGACCACAGATGTTTCCGGACCAGAGAGTTCTGAACTAGAGAGGTTAGCATTGCTAGCTACGTGGGCAGCTGGCAGTTTCTCAAATATAAAGATTTTAACCAAAAAACCCTCTGAATTTTGAAGAAAAAAGGCTGAGATTGCTACCATCCCCCCAACTTCTTAAACAACTGTCGAGCTGTTTTTTTATTCCAACAGTAAACAGAGGAGGAAATTTTTGTTTCCTGTTATTTGTCCAGGCCCAATATTTATAACAGCTAAAAGGCAGGTTCCTGTTTATCTCTGTGGCCGTCCATTCTTAACCCAGGTTGGGGCGAAGTGCCCTGCAATCTGTCCTGTTTATTACACAGGTGAAATGGTGACCAGTGAGCCTGTCTCCTTAGGATTGTTCCTTAAGATGGCTCGGAGTGGCTGTTGCCAGGGAGCCAAAGAATGCTATTGTCTTGCTGTAAGCTCAGAAATGGGTCGGTGCCTCCCTCAAATCTGTTCATTTTAATGTGAATGTTCTTAATCTTGTGGGGATAAAGTGGAGATGTTAAGCAGAAGGCAGGAGGCGACCCGCTTCCTTGTCGCCACTTTTCCAACAGAGACGCGAAATGCGGGAAGATTCAGTGCCAGAGCTCGGCTTCCAAACCGCTGGAGTCCCGGGCTGTCCCAATAGACACAACGATCCAGGTGAAGGGAAGGCAGATCCAGTGCCGGGGGACCCACGTGTACGGTGCTGAAGAGAGCGAAGGGGATATGCTGGACCCTGGCCTGGTGATGACAGGAACGAAGTGTGGGGACAATCACGTAGGTCCTGGCGTGTACCGTGGTGCTGTTGGGCGGGGCGGCTTGGGGCTTTGCCAGCTGGAAAATGTTCTGGGATGCTTCAAACCTTTCCGGGGAATTGTTACCTATGCCACGGGAGCAGCTTCCAACAGCACAGCTTCTGTGGGCCTGCTGAGAGAGAACACTACATCCCTAGTAGGTTACCTGCAACCACAGAGTCTGGACATGATGCCTCTGGAGGTCCCTCCCAGTTCTGTTTCTAACAGTTCCCTCTCTCACACAGCAGAAGGCAGCTCCTTTATTCATTGGTACCAAAGGGCCACCCACGCCTTAGGTCTTTGCCAAGTGAATAGAGGGGGACACTGTTAGATCTGGGTCTGGGATGGTGTGGCCTAGAACGACAAGCTCCAGGTTAGAGGTTGAGAGCCAACACCAGCTGTTCTCCCACAGGCTGGCGGTGTGGCTTTGGGCAAGTCAGCTGGCTTCTTAGCCTCAGTTTCTCCATTGCGCATCTGATATCCCATTCACTGGGGCGAGGGCGGAGATGGATATTTGCTTGGGGACTAGCCGAACATCACGGTTGGCTGTGACTTTGGTTCTGATATTATTGTTATCTGTACTCTGATAGCCCCCAGGAGTCATCACCAGAGGCTCCCCCCCCGGCACCAGGTGCTGTACAAACATGGAACAATGAGATGGTCCCTCCCCCAGAGAGCTGACAGGGCGTTTGGTTTGTGCTCCCACAGGTTTGCTTCGAGGGACACTGCAGGAACGCATCCATCTTTGAGTCTGAAGGCTGTAGGGAGAAGTGCCATGGCCGGGGAGTGAGTCTTTCTTCCTTTTCTCCATTTCAGGCTGGGCTGGGGTGGAGAAGCCCCTTTACATTTGTGCAAGGTGTTTGGGGAGCTATTCATACTTAAAAAAGCCAGTTCCGACAGGGCCGTTCTTACCCATGCACAGAATACCCAGCTGCACAGGGCACCTGGAAATCTGGGGCACCACTGGGTCTTAATGTTCACCCATCTGCCTCTTCCTATCCCTGTTCTGTGGCTGCTGCAGCCTGGTGAGTCTTCTGGAGATAAGCTAGATAACTTAAAAGTGAAATAGCCTTCTAGCAGGCCTATGAGCAGAACACTGAGCCTGTGAAAGAGCCGTTCCAGCGGTCCTGAAGCCAATTAACAGCTCTCTACTGTCCATTTCTGAATTTACCGTGTGAGTCTACAGGGTCTTAGTTTAAAATTAGCTTTAAAAATATGAATGCGTTGCTGCAGATTATCAAATCACATCTCTAAAAAATTGTGTCCCCCCATGTGGCTGCCATCAGACATAGGGACACCAATTTAATTGTACTATGTAAGACCCCATACACCCTAAGGCCAGCCCCGCATTCGGGTGTCACCGTTACATAAACTCCCCTTATCTCCTGCTTCTTCATCAGACTCCCATTTGCGTGACAGGGCGCCTAGCTCCTAACTGGTGCTGTGGAAAGTCTCTCACATGTGGCCCACGTGAGGGGCTGGCGGCTGGTGTTTGGTTGCTTGCTGTGCGTGGATTCTTGGGGCGCTGGATAAAGTCCTTACCTGTTCCCGACACAGGTGTGCAACAGCAACAAGAACTGCCACTGCAACAGCGGATGGGCACCCCCATTTTGCAACCAGCCTGGGAATGGAGGCAGCCTGGACAGTGGGCCCTTACCGCAGCAAAGTGGGTGTGACTCCTTTTATCTCCCAGGTCCCTCGTACAGCAGCAGTGTGGATGGTGGAAGGAAGAGCCGTACACAGTGATTGACTCTGTTTTTCTTGCTCTCAGGCCTACCTCCAGTGATAGCAGGCATCCTGGTTTCCATCTTGCTTTTGATCGGAATCGCGGTTGCTTTTTGCTACAAATGGAGGGACAGACTCGGGCCTCTGAAGCGGACCATCCTCCCTTCAAAGAGGAGCCCACAGTTGGGGTGAATGTTCAGGATTATTCTTTGCCTCCCTTTCTCCCAAAGCTTTCCAGGGTCAGAGAGAAGAAAACTCACAGATCATTCCTGTAGCTAATTATCCGTCTCCTTGTCACGCACCAACGAAGGTTGACGTCACGCACGTCACTCAGTGGACGGAACTTGGACACTTCACAGAATGTCCCATTGGCGGTTGTCTTGGCCATTGATGAAGGACACAGATGTTTGTGGATGTCAGAATAGCAGTTTGGGTAGTAAAGTTTAGTCCGAGGGTGGGCAATAATTTTTGCAGGAAAGACACTTCACAGATGTTGATTGCAGCCAAGGGCCAACTCCACCCCAGAAGGGGCAGGGCCTTGGGCAGAAAGGGGCAGGGCCTTCTAGGTTCCACCTGCCCCTGCTTGGCGGGGGAGGAGGGGATCTGCCAGCTGCTTTGAACAGTCAATGACTTTGCATCCCCCCGCCCCCAGGTCTCAATTGGCTTGGGAGCAGGGGAGTGGCAGGGCAGGCCATGGGCTGGATCAAACGGCTTGATGGGCCGAATTCTGCCCACGGGTCATATCTTGCTCACCTCTGGTTTCGTCACTAGGAGGGGACATGGGTAAACAGGCTGACTGGGATGGTCGAAGTTGTTTTCAAATTCTGCTGAAACTTTTTGTTGGAATTTAGGCAAAGAAAGAAAGAGAAAATGCATGAAGGAAATAACTCCCTTCTTCCCTTCTCTCTCCTTGATTGCCCACAGTGCCACTGCCCCAGATCAATATGGTGCGAATGGCCATGCAAATCCAACCTTCAAACTGAACCCCCCGCAGGAGCAGAGAAAGGTAGTGACAAAGACACTGGAAACCTACCCCGAGGCACGGTTCAGCCCTAGAGCTAGGCTCAGTCTGCTTCTGTCTCCACATCATTCTGGGACGTGCTAGCAGGGCTCGTGAGCAAGACACGAGAAGTCGTTCTTCTGCTCTGCTCCACGCTGATTAGGCCTCCGCTGGAGGGTTGCGCCCAGTGGGCATCACATTTCAGGAAAGATGTGGACAAATTGAAGAGAGTCCAGAAAGCAACAACAATGATGAAAGGTCTAGAAAACATGGCCTGTGAGGGAAGATTGAAATAACTGGGCTTGTATAGTGTGTAGAAGAGAAGACTGAGTGGGGACATGATAATAGTTTTCAAATACTTAAAAGAGTGTTACAAGGGGTAAGGAGAAAATTTTTTCTCATTAACCCTCTGAGGGTAGGACCAGAGGAAATGGGCTTACATTGCAGGATGAGAGACTTAGGCTGGATGTTATAGAAAAAATCCTGCCAGGGTGGTTAAATATGGGAATAAATTGCTTTATGGAGATGGTGGAATCGCCATCATGGGAGATTTTTAAGGGCAGGATGGACTGACACCTGTCAGGGATGGTTTAAATAATACTTAGTCCTGCCATGAGGGCAGGGGACCAGACTCGATGACCTCTCAAGGTCCCTTCCAGTCCTACCACTCTATGAGCACCTTACTCCTTCTGGCTCCCGTGAAAATCCCAACCAAAGCTTTGCGCATGATTCAGTGCACCCATTGCTGACGCTTCTTGTAAACGTCCCGGTGTAGTCTGGGCTAAAGGCAAAATGAGCTAAAACAATCAACACATGCTAGATATACCTGGCTGAAGACAGAGTCATTTGGTCAGTTCAGAATGCTATAGTCAGCAGTTTCTGCTGCATTGCAGTGGAAGAAAGAGAGGGGCGTGACAATGAACGCAGAGGGCAGCATGTCTGATGTGGAAATAACACCTGGTGTTTGTGTGACTTGTCTGCAGGCTACCTATGCCCCTGAAATCCCATCAAAACCTGCTGTGCTTCACCCCAGCCAGCCCCAGATCTCAAAATTCACATGCAGCCACCGCCTGCTATCCCAGCTGGCCACAGCCTGCACACCAGCAAACCCCCTGGTCCTGCACATCAAGAAGATGGGATTCCGAAGGATGCTGCCCGGCGGCTTCCTCCAAGCAGACCACCGCCCCCTGCTCCAAAACTCCTGGTCCCACAGGTAAAGGAATCACACTGAAATGTGCCATGTATCTGCTCTTCATGGCAATTGGAACGGGCCCCCAGTTCTGCGCATGGCAGCAGTAGAGTTATGATGCTCGGTGGCACAGGGCGTGGTGCAAAGGCCAGTGGCTCACGGTCCCTAATGTAGCTCAGTTGATGCTTTTCCCTCACCCTGTGCTCTCTCTGAGGTGGGCCTCTTCGGAGCACACACTGAGCAACACTGTGCACAGGAGATGGTGGGATGGACCCACCGGGGACACGGTTCTCTTGGTTTCATTCAAACCTTCTGAGATGAGCTGTGGTGAATAAATTCAGTTCTACCTACTCCCGGGGCAGAGGACTGCATACGTGGTCCTGCTGCTCCATGCTGCAGTTGATAATGTCCCTTTGCTGGGTGAATTTTCAATGATAATTCTTCACGGGATTGTGTCTGGGCACTGCATTTCAGAAAAGATGTGGAGACATTGAAGAGGATCCAGAGAAGAGCAGCAAAAAGGATGGAAGGTCTAGAAAACATGAGCTATGAGGGAAGACTGAAAGAATTGGGTTTGTTTAGTTTAGAAAATAGAAGACTGAGAGGGGACATGCTAGCAGCTTTCAAGGATCTAAAAGGGTGTTACAAGGAAGGAGAAAAATTGTTCTCCTTGACCTCTGACGATAGGACAAGATGCAATGGGGTTAAATTGGAGCAAGGGAGGTTTAGGCTGCACATTAGGAAAAACTTCCAAACTGTCAGGGTGGTTAAACACTGGAATAAGTTGCCTAGGGAGGTTGTGGAATCTCCATCCCTGGAGATATTGAAGAGCAGGTTGGACAGACACCTGTCAGGGATGATCTAGAGGGTGCTTGGTCCTGCCCTGAGGGCAGGGGATGGGACTTGATGACCTCTCAAGGTCCCTTCCAGGTCTAGTGTGCTATGGTTCTGTGACTCTCTCCCCATGTCTGTTCAGTCCTCAGCCTCAATGCTGAGACCACCTGTGGGAGGAGGGGAGTCAGTCAGAAGCCAGATCCAAGCCTGTAACCTCCAGATGGACAGTTCCATTACCCATCCCCTGAGCCACAATGACTCCTCCATTGTGACCTCAGGCAGACCTGAGTTCAGGCCTCCAGAGGGGACAACTTCATGCTGTCGTTGGCCTTCGCTCCCCCACCCCCCTTTTGGAGCGGTTTCATTTTCAGAGCAAAGTTTGATATTCTCCTTGGGGGCTGACGCAGACCCTCTGAGACCTGGACCATCTGCCAGGCACACATTCTGGTGAACAAGGCACCCGGGGGGTATTGGATTCAAAGCCTCCTTACGCGCCATTGAGTAACAGCCCCGGCAAGCAGCACGAGACGGGAAACTGAGCATATGCTCAGGAGCTCTCAGCTAATGGCTTCCCCAACTTTTGTGATGAGGGGGGAAAACTGGGGGCAGGGCAGGGCGGGCAAAACCACCATCAGTGCTTTAGGTGCAGAGCTCCGGGCAAACGAGGGTGCTGCTGTGTGTGCTAACGGTCTGCGTCAGGGCCGGCCACGGGCTTGTGCTGAGGCAACGCGTGGGATTCGAGGCTCCCAGTAACTGCAGTCATGCATGACAATGGCCAGGAAAGGGTTAAGTCTGTGTGGTTGGCTGCAAACCTCCCTTATGTCCTGAGGTTGGGGACCTCGTAGCGTTGACCAGAGAGGTGCCCTTCCTGAACGTGCTCTTTGTTTCCTGCTTAGGACACTGCCAGGCCCCGCCCACCGCAGAAAGCTTTGCCGGCTAATCCCGTGCCAAGGATTAACACCACAGTGCTGCCACCACCTGCTTCTGGAAGGCACGCAGGACGACACCAGCCACCAGCAGAGGTAGAGCTTCTTACAAAGGAACACAGAGGAGAACATATTGAGAATGGCCATATTGGGTCAGACACAAGGTCCATCTAGCCCCAGCGTCCTGTCTTCTGGCAGTGGCCAATGCCAGGTGTCCCAGAGGGAGTGAACAGAACAGGGAATCATCAAGTGATCCCATGTCTGTCAGCCATTCCCAGCTTCTGACAAACAGAGGTTAGGGACACCATCCATGCCTATCCTGGCTAATAGCCATTGATGGACCTAACCTCCATGAATGTCTCTATCTCTGTTTTGAACCCTGTTAAAGTTCTGGCCTTCACAGCATCCTCTAGCAAGGAGTTCCACAGGTTGACTGCGTGCTGCGTGAAGAAGTACTTCCTTTTGTTTGTTTTAAACCTGCTACTATGCTCCCACCTCCACAAAGAATGGCTGTTTCACAGATAAAACCACTTTGCTCTTAAAATACAAAATCCATTACCTTAAGTGAAACAAGAAGGTTTTATCAATTTGCCTGGTTGATTACGACTGACTTGCTTATGAGCGCTTAACTGTGCGCACCACTTTGCTGAGGAAGGTTTGATGGACCCAATGTGAATTCATTTTTCACTAGACATTTGTTGGGTTAAATGATTGCATGAATCCAGTTCTCCAGGGATACTGTGGACAGCGGCTGTTTCCAAAGAGTCTTTAACGGAAACAAAGAATCAGCCGGGGGAATGTAGGCAACAGTGTTGACTGGGTTAGAGTTCACAACAGTTGAGTTGCTTAGTAACTCTCTAGCTCCCATAACATTTTCCCAGACATTAAATCTATATGTTACTGGCAGTAAGAAGGGCACAAGCAGCAAGGTAACAAAACATGCTGATGCCAGACAGTTATTTAGGTTGGTCAAAATGAGCGAGGCTCCGAGGAATTTCAAAGCCAAGTGACAGGGTAGCATGATGGCAGATGAAATTCATGGTTGGCAAATACAGGCCCATGGACACTGGAAGAAAGAATGTGAGGTACTCATACCCCAAGCTGATTTTTAAATGAGTTCTTTATCACTCCAGACAAGGACAGACTTTGTTACCGGGGTTAACTGAGAGTAAACTTCTGCTCGTTATACAGCAGCAGCCATGTTGGATATGTCAGAAAAGGGATAGAAAAACTATGGACAGTATTAGGATGGCAGTATATAAATAGAGGGCAGGCCCTCACCCAGAAACCTGTGTTCTGTTCTGTGGTCCAGAAGTGGGTGAAGATTAAGATTAGTCAGAACGGCCTATGAGGAAATATATTGAAAGGAGACGAATAAGAGAGGACATGACAGTAGTGCTATGTCTGCACTGCCTTCTCTTGCTCAAGAGAATATTCAAATGAGGCAAAGCAGTGAATATTGCCGCAACTCATTTGCATACTTAATGAGCCACCATTTTTGTGCAAGGGGCTTTTGCGCAAGAGCCATTCCGCTGTTTTTTTTTCAGGAAGACCGGTTCTTGTACAAAAGCCCCTTGCACAAAAATGGTGGCTCATTAAGTACGCAAATGAGGCATGGCGATATTCATGGCTTTGCCTCATTTGCATATTCTCTTGCGCAAGAAAGGGCAGTGTAGACGTAGCATAGGTGTGTACAGAATAATGAAGGCTATTGAAAAAGTCCGTCAGGTTTTCCTATTTACTCTTTTTCATAAATTAAGAACAAGACGGTCATTCAAAGAAACTGAAAAGCAACCAATCTGGCCCCCCCCCCCCCCAAAAGTAAATATGCTTTAATGTAACACATTACCTGAGGAACTCATTGCCACAGGATTTCTAAAGAATTAGACTTTTATATGACTATTGAAAGCCCCTACCACTATGTTAGATTGGACAAAAATAAATGGTAAGGGTATAAGCGCTTCTGTTCAGGGAACATTCCAATTTTGTCACGCTTTCTTTATATTAGGGTTCCACGATAAAGAGTTGATTAAATACTAATAGGTATTTTAATAAATGGTTAATCAGTTTGTATAGACTGTTTGAGCCCATGGCTTATAACCAGGTACACCACCGTCCAGTGACTAACTTATAACCCTATGCAACACACATTGCTCATATATGGAAAGAGAAAGGAAGAGGTTAGGTCCCACTTGTCATGCCCTGAGGTTGGGGACTCTATGGGCTTGGCCCTATCGACAGCTTTCCTGTGTGGGAATTCAAAGTTCTTGGTTTCTTGCTTAGGACACAGTACTCATCTATGTAACATGCTCTTAGCATCTGTTAGTCATTGACTCACCCTTCTAAATGGAACCTTAATATAAAGTCTGAGTCCAGCCTCTATCTACAAGGGGTTAGGAAGAAACTTTCCCTATGGGCAGGATACTCTAGAAGTGTCCATTGTGGGGATTCTCGTGCATTCCTGGGAAGTGTCTGGTACGGGCCACTGCTAGAGGTGGGATTTAGGTCTTAACTGGCATGACTATGCCAAGGTTCCTGTCTGCCGTCTTTCTTCTGTCGGGCACCATATCTGGACTAAGACAGCTTCGCCTCCCCTCTGTGGTCTCAGCTGAATTAGAACACGCGGGAAGCTTTTTCTTTTTCATAAAAATGTCTCTCAGTGTCTCTTTTTGCCTTGTAACTCCCCACACCAGAACCCAACTGTGAAACCAGCCGGAGGAGCAAACGCCTTGCAGAAATGATGGCCAGGCACTCTGCGCACCAGGTCGTCCAGCCAAACACAGGTTCTTTCCAAACCGACTTGGGATCTCACAAGGACCTGGATGTCCCAGCAACCAGGTAGAAGACCCTTAGGTTACGTGCAATGCTTGATCACCGCTCCCTAGCCCCGTAGGTCCCACCTGCCCAAAGAGATGGAGCTACCAGTCCTGGTGAAGGCAGGAGCAACGCTTAGTGACACCAGTGGGAATTGCATCACTATAAGCCTGCAGCGCCTTTGTACAAAAGTTACTTGTTTAAAACATCAGTGAAATGTTATTGTGCAATTTATAATGCAGAAGCGGGGTTGGGGAGAGAGCGCGCTCGGTATTTTGAAAAATTTTGCCTTGGCCACCTTGTCTCAGTGATACCCTGGGCACGACCTGGCCACCACTGCTCGATGAGTATGTAGAACTCTACGTGTCATCAGCAATTTCATGCACCAGGGTGAGTGATCTGAATTTGTCAGCTATTGGATTTGACAGGTGAGGCACTACGGATTGCATGTGTGTCTATGTGTGTGTGTCTGTGAATGCAATATAGCTGTCAGGGTGTTCAACCATATCTGTTTCCCTGGGCTTTGAGCGATGGGGCAGCAGCATGGAAGGAAACAGTGGAAAAGGTGCCGTGATGGTCTTTCTGATGAGTTGGGACTGGAATCTCCTCCCCACCGGACCATCCCTAGCAAGACCCTTTCCATCACCAGCAGCCGGCTGTTTTGCATTAACTGTTCCATTCTACCCTGTCTTGTCTTGTTGAGGTAAGCATTGAATCCAGTAGCATTTCCAGCTAGGTTTATAGGCCCATATCAGGCTCATTTAGACTCAAGACAAGGTCCTGAACAGTCAAATGGAGTTAAAATGGAGGCCATGTGATGGAACCTTCCTGCTGGAACATGGTGCTGGAGTTAACCAGGCCAGAACACTCTCTGTATACAGCCCATGGGCCTCCATTCTGTGCTGAGCCATACAATGCAACGTGGGTACCTGGTCACCAGCCCAGCAAGAAATGTAACTTTAAAGCCATGGAAGATTTCTATACCACATGGTGCTTTTGTTGGACAGCTGATTGAATCCAGACTTTCCTCTAACTGGCCTGGGGCAGGCACTTGTCCTTGTGCACTTTAAGCAGAAGGCCTGGTCGTAGGGCCTTTATACTAAGAATTTGTTTTGTTAACCAGTCTGGGTTTCCATGCATTTTCTCTCAGGACTTTGGGACATTTTGCTCCTCCAGCAATTTTTCTGGTTTCCTTGAAATTGCTTCACATGTCAACGCTGGCAATTCCGGAGCTCTAGACACAGAAGTTCTGTCACCTGCAACTTTATTATAGACTGAGGTCTTCAAACAAAATGATCGAGGCTGCACAGCATAAGAAACCCAACGACATGATGCAAAAACCTGTTTGGGGTTGTGATTCTATTATTGCTACTTAACTATGAAGAAAACTCTGGAACACGTAATTTTTGGCTGGTGTCTGAAGATGGACCAGGCCCTTTTGTTATCTTCCAGCTGTCCACTTACGTCAACAGTTAGTTTGGCCCTCTGCTGAGATTTTCATAGTCCTTAAAAACCGACCAGTAACTCCCCCACATGAAACACCTGAGGCCGCAAGTGAATGAGGTCAACACTCTCTAACCTTTAAATCAGTGATGGGCAATCTAGGCTAGTGAGTGGGCCACATGAGACCCCAAGCTGGTCTCCCAGGCTGGGGTAGTTCTGCTAACTGCACTTGCTTGCATGCCTAGAATTTAGAGGGGGAGGGGTACAGGCAGAACTGTAGCAGCGCATTGATTGGACGCAGAGGGAGCGCACAGCTCTCACAACACTGTGTGCAACCAGCCTGCCCCTCCCTTCACGTGCCCTTGCATTGCATGCATGTCACTACAGTTACACCGGTACGAAACGATGTGGACTGGAACCAGCACAGTCGGGCAGCCCTGTATATTGTAAACTGTCTCGCGGGCCACACAGAGAGCCCTGATGGGTCGTCCGTGGGCCGCAGGTTGCTCGCCACTGCTTGAAATGCTTTTCTCCACCTGTGGTCACCCCAGTGTCCTAATTACTGTCCCCTGGCATCTGTGCTTCAATGCAAAGCAGCCATTTACAGCTAGACAATTTGGAACACAGCTCTTCATCTTATTAAAACCACAGCTTATTAACACCTGCAGCTAAGGTGTCACTCTCTGCCACTGATCCGGTGCCCGCTGAAGTCTGTAGGCTTATTTTCATTGATTTCAGGGGGTATGCGATACAGCCAGGGAACACAAAGCTCTGAAAACAACGGGCTATGCCCTGTTCCTTAAAAGGGGACCCTGCAGCTCTGGACGGTTGTAAAGCCTCCATAAAAGAACACTCAATACATCACTTCACATTTGCATGTGTGAGCTGAGTGAGTGAAGGTGGGGGAGAAAATAAAATATGATTAAAAAAAATTATTTGGGAGAATATTTACAATGTTCATGTCACGGTTCTCTTAGGTCCATGTATTGTTTACAATAATGCTCTGTGCATCTATGCAACTACTTGAAATCTGCAACGCATTTGTGCCTTGTGTCTAGTTTACATTTAATAAACGTTTTGTGGATGGTCTCTGAAAAGTTGCATGGGAGCGTTGCTAACGGAGTCAATGACAGACCTCGATAGCTCAGCCTGGGGCGTGAAAAGTGTCATATTCAGAAGTGACACGATTCGAGGAAAAAGGACTTTTCTGAAAGTTCAGGCACTGCAACGACTCCCGTCTGTGGCAGACCAGCAGAAGAGCCGTGTGGAGCTGCATTACACCGAGACCAGCAGGGATCATTTCTCTTTACCAGGAGAGGGAGCTACTGTTCTTGTTCCTGACTCTCTGTCTTGCTGCGCTGCGGCATAGCAATAAAGAACCACTCCAAAAGATTTCAGCTCAGCCCCCAAGTTTGTATAAAATGCCTTTATTCTCCCTCTAAGTACAAATGTCATTGAAATGTCGTTGAATGCAGGAGTTGCCTCTGGTAAAACATCCAAGCTCGTCGTAGTCACATTCATTCTGCCTCTTGCCCGCATGTGCAAAGCATGTTCCTTAGGAACAAGGACCCGGGGATCTTGCAGGGAGGGTCAGACAGCGTCTTGTATCGCCTTGTGCTGACAGCCCCAACGGAGGCCACGTGAGTTCCACAGCAGAGTCTGGGGGACATCGGCTTCCACCATTCACATCTGTGACTTCTGGCTCCAAGTGTGGCTCCTATCTCCTCCTGCAGTGTTAGCTGAACACATAGACAGCCACCCAGTAGGGATTCAAATGCCACCCAGCTCATTAGCAGAGCACCCACAGCCGACAGCACATGTTTCTATTGGTGGTGCACATATGCCCATGCTTTAGTGCGTGTAACAAAAATTATTCTGCACATGGATAAAAAATGAGAGAACACATTGATCTCCTGCCTCAAGGCACTGGCCCCCTCCACTTACTTAGCTGGCCCCACGTGCTGGGTGTTGAGCGTAGAGCTGATGTGTTGAGCGCAGTAACTGAACCGTCCACTCATAAAACAAACCTGGGATTTTATGATGAAAAGCTGACTCTGTAGCTCTTACATTTCCCCACCTTTCCACTCCTTAAGTAGAAGGACCCCACAGGGATCCTAGCTCAATTTAAAGTCAGCTGTTCTGATCATTCCATGTAACTCAGCATGCGAGTGCCGGTCTACACAGGCTGTGTTCCGAAACCAGCTCCCAAGAGAGCTGGGATGCTTTCCAGCCATACAAGCGCAAATTTTAGACACCTGCTATGAGCGATGCCCCGCTAGGGGGAGCTAGATCCCAAGCAGCTGAAGGCTCTGCCAGCAGCTGAGTGTCAGGATTAACTAAACCCAGACAACTGAGCCCCAGTGTGGGTTCAGAAAGTTGGGGTGAACTCATGCATGGGGGAGCTGCATCTGGGAGATGCTGTGGCAGAGAAAAATTAAAAATGCGACGGAACCGCAAGCAGGGCACAGTGCAAACCGCGGACCGAGCGACTGTGCACAGATGAGGGGAGGGAGGAAAATTACTAATGCAAAAATAAATCTATACAGCCATAGAGCAGTTGCCTACTTATAGCAGCATAGCATCTAATGCACAACCCAGGCACAGGGGCTTAAATGAGGGTCAGGCTTGAAAACTAGATTTGCAAATCCCCCAAAGAGCCCACGATGGGTTCTTCGAAAGCATTGGCCTACTTTGGTTACTTATCTCATTGGCCAAAAAAGCCTTTAGCAGTTTCCCCCCTTTCGGTCTCCCAGGCTGAAGCCATACTTCCACTGACCCAGGAAAGGTGCTGAGTTTTGCCAAAACCAATGACAGTAATTCAATGCTCTCCAGCACTGGTGTTACCCATCGTGGGGTTGTTAAATATCAGTTAATTGAATAGTCGATTTACCTCATGAATTATCATCAGTTACTCGACTATTCTATAGTCCCTGGGGGTGGGGCTGGCAGCTAGTGTGCTCCAGCCTCACTCCTGAGAAGCCCCGTCTCTGTAACAGAGGCAGATGTGTGAGGTACCATGAGATGAAAAATGTGCACACAAAAGCTAATTAAAGTTGTACTGCAGGGAACTACTGACCCCCACCGCTCACAAAACCAAAAGCTATTTATATACTACTACAAGATTTACCTGGTGTTGCTCGGGTCCTGAACTCAATAAGTTTTGTTTTTCTTCCTTTAAATCACTGCTCTGGGGTGGGGCAGAGGACGAGGGGGTTCCGTATGAAGGCTGCCCCAGGGGGAGAGGACAACCCCAGCCCCCTCTCACCGCAGCAGCTTGGGGCCAGTGCCTCTCCATGGCTGCTGCAGTGTGCACAGCCGGGAGTGGGGTGGATGCCCCCTGGCTGGGGGGCAGATGGACAGATAGACAAACCGACAAACTCTCTGAAATATATAGAAGAGTGTGCTGCCCTTTTCCACCCCTGCCGGCCCAATAGGGCTATAGCTGTCCTAGTCCCCATCTCTGGCCCCTTGTTGCCCCCGGTGGTCATTCCGCAGTATAACTGTCCCTCCAGCCAGACCCTTCCCCCTTTCCATGGTATGAGAAACAAATGAATTCCACAGAAATCCCATTGTCCTGGCACAGCCAAACCCTGATCTTGCTTTAACTTATGATAAGAGGAAGCAAATGTGGTGGTCCTACCTCTTACCGTTTGAGAGGCATTCTTGAACAAATGGACTCACAGACAGAAAGGTGCACATTTCTAAAATATATAGCAAAAGAAGACACATACACACTTTGCCTGAGCCCCGTTTAAACAACAAAAAACTAAGCAAAGGTGCTGATTGTGCCATTCTGACTCATGCTGAATGGCCAAGTTACTCCTCACCACAGATGGGTAGAACCTGGCTCTATGGCTTTACCTGGCATCTTCCATCTTGCTAGTGAGCGTTGATCATTTCCGTGCAATTGTGGCACTGCCGCAGCTCATCGGGTTACCCAGTGCAATGGGTCCATGCAGAGATGGGAGCTGAACCAGAACCTTGGAAATCTGTGGATGCTTCCAGTCTCAGCTGGCGTTTTGTTAAGCACGCTCCGCTGTAACAGACTGACTCAACACCCCCACCCCTTCCAGGTCTGCACCTCTCTGGACTCCCAAGCTGAAGCTGGGGGCTGTTGAATTCAGCGTGGACTCATGAGCTTGAGAAGGCTCAACTCATACACTCACTGTTCAGAACAGCCTTGTGTCCCGAGGCAACACAACCCAAGATCGTTTAGGGCACGGGGTGTACAGTCTGCAGCTCTTCACCCCTGGCACTCGTGAGCTCTGCCTAGCACAAGCGCTGCATGCACACAGGCTCTTTGCTCATTGTCCCCAGCTGGCTCAGCTTATCAAGACATCTGTGCCCCTCTAACTGATCCTAACGGGCTGGGAACCAGGCGGCTTGGATTCATGATGGGGCCCAGCGGACAGCAAGAGGGTTTGCACAAGAGCTGGAATGTGCTCAGTTGGAGGCAGGGTATAACCTGGGACTGGCCCTCATGGGAGAGGGTTCTGGGGTGAGGTCAGCCCATAGATGGCTGACCAGAAGGGTGGGGGTGGTAATGGAGCTGAGGCCCTAGAATAGGGGAAGGGAGTCCAGAGAAGCAGCCTGAGCTAGGGAGAAGGCCGGAGGAGGAAATGCTCTATGGAGAATGGGCAAACACACTGCAGACCGAAGGAGAGGAGCGAAGAGTCTGTGGAGATGGGAGCCCAGGAAGGGGCTGTGGCAAAAGCTAGAAATGGACGGAGGCAGGAAGTGATCTGGGGCAGCAGCTGGGGGTCATGCGTCCGGCCGCTTTTTCTGGGTCCATTAGCTGGGGGTGCTCGATGAGAGCCTGCAATAGCACATGCTCCACCCACAATCTGGGGGCTCCAGCAGCGAGGCTGCTCTTCCGTTCCTGCACTTAGCTCCACTCGGGTCTCCTGCAGGCAGGCTGCGGTGGCAGCTTTCATCACCTTAGGACAAACACTCCTTACTTCCCTGCCCTGCTCTGCTCTATCCTGCACAGGGAGGGGGTAGCGCTGCACAATTTAGTGTCAAAACTGTCTCTGCATTCAGCTGTTGGGACCTGAGGTTTTGTCCTGTCGAAGCCACAGAAACTCAGATCTGACCCGAGTGTCCTCTTTCGGACTTTTCGGTTGAAACCCCTGCGATTTTGCACAAGATCCTCGATGGAATGCCCTCGGTGACACTGCTGAGATTCAGATCAAAGGTACTCCTCTGACAAAGTGTGTTTCACCCATGAAAGCTCCAGATACTATATATTTATTAGTCTCTGAGGTGCCACAGGACTACTCGTTATTTTTAAAGCTCATCAAGCCACGTTGCACAATTACCCTGACAATCTCCTGTGCACCAAATCTCTTCGGCTGCTCTTTGGTAGACAAAAATAAATGATCTCTTAGTGGCTTAAATATTTCCTGCTCCAGGATGAGGGGTATCTTTACAAAAGGAGATGGGGTGGTGCTGGTGAGAGGAGGGTGTTTTCCATGAATGGACCTTTCGCTACGGAACTTGCTCTGACACAGGTTTTCAGCACGCCATTGGCTCTCTGTTTCCCCCAGGCTTTCAGGGATTGGAAGCGCTGTCAGATGTCTGGACTAGCTCTTGCTATCCATCTGGATAAGCTGCCCGGGTGGTTTGCAAGGGCAGAATACTCACTGGGTACCTTCCTGTTCGGCTTGCTGTTGCTATGTGTTTTAAGTTTTGTAGATGGATTGAGAGCCCTTGGGATAGGGGCTGTAAAGAAATCAAACTCCACTAATCAGCCGGTCAGTGGGGAGCAGTCTGAAGTAAGCACAACATCAGCTGGAGTTCTGCTTAGGAAAAAAAGCAGGCAGATGCCCTAGAAATGACACTGATGAGAGACCCACCAGTCAGAAAGGATCCCAGAGTAGATGTTTGCTCCAAGTTTATCATATCAAGGGAGATGCCACTTTCAGCAACTATTCATGTTCAAGTCTTATGGCTGAAAACAAAATATACCCCTTGCTCATGTTATGACATTAGATATGATCCACTGGAAGATTGTTTTTAGTTCAGACCCATGATTAGTTTTACTGTCTGTGTTTTTGCTTTCAAATTGATCAGTAACATTTTACCCTGTTCAGAGCAGCATCCTCTGCTCTTGAACATGTGTGTTACTGCTTTAGCTGTAGATCATGAATACCTTGGGTTTATCCTCAGTCACTGTGCCAGAATTGTCCACTTCTATAAGAATGTTCTTGTCGTCCTTGACCGCTGGTGTCTGGTCGCTGTTCTGAAGAGCTTGCGGTAAGTTCCTCAGACTTACATCCATGTCTTTGAAGGCCTGGAGTAGAAACACCCCCAAAATAATGGTGAGGAAGCCACACACCGTCCCAATAATGTCCACCACGGACATGGTGACCCACTCCTTAAAAAGGATGATGGAAGTGGTGATGACTATGGTGGTGAACAGTACGTAGTAGATGGGGAACACCAACGAGGTATTGAAAACGTCCAGCGCTTTGTTGAGGTAGTTGACTTGAGTGGTGACGGAAGCCACCAACGTGATGATGAGAATCCAGGTCAGCGGGTTCTGCAGTACCGGCTGGTGAGCAAAGAAGCCCTTGATGGCGATCCCCAGCCCTTTGACCGAAGACACGGAGAAGGCACCGATCACAGAGCAGATCGCGAGGTAGATGAGAATGTTGTGCTGCCCGTACCGTGGTGCGAGGAAGAAGATCAGGACCAGGCAGGCGACTAAGAGGATGGCAGCATAAGCGAGGAAACCTTGGAGAGGCAAGAAGTGACAGCATGAAATCCAGGTGCGTATACAGTCAGGCTATAATGACCGTGTGCATTACTCAGCATGCACCAGAGAGAAAAAACACCAGCCCACAGAGGGTCAGAACCAACGTCACGCCGAGTACGGCTGTAACACACCTGATGTAGGCAGGAATACAGTGTGAAAAAACCCAAAAGGCTAGAGTGGTGGGAAACACTGTAGCTTCGCTAAGCTACATTGATTCCCATCAGTGAGAGATCTGGACTAAAGCATCTCCAGTCGCTTGTTAGGCAAACCCAGTCCAAGAGCTAAGACAAAGACCTGCTGAGGGTTCATTTTGCCAGTTTATGAATGAGCGCGTGGCCCATGGAACATTGGAAACAGATGGTGACATGGAGGGCCACGTTAGCCAGCAGCAGGTTCCCAACCAATGGGAGTGCAGAGCTAGTGCTCGGGGCAGGAGCAGTGCGCGGAGCCCTGAGCGCTCCCCCCCATCCCCACCGAGAAGCCAGGCCTGCTGCCCATGGAACCATGTGCTGCAAGCCTGGCTCCTCAGTGGGGATGTGGGGGGGAGCGCCCAGGGCTCCGCGCACTGCTCCTGCCCCGAGCACTAGATCCGCACTCCCATTGGTTGGGAACCTGCTGCTGGCTGCTTCTGGGGCAGCCTGGTCTGCAGTGCCAAGAGAGACTGGAAGCTGCCTTAGCATCCCCCCCACCCCCGCACTGCTGACCAGGAGCCACTTGAGGTGAGCCCCTCCTGCCCCAGCCCTGATCCCCTGCCCCAAAGCCAGAGGCCCCTCCTGCACCCCAAAGCTCATCCTCAGCCCCACCCTGGAGCCTGCATTCCAGTCACATGATGTTGGGTCACAGCATCAACAATTTTCTTCAACTGGGTCATGAGCAAAAAAGTTTGAAGAACACTGGGCTAGAACATACAACAGTCGAACTGCAGGGAAATGGTTTATAACAGTGTATCACAGAGAGAATTAAATCTTTCTGCCAGCCCCCTGGTTTCTAACTACCAAATACTCCTGATCGTGCATGTACATTTCCCTCTAAATGGCCCCATCTGTAATCTGGCTGGATTGCTTGGGGCTTACCGGGCTCTTTCAGTTTTGAAGCCATTTCCGTCAGCGTGGTGACCTCCTCTTCTTCCGGGGCGTGTATCACCATCACTGTGCTACCCACAATGCTCAGCATGCAGCCTAGCTTTCCCAGGAGGTTCAGCCGCTCTGCGAGCAGATAGGAAGACAGGATGGCACTGGGCAGGTTAGGAAAATAAAATATGTTAATGCCCCCAAATTGTCTGAGGGAGAACTTAACATGATCAAATTAGGGCTGAACTGGGATTTAGAATGGTTCTCTCACTACAAAGGCAATTTTCCCTCTTTCGGTATTCACACTTCCCCATCAGCTGCTGGGAGTGAGCCACATTTACCCTGACTGAACTGGCCTTGTTAACACTGGTCCTACCCCGGATAAGTAACTTCCTTCTTTTGATAGACTAGAACACACATATATATCTCCCCGCTTCTGTAATTTCCACTCCAATACACCTGATGAAGTGCTTTTTACCTAGGAAAGCTTATGCCCAAATAAATCTGTCAGTCTCTAAGGTGCCACAAGACTCCTCTTTATTTTTGCAGATACAAACACAGCTACCTCTCTGAGCTACGTCTATACTGCAGAGTTTTTGCGCAAAAACTCACGGAGCGTCCAAACTACAAGCGCATTTTTACGCAAGAAAAGTACAGTAGATCATCAGAAGACAGGGCTTTTTGTGCAAGAGTTATTCCTCTTTCTACAAGGAATAAGCCTTTTTGCACAAGAGCTTCACACCGGAGTTACTAACATCAGAGTCTGGGAACCGTGTCTCCTAAAATTCACAGCTGACACAGAAATGGGTTAAAGGAAAGGTTTATAGTTGGAGAGAGATCAATGTATCTCCAGAGGATCTTATAATGCTGCTAGTTCCATTCCTGCGTAGTTGGGTAGCATGAAGGTCCTAGCACCCAAAGAAAGGGATTTTGAGGACCGAAGAAAGAAAGAAACACCTAATATTATTATTATGAAGTTGTTAATTATTCTGTTGTTATACGTTAGACAGGGGAAACCAACAGCAAAAGGCTGGTCACTTTTCAACTACGTGTTTGCTCACACACATGACCCACTCTGGAAGCAGTTCCCCACTGCAGTGGTGCTAAACCTCCCATTTTTATTATGAGTCTTGCCGTAACTGGTGCGTTTTTCTTTAAAAGCCCCAGCTCCTGGAGTGATGTGAAAACCCAAGACTTCTAGTTTTCCTTAAAAGAAAAGTACCTTTCTGTCCCTTTGGCAGGAAAGAAAAATAGACAGATGTAACCCTAAACACTCAAAAACCAGAGAGCAGATCAAAAGAACCCAAAATGGATGATTCTGTAAAAAGCACTTGTGATTTTTGGCATTTGGGGTGGACAATACTATTCACTGCCCAAAAGGTTCCGCTAGCAGTTCCGCAACTGGGAGAATGGATGAACAAGGAAGAGACAGGAGGTTTTTATAAAAGCCTCCAAATGGCTGCTCAAATCCTGGTCACACCAACATATGTTGTTCCCATGGGGCATGTTATTTAATCCAATGGCTACGGTGCTTTGCACACCATCCTGCGCTGAGAAAAGCATCCAGCTATTGGCCTATTCTGTAGCAATCACCAAGATGTGTTTCTGTCTTGCTGAGTAAATCATGTTCACGCCATATGGGGGAAAAGGGGGATTGAATCTAAAAATAGAGACTTAGAAATCACCTTATGAGCACGCTGAGGGCACCGAGCGGCGTGACAATAGTCGCTGGTGCAAACGCATAGGCAGCAAAGTTGGCAGCTTCTCCTCCACCCACTGAGCAAACAAGAGAAAAACAAACAGCCGACAGGTGTGTTACAACATGCGTTTTGTGAAGGTCACTGTGCATTTTCAGAGGGGTAAGGGCTGAGGTGGAGGAAGGAGCACTGATCTTGCTGGGGGTTTCCACACCATGTAGCAACAGAGCCAGGACACCTTGGGTAAAAATAACCCCTGCGAGAACGAGTCCCAGCGAGGAAGTGTCACACAAGGGGGATCTGGAGGCAGTTGTGCATTCTGGATCTTGTTACCAAGCGTGGGGGGATTCTGGATTCGGCATTGAAGTGACCCCCAAACCAAACGTCCCACTGATTGAAAATCTGAGCCCACACCCAGCACCAAGTCTCCCTGGAGAAGTCTCTCTCCATATGCTCGGGGAAGCTGGATCTCTGCTTCCGGACACCACCCAGCCTCGCAGGATTTGCAATGTAGATACAAACCCAGATCCAAAGTTTGCAGACTGGGGCTCTCACTCATTTTCACTGTTGGTCCAACCTCATCTAGCCCAGCTGGGGGAATGGCAGTACAGGAAATCACTCACCTGGAACTTTCCCTGCTGCTCCCATTGGCCAGAATCACGGCCAATGGGAGCAGCGGGGTGGTGGTGTGTGGGAGCACTGAGAGGCACGGAGCCAGGTAAGCCCCACCCTCCATCAGCCTCATGCCCAGACTCTACATCACAATCTCCCTCATGCAGCCCCTTCCCACCGAGACCCACCTACCTTACTCCTGCACCCTCCCTTCCTCCCAGAACCCCCACCCCACTCCTGCACCCTCCCTCCCAGCCAGACCCCCACCCCCATCCCCAACCCTGCATCCTACCTCCCAGCCAGACCCCACACTCTTACCCCCTCCCGCACCCATTTTGTCATCATGGGTTGTTGGCTGGTGGTCCATGGGAAGGCCAGCTTCGGTCAGGCCAAAAAGTTTGCGAACCACTGACCTCAGACTCATCAGAGGCACTGGACTCTGGGTCTCTGACAACTTGGGCATCGACTCCATGCTTCTCCCACACCTGAGGACCCCTTTTACTACCAAGGGCTAGGACAAGCTGGAAAGGGAATGCACCAAAGCCCAAATTATTAATGGATCCAAGTGGTTCCGTTTCCGAGCTGTAGCTCCGCTAGTTTATCCCACATAAGGGGAATAATTCTTTGGGTATTTAGTTTGGACATTTTAAAAAGTTGCCTCTGTCCAATATGGGACGTTTGTGTGGAGACTGTGGTTGTTAGAGCAACTCTTCCTACCCCAGGAAAGTGAGAGAGTCCTGGCTAAATAACAAGGCACGAGGAGGGGGAGGAGACTTTAAACTGTTGCTGCTGCAAAAAGCAAGTTAAATATTTATCTGGGGAAAAATGGCATGTGGAGTTCAAATGTCTTCGGCGTGGCTACAGGTCAAACTTGAAGGCTAAATTCCATCAGAGGGATTTTAGTCCTGCTTTTCATGAACATCTCACTCCAGTCTTAAGGATGGAGGGGTGACAGATATTCTACGTACTGAGGGAGGCATGCCCTTTCATGACATTGGTAACCCATCAGGCTTTAGAATCATGGAATCATAGAATATTAGAACTGGAAGGGACGTCGAGAGGACATCAAGTCTAACCCCCTGCCCTCATGGCAGGACCAAGCACCATCTAGACCAGTGTTTCTCAACCAGTGGTACAAGCACCCTCAGGGGTACTCGAGAGAAGTCTGGGGGGTACGTCAACACAGCTGAAATTTGGAGAAAACTGAATTTTTGTTTTAAGTTTTACAGCATTTTATTATTTTTGTACTTTTTACACCGAAAAATTTCATCGCCTGCCTGGCTACGATTAAGTTGTTTAAACAAATGTGTTGCCACAGTAGAAAAAAAACTGTGTGTGTCTGAAAACTGTAGGTACTGGGGGTACTTTTTTTTTTTAAAGGGGTATTTTATAAAAAAAAAAAAAAGGTTGAGAAACATTGATCTAGATCATCCCTGACAGGTGTCTGTCACACCTGCTCTTAAATATCTCCAGAGATGGAGATTCCACAACCTCTCCAGGCAATTTATTCCAGTGTTTAACCACCCTGACAGTTAGGAAGTTTCTCCTAATGTCCAACCTAAACCTCCCTTGCTGCAGTTTAAGCCCATTACTCCTTGTCCTATCCTCAGAGGCCAAGGAGAACCAGTGACTGGTGCGCTGACAGACCATCCAACCATCCTGACATAACTGGGGCTTTTCATACTTTTGGCCAGGGAAAACCAAGCAAACGAGTTCGGCAAGCCATGCAGACTGGCTGCGATGTGAGGGTGAGGAAAGCCACACACTGCAGGCTCGGTTCTGCTCCATTTATCAATCTGCAGGCGTGGGGAAGCCATCCCTGCCCTGGAGAACCTCACGAGGCACTGGAGAGAGTGGCTGGAATAACAGCGTTGTCTTGTCTCAACTGTCTAAGCCTTGTCAGAGCTGGAGACGCACAGGAATGTGAATAACCCCACTTACTGGTTAACAGGCCAGCCCACCACAGCCAGTCCTTGAGGTAGCCGTGACCACCGTCTCCTGGAAAAGCAAAGCACAGATATTTAGGAACTACTAGAAAAATAACCCACAGCCACAAGACCCAGCAGGCTCCGAGGTGTGGAGGGGCTATGTCAAATAACTACAGAAAGCGGCAACAGACAAAACAACATTGAAGGAAACAATCAACATGTCTGTAAAGTCCTGCAGGAGACGGCTGTTAGGAGAAGGTGGTGTTTGCAGCCTCGCCGAGCAGTATACATACAATAGAAACCAGCGACTTAATTCCACCTGGCACCACTGAAAAGGCACCGTCATCACGCCAGCCAGTGCTAAGCACTGACAGGGCTGGGATGGATTTGTCCTGTCTTGGCATGGATGAGTGCACTTGGACACGAAGAGCCATGGCCACGGTTTCTGTTTTTCAGGACACCGCTGGAAGGGTCCCAGTGCCCTTGCCCTGGGTAGGGCCCAGCTATGGGACTGAAACCCGAAAGGGAAACTGTGGAGGGAAGAGACAAAGGGTAAAGCTGATGGGGAAACAAACCTCTTGCTGGTATCATGGATGGCAGTATTACCTAGTGGGTAGGGCACCAAACTGCTTAGGACGTCTGGAGTCTCTCCTGAGCTCTGTTGCTGATGGGCTGGGTGACCTTGGTCATGTCTCTTGGCCTGTGTCCCTCCCACTCTTTGTTATGTCTATTTGGGCAGGGATTCTGTCACTGTGTTTATACAGTACCTAGCACGCTGGTGCCCTGATCTCAGCTGGGGCCTCTACTTGCCATTGGAACAGAATCATAGAACACGAGAACTGGAAGGAACCTCGAGAGGTCATGAAGTCAAGTCTCCCTCCCTCATGGCAGGACCAAGCACCATCTAGATCATCCCTGACAGGTGTCAGTCTGACCTGCTCTTAAATATCTCCAGTGATGGAGATTCCGCAACCTCCCTAGGCAATTTATTCCTGTGTTTAACCACCCTGATAGGTAGGAAGTTTTTCCTAATGTCCAACTTAAACTGCCCTTGCTGCAATTTAAGCCCATTGCTTCTTGTCCTATCCTCAGAGGTCAAGGAGAACTATTTTTCTTCCTCCTCCTTGTAACACCATTTTAGGTACTTGAAAACTGTCATGTCCCCTCTCAGTCTTCTCTTTTCCAGACTAAACAAACCCAATTCTTTCAGTCTTCCCTCATAGCTCATGTTTTTTAGTCCTTTAATCATTTTGGTTGATCTTCTCTGGACCTTCTCCAATTTCTCCACATCTTTCTTGAAATGTGGTGCCTAGAACTGGACCCAGTACTCCAGTTGAGGCCTAATCAGCACAGAATAGAGCAGAAGAATGACTTCTCGTGTCTTGCTCACAACACTCCTGTTAATGCATCCCAGAATCATGTTTGCTTTTTTTGCAACAGTGTCACACTGTTGACTCACATTTAGCTTGTTGTTCACTATGACCCCAAGATCCCTTTCTGCAGGACTCCTTCCTGCACAGTCACAATTCTTCCTTTTGGCTGAATACAAATAATTCATAATGATGTTTATTGCAGAGAGGTCGTTTCCTTAGTCTGCATTTCCAATGCAAAATTATTCCCTGCGTTAAAAAAAACCACAACAATGACGGTGGAAAATGTGTGTCTAGAAGAAGGAGACTTAAGAGGATCCAACCAGGCTGGGAAGTAGAACTCTGGAGCAAACCTTCGCCTAGGAGTTCTTCCACTTTGAAAGCCCGATCCTGCCCCATTAAAATCAAAGCAAAAGCTCCCATTGAGGTTAGCAGGAGCAGGATAGGGCCCAGTTTTCAATTACGCTGGCTGAGGAAGTACTGCCACGTAACAGCAAAAAGGACGAGGAATGTCCAAGTATGTGGCAGAGCCCCATGCTCAAATACCATGGTAATGAGGCTGGTAGAAATGTGGAGATAGGAAGATTAGACAGCTAGGAGAGTGTGAGCTAGCCATGGAGAAAGGACACTCAGGAAACTCCACTGCTAGAACTGAAACATTAGAACAGGGGTAGGGAGCCTTTTTTGGGTGCGGGCACCTGACCCACAGAAAAATCAGTCGGGGGCCACACACAAATGAGAAGCAATAAAACCCCCAAACAAACCCCTCAGTGACGTGGCCCCGACTGAGAAGGAGAAAGACCCTCCCCACATTCCCCTCCCACACCAGAGCCTAGGGGGGCCCAGACCAGTAGATTCTGTGTGCTCCAGCCTTGCAGTGGGGCAGCAGGGGGGCTGGAGTGCCAGCACAGGTTCCCCAATGCTGGGGGGGGGCATCTGGCCCCCATGCCTTAAATTCCCCATCCCTGCATTAAAAGATCCTCAGTGGAAGCTTCAGACAGAAGGTCACATACTGAATCCCATTGAAATCCCTGCTTTTCCAGGCTCAAAGCATTCTCAGAAATTCTGCTTTTTGGCTCAAGTTTCCCATGCTGGAACTCAGCCCCATGATGAATTGCTCTGGAAAATGGGAGGAAAATCCCTGCAACCAGGACGGAGTTTGCTCAGTTTGGGATCTGTGTGGGGAAGGCAGGAAATACTTGTTTTTAATTGTTAAATTCCTAAGAGTACTTTGGGCATAGATAACTCAAAAAACCCCAAACCCTGAACTTTAGGCCATCGGCTGTTCGATATGGCCGGACCTCACAAGGGGCAGCACCATCCCAGTTGATCTGTACCACTGAGCAGTTGAAGGACCACACTGGCAAGCTGAGTTCTAACCCCAGCTTGACTAAGGTCACCCAGCTGACCAGGGGCAAAGTCACTTCACTGCTCTGTGCCTCAGTTTCCCCCTCTGTAAAACAGGGCTAATGCTACGCACCTGGTTTGTAAAGCTCTTTGAGATCAATGGATGAAAAACATGAGCTAGGGACGGGTGCTATTGTTTTGTACTTACACAATGAGGCTGGCTGCATGCGCAGTTTGAAATGTCTACTGAGGCTTAAATCTGTGACACTGGAGCGAAGGGATGAACTCAAGAGTGTCCAAAACAGGGGGATAAAACTCTACCCCACCCCCAAATTCCATGGATAGGTGCACACAAACACACAGACACCACTTTGACCTTGCATCTGTATGCAGGGTTAGTCAGCTCCCCCCCCCACACACACACCAGTGCAGCCCCACTGTTCATGCGCACACACCCTCCCCCCCCCCGTGCAGCCCCACTGTGCGAACATCCCCCCCCAGTGCAGCCCCACTCTGCGAACACACACACCCCAGTGCAGCCCCACTGTGCGCACACACACACCCCAGTGCAGCCCCACCATGCACACGCTGATCTGCATGTTTCCACAAGCCCCACTCAGACGCCACCTCCGCACACTGCTCTAACGCGCTGCACTATATACACGCGTCCCCTTGCTCAAGTGCCTATTGCACAATCTCCTCCTGGCACATCCCATCCGCCCTTGTGCAATACAAGCCCACACACGCATGCCTCAGCCAGAGCCTGCACTCAGTACCACCCACTCGCCCCACCAGGCACGCCGCATTCACATGCTCTCATGGAGATCCTTCTTGCTCAAGCTCTGTGCATGCCCTCTAGGCCACCTTATCAGAACAGACGCCCGCTGTCAGCAAGAAGGCACTGCCAATACAAGTAGGATGTACACAGCTCACTAAGGACAACGCATTTGTGTGAGAGGAGTGGAAGTAAAGTCCTGCAGTGTCCCTTACCCTCACCTTGCTAAACAGTGGTTTCAGGGTTAGCAATACCACTAGGGGTCAGCTCTGGTCAGTAATAAGTCCTTCCCCCTTCTGTGTCATCTGAGGAGTCAGTCAGTCAGTGTAAACTCATGGTGGCAGTCATGGGATACCTCAGGCACCAGCTGAAGAACACTAAGGCTCTTATAATCATTACCTCTCATTTAGATGGTCACCATCCAAGGTGCTTTTCCACCCAAACCATCCTTATGGCATTAGAACAGCCAGGGTATGAGGGTGCCAAAAAGAATCTTTGCTGTGTCAGAGAGATTATCTGACAGCAGCCCTTTCTTGGTGCAGCACGTCTGAGATTAGACTGTAACCTCTTCAGGGCAGGGATCAGATTGTTCTATAAAGTTCTCAGCACATTTTAGTTACTGCATTATTATTCATAACTAACACAGAGAGAGGAAAACATTCATACAGGTTGAACCTCTCCATTCTGGCACCCTTGGAATTTGACCAGTGCCAAACCAGAGAATGTGTCAGACCATGGGCGGTCAGTATTGTCTAGCAGCATTACCAGCACTTCCACTGTTTACTGGGCTCTTAGAAGATATTTAGGGGTAAATTACAGCTAAATAAACAGCACAGAACACTGACAGCCAGGACTGGTGGCTGTAAACAAACTTTTTCGGACGGTGGGAAACTTGGCCACATCCATGCTAAGTGGACATCTGGCTAACTAACATCATGCCGGACCACGGATGTTGCCGGTCAGAGAGTGCCGGACTACAGAGGTTCAACCTATAGTTTAATGTTCAGTTAATACTGACTTGGTGAAAGAGGGCAAGTTTATAGGCCTATTGTGGGCTCTGCAACTAAATGTGGCATTTTGCATTAATAAGAAGTCCTGCTCCAGTGTGAGTTTGCCCTTGTCAATCCCGCAGCAAACTTCCCCATTGACTTCAATACAAGCAGGACTTGATTCCTGGAGAAAAGAACTGTGCAATCCCATGGGAGTGTATTGACCCATTCTGCACAGGTGAAATTCTCCCCTGGGCAAAGGGCCAGCACCAGGCAAAGACCCACTGGAGTCCCACGCCTGGTTTTATTTACATAAGAACATAAGAATGGCCGTACTGGGTCAGACCAAAGGTCCATCTAGCCCAGTAGCCTGTCTGCCAACAGTGGCCAGCACCAGGTGCCCCAGAGAGGGTGGACCGAAGACAATGATCAAGCGATTTGTCTCCTGCCATCCCTCTCCAGCCTCTGACAAACAGAGGCCAGGGACACAATTTCTATCCCCTGGCTAATAGCCTTTTATGGACCTAACCTCCATGAAATTATCTTGCTTCTCTTTAAACTCTGTTATAGTCCTAGCCTTCACAGCCTCCTCTGGCAAGGAGTTCCACAGGTTGACTACACGCTGTGTGAAGAAGAACTTTCTTTTATTAGTTTTAAACCTGCTACCCATTAATTTCATTTGGTGTACTCTAGTTCTTCTATTATGGGAACTAATAAATAACTTTTCTTTATTCGCCCTCTCCACACCACTCATGATTTTATATACCTCTATCATATCCCCCCTCAGTCTCCTCTTTTCTAAACTGAAAAGTCCCAGTCGCTTTAACCTCTCTTCATATGGGACCCATTCCATAGTTGCCCTTTTCTGAACCCTTTCCAAGGCCAAAATATCTTTTTTGAGGTGAGGAGACCACATCTGTACACAGTACTCAAGATATGGGCGTACCATAGTTTTATACAGGGGCAGTAAGATATTCTGGGTCTTATTTTCTATCCCTTTCTTAATAATTCCTAGCATCCTATTTGCCTTTTTGACCGCTGCTGCACACTGTGTGGAAGTTTTCAGAGAACTGTCCACGATAACTCCAAGATCTCTTTCCTGATTTGTCATAGCCAAATTAGCCCCCATCACGTTGGGGTTATTTTTCCAAACGTGCATTACTTTACACTTATCCACATTAAATTTCATTTGCCATTTTGTTGCCCAATCACTCAGTTTGGTGAGATCTTCTTGGAGTCCCTCACACTCTGCTTCTGTCTTGACTATGTTAAACAGTTTGGTATCATCCACAAACTTTACCACCTCACTGCTTACCCCTTTCTCCAGATCATGTATGAATAAGTTGAACAGGACTGGTCCCAGGACCGACCCTTGGGGGACACCACTAGTTACCCCTCTCCATTCTGAAAATTTACCATTTATTCCTACCCTTTGTTTCCTGTCTTTTAACCAGTTCTCAATCCATGAAAGGACCTTCCCTCTTATCCCATGACAATGTAATTTACACAAGAGCCTTTGGTGAGGGACCTTGTCAAAGGCTTTCTGAAAATCTAAGTATGCTATATCTACTGGATCCCCCTTGTCTGCATGTTTGTTAACCCCTTCAAAGAACTCTAATAGGTTAGTAAGACAGGATTTCCCTTTACAGAAACCATGTTGACTTTTGTCCAACAAATTATGTTCTTCTATGTGCTTCACAATTTTATTCTTTACTATTGTTTCGACTAATTTGCCTGGTACTGAAGTTAGACTTACCGGTCTGTAATTGCCAGGATCGCCTCTAGAGCTCTTTTTAAATATTGGTGTCACGTTAGCTACCTTCCAGTCATTAGGTACGGAAGCCGATTTAAAGGATAGGTTACAAACCACAGATAATAGTTCAGCAATTTCCCATTTGAGTTCTTTTAGAACCCTTGGATGAATGCCATCCGGTCCCAGAGATTTGTTAACATTAAGTTTTTCTATTTGTTCCAAAACCTCCTCTAATGACACTTCAATCCGGGATAGTTCCTCAGATTCATCACCCACAAAGGACGGTGCAGATTTGGGAATCTCCCCAACATCCTCAGCCGTGAAGACTGAAGCAAAGAAATCATTTAGTTTCTCTGCAATGGCTTTATCGTCCTTGATTGCTCCTTTTATATCTCGATCGTCTAGGGGACCTACAGGTTTTTTAGCAGGCTTCCTGCTTCTAATGTACTTAAAAAACATTTTGTTATTTCTTTTTGAGTTTTTGGCTAGCTGTTCCTCAAAATCTTTTTTTGCTTTTCTTATTACATTTTTACACTTGATTTGACAGTGTTTATGTTCCTTTCTATTTATCTCACTAGGATTGGACTTCCACTTCCTAAAAGATGCCTTTTTGTCCCTCACTGCTTCTTTTACATGGTGGTTAAGCCACGGTGACTCTTTTTTGGGTCTCTTGCTATGTTTTTTAATTTGGGGTATACATTTAAGTTGGGCCTCTATTATGGTGTCTTTAAAAAGTTTCCATGCAGCTTGCAGGGATTTGGCTCTAGTCACTGTGCCTTTTAATTTCTGTTTAACTAACCTCCTCATTTTTGTGTAATTCCCTTTTTTTAAATTAAATGCCAGAGTGCTAGACTGCTGAGGTGTTCTTCCCACCACAGGAATGTTAAACATTATTATATTATAGTCACTATTCCCAAGCGGTCCTGTAATGGTTATATCCTGGACCTGATCCTACGCTCCACTCAGGACTAAATCGAGAATTGCCTCTCCCCTTGTGGGTTCCTGTACCAGCTGCTCCAAGAAGCAGTCATTTAACCCATTGAGAAATTTTGTCTCTGCTTCTCTTCCTGAGGTGACATGTATCCAGTCAATATGGGGATAATTAAAATCCCCCATTATTATAGAGTTTTTTATTTTAGTAGCCTCTCTAATCTCCCTCAGCATTTCAATGTCAGTATCGCTGTCCTGGTCAGGTGGTCGATAATATATCCTTACTGATATATTCTTATTATTGGAGCATGTAATTACTATCCATAGTGATTCTATTGAACATGTTGATTCATTTAATATTTTTATTTCATTTGATTCTACATTATCTTTCACATACAGTGCCACTCCGCCACCCACACGGCCTGCTCTATCCTTCCGATATATTTTATATCCCGGTATGATTGTGTCCCACAGATTTTCCTCATTCCACCAGGTTTCAGTGATGTCTATTATGTCAATCTCCTCCTTTAATACAAGGTACTCTAGTTCACCCATCTTATTAGTCAGACTCCTCGCATTTGTGTAGAAGCACTTTAAAAATTTGCCACTGTTTATTTGTCTGCCCTTTCCTGGTGCATTGGATTCCTTTACATGCAGTTGTTTGTCTGCTCTGATCCATGGTTTGTCCTCTCCCCTCCTCTCTTTCTGACTACAGCTTAGAGAATCTCTATCAATGAATTCTCCTCTAAGAGAAGTCTCCATCCGATTTATGTGCATCTCCGCACCAATCAGCTTTCCCCCATCTCTTAGTTTAAAAACTGCTCTACGGCCTTTTTAATGTTTAGTGCCAGCAGTCTGGTTCCACCCTGGTTTAGGTGGAGCCCATCCTTCTTGTATAGACTCCCCCTCTCCCAAAAGTGTCCCCAGTTCCTAATAAATCTAAACCCCTCTTCCCTACACCATCGTCTCATCCACGCATTGAGACTCTGAAGCTCAGCCTGCCTACCTGGCCCTACGCGTGGAACTGGAAGCATTTCCGAGAATGCCACCATAGAGGTCCTGGATTTCAGTCTCTTTCCTAGCAGTCTAAATTTGGTCTCCAGAACCTCTCTCCTGCCCTGTGTCACTGGTACCTGCATGTACTACGACCACCGGCTCCTCCCCAGCACATAAGTCTATCTAGATGCCTCGAGAGTTCCTCAACCTTCGCACCAGGCAGGCAAGTGACCATACGGTTCTCCTGGTCATCACAAACCCAACTATCTATGTTTCTAACGATCGAATCACCCACTACTAACACCTGCCTCTTCCTAACAACTGGCGTTCCCTCCCCTTCAGAGGTATCCTCAGTGCGAGAGGATACCGCAACATCCTCTGGAAGGAGGGTCCCAACTACGGGATGGTTTCCCTCTGTTCCCATTGAATGCTCTGTTCCCTTGAGACTTTCATCCTCTTTAAGAGCACTGGGGCTCTCAGACTGGAGGTGGGACAGTACTACAGTGTCCCGGAAAGTCTCATCAACATAGCTCTCTGCCTCCCTTAGCTCCTCCAGTTCAGCCACCCTGGCCTCCAAAGCCCGAACTCGGTCTCTGAGGGTCAGGAGCTCCTTGCAATGGGTGCACACATACGCCACCCGCCCACAGGGCAGGTAATCATACATGTTACACTCGACGCAATAAACAGGATAGCCCCCACTCTGCTGCTGGGCTTCTGTCTCCATTTTTCTTATGAATAAGTTTAAGTATAAACCAGGCTTCTTATTAAATGTCTGGACTATAGATTATTATAAAAGTTATGTTTAAAGAAGAAGTAACTAGAGCCCTCTAACCTCCCCCTCTGAACTCCCTGATTGCTGCTTCTGTTGGCAAGCTCCCTGGTCGCTGACTCACAGCTTATAAAGCCCTGGTAGCCCCTCCCCCTGACTGAGGCTCAGCCAATTAACAGAGGCTTCTGGATTTCAAACTTTTAGAAGCTCACAGCTTCCAGCTGCCGGCCACAGCCTAGGCTCCTTCAAACAAACAAACCAACAAACCAAACAGATGAACACAAGCTCAGCACACAGCAAGTAACCCCCCCCCCACACACACACAAACACACACTACAGACAGCCACTTACCACAAGGGTCCCATATTTACTCCTCCTTTACCTGGAGAACTCCCTCTCCAAACTATTTTACGCTGAGAAGAGATGGCTCTCTTCATACTAGTCCCTGGTGGATGCAAAGTTCCCCCACTCGTGGTCATCAGGCCCGTCAGATGCAAACACGCACCGACAGCAAATCTCACATCCCCCCACCTCATTACTCATGGGAGTTGGAACAATGCAGAACCACCTTCTCTTCCCCAGCACCCTCCCCAAACATCCATACCTGCTCTGGTGCCTCCTGTGTCCACCAGCCGCAGCAGCCCTTTCTTCTTGAGGATGACGCTGCTGCCGATGAGGAAACTGGAGAAGACGGCGAGGGCCAGGCCGATATAGAAGCCGTATTTGCTTTGCACTGGGGTTGCCCAGCTGGTGTGGGCACTGAGATTCTCAGGGGCAGAAGTGGCCAGGTCGCCATCTCGGATCACCTGGCATACGACCCAGCGGGAAGGGCAGGAAACAGTAATCAGAGAACCTGCGGGGACAACGCGCACAGAACACACATGGGAAGAGTTAGCGCGACGATTGGGCGTGGCTCTAGCAAACGCGTTTCTGGAGGGATGGTGGAGTAGCAGTCGGCACACAGGACTGGGGCCCAGGATTCTCATCTCAGGTCCAGGTATCCTGTCTGCCAACAGTGGCCAATACAGATGCCCCAGAAGGAGGGAACTCAACTGGTAATCCTCACGTGATCCCTCTCCTGTCATCCATTTCCAGAGAAACAGAGGCTAGGGACACCATCCCTACCCATCCTGGCTAATAGCCATTGATGGACCTAACCTCCATTAAGCTATCTAGCTCTTTTTTGAACACTGTTAAAGTCCTAGTCTTCACAACATCCTCTGGCGAGGAGTTCCACAGGTTGCCGTTCGCTGAGTGAAGAAAAACTTCCTTTTGTTTGTTTTAAACCTGCTGCCTCTTAATTTCATTTGGTGACCCCTAGTTCTTATATTGTGGGAATAAGTAAATAACTTTTACTTATTCACTTTTTCCACCAGTCATGATTTTATAGACCTCTGTCCTATCCCCCCTTAGACTCCTCTTTTCTAAGCTCAAAAGTCCAAGTCTTTTTAATCTCTCTTCATATGGGACCCGTTCCAAACTCCTCATCATTTTAGTTGCCCTTTTCTGAACCTTTTCCAGTGCCAAGAGATCTTTCTTGAGATGAGGCGACCACATCTGTATGTGTACGCAGTATTCAAGATGTGGGCATACTACGTTTTTATAGAGAGGTGACACCATTTGCCAGGGAAGCTGGACAAAGGCTGGAGGCAGAGCTGGCTGCAGGGGGAGATGGTCTGCAGGGTGTGTGAATCCGGCGTGCTGGCTTGGGGGGCAGAGATGGGGGGCAGGGCCCTTAGCTCTGAGCCCCCTCTCCCCAAGTTGGATGGTACTGGCTGCTTCTGGTTCCTGTGCTGACAAGTCTGTTCTACGCTGTGTCCCTGTGGACAAATAAACCTTCTGTTCTACCAGCCGGCTGAAAATCACCTCTGGCTGCGGATAGCAGTGCAGGGCCTGGTGGTTCCCTGCCCCTCAGTGACATCTTCTCATATACTATGCAAGTCCTGTATGTTTTCAGCAATGTCCCCTTGCCGGCTAATGTCCATCAAGAACTGAGACTCTGAAATAAGTTCCCCTTTCTCCACTGCACGCAGAATGAACAATTCGACTCCCACTCTTTATTTACAAAGAGTCACCAACAATCCCTGTCCTGCAGACATAGTAACAGCCCTCCTCCAGGCTAAGTCAGAGCCTGTCTCTGCAGAAACACATTGCGGCTCCAGGGCCATCAGAGTCCAAGGCATTATTTGTTTATATCAGGAACTGACTTCAAAAATGGGGCAGAGGAGAGAAAGGATTTACTTATAGGGAGGGAGAAAAATTGTTCTCCTTGACCTCTTATGATAGGACAAGAAGCAATGGGCTTAAATTGCAGCAAGGGAGGTTTCAGTTGGACATTAGGGAAAACTTTCTGTCGGGGTGGTTAAGTACTGGAGGTTGGGGAATCTCCATCACTGGAGATATGTAAGAACAGGTTGGACAGACACCTGTCAGGGAGGATCTAGATGGTGCTTGGTCCTGCTGTGAGGACAGGGGACTGGACTTGATGACCTCTCAAGGTCCCTTCCTGTTCGAGGATTCTATGATCCTATAGAAGAGATGAAGACCATTGAGTATCTAGAATGAGTATAGTAACTGGAAGGAAGACCGTTAGTGAATAAAAACTCTTCTCTGTAGCATGGGGGAAAGCATTAAAAAGCACTTGCCAGGTTGGAGTGACTCCACCAGCACCAAGACAGAGAGGGAAAAAAATGGAACATACTTGGAAAAAATATTGACATTGTCTCTATTTGATAATGAATATTAACTTTCAATTTATCTTCTATTTATAGCCCCTCAGTACAGTGTCTGAGGGCTGGGGTCCAGGAAGCTCCCAGACACGTGCCCAAGAATGGCACGGCTCCCAGCTCGCCGTGACAGGTCTATTGACAGATTTCTGAACCAGCCCTGATTCAGCCATTGGTGTTTGCAGCAACGTTGGTGTGGCTGTGTTGGTCCCCGGGTATTAGCAAGACAAGGTGGGTGAGATCGTAGCTTTTATTGGACCAAATTCTGTTGGTAAGAAACAAGTTTTCGAGCTCATACAAAGCTCTTCTTCAGGTTAGCCAGGTTGCACAAAATACGTATTCTTTTGGTAGGACTGTCATCAGTCTGCATACCTGAAGGAGATACAGTGGAAGGTGGAAAGCTTGTCTCTTTCACGAACAGAAGTTGGCTCAATTAAAAGCTCTGACTTAACCCACCTTGTCTTTGTAAGATCCTGGGACAAACATGGCTACACCACCACAATTAATTTTAATGTTTGTAGATTATCGGTTTTCAAAAGGTGTCAAGAATCTGGCTTTGCATTTCCATTGGGGAGGGGGGGTCACACACACAAAAAAATCTGCCATTGTGACATTCATCATGGGGCGAAAAATCGGTTTCCTGACCAGAGCTAGTTAATAAGGCACCTTGCCACAAAACTTGTCGTACCGCTCAGGACTGGTAGATTTTCAGGTCAAATGAGGCCATGACAGCTATTTGAATTTAACCTCCTGCATGCCAGAGGTCAGAGACTCTCCCCCCAGAAATACCTGCATGAAGCCTGACACATGTAGTTAAACGAGAGCGTGTCTTCTAGTTAGAGACTCCAAGGCCGCCCCACTGGCTCAGGCTGCCGTCTGCCAGCTAGTCTGTCACTCACCCTTTCCAGCCCATTTCTACCTAGTTTGGTAATTTTGCTTTTCTGGGGAATGAGAGAAGAGCTTTATGTCAGGACCTCCCCGCTGGCATGACCCATGTTGGAGCAGATATTTACGTTAAAGGTTAGAATAGCAACCTCTCACAAAGTGTCCTCTGCTGTACACTGGGTGTGGTCTGATCCTTGGGAATAAAGACCAGCCAATGGCAGAGCTGCTCAGAAGTTATGAATTGGCAACAGGGGATGGATCACTTGATTCCCTGTTCTGTTTGTTCCCACTGAAACACCTGGCATTGGCCACTGTAGGGAGGCAGGATACTGGGCTAGATGGACCTTTGGTCTGACCCAGTCTGGCCTTTCTTATGTTCTTAGGTTACACAAAATAACTCTCTTGTCGCTCGCTTTCACAGCCACCCCTTATGGTGCCAGGCCCATAACTTCTGGTTAGACCTAGGCAACATCTCCTCCAGAGAAGATGCCAACATCAGAGGACATACAACTTACAAGAAGGACCCTGGGACTCCTTCCCATGTCCTCTTGTCTTCTAGAAGCAAACCACATCATGCCTGAGAACCCAGAAGTGAGGGGCGGCAGATCTCAGATTCTTGTCATGGCTCTCTTGATTCAGCAGAGTGAAGGGCAAGTTACATCCGCTGAAGTTAATGCCACGGAATTAGTCTTAAGTCAGGTCAAAGAAGGAGAGAGTGCCTTATTGGGATACTACCGAGACTCCCTGAAAACACACATTAAAACACTATCAAGGTTGATTCTGATCTAGTAGATTGGTGCAGAGCTAGTCTACAGAAACTAAGCCACTCCGCACTGGACAGGGAAAGATGGAAGGAAATAGTGAGGGAGGCATCGGACACCAACGAGCGTTGAGCCCATGGTTGTTGATGATGATGGTTGATTTGACTCTTAATCCTTCCTAATTAGGTATTTTGATTGTGTTCTCAGCTACCACCATGATGAGCAGGGCTCGACAAATAATGTAATCCCAGAATAATGTAATCTGGATTACAACCCAGAAGAGCTGGCGCAGAGTGATCTGCGCATGTGCAGAATGCAGAACCACGCGAAACCGCGTGGCTGGCGAGTGGGGCTCGCCGCCGCTTGGCGAGCCCTGATGATGAGCACATTCATACCTCAGCCATGTACTGGATGTGTGCCCTTCCGCTGGGACCTTGAAAACAGAGGTCCTCATTCACCCCGCCTATGCAGTGTGGGGAGGCCCTTGAAGAGTGGTGACTCTGGCCCACAGGTGGTGTCTGGCAAATGGTTCCATGGGACATTTTCTCAGAATACAGATTTGTCCTTGGCCAGACCTCCCTTCTTCTCATCACTGCTGCACACAGCTGTCCTGGACACCCTCTGGCTGGTGAATGCACGGGAAGTTGGAAAGCTGCTCTCCAGCAGGGTGGACTAGGGCAGTGTTTCTCAACCAGTGATACAAGTACCCTTAGGGATACTGGAGAGAAGTCAGGAGGGTGGTAAGGAGGGGGGACATCAACACAACTGAAATTTGGAGAAAACTGAATTTTTGTTTTAAGTTTTACAGTGTTTTATTATTTTTGTACTTTTATACCCAAACATTTTGTCGCCCGCCCAGCTATGATTAAGTTGTTTAAACAAATGCGTTGCAACGGTAGAAAAAAAATGTGTGTCTGAAAACTGTAGGTACTAGGGGTACTTATAATTTTTTTAAAGGGATACTTTATAAAAAAAGGTTGAGAAACATTGGACTAGGGGGTAGAAATGTGAGTCATTATTAAGAAGCACGAAAATAGAAAAGACTCAAGCTCTCCTCTGTAAAGCACCACTAAAAATCAGCATCTACAACAAAGGCGTATCAGTGGGTGCGGTGAGGGAAATTTCTGAGCTTCCCTTTCTGGTTCTCACGCTCTTGTCACACCCCAGACATTGCTCCGGGCTACCCTTCGCTCTGCGTAGGGACTGAACTAAAAACATACACAGAAACGGAGGAGGAAAAAAATGCCCAGTGAGCGTTCTCACCACTGGGGAGCCAACCGCAGCTGAGCAACAAAAGAGCTGAGTCAACGCAGGAACACACGGTGTGCAGCAGAGCTAGGAGCTACATCACTGCCTCCCATCTCAGCAATAGGAAGAGGGACCCGTCACATGGATTTTGCCTGTCCAAGGAATTCTTTGAGACTGGTTGGACACAGACACTCATTTCAGCCCTTCCCGGGCCCTGTGAGGAATTCACAGAAGACTGGTGATACTCTTTGTGTGGGCATTGCTCCAGGGGAGATTGATCAGGGCTCAATTGATCCAATACACAATTCCCTGACTGTGAACACAAGGACGTAAGAACGGCCAGACTCGGTCAGACCAAAGATCCATCCAGCCTGGTATCCTGTCTTCTGACAGTGGCCAATGCCAGGTGCCCCAGAGGGAGCGAACAGAACAGGGAATCATCAAGTGGTTCCTCTCCTGTCATCCATTTCCAGCCTCTGACCATTCCTACCCATCCTAGCTAATAAGTATTGATGGACCTAACCTCCATGAATTTATCTAGCTTTTTTTAGAACCTTGTTAAAGGCCTGGTCACAACATCCTCTGGCAAGGAGTTCCACAAGTTGACGGTGCACTGTGTGAAGAAAAAACTTGGTGGATGCTCCATCACTAGATTTTTTTTCTAGACTGTGTAAAACTCTCCCATAGACACCACTGGGAACAATCCTCCGTATGGCAGGGAAGGAAGGGCTGGTCTATTGAGTCGTTTCTATCTTAGAACAGTAAATGTAGAAGATGAAAAATCCTAGCTATGTTTTAAATCCCTGCACATTATGCAAGGCACATGCAACACGGTGCTTAGATACTCTTATTACTTCTGCTTTTCAAGAAAGTGAATGCCACCTCCCCTGGTGCACGACATCCTCATGTCGCATGGTTTTTTTACAGCCCTGAAAGGGAGCAAATAAAATCAGCCCCCTTCAATACAAAGAGCTGGCATAAAACCTCAGTGGGTGAAAGCCAGAAGTCCACTTGCTACTTAGCTCTGCTTTTGTTACCTCCTATTTAGCCTTTCAGACAGCAAAATGAACTACAACCCTTTGGGTGCAGGGGAAGGGGAGAATGTATCTCCAAAGACAATTTCTCGTCCCCCTTAGAATTTCAAGTTGGGGTTAGGGATGTGAAAGGTTAACCAGAGCAGGGGGGCTCCAGCCCTGTGGGGCCTGCCACGGATGGGAGCTGCTCCAGACGGCCGGAGCAGCCCCTTCTCCGTGGTGAGCTCAGGCGTGTCACAGGCAGGAGCTGTTCTGGCTTGGCTGGAGGGGCCCCATCCGCCCCACTTTAATTCCCTTTCACTGGAGATTTTTAGGAACAGGTTGGATAAAGTTGTCGAGTTGGAAGGTGGCCTGGAAGGAAACCAGCCATGCACTGGCCAGTCCTTTACTGCCTGCTCTCACAACAGCCTTCCCCCTTATTCCTGCCCAGTGCTCTACATTGCAGGAGCCAGCCCTATGGGGGAGGGGGTCATCTCTGAGCTACCCCGTCGCCAGACCAGCACAAACACCTGTCCAGCTCCCCCTCCAGCAACTAGACCCCCTCACCTCCAGACACGCCCGCTGTTCACATGCACCCGGCATTCCCCAAGCCCTATCGCACCCCCACCAACCTGCCCCTTCTAACTCTTACTCCAGGCCCTGGCTCCAGTGCTACACCTCCCCCCATGGGAGCAGTGCTGGGTGAGGCAGACCCAGCTGTTACCCCAATTCCCTGGCACAGGCCTTGGCACAATCCTCTTCCTCCACCTGGAGTTCACCAGAAATCAGGGGACAGCAGCTCAAGAGCCCCTGGTGCCTGGCTCTGCTCCTTGGGGTGTGTGCAGGCCCTGGGGCAGAGGGAAGGGAGGGGTGCGGTGAGCCCGGCCTTCCCCCACTAACCTCAGGGGCAAACAGCCCCAGGAGTGCAAGGGAGGGGGCTGGCAATGTCCTGGCCAGTCCCATCTTGCGCCACCCCCCACCAGATCCCCATTCCTACCCCACGGATCCAGCCCCTGGCCCGGCCTCTGCCTCCAGCCCCTCCACTCCCTAGTCCCTACAACAACGCCACCTCCCCCATCCCAGTCTTCAGCCCTGCCCCTCCCCCATCACACCCCAACTCCATCCCACCCCCAATTCAACTCCATCCCAGTCCTCAGCCCCCCAGCTCTGCCCCTTCCCATCATACCCCATCCCCAGTTTGACCCCATCCCAGTCCTCAACCCCCTCAGCCCTGACCCCTTAACACCCCAGCCCCTGTCCTACCCCCAGTTTGACCCTCAGCCCCCCAGCTCTGCCCCCTCCCCATCACCCCCCACCCCCAATTCAACCCAATCCCAGTCCTCAGCCCCCCAGCTCTGCCCCTTCCCATCATCCCCCATCCCAGTCCTCAGCCCCCCAGCTCTGCCCCTTCCCATCATCCCCCATCCCAGTCCTCAGCCCCCCAGCTCTGCCTCCTCCCCATCATCCCCCACCCCCAATTCAACCCCATCCCAGTCCTCAGCCCCCCAGCTCTGCCCCTTCCCATCATCCCCCATCCCAGTCCTCAGCCCCCCAGCTCTGCCCCTTCCCATCATCCCCCATCCCAGTCCTCAGCCCCCCAGCTCTGCCCCTTCCCATCATACCCCATCCCCAGTTTGACCCCATCCCAGTCCTCAACCCCCTCAGCCCTGACCCCTTAACACCCCAGCCCCTGTCCTACCCCCAGTTTGACCCTCAGCCCCCCAGCTCTGCCCCCTCCCCATCATCCCACACCCCCAATTCAACCCCATCCCAGTCCTCAGCCCCCCAGCTCTGCCCCCTCCCCATCATCCCCCATCCCAGTCCTCAGCCCCCCAGCTCTGCCCCTTCCCATCATCCCCCATCCCAGTCCTCAGCCCCCCAGCTCTGCCCCTTCCCATCATCCCCCATCCCAGTCCTCAGCCCCCCAGCTCTGCCCCCTCCCCATCATCCCCCACCCCCAATTCAACCCCATCCCAGTCCTCAGCCCCCCCAGCTCTGCCCCTTCCCATCATCCCCCATCCAGTCCTCAGCCCCCCAGCTCTGCCCCCTCCCCATCATCCCCCACCCCAGTGCTCAGCCCCCCAGCTCTGCCCCCTCCCCATCATCCCCCACCCCCAATTCAACCCCATCCCAGTCCTCAGCCCCCCAGCTCTGCCCCCTCCCCATCATCCCCCACCCCAGTGCTCAGCCCCCCAGCTCTGCCCCTTCCCATCATCCCCCATCCCAGTCCTCAGCCCCCCAGCTCTGCCCCTTCCCATCATCCCCCATCCCAGTCCTCAGCCCCCCAGCTCTGCCCCTTCCCATCATCCCCCATCCCCAGTTTGACCCCATCCCAGTCCTCACCCCCCTCAGCCCTGACCCCTTAACACCCAGCCCCTGTCCTACCCCCAGTTTGACCCTCAGCCCCCCAGCTCTGCCCCTCCCCATCATCCCCCATCCCAGTGCTCAGCCCCCCCCATTGCGACCCGCCCCCCAGCACGCACCGTCCGCACAGCTGCTGTTCCCCGCCAGCAGCTCCATGGGCTCGTTGCAGGGGGCGGCTCGCAGCGCCCCCGGGTCTCCGCCGAGCGGGCTGGGGCGGGGGGGGCCGGTCCCCGGGCAGCTCCCTCCTCGAGCGCCGCTGCCGCTGCTCCCTCCGCCCGCGCTCGCTGCAGCCGCCGAGTTGCTCCGGCGGGGCGGGGTGCGCACCTGCTCCCCGCGCCCGGCTCCTCCCCCGGCTCCTCGCGCCGCCTCGCGCCCTGCCCTCAGGCCCGCAGCCGAGGGGGGAATCTGCTTCCCGCCGGAAACCGGCGTCCCCCGCCAGCGCTCCGAGCTGCGTGTGCAAAGGGGGTAGAACTCCCCCTCCCTCCCTCGCGTGCAAAGCCTGCGTCTGCGCGTGCAAAGCCTGCGTCTGCGCGTGCAAAGGGGGTAGAACACCCCCTCCCTCCCTCGCGTGCAAAGCCTGCGTCTGCGCGTGCAAAGCCTGCGTCTGCGCGTGCAAAGGGGGTAGAACACCCCCTCCCTCCCTCGCGTGCAAAGCCTGCGTCTGCGCGTGCAAAGGGGGTAGAACTCCCCCTCCCTCCCTCGCGTGCAAAGCCTGCGTCTGCGCGTGCAAAGGGGGTAGAACACCCCCTCCCTCCCTCGCGTGCAAAGCCTGCGTCTGCGCGTGCAAAGGGGGTAGAACACCCCCTCCCTCCCTCACGTGCAAAGCCTGCGTCTGCGCGTGCAAAGGGGGTAGAACACCCCCTCCCTCCCTCGCGTGCAAAGCCTGCGTCTGCGCGTGCAAAGCCCCCCCGGGCAGCCACGCTGCGCACCAGACTGGCCCGCGCTAGCTGGAAAAGGTGACCAGGTGTTTCCCTAGGAGGGGGGTGAAGCACCGGGCTGGGTTCCCGAGGGAGGGGGCGGAATCTCCATCCCTAGAGGTGTTTAAGTCCCGGCTGGACTGACTGAGTCGGGGCTGGTCCTGCTTTGGGCGGGGGGCTGCACTGGGTGACTCCCGAGGTCTCTGCCAGCCCTGGGATTCTAGGATTTTGTGTCACTTTCCTTTGCACTTTTGCTCGCACTGGCGGTGAAGCATGCTGGGTACTATCAGAGGGCTGGTAGCCGTGTTAGTCTGGATGCATGCTGGGTAGGAGATGCCAGGTTAAACGAAAAAAAAAAAAAAAAAAAGTGTGTCCCCAGCAAAACTAGGGATGGCAGAACAGCCTTTCTATCCCATTTGAAATCCCTTGTTCCTTGTGCCCCTCAGGAGCTGTGTCCTTCACCTTTCTGAGATGGGTTCTGAGGAGATGCTCGGTCCTGGATTACTTCAGGACACGCGGATTCCTCCTTGGGGCTTCGCCCCTTGCGTGTGTGTCTTAGGGCTACCAGAGAGACCTTGCACAAAGGGCTGTTAAATACAAGGGCCACGCTTGTCAGTAAGTCTCAGAGGGGGAGCTGTGTTAGTCTGTAACTTTAAAAAGAAACGGGTAGTCCTGTGGCACCTTAGGCAACGTCTACACTACAGGGTTTTTGTGCAAAAAGCATCCACACCTCAAGCGCATTTTTGCGCAAGTACATTTACAGTAAATCAAAAGAACAGAGGGGTTTTTTGCAGTGTAGGTCTTCCTCTATCTACGAAGAATAACTCCTTTTTTTGGCGCAAAAAGGTGTGTGTGGATGGGCAACAGGGTTTTTTTGCGCAAAAACAGCCTATCGAAACAAGCACAGGTGGTCTGGTGGCTATTCTGTTAATGGTAAGCAGAGCTTTCTTTCGAGAGAGCATCCATGCAGTCTGTTCTGCTTTTGTAGTGTGGAACATCTCTTCCGCAAAAAGCTTCTTGCGCAAGAAGCCTACAGTGTAGACGTAGCCTAGACTAACAAATTACATATAGTGGGCAACACTCACTTCCTCAGATGAGCCAAGTGGAGAGAAAAGAGGGGGACCCTCACAATTTATAACAGTAAAAGAAGAGAGAGGGGGAAAAAAGTCATTGTCAGTAGTTAGCAAAGGGGCTAGCTAGCTAGCTAGCGTGGTTCAAGCAAAGTGCAGCGGACCAGAGCTGAATACTGTCTGACCTGGCCGGGCGTAATATTAAATCAGCCCGATGATTGGCTTACTTGGCCAGCTGCAGGGCCTTGTATTTACCGAGAGAGACGTGTACCGTGGAGCAGAGATTAAAAGCAAACAAGAGGCTTGTTCAACAGGACGCTGGGCTAAGACAACACATGCACATCCGTACTGCAGAGAGTATCTACTCTTACCGAAAGAGATTCCACATGCAGATATTCGCCTATGAAAGGGACCAGTTCAGAAAGGCTTGTGTGGTACTGGGAGGGTTTATTGTTAGGTTCTTAGTACTGCAGCAGGGCACTGGAAAAGCCCTGTTTGGGGCGTTAGGCCAGGTTTGAAGGAGGAGAAGGAAGACAGACGTGTTCTAATTCAACCACAAATTGCTGAATTAGGAGCAGGAATCATTGGGTGAAACTGATGGTCTGTCTTAGGCAATGCAGAAGGTCAGACTCAAGGAGTCCAATCTAACCCCCCATTCCTCCACCGCCTCGAAATCCATGAATCTTTGACACTCAACTAATGCTGATTGAAAGGCTCTTCCTAACATGCACTTAGTTAGCAACGCCGGGGCAGATAATGACACAAACTGTGGGGCATCATTTCAATGGGGCTGCTTGTGCGAGTACACGCTCATCATCCACCAGCAATGCGCTGTCAGGAGTGGAGCTAAGCAAAACACAGAAGAAAGGGATCTGCAAGCCTTCCTGTGAATAAACACGGCCATTTCCTGCAGCAAGATTCACAGACCATTTGTTCATTTCCCACAAATATTCCTGTTTGTTCACAAGAGCGTGAAAAGGAAACATCACAAGCGCTGGTGTGAAAAGGAAACAGCACAAGTGCCAGTGCTACTGCATACATGTTCCTGCCACCAATTCCTAACTCCAGTTCTTCTCCTATAGTTAAAGTTCTAATCAACTAATCAGGGAGCAGAAACAGTGCCCCCACATGATCTAGAGAATGTTACTTATGCCTCCTGGGTAGCGAACACTGGTTAGTTACTTACATACCATGGTGATGAGCACAATGTAAAAACATAAAAGGATAGAAAGGAATAATCATAGCTCAGAGTTCTCAAGAAAAACTGTAGGCTGAATTGTGTTTCCTTTGATATGCATTGACTATTTTTGTACAGCGAATTCATGGGTAAGAAGTCTCAGCGGGGGAGCCGTGTTAGTCTGGAACTTAAAAAAATCTTTGCAAACAATGAGTAGTCCTATGGCATCTTAGGGTACGTCTACACTGCATGGCTATTTCAGGACACCGGAGGTATCCCAAGATAGCTACCCCATGTCTACACAAGCCAGCCATTATTTCGAAATATTTTTCAAAATAATGGGCGCACTATTTTGCTATCCCGGTAAACCTCGATGCACGAGGGTTAAGGGATGGCTCGAAATAGCGCATTATTTTGAAATTTGGCTCTGTGTAGACACGCCAAATTGCAAAATAAGCTATTTCAAAATAGATTCAAGATAAGATACGCAATTTGTGTAGACTAACAAATATATATATATATGGTATCATGAGCTTTGGGGGGCAAAACCCACTTCTTCAGATGTATGTATTTTTGTTCGTCTCTAAGGCTATGTCTAGACTGTGTTGCTCTTTTGGGATACTGGAAGTATCCCGAAATAGCAATGCCGTGTCTTTAAAAGCACCTGCTATTTCCCGAAATAGTGGGTGCACTATTCCGGCGTCCCTGTAACTCTTGAGGGTTAAGGGGGATTTGTTAGAATAGTGCCTTATTTTGAAATTTGGCTCTGTGTAGACAGTGCCAAATTTCAAAATAAGCTCTTTCGATTTAGACTCAGAATAAGCTGCGCAGGTATCACAGGACTACTTGTTGTTTTTATAAGTTTTTCATCAGTAAGAAGTGAGGTAAGTCTGGTCTGCAAACAGAAAAAGGGATTAGCTTTGCTGAATACACATTTTTCCCACGGCAAATAGGAAAGATACTCCCCGCCCGTTGATTTCCACCCCAGTTCTAGTTACCAGTGCGACTTGACCACTGGAAGCGGGAGGGGGAGTGTGTAGGGTTCAGAAGAACTTGGATCAGCATTGCAACAGGGAGCGAGTGGCGTTGTGGATGCTTTCAAGATGATGAGACAAGAAGCAGAACCAGTTCAGCAATTTAAATAGGGGGAGAGGCTTGTTCAGTTCAGGTTTCTGTCACGGGAGCTGCTTACAGGAGCGTAAGAAGATAGGAACGGCCACACTGAGTCAGACCAAAGGTCCATCTAGCCCAGTATCCTGTCCTCTGATAGCGGCCAATGCCAGGTGCCCCAGCTGATCCATTCAAAAGACCCCAGCTGTAGGACACTGATCATTTAAAAGCTCTCCCCAGCCTTGTGAAATGACATTCAGGAAGGACGTGAGAAGAAAGTGAGGGTGGAGATGTAACGAGCTCAGCCCCATTCGCATCCCTTTGAAGCTTGCTGCTGACTTAAGCCAGGAAGAGGAGCGGCTGCTGGTTTCTATCCTGCTCCATACTGTACAGAAGGGATGTTTCTAAATGCACGTGACACACCAACACGTGGTGTTTGATAACCACTTTCATATGGCCACGGATATCTTGGACAAAGGGCCAGGGCCTTCAGCAGCAAACCTGGGCCTTCTTAGCTTCCCAAAGTATTTGATTTCTGCTCGCTTATTAGTGCAGTCCTAGGTGCTCAAAGGGAAAGCAGAGTAAAAACAGTACAGTGATCAACTCGGTCATATTCATTTTTAATACAGCTTTGCCATGGTATGTCCCACTTATAGGTGCAGAGAGCTGGGGAGTGCAAATCACCGAAGTTGCACCAAGATTAACAAATGAATTCAAAATACGTTATGATGGGATTTGCAGGGGGCCAAAGGGAATTGGGCACCTAAGTGACTTTGTAGCCTAAGTTCCACTGACTTTCAATATCAATGAGGGGAAGCTGACTTTTCATCCAGACTTCGGCTTCGAGGTGTGGAAATGGCACAAGTATTTACCAGGGGTGGGGAACCTTTTTCCACTAGCCCACAGAAAAATCATTTGGGGGCCACACAAAGGTGAGAAGCAACCCTCCCCCCTCCACACACACACATTCCCCTTGCACACCAGAGCCTAGGGGGTCCAGGCCTAGTAGATTTTGTGGCCCCCCCTACACTCTGGGGTGCGGCCAGAAATGAGGAATTCAGGATGTGGGAGGGAAGTGGGCTTGAGGTGTGGGGTCTGGATGGGCGGGAGGATGCAGGAGCAGGGTAGGGGTGCGGGGTCTGGATGGGGGGTATGCGGGGCTGGAGCACCAGCTCTCCAATGCTGGAGGAGGAGCCCTGAGCCTCAGGGGCTGAATCCAGGCAAGCTGGGGGCCAAATTTGGCCCCTAAGCTGTAGGTTCCCCACCCCTGATGTAGGTCCCTAGACCCATTGATTTCAGTGCAAGCTAGGTGTCTAGAATGCAGGCCCTAAAGGGTGTTTTTGAATGTTTTTTTAGCTGGCAGGAGAACACGTATTTCTGTTCTTTTCAGACACATCATTACGAGTCAGTTTTAATGTTGGCGATCCGGCCATCCAACGCTATTGTGGCTTCCTTCCCTGCGTCTCACCCCCGCCAGCTGGGTATCATGATTGTATGGACACAGCAGCCCATTGCGGACAACACAGCTCCCGTCCTTTCATCAGAGCAAGCCCACCAACCAATGCAAGCTGGAAATCTGTAGAGATAAGTAAAACCAATAGAAACGACCTTGTTGGTCTTCATTCGGCCATAAAGGCCTTATCAGAGCGGGGCCATTACACTGTTTCCCCAGCAAATGTGCAGCCCATTTTTTGTTGGTGGTTTAACTTTTATCAGGGCTGCCTCTCCTGACTCCATTCCAGCAGGTCCCTGGTTTAGACAGGTTGCACCAGCCAAATAAAAAAGCTTCTTAACTTTATCACGTGATCAATCCAACCAATACAGCCATTGTTCTTAGCATAAAAAACATGCAGGGTGATTTCTGGTCTCAGCAAGTGTTAGGCTAAGTCCTGTGATTGTTACACAACCTGTCGTCATGCACGATCCACACTGTAAGTGTGGGTGAGTTTAGAAGGGCAGGATTTGCCTTCTGATTTGGTAATTTCACTCATGGATACAGATTAGCAACGGTGAGATTGGCACACTCATGTACAGGCCAGATGTGTGACTGACATTCAAGGTGAGGGCTGAAGATGAGAGACACTCTGCATGCATTGCCTGACTGAATTAAACTCATGCCAGTGCTCCTCCCTGTCTGTGAAATGGGGATAATCTTCCTTCCTTTCTCCCACTCTTGAGCCATCTTGTCTGTTCATGTGGCACTTTCTTTGGGGCGGGTTCTCTCTCTCGCTTTGAGTAGTTCAATTTCTAGCACAGCAGGCCTTGATGTCAGCTGCGGTTTCTGGGGAGCATAATAAAAAAGGGAGATTTTAAATGTTCTGTTGTGTTCACACTAGCTCCGGTAACCCCGTGTGAAACCATTTCCAAGCACCTTTGTAGCTGCACGGTTTATGTCCATTCAGAACACGGTCACAAACTTTTCAGGAACCATGCTTTGGACTTGCGCTGGGGGGGTGGTCAGGCTACAGCTCTCAAGGGCAGGGACTGTCCTTTTGTTTTGTGTTTGTACAGCACCTTGCACAACGATCTGTAGCCTGGTTTATGACTGAGGCTCCTAGGGGCTACAGCTATAGAAATTATGTTACAATCATAACAGCAATTAACAAATACATTGCACCATTTCTGCCAGCATCACTGGAAAAAAAAGAGTCCTTTCCCATACTTGGTATTTAAACTGTGCTACACCAATGCTAGCTACAGACAATGATTGGTGGACAATGGTGGCCAATGATTCAGAACTGGCAACCCCTTTTTAATACGATTGTAAGTAACAGGTTGCACCTCTATAAACCGGAACTCTCTGGTCCCCAACATCTGTCGTCCAGCAGGACCATGGATGTTCCAGGATCAGAGTCCTGGTACACTACGTGGTGGTGGTGGGGAGCTGGGAGCCAAGCGCTATGCGGGGGGGCGAAATGTGCTGGGCTGTGGGGGGAGGGGGCGGGGAGTCAGCACACAGCCCAGCTGGGCTGAGGGGGACGGGAGTTGGCACATGGCTCAGCTAGGCTGTGGGGGAGGCAGGGCAGGAGAGGGGGGCAGAAATAACCTCCCTTGGTCCGGAAAAATCCCTCATCCGGGATCAGTCAGGTCCCGAGGGTGCCAGACCAGGGAAGTCCAACCTGTAGCCCAGTTCAGATGCCAGGGTGGCCAGGGCGGGAGAACTAGAGGGAACGTGATAGGGCGTACACTCCACACTGACTCCAGAAGCATTCACAGAAGCTCGAGTGCTCAGTTAGCCCCGGTGGTGTCCCCTGGAAGGTGTGGAGAACCAATTTATTACCAGGCCCAGGTGGGGAGGAGCTCAGAGCTAGAAGGGAAGAGGAAAGCCCAGGGAGTACGGTGGCCAGATGGTTTAACAAAAAATACCGACCCCCCCCCCCCAAAAAAAAACACCGGGAAAAAATTCTGTCGAGGGAAAAAAAAAAGGGGGGGGGGAGACCAAAGTTGTTAAGCAAAAGTTGCACCACGCCCTCCAATTTGGGGCCACACACTAACCCCCAATGTACCCACCCCTCCCCCAGAGCCAGGCCTCCCCTAACGCGTCCCCCCCATCCCAATACACTTACCCCTGCCTCAGATCCAGGCCCCCCTAGTGCCCCCCCATCCCAATGCACTCACCCCTCCCCCTAAGCCAGGCACCCCCAGCGCTGGGAGCGCCCGCCCCAATCAAATCCCCCCCTGCCCCCCCACAGAGCCAGGCACGGGAGGAGGCCGGGTAAGTTAATCTGACTTTTAAAGTCGCTGCTCCTGCCGCCCAGCCCGGCTGCCTCGGCTCACAGCGCATAGAGGGAGGCAGCACGTGGCCGGCTCCCGGGTCTCTGCTGGTCACGGAGGCCAGAACAGCATGTGCTCCGCTCCCACCCCAGCCCGGCGCCCCCCTAGCACGGCGCCTGGCTACTGCCCCCTCGTGCCCCCCTTCGCTACGACTCTGCCGCGCTCCTCACTCCCCCGCCCCCGCCAGACGCGGCAGGGGAAAATTGTTCCCGCTGAACTTCCATCTGAGGGAAACAGGAAATACCGGACATTTCACATGTCCGGTATTTCCTGTTTGTTTGTTTTTTACCGGGTGGAGCCCGCAAATACCAGACTGTCTGGGTGAATCCCGGACACTTGGCAATCCTTCCAGGGAGGCAGAGAGCAAGCCTTGTGCTGAGATGGGCATTGAGCTGGGAGAGATAGGGAGAAACCCCAGGAACGGGGTGAGCTCCTGGAGGGAGCCTTGATGAAAGGGCAGGATTGGCTCTCTGGAGAACCCCTGGGAGGTGCTGCTTGCCACCAGAGCTGGAAAGGACTCTGTAGAGCCTGAAAAGGGGCTGGAGGACAAGGGCAACAAGGGAAGCCCAGGAAAGCAGCAAGGGGGTGGAGGGAGCAGACCTCGGCTGCCTGGACTGGAGCTGGCCGCAGCAGGAGAGCCTGGGTTTCCCTTCCCCCCCCCCCCCCCCAAGGAAGGTGGTATGAAATGAGAGGTATGGACTCCTGGAAGCCCAGAAATGAGGGTGTAAGGATCATTCGGCCCAGAGTCATGAGCTGAAGGCCTGACATAGGGATATGGAACAACCACCACAGGAGGAGAGAGAAAAAAGCTGGGGATGTTCGGGTTAGGAAAGAGGTGACGAAGGGGAGAGACGACCGTGATTGATAAACTCCTGCAGAAAGCGAAGGCGGCAGTGCTGGTTCCCCCTTCACCGAACCAGGAGTCACCCCCTGTCATTAAGATGCAGCAAGTGTAAAGCAAGCGTAAGGAAATATTCCTTCACCCAAGGCACAGTCAGTCTGTGGGCTCATTCCCAGCAGTTGTTGTGAAGGCCCAAAGTAGTCCTGGCTCCTCAGGGAGCTAGATCTGTTGGTGAAGGATGGGTCTGTCAATGGGATTAGCCAAGCAGGCCAAGGAAGTATCCCCATGCTCTGGGGGTCCCTAAATCTCTGACTGTAGGAAGCTGGGAGTGGGGGATAGTTCCCTTTGACCCTCTGCAGTGAAAGAAAGTGTTGCTGATTGTTTTTAGTTGCCTAATGAAACCAGGATGAGTCAGTATTCCTTAAAACCAGGCGACAAAGGAAATCCTCATGCCCCATTTTCCTGACACTTACCTGGGGCTCCTTCCCAGGCTGGGAGTGTGCTGCGCGTTGCTGAGGTTTGGTCCATGGGGGATGTAATTGGCAGCCTCATGGCCCAAGGCACGGCACAGTTCATCTGCCTTCATAAAAAGCAGCTTTTTAAAAGAAGAGAAGGAGCGGCGTGAATCTGTTTCAGCCACAACAACAACAGGGAGTCTGGTGGCACCTTAAAGACTAACACACGTATTAGGGCACAAGGTTGCGTGGGCCGCAGCTCACTTTGCCCTGGTTGCTGAATGCTGCACAGTGCAAAGGCACCTTACTCTGTGCCTTGCCATTGCTTACCCACAAATGGATGGGAACCTTTTCCTGCTGTGGCATGAGTCTAGCAATGGATTCTCCCTTACCAATGCAAAGGGACCACAGGTTTGAAGCTGGGTGGTATCTTTTATTGGACCAACTTCTGTGGGTGAGAGAGACAAGCTCTTCTGTCTCACCACCAAACATTGCTCTAGTGCAGCGGTTCCCAACCTTTTCCAGATGGGGACCCGTTTTGACAATTAAGGAAGACTTGGTGACCCAGGGCAATTCAAAAACGGGGGGAGGAGGAAGGGCAGAGCCACCTGGGGAGACACCTGGTGACCCTTTTGAAATGTAATGGCGACCCATAGTTGGGTCCCGACCCATCGGTTGGGAAACCCTGCCCTGTGAAAGATATTCCTTCGCCCACTTGGTCTCTCCCAAACCCTGTGACTGACATGGTGTCACATACACGAGAACGACATTTGACTCATTCCATCCGGATGTATCTGAGATGAAGTGGAAGGCCATGGGGAATCAGGCTACAGAGTTGTAGTGACCTTTGCTGCTGCATTCAGTCACTCAGGAGCGGTGACAAGAAACCCTGGTCAAGCCGTGAATTCTTGTATCGCTGTGTTTCACAATCCCGCTTTTGAATGGGAAAGACTGCGCCCATTGGTCTCCCATAATTCACTGGACTCATCTCCCGGCTATTTCTGACCTCACCTGCTGGGATTTCTCTCATGATTATTTTTTTTAAACCAGAGCCCTTCCCCATTCTCTGAAACCAAGGAGCCCTCACCAGCGGCTCCTCTCTTAGCAATGCAGTGACACCTGAAAGACAGGTTTACAAACCATACAGAAGCTGAGCCACCTGACAGGAATCCAGAGAGGAGAATAAGCCCTGTCAAGTGTGAGTAATACCCTCAGCAGCAAGGAACAGCCTTTCATTTCACCCTCGTCCCCTTCCGCCCACATCGCCCCGCTCAGGCACGTAATGGAACAAGTCAGGGTATCAATTAGCCGGCAGTAGAAATAAGATGCAAACTCCAAGCTGAGTCTGTTGCCACTGGATGCCTAATAACAAAGTTGCTTTGGAAACATGTTTCCGGAAGAAGGTGGTGGAAACATTCTCCTGGTGTGGGGTGTAATCGGAGAGCCTGAAGGAAAAAGTCTCCTGCTTCAGACAAGGGAGAGATCTTTTTCCTATTGATAATGAGCAGACTGCCTTGCGGGTTCAGGGAATTGCGTTTTTCAAATGATCCCGTCGCAAGAACATGGTTGGGAGGGTGTTGAGGCTTGAAAAACTGGCCTGCGGGGAGAAAACTGCCTTCAATTCAGCAGTTCTCAAAATAACTGTTGGCTGGGGCGGGCTAGCAGTTCCAGTTTTGCCCATTCTCATGACAGAATACGATTGGGACTGGGTTTCAGAGGGGTAGCTGAGTTAGTCTGTAACTGGAAAAATTTAAAAAACGACTAGTCTAGCAGTACCTGAAAGACTAACGAAACACATAGCTGGTCTCTTCTTCAAATGAGACCAGGGTCATGTTGGTTCACAAAAATCTATGTAATTAAAAACATGTTTCTTGCCTTCCTGGATTTGGAAAGAAGGTTTGAGTGTGCCCCATGTAGATAGCGGCTCAAAAAATAAATTAACCGAACCTCACATTATATATTTTTTAAAATCGTTATTGGAGGGCTTTCCTCATAGTTGTTGAGTGGTTTGGCATTGGAAATATTGTTTTCAGCAGAGGACTGGCTGGCTGGGTTTCCCCTGGGCTCTAGGCACTGGCCTGCTAATGAGGGCAGAATACCAGCTTGGCAGCTTTTAAGAGGTGCTATGTTTTCTGGCCAGTTTTTTCACACCCCTGGCTAATTTTTGCACTTCCCCCAAGAAGCAATTGTGGGTGAATTCCTGCAGGGGAAATGCCAAGAGAGGATTTTCCTGAAGAAGCAGCCAGTCATATCCAGTCTTGGGGTGTTTATTGTCTTCCTGCTCTGCTTTGGTGCATCAAAGGAGAAGGAAAGTGGCAACAGATGCACCCACATCAAGTGGTGAGGGAAAGAGAGAAACTCACTCTTATCTGCTGTTCCCCGGGAGGCAGACTTACGGCCTGGCCCTTGGGAACTAAGGTATGGCGGTGCCACCACACTACTGGGTGAAGATAACAATCTAGGGACATTCCTCAGTGACTCCCAGGCAGCAGATGGAGTGGTTTCCATCAGAGCCACTTGCCCTTCCCAAGCTCCTTTTGCTTGCAGGTCCCTTCTCGGCAAAACCCTCCCAACCAATCCCTGAAATCAAGTGGAACTGGAGGGTTTGTTGCGGGGTTGGGAGGGAAGGCGCGGGAAAGTTGTCAGTCACAAACATGAAAGGCACCCAGGGTGTGTGGAGAGATTGGACGCTTTCAAGCAATGCGGGAGCAGTTTAAAGCCAGATAACAAAATGCTCATAATGAGCTAATACACTTTGCACTTACCTAGTTCCTTTCATCTGATTTTTTTTTTCTGGCAGCCAGACTCTCTCCCCTTTGTGCCAGGGGTTGGAAACCGTTTTTGGGTCAGGGACCGCACACAAGTAAGAAGCAAAACAAAACCAAAAAAACCTGAAACAAAACCCTCACTGATGTGGCCCCTTACTGAGAAAAGAAAGACCTTCTCCACGGTCCCCTGGCATACCAGAGCCTAGCGGGGGGAGGAGGGGGGTCCAGGCTGGAAGATTTTCTGAGCTCCGGTCCCATGGAAGGGTGGCAGGGGGGCTGGAGGGGCAGTGCGGGCTCCCCAATGCTGGGGGCAGCCCTGAGCCTTGGGGGCCAGATCCAGGAAAGCCGGGGGCTGCATCCAGCCCTGGCACCTGAAGTTCCCCACCCTCGGTTTATGGAAAAGTTCTATAGAGCTTCAAAGAGGGAACTGTGTCCCGGCTCTAGAATTCCATGGGCCTGGTTTGAAACACCCGGCCCCCCCCAGCCCCACCCCCAGCCCACACTTCAAGCCATGCAAGGGAAAGGCTCGCACTCTGTTCTGTAGGTTTGGTCCCTATTCATTTTCGGGGGCCTGTCCCATACGCAGTCTCCTGAAGCTGTGTTTTTTTCAAGGCGGCCCTGCCCCAGACAGTGCAGGCTCACAGGCAGGAGTAGTTTCTTAGGTGCCGTGAATGGGATGAAGTGTATTCTCCCTCCTTCCCTGCACCCACTGTCCTATGCTACAAGTGTCCTGTGTTGTTCCCTCAGCCACACTGACTTGAGCTACAACCACACAGCCTACCCACTTCCAGAGAGGGTCAGTCCTGGCACAGGAGAGCCATGGGCCCAGCTGGGGAAGGCAAGCCCCAGCCCCACCCCTGGAGCCAAGCTCTGCCTCCCCCAGCCCGATCCTTCCTGGCCACGTGGAGGGCTGGGGCTGCCACACTGCGGCCTGGCCTGGCCCGGCCCTGCCCAGCGGCCAGGGAGCAGGTCTGCTGCACTATGGCCCTGTCTCTCCCTGGTGGCCGGGGAAGCTGGGCTGCCATGCCGTGGCCTTAGCCTTCCCTGGCGTGGCCCCAGCCTTCAATGGTCAGGCATGTAGGCAGTTTTGGGAAGGCCGTGCCTTCCCTTGCCTACACTACCGGCCACCCATGAGGAGAGCTGCTGCACCATGGCAGAGTCTATGGTGCCATTATAGGGAGCTGCAGCAGTAGGGATGTATCCAAGTGGGACTAACCCCGGGGGAGAAGGCAGCAGCGGGAACCTGCTGGAGAGCAGAAGCCCTTTCTGAAAGAGGGCGCTGTGCTGTTCTCTGCCCACGCTTCAATGCTGTTTTGAGTCGGGCCCTTCCGCTTGTCCATCAAAGCTTTTTCTGTGACTGTGAACTGGGGTTTTAACTCAATGAAATTATTTTGCAGCACGTGTCTGGTTTCCCTTGTCATTTTTCATTTTTGTTGGAAAAGTGAAAACTTGAAACGTAAGAGCGGCCACACTGGTCAGACCAAAGGTCCATCTACACCAGCGTCCTGTCTGCCGACAGTGGCCAATGCCAGGTGCCCCAGAGAGAATGAACAGAACAGGGAATCATCACGTGATCCTTCTCCCATCACCCATTCCCAGCCTCTAACAAACAGAGGCTAGGGACACCATTCCTACCCATCCTGGCTAATAAGTATTGATGCACCTATCTTCCATGAATTTATCTATTTCTTTTTTGAATGCTGTTAAAGTCCTGGTCCTCACAACATCCTCTGGCAAGGAGTTCCATAGGTTAACTGTGCACTGTGTGAAGAAAAACTTCCTTTGGTTTGTTTTAAACCTGCTGCCTCTTAATTTCATTTGATAACCCCTAGTTCTTACATTATGGGAACAAATAAATAACTTTTTCGCATTCACTTTCTCCATACCTGTCATGATTTTATAGAACTCTCTCATATCCCCCCCCCGCCCCGTCTTCTCTTTTCTAAGATGAAAAGTCCCAGTCATTTTAATCTTTCATCATATGACAGCCATTCCAAACCCCTAATCATTTTTGTTGCCCTTTTCTGAACTTTTTCCAGTGCTAAGATAAGAAACATGAACAATATTTGACAAGAAGTCTGACACGTCTGCCAGCTCTACTTTTGAGACTGGGGTGGAAGGAGTTGTAGAGAAATGTTAGAGACCTTTACTATTATGACATAATTTAGGATTTTCCTAATTATCCGCTGAGCTCCACTTCTATTTTTCCCCCATTATAAAAATCATCCCACATTTATTGTACATATTGGCTGTTGCTGCATTATGGGACATATCGCTATGCACCAGATGCTTTATCATCATAGAAGCATTTTTAATAGAGATGGAAGCTTCCGCTGGCGAACAAAACAAAAAAAAATTACAAAACCTCATCTTCAGCTGCACAGCAAAGATGATTCATGAATTTAACACCATATTCAATCACAAGCAGAAATATACTTCACGATAAATAACTTTAAATTCATTGTACAAAAACCCTCAAGTTGCTCTTCGTACAAATATGGTACATTGGACAAGTGTTCTTGCAAACATATTTTTAAAACTTTGAAGAACAAAGTTTTGTTCTGGCTCACAAACACATAAACAAACTGAACTTGCAATAATAATGAGAAAAGGGCTCCTACAAAGTGTGGCTGGAGAAAAGAACACCACTGCAGTACAGAGTTGGAGTTGAGTTGATTTCCCCTTTCTACTGCGTTGCTCAAAACCAAGTGTCTGGTCATTAAGGAATGGGGCTTGTGCCCTGCAAATATTCACATTTCATAAAGATAAAGATCTTAATTGGTTAACGCACTACAAAGGCAATTTCCCTGCCTTTGATATTTTCATCTCCACATCCAATACTGTGAACATCCACAGACACATCCACCCTGACTTAATTGGCTTCACTAACGCTGGTCCTACAATTGACAGGTAACTAACTTCTTTTGCTGTTATATATATATCTCCTGGATTCTGTAATTTCCACTCCAACTCATCTGATGAAGTGGGTTTTACCCACGAAAGCTCAAGACCTGATATATTTGTTAGTCCTAAAGGTGCCTCAGGATTGCTTGTTGCCCCAATGGTAAAATTACAGACTAACTCGGTTCCCCCTCTGAGATGTGCAACACCAATAGAAACACATTTCACATTTCATAGCTGATTAAGGCCTGAAGAAATCATGATGATAATCTAGTCTGACCTCTTGCATCTTTTAGGACGAACATTTCATCCACTGATTGCTGCATCAAACCCAACAGCTTCCGTGTGAACTACAGCATAAAAGGAAGACGTATATCCAGTCTGGATTTAAAGACTCGGGGGCAAGGGGGATGTCTACACTGCAATGGAAGCCCAGAGTTAGTAGAACTTTAGAGAGCAGCCCCTGGGTTTGTTAATCTGGAACTTGAGTGTCTGCACACAATTGTAACTCCAGGTTAGGAAGGGCTGAACCCTGGGTCTCAGTTTGGAACACCAACATCTACACTGCATTATGTGAGTCTGAGTCCACCAGTAACCCAGGCTTGCTAGTGCCCACCCCAAATATGGCGCAGAGTGGGAAAACCTGACTGACCAGAGGACATAGAAAGTTAGCCCACAGGATTGTGGGACATGTTTTGTGGACTTTCAGAGCACAAGTCCAGTGGGGTGGAGTCTCAGCAGTGAGACCAGGGTGGATTAGGATTGCTGCATGTGGCCTGGGCCTTAACTCTTAATTCCTGAGCACAGCTCCTAATCTCACCTACATATTTGGAAATCTGGAGTGACTTTGCTGAAGTCCAAGGGGTTACTCCAGGTATATCCTCGTGGAGCTGAGCACCGGATCTGGCCCCTTGGCTTTTGCTGCAGCACACAGGACCCAAAGAAGCTGATATGAGGAAGAAGGGAAGACACATTCTGAAGTTTTCTGTGATGTTCCAACTAGGTTTTTTAATCTCACGGGAGCTTGAAGAATGTTAAAGAGTCAGAATGAAACAGAATCCTGCATTTCCTCTGGAGTTCTATATTCATCTCTTTTCTGATGTTTCATTTCCCTTTCTTTAAAGGAACTTGCTGTTTTTATGTAACAAGGGTTTCATAACCCTGGTGGGAATCCTCCATACCTTCTAGGCCGTGCCACACAAACCCATTTACACAAAGAAAACTGAACATGAATGGATACACATCACAGCTTCCAGTGCATTGTCCAATGTTGGATGGTTGATCCTTCGCTAAAAACCAGACTACATGAACATTTGAGAGCTAAACTGTGCTGCCAGGAACACTGATTTTCCGTTCCCCCACCAGTGTTCCCTGTAAGCTGAGTGCTTGGGGGGCTGTCCAGGAGAGAGTCAAATGATGCCCAGCTGATTAGCAGAGTACACACAGACGGCAGCATGTGTTACTATTAGTGGTGCACATCTGTGCATGACTTGGTGCACAGAACAAAACTTATTCCTCACACAGATGGAAACAGTTAGAGGGAACACTGCCCCATGCCTTCCCAAATATGGTCAGTGGAATTTTCAAGTAAATGCAGTACACAGCATTCATTGGGAGACCTCATTATTTACTCCCTGGTAGTTATAGCATCAGGGGGAAACCTCTTTCGAATTAGTCGTGGGAATATGGCATGTAGTGGGAAACCACCACTATCTCTTCTCCCAGCTCTTTGAAATGCAGAGGACAGTCATTCAATCACTACATCATCGCCAGCATGAAACCCATGCATCACAACCCCTCTCCTGCCTGACTGAGCAGCAGAGAGAGATTCGTGGAGGGAAGAAGACACACTGAAAATGGAGGGGATAGCTCCAACCCCAAGCAGACAGTGACACTAGACTCAAACTCTGAATCAATGAGGTTGCCTTCCAAGCGACTTGTTCCTCTGCGGGTTGCCACGTGAGACGTGCCTCTATTTTGCTCAACCACATGAGGGATGTCTTCAAACACGCCTGCCACACTGGCCGCCGTCATGCAACATAGGGGGAGTTCCGCCTGCCTCGCCGCACCCGCAGTGGGAGATGGCTTCTGGCACTCGGAAACAGCTCTTGGCAGGAACCCAACGCCTAGGACTCTAATATGGCTTCAGAGTTGTGTCCGACTGGACGCATCACAGAAAAACAACCCCCCCAAAACAAGCCACGGCATGGAAGAAATGCATATTCTGCCCCCCTCCCACTCCCAGTCTGAAAGCTACAGGTAAAACCAACCACAGGGATGCGACATGACATGCACTCAAACAGGGCCAGATAGGAATTGTGTCCTTGTGTGTGTCGGCTGTAACAAATCTCCCTTGTCGCCAGATCCATATCACCAAGTTTCCTCCTCCCAGTTTTTGTTCTGATCCAGTCTCTCTTCCTCCATAAGCCCCAAGGGGTCTGATCCGCCTAGCCCGAGCTGTTTAGCAAGTGGTTGCCAGGGACTGGTGGATCGGGGGCTGGAAGCAGCGCACATGCTCGACCGTGGAGCTGTCTGTTTCCACTGACTTCATGTACTTGTTCAGGATGGCGAAAATCTCGTTGTTCAGAATCTGGTACTTCCTGATCCGGTCAGCCATCTTCTTCAGGGGCTAGAGGGGGGAAAACAGCAGGCAAAGAGAAATGAAGCAATCCCTCTTGGCCAGCTGGAAAGCGTCATCAACACCTCCGGCCTGCGGCTAAGAAACCTCAGCTGGAGTAGTTACAGCCCCTGTTACGTTTCCGCCCCGCTCCTCACTAACCCGTTACGTTTCCGCCTCGTTCCTCACCAACCCGTTACGTTTCCGCCCCGCTCCTCACCAACCCGTTATGTTTCCGCCCCGCTCCTCACCAACCCGTTACGTTTCCGCCCCGCTCCTCACCAACCCCTGTTACGTTTCCGCCCCGCTCCTCACCAACCCGTTACGTTTCCGCCTCGTTCCTCGCCAACCCGTTACGTTTCCGCCCCGCTCCTCACCAACCCGTTACGTTTCCGCCCCGCTCCTCACCAACCCGTTACGTTTCCGCCCCGCTCCTCACCAACCCCTGTTACATTTCCACCTTGCTCCTCACCAACCCCTGTTACATTTCCACCTCACTCCTCACAGTGAGTCACCGCTATTCTATGTGCCATGGGGTCATACCAAAGCATGACAGGGCCAGTACTTGGAAGAGCCCGTCTCACCTAATTTCCCGCCCCCTCACTGACTTGTTGCTAAAACCAGTGCAATTACAGCACAGCTAATGGAAACGATTATTCACTGTTATTTGTATGCAGCTCGCCATGGGCAAGCTGCAGGTCCCTGCTTTAAAAGCACAAGGGTTCAGGTCCCATACAGGGGCAGTGGGTGAAGGAAGGGATGGGAGAGGTAAGTCCGCCCCTCCCTTTCCTGCCTGTTCCCACCCCCATTGTGGGGAGATAGGGCAGCACATGGCCCTGGAGCACAGGGAGGTGTTCTGGGGGTGGAGTGGGGTGGGGTCAGGCTGGCAGCGTGGGAAGGCAGTGCCTTCCCTTGCCTAGCATAACGGCCGCCTGTGGTCCCACTCCCGTTAACATCTTCTCCTCTCTGCTACGACTCGGGGCAGGGATCCCCCAGTGGATGTCTCTAGCCCCAGCTGGGCACTGCTTAAAGTTATAGGGCAACTGTAGACACACCGGGTCCCCCACTGGAGCTGAGGCGTGAGAGCAAGATCCCTGCTACTGTGCAGGAGCAGGGAGAGGGTAGTGCTGTGTCTGACCCCTCGGGGCCCTGCAGACCACACTGACAAGGGTCCCCGGCCTTACCACGTTCTTTATGATTTCATCCTTCCCGTCCTGCCGTTGCACCTTCAGCAGATGGTAACAGAAGTCAAAGAGGTCGAAGCGACGCTGCTGCCCCAGGAGAACAATGACGGAGCAGCCGGCCCAATTCAAGCCGTCCCCAAAGCACTGCCTGCAGGGGGCGAGAGAGACCGCGGGGGCAGATATTTAGAGAGAGGCTGTCCCACATGATAGGCGCTACCTTCCTCACTGAATGCCTGTTGTCCTGGCTCTCACACAGCTGCAGTGTAGATGTGTGTACAAGCAAACGAACTACAAAGCAGCCAGGCAGCACTTCAGTGCACCCAGCCAGTCTGCTCCAAGCTCAAACCGGGCCGCATGGCTTTGTGGACAGCACTTAGAAAAATCTGGCTTCTGTTCCTAGCTTTGACACTGAGCTGCCTGGTGACCTTGGGCAAGTCACTTTCCCTCTTTCTGTGCCTCAGTTTCTCTTTTATCTCCCTTTTTAGCTTAAAGGCTCTTTAGGTTGATGTCTGTTTCGCTGTGTTTCTACTGCACACAGCACCATCGGGCCTGGATCTTTGCTGGGCTCCTTCAGGCCCCCCAGAAATAGAAAAATAAAAACCAACAGGACATAAGTTGGGAGAAAAAGTTTAAAAAAGAGCCTTCCTCGCCTAAGAGACTAAACAGGCCAGAAGGACACAGCTTGGCTAAGACAGTACAATTTCACTGTGACGACAAGGGGTTGTTTCATGGCCCCCTGTGTCGTAGCTGTGCAGAAAAGAAGGAAAATCATCAATGGGTGTGGTGTAAGTGGAAGAGTTGTTGTGAGATCTTCTTCTAGGCAAGGGATCTACGCTGTAGCTTAGGCGTTGTCCACACTACACAGCTTTTAGCAACACGCCCATATGGCTAAAAGTCTGGCGGTGTAAGCGCTGTCTGTCGGAAAATACTTCCACCCGCTACGAGGGGGGTTCACATTGTCCATAGGAGAGCGCTCCTGCCCACAAGAAACCATTCATGCTGCCACTTGCAGCAGCAAAACTTTTGTCTTTAGGGGGCAGAGGGGCCTTTTTAAAGCACCCATGAATGACTACAGTTTTGTTAACAATGAGCAGTTCTGTGGCACCTTAGAGGCCAACCAATGACGATGGCCCCATTTCTGCATTTTCATCTCCCGGCCTGTCCCAGCTTTCAAATTTTCTGTGAATTTAACTACCTGTGAATGGTGCCAAGGCAACAGTCCTGAAGACCATGCTTACTGCTCAGCTACAGACCAGGCCCAGCCCAGGCCCCACAACTCCACTGAAGTCCTCAGGAGTGGGCAATGTGGCCTAGTGGCTAGAGCACTACACTGGGATTCACTGGACCTGGGCTTTGTCTACACTGAACAGCTGAAAGCACAGCCGTGGCCACTGTTTACACTGAGCGTGGCCACGGCACACGTGCTGGGAGAGAGCTCGCCCTGCACTCTGTGGAAACCGCCTCCCTGAGCGTGGGGCGGCAGCCTGGCTCACGCTGGCGCTTCACGGTGCTGTCACGTGTGTCGCGGGGGGTGTGCGTGTGCGTTTTTCACACCCCTGAGCCAGAAAGTGGCAGCGCTGAGACGTGCCTGTGGAGACATGGTGCTGGAGTCGATCGCTGGCTCTGCCTGAGCGGTGACTTTGGGCAAATCGGCACCTCTGTGCCCTCCTCTCTAAAAGGGGATCCCGCTCCCTGAGGTCTCCTGACAACGCTACACAAGAATGAGGCATCATTGTGCTAGTTCTGCTGGGCAGCCCATTGCAGTCCTGGTGTCTTTCCTGAAATGGTCAGTCAGGGGGCCTGATTGTGAGGGAGGGCGGGTTGTGTGACTGGGATGCCAGTCCCCTGCCCGCTCCAAAACTACCTGTGTATTGGCTGTCTGACAGCAGCCCTGTCGGTCATGCCATGCTGCAAGGAGCTTAGCATTGGCAGTGGAGGTAAAAGGCTTTGTATTATATTACTGATCCCTGAGTCGTCCCATCCCATCCTCATGCCCGTGCTCTCCTCTCCAGCCAGGGTGTTACCACATCAGTGGTCCTGCTAATTTTTTCCATCCGCATGCAGAATAAATTTTATGTGCACCCAGGCACGTGCGGTATGTACACCGCTAATAGAAACACACGCTGCTGGATCTGGCGCTCTACTGATAAAGCCGGGCGGCACCTGAATTTCTCCTGGGCAGCTGCCCAAGCGCTCAGCTTGCAGGGAACACTGTTCCACCAGACGCTTCTCCAACTAAGTATCTGGGGCTCCCTCCCCCACCCTGGACACGCCCAGCTGGCATATGCTAACGAACAAACCGGGCTGGCGTACTCACTCTGCAGTGAACTCGTTCGTCCCCACGGGGATGCAGTACACGAACTGCATGGCACTCCAGAGCCGGTGGAACTCCACACACTCGTCCACGTGCATGACCCCGTTGGTAGGGGGAGGCCCGCGCCAGATGGGGTCCTGCAAGTAGCTGCGAATGCGAGTCAGGATCACCTCGAACATGGAGAGCCCGCAGCACAGCCGCTCCTTGGTCAGCAAGTCGCCCTCCCGAGCAATGGCTATTTGCTGAGAAGGAAGATAAGCACAGAAACAAAAGCAGACGTGTCATGACCTCCCTTCTGGAATTCTGCATGGATCTCCACCCTGCCTGGCTCAACCCTTTCTCATTTGATACCACACTCTGCGCCAGACCAGATCTTACCTCTGACAGATGTTCCCAGGGTTACCCCCGCCTGAGAATTAGGATGGGATAAGAAGATGGTGGTTGGGCGCGATGACCTCCTGAGGTCTCTTCCAACCCTAAGATACTATGAGTTTAAAGGACAGAGCCCTCAAATACGTGTAGTATTTAGAAAAACTGGTTCATGAAAACTTTGAAAACAGATTGCAAGAACAGAGGAGGAGGAGGATAGTAACGCCAAGCATTTTTGTCCTTTGGAAATAACTGAATACCTCGCAAGCTAGAAGCTAGCGTTTGTTTTCTTCCAGAAGCATTTAACTTCAGTCCTGCCAGCACACTGCTTTGTTACTGTGGGCTACTTCTGGCTGTTGGATGGCATATACTGGGCTATTTCTGTCATTCCACTCAAGGATAGTAGCAAGTGATGCATGTTGTAGTGGTGGTGGTGGTGTTACTGGTGAGCTGTGCACATTAGTTGGTTATTACAGGGATACTCTGCACACACCTGTTTGTTGTGATAGGGTTGTTCATAGCCACTGTGTAATATGCCGGTGCAGATATCTAGTAGGCACACCCATCCCAGGTATTTGCACTTGCCAGTTATATGCAAACATCAGGATGCAACTGTTCACGTGTAGCTTTGAAAACCTGGTGCATGCAAACTGTGAAAACAGATTGCAAGAACAGAGAGGATGTCGGGTAGATAGGCTTTGAGTCTCCCTGCCTTGCCATGAAAACACAAAGATTTTTTTAACTTACAGTAAGTTGTGCATTTGGGGTTTTTTTTCTTAAACTTGTAAACGTCTGTAAATCGGTTTGTGACTTTTGACTGTGACCCGTTTTGACATATCATACCACGAAACAAACGCTTTAGCTTTGTCTCTCCGGTTTCTTACAAGACTTTGAAACACTCCTTTCTCCCTCAGCCCCGAAAAAGAAAGAAAAAGATCAATGCATTTTATAATGGGCAAAAAAAAAAAAAAAAAAAAAAAAAAATCTTCTTAAAAATAGGAAAATTCATGGCTCATTAGGGTTTTTTAAAAAGCTCTGAAAACTATTTGAAGCCACCAGGAACTTAGCATTGGGGGGGAAACATGCATTTTAGAAGAAACTCGAGATAACCAACTTCATGAACATTTGGGGGAGAGGGGGAGGTTGTGGAATGTAGACCTGTGCTGAGAATGGAATAATACCTATTTTCAGGTACAGCCATGCAAATCTGGAATCACTGCATTGACATCAATGAAATCAGAGTGGAGGTACCCAGATGTACATTGGGTAACAGAGCAGAATCTGGCCTCATTACATTCCCCAAGTGACTGTCACTGAACCCTAGAAAAACAGTGATTTAGGGCATAAAAGCAACTATATCCTTTACCCTGGCAGAGAGGCTCCGACTCCGCTCCAGTTAGTCTGTAGCAGCAACGAGTTGTGCTCGGTTTGAAGAGTATCACTAGTTAACTCGCCTTTTGCTCTTGTGAGTATTCTGTTTCACGCTATTTCCACCTGCATCCTTGGCTCCCACTGCTTCCTCCCAGGACCGTGCAGTCAGGAAATAGTGCACTAAGTTGCAATTACACTTGCCAAGCGTAACACGGTAAAGGGAAGCCCAGCTTGATTACCGTGCGCGCCTCGCCATGGAGTCTGCTGTGGTCACAGCTGATCACCCCCCGTTTGAGGGTTTGTCAAGGTGTTTTATTCCCATGGGTAAAGCGCTTTACCCCTGCTACCACTCAGGTCCGTGTCTGCACTTTCTGGCCTTATGCCCATGCTAGGGGGTTTCCTGTGGCTTTAGGTGAGCTGTAAGCAGTGGCTGTATTTCTGACTATCCCAATAGCTATCATAAAGGACACATTTTTACCGGACTGGGGTCAATACTGGGGTTCCAGAGTTGCAGACGGAAGGGGTGGGGTGGGGGTGGCCCAGGTTGGCAGAGAGAATGCGAGTGTTTGCTCAAATTACTTACAAGACAATGCACCCGAATCCATGTCTGCTTGTGGGATCTGGCTTTGTACATACCCTGGGGCTGATTCTCCTCCGCTGAGTGCCCTGATAAGTCACGTCTTAGCCCCGTACTGCCCTAAACCACAGGTGCCCACTCATCTAAATGCTGGAGCTCCAGAAACGCTCCAGCAGATGGTTATAAAGCCCTGACGGAGCACTGACTCCCCATTTCGTGAGCAGAGGTTTACACAGGCTGTAGCCTAAAACCTTGCTGTTTGGTAAATATTGAAACTGGAAGTTCTACAAATACTCTCGGCTGCAGTGACAAGGACAGCCTGGTAGCGTAAAAGCACACGGCAATTAATATTCAACTAACAGCAAACAGACAAAGCCAAGGGAGAGTACAGATTCTGACAGGCAGCGGCACCAGCTCGAAATCTGCTAAGCTTTGGAAAGTGGGTATCGCATAGGCCTCGTCCACACTATGTGGGGAATTGACGTGGCAGCGGTCAATCCACCAGCCTCTAATTTATCACGTAAATCCATCTGCGAGCACTCTCCCATCGACACCGGTACTCTACCAGGACAAGAAGAGTAGCCGGCGTTGACGGGGGAACAGCCCCCGCCGACCTTACGACACATAAGACGCCGTGGTGAGTACGTCGATTTGCGTAGCTGAAGCAGATCGGCCGTTTAGTGTAGACAAGGCCAGAAATGTTTCACTTCCCCCTTTGTCAGACACCACGCTGGCAGAGGCTGCAGATATGCCCAAGGTAGATAGATGGATGGACTGATTCCAGCGGTGTTAAACTCACAACTGCGGCCTGCCTGTAGCACAGCAGCGCTGCTAGAATTCCAAGGCAAAAATATTGAGCGGGCCCACACCAATGTACCCATTAACTCTGCCGGCACATGGGCCAGCAGGCCCAGAAACCGACATGACTTTCGGGTCTGCTCAGCAAGTCGAGGGACTGTAGTATTTACTGAGAAGGTGATTGTTTGTGAGATCCAGACGTGATGCACACTGGTTTCAGTGTGGTCAGACTGCCTGGAATGAACTTGTCCAATAATATTGATATAGGGATTGTGTAAGAAACTGTAGAGCGACCAGTTCTGCCCTCAAGATGCACACGCAGGGCTGAACAGAATCCACAAGCAGGCAGTCAAGGGCCGATTTTGTTCCTAAGAGAAGCCCTTGATATAAGCCTACTGCTGCCGCCTGGCTGCCCAGCAGGCTCACAGCAGCTGGAAGGCAGGACTCGGATACCAGAGCCAGAGCTGGATGGCTGCAGTCCCGTCATGCCCCAGTTGTAAGAGACATGCCTGGGTCGTGTCCCAGACACTGAACTCTCGTGACTAACGTTATCGTGGGTGGCAGCAGGACACGACTCGTGGGCGGTAGTGACTAAGGGTGGGGGTTGCAGGAGGGCCCAGGGTTGGCTCAGAGCACTGACTGCAGGGCAGAGGGGCGGCTCGGCTCTCACTGAGCAGCTGAAAATCCCATGCTAACTGGGATTCTGGATTCTGGCGGGGGGGGGGGGGCCGGGGAGGGGTTCCTCAATGAGCTATTCTAGTCCCTCTGCATGGGCGGTGGGTACGCTGGCAGGGGAAGGCTTTGCCGTCCCAAACTGCCAGTCTGGCCCCACCCACACTCCACCCCCAGAACACCTACTATAGGTGTTCTGGAGGGCAGAGTGTTACTGCCTGCAGCGCCTGCCCTCCCCATGCTCTGGGGCAGGGGAGGCTGGAGCTGCCCTCACTTCCTGTGTTCTGGGGCCGGGGAGGCGGAGGACATGCGTGTCTACCTGCCCTCCCCCACTCCCCATGGTGGTGGGGGGGGTGGGGAGGCAGCTTGGCTCCTGTGGGGGGTGGGGCCTCAGCGGAGGGGGTGGGGCTGGGAGCTTGCCTCCCCCAAGCGCCCATGTCCCTTTGAGTCTGCACTCATCTCTCCTACAAATGATTCTTTATGCCCTGATCATGGCCCGTTTGCTTGTCATTATATAAACACAATCTACGTGTAACTCCTTTTTAATGCACGAACCCTCCACAGCCTGGTGCAAAGCCCTGGGAAGACTCTCTGACTTCAGCAAGCATCGGATGAGGCCCGTCAACTGCAGCTTTTTTACGTAAACAGCATAGGGCCACATTTTCATTAATAGCACCCAAACCCCCACAGCTGAAATGTGCTTGTAAATTTCCAGACCCCTGCTATCAGGTGCCCCTGTCTTCTGTGTACCAAAACATTGACATTTGTGTTCAAAACTGCATTTCCAGGAGCAACTAATAGCAGCGGGGGTGCTATCAACAAACACAGTTGTGTTTATTTCCATTGAGTTTCTGAGTTCTCCATAACTTTGGTTCCCAAAAGTATGTACGTGAAGGACTTGGTAGCACACTAGCATGAGTACATTTAGTGTGTGTGAGTGGGAATGCAGATAAACCTTTTGTTTTATCATTATCAGTATGGTGAGGAGAAGCAGCAAGTGGATCTTATGGAGCAGAATTTAAGGATGATTTTGCAAGGAAGGAGAGACACACACACATAAAAGCACAGTGGTGACTTTTATCTTAACAATGCCCCTTTACAAAGGGAACTATACGGGAGATGAGAAATGCCCATGAATCAGCACAGAACCCTCTGCTACACTTTCCAGGCGTTTGTTTCAGATTATTCCCAGAGACGCCATGTTCCATATGACCTTGAATTATAAACACAATCCCTTAACAGGAAAGTTAATTGCCTTGGTCCTGTCAGAAAGCCGTCACTTTTTATTACTGGATGTAATGTTCATTCCAGCGACAGAAAATGACTGTGTGGGGAAGTTAATCTAATTCAGGGTCTCAAATACTTCTGATTGCATTAGCTAACAGAAAGCAGCCTGTTTGCTAGTGACGCTGAGTGAAATCCTAGCTCTCCAGAAATCACTGGGGGTTTGGCCATTGACTTCAGTGGAGGATTTCAGCCAGGATAGTGGTTTATTTTAGTGAGAGATTTACAAATGGTGTCATAACTTCAGCATAAAAGAGAGATCCTTCCATTCAGGCCCTGAGTCAGAAAGCCTCCCTATGCAAGAAAACACTGAAAGACATGCTTAAGCCCTGAGTGCATGCTTCAAGATAAACAAGTCCTTATATGAGTTCCTGAATATGGCTGGACTTGAGAGAGAGAGAGAGAGAGAGTGTGTGTGTGTGTGTGTGTGTGTGTGTGTGAGAGAGAGAACTGGGGCTTAAAGACCTGATGTAATTCCCCAGGCCAGAAACAAGCCCCACACATCCCCCCCCCCCCTCCTGTGAAAACACCTCTGGCAGTAAGTGGCAGTTTTCAAGGTTGTTACTGTTCAGCACTGACTTGGGAGCATTCACCCCGCCAGCCCTCCGGAGGCTGGGTCAGCACGCTGGACGCACGAACACGCCAGCTTCACACAAGCTCTTAAATCTCCCTGACAGACCCCATCAGGCGCTAGGGTTCAGGTTTGTCTGATCAGAGGAAGAAGGGCATCACTCAGGCACGAGCGACGCCTTCCCCGAGAAGGGTGGGGAAGCCAATGGGCTCAAGACATTCAGTCAAGCCCCTGCCCAGAGAAATCCCTCCTCTCCCGGGAAGGGAGGAGCCAGGCAGCATTTCAGCATACAAACTGGAGCCGTTTCCTAAAGCCAAATAACCAGGGGACTGCTGGGAATTTTCAGTAGCCATCTCCTAGGGGTTGCAAAGGGATCCTTACCTGTGGAGTTCCCAGCCTCTCTATTAAGGGAACCAGGTGAAGTGGGGCATATTTGGCTTCGAGACGCTTCATGCGCACCTCCAAGCGTTCTCCTTCTGTCAAGCGAGCAGCAAAGAGTGACATGAGACCAGGCAGTGACAAGTCGGCATTTCCGCAGTCGCTCCAAGCTGCCTCCCCACCATCGTCTGCTCTGAAATGGAATGGCTAACTAGTGCTTCTACCTGGGTAACTAGACTATAACCACTCCACCTGACTTCCCAATGCATTGCCAGGTCTAGTCAAGGGCAGTGTAAGAAATCAATGTGTAACATTAACGGGGGGATTTTAGGTAGGGGAATAAACACTGATCTCTGCTTCCCTCTTGACGTCTTACCTTTGATGTAGACCCTGGGCAAAATATTTTGGAAGGGAGCGGCATGCAGCAAATCACAAACTTCTTCCTGGGACTGAGGCAGGAGGAAGAAAAATGAAATAAGTTAAAAAAAAATTCCTTTAGGGTCTAAGTCTATGGCTCTAGGGTGCTCATTCATATCCAGCCCAGGAGTAATGCAAGAAGTCCGAACCCCTATGAAGTGAAACTGGAAAGAAAAGTCCCTGCCCAAAGCCCGTTAAACCTAAACCAGAAAGGTCTATAGAGGTCTGTCACATAAATTCCTGTCTCTACAAGCCCAGAAAGTTTGATGGAACAATCGCTGCCTCGGCGTGTAGAAGCACATGAAGGAAATGATTTTTGTTTCATTCTAACTTGGTAATTTCCTATCATTTATTTTCTAGCGCTCTCAAGTCATTCTCTCTAAAGCAGGGGTGGGGAAACTAAGGCTTGGAGACTGGATGCTGGATCCCAGCTTGCCTGGATCTGGCTCCTGAGGCTTGGGACTCCCCCTCAGCATTGGGGAGCCCACTGGTGCTCCAGCCCCCACATCATTCCCTCATGGGGCTGGAGCACAGAAAATCTACTAGCCTGGCCCCCCCAAGGTTCTTGGTATGTGAGGGGGATGAGGAGAGTGTCTTTCTCCTTCTCAGTTGGGGGCCACATCAGAGAGGGTTTGTTTTTTTCTTTTGCTTCTCACTTATGTGTGGCCCCCGACTGATTTTTCTGTGGGTCAGTGGTCTCCGACCCAAAAAAGGTTCCCCACCCCTGCTCTAAAGAAAGACCTTGTTGGCTTAATTGCTGCCAGGTGTGTATGTATGTACATATATGACTGCTGAGTGCGGTTACTGAACCATACATATAGGTTGAACCTTTCTTGTCTGGCACTCTCTGGTCCAGAAACATCCGTCATCTGGAATGATGTTAGTTAGCCAGATGTCCACTCTGCATGGGTGTGGCCAAGTTTCCTGCGGTCACGTAAAGTTTGTTTACAGCTTCCAGTCCTGGCTCTCAGTATTCTGTGCTGTTATTTAGCTCTAAATTACCTCTAAATGTCCTGTAACAGTCCAGTAAGCAACGGAAGTGTCGGTAATGCTGCTAATATTGACCTCCCGTGGTCCAGAAAATTCTCTCATTCGGAACCGGTCAGATCCTGAGGGCGCCAGACTAGAGAAGTTCAACCAGTAGTATGTTTATTTGAATTAATTCATTTGGGTAGGCATTTACAGCCAGTACTATCAGACCAGAGGCAGGGCAGATTAGAGAAGTCATACAAAGAGGGCTAGAAAGGAATAGCAACATGCGATATCACTTGGGAAAACACATGCTTGCACACTTGGGTGAAATGAATCCAAAACACAGACACACAAGAGTGAGAAACCATGAAATAGTCACACTGAAAGCAGGATGGCCGACAACAAATTGTACAGGAGTTTGCAATGCGAGACGGCAGCAAGGAAAAAGGAGAGGTTACTTACCCTCCAAGATGTTTTGTCCCTATGGAACCTCGCATGCCTTTGATTGAATATTTTTCCTCAGCGGTGTCCATGGGTTTGTATCAGCACCCTACACATCCTCATGCTCTGTAGTGAAGCTTTATAGGGAGAAGTGGATCTGCCACCACACCACTTCCTTCTCGACAGCAAATCCAAAGGCAAGAACTCCGAAGCAGAGGGGAAAGGAGGGTGGGGAGCGGAGCGTCCATAAGGAGAAAACCCCTCCAAGGACTCCAGTCACTGCACAAGGTAAGTAACCTCTCCTGCTGTGGTTTATTGTCCTTATGGGCGCTCCACATTAGGGAACTTCCAGGGAATGTGCCAAGTACGAAGGAGGGTCCTGAGGAGACCAGTTCAGAAGCAACCTTTGGTGAGGTCACTCTCTGAACTGCTCTGATCGGGGGATATAGCTATGAGATAGGTGGGTTGGAAGGGTGCGTGAAGAAGGAGACTCCTCCTCCAGAGTTCAAAGTGGCGTCTTCTCAAGGCAGAGAGAATTAATTAACCTCCCCGGGGGGAGTGAGCGGACTTCCGTGAGGGAAGACACGGGCCGATTCCTTCAGGAATCTTGCGGTGGCAGAGGGAGCACACGCGGAAAGCCCTTGGCTTGGGCGGCAAAAGGCTCTCATGGCAGCGAGGTGGGCTTTCATCCAGCTGAACGATAAGCCTCGGGTTTTTATATGCAACTGATAGTCAAGACGGATAGGGAGAACAGCCTCAGAGGGGGTGACCACTGAGCTGGAAACACTTCCACTTTCACACGATGGCTTTTGCTGTGGCTTCCGGCTGTTCCGCACTGCCACCTGCACCTCACAAGGACAGTCCTGTTACAGGCTTGCGAGCCACTGAGGAGCCTTGAGACAGAACAAGGGAGACTAGAATGGGTTGCACAGCCTGACTCCCGGGCCAGGAGGTCTGTGACCAGAGGGAAGAGAGGAGTTGACATCAGAGTCAGAGGAACCACACCTGCCTCGGGGCTATCAGGATAATCTCTGATTTCTCCTGTTTCTGCTTATTTGAGACTCTGAGGCGCAAAGTTGCTAAGGGACAGGCACATCACAGGACTTGAGAAAAGCAACTCCCAGGGAGCTGCAACTGAGCCCTCTCTTCGTAGCAGTAAGGAACGTACTTCCTGCTCCAAAAGACCCTTGCAAAAAGTATCCCTGAGAAAGGACAGGAAAAGGGAGGACTTGAAAGGGACGACAGCCTGATGCAATTACTTCCAGAATCCATCTGTCCGATGTGCTGAGCTCCCAGGAATGTGTGACACAGGAGAGGCAATCGCTACAGGGTGAGTGGGGAACAGGTTGGTGCAGCATAAGATCCCGACACAGGGAAAGTTCGTGGTCCTCAACCAAAGGGTCAAAGCAGCCTAGGTTGTCTACTGGGTGGTAGCAGATGACTCCTTCATGTGACACCTGGGCCTTGCTTTATGTGACTGACTTGGTTTCTGGGGGATGAAAACCTAAACTAGGTGAGACCATTAGACTATCTGCAATTTTCTACATTTTCTCTTAGTGGCAGCGATGTAAGTATCCTGGGATCACAGGGTCACCCAGGAGTCCTTGAGAGTGTGTAGATACTTGTCAGTGGCATCTCTGCAGAGCTTGGGCCCTTCTCGGGGACAGACTGAAACACCGTAGCTGGGAAGCTCACAGCACCGAGACAAACTTGCGAGGATGCTTTGGCCATGGTCTGTCCTTCAGAGATGAGGGCTTGAAAAGGGTCCTTCTGGTCCCGGGGCAGAGGTTCAATGCAGTGTGAAAATTGGGCGTATTTAGACTTCTCCAACAAGCCGTGATAGGTGGCGACCCAGAAGGGCAGCCAAGCAGGTCAAGGCGGTTAGGGTCCTTGTCATGAGGGGTGGATCTCGACTGCTCGTCTGTTCTCTTAGTTGACGGCATTGACCACCAGGAGGTTGAGGGTGTGAAGAGAAAAAAAAAAAAAAAGCTATTTGGAGCCCTTGGCCGGGATGTAGCATTTCTTGTTAGTGCTCTTCCACATGGGTGGAACGGTGGCAAGTGTTTGCTAGATCGTATGGACTGGTAACAGGAAAGCGCTCCCGACAGGCATGGGTAATTTTCTGTGAGCGGTGATGGGGAGGGTATCCAGCCAGCGAGTCTCACTGATCCTCCCTGGGGGGCTTGGCAGAGCCTGAGCCACATTCCTCCTCAGGCCCTGAAATATTCAAGACTCATCCCCCTCGGCTGGCAGAGGGACTGTACCTGCCTCCTCCACGGGCACCGAGGGTCTGTTGGAAGGAGGTGCTGCCTCCTCAGCTCTGAGATCTTTGAAGTCTCCCTGAGGGCAGGAGACTGCCGATGGGCCAGGGCCTGCTCCGCAGGGCACGTCATAACAGTGGCCATCGTAGGAGGCCGAAGGCTCGAGAAAGGCCTTGGTGAAGGGGCGTATGGAAAGGGAGCGGGACAGCCCAGGGTGTGCCTGAGAAATCGGGCGGGGCAGGTAATGGCTAGTTCCCAGTGGTGTACCCCGATGGCATCATGCCAGGGAGGGGGTTGGAAAGGGATGGTGGTCGAGTCTCAGACAAGGAAGTCGGACTCTGAAGATGCCCCTCCCACCCCCGTGCCCAATGGCGGGAGTCGATACCATAGTCGAGCAGGTGCTGGCACTGGAGTCAGCAGGCCCCCCGCCACACGGAGGTCTGGTGGGAGCGGAATGAGACTGGAGGGGTATAGCACACCTCGAGCTGAGGTGACTCTTGGGCAGGAGCAGAGATGATCCAGATGAGCAGTGTGCACGCTCCTTATGCCCAGGGCCCTCAACAGGTGCCAGATTTGGGGCTGGGGGCTTCTCTGAGGAGGCTCTGCCGCCTGTTTTTGATTTATTACACCCCAGGCAGGTTCCGGGGTAGCTGAGGAGGCAGCATGGGCGAGTCAGCTCCCCAGCTTCCTCAGGCATCGGCCTGGACTCCGGAGAGATTATTGATGAACGTAGGAAGCTGAGTAGCAAATACACCTCAGCTCCCCCCCGCCCCCCGAACCTGCATGGAGCAGAGGAAAAGCTTCTTCCAGAGGAGAAGTGAGCTATGCTTTCCTCCAGACAGTTTGGGGTCAGGGGAGGGAAGGCGCAGACATGGCTGTAGCTGGCCCAGGATTCCTCCGGGTGGGGGCAGCTCAGGGCTTCGGCCAGCCTGGGATTCTTTCAGGCAGGTTGCAGGGAGGCTCGGGGCTTTGGCTAACCAATTCGGGGCTCCTGTGGGTGGGTGCTCGGGGCTCCTCTAGATCAGTGTTTCTCAACCTTTTTTTATAAAGCACCCCCTTTAAAAAAAGATGGTAAGTACCCCCAGAACCTATAGTTTTCAGACACACACAATTTTTTTCTACCGTTGCAACACATTTGTTTAAACAACTTAATCGTAGCCAGGCGGGTGATGAAATTTTTGGGTGTAAAGGTAGAAAAATAATAAAGCGCTGTCAAACTTACAACAAAAATTCAGTTTTCTCCACATTTCAGTTGTGTGGAGGTACCCCCCAGACTTCTCTCGAGTACCCCTAAGGGTACTCGTACCGCTGGTTGAGAAACACTGCTCTAGATGTGTGAATGGGGGGGAGGGGTTGAGCCTTTGGCTGCGGGGGTGGGGGGGAGAAGAGGCAGAGCAGGGATTAACCTCCCTGAAGGGGGGCTCCACCCGCCGCCCATGACCAGACCCTTGTGCTGGAAGCAGGATCCTCAGTGGTATCTGGAGAGGATTCTTGTGTCTGGGGTGACATTTCCCTGGGGGCTGAGGGGATGGGGGGGGGTGAGGTCTCTTCTTAGCAAGTCTGGAACCCTCAGAAGCTGCCTGGGCTTCCGTGGCGGCGAGCGAAGACCAAAGACGCTGCCGGAGTACCTGGCTGACGCCAGTGCGGATGGGGGAAGTGAACCTGCAGGTCTTGGGGAGCACCCCATAAGGAGCACATAACGTCTGTCCTCCAGCTGCCTGGCGCTACTCTTGTGGAGGCCGTGCTCTTGGGCGGGATGCGGGGGCCCCCCAAGGCAGCAGAGGCAGCTGGCTTGCCTGTCTCTGAAAGGGAAAGACCTGTGGCCATCCTGGCCGGGTTTGAAGGCCCAGGCCTTGGGCAAGACTTGCAGGCAAAGAGGCTGAGGGTCACAGATGACCTAGCTGGGGTCAACAAAAGCTGGCGGTGAGAGGTGCCGAAAGCACAAATGTGTGCCAGAGGGGGAACCCCCCAAGAATACTAAAATAAGCATAGAAACAGAAATAAATGAAGTGAATCCAAAGAGGTAAGAGAGAGCTAGAAGTTAATCTACCAGACAGCACAACGCTCAGGGTATGTCTAGACTGCATCCCTCTGTCTGCAGAGGGATGCAGATTAGGCAGGTCGACATAGCAAATGAGGCAGGGATTTAAATATCCTGCGCCTAATTTGCATAAAAATGGCCACCACGTTTTGCCGACTCAGCACGTTGTTGGCAAAAAGCAGCAGTCTAGAGGGGGATCTGTCGAGAAAGAAAGCATTTTTTGACAGATCCTGTCAATCTCTTTGCAGGAGGCATAAGGGATCTGTCGAAAAAGGCTTTCTTTCTCGACAGATCCCCCTCTAGACTGCCGCTTTTTGCCGACAAAGTGCTGAGTCGGCAAAATGTGGCGGCCATTTTTATGCAAATTAGGCAGGGGATATTTAAATCCCTGCCTCATTTGCAATGTTGACCTGCCTAATCTGCACCCCTTCTGCCGACAGAGGGATGCAGTCTAGACATACCCTCAAGGTCTAGCCGCAGAAAGTTGGGAAAGAACTAGTCGTGGTGGGTCTGCCCTTCCCTTCCCTACATACCTTTGTGTGGAGCACGAAGATGCACAGAGTGCAGGTGAGGACCCACGGACACTGCTGGGAGAAAATCTCTGCTCAAAGGCACACGGGCACCTCATGTGGCGCACCCATAGGCACAGTCACTCCAAGCACAACAAAGCGATGGGGGGTTACACACTCAGAGGCGTTGCCATAACAGGAGGGTTTGGTCTGTTGCTGGGCCGCTCCGGTTAGGAGATGCATTGAGTTCTGGCCAGACTGCAAAGAGTTCGCAAGAACAGAGCTGTGACCATGGAGGGAGTGGCCCAGGTAGGCCTGTTTTATTGTGCACATAGATCTTCCTGCTTGGGGTGCCTTGGCGCAGGCACAGAGTCCCGACAAGCCACCGGGAACAGTCTGGGGCATGGGCAGTGATGGGAACAGCCGTGAAGGCTGCTCTGTGTTGCAGAGAGTGCAGGGCGTGACGCAGACAGCACAGGGGAGGTGAACAGAAGGGGATGGCATCATGGGTCCTACACAGACACTGCAGCTTGTAGCATGGAGAGCTCCGGGAGTGGGCACAGATGCATCGCACGGGGTCTTGCTGCCATGTCGGCAGAACCATCCTCCCGTTTGGGTACACATTCTGCCCCCGCTATTTCAACCCCGAAACAGGCCCCGCCAGGGAAATTATTTTCTCCAGCTGCTGCCTGTATTCACTTATCTTCGGAGGAAGAATTAGGTATGTCAATAACACCCTTCTCCTTCCTCCAACCAACGCTCCCTCCCTTACACCAGGACTTAACGTTATTGATAAGGAACAACAATAATGGTGTGCGTACGTGGAATGGAAGCTGCTTCCCCGCCTTAGCTGTAGCCCTCACTATCAGTCAATAGTCTGATCTAGCTATCTATCTGAGAAATGTGCATCTGTCTGTCTGTCCGTCTGTGAGTCCGTTTATCAAGAACACCTCCTACACAGTAAGAGCTAGGACCACCGAATTTGGCAGGCAGCTTCCTCTTACTCTAACTTAAAGCAAGGGCAGGGTTTGGTTGTGCCAGGACAATGGGAAGTGCTGGGAATGGGACTCTCTTCCATAACAGAGAAAGGGAGGGGCACAGAGAGGAGAGATGTGACACAGAGTGGCCACTGTGGGCAGCGAGCCGGCAGGGGGGAACTATCTTGCGCAGTGGCCACTGCGGGCAGCTGCAAGAGGGTGGCCACCAGGGCTGAGGCTCTGCTATCTTGCCTGCCAGTAGACCACATAAATAGCCCTGTGCCCCAAACCCTTTCCTGACCCCCGGCCTTGGCTGCAGCACCGGAATGGGGGGCGGGGGAGACAAAAGGCCCCTGCCCGACATGGGGGCTGGGGAAAGAAAAGCCCCTGCCAGCCGGGGGGTGGTGGTGGAGAGAAAGCCCTGTCAGATGGGACCCCCCCACCCTGAGCCCCTCCTCACCCTCCAACCCTCACTCTTGCAACCTCCGTGCCCCCAACCTCCTGCTCTGCCCCCCCATCCCTAAGGCCCTGCCCTGACTCCCGCACCCTCCACACCACCAGCCGCCTGTCCTGAAGGCCCCGGATAAGTCTGCTGTTGCAATATCGAACAGTTCAACAACCACCATAAAACAATAAAAGCAAGTACGTCCACTGCATTAGAGTCCCATCACCGGGAAGATTACAAAGCAGTTAGGGGTGTTGTCCAAGCTGGTCTCCTCCGACTGAACTCTCTCCTTACTCTAACTCTGATCAGACAGTTCCTTGCATGATGCAGACAGGAAAATAGGGTCTCCTAAGAGGTCACCTGGAACAGCCTCTCAGCAAACGCATGGCACCTTGCACCTTGGAAAACAATTGCCTTTGCCAGGCTGCATCTTAAACACCAAGGTCGGGTCTCCTGAATAAATCAACGACTTTGCCACTTGATAAAGGAGGAAGTTTCCTCCCATGCCCTCCCATAAAAAAGGAAATTACGAATTCACATGCCTGCGGATATTTGAGGCTCACGAGGCCATAGGAATCTCTCCGCTGACTTCCGCTGATACTGGATTAGGCCCTAGAGGCACAAGAGAGAGCCTGGACACCTCCATTATGTCCCATAAGCCTCCTTTCAGCTTCAGTCCTCTTGGCCTGTTCTGAGCATTTGATTGTCAATCACGCTTGGCTGCCTGGTGCTCTTTGGATAGAGACATACCCAGTCGGCTGAGCCCATCCAAAGGAGCTCACGCACATGGGACTGGGTGCAGATTAAGACCCCAGATGCCCAAAGAGGAAAACCTAGCGCATCCGTCTCCCGTGCCACCAAGTTTCAAAGCCGTTCGGCTCGGAAGGGCCCTCTAGCCTCATGCCCTCATGGTGGGCAGAAAGAGATGCCATGCCAGTATAGAACTGCGTTAACATAAGAACGGCCAGACTGGGTCAGACCAAAGGACCATCCAACCCAGTGTCCTGTCTGCCTACAGTGGCCGACGCCAGATGCCCCAGAGGGAGTGAACAGAACAGGGGATCATCCAGTGACCCCTCCCCTGTTGCCCCTTCCCAGACACTGACAAACAGAGGCTGGGAACATCATTCCTACCCATCCTGGCTAATAAATATTGACGGATCTATCTAGCTCTTTTTTGAACCCTGCGATAGTCCTGGCCTTCACACCATCCTCTGGCAAGGAGTTCCACAGTTTGACTTTGCGCTGTGTGAAGAAAAACTTCCTTTTGTTCGTTTTAAATTTGCTAACTATTAATTTCATCTGGTGACCCCTAGTTCTGAAATTCCTTACTGAAGAATTTAAAGACCAGAGAAATGAGACAGGCCGGTTACAGGAACCCCACCAATGTGGTCTTTGATGGTAACTTCCCCACACAGGATCTCCGAATCTTGTTTCCTGGCCTGCCGCATGCTGCTCATACACTCTCAGTCTCCATGGCAACACGAGTGTGCGCATTACTCCTCCGAGACACCATCCCGTGCACTTCACAGAGCCATTTCAAGGGCAAAAGCTGCACGGCCGGGGAGAGCTCTGGCAGGGACGAGGGACGAGCATCCCAGCAGAGCACAGAAGGAGGAGAGCAGGAGATATTGGGCTGCTATCGTTGTACCAAAATCAACCCAGACCACCAAGGGTCACATTTGTGTATCTCCAGTTTTCTTAACAGAATTTACGTTCGTGCTGCAGGGATGGACAGGATGAGAGACTGACATTCGCCGTGCCTCCAAACCAGCACAATAGCTCTGCCCACAGGCCTTGACTCACAAAGAGCGCGTCTCCCTTGAGGAGGAGTGAGCTACCGTGGAGCTAATGTCTCTTGCGCAAGCTCAAGCCGCACTGAAGGGTTGTGTTAGCAGCTCAGGGAGCGGGGTTGGGGCCACACACCCGCCAGGCCAGCCCACTCCAGCTAAAGGCAGCGCTGCCCTCGAGATAAGGGGGTTTGTTGGTGGGTGGGGCATGAGTCAGGGAAATGCTGTAATTCGAGTTAGCTTTGCCATGGAGACAAGCCCCAGGAAATAACCAGAGCAGCAGTTCCCACGAGAGTCCCGCGGTTTGCGTCTGCTCCGTTATTATTATTGATTTATATTGCAGGGGGCAAGTCAGGGATCAGCGCCCTTTGGGGCTCAGAGATGGTCCCTAGAAGTGACTCCAGGAAACAGGCACCTCCTGATTCTGAGTCTGACTTGAAATCCGACCCACCCCCGGTAGCTTTGGGTCTAAAACGAAACCTTCCGGAATCCAGCTCTCGGGCTTCGCTTCGGGGCCATTGCTGACTTAAATATCTGCCTGTGCTTTTCTCGCAGGCTGCCCGGGCTGTCCGTGCCACAAAGCCAGTCTCAGAACCCTGTAGAGGATGTGTGCGTGTAACCCACACATCTAGTGTGGGTTGCTGCCCCATGCAGTGGCATGTAGCCCACTTACAGGAAAGATAAGAACAAGGGAGCTCTACAGCCTAAGCTGGCTTTGTAGAGGCTCCTATGCTGAGCTCCAGAGGGCGCAGGTTCAATTCTACCCAGTAGCAGTTACCTGTGCGTGCACAAAACCAACCCAGCCCCAGTGAGGCGGTAAGTCCAAGGGAAGTATAGCGCATAGCTGGCTAACGCAGGCGTCTTGGCCTTACCAGGGCCTGCTCTATGAGGAGGCAGAAGAGGATGGCATTGCCCACTTCTCGAAGGCTCTGGAACACGTCCGTCTTCAGCTCCGCATACTCAATGATGTCCTTCAGTTGGTGATGGAAAAACTCTAAGATTCCTAGAGAGACACGAGAAGGGTAAGACTATGGGGAAGGAAGAGCAGTAGCACCAAGCTAACCAGGGGCTTGTGCAAAGAGCTGCTCAGTGCCTAATGTTTCCTGACCCCGGCCAACTAATTATAAATAGCGCCCCCACACCTTTATGAACTGCAACCAGTAAGCCTGATTCTGCTCTCCCCCTGGAGTAAATAAGGAAGAACTCTCCTGAAATCAAAGGAGTTCCACATGTCAAAACAGCAGGCAGGAGATTCAGAACTGTTCTGGATTCTTGTCTTCCAAAGCTACCCGGACCAAGCCAATTTTCCTGCCCACCCCTATTTGCAAAAAGTCAGTGGTATTGAAACTAAACTCTCCACGGGCGGCCGGTATGCCAGGAGGGGAGAGGCTTTCCCTTCCCAAACTGCCAGCCTGGTCCTGCCCGCCCCCAGAATGCCTGCTGTAGGGGTGCTGGGGGCGGAGTGTTGCTGTGCCCTCCCTGCAGTCTGGGGCCGAGGAGGCTGGGCCCATGTGTCCTCCTCCTTCCCCGTGCTCTGGGCTGAGGAAGCTGGGGCATGCGTGCCCTCCCTCCTCCCCTCCCCACCCCATGTAGTTAGGCAGACTGGTTCCCATGGGGGGAGTGGCCTCAGCAGAAGGGGTGGGACTGGGGGCTTGCCTCCCCCAGCCCTACCTTCACCGACCGCCCATGAAACTGGCCATGTATTCCTGGAATCAGTGCAGCATCCCTAACTCTATAAGAATGGAGCTTAAAAAACCTAGCAAGCAAAGCAAAAAACACTGGCAACACGCATGGTCAGAGTTTAAAGAGAAACTAGATAAATTCATGGAGGTTAGGTCCATAAAAGGCTATTAGCCAGGGGGTAGGAATGGTGTTCCTGGCCTCTGTTTGTCAGAGGCTGGAGATGGATGGCAGGAGACAAATCGCTTGATCATTGTCTTCGGTCCATCCCCTCTGGGGCACCTGGCACTGGCCACTGTTGGCAGACAGGCTACTGGGCTAGATGGGCCTTTGGTCTGACCCAGTACGGCCGTTCTTATGGTCTTTCTCCGGGCATTCTGTCGCCAGTCACAGCCCGTCTCAGGCCGGCTCTCATTTCCACAGCTACACAAAGACGCACGAGGGAACCACTGCAGCTGCTCCGTAATTCAAGCTGTACGAGTTTTTCCTAACCGGCCAGAGATCCATGCCATCCCCCGCTTGCACAAGCAGGCTTCTCTCCCAGTGCTGCATTCCAGCAACGTAAGTGTTAGGGAGAGTTTGAGCTGGCACCAAACCAGAGTGCTAGGAACTGTAATGACATTGATCTGATGCTGTGTAATTTCGTGAGGATACTGTCTATTTAAGCACTGCTCAGCTGCTCCTCACGGTAACGTCTAGGCTATGCCTGCACGGGGTTTTTTTTCTGGGATACCAGCGGTATCCCGGTAAAATCCCGCCACATCCAGGGAACACATTTGCTCTTCTACTTTTTTTGGTGGAAAAGCAAACGTGCCCTTTTGGGGAGCCCTGTATTTCTCATTCCACAAGGAAGAAGGGCTCCTCCTAGAGAGGGGGCTTTTCCAAAATTTGGCTCAGTGTATGTGGGCGAAATGTCAGAAAAGCCTCTTCCGAAAAAGCTCTCAGGAAAAGCTACCGGAGTGCAATTTGCGTCGCTTTTTCCGATAGATCCCTAGACATAAGCCCTAGACAGTCTCAGACCTCGTCCTTTTCAGCCCTTGGAGAACAAGCCAGTGGGTGGTTACTGCCCCGTGTCGGGGGGTCTGCTGCAGGCCTCCGGGGAGAGGCAGTTACATGGTGTGTCCAAGGACTGACCTGGAGATCCGTATTCGTGTCTGGGCAAGCGGCAAATCTTGGGCATCACCTCTATGAGCGTTTTCACATACTGCAGAATGGTGCCCTGCAACTGTGGGAGAGGAAAGGAGCTCAGTTACCGTGGAAGGAGGCGTTAACTCGGAACACAGGCATTTTAAAGGGGCTGCTTTCGCCGCCAGGCTGGTAGCTTCTGCAGCAGAATGCAACACTGATCGCAAAATCCTCAAGCCAGGGACGTCCTTATGATTTCTGGTGCTCTGTGCAGCCCAAGCCCCTGCAGCCTCCATTCCCCAGTGGGAGGGCAGCTACTCCATGGGGCAGGTCTGTGCTCAAGGCTGGGGAGGCAGGAGGAGGGCCAGGAGGCTGGTTATCTGAGCCAAGCCAAGCCTCCCAAAGCAGCGAGGTTCGCCCATCACTTGTTCCAGACCCATCATTACCAGGCTTTTGACAATCTTCAGCAGCTCCTCCATCACCACCGCGATGCCTTGGTAGCCGAGGAGCCGGCAGATGGTCTTGAAATGAGGAGGCCCCACAAAGTTGCGGTAGGAACTGTAGATGTGGCTGTAGGCGATATTCAGCGGCTGGGAAACGAGAGGCACAAAGACGGTTATGGGGACCAGCAGCCTTTGCGAGGCTGCTCCCTAAGATTCTTTTCCAGGGGGCGTTTTCTGTCCCTCCCATCTGGGTACCTTTTACAGAAGACAAAGGGAACAAACCCATTCCCTGGGGCACGTCCTTTTGGGGAAGGGGAGGGTTAGGGTGACGGAGAATTTGTGTTTTGTGCCTCAGCTTGGAAGAGAGTCTGAAACTGACCCCTTTTGGCACAGCTCCATTGTGTTGGATAAACACCTCTGTAACGCCTGTACAATTCCGGCTGGGAAGTGTTCCTGGGCACACAAGAGCCACAGCCGGGGCTTTTGGCTGCCGAGCCCATAAACAAGAACTGCTGCCTGTTGAGAAATCCCTGGTAACAGCCAAGGGGGTATTATTGCATCCTATCCCCGTCGCTTTGTCTCATGGTGATCTCCGGGCAAAAGCCCACTTGTCTCTTTTCTGTGTGTGCAAAAGGCCTGCCTCTGCATCCCGACGGGGGCCTCTGGGCCGAGCGATCACTATCACAGATCAATATTTCTGAGGGGCGACAAGGGCATGGGTAGTGGGTGAAAGCCCACCTGGGGAAGGCAAACCCCAGCCCCGCCCCTGGAGCCAAGCCCCACCCACTCCCAGCCTGATCCTTCCTGGCCACCTGGAGGGCCGGGGCTGCTGGGATTTTTAAAAAATCCCATCCCGTGTCCGGTGACGGGCCTTTGCTTTGGGAGTGGATCCCACTGGTCTTGCTGTGCAGCTCCCCACTGCGGCTCTGTCCGCCCTGCAGTGGAACACCCGGGGCTGGCCCGTGTCATCTGAGTCGGGCTCACGGGGCGTGGGCTGCAGGGCTATGAAACAGCAGGGCAGGCCGGCCCTCCGGGGGATACCCACGCCGGGACTGGTTTCCCCCAGGAAGATCCCCATCTGCCCTTCCTGCCGGCAGGCGCCCCTGGGAAACGTGATGATTCCCGCGAGGCGGCCTCACTGCAATCAAGGAGCAATTCCACGCACAGCCCCCGCCGTGGGCTGAAGAGCTGTTCTCTTCGGGTGCCGCCGCATTAGCATTCCAACAGCCTCCGCCTCGCTAGCAGCCCTCCCACCGCCAGGCTGCTGCCGAACAGGGGCTGGCGCGTGACTAATGGAGCTGGGAAGCAGCTTTTAAAATGCACTTCGGCACTAGCCCCGAAGCTACAACCTCCATCCCCATTGCACAGGGCACTGCTAGAGAATCTCTTTTAGAATGCGCGTCGGCTGCCAGCAAAGCAGGGCGGTTCATCCCTTCCTGTCCTGGCGAGGTTTCACTGCAGACAGGTTGCTGCATTAGCCCCCATCTGCTCACCTAATCCCCCTGCAGCAACGAGACCCAGCGCCCGACAATCCACCACCCAGTGCTGAGGCCTGACCCCTAGTTTGAAAACCCCTGAGATAGAAAACGACCATCTACTGAAAGGCGAGCATGGTAATTGGTGACAGAAAAGCCTGGCTAGGCAGCCAAGTTCACCCCCTGCCAGAAGAGAACCTAGGAAACCTGTAGGGCAGTGTACCTTAAACTGTGTTCTGCGGCACAGGCAGTCGGAGGTGTGCCGCGGAGAACAGAATTCAAAATGGCCGCCCTTAAAGGGCTCAATAAATTTCCCCCGACCCTTTTTTTTCCCCTCAATAACTTCCCCCCCAACCCTTTTCCCCCCCAACCTTCCCCTCCTCCCCCAACAAAAAATCCTTGGTGTTCCGCATTAAAAAAAAAAAATTGCTTGGTGTTCCTCGGTCTTAAAAAGTTTAAGAAACACTGCTGTAGGGATGGACTGTGTTGAATTGCTACTAGTTCAGAAAAAGGCAACGGGATGGCTGCCATCTGAGGAGAGATTAAAAAGACGGGGACTTTTCAGCGTGGGAAAGAGACGATGAAGGGGGGACACGAGGGAGGTGTATCCAGTCACAACTGATGTGGAGAGAGTGAACAGAGCAGAGTTAGAACGAGGGTAAGAACGAGGGTAAGAACGAGGGTAAGAACGAGGGTCACCCGATGAGATTAATTTTACAACAAACCAAAGGAAGCATTTCTTCACGCGGTGCACAGTCAGCCTGTGGAATCCAGGCAGCGCTGAGCGGAGAACAGGTGCACACTAACAGGTCTGGCGGATGCATCAATCCAGCTCAGCAGCAATGAACCAGCAGAGAGAAGTGGGCTGTTGGTATTTGACACGCTCTGTGGGGGAGCCTTGGGAACGCACTGCGGCACCATAGCTGGCTCCCAAAGGAGTCAGGTGCCTAAATCCCTTTTACAACCTGCCTCTTTTACTGGAAAAATAAGGAAACGTCTCCCTCCTTCGCTGGGTGCTACCCACATCGGCGTGGGAGGCAGGGCTGCAGGGTGCTGCAGCACCCCAGGTTTTGCACCCAGCTTCCACATGCCCAGGAGCCAGCTCAGCTGCTGACCAGCCCCAGGTCCCGGCCTCTGGGCAGCTCCTGTGGAGTCCTGCCAGCTTTGCCACCCTCTGGGTTCTGCTGCGCACCATCCCCAAGGCCCAGGCCACCAGCCCTGGAGGCTCCACTGCTGCTCGGGGTCCTGTTCCTGGCCTTGGTCCAGGGCTCCACAGCTGTGGCTAAGTTCCGGTCTGGGAGAGTTGGCAACTGTAGGTGTGACCCCAGCTCGGGTGGTGAGGGGCACGAGCAAATGAGAGGGGGGCCCAGCTCAGCACCCCACCCTAAAACAAGCTCCAGCACCATTGGTTACCTATTACTCCAGACTGCACATCTAGAATGGACCACATCACATGGAAGGCGGTTGTCTCTGAATTCCTCTCACCCTCTTACTGCAGCTTGAGCCTCTCTAGTCTGGCACTCTCGGGTCCGGCAACACCCGTGGTCCGGCAGGATGTTAGTTAGCCCAGTGTCCACTTAGCATGGGTGCGGCCAAGTTTCCCGCGGTCCCGTAAAGTTTGTTTACAGCCCCCAGTCCTGGCTCTCAGTGTTCTGTGCTGTGATTTAGCTCTAATTTATCCCTCAATGTCTCCTAACAGCCCAGTCAGCAGTGCAAGTGTTGGCAATGCTGCTCGACAATATCGACCTCCCACAGTTTGGCAAATTCTCTGGTTTGGCACCTGTCAGGTCCCGAGGGTTGCAGCGGCCATGGAGGTGCTTCTCACCTGGCCCCAAGCTGCTGCAATGACAGAGGGCTAGGGCTGTCCTCTCTCCCTGAGACAGCCTGCATCCTGACCCCTTCGTCCCCAGCCCCACCCCAGGGCAGTGATTTTAACAAAGCCTGGGCATTTTCCTTTTTCTTTCTAAAAAAGAAAAATCAATTGAGTTAAGGCCCCGAGCACGGCCACAGGGTAACTCTTCTAGTAGTTAATAATGGGCTCTTCAGTCCAGCAGCGAAAAGTCAAACACAAGAATCACAACCACTTTAGAATCTATGCACCTCTGAATGCCCGTTAGAGAACTGATAATGGGGCAGAATCAAAAGCAGCTGGGAGCTGGCTGGCTGAGGTCTCTTTCCTGCTAATTCGTCCCACACTAAAAAAAAAAAAGAAAAAGAAAAAAGAGCCCGAAAACAAAACCCACATCTGGTTCTTTCAGCCTCACCAACACTTCTCCCAGACAAAAGCTACTGGGGACAGCACGCCCCAAGCACTGAAAGATGCTTAACTACAGCTCCCTATTGGTTGCCATGGCAAATGATGATGCAATCAAAGAGGGATATAATACAAGCCTGTGGAGCGGTGATGGATTTATTCAGCCAGAAACCAAGCAAGTGTGCCTGGCTGGGGAGAGGAAGGCAAGGCATTGTGAGCTCGGTTCTGACCACTGATTGGCCACTCTTCAGATACAAGCCAGGCAAGGTAAATGGCTTTTTTACTGATTGTGCAGCTACTTAATGGTGTGTGCGTGTGTCTAGCTGTTCCTGAGAGGAAAGCAGGCTATAGAGCAGTTGCAAAGAGGAGAGGTTTCTTTTAAAGGAGAGAACGTAGGAAAAGAGAAAGACTGACAACGAAAAGGAAGACAATCCAGGTGGGCAGCGTTAGTCTAGTTAACAAAGAAATACACTGGGGAAGAGCGAGATGTTTCTGCTTTATCAAAATGCATTTGTGCAGAGGAACTGATTCTGCCCTGAAGTTGGGAAAGGGACTACCTGCCGCCCTGGAGGGGGGGTACCAAAACAATCCCTGGCTGAAGCGAAAGGGTAGATTTCAATCAAATTCACCAGCTGAGTGAGCATGGTGGTCAATGACTTCCTGGGGAAGAGCTGACCACATTTTATTACTTTTGACTGCTGTTGTTGTTGAATTTATTTGTACTTCAGCAACACCCAAGCATCCCGATCAGAATCAAGATCCCGATGCGCTTGGCACAACACACGGCATCTCAGCAGCCCTGGGGTTTCCTATAGCAGCAAGTTAGCGACTGAAAATGCCAGTGGGTGTGTAGGCAAACACAGCAGTCTCCGTGCACTTTTCCAGGGAGTGCTGTGGGACTTGGATGGACAATCAGAAAGGGTATTGGAAGCTCAAAGATGAGAGGCTTGTGTTGAACTATTAACTAGTTTATTTGCAATGTTCTTTATGTTCCTTAGGGATCATAAGCTTGTAGCTAGAAACCCAGCAGAGGTCTAATGTCTGAGCCGAGCATCAAGAACAAACCCACCTCCCATTTCTTATTTTGGACTGGGGACCTTTTAGTCACCAAATGGGATGGTCAGGGTACTGGCCTGGGTCTTAGGAGACACAGGTTTAATTCCTCGCTTTGATACATATTTCCTGTATGACCTTTGGCAAGTCAATTAGCCTCTCCCTGGCTCAGTTTTCCTATCTATAAAATGGGGACCACAGCACTATTCTACTTCACAGGGCTGTGGGGAAGGCAAATACATGGAAGACAGAGGTGAAAGTGCTAGTGGCAGAACTGTACTGACCCATGCAAATGCTGAGTTTGCCAGTTCCATTCTAGTCTACCAGGGCTGTTAGAAATAACACCACTGCCCTGAGCTGTGCAGTCCCACCGACAATACTGGGACTGGGAGAAAGCGACTGAATTTTGTCATGTCTATGTCAAGTCTTGCTTTCTTTCCCAAAACTTTTTTTTTTCCTGTTTTTTGGCCAGCAAATTTTTTTTCACTGTCTAATGTCAGTAAAAAAAAATTCATGCAAAGCTCTGAGCATTTTTCACAAACACGTCTCTGGGTTTTTCACTCAGCTTCAGCGATTACAAATCCCCTTGACTTCTGAAGACTGCATGAGCCCGAGCTAACACGCCTGGGAGTCAGTGGGAAAGAGTCCAGTTGATTTCCATGGGCTTTGGCTCCGGCTTACTAAATTAAGCATTTCCTTGCTTCTGCTTTCAGAGCCACAATGAACATTGAAGTCCACAACGTCTCTGGCACACGTGCCACTGTCTCCTGGTCCGCAAACATCCCCTGCCCAGAGAACTATTACCACGTCCTGTACCGTCCCAACTGGAACAGCGTCTTTGCGGGATACTTCCGCCAGAACTTCCACCGCGAGGAGAGGGTTCCCCATTCCCTTAGCCACCTGGTCCTCCACAGACTCACGCCCTCCACTGTCTACATCCTGTGCATCGCCTGTAAAAACTCCTACCCCTCCAGCAACCACTGCACAACGTTCCACACTCTCGACCAGCACCTGCTGGCCTGGCGCGGCTTGAAGCAGGAATCGGCCACCTCCATGTGGATGGTGAACAGCCTACTGCTCCTCTGCTTTACGGCCTTCTTGGTCTTTGGCTGCCTGCAGTTTTGGTCCTCAAGGTGCCACAAAGGATCATGGCTGCAGCAGTACAGCGCCGACCCAGAGCGGGAAGCGGGAGAACAGACAAGCTCGCCTGAGGGGACCGGAATCAAGGAAGAGCTGTTGGAAGTCCCCATGACGTCTGTCCTAATGAGTTCTAATTTCACGACAGAGAGCCCACGCAGGTCCCCCCGGCGCTTCTTTCCACTCCGAAGCAGTGATGACAAAAGGGCCATTTTACCTCAGCACAGGCTCAGGTGAAATAAAAGGAGCCCCCAGCATGGGGGGACGCACGGCAATTTGTCTTTCATTTCAGCGGGGTGGCTCTCATGCCGCAAACGCTGACCCGACATGCATTGGCACTTTCACTACACTGCCCGGCATGGAAAATGGCAGCCCCGGGTGAAGGGTTTGCCAAATTTAGAAAAAAACAAAACAAATCGTTTTCCTTCTCTCCTGGTTTATTGAGAGTAAATTGAAGAAACCAGCAAAAAACCAAGCCCCCAAGAAATTAAGGCTCAATTCAACTCTCAATAAACTTCACTTCAGTGGAGTGACTCCAGCTTTGCACCAGCATAGCAGATATGACATTTATTTGGAGCAGCATCGAGTGGAATAAAGACAGTGGAGTTAATTTGTTTAGAAACAGCCCTTTTGGCCTAGTGGTGGAGCGTGGACATTTGAGCAGACTTGGCTGCACCACCGGAGAGAGTCAGTGATCTGCATGCTGAGATTCAGTCACACAACAGGGCTCTGTCACGTTGAAAACACACCGTTCCTGACACAGGCTCATAGTCCCCTTCCAGCGGGGCAGCTCTGCCTGTCCCCAAATCACCATGACAACGGCACCCCTCAATCACACAACAGGGCTCTGTCACGTTGAAAACACACCGTTCCTGACACAGGCTCATAGTCCCCTTCCAGCGGGGCAGCTCTGCCTGTCCCCAAATCACCATGACAACGGCACCCCTCAATAGCCTTGCTGCAGGCAAGGCCAGGATTCCATGGACTCAGAGTTGGACCTAAACTCTCGGCCTGACCCTGCTTCCTTGGAGCTCAAAGGCAAAACTTCCCTAGACGTTAGTGGGAGATAACACCAGTCCTGGGCCTGTGACAGTTACACCCTGCAGAGCAGCTGCCTGCACTGTGCTTAGTCACCGGAGACCAAATCCCAAGAGGTTCTTGGTACCTCATGGCCTACACCGGCTCTACATTCACCTCAGCGTGCTTGGCCCGGCGTGGTTCTTGGGGGGCACCTTTCACCAATGGAATCACCGAAGGGGAAAACCAATCAGCTATTTTGGGTGGGCTCGCGGGTGGCTCAGGACTCTAGGAAGGGCCTACTGAGTGGTCTAGTCTAGGTCAGCAGAGAATCCTACAGTGCCCCAGCATGCACGCAGTGTCTGTGTTGGGCAGTCATCTCACAGGGTCTTCTGACACCTTTCCCTGGTAATGAAATTCCCTCTTACACCCACATCCATTCCTCTCCAGGCTCCTTGGTAAACCAGGCTGCCATGTACATCTGACTGACAGATTGCCTGGCACTGAAGATAGGCAACATCTCCACACCCCATGGCTACGTCTAGACTACATCCCTTTTTCGTAAAAGGGATGTAAATTAGACGTATCGCAATTGCTAATGAAGTGGGGATTTAAATCTCCCCCGCTTCATTAGCATAAAAATGGCTGCCGAAATAAGGGATAAGGGATCTTTCGGCAAAGGCTTTATTTTCTGCAAGATCAGCGTCCAGACTGGCGCTTTTTTCCAGCAAAGCTCCGTGCGGGGAAAAAAAGCGGCAGCCATTTTTATGCTAATGAACGGGGGAGATTTAAATCCCCGCTTCATTAGCAATTGCGATACGTCTAATTTACATCCCTTTTACGAAAAAGGGATGTAGTCTAGACGTAGCCCATGAGTCCAATAATTCACCTTTCCAGTGACAGGAACCCTGATGTGGTATCGTATAATGGGGGGGGAGAGCCCTCTCACCAAGTCTTGCCACTCCATTCTAATTTCTGCATCACTAGACAGGAGCTGGTCAGTGGCTCTGACCCAGGGTGGGCCATCACCCCAGGGCTGTGGCTTGTGAGCTCACTCTGACACCGGTGCTTTAAGGAGGCACAAAGAATGAACCAAACAATGACACAGCGCAGCCACTCCCTCACCCAGCTCGTCAGTCTCAGGGAAGCCAAGCTGTCATGGGCATTTCTGTTGTTCTGCTCACAAACCTTTCCTGGCCTTTCCCTGCCTGTGAATGGTTTCGGTGTACAAGCTGCTTTCCCTCATTGGTCACCCTCTCCCTAAATAAAGTCCCTTGAACTGGCCAACGTGGCTCATTACTGACCTTTGAGCCGTAGAGGTAATAGGGCTGGACGTTGGCTGGCTTGTCTCTTTGTGGTTCCTGGGTGAAGGGTATAGCTGTCCGTACAAACCTGGGGAGTGCAAGGGGAAGGCAAGATGGTGTGTTTTAATTGCATTTCACTCCAGCCACACTGTGTGTTATGTCACATGCATTGCTCTTTCAAAGCTTAGGTCTTGCCTATGTAACCCCCTGCAGGTGGATTCAAACTTAGGCCCTATGGTGCTTAAGGTAGGAGCCTGTATAGCTTGAGCTATAAAGCCAGCTGGTGCTCAGCTGTGGCTATAGAGCTCACTCATTCTTATCTCTTGCTGTAAGTGGTCTAAGTGCCACTACATGGGACAGTGAACCACACCCTATAGGTGTGTGGGTTATAGCCTTGGTGTAGGTGTGTCTACACTCGCGGCTTCTTGCGCAAGTATGGCCATTCTTGCACAAGAACCCGCAGAGTGTCCACACTGCCCGCCCCGCTCTTGCACAAGGAAATTTACAGTATGGCGTGATAAGAGAGGGCTTCTTGCGCAAGAGCTACGCTCTTTTTTAACAGGTGTAAGCCCTCTTGTGCAGGAGCTCTTGCGCAAGAGGGCAGTGTGGCTGCTCAGCAGGGATTTCCTATGGCTAAAATGGCCATCGGAGCTTTCTTGTGCAAGAGAACGTCCACACTGCCATGGGCGCTCTTGCGCAAAAGCACAGCTCGCACATGGCAGTGTGGACGTTTTCTTGCACAAGACTTCTTGCACAAGAACTCTTGTGCAAGATGTTCTTGTGCAAGAAGACGCCAGTGTAGACATAGCCTAAGGGAAGATCACTGTTGCTGTGATCGATCTTCTGGAGTTTGATTTAGAGAGCCTAGTTAAGACTTGCTAAATCGAACTCAGAGGGTGCCCTCGCCAGCATCCGGTACTCCTGCTTTTGCAAAGAAACGCTCCTGTTGGCCTGCCGCTGTTGGGACGCTGCCAAGCTCAGCTTAAGGTAAGCCGACTCCAGCTACATACTCTACGTAGCTGAACTTGCATACTTTAAGCTGAGCTGCTGGGTCTGGCGTAGGCCCAGTCGGAGAGGTTCAAGTTTCACTCTAAAAGGCAATGGTGCATTATAAGGGAAAGGAAAACCCTCCTGCCTTGTTGCAGAGTGGAAATCTACTGCTGTCACCAAAGTCTTTCTGCATTGTGTGTGGTGGGTTTGGGGCCTGTGAGTTATGTCCGTATTTTGAAAGAGGGGTCTCCAGATACCCACTCTGGTTATTTTTTTCTTACCGGTTGGTGGAGCCATTGTAGCAGTAGTTGGGTAGAAAGTCAAAGTTCAACTCCCAGAAAACATGCAGGGTGATGCGTCCGTACGGCGCAGAGACGTTGTGATTGGCCTCTCGGAACATGGCATCAAAACTGTCCAAAGTCATGTGCTTACACAGCAGCCGGTGGGTCAGACGATTTATCTCCAAGAGCCACTCCAGCTCCTGTACCAGGCAAAGCAACAGCGGCAGATTGCAGATGTTACCAAGATCTTAACAGAAGTCTTATTCTCTGAGCAAAGAGAGAGTTCCTAATATTCCCACACATGCGCAAGGTCTTCCAAGTGAGGGTGTAACAAATATTAAAGACACTGCTTGAACTCAAAGGCTAAGGGCATTTGCACTTCCCTCCAGGGGCCCCATTCTACCAGTCCCCTTCCTACAGGAAGTGAAAAGTGTTTGTTCCCCATGGAGCACATGCTTGCTAGAATATCACCTTTCACATCGGAGTCCCTGACAGGTGGAAATGGAATTTTACACTTCTCAAGTCTGATGCCTTTGCAGTGCATCAGGGCTTTGAACTCTGTGCGCAATCAATTCAGAGTTTAGCCACATGGATGCAACAGGGGGAATTAAACTCAGGACTTTTTTCTCCCACTTCACACAGTGCCACTATCTGTGCTCTATGAAGATCCTCACTATGAAAATCCCAAATATAGTCCCTTTGTGGAAGATGGGAGCCCTAGAAAGACCTAAGGTTGGTCACAAAGAAGGACAGAGAATACATAGATGGGTGGATTTTAATGTATTCGTGGACAGTCGTGCATACACATACTCTGTCAGTGTATCATGCCTGCTGAGTCTACGGATTGAACCTCTCCAGTCCGGCACCCTGGGGACCTGACCGATGCCGAACCAGAGAATTTGCCAGCCCACAGGAGGTCAATATTGTCTAGCAGCATTACCAACACTTCCACTGCTTACTGGGCTCAGACACTGAGGGGTAAATCAGAGCTAAATAACAGCACAGAAGACGGAGAGCCAGGACTGGTGGCTGTAAACAAACTTTACGGGACCACAGGAAACTTGGCCACACCCATGATAAGCAGACATCCGGCTAACTCAAATCATGCCAGACCACGGATGTTGCCAGAGTAGAGAGGTTCAACCTGTACACCCTTTTGGACAACCACTGAGCTTACCACAATGGAGGTCAGGTCTTCACTTTCAAAGCGGCTAATGGCCTGGTCTAACGACTTGTACATTGCCGCGGAAATACGCTGAGTTATGAGCCTGTTCAGATCAATTGACCTACCCAGCAGCTGTGGAAAAGAGGAAAAGATACTGGTGGGAACAGGGAGAGATGGACCCCAATTAGTGCCCCAGAGGCAAACCTGCTGGACAGTGGAGAGAGTTTGGATCTAGTCCATATGTTGCTGATTGGGTCTGTGTCTATCTAAAAGGGGGTTTTGGGCCTGGAAGGTAAATAACCTATCTTTCCTTGACTGCACCTTGTCAATATTAGGACAAATGCTTTTGACTTGGTTTTTGGATTATGCCTTAAATATAAGAAATCTGTTGTCATTAATCTTGGCTATATCCAACAGTAGAACATGTCTTAGATCAGGGGTTGGCATCCTAGTCAAACCGAAGAGCCAACCTACATCAACATTCAGAACAAGTGGTCAATGAAGAGTGCCCCTTTTCAGGGCTGAGGTCTTGGCACAGGATCTGGGCATGAAGGGGTGGGTGGGGTATGAATTCACAACCCCAGGCTCTGGAGGCTGATGCATTATCCATTAGGCCACTGGGATCTACCCCACCTAGCTACCTTCAGCTTGTGCTTTATCCATGTATTGTGGGAATGACACGCGTCTGATATTTGGTTCTGTACTGAGCCATATTTGGCTCCAGAACCATAGGCTGCTGACCCCCCTCCTAGACAGTGACATTTTCATCTGACAGTAGGACCCGACTAAATTCCTGAGATTGGGACCTTGAGAGCCATCTCAGCCTCCTCCTCTGCTGTACCTGGACATGTCTCTGTTTGAGTAACGTCTCGTAGCGATTGGACGGTGGGTAAGGGATGATCACTCCATAATTCTTACATTCAGCCCGGAAACGCTTGTCCAGCAAGACACTGGAAAAGGAAAATATTATCAGTACATTCGCCCCATCATCCTTTCTCTTTCCTCTTAGTCTTTTCCATGAGGAAGCCCCCGTGAGTCATCCGCTTTATGAGCTGGGAGGGTTCCCCCGACCCATCCTCCCTCTCTCTAACCATAACTTTATAGCCTTATGTGACGGGGCGTATCATAGAATCATAGAACACTAGAACTGGAAGGGACCTCGAGAGGCCATTGAGTCCAGTCCCCTGCCCTCACAGCAGGACCAAGCACCATCTGATCATCCCTGACAAGCGTCTGTCTAACCTACTCTGAAATATCTCCAGTGATGGAGATTCCACAACCCCACTAGGCAATTTATTCCCGTGTTTAACCATCCTGACAGTTAGGAAGTTTTTCCTCATGTCCAACCTCAACCTCCCTTGCTTCAATTTAAGCCCATTGCTTCTTGTCCAAGGAAAACAATTCCCCCCCCTCCTCCCTGTGACACCCTTTTAGAATCCCACACTGGCACACAAATGGTTACCAGGTGGTGTGGAAGCAGTTGTTCCTAGAAGGCGAGGTCTTCATCAAAGAAGGCACTCGAGGCAGTGAGGACAGAGACCCAGGGAGAGGAGGCTCAGTAGACGGGGTCTAGAGTTCCCTCCCTCTGGGAAAGGCATCCGGACAGGGGCAGAGCTAGCTCTGTAGTGGGCCATACAACAGGAGCAAGACTCCTCCAGGGCAGCCCCGTGCTCCATCTTCCGCAAGAACAGGGAGATGGAGAGAACCCAAGGTTCGGCATTATGGCAGGACTTCCATCAGGGCTCCTCCGTGCCAGGTATGCCTTTCCACGGCTCAGAGGATCGTGGCTGACCAACACGCGAGCCTATGTCCCTGCCAAGGTCTGATGAAGGTACCAGCTTTGGGGCACTCCAGCCCAGTGTGTGATACACCAGGCCGAGGGCTCCCAAGTGGTGCATCCTTCCTGGTACTACAAAGCATGGCTGCTCCGCTACTGGGGAGGGAAGTGCCAGTCTGCTCCATTTCTTTCCTGATGGCCTCCACTCCAGCCCTGTCCATTGCAGCTATGGGGAGCTGCACCACGGGCTAGGCTGCAGTGTTAGCATTCACGGCAACGTGCTCAGACTGCCACTTACTATGCTAATTTTGTTTCCCTCTTCGCTTTGTTCCCCCCTCCCCAATTTGTTAGTTGGAGCCATCTCTTGTGGTCTGGTCACAGGGACCAACATTTTGGGGACAGGGCCCGTCACTTCTATTGTGTGCCTACAGCGCTTCGCACCACACCCCCTTGGCCCCTGCCTGGAGCACATACAGCAGAGCAAAGCGTAACAACAATAATCAGGGGACTCGCTTACCTGCCAGCCATCGCTTTGTAATAGGCAAAGACCTGATCTGCCAATTTGTACACAAACTGATCAAAACACAGGTTCACCTGACAGAGAAAGGAATATACATCACAAGGGTGTAAGCAATATCAACGAAATAGGGTCTTGGAACAAGTGAGTGTGCATTTGTGTGCGTGTGTGTATTTGTGTGCATGAGAGAGAAATGCTATTTGATAAAATACTATCAGTAGCAAAGCACTTTCCCCTGAATTTCCTGTCAGCTAGGAGAGAGGTTTCCACACTCTTATGCTAAAAGAATGCAGACTATTGAGCATTTACGTTCCTTGCCTTTTATGAATCCTACCATAAAGCCTTTCTCTCCCATCTCCTGTCCCCTTTGTCTTTCAGTTTGAGCAGAGTAGAGAATGATGCCGATTTGAACGGAAACAGAATTTTTTTTTTTTTCCCACACAGAAGTGAAACAAGCTTACTGGACCATTTTGAAAGGCATTTCAAACCAAAATGTCAATGCAAAATGAATTAGCAAAGGGCAATTTTTTTCAGAAAATAGTAAATGCATTTTTTGCAGCATCAAAACTATTCGCAAATTTAAATGTGAATCGTTTTCAGGGTGCTTCCTTCATAAAATGTCAAAAACTTTCTTTTCAACATTTTCAAAACAGGTTGCTCAGCTCTGCTCTCTGCGTCCTCTCTGGCTCTTTCCCTACTGATGTTTCATGACTCTTTGGCTATCAGTTACCCTTTACACATCCCAGCGGTGAATATTTTGCTTTCACTGGATCTACATGGAACTGACTGCCAGATGGACCCTTGGCAGCCTTTGGAAATTTGTGACCTTCTCTTGAATATTTCTCAATATTTTTCCTTTTTTTAGGGGATGCCTCTAATTAATTCACTGGAGAATTGGTCTGTTCCCTCAAACAGGACATGCCAGAAGACAGCTCTTCATTCATTGCCCAGTCAGACAAATACAGGAGAGCAGAACTTACTTCCGCTTCAATTTCATCGTATAGGAACTGCTTTTTAAACTTGGTCAGGGCATAATATGCGCTGTCATTGTACAGGTCCAAGGGATACAGCACATACCTGAGAGGAAGAGCACAGATCATGTTAGTCACAGACCCATGAAGTTCACGGCCAGAAGGGAACACCCGCTCATCCAGTGTGACTGCCCACAGGGCACTACCCCCGCCCAGCGCTCAGCAGCCGCAGTAAGACCAAAGAAGAGTGGCCACAGGAGACTAGACTATGATATGCCGCAGGCAGACAACAAGGGGAAGGATGAAGTGAGGCAAACCCAGATAATCCTGGCAAGTGACTCACTGATCACAGAGGAAAGCAAAAAACCCCCAAAGTCATTACAAATCAGATCTTGGGCAAAATTCCTGCCTGCCCCCCACATACGGTGATGACTGGGACACGCCTGAACAGCGCACCAGAACAAGGAATGTGTCCCATTTGCAGCCAATGTTCCTCTATTTTTTTCCATCCATGTGCAGAATATTTTTTGTTGTGTGCACTGAAGCATGTGCAGATGTGCACCACCCAGAGAAACACAGGCTGCCGGCTGTGAGCATTGTACTAATCAGCTGGGTGGTATTTGACTCTCCCCCCGTTGGCTGCGCAAGCACTAGGCTTGCAGGGAACACTGGTTTGCAACCACTCCAGCCCAGCAATGGTTGTTGGAATGGAGAATTCTCCAACCTCAGGTGTTTCAGCTTCACTTATTCCAGCTCCTGAAACTACCCCCCCACAGCCCCTAGGTCACAGCTGCTGGAACTTGCTAGAGAAGAGCCAGTTTGCTGCTCGCTGAGGGTCCCCCGCACCCCCATCCATGCCAGGCAATTCCGTGTCTGCCCTTTAAGAAACTTCTGTGCTTCTCTAGCTTTGCAAGGGACCGTGGTGTCTGCAGCACCCGCCCCTCACATGGAAAACAACTTCCTTCTAAGAACACAGTTACAACACACAGCGCATGGCATGAGCATCGCTATTGCTTATTGCTGGTTCTACCGCAGTGCCTGGGAACTCCCGTGCTGGGCACTGCACAAACAGAACCAAAGGACACAGCTGTACCACAAAGTCCCAGAGACGCTCCAGCACTTACTATGATCCTCTTATAAAACTTCCGCCCCCGGGATAGGGCCCCGAGGACCTGCAAATGAACCCGCTCACAGCCCCCCCTCGGCTCTTACTCCATCATGGAGGGCTCCTTAGTTTCCAGGATGTGGTCCGTGAGAATCCAGGGCATGGACATCTCGATGGGGAATTGGATGCGACGGCCCATGGTCAGCTCCAGAAAGAATTCCCGGAACCAGAGCTGGGACAAGTCGCAGCACTGCTGCAGGGCTTCTGGAACGACACAGGGTGTTCCCCCGCACCGGGAGGGCACCGAATTTACTGTCTGCGAGAGAGCCAGGAGAATCTTACAGCAAGGGGCAGGCCCTGTCGCCTTTACTTTAAATGCGGTTTAGCTATTCTAGTCCATCACAGTTCTCAAACCATGGTACCTGGGCATCTTAGGGGAGGGAGAAAGGATTCTTAGCCTCACTTTCTATCTGGGGCATCAAGGCTCAAGGAGATCAAGTAACCTGACCAAGGTCACACAAGGAGTGTGTGTCAGAGCCATGAAAAGAGGCCAGAGCCTTCCCCACAAGACCACCCCTCGTTTGCTAGTGCTCTAGCTCTCATCATCTCTGAAGAGATGCCAGGGTCTGGTAACATGCCTGAAATCAGGCCCAAGGGCCAACCCTTGAATCCAAGGGTTAGGCCGCTTTCGAGCCAGACGGCCCCACACGCCAGACGGCATGGGCAGGGCGCAAGTCCGTCTGTGTCAGAACCTCACCGCTGATGTTGAGGAGGTGAGTGAAGAAGAAGGACTGCTTGTGGAACTCCTCGATGGCCAGGACTATCGGCCCGTCCAAGCTGCTCCTCAGGGTCTTCTTCGAGCCGCTCTTGTCTGCGATGAGCGACTCCAGCATGGTCCGCACCATGTAAAGCTTTAAAAAAACCACATCAGCATCTTGACGGATGCAGCAGCACCTGGGTCTTCTACAGGGAACTGCTCCACTCCCATCCTGAGGAGTTCCCACCCAGTGGCTGGATCCTGTAGGTTGCTTCCATTTTTAATGAGAGGCCCACAAAGGAGATGGCTCTAGCATGTTCTGCAGGACAAGCGATGCACCACCGGCGACAATGGGAGCCTTCTGCATGCAAGGACTTTGGAAAAGAGAAGACTCCAGGGACCAACAGCTAATCCCCAGAGTGGGATGACTTCCTGGCCCCGGGACTTCCTGGAGCAGCGGAGAGGGTTTACGTACCTGCGTGCTCGACGGCCCCACTGCACGTCGAGGGACTTTAATATCGAATCCGCCTTTGGGGTCCTTCTCGCCTCTCAGGCAGGGGTCGTTCGGGGGCTCCCGACCTCCCTCCCAGTCACAGATCGTCTTCCGGATTGCCTGAAGGACACTGGGGCGGTGAAAGCAAAGCGTTCGCGCTGGCCCGTAACGGAAGGAGAAAAGACCTAAGGCCGTGCTCCCGGGAGGTGGGAAAACACATGGTGCATGGACACGCGGTGGGATGGCTGCTCGCCCCGGCTCGTCTGGGGAGGGCTGCTCCCCAGGGGTTACAGGCCGCAAGAAGATGAGCAGCTCACCCTGGTTAGCTACGGGTGTGTGGGTCACAAAGGGTGGGCAAGACGTGCAGGTCGGCTCTGGCTGTGGCTACGGGAGGGCCGCTCACACCGAGGGTCACCCATGGGGGCCGGGCTGCCGACAGGAACACACTACATAGGGACACACCCTAAGTTGGGTTTTGGGCCCCACCTGATCAGGACGTTCTTCTTCTTCCTGACGGCTTGTCTCAGTGGCTCCCGGAGGGTCACCTGGGCAAAGTCCTGCAGGGCTGCATAGATAGTGTTCCTGATGGCCTGGTTAAAGACACTCTCCATCCGGCCCATCAGCACTTGCAGACCCTTGATCATGGCAATTACCTGGGTAAAAGGGACAAAGCTGGATACGTTCCCTTGGGTTCAGAGAGATAACACCAGTGACCGAGGAAGGAGTATTCTCTCCGTTTTACAGCAGGCCCTGGGAAGGGAGTTAGCTGCCCAACTCCTGTTGAAAGTTAGCACGTGGCTGGGTGTCTTATTCCCCTAGACTGCTCTGAAACCCCCAGGGTAAGTGATTTGCCCAAGGTCACACAGGGAGTGTACAGCAGAGTAGGGAACAACCCAGAAATCCAGCCCACTGCCTTTGCCACGAGACCACTCTTCCGTCCGACGGCTGCCCATCCCTTTGGGCAAAATGAGCCACTCTTCACACCTACCTCCACAAAGGCAAACTTCTCCTCACTGGTGTAGTTGTACCGGGTGGCTCTCTCGTACTCCTCAGCGGTGCCCGGGCAATCTTTGTTACAGAACTTATCGGTGGGGTGTACCAGCTTCCAGGAATACTGGAAGGAGAAAACAAAACCAGTGAACTCATAAGGAGCCCAGCGGAGCAGGTGGAAACGTGCATGGTCTGAGGAGGGCTTTCCATCCGCTTAGAAAAACGCTCCCTCGCCTCCTCTGCCGTTGTTTATAAACAAACTTCCTTTGGGAAGCTTGAAAACCAGCTGTTTCTAGATCTTATTCCACGGCGCTGTGCGAGCACTTTGCTTTGTTTATTGTAGGGTTGCAAGTGAGTTCTGGGCCACTGGCATTCAGCTCTTGTACTTTTCTAACATCAAGCTGACCCTTAATACTTATTCCTGGACTTCTCAGCACAGCAACGGCCAGCATCTCCCCTCCCTGCTCTCCGTTCAATAAGCCATGGGAAAAAAAAGTCAAATTTCAAAATGTCAATGAAATTTCAGTACAAATTCTTTCAATAAAAGTTGGCTGAATGTTTACATTTCTCATTGATCGTGGAGAGTCCCAGCAAGCATGTGGGAGGGGGGTGGGATGTTACCTACTCACCACTTCCATGACATGGGCGCTCCACTTGGAAAGCAGCTGCAGCCCCCGTAAAGCCAAGTCAAAGAGCTCCCTGTATTCCTCATCTGACTTCTGGCTGTCCAGCCCCGAGCCAGTGACCACCTGTTGATTCCCACACAGGGGCACAGTTAAAGTCATAAACCCAACGCCAGGCTCTTCTGCCAACCTGGAACGAGATCTCTAGCACCCGACTGCCGGCTGAAATGCATTTCATGGGGTTTTAGAAGCTGAGCCAAAAATGCAGCAGGCAACGTATCCCCGGCTCCGTGAAAAGCAAACTCTTGGTATAATCCTAGCTTGACAGGACTCTGAGCACGCCCACAAGCAGCGTATTTCCTGCAGGCCTGAATCTCAGTGGTGTCTCTCTGACAGCATAAGAAAAAATACAACTCCTCTCTCATCATCCCAGTGCCTGAGATGTTCCTGAGATGCCCTCCTGATAAGCCAGCTCTTTGTGACCCCCTTTATTTTGATTTAATTGACGACAGGAAAACACCCACACCCAAAGGTCTAGGCACCCTACCCACTAGATAACCACCCATGCTGACCCTGCAGCCAAAAATAGTCACAGGCAGAGATGAACAGACTCATTCAGCCAAAACAGCACGACAGGCCCTTTAGTCCCTCCCAGAAATCTTCCGCCAAAGCCCCGGCAGATATTTTATTTGTTTCAGCTTAAACAAATCTGGCCCATGAAGCCTTTGGATCCGGCCCAAGGCTCGCCCTGCTGGGACCCTCAAGCAAGCTCCCTGCCTGCCGCAGCCTCAGGCCACTCAAAGCAGCTTGCTGCTCCCTGTGCCTCTTTGCATTGCGTGCCCGGGAGGGGAGGGGAGGGGGAGACTTTGTGTGCTGCCCCCACCCCCAACACAATCATTGCAGCTCCCACTGGCTGCACCCCATATCCCCTCCCGGACCTTGAACCCCCAATCCCCTGCCCCCTGTCACAATCCCCTTCTTCACCCAACATCCATCCCAGACCCCACACCCCCTCCTGCACCCCAACCCTGTCTGAGCTCCCTTCCACACCCAGCCTCCATCCCAGACCCCACACCCCCTCCTGCACCCCAACCCTGTCTGAGCTCCCTTCCGCACCCAGCCTCCATCCCAGACCCCCTCCTGCACCCCAACCCTTTCTGAGCTCCCTTCCACACCCAGCCTCCATCCCAGACCCCACACCCCCTCCTGCACCCCAACCCTGTCTGAGCTGCCTTCCGCACTCAGCCTCCATCCCAGACCCCGCACTCCTGCCGTAGAAACATGCGGCCCTTGGCCACTTCCCAAAATCTTGGGAGTCCCCCCCACCATCAAAAATTATTGCCTCCTGCTGCTTTAGGTGCTCTGACATATGAAATTACACACATTTTGTTGCAATCTTATTCATCTGGACTCCATTGCCACCGAGGGAAGTGGCTTTTGCAGCATGCCTAGAAGCGCATCCGGTTCAGGATATTTGGGACCAGGTGGGGGTTTGCACTACTAGCATCTACTCATGTCTCTCAACGGCACACGGAGGGGACATGCTGCAGCACTCGCCGGACTCCTTCCCTCCAGGGTGCCGCCTGCCATCTTGCCTGGGACAGCTGCCGCCCCCACGTACCTCGCTGTTGCTGTAGCGCGCGAGCTCCGAGATGAAGCGGATGTGGTCGTCGCGGATCTGGACCATCTGCTCACAGATGTTGTACTGGGGGCTGATGCTGCTCTGAGTGCACGTCCACCTGGGCGGAAAAGCAGCCTCTGTGAGTGAACGGACCCCTGGCCCTAGCTGCCTCAGCGCTCGGAGGGCCTGCCGCCTTCGGGGCCCCAGAGCCGGACGCACCAGTCCTCTCCCTCGCCCCGAGACATGGGACAGAGCGGGTGCGCGCTGCGTGGTCTTTCTCCGCCCAGCGGCCAGGCCACACGGTGCTCCTCAGGGCTCCGACCTACCTCTTCTGCCCTCCTTCAATTCCACCCTTCGCCCTTGCTGTGCAACTGAGCCGTACTCACCTTCCGGCGGTGGAGAGAAGAGGACAGGCAGCCACCTCTAGGCTGCGGCCCATGCTGCCGTGTGGGGACTCCTCAGGGAACGAGTAAGCCACGCAGGCTGTGCATAGCCATATGCCTACCTCCCATACCGAGAACCACCTCTGGAGAATATCGGCCCTTTAGAGGCCAGCCTTGAAGGGGAAGTAGGGGAAGTACCTTGGCAGCAGGTAACAAGACAAGGTGCTTCCCACCTGCTCTTCTTTCACTCCTGGTGTCTATTCCCGCCCCACCAAACGTGTATACAGTTTAACATGCACTGGACTGGCCTGGATTCGCATTCGCAGGGAGGCAGCATTAAAGGGGCCTTAAAGTGAGGGCCATGAAGATATGAAAGAACATAAGAACGGCCGTACTGGGTCAGACCAAAGGTCCATCTAGCCCAGTGTCCAACAGTGGCCAAGGCCAGAGGGAGGGAACAGAACCGGGAATCATCCAGCGATCCCTCCCCTGTCGCCCGTTCCCAGCCTCTGAGAGAGGCTAGGGACACCATCCCTGCCACGGCTCCTTTACATGGCCTGATTAAACAAGTATCTGTGCAAATAAGAACTAGGTCCAGTCAGTGAACTTAGCCCCTTGGTTCCTGATCATGAACTCGCCAGGCCTGGAGCTTGGCCTGACCGCACCAATGGGTTGGGCAAACAAAGGTGAGCCCGTGGGCTTCTCATGAACATATCCCCATGGCAACGGCGTGGCGTATTCGGAATTGGCTCTGCACGCCACGTGACGAGCCACGGTGAGACACTCGGCGTTTGCGCACCGTGGCTCAAGGCTGCCTGAACTTTGTACACAGGAGAGGGACAGGAATAAATTGCGTGTGGTGCGCACGTTCCCACGTGCCTAGATCTGCACGAGTGCCTGGCACAGGCACTCGTGAAGACTGGAGTGCTGTGAAGTGTTGGATGCTGCTCTGTCAGAATCCCATTGCCCGGCTCTTACCCACTTCAGTGCCCTCTGCTTCCCTCAAGAGAAACGCAGGTTAAAGGCCAGTGCTGCACCAGCCCAGCCTGCCACGCAGAATGCCGCCCATTGTGAAGAAATACAGTGCCGTGCAAGAACACAAAATAATTAATTCCATTTGGAAGGGGGGACAGAAAGGTGGAAAATGATGAAAATGCAAGGAAGTGCAAGGAATAAATGACCCCACACACGCCTGGAGCAATTTCATAGCCAATGTCCCATGCAATTTCAGTTGGGAAGCGTGTGAGAAAGGAGCCTTTAACTAGTAAGCAAGAGCAAGGAGAGATCGTGGGGCCAGACAACACACTAGCAATGCAATTAGATAGACAAATGGCCAGCTAATTAAACTCTAGGGGTATGTCTACACTGCACCATAACTCAAAATAAGATATGCAGTTTGAGCTACGCAAATTGCATATCTTATTTCGATGCTATTTCAAAATAGCTTATTTCACCATTTGGCGCTGGCTACAGAGTACCAAATTTTGAAATAAAGCGCTATTCCGAAACGTCCCTTACTCCTCGTGGAATGAGGTTTACAGGGATGTCGGAATAGCGAGCCCAAAATAACGGGCTTGCTACGAAGACACGGGATAGCTATTTCGGGGTACTCTGGTATCCCGAAATAGCATTGCAGTATAGATGTACCCGAGGATGGCAAAATGAGAAAAGCGGGTAGAAAATTTTCATTGAACCTTTTTTAAAAAAACAAATGGCTTTTTGACCAAAACAAACATTTTCATTGTGGTCACATTTTTCCACTGTATTACTGATAAATTGCATTAACAAAATCTGAATTTTGATTTTGGGAAACTGAAAAACCAGCCAACCAAAAAGTGAAAACTTGTATTGGCCAACCAGAATGTGAAAACTTGTACCGACCAACCAAATAGTGTTCCCCCCAAAATTTTCAAAACCCACATCTTTGCAAAAAAAAAAAAAAAGTTATGGTGGGAATTTTTGAAACCTTACCCACCAAGTTTCAAAATTCCTTGCAAAAACAATGAATATTGTACAGACAGTTTGAAGAATGATGGATGTAGAGACACTTCCTTCACTGGGAAGGTGCATGAGGACACATCCAGCCAGCCACCCCTGCAGGAGGAGTGGAAGCCCAGGCAATGTGGTGCTGGCCTCTTTTGTGTAATTGGAATCTAAAACAAAAGCTTGGTGAGGACACACCGTGTGTCATTTCCTGGTCCAATGAAAAGAGAGGGCTCTCTTTATGAGACCCTTGAAGAAGGGCCCTGGCTAGCTACAGTGGAGGGAGCAGGGAACAAATGGCTTTTGGCTTCTGAAGCCCCACTTGAAGCTACCCTGGAGGAGAGAAGTAAACTGAGTTTGAAGCACCGAGCTCACTTTATGCCGACTTGATTGCACGTCACAAAACCCAGGAGTGGCCGCCGAACACAGCGGACAGGGCTGGTTTAGGACTGATCAAGGACTAAGCGGAGACACGTCTTTTATTGCTTCTCTATGATTTGGTCCCACAGATGAATCCCTATAGCTGGTGGGAAGCCAGAAGGCTATCGGAACTCGGGCCACCCATGCCTTAGCCAGGCACTGCTTCCATGCCTCTTAATCCGGACCTGAAACAGGGATCCCCACAGCCATCTCTGGCTTTCTCTGGAGCAATGCCTGGCCACACCGCAGACCGGTGTGACTTCATGGGCGTGATCTACATTGACGCCTTCGCACTCATTTCATGGGAGAGCAAAATGGGAATTGAATCCAGACCCGAGACTATTTCACAAACCCACAGCGCCGGGGAAAATGGAATCACCCCATTAGGAAATTCTTGTCAAATGGAATTGAGTGGTAGCTGCAGCTTTCATCCTCCGGGTCCCGCCTGAAAACCGCCGGCCTGGGAAGGGCTGTGGGGTGCCCTTACGGTACTGGAAAAGCAGCCCTGCTTACTGCACGGATAGAATGCAGTGCTGCGTCCATGCTCTGGGGGATTTTGTACCCGGATCAAAAGTGTGGATTAAAATCTGCCCAGAGCAGGCACACACCACTCACATTCACACACCTGCCGGTGCACCAGCGTGCCCCACCCCCATCCCGTAAACATTCAGACCTGCATTCGCTGCTGCCCACCCATGCAAGTCCACAAGCGGAGGCACAGAGCCACACGACACCCCTGCGTGCCTCCACACTAGTGTGCCTAAACTCCACACTTACGCAGACGCACACTCACAATCACCAGTGACTGCAAGCAACACCCAGGCGCACACACACACGCACTACCTGTCTCACACTCGCACAGACACCTGACCTCACAGACACACTTGTGTCCATGTACTCACTTTCCTACACACACACACGCACGCACTACCTGTCTCACACCCGCACAGACACCTGACCTCACAGACACACTTGTGTCCATGTACTCACTTTCCTACACACACACACGCACACACTACCTGTCTCACACCCACACAGACACCTGACCTCCCATTCTGGCATGCTCGCTCCTGTGCATTCCAGCCACCCAGCTCCCTGGGCACACGGAGCCAGCCATGCCTGGCAGCTCCCTCCCCTTTCCGGACACGTGGAAGCCAAGAGACATTACGGCAGGCACTCACTTGGATTTGTTCTCCTCATAGTGAGCACTGGTCTTAATGTATCTGGCCAGTTCTATCTGCATATCGCCGAATAAAGGAACCACCTGCAGCTGCTGGAAAAGAAAACACAAGACGGTTGAGATATGGCAGAGGCTTTCCTTTGGCTGGAGAGCTACAGAAAAGACCCCAAGAAGGCGTTCTATTCCTGGGAGGTGCTGGGTTGGGCCTCCCGGTCAAGGGGAAGGTGCACGCTGGACGGCCAATCATCCTGGAAGTTGAAAACGACTGAAAACTAATGCCAGGCTCTTTCCATAGGGAACTCTCTGCCCTCTTGGTTTTGGGGCTACCCTGTTTATTGCTCAGTCACGTACAAGCCCACGTCTCCAGCCCCCGGGGGGTCCCTAGACAATGGGCCATGCAGAAGCACCAGCAGCTGTGGGAGAGAGAAGAGTGGATTTATGGAAAAGATAAACACATAACCCTGAAGAACTCACCCTGTCCCAACCCTGGGCCCCTAAAGAGAAATAAAGAAGGAAGCTGGCATTTGGGGTTCCCGCTGCTTTGAATCTCGGCAGGGATCCAAGGTCCCTGTCAATCCCTCGCCTTGGGCATTGGTGGCCCCTCAGCCTCTCCTCTCACAACAGTTTAGTCTCCTGAGGACCAAAATGCTTTAGACTAACATGGGTTCAATACAGGGGTCACTGGGGGAAGGTTAAAGGCCTGTGATATAGAGTAGGACAGATTAGATGGTCTTCTCTGGCTTCAACATCTATGAAACTCATAGCAAGAGACTGACGCCAAGTCTACACTACAAGGGAAGGTCAACTTAAGATATGCAACTCCAGCTACATTAATTACGTAGGTGGGGGTCGAAGTACCTTAATTCAAATTTCTGTGCGGTCTTCACAGTGGGAGGTTGACGGGAGCAAACACTCCCATTGACTTCCCTTACTCCTTGCAAGGAACCAGCCACCAATGGGGGAGGCACCTTCTGAGTTCGATTTAGCGGGCCTTTACTAGATCCGCTAAATCAAACTCTGGAAGATGGATCACGGCAGCGTCATGAAGACATGGCCTTAGGTAGAACAGTGTGGGATGACTTCCTGATGCATCTCATATGGGAAACAGACCCTTACAGTGATCTCTGAAGTTCAGTGGCCAAACAGTTGAACAAGCGAAACCCCTCCCCTGCCCCTGACTGAAAATCAGAATTTTCTCCCCATCAGAAAGCCATCTGTTGAGGCACTGTCGGGTCCAAAGCATTATACTGTTTCTGGCATGGGCAATTCAGGTATCCTGCTGCCTGGGAAAATGACAGCAATGCCCCTCCCCCCCACAGGGTTGACCTCCCTATCTTGGATGTGAGGCTGGCTGTAGGGTTGCTGAGGAGGTGGCCTAAAACAGACCAATGAAGCTTCAGAACACAGGCAGTAACGGGTTGCCAGATAATGTCTATTTTAACAGGGGCTCTAAGAGAAAATATATTTTCATTGGCTGCCAAGAGAACAGCCATAAGCCTGAAGTTGCTGGAGGACTGCAGCTGGGACAGTTTTCATCTAAGGTGGAAAAGCAACCCCAGATAACAGGGGTAGTGAGTTCCCAAGGCAGGGCTATCATTGCCTGTGGGGTTTCTCTCAGATTAGCTCTGAGTGCTGGGTTTGCAAAGTGGTCGTTAGTGATCCCCAGTGGAACGTCCAGGGGCAGTTTCAATGACAAAATCATTTCCTTCAGCACTCACGATCCTGGCCCAGTCACTGGAGCTGTCGTTGGAAAGACAGAAGCTGTTGCCGACAGCAGTCGGCTGCATCTCCATGCAGGAGAGGAATGAGGCTGGGATGACCATAACTCTTCAGTGCAAAGAACAAAGTTTTACTTTGACTGGGAGGGAGTGATCTAAAAGTCAGTTGTTCTCTGTCCCTTGTACAAACAGCTTCACAATCATTAAACTGGCTTCAAATGCACCAAAAAGTCCCAGCTCTGCAGAGAACGGTGAAGACTTGATTTAAACTGAGCCAAAGAACCAAGCCAAAAACATGAGAGGGAAAATGTCCAGATGACTTTAATACATTTCTTTTGCAAAGGCAATGAACTGTGTAATGAAGCTCCTGGTGATTCAAGGTTAGCTGAACATCTCCTTCCACGGGTTCAACAGATTAGCCAGACAAAAGAACATAAGAACGGCCACACTGGGTCAGACCAAAGGTCCATCCAGCCCCAGTGTCCTGTCTGCCGACAGTGGCCAATGCCAGGTGCCCCAGAGGGAGTGAATTGAACAGGTAATGATCAAGTGATCTCCACCCTCTGACAAACAGAGGCTAGGGACACCATCCCTTACCCAGCCTGGCTAATAGCCATTGATGGACTTAATCTCCATGAATTTATCTAGTTCTCTTTTAAACCCTGTTATAGTCCTAGCCGTCACAGCCTCCTCAGGCAAGGAGTTCCACAGATTGACTATATGCTGTGTGAAGAAGAACTTCCTTTTATTTGTTTTAAACCTGCTGCCCATCAATTTCATTTGGTGGCTCCTAGTTCTTATATTATGGGAACAAGTAAATAACTTTTCCTTATTCACTTTCTCCACATCACTCATGATTTTATAGACCTCTATCATATCCCCCCTTAGTGTCCCCTTTTCCAAGCTGAAAAGTCAAATGAAAATCAAGGAAAGCAGCTCCCACCCTGACATCACCATGGGTTCACAGGAGGCATCGATAGTGATGAGGTAGCAAATCGCAGCCCTATATAAGGGGGTAAAATCCCTTTGTGGTTTAGGAATATTCGTCTGTTAAGCACAAGCCAAGTTTTCATTTTCACTCGGATGGAGCAAAAGCTGTTAATGGTACAGGAATTTCCACCCCATCCTTCATTTTAGGAGGGAAATCACATCAGCAGAACTTGATGGAAGGAAAGTTCTTGGCAAAGATAGCTCTGGGCAGCAGAACTTGATGGAAAGTTGGATACAACATATTTCATGAGGAAAATGTCCTTGAGTCTCCTGTTCGTGGCAGCAGCTACAACAATTCGGTACCAGATCTTACCATGTCTGCTCATGCCGATGTGACCGAAATCAGAAGGGCCAAGTTATGGCTGGCTCTATGCAATGGAGGGGGGGGGGGAAGATGTTCCCCTTTCTAGGGAACAGCTGCAGTCCGAGACAGGCTAGGTACTCGATTACCCAAAAAGGAAAGGCTAAGGACAGAGATTTGGCCCCTCACTCTTTCTGAGAGAGCTAGTGGAGCTGCGCTGACACAGGTGGTCACCCTAACATACACGGACACCCCCAGAAGGAAATTGGGTGGAATCAGGCAGAGTTTGTCCAGTTTTCCCGTCCCTGCACAGACCCTTGGCAACCTCCTGTGCACAGCACAGCACGGAGAGACTGACTGAAGTGAAATAATTCCTGCAAAGCTTAGCAATTTCTGTGTACGGGACCGCTTGAGCACTTTGAGGTGCAAGTCCAAGCCAGCCCAAGCTTCCGATGCCCATGTTCATCCTGCCGGGGCTCTGATTCAGAGATGGAACGAGCCTGCCCACAGCAAGGCAATGGGTTATTTGGCTCCTTGCGTTCAGGGTCAAAAGAAAAGAAACGGCAATCATTCACTTCGGAGACCACCACAAATTGGTCTAGAATTTCAAAAGGGCTGGGAAACCTGGTAGTTCACCATCCCGTGTCCACACACCTCCAGCATGAGGTGCACTGTCCTATCTACTGGTACCAAGACCACATACAGAGAGAACGAGTCTGCTCTACAGGCTTAGCCTACGTCTACACTACCAGCCTCTTCTGCAAGAGGGAATGCAAATGGAGTGCTCATTTGCATATGTCACGCTCTCATTTGCATTTCCTCCTCGGATCCCTTTTGCACAAGAGGTTTTTGCGCAAAAAAGCGCTGTGTAGACGGCTCTTTTTTGTGCAAAAACCTCCTTTTGCGCAAGAGCCGTTCTTTCTCACAAAATGAGGAAGAACGGCTCTTGCACAAAAGGGATCCGAGGAGGAAATGCAAATGAGAGCGCGACATATGCAAATGAGCACTCCATTTACATTTCCTCTTGTGGAAGAGGCTCGGAGTGTAGATGAAGCCTCTGTTACTAGCAAGCTGCCTTTTTGCTCACGCAGTGGAGGCTCCTGCACTAAGCTCCAGAGGCCATCGATGTGATTCCACCTGTTGGCACTACACTAGTACAAATGACTCTCAGAAATACGCCACCCACTCACCCAGATTCATGGCACTCCAACTGTCTCCGCGGTTCCAGAAGGTCTGGATTCTTTCTCCATTTTCTGACCTTTCAGGGTATTTGCCCTTTGCTTTCAAAATCACACCCAAGCATTATGGGTCATTCATTTACAGCACATCTCAAACCTGCCCAGGCCACTGACCTTGAAGAACTTGTCTATTTTGCTAAGATTGATTCTCTTCTTGGTGTCCAGTTTGTAAATGTTGCTGACGTTCCCGTCCATCAGATACAGACCAAAGCCCATCACCTGGAAGGACACGGGGACAGCAGGAGAGGCTAGAGTCACTGTCATGAAACGGTAAACAGACAACAGAGGTCGGGAGGGAATTCCTTTGTTTGGGATGACCAGAGCTCTTCAGTGCAAAGAACGACATTTTACTTTGACTGTTGTTCAAAAAACCACCCTCATTCCCTTCCAGCCCCAGGGTCTGGGTGAAGCAATAGCAATAGGAGAAAGAACTAATGGAAAGAAATGAATATAGTAAATTTAACTGTGCCCTTCAAGGTCAATGTATGAAAAGCAGATATTTTCTTGGATGCTCGTGGTCTGTTCTGTAAGACCCAGTGGGTCCCCAAACCACTCCTGTAGCATTGCTAAGTAGTGAACCCCTCCACAGGGCCAAGCAGCAGCAATGGCAGCCTCTTTCCACTCCCTTACCCACAACCCTCTGCTGGCACAGACCACAGGAAGTCCCGCCTCAAGACTAGCAAAGACAGCCACCTGATTGGCTCCCCTCCCTATATAAATCCAAGGGGTGGATCAGGAAGTGCCCAGTAGTGACTCACTAGCTGGTTGCCCTGACCACCCTGCATCCTCTGTTCATGAACTCCCACTACTGATTTCAGCTCTGACGAGGCGCATGCCTCCTGCTCGAACCCCAGAACGTGGACCCCGACTCTCAGGCCTGATCCCAATCTGTCTGTGGCTTGACTAGTGACGCTGAGTCCTGACGGTTGTTCCTGCCTGCCACTCATCCACCTACCTCCACCCCGGTTCCTGACCCATTCGCTCTGTGGCCCCCAGTCCCATCCCTGCCGGCAAGAGGCCTGAGCAGCATCATTCAGGGCTGCACATTTTGGGGGGGACTGAGGATTTGGTTTGCTGCATGATGCCGATTTGGGCCCATGCCAGCAAAGCGCAGCGCCTAAACTCTTGTGCGTGACAGGCAGCAACACCCCTTCTCGGCTGTGCACAGAGCTTCCCCCGTTCGTCAGCAAGAGGCCCCGCCGGCTGGCTGAACACACCATTCAGCCGTTCAGAACCCTCCAGGCAGGATGGGTTGTGCTGCAGAGCTTGATGCAGGAGAAAGCCGGTGGCAAGGGGAGATAGGGAGCAGAGGGAAGAGAGAAGGAAGGAGGGGAAGAAAAGAGTCTGTGGCAAGCAAGCAGACAGGCCGGGGAGAATAAAGAGGAGAAAAGACTGAGCAAAGCCAGCCCCGCGCCACACAGGGATGTCAAGGGAGGAAAGGGAAGCAGAGGGAACAGTGGAGATTATGGATTCCCAGGCAAAAGAGTAAGGGAGAGAGGCAGGCGCGTGGGTGGTGGGTATCAGAGGCAGGGGAAGGCATTGCCTTCTGAAACTGCCGGGCCTGGCCCTACCCGCACGCCGCCCCCTGCTTCAGCATGGCTCCCAGGCTGCCCCCAGGCTTCAGCTGCGCTCTGGCTGGGACTGTGCCCTGCCCACCCTCTGCGTGGTCCAGGGATGAGAAGGCTCATGCAGACCCGCTACTGCAGGGGGAGGTGGAGAGTTGGAAGCCTGCCAATGCAGTGGGAGGGGCTTGATTCCTGCAGGAGGCGGGGCCTCAGGTGGAAGAGGCGGGGCTCGGGGGGGGGTTGCCTTCCCCAACCCTAGGCTCCCCACCACCTATGGGAAGGAGAGTGGGCTGGAGAGGGAAGCTGGTTTTGTGTGGAGACACCCCACGCGCATCCGACCCCACGAGCGAGGAAGGGAAGGGAGAGAAAACCAGATGTGGGGACAAGGAGCAGCAGTCAAAGAATGCGGGAGCAAGCGCAGGAGGGGTTTACCTTCAGGAGCATGTGCTTCTCGCTGGGGGTCAGGTACATCTTGTTTTCGTAGTAATCCACGCAGATGTTGACGATATCCGCCAGCAGCTCCTCGTAGCCAGGGATCACTTCCAGCTGCTGATGTAGACACTGAAACACCAACAGCCCCTCATTAACCACTCAGTGGAAGGGCCAGTCAGAGGAAGGGGGAGGAAATGTTTCGTGGATTGAGGAGCGTGATTTTCACCCTGCAGTTGGCAGACTGACCCGACTATCTGGGTTGGGCTACATGGCTGGTGGGTCTCCGTCACCATGAGTCTGTGATAGAGGCCACAGCTTTCAGAACCAGATGGGGGAGGAGAAAGTCACTGGCTGGCCTCCCCTGAGGCTGTAGAAGAAATGTGAGCTCTACTAGTGCACCGGCCATGAGAAACAAACCCCCTTTCTCCAGCTCTCTGGCCCTCAGGACCAACACTCCGCTCAAATGGATATTTCCAACGCGGTCCCCAGAGACCCAGTGTTAACAGCCACGTGTCACACGGAGACGTGACAGGCAGACGAGAAATGATCGGGCTCACGAGAAGACTGTCCATTCAGCTAGAGTCTTCTCTTCGATTCGTGTCACGTTCTAGCTCATTGGCACAAACCATGGACCAGAAAGCAGCTTTTTGGAGCTGCTAACCCAAGGAATGAGTGGAAGTGTGGAGCTTCCTTTGCAACATATGTTGCCCTTCCCAGCTCCAGCTTTATTTCACATTGGGTGTGTCTAGACTACAGGGTTTTTAACTTCCCCTGTGTCTAGATTGCTGCTGCGTTCTTTCGAAAGTAAATCGAAAGAACGCGGCAGTTTTTTCAACCGCAGAAAACCTCGTTTTACAAGGAATGACGCCTTTTTTGGAAAGTGCTCTTTTGAAAAAAGGCGCTATGTAATGCAAACTGTGCTTTTTCGAAAGAGAGCATCCAGACTGCCTGGGTGCTCTCTTTCGAAAAAGCAGCTTGCTTTTTCAAAGATACTGGTTGTAGTCTAGATGCTCTTTCTCGAAAGAGGCTTGCAGTCTAGACATAGCCATTGTGCATGTGTAACAGCAACAGATGCCAGTTGTCTACAGGCGGAATCGAACCTGTGAGCTCCAGATCTTAGCACGTGAGCCTCTACCATATGAGCTAAAAAGCCAGCAGGCTGTTAGTGAAGGCTGTAGAACATACTCATCATACTCTCTGCCCTGGTCTCCACTAGGGCATCATTTCAAAATACTCTGCTGTAGGTTGAATTTATAAGCGGAGCATCCATACCACCAAGCCTGTTATTTCGAAATAACAGGCCACTTATTTCAAAATCTCTACTCATGCTTTCCTTGGGGAATAACACTAATTTCGAAATAGCCGTAGTGTGGACGCTCCAGTGCTGCTATTTCGAAATAACTACTCCCCAGAGTAATTAGAAGTAATTACTCCCCAATGCTTCCTGGGGCTCTAAGTTGAGTTAGTGCATGTGTGTAAATTAACAGTGCCTGCCTCGGACTCATTTAGAGGCTTCCCCACAGTATGGAAACACTATTTCCATTTTGTTAAATCGGGAGTTAATGAGTCAAATTTACTAATTTTGAAGTCGTTTCCTAGTGTAGACATGGCCTCTATAAGTGGTCTAAGTGCCACTAGGTGGGATACTGCACCGCACCCAGAGTGTGTGTGTTACACACGTCTCATCCGGAGAAGACTTGGGGCCTGGATGCACCGAGCAGGCGAAAACGGGAATGTCAGTGTGAGAGATGGAAGGGTACACAAGAACATCATAACGGCCGCACTGGGTCAGACCAATGGTCCATCTAGACCAGTGTCCTGCCTCCTGACAGTGGCCAATGCCAGGTGCCCCAGAGGGAATTTCCTCAAATCATCCATTCCCCAGAAGCTGATTTAAATGGCAGGTTACAAACCACAGTTATTAAATCCTCTACCAAGGAGACCACCTCACCCCACTCGTCTTGTGTCTTTTTAAGCCCCAGACCTTTTCTCCATCAGTGGTGGTTGGTACCCTGAGAAATCTAATGCCATCCCAGATGTTCCATGAGCTAGAGGTAGGGCTGACCCAATGCTCACAGAAACCAATGGAAATGTTCCCTTTGACTTCACCAGGCAGCAATGAACAACAGAGCCATCTCCAGAGCCCAGCCAGCCACACTCTCAGTCCTGCCAATGCCATCGTGTCTCTCCTTCCCCACCTGAGAAGGTGGCCTCACTTGGGCAAAACTCAACTGGTAACTTTGCTGGGCATGTGGCAGGAGACCAAGTGAAGGAAAACGACTCACCTGTGTGATCCGGTTATGGTTCGCCAGGAACATGGAGAGGTTCTGGGATTCCTGAATAGATTGCGGGTCAGCCATCTTCCTCAGAAACTGGGCAGCTCTGAAAGGAGGAGATCCTGTGTCATCCAGGACTTTTTGTATCATGGTAACTCTCGGTGGAGTCACAGCAGTCAGGTAATTTTAGCCCAACATGTAGATTGGGTAAAAAACACCACAAGTTTTACACACTGTAATAACAGTAGAAACATTTTCATGATTTTCTATTAATTGTCAATGAACGCAGCGTTTTAAAATCAGAATAATACCGAGGCATTACATTGTCTCTCTCATCCATAAAACACTTCACTTATTAATCTCTGTTCACACAGTAGTCCCCTCATCATTTTTGTTGCACTTTTCTGAACATTTTCCAATGCCAAGGTATCTTTTCTGAGATGAGACGACCATATCTGTATGCAGTATTGAAGATGTGGGCATATAATGGATTTATACAGAGGCAATAAGATATTCTGTCTTATTCTCCATCCCCTTTTTAATGATTCATAACATTTGGTTTGCTTTTTTGACTGCCGCTGCGCACTGAGTGGATGTTTTCAGAGAACTCTCCACAATGACCCCAAGATCTCTCTCCATGGTAACAGCTAATTTAGTTCCCACCATTTTATACATATAGTTGGGATTATGTTTTCTAATGGGCATTTCTTTGTTGAGATGGAAACTGAGGTTAGCTCTTTAAAATGTTATACCTCTAATATCCTAACATGCCATTAGTAACACAAATAAAGAATGATTTGTTTAAATCCAGGCTCCTTAACCTACCACAGATGCCTTGCAGGTTTGTCTGCTCTCCTCTGTTTTGCTCGACTGATAGCTGGATTGCATCTAATATGTTCAGTAGTTTTAAGGGGAAAATGCCCCAAGGAGCAAACACATTTGTGGAAACTTTGCCACTAAAACTCTTACTAGATTCATGTGACTCCTAGTCTGATGTTTTGCATTTTTTTTTTTTTTAGTTTAGCAGCCACATAGCATTTTAGTTGAAACTGTTACAAAAGAACCTCATTAGCTGTTTCTATCTAAGCTGCTTATCTTGCCCCCATTACAGTAGTAACTGAGCACATCACAATCTTTAATCTATCCTCATAACATCCCTGTGAGGTAGGTCCCTGTATCACAGAGAGGCTAAGTGACTTGCCAAAGGTCATACTGGAAGCCTGTGGCAGAGGAGGAACTCTTCTCCCGGGCTCTGATTCGCCTCTTTACTATTGGGTCATTTTTCCTCCTCATGTCAGAGTTCTAGGGCTTGAAGAGACCTCAGGAGTCATTGAATCCAACTCCCTGCCCAAAGCAGGACCAATCCCAACTAAATCATCCCAGCCAGGGCTTGGTCAAGCCAGGACTTAACCTCTAGGGATGGAGATTCCACCACCTCCCTAGGGAGCCCAGCCCAGTGCTTCCCCACCCTCCTAGGGAAATAGTTTTTTCCTTATATCCAACTGAGGCCTCCCCCACTGCAGCTTGAGACCATTGCTCCTCATTCTGCCATCTGCCACCATTGAGAAGAGCCTCTCTCTACCCTCTTTGGAACCTCCCTTCAGGAAGTTGAAGGCTGCCATCAAATCCCTCCTCACTCTTCTCTTCTGCAGACTAAACAAACCCAAATCCCTCAGCCTCTCCTCGTAGGTCAGTGCTCCAACCCCCTCGTCATTTTGGTTGCCCTCCGCTGGACCCTCTCCAATGCGTCCACATCCTTTCTATAGTGGGGGCCCCACAACTGGACGCAATACTCCAGATGTGGCCTCGCCAGCACCAAATAAAGGGGAATAACTCCTATGGCAGAGTGAGAACGAAGCCAATCAGACGCAGCCCTGGCCATCCTCAGCCTCCTCCCCGCACACTAGCCAGCTGGCTGCCCTCCCACCTTTTGTAGGCAGAGTGGTCATTTTTGACGCTGCACTTCATGTTCTTTAGCTCATCCAGCACGGCGAACATGTTAATGAACTTCCCCAGCGTCAGGAGATAGGCCTCGGAGACAAAATCCTTCCTCCTCTCGGCATGGCACAAGCGCTTCACCTCGCTGCAGAACCGCTCGATGGCCTTTCGCTGGAAGGCAATGGGAGGGGAAGAGACTCGCCTGATGCCCTGTCCGTGCGTGGTGGAAATATGTAACCCAGCATGGAAATATGTAACCCAGGCATGTGCGTGCTACACGTCCCCATGGAAACCAGGCCACAACTGCCAGCAGCTAAGAGCATCCCTGCTCTGGTCAGGAAGAAGAGGCCTGCACTTTTAGTGCTGGGCTGGGGTGCCCACCCCACCCAAGGCCAGAGCAGGTTAAGGAGGGCCAATTAGCCTTCTGGGCTGTACCTGGAGGAGAGTCAGGACCTGCTGGAGCCCATCTGGACAGGGGCAGGCTGGGAACGCGTATAAAGCCAGGAAGGAGAGAGCAGGAGGGGGCTGTCGGGAGGAGCTCTTCCTTAGAGAGAAGGGAGTTGGCTAAGGACGAGGAGGTGTTCTGGGGGGAGGGCGGGGGGGGGAAGTGAGCCCTGGGACCCTGTTCTGCACGACAGAAACCAAGAGTGGTGAAGTAGCCCCTGGGAGCAGAGGAAGCTTGGGCTGGTAAACCCAGAGATGGGCCAGGAGCTCAAGGCATAGGTAGGAAGGAGCCCAGGGAAACAGGACTCCGTCTGAGACTGGGTAGCCTGTCACTACTAGGCACAGAGTCCCTGGATTTGAGCTCAAAATAGTGGATGGGCCCAAGTTTCCCTGGACTTGGAATTTCCGCGGAACCCAGGGTCAGCTGGGGACTCTTTCCCCAAAACCCGGGGTCCCCAGCTTACCCCGGGCTCCACGGTTTTAAAGGGACAGCGCTACACAGTTGAGCCGCGGATCAGCTGTGAGGCGACTGCTCCTCTGAAATGCCACCTTGGGGCTTCAAAGCGGCAGCCACACAGCTGATCCCCGTCTCAGCTGTGCAGCGCTGCTGCTTTGAAATACCCTTTCCCCCCTTTGCTGCCTCTATCTGATAGAGGCAGCAAGGGGGGGGGGAAGGGACTAGTCAACTCGACTAGTCCTTAACATCTCTACTCTGGGCCCTTACTTCTATTGGACAGCTACCAGGTAGAGCAAAGGACAGGTTCCTGCCCAAGACTTTCATTATCTGGGGGCGTGTCCTCTTACACACGGGTGGCCGAGACCAGTGTTTCTCAATCTTTTTTTTATAAAGTACTCCTTTTTCAAAAAAAAAATATATAAGCACCCCAACATTGTTTTCTACCATTGCAACACATTTGTTTAAACAACTTAATCGTAGCTGGCTGGGCAATGAAATTTTGGGGTGTAAAAAGTACAAAAATAATAAAGCGCTGTAAAACTTACAACAAAAATTCAGTTTTCTCCAAATTTCGGTTGTGTTGACATCCCTGCCAGACTTCCCTCAAGTACCCCTAAGGGTACTCGTACCACTGATTGAGAGACACTGGCCTAGACAATGCCCAGCTCTGCAGCTAGACAGAAGGGGAAACCTCTCCAAAAACAATGTCCCATCTGAGCGGGGGAGGGGGGGCGGGGGGCTCCATGGGGCTGGAGCAGCCTCCTGCTCATGGTGGGTAGGGAGCTGCTCCAGCCCCCATGGGTTAATCAGAACCAGTAAGCACCACCTGCTAAGGATGATGCTTACTGGTTAACCGTCTGCAACCCTGCAAAGCAGATATCAACAGCGGGGCTGAGCCCTTGTGGGCCTTCATGAGCTCCTGGGCCCAGCTTTGCCCAAAGCTTGATAGTCCTGGCCTGAATTTTGAGTTGATAAGTGAGTCTGAGGCTAGGCAGGAGCTGTGTGGCTTTGGGATTTTGTGGTGAGGTCTCCCACACGCCTCCTGGCAGCTGCAAAGCTAAGAGGGGAGGGGGGTCTCCATTCCACCAGGGGAAACTGAGATGTCCTCCAGGCAGGGAAGTGAGCTCAGAGAGCCACGCACACTGCACTGGGAACTCCTCCACCAGTACCTGGAAATACATGAACTTCATCAGCTTGGTGACCTCCGGCTCCAGGACTTCCACGGTCTTCTCGTAAATCTCCACCCGGTTCGGCTGCTCATTACACTTCACCTGGACAAGGGCAGCCAGCGGTTATCACTCGCGCCCACTCCACCGGGCCATGAAACAGTGAGGAGCAGCTAGAGAAGTGGGGCTCGACTGGACACTGCAATGCAGCTTCCGTTCCAGGGGTGCTACCAGCACTCCTGGTAACAGCGAGACCGAGATGGGTCCTGCCCGGGCATGTACCCCAGCTCTGCAGCTACTACAGCAGCCACCGAGCGCTGCTGAGACGGCAGCCCATGCCCCTCTCCTCCCCCACAGCGGGACGGCTGGCCTGGGTGATCACTGTCTCAGACCAACTTCTCACCCCACCCCAGTCACCGTCTTCTCTCCTGTCTGATCCCCCCCGCCACACGCAGATCCAGGCATCTGTGACAGCCAGCTGGCTGCTCTAGCCAGTCTCTCCTGGGAAGGGATCCAAGGCTGCTCCTTACCTGGGGGATGGCTCTGGAGCAGCTCCTCCATGTATAAAGCATCACCGCGTATTCGTGCCCTTCCTCCAGCATTTCATTCTGAAACACACGCACACACACATTGCTGTGGAACGGCCAACGCCCAGGAGAGAGAACCGTGGCTCCGCGCCAATGTTCCCCCTCATTTTTTCCACCCATGTACAGAATACATTTTGTCCCATGCACCGAGGCAGGTGCAGACATGCACCACCAGGAAAAACACCGGCTGCGGGCGCTCTGCTGTGCGGCGGGGCGGCGTTTGACTCTCTCTTGGGCGGCTGCCCAAGAGCACCGCTCCCAGGGAACACTGATCTGCGCCCCGTGGGGCTAAGAGCCACTGCGGGCCCCGGAACATGGTGTGCGCGGAGGGGACTGGCTCGGTGCCCCAGAAGGAGCATGGCCTTGGGCAGTGGGGCGGGGCCAGGGGTAGCCAGCCCTCAGGGCCACACGGAGCAGCACTCCAGCGGCGATTCAAAGGGAGCCCTGGGCGCCTTTTAATTGCTGGACCTCAGTGCAATTGCCTCTTCCCCGTCAGAGGAACTGTCTACACCACAGGGTCTGTCTACTCAGCAATGGGAGGGTGACTGCTGCTTCACGCTGGCCGTAATGTAGCTACCCACAGCCCTAGATGGCGCGCGGAAGGCAAGACTGGGCCCACGGTCCTGGGGCTTTGGGAGACTCACCATACTCGAGTGCACCGTTGCCTGTTCGATGTACCTGGCAATGCCGGTCACAAAGGCGTTTCTGTCTTCAAAGTTTGTGTCAAAATTAGCCTGTAGCCACAACAAAGGGTCCAGGGTTAACGCACAGTCGGCTCTTTGTCACAGTCGGGCTGCTCCAGAAGGGCTTAAATGATTCATTTATGAAGGAAGATCCCATTAAAAAAAAAAAAAACATGTTCTGACTCCCCTGGTCGGGCCATCTGCACGAGTAACCCACGGGGCATGGTTCACTGTCCCACGGAGTGGCACTTTGAGCCAGAGATAAGAATGAATGAGCTGAGCTGAGAGCCAGCTGGTTTTATAGCTCAAGCTTAGAGGCTCCTACACTAATCTCCAGAGGTCCCAGATTCAAATCTGCCTGCTGGTGGTTACACGTGGATTGATCCCATTACCCATGGGTCTAAGGGAAGAGGCCTCTAGCACTCAGTCTGGAGTTCACAATCCCGTCTGTTCAGTCAGAGGCAGATGCTGGGGCAGTCCTGGAGGGGGACAGAGAGCAGGGATTACCCCGAATAAACCTGAGCCAAGGGCAGGAAAATATAAACACCTACAAGTCAAGCAGCCCCAAAGGAGGAGAATGTGTCTGAGGGGAAAGCGAACAGCCAAGTCCCAGGGGTTGCTCTTGCCCAGCGATGCACTGAGAGAAGGCGACACGAACTTGCTTCTGGCGTTAAGGCCCTTTGGGAGCTATGCCGCTGCTCAGACTGACCCAGGGCTCCAGCCTGCTCCCACTGAAGTCAAGGGCAGAAGGTTGGGGCCCAAGGGAGAAAAACAATCTAGTGCGGTCCAAGGGCAGCCTGTTCCTATGAGAGGACTGGGGCCTGTCCAGTCAGCCCCTCCCCACTGCACCTGTCTGGGTGTGGGACCTAAAAAAAACCAACCTAGGAGACCCCAGCAGTTGAGGGCTGTCTGAGGAGGCATGATGGAGGAGGAAAGCCCACCTGCTGAGCGGGGGCAAAGGATCAAGCTGCTCTGATGTGAGGCAAGGAGCTGGGCTCCAGCTAGGACCTGGCTGAGGGCTGGGACCTGCTAAAGGCTCTTGTCAGGAGGGTAGGCCTGACGTGAAGGATGGAGGCTAGACGGTCAGACAGGCCATTGGGAACCTGCCTGTAAAAAGGAGGCTGAAGCCTCTTTCGTTTTGGCTGGCCTCCACATCATCCCAGAGCATCTGTAGAGGAACTCTCAGGGGACTGCACTGCCTGTGCATTTCCATGACAACGTACCTGGGGAGAGCAAGTTGGAGGACAGGAGTGGCGAAGCGGAAGGCAGCGGTGAAGGCTAGAAACAAACCCCCAGGTTGGGTCCAACGGGTAGTGACCAACGGCTCGTGGTCTGGCTGGCGGGCAGTTTCTAGCGGAGTGCCCCAAAGATCTGTTCTAAGGCCGGTTTTGTTCAACATCTTTATCAATGCCCTGGCTGAGGGGATGGATTGCACCCTAAGCAAGTGTGCGGATGACACTAAGCTAGGGGGAGAGGTAGATACGCTGGAGGGCAGGGATAGAGTCCAGAGTGACTGAGACAAATTGGAGGATTGGGCCAAAAGAAATCTGATGAGGTTCAACAAGGACAAGTATAGAGACCTGCACTAGGGACGGAAGAATCCCAAGCCCTGTTACAGGCTGGGGACGGACTGACTAAGTAGCAGTTCGGCAGAAAAGGGCCTGGGGGTTACAGTGGATGAGAAGCTGGATATGAGTCAACTCAGTGCCCTTGTAGCCAAGAAGGCGAATGGCATATTGGGGTGCATTAGGAGGAGCATTGCCAGCAAATCCAGAGAGGTGATTATTCCCCTTTATTCGGCACTAGTGAGGTCACATCTGGAGTATTGCGTCCAGTTCTGGGCCCCCCAATACAGGAAGGATGTGGACGCATTGGAGAGGGTCCAGCGGAGGGTAACAACAACGATGAGGGGGCTGGAGCACATGACCTACGAGGAGAAGCTGAGGGATTTGGGCTTATTTAGTCTGCAGAAGAGAAGAGTGAGGAGGATTTGAAAGCAGCCTTCAACTCCCTGAAGGGGGATTCCAAAGAGGATGGGGAGAGGCTGGTCTCAGTGGGGGCAGAACAAGGAGCAATGGTCTCAAATTACAGTGGGGGAGGTCGAGATTGGAGATTCGAAAAAACGATTTCCCTAGGCAGGTGGGGAAGCACTGGGCTGGGTTCCCTAGGGAGGGGGTGGAATCTCCATCCCTAAAGGTTTTCAAGTCTCGGCTTGACCAAGCCCTGGTGGGATGACTGAGTTGGGGTTGGTCCTGCTTTGGGCAGGGGGCTGGACTCGAGGACTCCTGAGCGCTCTTCCAACCCTAGGATTCTAGGAAGGCTAGCAACCAACCCCCGGGGTTAATCATGATAAAGGGAACAGGTGTGGCCAGTTTTTCCTGACTCCGGTTAGCCCGTCTATTTTAGACTCAACCCACGTGTTCTCCCTGAAATGGCATTGTCTGGACACACCACAACCCGCCCACCAGCGTGCTCACAGGAAACTGGCCAGGAAAGAGTGCACACACTTGACAAGCAGACAAATTGAACATGCTGCCTGCGCTGCCGCGGGAGGCTTGGAATTTGGCCCACAAGTGCCCTTGGAGCGGACAGCTTGTATTAGAGGCGAATGCTGCAGCACAAGTGCCCGATCTGACCTGGTGAAACACAAACCGCACACTGCAAACCGACATGCATGACCAGGCAGCCACTGCACACACAGTTACACATTAACGCGGGGAGCAAAGCCAATAGAGAAGGTCGGATGGGGGAGGGGAGTAAATAACCACATTCTATATTTTACCTGGGGTGTGCACTTTAAGACATATTCATTACTCAGAAAGAGCAACTAACAGGGCATGTATGCAGAAAAGACGTGACACTGAGCTAGGGGGAGAGGTAGATGTGCTGGAGGGCAAGGAGAGGGGCCAGAGTGACCTAGACACATTGGAGGATTGGGCCAAAACAAATCCAATGAGGTTCAACAAGGAGAAATGCGGAGTCCTGCACTAGGGACGGAAGAATCCCAAGCGTTCTTATAGGCTGGGGACGGACTGGCTAAGTAGCAGTTCGGCAGAAAAGGGCCTGGGGGTTACAGTGGATGAGAAGCTGGATATGAGTCAACTCGGTGCCCTTGTAGCCAAGAAGGCTAACGGCATATTGGGGTGCATTAGGAGGAGCATTGCCAGCAGATCTAGAGAAGTGATTATTCCCCTTTATTCGGCACTAGTGAGATCACATCTGGAGTATTGTGTCCAGTTCTGGGCCCCCCACTATAGAAAGGATGTGGACGCATTGGAGACGGTCCAGCGGAGGGCAACCAAAATGATTAGGGGGCTGGAGCACATGACCTATGAGGAGAGACTGTGGGATTTGGGCTTGTTTAGTCTGCAGAAGCGAAGAGTGAGGGGGGATTTGATAGCAGCCTTCAACTTCCTGAAGGGGGGTTCCAAAGAAGATGGGGAGAGGCTGTTTTCAGTGGTGGCAGGTGGCAGAACAAGGAGCAACGGTCTCAAGTTGCAGTGGGAGAGGTCTAGGTTGGATATTAGGAAAAACTATTTCCCTAGGAGGGTGGGGAAGCGCTGGGATGGGTTCCCTAGGGAGGGGGTGGAATCTCCATCCCTAGAGGTTTTTAAGTCCCAGCTTGACAAAGCCCTGGCTGGGATGATTTAGTTGGGGCTGGTCCTGCTTTGGGCAGGGGACTGGACTCTACAACTCCTGAGGTCTCGTCCAGCCCTGGGATTCTAAGCACATCTTGTGATCTTTTACATTTGCAACAACTCTCCTCAGTCCCAGATTGTCTCCACATCCCTTACTCATACTAGAACCCCCCTTTGATGGGTCTGCAAACCAGCCTGCATACCTCTAGGAGTTACTGTTCTGGCTCTTGCCTCACCGAGGCATCTCCTGGGAGCTGGTACGTACCTGGTACATGATGGATGAGGGAGGTGGCTCGATGCATGGCTGCTGATCTGGCAGTGGGAGTTCCTCCAGCAGGTCCACGTTAGACAGGGCATCCTCCAGCGTGACGTGAGTGGTCATGGCTCTGGCTTTTCAGATGCCGCACTAAACCCAGAGGAAAAGAAGAAATGTTGGGAAACAACAGCCACAAATGCACAGAAAGGGAGTGACAGGCAATGGCCCAACAGAACAAACCCATTTCCTTGTCTGGCGTGCATCGTAAGCACCATCTCAGGTGCCCTGTCCAAACAGCAAGCTAATAGTGATCCAAATGTAAAGCTATTGCAGGGGCAATGCTTCAGAACTTATCTCCATTGGAGACGTTGACATGTATGCAAACTCTTGAGTGTAAATGCACTGGCTTGCTCTTGGTCACTCTGGGGTGAAACCGGTATAAGCTCCATTTTACACCTGTGCAATACGTCCACACTGAAGTCTGGTCTACACTACAGCAGAAGGTCGACTTAAGATACGCATCTGTGAACGCATCCCCGCACTGAACAGGAGGGGTTAGCTCCGTCTCGAGAGCAGAGCAGGCCACACCCCCTTTACCTTATTGGGCATGCTCGGGCTGTACCACTATAAAAGGGAGCAGCTCTGCTCAGTTGGGCCTGGCAGCTGGAGGGAGAGGATGTGCCTGGCCAGCCCCCTGCAAGCCCCAGCAATGGCCCAAATGCCAAGACGCTACCATGCAGGTGGGAGACCCAACGCATCTAGAGACCACGCAGGACTCAGAAGCAGGTGGGAGTAACCAGATCCCAGAGGAAGGAGGGCAGACGAAGATCCACCAGGGCACCGAGACATGGAAGCAGGAAGCAGCCCAGGGACAGCGAGGGCCAAGGGTGAGTGAGCCGCACTCGGGGAGTCGGTGTGTTGCAGCAGGAACTTCCCTGCTGACTCAGTGGCTAGAGCGAGCCACTAACTGGGACCCTGGGCTGGGGTGCAGTGGAGTGGGAGGGCCTGGACCTCCCTGCTGGGGATGTAAAACTTTCCCCTATTTATTACGCAAAACAAACTTTGACCATTGGGTCGTATTAGGACTATGGACTTGTGCTTCCCTGCTGATAGGGGCGAGTTATATACCTTGGCCATTGGGTTGTATCAAAACTATTGAACTGTACTGCTCTGCTGATAGGGGCAAGTTACAGACTTTGACCGTTGGGTCATTGGGAATACTGAACTGGGTTGCCCTGCTAATAAGGGCGGAATACAGACTAGAGGACAGGACTAATCTGACTTGGGCGTGCGAGACTGGAGGCACCAGCTGGGGGGAGAAAAGGGGCAAAGACAGGCATGACAGGGAAGAGGCGGACACCCCCACCGTGTCCTGGATGAGGCCCTCACCTCAGCATCTCCCACTCTGTTAATTACTTTGCTGGAGTCGACATATCTCAAGTTGCATTTTCATGCCATCCGCACAGCAGGAGATTGACGGGAGCACATGCTCCCATCAGCTTCCCTTACTCCTTGTGAGGAGCAGGAGTACCGGTGCTGACAGGGACGCCCTCTGAGTTTGATTTAGGGGGTCTTCACTAGACCTGCTAAACTGAACCTCGGAAGATTGACTGCAGTAGCGTCGATCTTCCACATAGTGTAGACACGGCCTAAGAGTTTGCACCAGTATCACAACAATGGTGCAAAAATCCCTAGTGCAGACAAGCCCTTAGGGCCCTAAGCCTCAGGTTTTAAAATAGCACCAGACCTTGGAACCAGGGGGTCGAATCCCCACAAACCTGATGCATCCCCTTGAATGTTCACAGTAGATAAAGAGTTTCCATCACCCGCGTATCTTTGAAGAAATGCCGTGCAACATGGGAAAGTGTGCAGCATCGGCCAAGTGGTGCGGGGATGTTAGCTCCTCGGAAAGCCCACGGGCGACCCAGGGCTAGATCATCTCAGATGGTTTTCTAAATCCTGTGCCCCTGTATCTCTTATCTGATTAGTGCCCTCCAAGCACAACAGGCAGAAGCAGATCCGAGAGCCCAGGCTGCCAACCCAGAGCCTAATTTGAAGCCTGGATTTCGCTACTGTACTGCCGCTCTCAGGCCCCGATCCAAAACCCATGGAAGTCAGCACAAGACTCTCCATGTGATACCATGGGCTATTGCCAGAGCCCTGAAAGACACTGCTTGTTTAATCTTTTGTGGTTGATTGCACCAAAGACTGATGTAGACGCATGATAAGTCTGTGAGAACTGGCTTTCCTACAAACATTTAAGCCTCTGCGGTATTTTTATTGCACATCTGTTAGGATCCACAAGGCCTCATTGCGTTTCTGCCCATAGATGGGCAGCATAAAGGTGGCTTAAATTTGGGGTGCATTGAAAACTGTTAAAAATGTCAAGCTGTCCCTTTAAATTCTAAGTGGCTCCCTGGTCCTGCTTGTGGGCTATGGATTGTGTAAGTGTAACTACCACCAGACAGATTTGAACCTGGGACCTCTGGAACTTAGTGGAGGACCCTCTACAGCTTGAACTATAAAGCCAGTGGGCTTTCAGCTTAGGCTGTAGAGCTCCCTTATTCTAGCTCTCTCTGTAAGTGGTCTAAGTGCTAGTGCGTGGGTCACGTAAGGAAACACGCAGTCTTTGTCTTCAGCAGTCTGTAAAGAGCCAGCCTTAACGCAAAGTGGGGTGACATGGACCTCTCTGCTTGAAGGAGCAGCCTTCCTTCTCCGTCTCTGCTTTTAGTCCGTGTGTGTTTCAGGCTCTGGATTTTCAGTCATAAATTCATGTCACTTTGCAACTCTTGCCCCCAAAAGATACAAACAGACAATCGTTAATCTTCCTTGCACGCCACCAACATAGCAAGAGTCACCTATGCACAGCCTCCCTCTTCCTGTGCTCAAGCAATGAGAAACTCATTGCGCATCAGGACCTATAAGCTTTATTTATTCAGCTGGCCTCCAGCTTCTAAACCATCTGAGCCTCTCAAATAAAACCCAGCCACTTGAGCTGTCACTGGTCAACCTCACATTTGCCAGGCACTCGTTTCACCCAAGCAGTTGTCGTGAAATGTTTAATTCTCCTCTCAGTAGACACACAGAGCTCTCACTGGCACTTGTGGGGCTAACACACATGCTAAGGTGGGGGAGGGGGGAGGCAAAATACGGCCCATGGGCCACATCCAGCCAGCCAAGCCTCCAGATCCAGCTCACGGCCCAGTGGGAGCCTCAGCCAGGCTCTCTGCCTGCCCCGCCCCTGCAGGCTGCTCAGAATAGCCATCTGTGGGGGCCATGTGCTTCTGCAAGCCTGGGAGCAGGGGGGAAGAGGCTTTAAGCGTTGCCCCTGTCCCCAGCACAGTCTTGCAGCTCCCATTGGCCAGTTTCTGGGCAATGGGAGCTGCCCCTTTGTAGGGCAGGCAATGTGCGAAGGGCCCCTCCCTGGGACTCGCGGCATTCAGAGCAGCACACGGCCCCTGTAGTGCGTGCGAAAGGCAGGGAACCTGGCTGAGGGACCTGTTGGGCTGCTGGTTGGGAGCCACTCAGGAAAACACCTCCTAGCTACAGCCTGCCTCTGGCATCCAAGCCTCTCACACCCCCCCAACCGTCTGCTCCCCCTCCTGCATTCCTACACCACACAACCCAAACCCTCTGTACCCCCATCCTCTCCCAGACCCTGCACCCCAATCCCCTACCCTCACTCACAACCCTGATCCCTCCATCCCCTCCTACACTCCTGCTCCAGGTCACAACCCCCTCCCAGATTGTGCACTCCCTCCTGAACCCCTGCTCCAAGTCAGAAACCTCTCCTACACCCAACCTCCTCTCAGACCCTGCACCCCAAGTTCTCTTCTGCACCCAACCTCCATCCCAGATCCCCGCATCTCCCCCATTAATATCATGGACGAGTGTGGCCTTGGACCACTTACCAAATTCTTGGAGTGGCCCCTCATCAAAAATTATTGCCCGCCCCTGAGCTGAGGGAAGAGATGCATTCATCACATCCAAGTTACCATATTTTCTGCATCTCTTTTAAGAGTCAGTGCGTCTAGTAGGAATGAAGGAGAAGACAGGCTCATACTAAAATCCTTTGCCATTTTAATTCCTGTGCACAACGGCTTGACACCACAGCACACCAGAAAACACAAGCACTGTAAGTCAGGTGGAAGCGCACAGCCCGAAAAGCAAAAAGCTATTAACACTGTCTAAAAGAAGAACGACCGAACTGAGGGACCGAATAGAGCTCGAAACTTTGAAAGTCTCAAATGAGTCTCAAAGGCAACCTGCAAGCCAAAATGAAAATCAAGCGAGGTGCTAACCAGGCTGTGGGGGTGGAATGCAGCAAAGAAGTATGTTGCAGCCTTTTTAAAATGCTTTTTCTCTCTTGGAGGGAGAAGGTGGGTGAGGTGATATCTTCTCCCTTTTAGTGTCTTCTGGTTCACTGCAGATCCCTCCGAATGTGCCAACGTAAGTATCAGCAGACTCATTGTAACCCCTGCACACCGTGCTGTTTGGGGTTTCGCAGCTGATACATTCTGGGATAACATCAGCCACCCAGAAACAAAAAAGGGGATTTCAGAAGTCTCACTAGTAGAGGATGCAGAGCTGAAATCTCAATATTCAAACTCTCCTTTGCAGTTCTCCTTTAAGAACTGGGGCTTCCCTTTAGACATCGCCTTAGTGCTGAAATTGACACTAGGAAACTATTTCGAAATTACTAAAGTCGACTTAATAACGCCCGATTTAACACATTTGAAATAGCATGTCCTCACTACGGGGAAGCCCCGAAATTAGTCCGAGGCCAGCTCCGTTAATGTGGACGCGCTACCTCGGACTCAGAGCCCCAGGAAGCACTGGGGAGTAATTAGTGTGAATTACTCTGGGGACGAGTTATTTCGAAATAGCAGCACTGGAGTACCCACGCTACTGTTATTTCAAAATTACTATTTCAGAATGAGCGATATTCCTGATGAAAAGCAGGAGGACAGATTTCAAAATGAGCAGCCCATTGTTTCAAAACAACAGGTTTGGTTGTGTGGACGCTCCACTTTTAAATTCGACCTAAGAGGGGTTATTTCGAAATAAAGTCCGAGTGTCGACCAGGGATCAGAATGAAGTCTGAGGACTTCCGTCTCAGGCCTGGGAAGGACAAAAGAGAATGTGCATGCAAATCGTGATACTAGCACATCTCACGCAGAGGGAGACAGCTGAGGAGGCTGTGTGCCGTGCACAGTACTCAGACATCATGGTGTCACTGAAGTAATGGTCCTGATGCTCCACCGCCCTGTATCTCGTAGCATCATTTCTGCCTGTGCAAACAGAATGCAGAAAAGAGGTCGAGTGCTACCACTCTGGGTCAGGTCAGATTTTGCATCCACTTTGCACCAGCATGAATGACCACACCAGGTGCAAGGCAGTGGAGAATCAGACCCCGTGCTTTCAAACGGAAGCCAAGCAGAGCAAGGCATCTGCTGAGAGCACAACTCCCCATCACACCGGCTCACTCTACTTCCTGTTTCATCCTCCGGCCTCTTCAGCTAAAAATACGGCTGCAAAGTACAGCGGCCGTCAAAACCCCCCTTGCCTCCCTGATACGCTGCCATCAGAAACAGCTTCCTCTTTGCCCCAGCCTGCACAAACGGGCACTGCACTTGCTGGCCAAGGAGCCGTAGGCCACACATGCAGGATGGGGGACTCTGCTGGGAAGCAGTGACTCTGAAAAAGCTTTGGGATATGAGTGGATCATCCGTGGAACACGCGCTCCCAGTGTGACGCTGTGGCTGAAAAAGCTCATGCAACCTGGGCACATATAAACTGGGGCATCTTAGGTAGGAACATAGAGATTATATTTCCCTTTCTATTGTGCACTGCTGCAATCACTGCCGGATTCCTGTGTGTAGTTCTGGGGTCTGCAATTCAAGAAGGATCTTGATAAACCACAGAGGGCTTAGAAAAGAGCCAAAGGAATGATTAAGTGATTAGAAAGCCTGCCTTATCCTGATAGTCTCAATCAGCTCTATCTAGTTAGCATAGCAGAGGGAAGGTTAAGGGGTGACTTGATACACAGGGAATAGGCATATCACTATCCAACGGCTAGAAGCTGGGGCTACACAAATTCAGACTGGATATAAGATATACATTATTAGTACAGGTTGAACCTCTCTAGTCCAGAAACATGCATGGTCTGACAAGATGTTAGTTAGCTGGATGTCCAATTTTCATGGGTGTGGCAAGTTTCCCATGGTCCCATAAACTTTGTGTACAGCCACCAGTCCTGGCTCTCAGTGTTCTGTGCTGTTATTTAGCTCTGATTTACCCCTCAATGTCCTCTAAGGGTATGTTTACACAGCAACATTATTTCGAAATAACCTAGTCTACGTCTACCCAGCAGGCAGTTATTTTGACATAATGTTGAAATACTGTCAAGCTGGAGGACTTCTTACTCCGACTCCTGTAACCCACATTGTATGAGGTGTCAGGGAAGTCAGAGGATGAGTGCTCTATTTCAAAGTAAGTGCTGTGCAGAAGCTCCCAATTTCGAAATAAGCTATTCTGAAATAAGCTACGCGATTGATGCAGCTCAATTTGCGTAGCTTATTTCGAGTTAAGCCCTGCTGTGCAGATGCACCCTAACAGCCCTGTGAGCAGTGGAAGTGTTGGCAATGCTGCGAGACAATATTGACCTCCCGTGGTTCGGCAAATTCTCTGCTTTGGAGCCGGTCAGGTCCCAGACCAGAGAGGTTCAACCTGTAGTGAGAGTGATTAACCACTGGAGCAATTTACCAAAGATCAAGGTGAATAGGATATGCCATCACTGGCCATTTTTAAATCAAGAAAGGATGTTTGTTCAAAAGCTTCTCTTCTAGGAATTATTTCAGGGGCAGATCTCTGACCTGTGTTATGCAGGAGGTCAGACTAGATGCTCACCATGGTCCGTTGTGGCCTTGGAATCTAGGACGTTATGAATCTTTCTCAATGGCAGGGCTTTTCGCCACACTGCTCCTCCTCGTCTCTTTCCAAACCCCATCCTCTATTCCCTGCAACGTCTCCTTTCCCAGGTTCCCACACCCAGTTCTGCACCCGCCACCTCTGCTTCTCACGTCCATAAGTAGCTGCAGGATTGGGGACGTGGGTAGAACAAAATGAGGAGCAGACCATTTTATCCCACTGCACAGAGCCACCTCTCTGGTTTCCGCGTAGTCTTGTTACTTCTCAAGCTACACGGCAAGTTCTAACTATTCAGTGTTAGGACGAGACCTTCACTGGGGGAGAAATTACTCCACATCTGCCAATTGTGGGGTTTTCACCTCTTCCCCTGGAGCCTCTGGTCATGGGCAGGAATGGAAACCTGGTCTAGCTGGACCAGGGTTCCGATCCAGTCTGGCACTTTATAGAGTCATAAAGCCAGAAACGACCATTCATGCCTCCTGCATAACACATTTCACCTCGTCCTGTTAAGGGCGTAAGTTTAACCATTTAACCAGTCAACTGACAAGCATCACTTTATCAGTTTCCATGACGGTTAAACTCTTCTACCCTGCAGGTGAATCCTGGCTGCCGATGCATGCCAACACCCAGGTAGCGGGCTACCGCTCCATGCTCTGGGCTCTGCAGTATAAGGATTATGAGCCAGCTCCTGGCACGCACCAGTTCTGGCTCCTGGCCCCGCTCCTGGGGAGCTGGCTACCACACTGTACTGCAGGCTCTGCCATATCAGAGCTTTATTCTTCAGAGCCTGCAGGATGGGAGCTGCAAGGCACCCCACTACCATCCTCCCCTCCCTGGTCCCACCCAGCCAAAACAGGTTAACCGTGTAATAGCTAGGATTTTTACGGTTACTTTTTTAAAACCTTTTTTACATCATAGAATCATAGAACACTAGAACTGGAAGGGACCTCGAGAGGCCATCAAGTCCAGTCCCCTGCCCTCCCGGCAGGACCAAGCACCGTCTAGATCCTTCCTGATAGATGTCTATCCAACATGCTCTTAAATATCTCCAGTGATGGAGATTCCACAACTTCCCGAGGTAATTTATTCCAGTGTTTAACTACCTTGACAAGAAATTTTTCCTACTGTTCAACCTAAACCTCCCTTGCTGCAATTTAAGCCCCTTGCTTCTTGTCCTACCCTCAGAGGCCAAGGAGAACAATTTTTCTCCCTCCTCCTTGTAAGAGCCTTTTAGGTACTTGAAAGCTGCTATCATGTCCCCTCTCAGTCTTCTCTTTTCCAAACTAAACAAGCCCAATTCTTTGTCTTCCCTCATCAGTCATGTCTTCCAGGTTTTTCAACATTTTTGTTGCTGTTCTCTGGACCTTTTCCAATTTCTCCACATCTTTCCTGAAATGTGGTGCCCAGAACTGGACACAAGACTCGCAGTCAGGCCTAATCAGTGTAGAGCAGAGGAGAAGAATGACGTGTTGTGTCTGGCTCCTGTCAACGCATCCCAGAATCAGGTTTGCTTTTTTTGCAAGAGTGTCACACTGTTGACCCATATTTAGCTTGTGGTCCACATCCTTACTTCCTGTATCAAAGCAAAGAAATCCTGGCCAAGTTTTAGCATGTTCTTCAAAAAGACGACCAATTCCAACCTAAAGATTTCAAGTGAAGTCACTTGCTAAAATGTTCCCGTGGTAAATTACCCAATTCCTATATTCCTTTAAATTAATTCTTCACTGTGAACCTTCCTCAATCCATTCAAGTTTCCTTGGGATTTCTCGGTGTACATCATCAAACATCTTTATGGCCAATTTTGAGGACCAGCGCACATTAGTCAAAGCATGAACTCTGAAATGGCCTGATTAAGACAGAAATACAAAGGAGGACCATCGTATATGCCACTTGCCGGGCGTTTAACAACAACCGAAAACGTCACCACAATGATCTGGTTACTGACGACAAACTGAGCGTCTGGAAGGATGAAATTATTATTCGTGTTGTAGTAGCATGTGCAGTCCCCGACACAGATTAAGGGTCCCATGGTGCCTGGCACTGAACACACATATAAGACAAAGACAGTCTCTGCCCCCAAGGACCTTACAGGCTACATATAGGAAAAGAGGCAGCAGGAAGGAACAATGAATGGAGTCAAGAGTGCACAGTCACAGTGATCAGTTAAGAATAGGGTAACAACCAGTGGTCACAGCACACAAGTCACGTAGGTGTTAAGTGCTGGGTACGCTTCATGGCAGAGGTGGAGTAAAAGGAGGAGGTGAGGGTGGCCTTCTGGATTGAATTAAGAAGGATTTACTAGTGACTCAGCATCCAAGTGCTCATTTAATGTTCCCTGCATCCAATACAGCATAACACAGGGACATCTCAGAAAGAACAGTGTAATCTGACAGCCTCTTTCCTGGTTGCCATGGCAGCTGTACACACATCCGCACAAGAATACGCAGCAATGTCTGTTTGTAAGGCACCACCGGGGTCTAGTGGAGGGGGGGCTGTGGTGGGTTCTAACCCCACTTTGGCCACTGACCTGCTGGGTGACTTTGGGCATAGCACATCCCAGGCCTGGGCAGCGCCTTCTCCTCCCATTCCTTGCCTGGTTCAATTGTAAGCTCTGTGGGGCAGAGAGCATCTCTCATGATGCGTCTCTAGGGTACCTAGCATGATGCAGCCCTGATCTTGGATGGGCGGAGGTGTTCTGTGCTACTGGAATACACACAATCAAATAGTAATAGCAATAACGAGACGCTTAATAGGATGGACACTCAAGGGACCCATCCTTGCATCTCGAGAGAAATTCTTCCTTGATGAGCTTTAGGGGCTAGGATTGATGCTTCTCTTCTGCTGAATTGTCTTTGTTTTGCGACAGTAGATTCATACATGGCCCTGAAAAACTATTTTATATGAGGAAGGGGCTCTACTTTCTTCCCCTTCATTGTGCTGTACTCTGGGGAACCTGCCCATGGAGATTCTGAATCATAGAATCATAGAATACTAGGACTGGAAGGGACCTTGAGAGGTCATTGAGTCCAGTCCCCTGCCCTCATGGCAGGACCAAATACTGTCTAGACCATCCCTGATAGACATTTATCTAACCTACTCTTAAATGTCTCCAGATGGAGATTCCACAACCTCCCTGGGCAATTTATTCCAGTGTTTGACTACCCTGACAGTTAGGAACTTTTTCCTAATGTCCAACCTAAACCTCCCTTGCTGCAGTTTAAGCCCATTGCTTCTTGTTCTATCCTCAGAGGCCAAGATGAACAAGTTTTCTCCTCTTCCTTGTGACATTCTTTTAGATACCTGAAAACGGCTATCATGTCCCCCCTCAATCTTCTCTTTTCTAAACTAAACAAACCCAATTCTTTCAGCCTTCCTTCATAGATCATGTTCTATAGACCTTTTAATCATTCTTGTTGCTCTTCTCTGGACCCTCTCCAGTTTCTCCACATTCTTCTTGAAATGCGGTGCCCAGAACTGGACACGATACTCCAACTGAGGCCTAACTAGCACAGAGTAGAGCGGAAGAATGACTTCTCGTGTCTTGCTCACAACACACCTGTTAATGCATCCCAGAATCATGTTTGCTTTTTTTGCAACAGCATCACACTGCTGACTCATATTCAGCTTGTGGTCCACTATAACCCCTAGATCCCTTTCTGCCGTACTCCTTCCTAGACAGTCGCTTCCCATTCTGTATGTGTGAAACTGATTGTTCCTTCCTAAGTGGAGCACTTTGCATTTGTCTTTATTAAACTTCATCCTGTTTACCTCAGACCATTTCTCCAATTTGTCCAGATCATTTTGAATTATGACCTTATCCTCCAGATTAGTCGCAACCCCTCCCAGCTTGGTATCATCTGCAAACTTAATAAGCGTACTTTCTATGCCAATATCTAAATCGTTGATGAAGATATTGAAGAGAGCCGGTCCCAAAACAGACCCCTGTGGAACCCCACTTGTTATACCTTTCCAGCAGGATTGTGAACCATTAATAACTACTCTCTGAGTACGGTTATCCAGCTAGTTATGCACCCACCTTATAGTAGCCCCATCTAAGTTGTATTTGCCTAGTTTATTGATAAGAATATCATGCGAGACCGTATCAAACGCCTTACTAAAGTCTAGGTATACCACATCCACCGCTTCTCCCTTATCCACAAGACTCCTTATCCTATCAAAGAAAGCTATCAGATTGGTTTGACATGATTTGTTCTTTACAAATCCATGCTGGCTGTTCCCTATCACCTTGCCACCTTCCAAGTGTTTATAGATGATTTCCTTAATTACCTGCTCCATTATCTTCCCTGGCACAGAAGTTAAACTAACTGGGCTGTAGTTTCCTGGGTTGTTCTTATTTCCCTTTTTATAAATGGGCACTATATTTGCCCTTTTCCAATCTTCTGGAATGTCTCCCATGATTTTCCAAAGATGATAGCTAGAGGCTCAGATACCTCCTCTATCAGCTCCTTGAGTATTCTAGGATGCATTTCATCAGGCCCTGGTGACTTGCAGGCATCTAACTTTTCTAGGTGATTTTTAACTTGTTCTTTTTTTATTTTATCTTCTAAACCTACCCCCTTCCCGCTAGCATTCACTATGTTAGGCATTCCTTCAGACTTCTCGGTGAAGACTGAAACAAAGAAGTCATTAAGCATCTCTGCCATTTCCAAGTTTCCTGTTACTGTTTCTCCCTCCTCACTGACCAGTGGGCCTACCCTGTCCTTGGTCTTCCTCTTGCTTCTAATGTATTTATGAAGAGGAAACCAAGGGCTGGAATCCGTGCAATATTTTCCTTGTAATCTACGCAATTTTGCATACAACTATCCAAGCCATAAAGAGAGACTATGCACTCCAGAGAAAACGGAGCAACAACCCTGATGCAAAGCAAAACTCCCCTTCCTGTCTTTTCAATGTAAGGTTACACAGTACTGGTGACTTCAACGGGTGCCATTTTCAATCCGCTAACAGCATTGCATTCTAACGACCACATCAAATGAAGGGGAGCATGTCTCTTTCCAGTGATATTGCGATGGGATTGCTGGGTCAGTGATCAAAAAGTCAACACCGACCATTAACCAGGAGCAGCCAGCTGGGCCTTTGGGGCAGGGTCTTGTACATGCAGCAGGTGAAGGAGATGAGTGAGCAGCGTACAAACAGTTGGAGCTCTGTTTGTGGTTCTCTGAGGTGCTTCCTGTGTTGTCATGCCTGAGAGATCAGTCTTGCAACAGAAATGCAGTCCGCTGAAAGCACAACAGCACTGGGGTAGATTACATCACGCTTGAACACGGGGCTTTTGCACTTCATTAATATATGCACACAGGCGGGGTCGGTATCTCTCTGACAGGAAATATATCCTGCCTTATCTCTCACAGACTCAAGTGCCAGGGTGCAAGAAGTGATCACTTACATCTTTTTGGATATTTATCAGGCAAGGATTCTCTTCTCCACACGCAGCTCAGAGAGCCAGCTTGGCCAAATGGCATTATATCTACAAACTTCACAGCTGACTCAAGAACTTTTGAGTGGCAGCCAAACATCAGCATTACAGAACCTAACCCAAGTGATTAAGCGTCATTTTCGTTTAATTCCATCTTTCATCCCAAAGGATTTTCAAAGCAATTTATATCTCAATCACCCATTTCTCAAATGCTCCAGCAAGTGCCTCTTTGTTTTCTCCTATGCTGCCCTTTATGCATGGGAGGAACGCTTCGCAAAATTCCACTAAATCACCACATTGTCCTCCTTACAACTCTCCTTGGCCATGAAACCTACAAAAAACAAACCAACCCTGAACCACGGATAAGCAACTGGCTTGATGTGACTGCCTGCTGCTTCTCATGCTGATTGGTATCAGCTCATTATAACTTTGCGCTCTCTATGTCTATCGGCTTTATAAATTGGCTGTCTCTCATCTAATACAACTGCAAGCTCTATGGGGCAGAGACTCTGTATAGAATGTTGTCAAATCCCTAGCACAAAGGAACCGTGTCCTCTAGACTCTATAGCGTTGCCCGGTGTCTGGTATTGAACTGGACAGTCCGGTATTTGTGTCCAGTAAACAAATTGAGAAAAATGTCTGGTATTTTCTAAGTATGTTTTTTAGCTTTTCCTGGGCCCGATTCAGGTCCGACGGAAGCCCACTTGGGACACGCAACAATTAAAGGGGCCTCAATCGCATTTCGTCCTGACCTCCCAAATCCCTCCACCCCACCCCACCCCCAGGTCTCCCTGGTTACTCCCCGGTGCTTTTTTTTTTTTTTTGGTCTTGACAAATTTTTGTCTGGTATTTTTTTTTTTAAACCATCTGGCAACCCTAAGGCTCTACAGGAATAATAAATCTATTCACAAAACCAGCACAGCTAAAGTGCAGCCAGCAAGTGATATCCAGCGCTTTGCAATCAATGCCTGAGGACAAGAGGGCAAAGCTTTTCAAAGGATGCCATACGTTGGGAATTTCAAGGCCCACGCAGAGCAGGTAGGATTTCATACATGAAGGTCTCATCAGAAAGACCTCACAGAATGAACTGCATGGAACTCAACAGCCTTCCACCAAAAGGACACGGGATGAGTCAGTTCCCACCAAATTTGAACTTGGAATTTCAAGGGTTGGCCCATTATTTTATGCCTAAAGCGTCAAACAAGCTTGAAGTGTTGGCTGTGAAATGTCTTTGGACCACAGTGTCTCTTTTAGCTACTTCCTGGGCCATGATCTCCAGGCAAGTCTTGATCCTTCAAAGTAATCCAATTTTGGGGGGAAGGAAGAAGGCCCCTCACTCCAGCGTGCGGCAGGTTCCCCAATAACTGGTGCATTCTATCCGCAAACTACTTGGCAGTCAACAACAAGTGAACCGGCTCTTTGCTTGCCCAGAAGTTGAGGTGGACAAGAACAAAGGAGGAAGCGAGTTGGGTCATGACATCTAATTGGCTTGCCCTCAGCCACAGATGAGACTCATGCCGGTGCCATAACAGCTTAAAGGGTCAGGATAAGGCAAGAAACAGCATGGGCTACTCTAAAGTGGGGCACCTTTAGTCCGGCTGCCTGTCACACCCTGGAGAACAGGCAGTTGGGACACGGGGAAACACACAGAGGAGTGGCAAAGTTGGCCACATAGGGGAAAAGCGGAGCTCCAGGGAAGACAGGTGAGCATGTGCTTTAAGCCCCAGTGTGGTCCTTCAAAGACCTGCGTTTGATTCCCAGCAGTGCTGCAGGCTGCCTGGGTAAGGCACTTAATTTCTCTGTGCTAGCTGCAAAATGGGGATAATGCCACCTTCCTGTATTGGGGCTTTTGGGGAAAGCACTGTCAGTGTTTGTGATACACCTCAGACACGCCGGTGTACTCACTTGACCAAAAACTTCATGCAGGAGGCACAAAAGTACAGTAGTCCAGTACTATTTTGAGAAGACAAGTTGTTGCCAACATGGGTTCAGAGCATATTAGAATGAGGTCATGTTTACGCTACCGCCTGCGTCAGCATAATTTACATCACTCCACTCGGGGGTATGAATAAACCACCTCTCCCCTGAGCAACGTACGGAACACTGACAGCGATGTGTCAGCGGGAAAGCATCTCCCACCCAAGTAGCTTCCGCCACTCACAGAGGTGGCTGTATTATGGCGACAGGAGCGCTCTTTCCCATCGGCATAGAGCGTCTTCACCAGACATCTGTACAGCTGCAGGGCTGTATGCCTAGAAATGGCCTTTGTCAAAGCATAATCACGATTGCTGGGAGATGGCAAAAAATAGCTGGAATTAAATAGCCTTGTGTGAAAAGAAATGTTGCACAAAGACGAAGAAATATCACTGATTGTTAATCACTTAAAGAGCAATTTCCTCTTTTTCTTGAAGACAGACAAGTTGATACATGCGTATTATTATTATTACGAATTATTGCATTGTTCCACCTTTGACTCCTCAGTGGTCATGTTTGTTGCGTGAACCCTCGCTTTGGAATCATAGAATCAGAGAGCTGGAAGAGACCTCAGGAGGTAATCAGGTCCAGCCCACTGCCCAAAGCAGGACCAATCCCAACTAAATCAACCCAGCCAGGGCTTTGTCAAGCCAAGACTTAAAAACCTCTAGGGATGGAGATTCCACCCCCTCCCTAGGGAACCCAGCCCAGTGCTTCCCCATCCGCCTAGGGAAATAGTTTTTCCTAATATCCAACCTAGACCTCTCCCAGTGTAACTTGAGACCATTGCTCCTCGTTCTGCCATCTCCCACCACTGAGAACAGCCTCTCCCCATCCTCTTTGGAACCTCCCTTCAAGAAGCTGAAGGCTGCTATCAAATCCCCCCACTCTTCTTTTCTGCAGACTAAACAAACCCAAACCCCTCAGCCGCTCCTCGTAGGTCATGTGCTCCAGCCCCCTAATCATTTTGGTTGCCCTCCGCTGGACCCTCTCCAATGCGCCCACATCCTTTCTGTAGTGGGGGGGGGGGCCCAGAACTGGACACAATACTCCAGATGTGGCCTCACCAGAGCCAAATAAAGGGGAATAATCACTTCTCTGGATCTGCTGGCAATGCTCCTCCTAATGCACCCTAGTATGCCATTAGCCTTCTTGGCTACAAGGGCACCCTGTTGACTCATATCCAGCTTCTCATCCACTGTAACCCCCAGGTCCTTTTCTACAGAACTGCTACTTAGCCAGTCGGTCCCCAGCCTGTAACAATGCTTGGGATTCTTCCGTCCCAAGTGCAGGACTCTGCACTTATCCTTGTTGAACCTCATCAGAGTTCAAGGTGTCAGCTGATTACATAGACGTTGCTAACAAAAATGATCCGTACATATTAGGGCTAAATTCCTGTCTGAGGAATGACGCTGGATTTACACTGAGAGTGGAAAGCAGAATTTGGCTCCAGGAATCTACCAAGGTGACTAGCATCTGGCAGCCCTCCCAGTGTAAAACCTGGACTTGTTTTTTTTTTAGTTTCCTGGGCTGAGCAGGAAGTGTCCAATGGTTTAATGACCTGACACAATTAAGGGAGACCCTTGTGATCCAAAAAACACAGCTACAAACCACCATGCTGAAAGCAATGGCCGGCTAGGAGGGCCGAGCTATGCAATATCCTTTTCCTTGCCAAACTACAAACGTGCGTCTGTATATGCCAGTCCCCTTCCCCCCCCCCCCAAAAAAAAACCAAACCCCAGTAAATACACAGGAGCAAGCACAAAGGTTTCCGTTTGTCTCTCACTGGTCAATCCTGATTCCTCGGGACATGGACATTTCCTGCCAAATCCATTCCCTTCTTTCCACTCAGGGCCTGTCTGGCACCAGACTGGGAGTGAACTTGCCTCTCCTTATTTCAAACCCACTCAAACGTCCTGGGTTCGAAAGTTCACTTCCAGCGTGACGGGTGGGCCCCCCTCTTGTTTTGAAAAGCGGCTGTGAGTTTAAATGACAGGAGGGAAAAACTGGTCTGCAACCGCTATGGGATTTGTGGCTTTGCAGACTTCCAAGATTGTATTTTTGGTTCCTCACTCAAGCCAGCCAAAGTTCAAGTCCCTAATTTCCACCCTCAGCGCAAACTGCAAATGTTTCTGCCTCCTCTCCTGTCAGTAGAACCAGGGGGACACTTTTGATCATGTTCCGTTTATTGTTTGTGCCTTCACCTCTACGAACCACTTGCGCCTTTTATTTTCTGTCCGGGCTCTACAGCCACGCTGGCTGTGTACCCCTCCCTCCATTTCCCCTTGGGCCGCCCCATTGTTCTTCGACACCCATGTCTCCGTGTCCACGCAGCACCGCTCCGATACGGTCTCTAATTAAACGCTGCCATTCTGACCAAATCCTGGCAATGAGGGGGAGCGGCTGCGGTGGGAGGCAGGCCCGCTGGCTCCCCCAGACTGCAGCCTTTCCTGCCAGCCCCTCATTCTAAGCTCATCCTATTCGCTGCAGAGGGGAAGGCGGCGGTGGGGGGGGGGGGAATTTAGCCCTTTGGGCTGCCTGGCGGGTGCACTAGAATAAACAAGGAGGCTCTGAATAAACCCGAAGCATGCTGGGATAGCTCATCCTGCAATATCCCCTGCCCGGCTAAGCTGGGCCCCGGAGCGCTCTGTGGCTCCCGGGGGGGGGGGGGGGGGGGAGGGCAGCAGCACCTGCCCGCGGTGCTTTGCATGGGGACCCCGAACCCCAAGACTGGGGCAGGCCCATGTAAGCCCCACCCAGCCCGGGGGCTGCAAGGCACCCCAAGGAAAGCCCGGGCCAGGGGGCTGCCTGCCCTGGGCGAGCTGTCATGGCCCGGGGCCAAGCGCCCCGGCTGCCCCACTTCCAGCCCCCCACGCAGCGGCCGGGATCCCCCTGCAAAGCGGCTCCCGCAGGGGCTGCGCGGTCCCAGCCCGGGCAGGGCGCAGCGAGGCGGTACCCGGCCATGCCCAGCCCGGTGCCCCCTCGCGCTGCCCGGCGCCCCCTGCCCGCGGCGCCCCCAGCCCGGCCGGGCCCCGCCGCTTACCGGCCGCGAGAGGATGCTCCGAGCCGCAGCCGCCTGCGCCGCGATCGGTGTCAGACACACAAAGAGCAGGAAATGGAGCAGCAAGTGCACTTCCTGCGCTGCGCGCCCGCTGCGCGCCCCGCCCGCCTGCGGGATGCTCCGTGCGCCCGCGCCGCGCCGCGGGGATGGAGCGGCTGGTCCGCCCTGCGCGCCCCCTTCTGCCTCTCACACCCTGCAGCCACCCACAGCCCTCCCCCTGCACCCACACCTCCGTCAGCTCACACCCTCCCCCTGCACCCACACCTCTGTCAGCTCACACCCCTGCACCCACCCACACCGCTCTGTCAGCTCACACCCTCCCCCTGCACCCACACCTCTGTCAGCTCACACCCCTGCACCCACCCACACCCCTCTGTCAGCTCACACCCTCCCCCTGCACCCACACCTCTGTCAGCTCACACCCTGCACCCACCCACAGCCCTCCGTCAGCTCACACCCTCCCCCTGCACCCACACCTCTGTCAGCTCACACCCTGCACCCACCCACACCGCTCCGTCAGCTCACACCCTCCCCCTGCACCCACACCTCTGTCAGCTCACACCCCTGCACCCACCCACACCTCTGTCAGCTCACACCCCTGCACCCACCCACACCCCTCTGTCAGCTCACACCCCTGCACCCACCCACACCCCTCTGCCAGCTCACACCCCTGCACCCACCCACAGCCCTCCGTCAGCTCACACCCTCCCCCTGCACCCACACCTCTGTCAGCTCACACCTCTGCACCCACCCACACCCCTCCATCAGCTCACACCCTCCCCCTGCACCCACACCTCTGTCAGCTCACACCCCTGCACCCACCCACACCCCTCTGTCAGCTCACACCCCTGCACCCACCCACACCGCTCTGTCAGCTCACACCCTGCACCCACCCACACCCCTCTGTCAGCTCACACCCTCCCCCTGCACCCACACCCCTCCTCCTGCACCCACACCTCTCTGTCAGTCACAGTCCTGTACCCATCCACACCCCTCACCCTGTCCCCACACCCCTCTGTCAGCTCACACCCATGCACCCACCCACAGCCCTCTGTCAGCTCACACCCTCCCCCTGCACCCACACCTCTGTCAGTCACACCCCTGTACCCACCCACACCCCTCGTCCTGTCCCCACACCCCTCTGTCAGCTCACACCCCTGCACCCACCCACACCCCTCTGTCAGCTCACACCCTCCCCCTGCACCCACAGCCCTCCCCCTGCACCCACACCTCTCTGTCAGTCACACTCCTGCACCCATCCACACCCCTCGCTCTGCCCCCACACCCCTCTGTCAGCTCACACCCCTGCACCCACCCACATCCCTCCCCCTGCCCACACACCCCTCTGTCAGCTCACACCCTCCCCCTGCACCCACACCCCTCCCCCTGCACCCACACCTCTCTGTCAGTCACACTCCTGTACCCATCCACACCCCTCGCCCTGTCCCCACACCCCTCTGTCAGCTCACACCCATGCACCCACCCACAGCCCTCTGTCAGCTCACACCCTCCCCCTGCACCCACACCTCTGTCAGTCACACCCCTGTACCCACCCACACCCCTCGTCCTGTCCCCACACCCCTCTGTCAGCTCACACCCCTGCACCCACCCACACCCCTCTGTCAGCTCACACCCTCCCCCTGCACCCACAGCCCTCCCCCTGCACCCACACCTCTCTGTCAGTCACACTCCTGCACCCATCCACACCCCTCGCTCTGCCCCCACACCCCTCTGTCAGCTCACACCCCTGCACCCACCCACATCCCTCCCCCTGCCCACACACCCCTCTGTCAGCTCACACCCTCCCCCTGCACCCACACCCCTCCCCCTGCACCCACACCTCTCTGTCAGTCACACTCCTGTACCCATCCACACCCCTCGCCCTGTCCCCACACCCCTCTGTCAGCTCACACCCCTGCACCCACCCACAGCCCTCTGTCAGCTCACACCCTGCACCCACCCGCACCCCTCCCCCTGCCCCCACACCTCTCTGTCAGTCACACTGGTACACCACCTCCCCCTACAACCACACCCCTCTGTCAGTCACACCCCTACATCCATCTCCCCCTGCCCCCACACCCTTCTGTCACTCACAGCCTGTACCCACCCACACCCCTCCCCCTGCACCTGCACCCCTCTATCAGTCACACCCTGCATCCACCCACACCCCTCTGTCAGCTCACACCCTGCAGCCCCCTGCACACACCCACAACCCTTCCCCTGCACTCACACACCCCTCCCAGCTCACATACCCTGTACCCACCCATCCCAGCATCTCCACACCCATTCACACCCCCAGCACACACACACCCTCTCTGTAGCACATACCCCAGCATCCACTCACCACCACACCCCTGCACCCATCCACACCTCTAACCCCATCCATACCCACACCCCGACATACACCCACTCCCTCCCCAGCACCCACACAACCCCCCTGCACACTCCCAGCACAACTCTCCCACAACCCTCCCACACCCTCTCCAGCACCCCCCAGAACCCACCTACCCTCCCCCCGCTACCATACTCTGTACTGATTAAAACTCTTGGGGCAGGCAATTGCTGCCCGGCACTGCTGCGACCCCCCATCCATGCTGGGCTTTTCATTGACAAATTCAGGGTCCTGTTCTCCCTCACAAGGTGCAAGTACAGACCCACATCTGCTCTGGTAAAACGGAGTAGGAAGTGGGGGCAACAAGGTTACTGGGACAAGACGGACCCCACCCTACCCGTGGGCAGGTTGGATCAGCAGCCTTGGGACCCTTCTGCCTCACTGGGGCCTCCTTGGGTATGCGAGTGGCCAGCCAGGCTGCAGGGAGGTTACTAGGGGCGTTCCTCAGGGATGGTTCTTGGGACCAATTTATCTGACATTTTTATTACTGACCTTGTTGCAGAAAGTGAGTGTGTGCCAGTCGAATCTGCAGATGGCACCCAGAGGGGAGGTATTGCCCACTCAGAGGGGAGGTATTGCCCACCCATTGGGGAGACATTGCCCACTCAGAGGGGGACCAGAATATCACACAGAAAGTTTTGAATGGCCTTGTAAACTGGAGGAGTAGCGAGGGGATGAAATGTAGTGCAAAGTGCAAGGACATGTGCTGATGGAGGAATAACAAGAACTTTGGCTCTAATCTGGGGCTGTGTCAGTTGGCAGTGACAGAGGAGAACACTCTGGATATGTTACTTGGGCGGCGGGTACGCAAGGCAGGGGAAGGCACTGCCACGCTGCCCTCCCAAACTGCCAGCCTGGCCCTGCTCACACTCTGCCCCCAGAGCACCTGCCTGCCCTCCTCTCTTCACCATGGTAGGGGCAGGGGGAGGCGGTTTGTTTCCCGTGGGGGTGGGTCCTCAGCAGGAGGGGGGGCTGGGGACTTGCCTCCCCCAGCCCCGTCTTCACCGACTGCCCATGCTGTGTTAGTTGATCTTCGGAGAACTAGGAGCTGGTCTTGTCATGCAGCTGGGAAAGGACGAATGCAGTCGCAGGAGAAATCAGAGGAAATATCTCCGCTGGACACAGGGACGTCTTAGAGCCATTCGACAAGGCCCTGGGGAGACCTCTGCCACACCGCATGCGATTCGGCTCGCCCGTGCTTCCGAAAGATGGATTCAAACTGGAACAGGAGCACAGAAGGGCTGCGAGGCTGATCTGAGGAATAAAAAATCTACCTTCTGTGGAGACTCAAAGAACTCAGCTTGTTTGGCCTGATCTGAAGAAGGTGGAGGGGAGATCTGACCGCTCTCTCTAAATACACCAGAGGGAAACATACCAGGGAGGGAGAGGAGGGATTTCAGTTAAGCCCAATGTGGCCACAAGAACAAATGGATAGAAACAGGCCTCCAACAAGTCTGGGCTTGAAATAGAATCACAGGACTGGAAGGGACCTCAAGAGGTAATCGAATCCAGTCCCCTCTCCTCATGGCAGGACCAGGCACCATCTAGATCAGTGGTTCCCAAACTTTTTGGCATCATGCCCCCTTTCTGATTTTTGAGAAAGCCTCACCCCCCCACCCCCAAAATAGCAGCAAAACTTGTTGAGCAAAAGAAAAGAAAAGGAACTGACCGAAAAACAAAAATAGCAGCAAAACTTGGCGGGGGAGGGATTGATGGGGGAGGGGGGACCTTGGGTCACCTTGCACCCCCCCTGGAATTTCTTCATGCCCCCCCAGGGGGGCACACCCCCCAGTTTGGGAACCCATGATCTAGATCATCCCTGACAGGTATCTCTGTAACCTACTCTTAAATATCTCCAGAGATGGAGATTCCACAACCTCCCTAGGCAATTTATTCCAGTGTTTGACCACCCTGACAGGGAGCTTTTCCTAATGTCCAACCTAAACCTCCCCTGATGCAATATAAGCCCCTTGCTTCTTGTCCTACCCTCAGAGGCCAAGGAGAACAATTTTTCTCCCTTCTCCTTGTAGCACCCTTTTAGATACTTGAAAACCACTACCATGTCCCCTCTCAGTCCCTCTCAGTCTTCTCTTTTCTAAACCAAACAAGCCCAATTCGTTCAGTCTTCCCTCATCGCTCATGTTTTCTAGAACTTTCATAATTTTTGTTGCTCTTCTCTGAACCCTTCCCAATTTCTCCACATCTTTCCTGAAATGCGGTGCCCAGAACTGGACACAATCCTCCAACTGAGGCCTAGTCAGTGCAGAGCAGAGCAGAAGAATGACTTTGCGTGTCTTGCTTGCAACACTCCTGTGAATGCCGCCCGGAATCAGGTTTTCTTTTTTTGCAATCCGATGAAGGTTTCTATCCGTAAGAGGAGGAAGTTCTAGAACAGCCTTCCAAGGGGAGTTGTGGGGGCAAACATTCGACCTGGCTTCCAACACTAAGTAGGATACGTTTATGGAGGGAATGGGATGCTGGCAACAAAGTCCAATGGGTAGAATTTGAAGCTAGACAAATGAGTACACGAAATAAAGTGCAAGATTTTAACAGAGTGGGGAGTAAATAAAGTGCAAGTTTCCAAAGGTTGTTGGGGAGTCTCCCGCACTGGAAATGTTTAAGTGAAATGTGGATGTTTTTCTAAAAGACATATGCCCGTACAGTCACAGATAGTGGACTTGGAACAGTAACAAGCCAGGGAAGTTCTGTGGCCTGATTCATACAGGAGGTTGCACTAGATCGGGGTGGCCAACCAGATAGAGACAAAGAGCCAAAATAGCTGTGGATAGAGTGCGAAGAGCCACGTATTATATATTTATTTTTATAGATGGGGGGGAGGATGTATGGGGATAGGGGGGTGTATGGGGATAGATGCGGGGCGGATAGATAATTTAAAGTGCCTGTTTCACTCTAGCTTGATGATCTCCAGTATGGTTTACTCATGTTTTTTAATTATGAAGATTATGGCTTTTTTATAGTTCTAAAAATGCAAGTCTGTCCCAGACTACAAATCTGAGAGGTTCAAAACAATATGGGAGAGACCCATATCTCAGAATAATTGCTTTAGCCTGGCAAACAATAGCCTTTGAATTTTCTTTAAAGAAACACAGTGTAAACTAGGTATGTGCTGATTCTTTTTTTGCCCTGGAATTTAAATATGACATCTGTGTTGGCTGCCTTATTCTGCATCCATGAGGACTTTCAGTTTAAGGTGTTTCAGGCCCCCCCCCCCCGGCTCTAACCCAATCCCTCTCCTCTCCCCCAGAGCCAGGCACCCCCCCAGCCTCCCTGCTCTAACCCAATCCCTCTCCTCTCCCCCAGAGCCAGGCACCCCCCAGCCTCCCTGCTCTAACCCAATGCCCTCCTCTCCCCCAGAGCCAGGCACCCCCCCGCCTCCCTGCTCTAACCCAATGCCCTCCTCTCCCCCAGAGCCAGGCACCCCCCAGCCTCCCTGCTCTAACCCAATGCCCTCCTCTCCCCCAGAGCCAGGCATGCCTCTCCCCCCCACTCTAACCCCATCCCCCTCACTTCCCCCAGAGCCCGGCACCCTCCGTTCCCCTCCCCACGCTCTAACCCAGTGTCTGGATCCCAGAGCTGCCACCGTGCACAGAGCGGCCGGCCGTGAGCAGTCCGGGAGTGCAAGAGCTGCATTTCTTTAAGCAAAGAGCCGCATGCGGCTCGAGAGCATGGGTTGGCCACTACTGCACTAGATGATCGCAGGGGCTCCTCCAGTCTTAAAATCTAGGACACTCTTGTCACAAAGTTTTAAAAGGACAGCGCTCAATGAAGTGGCCTTTAAAGCAAAATTGTGTTGGGTAAGGGGCTGATCTCAGGCTGGTTCTTTGCCTCAAAGTTAACCCCGCCGTTGGAAAGCTGGTGCCTAAAAGCCAATGCTGGCGTGATCAATGTCTTTCAAAGGCTGTGACGTGAAGTCAAGCGTCCATGATGTTCGGGCACCCACGTGTGAGCTCGGTAGCTCCCAGAGCTGCTTGGCATCCGCCAAGGGCTACTCATTTCTAGGAGCAGGAGAGCATCATGGGAGGGTAGACAGAGAAGGCGGAACGCAAAGAGATCCCATTTTGTCTCATACACAAATGCGCAACGTCGTTGTGCCTGGAGTTGTGGTCTGACTAGTGTGACTGTCTGCTAGAGCCGGGGTGGTCAAATGTTTTGGCCTGCAGCCCACCCCACCCAATGCCAGCCTTTCCGTGGACCACCAGCCAACCACCCAGATGACAAAAAGAGTGGGCGAGGTCTGGGCAGGAAGGAGGATGCAGGAGTGGGATGTGGGCAGGAGAGGTGTATGTGAGGGGGATGGAGGTAAGGGGTCTGGGCATCCGCCTCCTGCTGCTCCCATTGGCTGGGATTCCAGCCAATGGGAGCCGTGGGAAAAGCCTCCAGGGAAGTGGTTCCCCCGCACTGCCCATTCCTCCAGCCGCCAGGGGAAAGGGGAGCAGCAGCGGCAGCATGCAGTGCTGCTTCCTCCCTATTATAAGCCAGATCTGGCCTGTGAGGCTTGGGGCTCCCGCCCAGTGAGAAGCTGGTGCTGGCACTCCAACCACGCGGGGGGCTACGGAGCTGGAGCAACAGTGAAGGCTCCCCGCTGTGGGGGGCGGGGAGCCCTGAGGGGGTCCGCAGACCACACTTTGAGAACCACTGTGCTACAGCTAATGAGCAGCTAAAACAGGGAGGCTTACGGCTGGGGGAAGCAAAAGGAGAGTTTATGCTACTAAGGGGGGCCAACTCACAGTTTTCCCTGTGGCTCATCAAGCTGTTTCAGTCAAACAGACTGTGACGGGGTGGGCAGGAGGGGTTAAAAGCCTGTGGGCAGAGGAAGTCCTGCCCCTCCACCCAGACTGGGCATGCTCCAAGTGTTGGGCAGTATAAAAGGGAGCAGCTCTGCTCAGTCTGGGCTAGATGCTGGAGAGGAAGGACCTGCTGCAGGAGCACCAGAGGGACCCCAGCCAGAGACCCAGGAGACCACATTGAGCCCCCAGAGCTGGAGGATCCTTAGGGAGAGGCTGGTGCTGTGGACCCAGAGGACCTGGAGACCACGTGGAGCACCCAACCCTGGATCTGGTAGGAAATGGCCAGGGGTGCGCGTGTATCTCCCACCTGAGTGAGCTCAGCACGTTGCAGTGGGATTCCCTGCTGAGTGAGTGGCAGATCATGCCCCCACTGACAGGGCCCGGGGTTGGGGCCCGGTGGAGTAGGGTGGGCTTGGGCCCCCTTACCAGGACTACTGCCCCAAACCCCTGTGTTACTGACTCTGGCCATTAGGCTGTGCTGCCCCAAACCCAGGGGCTACACTACTGAATCAGAACAACAGACCTCACCGCCTCAGGGCACTGGACTGTCATAGGGCACCAATGGCCTGACCGCCGAACTGGCGGTGTCCACCCCCCTTCGCACCAGCCCCCGCAGGATGGGATGTGCATGGGACACAGACAAGAGCAGTTGTATCCATTAGCTGTGATGAAAACCAGGTGGCAGTGGGTGTGGACGTGGAATATCCACCTGCCACCAAGCGCCTCAGGCAGATGGTGTGGAAATGGTTTCACTCTCCGAATGCTACCAATGTGCTGGGTGTAACCACCCCACCGAAGGGTTTCTGGATCTCTCAGGGTGGCTGAGGGAACAGTCCAGTTATGGGCCTGCTGATATTCTCACCCCTTCCTTGCTGGGGGCTGCAATAACTGGACCATATAAAGTTGCACGAGACTAAAACCGGTCAGACAAGGAGCCAGCATAGAAAATAATTGTGTGTGTAATACGCACACGCTGGCATCTGGCAGTTCCCTCTGATCTCAACGAGCTGCCGCAATAGGAGTGAGCAAACACCCCCTTGGAGGCATTGACATAGTATTACCCCCATTTTAAAGATAGGGAAGCTAAGGCACAGAGTGGCTGGGGCGACACTATGTAGCACTATATGTCTAGTGACAGGCCCCCAAATCCATAGGTGGGCACTTCACTAGTGTGACAGGGTGCTTGCCCTGCACTGGCCCTTTAAGGGCAAAACCCCAGCCCTGAGTGAGGGCTGCCAGTGAAGCCCCAGCTGAGGCCGTTCTGCTGATGAGGGCCCAGCTGGGGGCTGTATAAGGAAGGACTCCTGGAGGGAGAGAACATAAGAACATAAGAATGGCCATACTGGGTCAGACCAAAGGTCCATCGAGCCCAGCATCCCATCTGCCGACGGTGGCCAATGCCAGGTGCCCCAGAGAAGGAGAACAGAAGACAATGATCAAGTGATTTATCTCCTGCCATCCATCTCCTGCCCTTGTTATGAAGGCTAGGGCACCATACTTTATCCCTGGCTAATAGCCATTTATGGACCTAACCTGCAAAAATTTATCAAGCTCTTTTTTAAACCCTAATAGAGTCCTGGCCTTCACAGCCTCCTCGGGCAAGGAGTTCCACAGGTTGACTGTGCGCTGTGTGAAGAAAAATTTCCTTTTATTAGTTTTGAACCTACTACCCATCAATTTCATTTGGTGTCCCCTAGTTCTTGTATTATGGGAAAAGGTAAATAATTTTTCTATAATCACTTTCTCCACACCATTCATGATTTTATATACCTCTATCATATCGCCCCTCAATCGCCTTTTTTCCAAACTGAAAAGTCCCAGTCTCTCTAGCCTCTCCCCATATGGGACCCTTTCCAAGCCCCTAATCATCTTAGTCGCCCTTTTCTGAACCTTTTCTAATGCCAATATATCTTTTTTGAGGTGAGGAGACCACATCTGCACGCAGTACTCGAGATGTGGGCGTACCATAGTTTTATATAGGGGAAGTATGATATCCTTTGTCTTATTATCTATCCCTTTTTTAATAATTCCTAACATCCTATTTGCCTTACTAACTGCCGCTGCACACTGCGTGGATGTCTTCATAGAACTATCCACTATAACTCCAAGATCCCTTTCCTGATCTGTCGTAGCTAAATTTGACCCCATCATGTAGTACGTGTAATTTGGGTTATTTTTTCCAACATGCATTACCTTACACTTACCCACATTAAATTTCATTTGCCATTTTGCTGCCCAATCACTCAGTTTGCTGAGATCTTTTTGTAGTTCTTCACAATCCCTTTTGCTTTTGACTGTCCTGAACAACTTTGTGTCATCTGCAAACTTGGCCACCTCACTGCTTACCTCATTTTCTAGATCATTGATGAACAAGTTGAACAGGATTGGTCCCAGTACTGACCCCTGGGGAACACCACTAGTTACCCTCCTCCATTGTGAAAATTTACCATTTATTCCCACCCTTTGTTTTCTGTCTTTTAACCAATTCTTGATCCATGAAAGGACCTTTCCTCCTATCCCATGACCACCTAATTTACGTAAAAGCCTTTGGTGTGGGACCGTGTCAAAGGCTTTCTGGAAATCTAGGTATATTATATCCACTGGGTGCCCCTTGTCCGCATGTTTATTAACCCCTTCAAAGAATTCTAACAGATTAGTCAGACACGACTTCCCTCTGCAGAAACCATGCTGACTTTTGCCCAACAATTCGTGCTCTTCTATGTGCCTTGCAATTTTACTCTTTACTAGTGTTTCTACTAATTTGCCTGGTACTGATGTTAAACTTATCGGTCTATAATTGCCAGGATCTCCTCTAGAGCCTTTTTTAAATATTGGTGTTATATTGGCCATCTTCCAGTCATTTGGTACCAAAGTGGATTTAAAGGATAGGTTACAAACCACTGTTAATAACTCCGCAATTTCACATTTGAGTTCTTTCAGAACCCTTGGGTGAATGCCGTCTGGTCCCGGAGACTTGTTACTATTCAGCTTATCAATTAATTCCATAACCTCCTCTAATGTCAGCAGGGAGAACTGACTGCTGCTCTGGAGAGAAAACACTAGGGCCCGGGCTGCCAGGGAAGCAAGAGGCTTCCTGGAGGTAGAGTAGGGCCGGGAAAGGCAGGCAGGGCTGGGGAAGGAAGGAAGGAAGGCAGGCAGGCAGGCAGGCAGGGCTGGGGAAGGAAGGAAGGAAGGCAGGCAGGCAGGCAGGGCTGGGGAAGGCAGGCAGGCAGGCAGGAAGAGCTGGGGAAGGCAGGCAGGGCTGGGGAAGGCAGGCAGGCAGGCAGGCAGGGCTGGGGAAGGAAGGCAGGCAGGCAGGCAGGGCTGGGGAAGGCAGGCAGGCAGGCAGGCAGGGCTGGGGAAGGCAGGCAGGCAGGCAGGCAGGGCTGGGGAAGGCAGGCAGGCAGGGCTGGGGAAGGAAGGCAGGCAGGCAGGCAGGGCTGGGGAAGGCAGGCAGGCAGGGCTGGGGAAGGCAGGCAGGCAGGCAGGCAGGCAGGGCTGGGGAAGGAAGGCAGGCAGGCAGGCAGGGCTGGGGAAGCTCTGGCCAAGTAAGGTCCCAGGCTGCCTAACCTGGCTGCTTCAGGCCCTGCAAAGGCAGCAGGTCCAGCCCCCTTTGCCAGTGCTGAGTGGCCATTTCAGCTGCAGTTTGCCCCGGAGGCAGGGGCTAGCTGGAGACTGGCAGTGGGTCCCTGAGGCAAGGTGGGAACAGGGGAACTGGGTGTTCCCTGGAAGGAGAACTGGGTGACCTGGGGAGGGGAGGACCCTGGAGTGCGCAGTTGGGTAACCCCCCCCCGGAAGGGGGCGCAGAGAGACGGGGTGGGCACGGCCGGAGGGCAGTGTCCCGAAGAGGACGCCGTGGTCAAAGAGGAACACGGGGAGACACCAGCAAGAAAGACGCATCCAGCGGGGCAACAAGCTAATTCCCGTGATAACTAGGCTGCCTTATTTCCAGCAGAGTTGAGCGTCCCCTGCTCTATCAAAGTTGGGGGTACCCAACACACCTGTAATGGGATATCCACCCCACACTGGCAGCAGATGGGTCAATGGAAACCCGAGGGCTCTGTTAGCTCACTGGGTTACACCTGGAGGGTGTTTATCAGCCCCCACGGGGCCATGAAGAGCCCAGCTCAGAGCAGTGGGAAGGACTCGTATGGAGGCACGAAGCCTCAAGAGAGAGTAGGTCCAGGGACCCTTTCCAGGGAAGGGGACTTGGGTGGAAGGCCGGGAAAGCAGCCATGGTGGGGGGAGGTGAGTACTTGTTGTGAGCCTGGATAAAAGGTCTGGAACTGACTGTTAGGGAGAAACCCCTGGGAGGAGCCGAAAGGAGTCTGCCGAACTGGAAGGGGCCTGGGGGAAAGGCTCTGAGGGGGGCAAGCTAGGAAGAAGTTCAGGGGAGTAGCATGGAGGCTGAGTGAGCAGACCTTGGCTGAGGATTATAGGGTCCTCAAAGTGGGGAGTCTTGGTCCCACTACCCCTCCACTGAGGAAAGTGAAGTGAAACCGGATTCAAGAGGTTAGTGCTGCAAACCCTGAGGCAAGGGATGTGAGGCCCACGGGGCGCAGAGTCCGAGGCAGGAGACGTAGAGGAGGGTCACTGACTTCCGACGGTGGGACAGAATGGGACGTTCCCAGTGGGCCACGTCGCAAGTACCAGAACCAGAGTGGCTGTCAGCAGGGGGCGCCAGCGAATAGCCTGCTCCACCAGGCCCAGCCACAAGGGGGCACACTGGCCCCTGAGTCACTCTTCTACAGCCCCCCTCCCCCCTCGGAGCACAGGGTTTGGCCATCTGTGTGTTGTGTGATTGTCCGTCTTTAAGACAGTACGTTGCGCCGTGCTTAGCACCCAGGGCTGGCCCAAGCCATTCGTGCGCCCCGGGAGCATGGCGCCGCCCCCGGGGAGTGCGGTGTGTGTGCGGCCCCGCCCCCGCCTGGTCCGGCAGCCCCGCACGGCGCCCCTTACAGTGGGGTGCCCCACTGTAGCCTGCTCAGCCCATAGCTTGGGCCGGTTCTGTTAGCACCATGTGTATGTTCCCCCACAGTTTCCGGGTGGGGTACCTGTGTGAAAAATTCAAACACCCCAGTGGTGACCGGACAACTCTATTAACTGTATTCTAGATCTATAAACTCTGTACACAACGAATCATTAGGCAAGAAGATCGGAACATTCTGTGTAACAGTACGGTTTAGTGCAATAGACTGAGACTAATAAATATTTCCTTTACCTCACCCAGGAATAAATACTGTCCTAAAGGCTTTACCCACAGGGGCAATATTGCAACTACAAGCACCTGGGCAACCTGCCCAGGATGCGGAGGGAAGGAGTTGATGCTGTGACAGGTCCCTTACATGAGGGGCTGGCATGCACGGAGCTTACCTTCCGCACAAGGTCTGCCACAGTTACATCCCTTGTGCTTTGGGAAGATTAAGAACCTCTTCAGTGCCCGCGTCTAGACTGCATCCCTCTGTCAACAGAGGGATGCAAATCAAGCATGTTGAAATGGCTAATGAAGCCGGGATTTAAATATCCCATGCCTCGTTAACATAAACACAGCTGCCACTTTTTTTTGAAACGGAGTTTTTTCGGAAAAAACCCCAGCAGCCTAGACACGGATCTGTCGAAAATAAAGCCTTTTTCGACACATCCTGTATTCCTCCAAAAATGAGGTTTATAGGATCTGTTGAGAGGCTTTGTTTTCGACAGATCCACATCTAGACTACCGTTTTTTTTTAAAAAAAAATCAGTTTTGAAAAAAGCGGCGGCCATGTTTATGCTAATGAGGATGTTTAAATCCCAGATTCATTAGCAATTTCGACGTGCCTAATCTACATCTCTCTGTCAACAGAGAGGTGTAGTCTAGACCAGTGTTTCTCAACCTTTTTTTGCTCATGGCCCCCTTCTGAGCCTCATTCATCATACGCCTGGCAGTTAAGTTTGGGTGCCCCCCTCAGAAACTTACTGTGGCCCCCTAATGTTCTGTTTTTTTTCCATGTGGCCCCCTAGAAGTAAGGCCTGGCCCCCTGGGGATCCATATGGCCCACACTGAGAACCACTGGTCTAGACACGCTCTGGGAGTACAGAGTGGGGGAGCTGCAGGGGAGAAGGCAGGCTCATGGCCAGGTACCCCCCCCACTCCAGGCACAGATGCCGCAGTCCCATATGTCCTGGGCTACTCACAACTCCCCCCAAGCTCCCTAGGGTGCAATTCCATGTGGTCCCCTATTCTGGGCAGCAACTGGAGGCCAGATTTGATACCACAAGAACATGGCAGCGGGTGAACTGAAACCAGTGGGGAGGAACGAAGAGAAAGCGGGTGGAACTCCAGGCCTCGCAGAATTCCATTTGTGGCGGTTCGTGCCCCAGCCTCTAGCTGAGACTATTGAAAGGAGACCTGAAGCCAAACGGCCCTGCCGTTTGGCGGCGTTCAGATCCCAGGGGCTGGGGCAGACCCGTCTCCGGTTTGTGCATGCAGGTGGCCTGCTTGGGAAAATGATTCATGCTGAAGTTTCAGGTGTGTCTAGCTAAGAAATTAATGCAGAACAAAATCAAATGGGGGAGAAGAATGAGATCGGCGCAGTGCCTAGCAAGTATCGGAAGTGATTCCAGTGGCTAACAGAGAAATCCTCCAGACCCTTCCTCTTCTCCGTAATGCTTAGCAAAAAGTCCCAGGGTGCGCTCTGTTTTGGAGGTTGGTTCTGGAGAAAGGAATGTCCTTGGGCTTGCTAGAATATTAGATAAGTTACATGAACATGGAACATAGCTTTCTCCAACACTGCCACACAGCGACCGACACAATGAAATACCCGGTCCGTCCAATTCCTGTAGGAGCGCTGATTATAAAATACAGGCCGGCGTTTTCCATGCTACTAGGCAAAAGATCACGGCGTTGGTAGCTGATTATGCTGTCGGGGACAGAGTCTGGTCTCCGTTACACCCGTGGACAGCCACTCCTGTTAGGAGTTCAGAAGGCTCGATATGTGGTTCACAGAAGAGGTGAAAAGGTCTTTGTGGGGAGGCTCTGTTGCTTTCCTGGGTGGATAGAGGGGGTGGGTCTCCTTCTATTATCACAAGTGCATGGAGCATTTGTACTTCTCTGTGGTGTTGCATCCCTCGGCCTGCACCTCCCAGTCTCCTCCACAGCCCCCTCATCCAAATGAGAAGAAGTCTCCGCAGGGCCCGTTGAATTGCCACCCACCGCTGCCTCTTTTACCTTGCTTCAGAAAACACACCAGGTCTTGGGGAGCTCTCGAAAGGAGCCTTTCACCTCAGGCAAGGAGACCCAGAGCTCCCGCCCCCTCGACTGCCCTAGATGTGATCTGCACTGACAAATTGTCCTTTGTTGATCAACTGAGAGATCTTCGGAGGCCTGTTTTTTCCTTCTGGAGAAGTCTCCATGGGAATTTTGACACCCATACTTTCAGCTTTGGGTTTTTCCCCCCGCACACATCCCTGTCTGCACCAGACAGTCTGTGTGTGGGTTTATCTTTCTCTGTCCCCCACTAACAACATACCATAGTTGAGAGACCTTGCCATTTCATTCACAGTTTTCTCAGGTGCACCTATGTTACGCCCTCCAGAATCCTACACCCCTTACTCCAGAGCGGCAGAGCAAATCTTGCTAAGACGACAACCCAGACAACGTACAGGGCGCAATGGGTAAGCCCAGCCAGAGCGCCTGTCCGCTCTGTGTCGGAGCTGGTCCCAGTTCATCCGGCCATCTGTTTCCACTCCAGACTGGGGGTGTATCACAAATCTGGAAGCATCCAAATGGTTCAGAGAGAGACAAAGCGGCTGAGGTAATATCTTAAGGAGAGCTCTTCTTGTCAGTGATGAGACACCTTGTTCAGGGCAGGCTAAAGTTTCTGTTGTGTGCATCTAGGGTTGGAAGCACAAAATGTGAGGGCACACAATGAGCCAAATTCTCAGGAAATGAGAAGCCTTTCTCTGGGACCTCTGCTAAATCGCTGGTCTGGTTTGTGAGAACCTTTCCCGTGTTCCCAAGCCAAACATTTGACTCCATCTTCTCTCCATGGAGCTCTTGAGAAGGATTGGCTTGGCTAGTACTATTCTCTCAGGTCGGAAGGATTTTGTTAATGCTTCATGTAGAGAAAACGCTGTCCAATCAGACGTCTTGCTCACCTTCACCCAGTGAGCCATTGTCCCGATTAAAGGTCAAATTCAGAGATCTCGCCTAACTGGTAGAGCAGGATGGAGAAGGAGGGTCGGTCTTCTTTCCTCTGCAGGAGAAAGAAAAGAATGGCATGAATCTCTACCTTGGACAGGGTTGCAGGGGGCAAGAGAGAGAACCTTGTCACGGGCCAGAGGCTGACTGGTAGCAAAGGTAAAATCAGATCTTCAAGGGGGAAAACAGAAGTGAAAATGTGACTGAAATCATCATAGGATGCAAAGGTGATGATGTGGGTTCAGGGCTGCTGTCCCTCTGATTTAATCTCCTTAGAAACCATGGACCAATAAAAGCTGACTTGCTTACAAGTCGCTGGCTGTGACTTCTGCCCTCTAATGTGAGACTCAAATCCCATCCATCCCTCCCCCCCCCGCCCTCCTGCAGGGGTGTTCTTAATTTGAATGAGCTGGTATGAGTTAAGCCTCGCCAAGTGGATGCAGCTTGCACTGGTCACCTGCAGAACCGTCCCATCCGTAGGACGGATCAGGGCGGTTGACACAGGCCCAGTGCTTTTGGGGGCCCTGTGGTGGCTGCCCCAATGCTCCTGTGGACAGAAGAGACCCAGGAGATTATGGGAGCCTGGTGTAGTGGCAGTAGTAGGGGTTGCCTACTCCCCACGTGGGTGAGGAGAGCGGAAACGGCCTAGCAGCCTGCTCTGCTTGGTCATGCTGCCCTCTCCTGGCCCTGCCCCAGAGCACTCCGGTTCCCGCCACTATGGAGAGGTGAGGCATAGCGGGCCGGGAAGACGGCCCAGTGGGGTGGACCAGGCTGCTGGGCCGCTCTGGCTCCCATCTGTGTGTGGGGTGGGGAGGAGGCAAACCCTGCTGCCACCATGCCAGGCTGCATTGTTCGGGGGAAAGGGGATGTGGTGCAGCAGGGGTGGGGCTTAGGGAAGCAGTACAGAGCGGGAGGGGTGGGACCTGTGTTGCCCCAGGCCCCCTTTGGGAGAGCCCTGGTCACACGAGTTGGGAGGCCAGTTAAAGACCACGGTGGAACGTAGGGTTCATGTTAACATGTGTGAAAGCTACACACTGCTTTGTCCCCGGGACTTTGCTTCATGTTAGCTCCCTCCTGTTAGGCACAGGCCATTTCTCCGAGCAAAGACTTAGGGGAGGGATCGAAATCTCTTGCCCATGTGAACTATGGGACTTACCGCGTTCCAGCAGCTGCTCATGAGCTCATAGATGGCCTTGGAGGCCAGCTTGGGTTTATACAAGCGGAGTCCTGCGTTGATTTCCTCCACCACCTCCGCGTTGGTCCGGTTTTCGTAAGGGATTTTGCCTTCGCTGAACACCTCCCACATCAACACTCCTGAAACAACAATGGCAATGACAGGAATGGAGCAACCGCCACCTGCCCAAAACAGCCTTCCCCAACAGTTCATATTAGAGGTCCTCAGCACCCCAATCTACCCCCCCAAGCCCACCATTTCTATCTGCTTCAAAGCCCCCTCCTTGAAGAGCCCGAGCGGTGGCCACCATTCTTCCATCTGAGGAGCGTTGGATGGGACTCCCCTCCAGATCACACCCACATCTCACTCCCTCATCCGTCCAAAGAATCCTAGAATCCCAGGGCTGGAAGAGACCTCAGGAGGTCAGAGTCCAACCCCCTGCCCAGAGCAGGACCAACCCCAACTCAATCATCCCAGCCAGGGCTTTGTCCAGCTGGGACTTCAAAACCTCTAGGGATGGAGATTCCACCCCCTCCCTAGGGAACCCAGCCCAGTGCTTCACCACCTCCTAGGGAAATAGTTTTTCCTAATGTCCAACCTGGACCTCCCCCACTGTAACGTGAGACCATTGCTCCTCGTTCTGTCATCTGTCACCATTGAGAACAGCCTCTCTCCAGCCTCTTTGGAACCCCCCTTCAGGAAGTTGAAGGCTGCTCTCAAATCCCCCCTCACTCTTCTCTTCTGTAGACTAACTGAACCCAAATCCCTCAGCCTCTTCTCGTAGGTCAAGTGCTCCAGGCCCCTCATCATTTTGGTTGCCCCCCGCTGGACCCTCTCCAATGTCCTTTCTATAGTGGGGGCCCCAGAACTGGACACAATACTCCAGATGTGGCCTCACCAGTGCCAAATAAAGGGGAATAATCACTTCTCTAGATCTGCTGGAAATGATCCTCCTAATGCACCCTAATATGCCATTAGCCTTCTTGGCAGGGCCCATTGCATTGCCACCTACCGCTGCCTCGCTAGCTCATTGCTCTTTCTCCTTTGTCCTGAGAACAAAGGGGTCCATGCCCCCGCAGGGAGTCTTTATTGAGACCAAAGACCCATGGAATACAGCCAGTGGTCTAAGGTTTTCAGGGTCAAGCTCTTGGTGGTAATCTGACTTCAGAACGGCCACGCTGGGGCAGACCAAAGGTCCCTCTAGCTCCCTATCCTGTCTTCTGATAGTGGCCAACGCCAGATGCCCCCGAGGGAATAAATAGAATCATCAAGTGATCTCTCTCCTGTCACTCATTCCCAGCCCCTGACAAACAGAGGCTAGGGACACCATGCCTGCCTATCCTGGCTAAAAGCCATTGATGGACCTAACCTCCATGGATTTATCTAGCTCTTTTTTGAACCCAGGTAAAGCCCTCATCTTCACAACATCCTCTGGCAAGCAGCTAATTGAATCTTCCCTCCCCGCTTCCATTGTGATAAAAAGTTCTTACCAAATGACCATACATCCGACTTGGTGCTGTAGTTGGAGTAGGAGAAAACCTCTGGGGCGGACCATTTGACAGGGAATTTGGTGCCTGTGGAGCTAGTGTACTGGTCATCGAGGACATACCTAGAAGAGACAAAGGGTAGTGTATGCTCAGTGACACGCCCAGTTGTGATAGCTCTGCCGTCACACTGCCTAGAGGTCACACGTGTTACCTGGACATCCCAAAATCCGACACTTTGACCACCTGGGATTCTCCGACCAGACAGTTCCGAGCAGCCTGCAAGAAATAGCGGAAGATGATTAATAGTTAAAGGTTTATCGGCTGTGAATCATTCTCTTATCAACAGACGATATTTAAAGAACTGCTTAATGACCCCAGGAGAGTAAAAGTGACATCACAAAGTCACTTTCTTAGCAACAGGAAAGCGGAGGATAAATGGCACTGGGAATCAGAGCATTGCTTTCCCATTGCTAAGAAAGTCCTACATGTAGTTTGCTCAGCTCTTCTACTTTAAAGATCCATTAAAGAGCCAGGCAACTACCCACTGACCCACGAGCTGGCTGAGCTTGGGTTAGCCAAGCAATTGATAACGACTCCCCCAGGCACCGGGCGCAATCCGGGCGGAGCTATCCAGTCCCTCCCCGACAACAACAAACCCGTTTCTCACAAACCGCTTTTGAAAAGTGACTGATACAGCCGGAGGTGACATGAGGCAGGGGCTGGAATTGCACCTAGTAGCCATGACCAGGCTGAATGAAGGAGATTCTGCCAGAGGAGGGGGGTTAGTAAGAGGGCACCCCGGAGTGGGACCAAGCTTTGACTTCTTGGCTGAGCCTAGACATGAGCACTGTTCTCAGAGCTGCCAGCGTGGGTGGTGGGCGAATGGCTGGCCCACAGCCCCGCCCCTTCCACCTGAGGCCCCGCCCATTCATGCCCACTGCAGCACAGCTGACACTCTGGCTGCTGCCCTAAGCCCCCAACCCATTCTGGCTGCTGGCCCTTGCTCTAGGCTAATGTCGTCCACCCCTACGCATGGGGCAGCGCCCGTCCCTTCAGCATCGGGCAGCGTCCCTGCCCAGTATCAGGCTATGCGGCCCTACACACCCCAGAGCACCAGACAGCGTGGCCCCAGCTTCCCCGGCCCCAGAGCCTGGGGAGGGCACACTGCCCCCAGCCGCAGCCTGGCTGAAGCCCAGGGGCAGCAACACTCCACCCCCAGAACGCCAGGAGTGCTGCTGAAGCAGTGGGGTGCTGGGGCCGGGGAGTGGGCAGGGCATTGCTTTCCCCCACCTATGATACCTGCCACCCCTGGCAGCCAGCAACAGCAAACGGATGGGGCTGGAGCCAGCTGTGAGGGAAAGGGGCAGCCCAGGCGAGGGGGGACTTTGCACCCTGCCTCCTCTTTCCATGGCCTTTCTGGGCTTAGTGCAGGGAAGCGTTGGGGTGGAAATGCCTGGTGTGGGCTAACCCAGCCTGCTGCTGCAAACAGGGGACATGGCAGAGTCTCCTCCGACAGGCCCGCTCAGCGCGGGAGGGAGCTGACACGAGGTGAGGGGAAATCGCCAGAAATTAGCAAATTCTGGCTGGCTCGGGGAACGAGCCGGTTTGGGGCTGACGTACCAGGTCCCTGTGAATGACAGAATCCTGCTCCAGATAAGCCATCCCTTCACACACGTCCTGGCACATCCCCAGGAGGGTCTCCTTGGAGAAGGTGCCCCGCTGGTTTCTGAGGTAATCTGACAAGCAGCCGTGTTCCATGAACTCAAACACCAGGCAGATGGGGGCCTGTTCGAAGCACACGCCATAGAGCTGCACCAGCTTGGGATGAGACAGCTTCCTGCCAGGAAGATGAGGGAGAGGAGAGGGTGGTGGTTCAGAAGATCTGCAGGCACTCAGAAAAGACCCTAAACACCTGCCCCAAACACTGTGCAGTAACAAACCTCGCTAGTGCCCCTGCCACCCACGCTCTGCCAAGTGTTAGCTCTTGCTGGGAGACGGACAAGTGTGAAAGAGGGAATTTAGGGGTGGATTCTAACATCACGTTAGTCCCGCACTAATGTATAAACAACGACTTTAACAGACTTATTCTGGATTTACAGCAATGTCCGTGAGATCAGAAATCCAGCTCTTGATACGGGTATGCAGTGAAAGTCTAGCACTGTGAATCAAGGCATCCCGGCCTTCACACTCAACAGACCTGCCTCTCCTTTTACATATACACTTTACAATCACCTAATACGTTTGCCTCGTCAATACAGTCGCACTGATACACAGTTTTATGATCAGAAACATGCTGCACAAGACTTGCTGACACATTCTGTGCACCCTAAACACCCCCGAGAACAACGGGTCAAAAAAGGTGGTGGTTTCTCCATGAACATGTTCAAATAAAATGGATTTTGGTCCAGATTTTGTGGGAGGGGAAAAAACCCCCACAAACCAAAATATGGATTGCCCAAAGTTGAAAATGATTTTTGTGTGGGGGGGGGGAGGGTTTCAACAGAAGCAAAAAAAGTTTAGATGAAATTCCTTCTTGTGGCACTTTTTTGTCAGAAAGTCTTTTTTTGTCCCCAAACCCACAACACTATTATGAAGAAACTGTGATTAGCCGAATATTGTGGGTATTGGTCAAAATATAGACACGTTCTGTCACACTAAACATTCCCATGGGCCATCACTGCTACTACTTGCACTTTTATACACCTCCTTCAAAGAAACAAGCCGGCATCTGACGCACAGTTTTGTTTCCATAATATTATGTTAGTGTCTCAAAGAGGGAGCCCTGAATAATCTCGGCGGGGTTTATTTTTTCAGTCACGCTCAGCATGCCCACAATATCCCAGCTGAGCATACAAAGCGGCTACTTACATCATGACTTGGGCCTCCTCGATAAAGTCCTCTTCTGACATCGCTCCTTCGCGAATGGTCTTTATAGCCACTTTTGTCTGCTCGAGCCAGTAGCCAAGATGGACCACTCCAAACTGGCCACTGCCAATCTCCTGCACTAACGTTAGCTCCCAAGGATTGATGACCCACTTTCCTGTTAACAGCAAGGGCACAACAGGAGTTAGGATCGACCAGTGACATACAAGGAAGGATGGGCGTGTGGGGAAGGCACGGAGCTAGGATTCAGGTGATCTGCTTCTGCCTGTAGGATTCTGGGCTGGACTCCAGCTGGCCATATGAAAAAGTGGGATGAGAATTATTCCTTTCTCCCGCCCTGTGTCTGTCTTGTCAAGTCTTCACGACAGGGATTATCTGTGCATGCAAATAGATGCAGCATTTAGCACAGCTGGGCCTTGATCTCAGCTGGAGTCTCTAGGAATGACAACGATGACTATCACGGTATTACTGAAGGAAACACTTTACAACAGTGGACCTATCACATGGCCCTCAACTCTCAGCCATGGCAGCATCACACACGACTTGGGAAGATGAATGGTCTTGCTTCAGCATTCACGTTGTATTTAACATGGACCTAAACAGGACTGGAAGCTGTTCTGTTCCTCCCAGGAGGTTCCTTTTCTCAACCGTGTTCACGGTGCAGGGCCTACAAGTTCCCTGGCGGTTTTCAGCATCAGGTCATCTCTCTGTCAAATGTCTGAGCATAAAGACTTGGAAACGGCCAGGTACTGCTGGGATAAAGAGATTCAGAACCACAGAGCCAACCTGCTCTTCGGGGGGATGAACATGCCCTCTCAAGACAATGTGAGGTTAGGCAGGGGAATAACTCCTTACCGTAGCTCAGTCCTGCTGTGATAGGGGCCTTTTCTCTCCAGGAACAAACTGCGTACCGCAGACGAGTGACGAGTCCTGGTTCGTGGAGGAAAATATGGATCCCAGTTATGGTACCTGACCAACGTGGTGAAAAAAGGACAAAGACAGCCTATCGCCATAGCAATGCCTGATCAGTGGGAAGTGGTAAAGCAATGAGTGGCGTGTGGACCAGCCTATGCAAAAGCTTCCTTTGGAAGGTCAGAGGTATGTGTTTTAGTGTTTTGTACCAGATGGAAAGGCCCTGAGGACACTTGTCATTGTGTCCTTGGCCAGGGTGGGTAAGCAGGCTTTGCTGGAGCAGAACAGGGAAGAGTTTTGCATAGTTACCCCCATTAAGGTCACTGAAAAGTTTGGGGCAGTTGTTTGACATTGTCAACAGTAAGAGCAACTCTGCAATGACAATCATAAAAGGTGCTCCAGGTGCTCGCTAGTCCACAAGGGATTTGGTAAAATGTTGGTAAGAAATGAGGTGCCCAGAATAAGTAGCTCTAGAAAAAGCATATTGAGTGGCCCAACTAATGACCCAACCTGCTCTTTTATCGAATCCTAGACTCATAGAACACTAGAACTGGAAGGGACCTCGAGAGGTCATCAAGTCCAGTCCCCTGCCCTCACGGCAGGACCCAGCACCATCTAGATCATCCCTGACAGGTGTCTGTCCAACCTGCTCTTACATATCTCCAGTGATAGAGATTCCACAACCTCCCCAGGAAATTTATTCCAGTGTTTCACCACCCTGACAGGTAGGAAGTTTTTCCTAATGTCCAACCTAAACCTCCCTTGCCACAATTTAAGCCCATTGCTTCCTGTCCTATCCTCAGAGGCCAAGGAGAACCATTTTTCTCCCTTCTCCTTGTAACACCCTTTTAGGTACTTGAAAGCTGCTGTCATGTCCCCTCCCAGTCTTCTCTTTTCCAGACTAAACAAACCCAGTTCCTTCAGTCTTCCCTCATCAGTCAGGTCTTCTAGACCTTTCATAATTTTTGTTGCTCTTCTCTGGACCCTCTCCAATTTCTCTACATCTTTCCTGAAATCTGGCACCTAGAACTGGACACAGTCCTCCAACTGAGGCCTAACTCCAGTGTTCTCTAGAGCTAACTTTATTCTCAGAGAAGCAAGAATCGAGAAGTCCTGAGGTAAGGGCATCAGCTGTTGTTGATGCCTTGCAGTAACTGCTAAATCCCGCTTGGTGGCAGCCGAATCTCTGTTCAGATCAAGGGCTGTGACTTCCTGTCTATTTGAAGGAAGTAGTTTCTGATCTACATCAGCCAGAGCCTTCATTTTTGCTCAGTCACTAACCAGGAGCTATGTAAACTAGAAGTCTCCATTACCTGATGTTTTGATTTCTGCCGCAACATCATGCGATACGTTGAGAAACAACGAGCAGTCCTGTGGCACCTTAGCAACTAACCAATATATTATATCATGAGCTTTCATGGGTAAAACCCACTCATCAGGTGAGCTGGGATTAAAGTTACAGACTAACATGGCTACCCCTCTGAGACTTGATATTTAGAGGCCATCTTTCATGCCCAAGGCATCTCTGTGAGCTTTATAATGTTAAAGGAAGGATGCTGCATACTGTATGCCAGTGCAGCTACTGTGAAATCTACTGTCGATCTCACACAGCCTTAGATGTTAGAACCTGCTGCAGTGGAGAGGTAATGGTAGGCCGGATCTACACTAGACCCAGCAACTCGGCTTAATCACAGAATCATAGAACTATAGAGCTGGAAGAGACCTCAGGAGGTCATCAAGTCCAGCCCCCTGCTCTAGGCAGGACCAATCCTAAATAGATCAACCTAGTCAGGGCTTTGTCAAGCCGAGACTTAAATACCTCTAGGGATGGAGACTCCACTACTTCCCTAGGTAACCCATTCCAGTGCTTCACCATCCTCCTAGTGAAATAGTTTTTCCTAATATCCAACCTGGACCTCCCCCACCACTACTTGAGACCATTGCTCCTTGTTCTGCCATCCATCACTACTGAGAACAGCCTTTCTCCATCCTCTTTGGAACCTCCCTTCAGGAAGTTGAAGGCTGCCATCAAATCCTCCCTTACTCTTCACTTCTGCAGACTAAACAGACCCAACTCCCTCAGCCTCTCCTCATAGGTCATATGCTCCAGCCCCCTAATCATTTTGGTTGCCCTCCGCTGGACCCTCTCCAATGCATCCACATCCTTTCTGTAGTGGGGGGTCCAGAACTAGACACAATACTCCAGATGTGGCCTCACCAGAGCCGAATAAAGGGGAATAATCACATCTCTGGATCTGCTGGCAATGCTCCTCCTAATGCACCCTAGTATGCCATTAGCCTTCTTGGCTACAAGGGCACACTGTTGACTCATATCCAGCTTCTCATCCACTGTAACCCCCAGGTCCTTTTCTGCAGAACTACTACTTAGCTGGTTGGTCCCCAGCCTGTAACAATGCTTGGGATTCTTCCGTCCCAAGTGCAGGACTCTGCACTTGTCCTTGTTGAACCTCATCAGATTTCTTGTGGCTCAATCCTCCAATTTGTCTAAGTCACTCTGGACCCTCTCCCTGCCCTCCAGCGTATCTACCTCTCCCCCTAGCTTAGTGTCATCTGCAAACTTGCCGAGGGTGCAATCCATCCCCTCATCCAGGTCATTAAGAAAGATATTGAACAAAACCGGTCCCAGAACCGAACCTTGGGGCACTCCGCTAGAAACCGACCTCCATCCTCACATCGAGCCATTGACCACTACCTGCTGGGCCCGGCCTTCTAGCCAGCTTTCTATCCATCTTGCTGTCCATTTATCCAGTCCACATTCCCTTAACTTGTTGGCAAGAATATTGTGGGAGACCGTATCAAAAGCCTTGCTAAAGTCAAGGTATATCACATCCACTGACTTTCCCATGTCCACAGAGCCAGTTACCTCATCACAGAAGCTAATCAGATAGGGCAAGTCGTGCCTGACGATTGTGAATCCATGCTGACTATTCCTAATCACTTTCCTCTCCTCCAAGTGCCTCAAAATGGATTCCTTAAGGATCCCTTCCATGACTTTTCCAGGAACCGAGGTAAGACTGACCAGCCTATAGTTCCCTGGATCGTCCTTCTTGCCTTTTTTGAAGATGGGCACTACATTTGCCTTTTTCCAGTCATCCGGGATCTCTTCCAATCTCCACGACTTTTCAAAGATAATGGCCAAAGGCTCCTCAATGACATTTGCCAACTCCCTCAGTACCCTCGGATGCATTAAGTCCAGACCCATGGATTTGCATATGTTTAGCTTTTCTAAATAGTTCCTAACCTGTTCTTTACCCACTAAAGGCTGTCCATCTTCATCCCATCTTGCGTCACTTAGCGCATTAGTCCGGGAGCCCACCTTGTCCGTGAATACAGAGGCAAAGAAAGCATTGAGTACTTCAGCTTTCCCCACATCATCTGTCACTAGGTTACCTCCTTCATCCAGTAGGGGCCGCACACCCTCTCTGATCACCTTCTTCTTGTTAACATGCCTGTAGAAACCTTTCTTGTTATCCTTCACATCCTTAGCCAGTTGCAATTCCATTTGCACTTTTGCCTTTCTGATAACCCCCTGGCATTCTCGAGCTATACATTTAAACCCCTCCCTGGTCATTTGTCCAAGTTTCCACTTTTTGTAAGCCCCCTTTTAGTGCTTAAGTTTACCAGGGATTTTCCCTGTAAGCCAAGGTATGCTTGCTTACCTTAAGCTGAGCTTGGCACCATCCCCACAGCGGGAGGCTGATAGTGCAAATGTTTCCATCGGCTTCCCTTGCTCCAGGCAAGAGCAGGAGTATCAGACACCGGCGGGGGTGCCCTATGAGTTTGATTTAGTGAGTCTTAGCTAGACCCACTAAATCGAACTCCGGAAGATCAATTGAGTCGATCTTCCACGGAGCGAAGACGTATCCTTAGAAACTATGTTGAGACGAACCCTTTACTGTCATCACAAAGTGCTACGAGATTTTTGACCTCTGGCTAAACAGCTGCCAGAGGGGAGACAGAAAGGGGCTCCATGGAGCATTTCATCGGAAAAGCAGAAGTCCCGAGAGCCTTTGCCCTTCCAACCCCAGTTACCCGAGTTGGTGAGAAACACTCACCTCCTGCGTTGTGCTGGTGGTAGTTGATGAGTTCCGGGATGGAGCTGAACACGTGCTTCTCTGCCAAGTAATACCGCTTGGGGTTGTCATTAGTCTCTTTGATGTGATAATGCTTGATGACGGGGCTGTTGTCATTGCTGCAAAAGAAGCCGTATTCGGTAAGAATAACAGTCAATAGCAAGAGCCTAGGAGGACGAGAGACGAAGGGAACAGGAAAGAACACCCACAAATTGTCAAGATTTTCCCAGTTCTGCTGTCCCCGAATTTGTCACATTTGGCAGCACCCAGGCGGGAAAAAAGTCCATGGAATAATAGGTATCACCCGAGCTTTGCATCTACACAGCCGGACAATGAGCTGCTTAAACCGTCTTTGTGCTTACACATCTCAATAGCAGACTCCCACCCTTTGGAAAAGCATGTTTGCCACCAAGCGTGCCCGGGGGGCAGGAGGAGCGTCAATGCATGGGAATGGGAAATGGTGTGAGTTGTTACCCCTACCCGCTGGTGGTGGGAAGAAGAGGGTGCCCGTTCAGGGTGCAATGCAGAGATGAGACCTGGAGCTGACACAGAGGGCGTGGCCAAACTCCGCCTCTGGGTCTGACTCAGGGGTCTCAAACTTTTTTTTTTCTCATGACCCAGTTGAAGAAAATTCTTGATGTCCATGACCCATCAGAGTTGGACGAGCATGTGGGCTCCAGGGTGGGGTTGAGGAAGGGCTCTGGGGTGCAGGAAGGGGCTCCCACTTTGGGGGAGCAGAGCTGAGGTGGGAGGGGCTTACCTTGGATGGCTCCCGGACAGCGGTGCAGCGGGGGGGCAAAGGCAGCTTCCTGCCTCTCCGAGCACCGGAGACCAGGCTGCCCCCAGAAGCAGCCGGCAGCAGGTTCCCAGCCAATGGGAGTGTGGAGCTAGTGCTCAGGGTGGGGGCACTGCATGGAGCCCTGTGTGCTCCTCCCCCCCCACACCCACACACCTAGGAGCCAGGCCTGCTGCCGGCAAAGCGAGTGGCAGAGGGCTGGCTTCAGTGGGGCCCTGCCCTCAGGGAGCCCAGGAGCAGCTGCATGAGCAACCCTCTGATGTCCCGGTGTTTTGCTGCCATGCCACCACTGGCACCTAGACAAGGCTACAAGCCCGAATAAAATGACCCATGTTTCAGCACAGGGGACAGTTTGCAGCCCAAAAAGTCGCCTGTCACCAGGTCAAGGTGTTTTGTCACAGGGGTTTCAGAAACTAGCCCAGCTGGTGCAAAATCACCTTTCTGTGCAACACTGCTTTACGGGCTGAGCTTCCCAGCCAGAGAGTCTGGGCAGGGCCCTGCAAAGCTCATTTCTTCTGCACGGCCAGTTGCAGCTGGACACAGGATAAGGTGCAAGCACCGTAAGCACTGAGTGTGCCTGGGACCATGTGGTTTCAGGAGCAGAGGAGCTAAGAAGATACCCTGCGTGGGGGAAACAGCAGCTAAAAGCCCTGCCAGAGCTGAAACTCTCTGGGAATGTGGAAGCCAGCCTAAGAAAGCTGGAGGAACACTGTGCTCTACAGAACACCACCCCCATGGGCTCTCAGAGAGCCGGCTGCGAGCACAAATCTCTATGTCTGCTTTATTTCTCATTACCAAGACCATGTAGGCTTGTTGCATGTTTTGTGTTTTCTGCTGTATCCCCTTTTAGTGCTTCATCCTGTAACCACGCAGGCTCCATCTACCCTGGGAAGGTTTGGTGCCAAAGTGCTGTCGACGTGCAAAAGTCACCAAAAGTGAAAACCGGTCAAACCAGTTTTTCTGCCTCCCGTTGTCGACATTTCATGGCCACATGGGCTAGCACCCTGGGGATGGATAGAGCAGTGCATTGTGGGTGAGCATCCCACCGTGCAGTGGTGCAGGAAGGCAGAGCTGATCCCTTTGCTTCTTGGGATTCTCTCCAAGTTCTCCCACAGCCTCCTCAACTGCTGGGAGCCGCATCATAAGTAGCTCTGTGAGCTTTCCATGCTGAGGAATGACAAAGCAGCACAGCAGTCTCTCCAGCCCTCCCCCTGCAGCCAGCCTGCCACTGTGTTCCTAGCCAGGCAGAACAGGAGCTTTCCAATAATTTGCTTTTTGTTTCCCTAAATGGAGCAGCTCACTCAGCTCTCAGACACTTCCCGGTGCTTTGAATGGGGAGGGGCACATGCTTGCAGGGCAGCAGAGATCACAAAACACTGAGCATGACCATTAAGGCAGACCTCCCCCTCCCCCCCCCCGCACCTCAGTGGCTTGCTGAAGCCATTGCATCGATGTAGAAACCCGCCAAGCTCAGCTGTACCTTAATGCTTTGGTGAAAACGGAGACTGTGTACATGCCAGGCTGCCTCGAATCTCTCACCATGAAGGCGCCTTCCTTACCCTGAGCCAGGAGCAGAAGGAAGAAGGGGGGTTAGATACACCGTGTGAGGAGAAACAGGTTTCTTAGAGGTCACTTTACTCCAACCATGGCAGGGCCTCCAGGTGCTACTGCGATATAAGCGACTGATAATAATACCCCCTTTGATCCACAAGGCCCTGAGGTTTGGAGCATGACTCTGGTCTGAGTTCCTCTGAACACTTCTTGCTCCTCCCTCCTGTCGTTCATGATGGGAAGTGCTGGCCAAAAGTCACCCACAAGCAAAGCCACTCGTTCAGAAGGCAGCTAACAGTCACTCAGATACAACCCACAGTGCAGCCGCACTGGCGTGAGAGACAGGAGAAATCAGCTCCCTGAGCCGCCTGTGGAGACCTCCTGTAGGAGTTTATAGGAAATCTTAAAAACAAAACCCCAGCACACACCGGTTTTTATTTCCACGCTTCAGAGAAACGGAACATCTCTCTCTTGCCAGGCTGGGATTAGAACCGGTCAGAAAATGGGGTTGGGTGTCATGCAGAGACTTTTGACCAACTATTTTTTTTCCCTCTTTTCATTGACGTTTACTTTGGTGAATGATCAGAAACTGAAATTTTCTGGCATCCAGCCAAAGCCTTTCAGTTTTGGGGCCTCGTGTGTTGTGATGAAACAGGAAACGTTTCTGTGGAAAGCAGGAACTGTTTACAGAAAAGCTTGTTTGGTGGATATCCCCATTTTCCTTTTGCAAACAGATATGACTGAAAATTTTCAACTAGCCCTTGTTAGCATGCAGCATCTGTTTGGAAAGGGAAAGTGCTCTCACAAGCACTTCACAGAAGCAAGAAAGGTTTTGATATTTAGACACATATTTGGGTCTTTCCTTACCCCCACAAGCTGGGTGAGAAATGTAGAAGAACTTAGAATTCAGCTGTTTTATATTCCAGGCAAACCAGAAACTCTTTTCCTCATTTGTCTTTATTTCAATGTCAGAGACAAACCAGGTGAGGTAATATCTTTTTTTGGACCAACTTCTGTTGGCGTAAGAGATGCGTGCTGCCAAAGATGGTCCCATAGGAAATATTATCTCTCCTGCCTTGTCTCTCTAATATCCTGTGACCAAAACAGCTCCGACATTGCATATTGTAATGAAACAGTATTCAGATGACACCAAACCAGTTCCATGGGGGACATTCTCTTTGGCCAGGTCTACACTGAAGGGGAAGGTTGAATCAAGACACGCAACTCCAGCTAGGTTAATTACGTAGCTGGAGTTGATGTACCTTGATTCGAGTTGCCCCACCGGCCCCACAGCTGGAGGCCGACGGGAGCAAATGCTCCTGTCAGCTTCCCTTACTCCTCACAGGAACAGGAGTACCAGCTACCGATGAAGGTGCCCTCTGAGTTTGGCTTAGCAGGTCTTTACTAGACCCACTAAATGGAACTCCGGAAGATCGATTGTGGCAGCATCAATCTTCCTCGGAGTGAAGACGTGACCTTTGTGATGCCTTTGTGGTGATATCCTGGATATGTCTGTGAACATTTTCCAGAGGGGATATCACATGAACTCTTTCTGCATGGGCTATGTGGCATCCTGGTGGTGTAGCTAAGCCACATCCCTTCCCGCCAACTGTGGGAAACTTGGAATAACAAAAAGGTGTTTAACACACAGAAAAGTGGGCAAATGTCTCATGCGAATGAGGGGCCTAAAGTCTTTACTGACACTAGCTTTAGGTCGCCAGCCGACTTTGGCAGGCACCTGCATGTTGCCCCACTGGGGATCTGCATCAGTGGGTTGTAGAACGGACTGCCTAAATTTCCCCTGCCAAGCTTTGCCATTACATCTCACTCCTGATCTATAGACTGTGCCTTGCAATTCTAGTCCAGGGCCCTATGTAGAGCAGAAACTATCCATCAAGCTCCGCTGTGGAGAGGCAAATGTTTTTTAGGGACTAACTCCAGACCAACAAACTCATCGACATTGGAGATGAGGAATCTAGACCTCTGGAGGCCAAATACAACTCCTTAACCCCTGGGAGTCACCTCGCTTCCTCCCTCATGTACAGAATGCAAATCAGAGTCGAAAGCAACCAAATTCATTCCAAAAGCAACCCCACTTACCTCATCTCTGAGGAGAGCTTCCGCTTTGCTGCGGCTGATACTCTTATTGTACCATCTGAAAGCATCAAAAAGACTCAGTCAGCAATTCCAAGAGGTGACCATTGTGGGATTTTTTTCCTCGCTGCCCCCAACTTTCTTTCACCTCAAATAATTTCAGTAACGAAAATCTGAAAATGGAGGGAAAACTTTCCCGCAAAACAAAAATATTTGGTTTTGTGCAGCATTTGACTATGGATGAGAATTCCCATTTTAAAGCAGCCCTAGTTTTATTAGTAATAGCAACGTGTTACTGATGTGAACAGAAACTATCACCCACATCGGGGGTATCAACTGAGACTGGTCAAGAATGCAGAGTAAGGAGAAAATGCTGCAGTTTCTTATTTTTGTGTGAATTCACAGGCCCTGAGTCTGCTGTCTCCTAACTAGTATGGTCATATACCTCTGTTTTGTGTGGCTGTCAAACATTTGGTAATGTCAGTCACTACTAAAACAAGGGTTGTAGTGACTATGAAATGTGCAGAATAGTGGAAAACCAGGCTCACTGAGGGTACATCTACACTGCATGGCTATTTTGGGATTCCGGAGGGATCCCAAAATAGCTACCCCGCATCTTAACAAACCACCTGTCATTTCGAAATATTTTTCAAAATAACGGGCGCGCTATTTCGGCATCCCAGTAATCCTCGTTCCACGAGGGTTAAGGGATGTCTCGAAATAGTGTATTATTTTGAAATCTGGCACTGTGTAGATACACCAAATTTCAAAAGAAGCTATTTCAAAATCGATTTGAAATAAGATACGCACTTGGCGTAGCGCAAACTGCGTATCTTATTTCGAGTTTAGGGTGGTGTGTAGATGCACCCTGACTGAGTAGCAGTTGTAGTATTAACAATATCTCATTCTTGTATAGTACTTCTCAGGCCCGTACACGCGGGGGGGGGGTGTGCGAAGGGTGCGAATGCACCCCCCACTATGGTCCCCCAAGTAAGCATGCTCCGGCCAATGGAGGAAGGCAGGAGAGGTGCGCTGCCCGACCCTCCCTGCCCCAAGCTCTAGCTGGCTGGCGGAAGGCTGCGGCTGATCCCCTCCACTTCTCTCAGGAGCAAGGCCAGGGGCGGAGCTGGGCCTCACTCCTGGGTGGGGTGGGGGAATCAATCTGAGCCTTCCCCTGGCCAGCCGGAGCATACTTACTTGGGGAAATATGGGTGTGTGTGTGTGTGCGTTTGCACCCTTGCAGTCCACATGTACAAAAAAACTTCCTGCGTACGGTCCTGCCTCTCATCACTAGCCCTTTAATCACCTTACAAAGGAGGCCAGCATCAACGCCAGGGGAGCTTTCAAGGCACAAGAAACAAGTCTGAGCTACTTACTCGTTCATTTGGAGGTTGTCTGGTGATTTTTGTACCACGTAACTGCTTGGTACGTATCCTTCGTGACTGTTAAAAGGAGATGAGAGATTGTCATCAGAAAGTAGATATAGTGTCATCTGTGCAAACTGTAGCCTGTAGGAGGCCTCGCTCCATGCTCTGTGGAAAAGCTTGTGATTTTGTGTGTTTGTTTGTTTTTCATGGACGCCAGAGAAAATGAATTTAATGTCTAGGGAGCTAATGGAGCCTATTTCCTCCATCCCGGCCTCAAAGGAGTGTTCTGGAGGGTCTGTGAGTGAAAGGGTTGTACTTAAGGCACAGTTGGGGCATGTCTACACTCGGAAATGATTTTGAAATAACTAAATTCGAAAGAATAACTCCCGAAATAACAAAATTGAACTAGCGGGTTCAAACTCAGGGAAGCCTCCAAATTAGTCCGGGGCAGGCTCCTTTAATGTGGATGCACTACCTTGGACTTACAGCCCCAGGAAGCAGTAGGGAGTAATTACTTTGGGGAATAGTTATCTGGCAGCTCCGGAACATCCACACAACCGTTATTTCAAAATAACGATTTTGAAATAAGCGGTATTCTCTGAGAAAAACAGGAGTACAGATTTTGAAATACCCAGCCTGTTATTTCAAAATAACAGGCTTGGTAGTGTGGACGCTCTGCTTACTATTTCGAAATAACTCCCTAGTGTAGACGAGGGCTTAGAGTTGTTTGAGAAATCTTTCAGCAAAACATTGGTTTGCTGGGAAAGACCAACTTATTGCAACAGAAACCATTTATGGGAAAGGGTTGTTTTTTTCCCATTTTTAAAACAATTTGTCAGGAGTTTCGAAACTGTCAAAAGAATTTTGATAAAGAAAAAAAGTTCTGGCATAGAGTTGGAGCGACTTTGAGTTGCAAATGCCATTGAATTGATAGAAAAAACAAGTGAAATGTTTTGACACCATCAGCACAAAACTATGCAATTGGTCTTATCTTTGTGGTGGTTGTTTATAAACATTTTTGAGATTTTGACTTTTCCTCCTGATTTGGAACTGGAAAAAGTTTTAAAACCTCACCAATTCGCACGAGACAGGAAAACCATTTTCCACCCAGCTGTATGTACAACACACCTTCCCAGTGTTCCATCCAGGGCCATACAGCTATGAGTTGTTTTGTGCTTGGAGCTGTGTGTTGTTTCAGTGGGATGGCTCATTTTCAGATGGGTTACAGAGAGTGCTCCCTCTATTTTTTTCCATTTATGTGCAGAATACATTTTGTTATGTGCACCAAGGCATATGCAGATGTGAACCGCCATTAGGAACATAGGCTGCTGGCTCTCGGTGCTGCATTTTGTATTAGCCACACACAGCAAATTTACAGATGACTTAGAGGCTGTGAGGACAAAGGTGCCTACCCATTCTTATCCTGAACCAACCACCAGTGATCTTCAGACTTGTCGATAGCATAGTACTCCTCACCACGCTGCAAGGTCAGCTCCTGGGGATTCTGGGCCCGATAGTCATATATGGCCATTACTAACGCATCCTGGGGGTCCAGCAACAACTGCAGCACAAAAGAAAATCAATAAACAGGCTCAGAATTTATAGCCACAAAAACAAAGGGCAAGTAGCCATTAACCTCTGAGTAAAGTAGTCCCCCCTGTCAGGAGAGCCCTGCTCACAGTCAACCTGCAGAACTCCTTGCCAGAGGATGTTGTGAAGACCAGGACTTTAACAGGGTTCAAAAAAGAAATGGATAAATTCGTGGAGGATAGGGCCATCAATGGCTATTAGCTAGGATGGGTAGGAAGGTGTCCCTCGCCTCTGTTTGTCAGAGGCTGGAAATGGATGACAGGGGAGGGATCACTTGATGATTTCCTGTTCTGTTCATTCCCTCTCAGGCATTGGCCACTGTTGGCAGACAGGACACTGGGCTAGATGGACCTTTGGTCTGACCCAATCTGGCCTTTCTTATGTTCAAAAATGTATCTGCAGCCGTATCCCTAGAATTGAACCACCAAAACCCACATCCACAGATGCGGGTACCAGTGGATATCCATGGATTTGCAGGGCTCTATCAGTGAAATGTACCCTCTGCGGTGGGTTCCCTATTCTCCATGCAGGGCTGTTTACACAACTGGGTCAGTCTGGGGCAATTCAGGGAACGCTGGGATATTCCCGGCCCTTTTGCACAAGGGCTGGGAATTCTGAACACGCTGCCTGGGGAAGGACACGGCCGAGGGTGGGTTGTCAGCACGACTGGGCTGGCCAGTCTTTGACTCGGCGTAAACGTGAAGTGTTTCGGCGTGGTGGGGACCGAGCACAGCAGCGGTCCTGCCGTGCTCACAATACAGCGCAACATTGCAAAGCCGCCGCGCCTTTGTCCAAACAAAACTGCATCCTATGGAGCAACCTAAGTGCCTCACGAGCTGCTGCCCGGATGCCGGTGGAGAAAGACAAGAGAGACGCGGAATCCAGGGAAAGTCACAAGCTGGCTAAGCTCTTTGCACGGAGTAGTGCATGACACGGGTGAGCCTGAGAGGGGACATTTCCCCCCGCACAAGCTAATGGTACAAGCCCCACTGTGGCATCTCTGCCTCCCTGCACTTACCCAGTTATCTTCAGGCGTGGGAGGAAGAGGCTTCTTGGAAGCTAAAATGAAATGAAGTAAATTAATTAGGAACTGATCTGGGTAAAACCAGAGAAGAATGCCAGGGAGAGGCGTAAGTGATGTAGAAATGGCTCTAAGGTAAAGCGAAGGCCACATTAATTTAAGAATAATGAGATCAGGCTCTTACTAGGGATGGAAAATCCCAGTTTAAAAGTTAAACCGTTAAATGGAATGTTTAACCGATTAACTGTGATCGTGCAAGGAGCGGGGACTATTCCAGCCTGGCCCGCCCCACCGCCCCACGGGCTGCTCTGGCCAGGCCAGGCCCAGCAAAAGCAGCCCCCACGCTGGCTGTTGGTTGGTAGAAGTCAATATTTGTTTCCCCCTAGCAGCACTAATAGCCAGCTCAGCAGAGGAAGTGAAGAATAACTTTCACAGCTGAAACCACATGGCAAATGGTGGTAGAACAAAATAGAAACAGAAGTTTGCCACGGCACAGAAGCACACTCCCTTCTATGAGAATATTGTCCCGGATCCTTTCCTGATTACAAGTGGTTAGGATGTTGGTTTTACACCTAGCACCATGGCGACGTAACTGGGTTAGTTTTAATTTGAAGGAAAAAATACCATTTAAAAAGGATGATAGGAAGACGAAGGTAAGGCCCCTCCCAGGGAAGGTGGAACCATTTCTCTTTTCTGGAAATATTCTCCAGCGCTTTCAACAAGGTGGGATAAATCTTACTGGGCACAGACTCATTGAACACGGAGACCATCTGTCACAAATCTCATACCGTTCTTGGTGGGGTCATATTCTACGCAGCCAGCTGCCAGCTTCTCGGTCTGGCCACAGCATCGCCATCTCCCATCGATCCAAAAATTCGGATGATACTTTGGCACCAAATTGTTGTTGTTCCTGGTTTCTGAAAGAGATCAGGGAAGGTTTCGGTTTTACAGGGATGCACAGAACAAACTGAGCTGTGGGGCATTCAAATGAGCACGGATAAAGCCCAGTGGAAGAGAGTGAAAATCCTTTAAATTTCAAGGAAAATTGTGTCCCTCGGTCAAAGAGCATGAACTAGGGATGTAAAATCTTGATGACTCAGTTAACTGGTTAAATGTTAGGTTAACCTAATGTTTAACTGGTTAACCAACTTAACCGGGATCCCCGGTGGGGGACTGTTCCAGCCCAGTTGTGAACGGGTGATGCTTACCAGGTAACCGGTTACCCGTTCACATCCCTAGTATGCGCACTGATGACAGCCCTCCTTGTGACTATCTTCAGGCACGTGGATTTAAATGTTCTACTTTCTCATGTAAGACATGCATTCTCCCATCCGTGGATACAAATAACCCTAATTCACATGCACGGAAGTTATGCAATTGCACCGTGAAAGACTAGACCTCTGCCAAAGGGTTGCTCTTTAACTGCTTAACAACAAAGGCACAGAAAAAGCACTGAGTAAAAAAAAAAAAAAAAAGATCGAGAGCCTGACATAGCATGTAACAAAGACACTTACAAGCGACCACAGCTGTACCGCGTGGCTAGGGTACAGTCAGGTGCTACTGCTGGCTCTGTTACAGTATTAGCTAGAGCTGGCTCAAAGCTGCCATTTCATATTTAGCCTTCAAATGCTTCAGCACCGGCCCGACTGCCCTCAGGAAGAAGGAAAGCTCCCGCCTTCGAAAGGAGTGCATTCTGGGCACCAACACGTTTTTGCTACTTAAAAAAACAATACATTCAGCAGGGCCGTGTCCCCCGGGCCTGTTAAGGCTGCCCAGAGAAGATGAACTTGTGAAATGCTTCCGTAAAGGAAGCGCTAACGCGGAACACTAGCAAGAACGGCCTCTTGCAAAGCATCTGGTTGCAGAGTAAATGCAAACGTCTCCCCAACGAATGGAACATTCCACACTCTGCACAGGATCTCGTGTTAGGTCTACAGGCCCACTGACAAGGGCCGGGGGAAGTGGGCAACTGCCTCGGTGCCTGGTGATTCAAGGGGGCCCAGGGTCCCATGCCCTTTATTGCCACCGGAGTGTCACGAGGTGTGCTGCAGGCAGTTTTTAGGGTTGCCTGAGGAGGTGGGGGTGCTCCATGCAGGGCTGTGTGTGCGTGTGCTGCAGTCTGGGTGACACTAAGGGCCAGCTGCCCTCAGCCCCACCCCTTCCTCCTCAGGCCCCGCCCCTTCCTCCTTAGTCCCTGCCACTTCTTCCTGAGGCCCCGCCCCCTCCTTCTCAGGCCCTGCCACTTCTTCCTGAGGCCCCGCCCCTTTTGGGAACCTGGAACAGGGCCTCCTCCACCTTGCGCATGGCTGTTGGTTCCCTTGGTTATATCCCAGGAAAGGGCCAAGGGAAGGGCTGGTGCACTTCCTGTCACCCCGACCCCACGCTGTGGCGTTTCTGTTTGCGTTGCTCGCTGCACGTCACTGCATAATCAACACAAGGATCCAACACATACAATCCAAGAGGGGAGGGGAATAAAAGTATCGACAATAAACCTCCCACTGCTGACTGTGCTTTAGGGAGGGGGTTATCCAAACAGAGTCTATTAGCTGGGGTTGAAAGGTTTTCCATGCACCAAAAGCCCGTGGCGCTGGAACTGTTTTTAGGGTGGGGTGCCAAGCTGCATCCCCCTTCCCTCCAACCGGTATGGGCCCCTCCCTGCCCCAGGCTGGGCTCACACCTAGGGTGGCCAACCCTCCTGACTGGAAGAACTGGATACCATCGCTGCAGATGGTGTCTGGTCTGTCAGGTCCAGGAGAGTTGGCCACCTAGCCACAGCTGGAGATGGCTGCAGTGCCCCGGGCTGATGGCAGGACCCCGAATGGCAGTGCAGCCTCCAGGGCTGATGGTCTGGACCCCACGGATGGTGGTCTGCAGAGCCCATGAACAGTGCTGGGGCCCAGGGCTGGTGGGACCCAAGCAGGGCTGTCTGGAGGCCGGAACACAAGGCCAGCAGGACCCTAGACGGGCTGTCCAGAGGCCAGGACACAGAGCTGGTGGAGAAGATGGTGGAGCTGGCCCTTGGGATGGGTGCAGGGAAGCCAGGTGGAAAACCTGGTCGTGCTGCAGCCCCTCCTCTTCCCCCACATTCCTACTTCGTATGCCATAAACTCCCTTTCTATATGCTCTCCCCCCAAATTAACCAATTCAATCTCTCCCAGCATAAGAAGAACCAAGGTTAGGCCAATGTCTTAAAACACTAGCGTTGCCGGCGAGATCCAAACAAACCTCCCCATGGACCAATGTGTCCAAGGGCTTGGAGACTATGCCCCGAGATTTGCAAACATCTGTGCAAGTGCCCTTCTGCATGGGCAAATGTAAGGGCATCGGACTTCCAGTGACCTCTTGTTTTTTTCCAGTCTATGGCTACTGAAAGCGGGGCTGGAATAGGCGACCTCAGAGAGTGGATTGTGCCCAGCGCTATGGTTACCTTCTTTCAGCGTAAACACCCATCTTTGCCGGCTCTCTCGGTCGGGTGCAAACACATACAGCAGGTAGTTGTCATGGAGAACCTGGAGAAGAGGCCAGAGAAGCAAGCCAGCGATTAGAAACAGCCCCTGCTGGTTTTGACACTCGGGGGACTTTAAAGCACCTTCCCCACCGATGCGTTATATACCAGTCGTGCAGCGACTGTGTTGGCAAGTGTGACGGCTGATGTGAGGTCAGAAATGGCTCCGCACCCCGGTGGAATCTGGCACCTGGGTTTGGCGATTGAAATCGACAGGGAATGCTGCTCACGAGAGCATTCAGCGGAGACAGTTTTCGGGGTACAGCTCTCTGCCGCGGAGGAAACATGAGTGAAATGATGCAGGCTCAGCTCACTTCTGCCAGCCGGGGATTTGGCCCCATATTTTCAGCTTCTCCTGTTACTAACAATTGTACGGCAGCAGCATCTCTGTGTCTGCTCATGCAGTTTGTCTTTGCCAGAAATGCTAGCGCCCAGTTCTGCTCTCACTGGTAATGGTGCATATTCTGAGCAACTCTGTTGAATTCTACTCAGGATTTACTCCAAGGTAACTGAGCAGAATTTGGCTGTAGGATTTTAGGTGGGAAATAAGCTACAGAAGCAAGCGAATTATTATGCTACGAAGATGCTACATGACAGCAGTTTTCAAGTATCTAAAAGGGTGTTATAAGGAGGAGGGAGAAAAATTGTTCTCCTTAGCCTCTGAGGATAGAACAAGAAGCAATGGGCTTAAACTGCAGCAAGGGAGGTTTAGGTTGGACATTAGGAAAAACTTCCTAACTGTCGGGGTGGTAAAACACTGGAATAAATTGCCTGGGGAGGTTGTGGAATTTCCATCACTGGAGATATTTAAGAGCAGGTGAGACAGACACCTGTCAGGGATGGTCTAGATCATGAGTTCTCAAACTGCGGGGTGTGCCCCCTGGGGGGGCATGAAGAAATTTCAGGGGGGGTGCGAGGCGACCCAGACTCCCCCCCATCAAGTTTTGCTGCCCTGTTCAGTTCCTTCCCCCCCCCTTTTTTTTTTGCTCAACAAGTTTTGCTGCCATTTGGGGGGGTGTATGTGAAGGTTTTTCAAAAATCAAAAAGGGGGGCGTGATGCCAAAAAGTTTGGGAACCACTGGGCTAGTTGGTGCTTGGTCCTGCCGTGAGGGCAGGGGACTAGACTCGATGACCTCTCCAGGTCCCTTCCAGTTTTAGTGTTCTATGATTCTATGCTATTTTCTTAAAGTTGTCCCTACTTCTGAACATACGTGGGAAGAGAAACGCAGAGCATTTGTGACATTCGAGCAAATTTGGTCATATTTAGGGTCATCGTCTCCAAACAGAGATTTTTGTGAGATGCCAGCTGCTCCTTAAACAGTATCCCCATTTGTATGGGAGAAGTGGTGAGAGTTTATGATGTGTTTTTTAAGGAGTTTATTTCTCGGCAGATCCCTTTGTCCTGATGCTTTTTATGGGTGCGTACGCACATACACACCCGAGTGCCACGTAGCTTTGGGAACCCTGAAGGATTCCCCTTAGATTGATAAATTATCGCCTGTTTAACAAAAAATAGAAAGGGGCCCCGGCCTGTCTCCCACTGACTCTGGACGACTCTTCTGGTGCTGGTACGTGTTGTACAGTGTTTGGAAATTACAAGTTACTTTTTCAAGCCTGCAGCAAACTTCTAAAGTGTGCAGAAAAACCCAAAAAACCCAAAGCCTCTGAACACACTGGGCTGTATTGCACGGCGCTGCCTCATGTACCAAGCCACACGACGAAACAAAGCCGTCGGTGGTTCCAGAGCAGATCTACAGCAGGATACAGCTGACTTTTTTTTTTGTACTTTGCTCTTATCAGGTGCAACGTCTGTGCATTGTTCACAGTGCATCTGCTGTGCGCCCGACATCTCGAGAGGTACCCACCCCTCAGTGCTGATCCCACTCCCTGCGCCGGCTTTGTTTTATTTTTCAAGGAAAATGGCCGTAGTCCGGTGAAAGAAGCCAGCTGAGGGGGTTGCTTCTTTTTAGGTATTGGTATTTCCAGGAACCAAGCGGCTAATCCATGGCCATGCTCCAGTAACACGGAGAGACTGGAAGCTGGCGAATAACCCCAGCAAAACCTCTCCTCAGGGGCAGCCAGGCCCAGCGGGCCCCGAGCTGACGGAGCTGTTCAGAGTCCTCTGTGACGAGCCGCACACCGGAAGCCATTTGCAGCCTCTCCCCCTGCCTCAACTTCTCTTGGTCCTAGAAAATGGCTGAGCAAGGCTGCACCTTTCTGAGGGCCTGGCCGTTATCTGATACCCACCTCTGTAAAGAGAACTGGCCTGTAGGGGACTCATGCAGCTAGTGGTGCTGGAACTATTTTGGGAGTGAGGGTGCTGAGCTGTACCCTCCACCCCGCATTTAGACCAATTGAGATCAGGTGGCCAACTCTCCTGGTCCAAACAGACCAGACTCCATCGCTGCAAATGGCACCCAGTCCAGGAGAGTTGGCCACCTTGACTACCCCAGGCCGGGGCCACAGCTGAGGGCAGACGCAGAGCCCTGGGCTGGTGGCGGGACCCTGGGCCAGGGAGGGCCAGTGGGCTGGCGGACCCTGTGGAGCCAGTGGATAATGGAAATCCAGGAGGTCGGCAAAGCCCGTGGAGGCAGGACCCCACAGGGCCGCCTGGAGGCCAGGACCCCGGGCTGGAGAAGCCGACAGCAGGGCTGGCTCACAGGCGTGGGGAAGGCAGGTGCAAAACCTGGGGGTGCTGCGGCCCCACAACCCTACTTCCCACACCTGTAGCAGCCACCTCTTCCAGTGCCCTCCACAGGGCTCAGCACAGCTTGGTTGGCGGAAGGGGGCTTAGCACAGCGGTGGGGCCCTGGTTTGTGGGGGTTTGACAGACACGTGTCTCTGGCTGATTCCGGTGGGAAGTGCAGGGATTCAGCCCCACAGAGCCCCCAGTTTCCCAGGTTGGGCCCCTCTAAAATGAAGCCGCCATCAGAGCTGAGAACTGTGTAGCTTCTCTACGGTCACAAAGTGACTCCTGAGTCCAACCCTGCGCTGGGTGTTAATTGCTCCCTCTTATTATCACTCTGTGAGCTGGTGCACGCCACGGCTCCGAGGGGAATTTCACCCACAGTGAACAGAGCCCGGAGTCCAATGAACAGTCCACAAAGCACGTGGTAAATGTGCAGTCCGTGTGTTTAGATTAACATGCTAGAAATGGAGCTATCCCCTCCATTAGGATTGCGATTTTGTGATCCCCAAAAGGTTCAAAATCATGAGTCAGGCCCCCGAATCATGAACGTTTATGTACTAAGAAATGGTGGGTGCTTTTCCTTCTGGATTGTTGAGTCTGTAGGGTGCCCTGGGGTACCATTTTCAAGCTTTTCTCTGCAAGGGTGAGGCCTAGAAATGTATCCAGGGCAATTTGCCTGCACTCCCTTGCCTCCAGAGGCCGTGGCCTTAAGGAAAAGGCCCTAAGAGCATGAGATTTGTAATCCAATTGCAAAAGGTGGCCAATCAGGTGAAAGAGCCAAATGGGAATTCTCAATCGATGCCACCTAATGCTATGGAATGTCTAGTGCGTTGGGAGGGTAAAGGTGGCATATTTGCATGTGTTCTTTGTGGACTCCATGTTTTCGCCATTCTCTCTCCTAGCGCTGTCTCCTCGGTCGGGCCTGATCTAAACCCCACTGAAATGGGTGATTCCCTACTTGGGAGGGTAATTAACCACGGAAACAAACTACCAAGAGGCATGAATTCTCCTTCCACTCCCACAGCATTTGCTGTCTTCAGATCAAGACTGGATGCTTTTCCGGAAGATGCTTTCATCAAACACGAGCTAGTAGGCTTCATAGGGGAATAACTGGATGAAATTCTGTAGCCTGCATTATAGAGGAGGCCAGTCCAGATGATCCAAAGGTCCCTTCTCAACCTAAAATCGATGAATTTGTGTAATCCAGGGGTTTGCAGCCTTGTTTCATTTGTGGACCCCTAACGAATTTCAAATAAAGGTGCAGCTCCCTTTGGGACTCTTATGTACCGCCATAAGGCTGCTGCCCGCCGGTTGAAAACCACTGTTCCATGGTAATGAAAACCTTTCACAGGCCCCTAACATATTCTGTGGCATTCCGGGGCTCTGTGGACTACAGGCGGAAAATTGCGGTGTAGTCAACGGAAAGACTCAGTCTTTGATTCTCCATTACTTTTCACACTTTAGCTAAAAAGCATATTTATTGCTCCTTTCTTTTTCCCTTTGCTATTATATATCACTGCCACTGCATTCATTTACTCCTACGTGTGTTATGAGACAGAGTTTCTGTTAGAAACTATGCAAAAGACAGTGATATTATTCTTGAAGGCAGACTTACCTGGAAGGGATATTTATAGTTACAGGGAATTGTGATGTCGCTTTTCACAATTTCGACACATTTGATCCTGGACAGTTCAATGGAGCCCTTCAAAATTCTTTTTTTCTGAGAGAAAGAAAAGAGTTTTTGGTTAACTATTCTGATTTGGCTAATGATGATGAATTGAGTAATTGGGCAAAGCTTGATTGTGAAATCCAAGGCAGATGGGCCTGGATTTCCTACTTTAAAGGAGTAGGATCAAAACCTTGTGTTTGAAAAGCACTCAGAAAATGTAAAAGGCTGAACACAGCAGGTACAGGTTGAATCTCTCTAGTCTGGCACCTTCAGGATCCCATGGGAAATCATGATTGTCTAGCAGCATTACCAACACATCCACTGCTTACGGGGTGTTGGAGGACATTTATGGGTAAATTAGAGCCAAATAACAGCACAGAACACTGAGAGCCAGGACTGGTGGCTGTAAATAAACTTTATGGGACCGCGGGAAACTTGGCCACACTCATGAAAAGTGGACATCTGGCTAACTAACATCATTGTGGACAATAGATGTTTCTGGACCAGGGAGTTCTGGACTAGAGAGGTTCAATCTGCAGTTAGTTAATTATAGGGTGGGGTCAATTTTTTTTTGTCATTGAAACATTTTTTTCTAGAAAAAAATGGCTTTTTTACCAAACCAAAATATGTTAATGAAAATTTTCATTGTGGTAGAAATTGTCTAATTGTACACTTGAAAAGCCCAAACTGAAAATTTGTTCTGTGAAAATTTTGGTCGTCAGTTCACCTCTGGATAGAAATGTTAAGGGTTTGGTTTTCAAAACCTGAACATTTTTACCAAAATTGAAATTTTTTATTGAATTTGATTTTAAAAAACAAAGAAACAAACAAACACTTTTCCATTTGGATTTTTTGTCAAAAATAAACACAAATATTATCACAAAAAATCTTGAAATAAACCTTTTTTTCAACATTTCCTTTAAAAAACTATTTTTTCCTAACCAGCTTAAGTGTACAGAAAACACCAGCTAGATTAATGGAATGGGGAAAGACAAAGGGAGCCCCAAGAAAATGTGTGCTTTGAACCCCTGAAAGCAAAATGGCTGCATTTCGATAGCTTTACTCTGTTCATTTCTTTCCTCCTAATCCCCACTCTGCATTCACGATCAAGTTGTGGGCAGCTTCACAAGTGAGACTGGTTAACAAAAAAGCGGTGTCCAGCAGAGAGGACTTGATCAGATGCCTGTTATCTCGTGCATTCTTCTGAAGGATTCACTACAGAACCCCCTTGCTCTTCCGAGCAAAACTCGTTTCCTGTTTTGATTCTTTTTCACCCAGGATTAAACATTGTAGCTGTCTTCCAGCTCAGCTCTGCAGTAACAAAAACTTCCAGAACACCATGGTGCAAAGGGCCCTTGCTTTTCTAAAACAACTGGTAGCTAGGATCATTGTGCTGGTAAATGGGCTTTGGAGACGACTTTGTACCCTTTGTTCCATTGCTGCCTTTCAGCTGCCTGCCTGGGTGTAATCTGAATGACGTAGCGGATGCTACTGATCACAACGGGTGAGGTTCGCCTTGGGCACGAAGCCCCACTGCTCTGGAGTAAATTGCACACAGGGATTCACAGTCATGGAGGAGGAGAAGAGACTTGTCCAGCTCTCCCTGGCTTTGCGGAGACCTTTGTCCTGGCCAGCAGAACTAGTTTAGACCCGATTTACCATGGAACTCAGCCTGAGCTATCCCAGGCAAAGGGCGGATAGTTAATATTGTGATACATTCCCAGTAGGAGTGCTTTGCCAGCAAAGCCTTCTAGTGTAGACACAGCCTTATGCAGGACAGGGATAACTCTAATCTTGACATGGGCTTGCTTCACCCCCGTTCTCGCCACCTGCTGCCTCTTTTCTTTCATTCTCACCTATTTACTCCTCTTCCTCAGTTTCCCCTCCATAGCAGCAGGTCACTCTTCCAGTGCTATCCCTGGGAGCTTATCCCCCTTCCATGAGACACTAAGGGCTTGTCTTCACTTACCCTGAGAGTGATGCTCCAGAGATCAATCTCTAGGAGTTTGATTGAGTGGGTCTAGTAAGGACCCACTAAATCGACTACTGATGATACCCCCATCGACCTGGGTTCTCCACCAGGTTGCCAGGAGGAAGGGAGATTGATGGGAGAGTTTCTCCCGTCGACCTCTCTCTGTGGGAGTACGGCAGAAATGTTCATAGCTGGCGTTGAGTATCTTAGGTCAACTTTCTCTGGTAACGTAGACCGGGCCTCTAAAATGCCATTCTATTGCCTGTAAAAACCTACCATTTTGTTTTAGCCCATAGCTGATGCGAAAGCCTTATTACACTGACATCCCAGGCTGTAATCACACATCTTTCAGAGCCAGTGTTTTTCAGGGCATGTTCTTTGCCTTTTATTTCTAAGAGGAACAGCAGCTTGGTTTTGGTTGCTGCCTTTCCCAGCTCAGCAGGATAGGGAGAGGGAAGCTGTTGAGTAGGGCTGTGTCACTATCCTCCTGTCCTCTCCGCCGGCATATTCATGCCAATTCTAGAATTCTTTCAACAGCTGAGTGTCTGTGGATCCCATGGACAGACTGGCCTTTTGTCGGCAGAGGGCAATTACAGCCCTGCAGCTGCATGAATCACTGGGAGGACTTCTCACAAACAGGCCTGACTGAGCGGCGGGGCTGGAGGTGAAGCACAGCTGGGACGTTGTGCTCCCTGATTGCATGCCCATCGCACCAACGCAATGGTGCCATTTTGCAAAGCCAAATAAAACGTCTCTTTAAAGTGGTCTCAGAAAACCTCAGCGTTTCCTTCCAAAAAAGGGGGGGGGGGCAGACAGCTGACACCAAACATGTCCATACCTTTCTGGTTGCTATTCTCAGTGTGCCTAGGTTATAATTAAATATCTGGGAAGCAGCTGTCTTGGTCCTCAGTTCCTTTCTCTTCCCTTAGCTGGTCGGTGCTAAATACTTCAGGGACTTTATTGGACTCTCTCCATCATGTACACTTCATAAGAACGGCCAGTCCAAAGGTCCATCTAGCCCAGTGTCCTGTTTGCCGATAGTGGCCAATACCAGATGCCCCAAAGGGAGCGAACAGAACAGGGAATCATCAAGTGATCCCTCCCCTGTCATCCATTTCCAGCCTCTGACAAACAGAGGCTAGGGACACCATTGCTACCCATCCTGGCTAGTAGCCATTGATGGACCTTTCCTCCATGAATTTATCTAGCTCTTTTTCAAACCCTCTTTTTCAAATCCTGGTATTCATAACATCCTCTGGCGAGGAGTTCCACAGGTTGACTGTGTGCTGCATGAAGAAAAACTTCCTTTTGTTTGTTTTAAAACCTGCTGCCTATTCATTTCGTTTGGTGACCCCTTGTTCTTATGGGAACAGGTAAATAACTTTTCTTTCTCCACTTTCTCCACACCAGTCATGATTTTATAGACCTCTATCCTATCCCCCCTTAGTCTCCTCTTTTCTAAACTGAAAAGTCCCAGTCTTTTTAATCTCTCTTCATATGGGACCCGTTCCAAACCCCTCGTCCTTTTTGGTGTCCTTTTCTGAACCTTTTCCAATGCCAAGAGATCTTTTTTGAGAGGAGGAGACCACCTCTGTAGCAATGTTCAAGATGTGGGTGTAGCATGGGTTTATAGAGAGGCAATAAGATATTCTCCATGTGTGTCCAGGGACTGTCCTACCCTGCGGCCACGTAGTTAGGTGACGTAAACATCTTGCAAAGGAACTGAAACAGCTCAAGGGTGCTCCTGAAAGTCAGGGACTAACAGCACTGAACAGGCTCAAGCGCCGCGCAGAGATTTCATGCACTGCACTCGTAACTCTGCATTACTCCAGCTCCTGCTACGGCTCCCCCACCCCACTGATTTCACGGGGTTCTGTGGTTGCTGCCGGGGCAGGTGGGAGTTGGTGGGGTTCTAGCTCACTCTTTGGGATTCCAAAGGATGGTCCCAATCCAGCATAGCCCTTAGGCACGTGCTTAACTTTAAACCTGTGTTTGCCTGTCGCAGGAGCAGCTGGTGAGAGAGTTACAGGAGACCCAGGGGACAGGGCCGACAGTGATGAGCGATGGTAGAGACTTTGAAGTTGTTGATGCAAACTGGCCTGTTCTTATCTTCTGAGTCCTGCTGAGTTGAAGGTGGGCTCCTGAGAAGGCCCCTGGGAAAAGGGGAGGAACCAGCATGGTCAGGGAACGCTGAGCCTGGAAGCAAGAGGGCTGATGCTGGAGGACCCAGGAACAGGGGTTGGAGGACTCACAGGCGAGGAAGCCTGGGGAGTGGAACACTATGGGGAGCCCTGCCCCGGTAGCAAGTTGTTGGTAACTCTCAGCTGGACAGCATGGGGGGCAGGGCCCCGGAACAAGGGCAAAGAAACTGTGGGAAGAATGGAAACTGGCTCTCAGGCAGGCAACCTGGGCACAACCTTCTGGGCGGGGGGCATGGGTAGCGGCTGCGACTGTCCCTGCAGTTCTTTGGGGGGGGTGGAGAGAACAGCTCTATCCTGCGGGTGCTGCGGCTTGGTGAACATGCACACGAATGAACTGCGACCAGAGACGGGCCTTTGAGTCGGATGCCGAGAGATTTCATTCCTTTTGGAGGGCAAATGGAGGGGAAACTGAGGCAGTTTGCTCGTGGGGTGGGGCTTGAGGTGAAAACTGCCCTCCCCCCCCACACACACACACTGCACTGGAGTCGAGTGCTTTAAGCAGGGGCCTTGCTGAGCTGGGCTCTGTGTCACTGAAGTGAGACGAGAGCCCAGAGAGAGTTGGGAGAAAGTTTTGTGAAGAAACCCAAAGCCAAGTGTCTCTCAGGTGTGTTGAGGGTTTTGTGGAGAGTGTGAAATTTGCTTACGTGCAGGGAACTGTGTCTGTCTTTTTCAGCAGACCTCAAAGGGGTGAGACACTCAGCCTGAATGGCCAGGGTAGGTACTGCCAGCCCACCCCTGTCCTCTTCTGTTCCCAGCACGCTGCAGGTCCCAGCCTAGGCTCCTCAGAGCTCACTCCCTCCTACTGCAGCTGGGCCCTGTTGTACTGAACTACAGGGGCAGGATTTACTTCCACACCAACGGAGGTTGACTTGGTTTGGTGGTTCCACATCCAGCAAAAAACCAGCCTTCCTCAGGGCGCCCATGGTGCCATCACTTTCTGAGGGGAAGGGCCAGGAGCATTGAGCTCTGCATGTCTGTCAGCTGGAGGGAGTGGCTGGCTAGCCAGTTCCTTCTGCCCACCTGTGATGGGGTAGACCTGGCCCTGAAGCCCCCTGCTGGAGGCTTGTGGCCTTGCCACCCTCTGCCCAGCAAACCACAGAGAAGTCCTCCAAGAAAGCTAGAGTGGCACAGAAGACACGGCCAATCAGGGCCCAGCAAGCCTGTTAAAAGGAAGCTGTTGGGCCAGAATGAGGCAGTTCCTTCTGGAAGCTTAAAAGGCTCAGACAGGGCTGAGGTTGCAGGGGGGCTGCCACAGCAAGGACTGCAGGTGCAGGCACTTGGCCAAAAGGGGGCCAGTCACGTGAGGTGAGTGACGTCCCATTACACCATCTGACCCGTTCCTTCTGCCCACCACGCTGAGGCTCACCCCTCTCACTATCTCCAGGAAGGGGTGACAGAACCAGAAAGCATTCGCACTGCCGTTGGGTGATGGGCACTTTAACGTCTCCAGGCAGCTAAGAAAACCCCTGGAATTCTCGACCTGGAGGGCGTAACTCCACCACAATAAAAAACCCACAGCACCCAGTGTCAGAGCAGGGTCAGCTGCCTCAGGTTCAGCTACATGGGCATCAATAAAAGTGTAGCCATTTGGGCTAGGGCTGGAACTTGGCCTCTGGAACCCTCTGGCCTGAGCCCAAACATCCACAGCTTAAGCCCAATGTTCCCTCTAACCTTTTCCATCCATGTGTGGAATAAAATTTTCTATATGCACCATGGCGGTCAGGAATGTGCACCACCAGTTAAACAGAAACCTAGCTGCGGGCGCTCTGCTGATCGTCTGGACAGCACTGGCTTCTCTCCTGAGTGCACAAGCGCACAGCTTACAGGGAACACAAGCTTGAGCACTGACAGCTCAAGTCAGCTGACCCGGGCTAACTACGGTGGTGTTGCAGGTCTTTCATTGCAGTGTAGAGGAGCCCTTAGAGTCTGGCTAAACCTCTAGCTAAGCAGCAGCACGGAGGATTCCCATAGCTGCTGCTGAAGAAAGGAACGTGTTTGGGTGGCCTTCTCTCTGGGAGAGGCTTGGGGTCAGGGAGAAGAAGGCCCCCTGGACAACCTCCCCAAAGTGGGGTAGTCCAGCACGATGCCCAGTGAAAACCCAGGGGAAGGTACAGGGCTCCCAAAACTGGAGGGGACAGAGAGAGGGGAAAAGACCTGAAGCTAGAAGGGGAGGAGGGATAGGGGCTGCATGGACATGTCCCAAGCAGGGTAGACAACTGAAGTTCAGGTGGAGCTCGGGGCCTGCTGGGAGGCAGAGGGGGATGCCTGAGGCGGTTTCATGGAGTTTTCCAGGAGGTTCACAGGGTTCTCCCAGACGGGCAGGCTGGAGTCATTCATTCCGACAAGCAGAAGCTGTGGGTGGTGGTTTGGAAAGCCACAGGACTTGGCCACCCCCATAGGATTCACCGTGGCAAACAGAAACCCGCAGGGTTCACCAGGCCCCACACCGTTCCCCTGCAGAGTCACGAGCCTAAGGACCCAGTACACCCATGGGTGCCCAGTCAGAGCAACCCAGCCTGCCAGCCCCCCCGGCGCCAGCCCCCTGCAGAGGGTGCCCCAGACCCTGGCAGGGCCTCCCTTCCCCACAGCCATGTGGCCTTTGGGAAAGAAACTGCCGGCAGGAGCCAGCCAGAGACTATGGCCGCAGGAGCAGGGTCAGAGGGGACCACCGGGCACTGCTAACGTTTCCTGCCCTTCTGACTGGGACCGGTTGGCTGTTTGCTCTGCACCCCTCCCGCCCAGGCTCCCTCTGTCCCCTCGCCCTGCGTCCTCCCCTCCCCTTTTCTATGAGCTAATCCCCCCCAGCACCTTACTAACCCCCCCCCAATAAAAACCATAGAACTCACATGCTGTTTGCCATGGTTACGCTGATCTCTCTGCTTATTACACTCCTCCCCGCCCCCCGGCCTTTGCTGTTAGAGGGGTGCTCTTTGGGGCAAGGGCCGCCTGTTACTCTGTTTGTACAGCCCCCAGCACAGAGGGGTCCCTCTTGGCTGGGCACTCAAGGCACTACTGAGTGCACCTGATTGATTGATCGATTGCAGGGAATGTTCATTTACTGCTGCCTATAGAGAAAGATGTGGAAATTACTTCTCAAGCCTCAGCACGTGTAAAGCTTGGAACCCCCCCTTCCCCCAGGGGTCGCTGGCTCTGTCTCGTTAAGGGGCATGAATCGGGGTCTGAAGACACTGCCTGGGAGCCAGTCCATGTTGCTGAACCGTTGGGATTCTCCAGCGAGATCTAGCGAGGCTGGGGAATCCAAGCCCCTCTCCCAGCCCCGTCCTGCCGGCGCCCACCCCACTGCTCCAGCTGTTCTTCGCATGCAGCAGTAGATGCTCGAGTCTCCCACACTGCGGGTTTCTAGTGGTGAGACCAAAACAGTTTGTTCTTTCTGTGAGGCGACGTGCCGCTAGTGTGAGACCAGAAAAAACCAAACATGTGACACCTGCCTGCAGCTAGCCCCCACCGTGCATGAAATACGTTTTAGAGCCGCAATTATCATAGAGTATTAGCAATACAGGCGGAACCTCTCTAGTCCGGCACTCTCTGGTCTGGCAACATCCATGGTCCAGCATGAAGTTAGCGAGCCGGGTGTCCACTTAGCATGGGTGTGGCAAAGTTTCCTGCAGTCCAACAAAGTTTGTTTACAGCCCCCAGGCCTGGCTCTCAGTGTTCTGTGCTGTTGTTTAGCTCTGATTTACCCCTAAACGTCTTCTAAGTGCCCAGTCAGCAGTGGAAGTGCTGGTAACACTGCTCGACGATATTGACCTCCTGTGATTCGGCAAATTCTCTGGTTTAGCACCGGTCAGGTCCTGACGGTGCTGGACAAGAGAAGTTCAACTTGTTGCAGCAGGACATAACCCTCAGCATCCACTGCAAAAGTGTTTAGAATCTCTCATCCCTCTGAAGTGAGTTGTAGTGGGGGGTGGGGGAAAGGGAGGGGGAGGAGCATTGTCTTTCTGATGTACATCTGCGTCTCGTGTTAATAGTCATGTTAATTACATATCTGCCCCAAAGAGAAGGCAGAGCTGGCTGTGCAGTGCTCCATTAGTCCAATGTATTACCAATACTCAAGGTCGCCATGCTCTGTGTCACGTACAGCTGTACCCATTGCACTTCCTGAGGGAGCTGTGCTGTGCAAGTACGAGTTAAGGGCGCCAGCTCTCCGACCAGTGGAGTTAACTTGTCCAGGATATTGTGGGTGCTGGTTGAACATCAGTGCACTAATGAAGGAGGCTAATTGCGACGCTCTATGGGAGTGGCGCCATGGACTTCAATAGGACCAGGCTTTGCCCAGGGCATGTGAATGGTTCCTCTCCACAAGTGCAATGCTTCACCAAGATTTTTTAAAAACAGAATCGGGGGCTTCCGTGTTCATTGCTTCTCAGGGACATTCATGTCCAACGGGATCAGTTTGCAAGTACAGGTTGGACCTCCCTGGTCTGGCACTCTGGAGAATATTCCGGACTAGGGGAGGTCCCTTGCCACTGGCCACCAAGCCCGCTATCACCCTAGCAGGCACCCTGCTTCTGCCCCCCAAACCTCTGCTAGCCTGGCTGGGCTGCTTGCCCAGCTATTACCGGCTCCCTGGCTGGCCTGGGCTACCGCAGGCTCCAGCTTCTGCTGCATAGCACCAGCCCCAGTTGCCGGGGACAGGTGGGGATTCTGGCCCCACCCCGCTTGCTGCAGGCTGTGGGGGGCTGCGCTGGGACTCTGGCCCCACTCCTGGCTCTGGCTGGGCTGTCGACCCTGCTGCCCCCAGTACTGGCTGGCCCTCCTACCATTAGGCTCCTGGGCTCTCTAGTCCAGGAACATCTGTGATCCAGCAGGACCACCGATGTTGCCAGACCAGAGAGTGCTGGTTTTTCAGAGGTGCAATCTGTACTGTCAATGCTGCAAACTTAACCTGGGACTGACCACCCAAGCTGGGCTCTTTTCTTCAAATGCATCATCCCCTGAAAGCAAAACTCTTCAGTCCAAATTATCGTTGGGTAATTGTAGCCACAGCTGTGTGACCCCCTGTTGCAAGGGAATGGCACTTGGCAAACAGCGCTGTCGCTGATGTACAAGAAGAAACAGAAACCAACCCTTTCTCTTCTAGCTGAGTGGGCCCTGGAGGGCTACCAGGAGCAAAAAGCAGAAAACAATTATTTGTGTCAGCAAAGGCAGCAGCGGTGGCGCCGAATGCACCCAAGGAGCGGCTCTCGCGTGTAAGAAGGTGACATTTTTACAAAGTCACTTCTCAGGGCACAACCACACTCGACATTATTCCTGATCCATGGGCAGCAAGGTTACCCCATCCCAACAGTACAATGGTGTGCGTTGTTCCTGGGAGCATGCTTGGTCGGGGAGAGCCGGGGAGCAGTAAACACAGGCTGAAATTAAAAATCAGCATGTCGACAGATGTGTGTGTACCAGTCTGGGAAAGGCTTGAAAAGTCATTTGAAGCAGAACGGCCTTTTTCTCTGAACTCACAGTGGGAAAATAAGAGCCTAAACTCAACTCTAGAAATGATGCAGAACTATGTATTGTAGACATCCGTTGTTCTGATTGCTGTCTGTAATGGTATTATGCACATATGTACTCCCAAAAGAAAGTTAGTAACATTCTATGACCATGGTAAATATTGATAAGATATAGTATGGTTATTACAATGCTATAGAGACGGGTAAAAAAATCTCAGAGGGGTAGGCGTGTTAGTCTGTGACTTTAAAAAAAATGAGCGGCCCTGTGGCATCTTAGAAACTAACCTAAATATATAGATTTACAAGCTTTCATCAGCAAAACTCACTTCATCAGATGAATTGAGGTGGAAATAACAAAACCCAGTATATATATATATATATATATATATATAAAACAGCAGAAGCAGTACCTGTCAATTGTAGGACCCATATAAGTGAGGCTAATTAAGTGGGCTGAATGTGTCCTACCCCCAACCCCAACCCCATTCTTAGCTTTTGATGTGGAAATGCAGATGTTAGCGGCAAGAGAAATTGGCTTTGTAATACGCCAACCAGTTAATGTCTTTGTTTAAACCTAGGGTAAGGGTGTCAATTGTATAGATACATTCCAGTTCTGCAGACTCGCTCTGTAATTGGCTAGTGACATTCCTCTGTAGAAGAACAGCTGCTTTTAAATCCATGTTTGAGTGTCCAGGCAGGTTATAATGTTTCCCTACAGGTTTCTATGTGTTACCATTTCTGATGTGTGATTTGTGTCCATTTATCCTTTGTCTCAGAGACTGTCCAGTTTGGCCAATAGATATGTCAGAAGGGCATTTTTGCTGGCACTTGACAGCATTATAGCCTCATTAACATGGGTCCTACAACTGACAGGTACTCCTTCTGCTGTTTAGATATGTGGGGAAAAACCCACTTCATCAGATGAATTGGAGTGGAAGTAACATTTCACTCCAGTTCATCTGATGAAGTGGGTTTTTCCCACGAACGCTCATGATTCTACCTATTTTGGTTAGTCTCCAATGTGCCACAGGACGGCTTCTGGTTTTTATAGAGACAAGCCATGCACATGCACCACTTTTCAGATATTAGCCACTATCAAAGTGCTAAGCATTATTATTAAGTAGGTAGGTCAATAGAGAGAACATGCTAATTGGCCTATTTGTTCCGTAAAACCAGATTCACGCTGAATGAGAGCAGAGGTCTCTCGGCTCATTTTAAATAACTTTACTGAGACTTGATCTAAATGGTCAGGGCTCAACAAATCCGTGTATCTACTCGCCCGTGGTGAGTAGATTTCAGCCGGTTGCCCCGTTCACCGGCGGCGTGCGTATGCACAGTGCAGGTCTGGCGCATGTGCGGTGCCGGGGCTGGCGAATGGATTTTGCCGCGGTTTGTCGAGCCCTGTAAATGGTTATTATGATTGTTGTTTTAGGATAGAGTGCTCAAGCCTTCAAATCTAGTCCATGGGCTGCTGCAGCAGAGCACGTAGATGCCTGTGTAACTTCACGCACATGAGCAGTCCCACTGACGTCTATGAACCGACGCATGTGCTTGTAAAGAGATGCATACGTGTCAGTGCTTTGATGGCCTGGGACCCAAATCCATCTTCTCCTTCCAGGGAGGGTTTCGAACAGCGAAGGCAAATGAAAAGCGTCTACTGCTAGGCTGAGGACTTTGTGACGTTGTCTCAAGAACAATGAGAGTGCTTCAGAAATCACCTCCCCAAAGGAAAAGGTGATGGGAAAAGGGAAAGACACTAAACGGAGGGATCAGTAAGTTGGGAGACAGAGAGAAGGGAAAGGCAAGTGATCGGACAGGTTAAAGATTTAGAAATGAGTGACACCGGAGACCTAGCCTGGACCCGTAGCCAAATAGACCAAAAAAACTGGATTATAAATGGAGGGGTGTAGAGTGGGGACCCAGGGAGCAAGAGGGGAACAAAAGATGGAATTGCAGAATTCCTTCTCCGGGATTGTCCTGAGTCATTGCAATGCAGATTCCTCCATACACCGGCCACTGAAAAAAACCTGAAGTTAGGCCTTCAGGAAATTAATTAAGGGAGCATCTCATGCAAACTTGCCATTTCAGTCAGGGACAGAGGCAAACACATGCCCCTCAGGCACAGTATTTCAATGTTCTTTTTCAGCAGGTCAAGTGACGAAATAGAATCCACAACTCACCCCGTTAAGAGGGGCCCACATTACCAGGCTCGGACCAGGATTCCTCAGTGTTAAGGGCTGCTCAGATCTTCGGTTCTGGTTCCTTTCCCATTCAAATTAGCCTCAGGGAGACCAGTGCAGTTGTGACACCAAAAGGAAGTTGGGAACTGGATACTAACAGCCCCTCTGGTCAGCAAAATGTATGCTGGCACCCAAAAGTCAACCAAACAAGTTCTCCCATAGTCTCCTCAGCTGCTGGGAGCTGAATTTTGAGTAGTTCTGTGAGCTCTTTGTGTTGATGAATGTCAAAGCAGTGCAACAGCCTTTTCCTCTGCCTGCTCCTGTGTTCCTAGTTGGGCAGAACAGGAGCAATCCAATGGTTTGCTCTTTGTTCCCCAAAGAGAGCAGCTCACTCAGCTGTTTCATACTTCCTAGAGCTTTGAAAGGGGAGGGATGCATGTCTGCAGGGCAGCAGAGATCACAAAACAGTGAGCAGAGCCAGCAGGGCAGGCATCATGGGATACTGGAGGAAGCCAGTTCTATTGACATTGGCTCCTTGTCAACAAGGAAGGAGTGGGCATTTTTCCTGACAAAAGTCCCATTGCAGTGTAAAGGCTCTCACTCGTTTGTCACCAAAAGGCAGGTGACAGCAAAACCCTGCAGTATAGACAAAGCCTAAAAAAATGGTTCTGGCTAGCTGGCTGCCTTGGGAAAAATGCCAAGTTCTGCACGGCTGGAAGGCTCGAGGCAGCAAGTCCTTTGAAGGTGCAGGGGACAAAATTGGAAAATTACAGCAACCTAAGTGCTGGCCACACCGGAGCTATATCGATGGGAGACGTTGTCCTGCCAACATCACTTCCGCCTCTCGCGGCAGTGATATAATCATGCCAATGGGAGAAAGTTCTCCCATTCGCATGGAGCATCTTTACCAGGCATGTTTCCACAGCGCAGTTGTGCTGATGTAGCGTTTCTAGTGGCGACCAGCCTAGTGGGGCTACTCTAAATCCGGGCCATGAAAGGGATCCAGAGGGAGAAGAATAACAACAGAAAAAAAGCACAAAGCTGCTCCAAGCATGGCTGGTTTGTTAATTACGGAAATGTTATTGTCCTTCAAGCATCACACACTTTGGACCTGATCTGACTGCCATTACGCTCAGTGGAAAGACTCCTTTGGGAGCTGGTCTGAGCGAATTCTGCTTCAGAACTGATGGCAACACATGACCACCTGTTTTCACACCTCTACTTAAGTTCGCCCTTCTCCAACAGTAACCAAGGCCATGTCTTCACTCCAGGGAAGATCGATGCTGTCGCAATTGATCTTCCGGAGTTTGATTTAGCGGGTCTAGTAAAGACTTGCTACGTCAGACTCAGAGGGCACCCTCATTGGCAGCCGGTACTCCTGTTCCTGTGAGAAGTAAGGGAAGCTGACAGGAGCTTTTGCTCCTGTCTGCCTCCTGCTGTGTGGACAGTGGAGAAACTCAAATCAAAGTACGTTGACTCCAGCTATGTAATTAACATTGCTGGAGTTGCATATCTTGATTTGACCTTCCCCGTTGGTGTAGACCTGGCCTACGTCAGGAATGTAACATTACAGTGGCAAAGGACACCATGAATAATAATTAAAAACAACGGTGCCTTCCATGATCATAATTCTGTTAACACATGTTATCAGCGAGAGTTATTGATGACATTTACAACCTTGAACTTTCCATTTATGTGGTCGCTTGCCACCTGCTCACACTGCTGCACACAGGGGTTCTATTGCGTTCTCATTAGGTATTAAGAAGTGCTGAAAGCTGGACTGGTGTTGCTGACAGCTGATATTTTCCTTGGATTAAATGTTTTACCCTGTCTTGGAACTGCAGGGTTTTTTCCTAGGTATAGAGGGATTGGGTTACCAGGTCTAACCTATCGTCTGTCTAGTTCAGTAGCCTCTTTCTGACAGGGTCCAGTACCAATGGCCTCACAGGAAAGTGGGAAATGTATCGGTGATGTTACTGTGATTTTGCATGGGATTCTGGGTAATTCTGCCTACGCTTTGAGTCATGTGATACATTTAGCTTTTGAATACTTATATGTGGTTGTTTGTTGTACACATGCCAGGATAGTAACCTGTTTAGTGCTGAGACACATATCACTAGCATATGCAGGATTCTGCACCACAGAACTGTAAGTCTGTTACTGGACGTTAGGTAGTCCGACTTTCGTTGGGATCCGTGTTCCCTGTCAGCTGTGCGCTTGTGCGGCCTCTTGGGAGAGGTTCAAACGCCGCCCCGCTGATGAGCAGCGAGGTTTTATTTCAACTGATGGTGCATATTCACACATGTCTCTGTGCACACAAATTGTTCTGCACATGAATGGAAACAAAGGGATGGAAAAGATGAGCGGGAACGTGGGTTGGGATCAGTAATTGTCTTCGCTGCTGTTTCATCCTCTGCTTTTCTGCTTGAGCTACAGCGTCTTTCATTTTTGCTCGACTGTTCTGTACTCTGCTGCGGGTGGGACTCGGCGGTACGTCGCAGGTGGCATGCTTCCAGCTGTGCATTGCACGGCCGAACCTCACTCGGCGCCGGATCTCCGCCATGCGTGTAGGCAGCTGGGCTAGGGACATAGATCTGGGCAAGTGGGGCTGAAAAGGGGAGTGATTCCTCTTCTGCTTTATCTCCAGTCCCCATAGCCCCCTGGACGCTCCCCTGTAGCTGCCAGGCCACTGGGCAGTGCAGGGGTGGAGCAGAGTGGCAGGGGAAAGCCACCCTCTGCTGGGCCGTCCCTCCAGGAATCGGTAGAGTGTCACTCTAACCCAACAGGTTTCACATTTCTTTTTCCCCACGACCCAGCTGAAAAAAATCGTTGATGCCGCGACCCCAACAGAATGTGACTGGAGTGCGGGCTCTGGGGTGGGACTGAGGAGGAGCTTTGGAGTGCAGGAGGGGGCTCCGGCTTTGGGGGGCAGGGCTGGGGCAGGAGGGGCTTCCCTTGCGTGGCTCCCGGTCAGCGGTGCAGCGGGGGGGCTAAGGCAGGTTCCTGCCTCTCCTGGCACCGCAGACCAGGCTGCGCCCAGAAGCAGCCAGCAGCAGGTTCCCAGCCAGTGGGAGGGCGGTGCTAGCGCTCGGGGCAGGGGAAGGGCGCGGAGTCCTGTGCGCCCCCCTCCCCCCCCACACCCCACCTAGGAGCCAGGCCTGTTGCCGGCCGCTTCTGGGGCGCAGCGCAGTCTGCAGTGCCAGGCCAGGCAGAGAGCTGCCTTAACCCACGCCCGCACTGCCCACCTGATCCCACTGCAGCAACGAGCCCCAGCGCCCGACATCCCACCCCCCCTGCCCTGGGTCACAACCCCTAGTGTGAAAACCCCTGCACTAGTGCACCACCCCGTGAAACACCCCCCGGGAGAGAAGGGCACCGGGGCAGTTCTCAGTGAAGAAAGCTGTGCTCCTGCCCCTGGCTGAGCTCACTGAACCAGCGTGGCGTCCTCTCTCGGAACTGAGCTGTTCCATCGCAAGGCAGATTAGAAACCTCTCCTCCGATTCTAACAACTAACGAGACCAGCCCGACGGAGGCACGGCAGCACTTCCAGCCCCCATCCAGATCACAGGCCCGTGGTGCTAGGTGCCCTTCCAGCGGTCAGTGTCATCCCTCAAGGGACAACAAAGTCGTTAATCGAAGCCAATTCCACCCCCAAATCTTCCACGGGTGTGAAGTGACGTGCTGAATGTTTCAGTGGGGATGAGTGTGGTCGGCTGGCTGGCAAACAGGCCTGGCACAGGGAAGATGGGTTTTACTTTGGTTAAATGCTGTGGGCAGGCCCCCCTCAGCTGCAAAAACCAGCACAGCTCCGCTGAAGAAATATAAAACAAGAGAAACTACAATAGGCTCAAAACAGGAGCAACGCCGTCCACAGAGCTACACTGATCCACGCCAGGGCTGGGCCTGCTGCTCTGTGTATTTGCCAAGGGCTGACGAATCGCTGCGTCACTCCAGCTTTGCAGGGGTGTCAATCGGCTCTGGAGTTCCAGCAGCCTAAAACAGGGGGGACTCGGCCCGTCACATTCCTTCCAAAGGTATCAGGCCTGTAACATCCTTCCGAAGGTACGTTAGCTTTTCGACATTGAAAGCGAGCCATCCAGAGCAAAGATTGGCTTTAGACAATGGAAACACATTAGATCTCTTTTCACATTCCATAAGGGTGTTGTGTCCATTTGATAGATGCTGTATAAAATACCCATTCACCTTCTCATTTCTGCCTGGGCTAAATCAGACCCTCTTGAAAACCCACTGGCCTGGTATTCATCCAGGTTTCTATCTAACGCCTGACAAAAAAACATTGTCCGACTCCTCTCATGATGTCCACGTTCTCCCGGCTCACGTCCGTGGCAAATACAAATTGTTCTGAAAGTACAAGTTCCTGTAACTACACGGAGGTTTGTCGTCTGGGAATAGGCGGTAGAATAGGAGGTTATGGAATCTTCTGTCATTATATTTTTTTTAAGAACAAGTTAGGCAAATATCGGCCAGGAATGGTCCAGTTATTATGTAGCCCTGCCTTGAGTGCAGAGGACAGGCCTCTTGAATTCTCTTCCAGTCCTATCACTCTAGAATAAAACTCAATACGGACAAATGCAAAGTACTCCACTAAGGAAAGAGCAAACAGTTGCATGTGTGCAACTTAGGTTGGACATTAGGGGAAAACTTCCTACCTGTCAGGGTGGTTAAACACTGGGATAAATTGCCTAGCGGGGTTGTGGAATCTCCACCTCTGGAGATATTTAAGAGCAGGGTAGATAGACATCTGTCGGGGATGGTCTAGATGGTGCTTCGTCCTGCTATGAGGGCAGAGGACAGGACTCAAATACCTCTCGAGGTCCCTTCCAGCTCTAGTGTTCTAGGATTCTGTGAAAATGAGAAATGACTGCGTAGGAAAGAACTGCAGAAGGGGATCTGGAGTAGAGAGTCAAAGCTAAATATGAATCAACAGTGCAGTGCTGTTGCAAAACCAAGCAACCATCATTCTGGGCTGGATTAGCAGGAGTGTTGTGAGCAAGACACAAGAAGTCGTTCTTCCGCTTGACTCCAGGCTGATAAGGCCTCAGCTGGAGGATTGTGTCTAGTTCCGGGAGCCACATTTCAGCAAAGAGATGGAGAAATGAGAGAAAGTTCAGGGAAGAGTAATAAAAGGAGCAAAGGTCTAGAAACCCAGGGAAGATGGAAAAGCCTGGGTTTGTTTAGTCTGGAAAGGAGAAGACTGAGAGGAGACATGACAGTTTCCAAGTGACCATACAAGGAGGAGGGAGAAAAATCCTTCTCTGTAACCCCCAAGGCAGGGCTCAGCAATCTTGAGCACACGGCCCATCGGGGTAAATCCGCTGGGCCGCAAGCCATTCTGTTTACATTGCCCATCTGCAGACACAGCCCCCACAGCTCCACTGGCTCCAGTTCACTGTTCCTCGCCAATAGGAGCTGCGGGAAGTGGCGGACTGGGAACGGCAAACCGCAGCCCCTGGGAATGGCAGGGGCTGTGCCTGAGGAAGGTCGGCACAAACAAAATGCCTCGCGGCCCAGCGGATTCAGCCTGATGCGCCATGTACCGATGGTCACTGAGCCCTGCTCTAAGGGCAGGACACGAAGCAATGGGCTGAAATTGCAGCAAGGTAGAACATTAGAGACACTGCCTGCCTGTCCGGGGGGTGAGACACTGGAATAAATCGCCTAGGGAGGTTGTGGAATCTCCATCACTGGAGAGATTGAAGAGCAGGCTGGACAGACACCTGTCAGGGATGGTCTGGTGCTTGGTCCTGCCGTGAAGGCAGGGGACTGGACTCAAATACCTCTCGAGGTCCCTTCCAGTCCTACGATTCTATGCCTGTTCCAAGCAAGTATCAGCCAATGGGGCACGGGTCCAGACTCTCCCAGGCATGCTTGCTACGTGGGCGTAGTGTGGAAAAGCAGCAGCGCTCCTGAGAACACGCCTGGGCGCCGCGCGAGTGTCCCTGGTTTTACAGATGGGAAACTGAGGCACAGAGCGGCCTCTCCAAGGTCACAGAGGGAGTCTGCGGCAGAGTGGGGGCTTCAGCCCATGTCTGCTGGGTCCTAGGGTTGTGCCCTAAGTCAAACCCGAGGGTGGGGAGAGCCATCAGGAGGCCATCGAGGCCCCTGCCCAAAGCAGGAAGTGCTGCACCATCTCTCTGCTCTATCTGCCTCCAGGCCGGAGGTGCTGGTGGAATAGTTGGAGGAAGAGGGGCCTGAAAGCCATTCAACCATGCAGGAAATGGTGTGTACAATGGTAACCACTCCAGCCTAGTGGGTACAGCATCACCCCCAGCTCCCCTTGGCTCTGGAGAAGTGTCTAGTCGGCAAAGGCGCTTTTGACAAGCCCACTGGACTCTGACTACAAGCCCCGACATACTGCTGGAAATGTGGCCTTGAGGGAACATTTCCTCAGGGATTTGCTGGTTTGCTTCCCTCTCTGTAATGCAAGCCTAGGGCCCAGCCAGGCACACAGGGGTAACTCTCCCCAAGAGTGTGGTCTCATCAGACTTGTTGGCTGCGTCTAGACGGGCATGATTTTCCGCAAATGCTTTTAACGGAAAAGTTTTTCCGTTAAAAGTATTTGCGGAAAAGAGCGTCTAGATTGGCACGGACGCTTTTGCGCAAAAGCACTTTTTGCGGAAAAGCGGCCGTGCCACTCTAGACGCAGTTTTGCGCAAGAAAGCTCCGATCGCCATTTTCGCCATCGGGGCTTTTTTGTGCAAAACAGTCCTCCCCTGTCTACACTGGCCCTCTTGCGCAAATATATTTGCGCAAGAGGGCTTTTTCCCGAAAGGGAGCATCATAGTATTTGCGCAAGAACACTGATGATCATACATTAGATCGTCAGTGTTCTTGTGCAAATTCAAGCAGCCAGTCTAGACAGCTGGCAAGTCCGCTTTTGCGGAAAAACTTGCCAGTCTAGACACAGCTGTCATGATTCAAGTGACTTACAAGGTAGGACTGGCCCCTACCCTGTAACCCTAGCTCCTGGAAGTCACGACAACACACACAATAGGTCCAATCCGGTCTGCACGGCTCCTGACGTGCAGTGTAGGATTGGCCCTTCTCAACAAAATGTTTTGCCTTTCCCAGTGATTTGCATACTCTAATAAGGGAGCTTGTGATGGCCTCCACGTGTCTATTACCGAGGCTCTGCTTGATGCTAAGACAACCCTGCATTGTGCACTGCATAATGAATTTCAGGAAACAGAGCGTCTTATTGTTGCTAGTTAGTTTGGGGCTTATTCTCCAGCTGATGTAAGTAAATATCTTCTATTAGCATCTTCTTTTGTGCACTCAGAGCAAGAGGAGAATGGAGCCTTCTGTGTCCGGAATGTCGTCTTACAATAGAAGAATAGAGTCATCGGCCACTCAAACTGGAAGGGACCTCAAGAGGTCACCAAGTCCTGTCCCCTGCCCTCACGGAAGGATCCAGCACCATCTAGATCATCCCTGACAAATATTTATCTAATCTGTTCTTGAATATCTCCAGTGATGGAGATTCCACAAGCTCCCTGGGCAATTTATTCCAGTGTTTAACCACCCTGACAGGTAGGAAGCTTTTCCTAATGTGCAACCTAAACCTTCCTTCCTGCAGTTTAAGCCCGTTGCTTCTTGTTCTATCATCAGAGGTCAAGTAGAACAATTTTTCTCCCTCCTCGTATCACCCTTTTAGATACTTGAAAACTGCTATCATGTCCCCTCTCAGTCTTCTCTTTTCCAAAATAAACGCTATTCTTTCTGTCTTCCCTCATAGCTCATGTTTTCTAAACCTTTAATCATTTTTGTTGCTCTTTTCTGGACTTTCTCCAATTTCTCCACATCTTTCCTGAAATGTGGTGCCCAGAACTGGACACAGTACTCCAACTGAGGCCTAAACAGAGCAGAGCAGAAGAATGACTTCTCGTGTCTTGCTCACAGCATTCCTGTTAATGCATCCCAGAATCATGTTTGCTTCTTTAGCAACAGCATCACACTGTTGGCTCATATTTAGCGTGTGGTCCACTATGACCCCTTAGTGCAGTACTTCCTAGACAGTCACTTCCCATTCTGTATGTGTGAAACTGACTGTTCCTTCCTAAGTGAAGCACTTTGCATTTGTCCTTATTAAACTTCATCCTATTGACCTCAGACCATTTCTCCAGTTTGTCCAGATCATTTGGAATTATGACCCTATCCCCCAAAGCAGTTGCAACCCCTCCCAGCTTGGTATCACGTGCAAACTTAATAAGCACCCTCTCTATGCCAATATCTAAATCATTGATGAAGATATTGAACAGAACCGGTCCCAAAACAGACCCCTGCGGAACCCCACGTGTTATGCCCTTGGATAGAAAGTTATTATGATTATTTTTAAAACGTGCCTTTCTGGCACCCCTAACGTTGGATATTGCTGACAGACTTGCCCCTGAATATTTCCCCGATGTCGTTACTTTCATCCCTTTAACCATCCCAGCTTTGCTCAATGTCCTTTTAGACTCGGGAGGCTTGTCCTACAGAAACAGGACCGGATGCTTTGAGGGGCTAGCTCCTCCGACCTCAGACCAGCAAAACGTAAGTGCGGGTTTAACGTTAAGTGTGTGCAGTCCCACTGGAATCCGTGGGCCACTTGTGCACTTACACGTCTGCTCTCCATGCTTTGCTTTGAGATCAGGCATGAACTTCAGCTCCTGGCTGGACCGGGACCAGGGTGCACGGTAAGGCCAGAGAAAGGAATGAACTAACACAGTCAATCTTTGGGCCATGTTTGTTAAGATGTTCTAGAAAAATCTCTGTTCATATGCACCGCCAGAGGGTTACAATGAATATCCGAAGAGACCCTCACATTGAGTTCAGAAGACTGGGAAACCATCATGTCAAGCCGGGATGCTAATGCCACATTGTCCTACCACTGGTGAAAAGTAGTGGTGGTGTCAGCCCGGCCCTTGGAAGACTCAGCAGACAAGTGAAGACCAAAAGGGTGGGTAGCATGAACTACCTTTTCAGCCCTAGAGCTCGTCCCACCAGATTGGAGACCATGAGGCAATGCCGAAGCCTGCACAGAATTACCTGCTCTGACTGTCATAGATAAGCAAAAGAGTTCATACTTCAGGGCTAACTAGTCCTTATCTGCACTCATTTCTTCATTTTGCACCAGGGAGGTTTATTAATATAATGGATCTGCTATGACGATTTACACTGGCACAAAACCAATGCTACACAGTGGAGTATCAGGCCCTACAGTTACTGGTATAGCTGTGTGCATGTTGTATATACCTACCTCCAGGAGACAAACCTAGTGATAGACAGTGGCCAACTGTGTCCAGTTCTGGGCACCACATTTCAGGAAAGATGTGGAGAAATTGGAGAGGGTCCAGAGAAGAGCAACAAAAATGATGAAAGATCTAGAGGACATGAGCTATGAAGAAGACTGAAAGAATTGGGTTTGTTTAGTCTGGAAAAGAGAAGACTGAGAGGGGATACGATAGCAGTTTTCAAGTTCCTAAAATGGTGTTACGAGGAGGAGAGAGAAAAATTGTTCTCCTTGGCCTCTGGTGATAGGACAAGAAGCAATGGGCTTAAACTGCAGCAAGGGAGGTTTAGGTTGGACATTGGGAAAAACTTCCTACTTGTCAGGGTGGTTAAACACTGGAATAAATTGCCTAGGGAGGTTGTGGAAGCTCCATCACTGGAGATATGTAAGAGCAGGTGAGACAGACACCTGTCAGGGATGATCTAGATGGTGCTTGGTCCTGCCATGAGGGCAGGGGACTGGACTTGATGATCTCTCGAGGTCCCTTCCAGTTCTAGGGTTCTAACTCCTCAGCTGGTCTTACTCACTTACTCCGGGGACAGTGTTATTGACTTAAATGAAGCTATGACAAGTCACTCCGCTGCTGCTCTGGTTCGGCACATTTACATTTGAGGTAAGAGAAGCACCTCCGCTGTGCATGCCAAATACGCTGCGATTATCTTGGTACACTCCGATGTTTGTAAATGGTAGGAGGACATATTTTGACAAGTTTGCTTGGATATGTATCTTGTAACGGCCCTATATGTTGTCACATTTTTGCCTCATTAGAATTTAGGGTACAAGGGGGTATAATTTTCAAAAGCACTGAAGTGACTTGCGTGCTTCTGTCCTGTTCAAAGTCCATGGGTTTGAGGTTCAAAGGTATTTAGGTGTCTACAAATGCAGATCAATGCCGAATGGGGTTTTCAAAAGTGCCAAGCCAGGTTATGTGCCTGTTTAAGGGAGCTAGGCACCAAATAAGGCACGTAGAGGGATTTTGAAAAACACCTATCTGCAACTTTTGGCAACTAAATGTCTTTGAAAATCAGACCCAGAGAGACTTAGGTTCCTAAATCAATTAGGCACTTGTGAAAATCGTTCCCAGTCTTACTAGGCTACGTAGTTGTAATAACATCTTAACTCTTCAAATGATGACATTTGGACCACAGAATAGACGCTCTCAGTCAAACTGAAAATATACATCTTGGATAGCAATAATAGATTTTAAAAAATTTAAATATAGTATTTAAAATAAAACACATGCATTTTATGGTGCCTTAATGGGTTCTTACAAATTCGAAAGAAACATGGCAGTGCAACTGGAGAGAAACAACACTTACAAGCAGCAATACACTCATTTTAACCCTTAAAGTCGCGTACTGATGTCCCTGTATGTAGACCCTGGCAGACAAACTGAGTAAGGTTACAACGGACAGCTCCAGCCAGTTGTGTGCCTCCATATGCACAAAAGGAGAAGGGATGGGAGTTTTGCTTTGATAAAAGCACCCATAAAAGATTGCTAACACACAGTAGCTTCTAATTCTTTTTGTAGTTTCAGAGCTAGGTGTCTGAGGTGTGCTTAGTCTGAGCGCATCTGAATATCAGACCCCCTCCTACAGCCTACTCTCTGAAACAACTGACCCCGTTAGAACCTGACCGTGAGAGTTTTGCTTAACAAACATCGAGTCCGTCATGCAGAGAACCATCCTTCTACTGGAGCCGAGTGACTGCCCTGTTACAATTTGTTTGGTCTGATTTTCTACGTGAAATTAAAGCGTATGGCGGGAATCCCTGTTACCCAACTTTATAACTTTGATCAAAACATGCCCTGAGCTACAGCACTATCCATTTGAATTGCCTAGTACACAGTCAGTTAGACATCTTGTATAGAGGCAGGTATTCAGACCGCTCTACGTTTCTTTGATCAAACCAGGTTTGATCCTTGATTCCTTCGACACACTAAACCGCCACTGACCCATGGGGAAATTTTGGGTGGGCACAGAATGCTACGGAAGGCCCTCCACCAGTAGCTAGTTTAAGTAGATGTTGGGCGCATGGGACTTCACAACATACACCATTCCCCCCTCCCGTTCGATACTCTCGATGCACGAGCCTGCAAAAACACGAGAGAGAAAACAGCTCACGTACCCCATGGCGATGCTCGAAATAAGCCAGCTTGGATTTGGTTAAAACGAAGAAGCGCACTTTGAAGTTGGAGGGAGAGGTCCGTCTCTTCTGCTGGGATTTTTTGATCAGCTGCTCTTCCAGGAGAACGCAATTATTCATGGTTCGGCAGGGCACGGCGCTCCTCCCGGACCCGGCACGCCGGTCCAAGACCTGCACTCCAAGCACAAGTCCAAAAAAGAGAAAGAAGAAGGAGGGCTGTTGATTTTTTTTTAACGAAAAAAAGGTGTTTGAAAGGCAGCGTAGGTGCTCAAAGCCTTATCTTTCCGTCTGTCATCTAGGCAGCACTGTAGAGCTTCCTTTCTGTCAAAACCATAACCACATCCTCTCCCAAGGCATCAAGTGAACAGCACATGCTGAAAAATACTCTACGGCGAATGTTGTGGAAAAAATGAAAATGTGACGGGTGCTCTTGACAAATGTGATTTTTCTGTAAATGCTCGGGGATTAATTAAAAGTCATGGTGTGATTACATAATGGCCCACTCAACCCGCTCTTAGCAAATACAGGGATGCCCGCTCCGAGTGGACTCAGATATAACGAAATAGTGTCTTTTTGGTGCTTTGGGGAGGATTTCATGCATCCACGCTCCTTGTACAGACGGATGGTACAGTCTGTGTTACCTCCAGCCTGTCTCTCACCTCATGCACTGTACTTAGTGCCATTCGTTTGACGTACAGGTTGAACCTCTGAAATCTGGCACTCTCTGGTCCAGTGGCTGAGAGTCCCCACTAGGCCATGAGCCAGGAGTACAACCCAGGCCAGCTTGGCAGGGAATGCAGCCCCATCCGAGGCTGGGAGCAGAGCCCAGTGACCGGGACTAGTGTCCCAGAGGGTCTGATGGCTGGGAAGGGAGCCTTGACCTCCTTAGTCCAGCAAACTCCCTGGTTCGGAACCACTCCAGTCCTGAGGGTGCTGGACCAGGGAGGTCCAACCTATATTTCAAAGACATGTAGCATGTAAATACAAAGACTCTGATGTGTAGGCATTGACAAATTGCAGATCCGAGCAATTAAAACCTGGTGTATAAATGAAGTTACACTCATTATATGTTGTGAGATGCCGTACCAACAAAGTTTATTTGTATCTTTTCAATATTGTCATTAATGATTATTCATACTAATAACATGAAGCTCTTTTGTAGTGCGTTTTGTCAGTAGATGGCAAAGCGCTTTGGGGAAACTGAGGCAGGGGGCGTAGCAATGACATAACTACTTAACGATTGCTGAATGTTTCAGATGGGCCTGGTGGAAGGCAGTCTGTGGGTGAATGTTCCAAGAAAGTGTAGGTAGGATATACATGCTCTAGGTGTATCAAAGTCCATGTAATCTGTGGCAAAGGTACACCTAAATGCTATATTAAGAGCTGCTCATTTCTGTAGCACTGCACTGTGGCTGGATTGGAAAATCGGTGGCAGTCTGAGGTGAATTCAATGAAAAAGTGGAGGGTTTTGTTACATTACTGTGGAAGTGACTAATACAATCAGCACAGCATCCACTGTTTTATTTGACATTAATTGCAATTAATTTTGCTTTGCCTCTGAATTTGACTCTGAATTAGGGCTGTGGGATAACCACTTTGCTGGTTGCTCTTGATCATTATTTGCCTGTAGATCATTTGAGCAATGCTGACCTTTTAAATGGCACCATTAGGTTCCAGAGTTAACACCAAATCGTGATGAATGGGGAAAGTTCATACCTCTCTTTGAGCTATTCTTTTAGGCTGTCTGCAAACTCCAGAGGCAATGTTATTTAATGTATGTGCAGAATCGTCACTGATGTAAAGGGGGAATTTCATGTCAGGCGCCAAGACAGATATCAAGGGCCAAATGTTCAGTTTGATTTGCAAAGTAGTGCATCTCACACAACTGCACACCTGCTTTATAGGTGCAAATACCTGCCTGCATGTTACAGAGTTGTAACGCTTGTGCAAAGGCAAGGGTTCAAACTGCTTATTTTGGTGTTTGTGCCTGCAGAGTATGTGCACATAACGTATCATACATCCATATGTAGCAGAGTCTGAAATGTATCCCCAAGGTTTCCTGTCATTCAGGTGTAATGCCAACAGGTGGAACCGAACCTGAGACCTCTGGAGCTTAGAGTATGACCCTCTACAGCAGGCGTGGGCAATAATTTTCGTAAGGGGGACACTTAATGCACGGTCATGGGCTGGCTCCACCCCCAGAAGGGGTGGGGCCTGAGGTGGAGGGGCCGAGGCTGGGGACTAGCCTCTCCCCAGAGTTATCTGGGCTGGGGGCATTGAATTAAAAACACAGCAAAGGGCTCGTGGCGCTAGCCTCTGCCGGGGTAGCACCCCAAGTGGGAGCCGGGCGCCATTTAAATAGGATCCTGCTGCCTGAGCCACTGCCTGGACATTCGGTGGCACGGGCAGCAGGAGATAAACAGAAAGCAGCCAGATGCAGCCCCTGGCCGGATCAAAGTGTGAGGCAGACCGGATCTGGCCCCCGGGCCACATCTTGCCCAGCCCTGCTCTGCAGCCTGAGCTAAAAGCCAGCTGGCTCTCAGCTAAGGCTGTAGAGAATTAGGACTGGCGGACGTGACCGCTTGTTAACTGTTCCTGGCTTTGGGCCGGGTTCTGTTCTCATGGGCGTTATAGCTTCAGTAACCTCACTGGACCATCTCCTGATTTCCACAGGCGGGCCTAAGATCAGAACCAGGCCTCCCATACCTGGAGGTGCCATAACGTGGCTAGCTCTGATTACTTATTGGCCTCGTTTCGAATTTGTTTCTGGCCAGGCCTCACCATATATGAGAGGCAGTCCTGACAGGCCGGGAGGAACAGCCATGAGGCGCAACATGCTCTGACCGCAGAGAGAGAGGAGTGGGAAGAAGAAATCTGGCTTCCTTTGAAAAATGACTGTGCGGGACAGCTGGAGGCACGGATGTCAGAGTGGCCAAAGTGGATCTTCAAGAAGGATTTCCGTGTGGACAGGGCAGAGGCCTGGAAGAGAAGGCCGACCTCGGCCGGCAGGAGAGGAGGCGAAGAGGCGAGAAGCTGATAAACAGGCAGCTGAGGGGAATAACACCGGTGGAGTGAGGAGGATGTGGGGGGCGAAGAGACAAGGGTGGTAGATAGGGAGGGCAGACGTGTTTTCAGCTTCGTCAGTGCTGATAGGAAGCTTGATTTTGGTGTGATAAGAGGCCTCGGTGAGCGATTTGAAGAGAGGGGTGATGAGATCATGTCGCCAGGCAGGCTGGCAGCTGCAACTTGCATGGTGTAAATAGGCTGGCTTTGGAAGGCCCAAAGAGGGAGATGGTGCCAGACTCAAGGGTGGGTAGAGGGAAGGTCCGAAGTGAGGGCTTGGCTAAGGGGATGAGAGGGAAAACAATGGAGACACTGAGGAGGAAGAGACGCCAGATTTAAATGTGGCCTGGATCTGAGGGGCAGGAGGAAAGGGAGACAAAATTAACGCCAAGAGTCATAGAACCCTAGAAGTGGAAGGGATCTCGGGTCCAGTCCCCTGCCCTCACGGCAGGACCAAGCACCGTCTAGATCAGTGGGCACCAACCAGTCGATCAGGATCTACTGGTAGATCTGGGAGCCTCTGACAGGGGACCCTGACTGGTTTGGCTATCAAGCATTGTCACTTCACTTTCCTCTCCCCCCACTGTCATGCTGCTCCTGCCCTCTGCCTTAGAGTTGCCCCCCTGGGAGCCTCCCGCTTGGTGTGGAGGGAGAAGGGGGGGGCGCTGGTGTCAGGGTGTCCCTCCTCTCTCCACTCCTGCACCCTATCTCCACACAGAGAGAAGGGGATGGAGGGAGCGTGGCAATGCAAATCTGTCACTCTCACACCCTGTGTGTGTGTCTGTCATTCTCACACACACACCCTGTCCTTCCCTCTCATCTCCCGGCCCAACACACACGTGGGGGGTTGTTACTTGTGTTACTGTTTGCAAAGTGGGATATTTTTGGTTTTTGACTGGTTGGTGCCTTTCATAATTTTCATTTCTCTCTCACACTTCAATTTATTTCTTTGAGCAGTGAGTTCTCAAATGCCGAACCTGCCGTGGCTGGAGTCATTATCCCTGTGGTAACAGCTGCTCCTGGACGGGGCAGGCATGTCCCTGCAGCGCCTGAGGGAGGCAGAGCAGGGGGTCTCCACATGCTGTCCTGGCCTGCGGACACCACTCCTGCAGCTCCCGTTGATCAGTAATGGGGAACTGGGGCCAGTAGAAGCTGTGTGCTCCGTGCCTGTAGATGGGGGCAGCACATGGCCCCATGGAGACATTGCTGTACATGCCAGCTGCTTTGAGGAGTGATGCAGGGCCAGGGCAGGAGTAAGCCTGCCTTAACCCCACTGCTCCACCATGTGGAAGCTGTCTCAGTTAAACGGTGACCAGCCAGAGCCTGATTCCTGAACCCCGTCCCAGCCCTGAACCTCCTCCTGCCCCCAATCTCCTGCCCCAGATGTGAGTCCCCCTGCACCCAAACTCCTTCCCAGAGCTTGCCCCCTGAACCCCCTCCTGGGCCCCAATCCCCCACCCTGGGCTAAGCTGGGAGCCCCACCCATACTCCAAACCCCTTGGCCCAAGACCAGAGCCTACACCCCAACCCCCTACGAGCCTGGTGAAAGGGAGTGAGGATGGGAGAGGAAGGGGGATGGAGTGATCAGGGTGAGGCCTTGGAGAAGGGTGGAGCAGGGGTGGGGCCTCATAGAAGGGGCGAGAAGGATGAGGGGTTAGGGTATTTGGGTTGGAGGTAGATCTTACATTGCACTTTAATTGAAAAAGTGATCTTGTGGGTAAAAAGGTTGGAGACCCCTGGTCTAGATCATCCCTGACAAGTGTCTGTCTAACCTGCTCTTCAATATCTCAGGGATGGAGGTTTCACAACCACCCTAGGCAATTTATTCCAGCGTTTAACCACCCTGACAGGTAGGAAGTTTTTCCTAATGTCCAACCTAAACCTCCCTTGCTGCAGTTTAAGCCCATTGCTTCTTGTTCTATCCTCAGAGGCTAAGGAGAACAATCCCCCCCCCCTTCCTGTGACACCCTTTTAGACACCTGAAAACCGCTATCATGTCCCCTCTCGGTCTTCTCTTTTCCAAACTAAACAAGCCCAATTCCTTCAGCCTTGCCTCACAACTCATGTTCTCTAGACCTTTCATCTTTTTTTTTTTTTTTTTTTTGCTCTTCTCTGGACCTTCTCCAGTTTCTCCACATCTTTCCTGAAATGCCGTGCCCAGAACTGGACACAATCCTCCAGGTGAGGCCTCATCCTTGTTAGTGTCCATGTTTAAACAGTTAACCGATGAGCCTGGAGTTTTCTCCAGTATCTCCACTAAATTGCCAGAGCTGTTGAGAACTTTGCCCCCTGTCTCTTTAACACTGCGGTACATTTTCTTAGCTACTTCACTGCAAATACAAAACATCTTTGCAGGGAACAGCTTGGGCTCTGTCTGCCCGGCACATTCATTTCTCTGTGGCAAGCCCAGGTCTCAGCTCAGGCTCTTTCACTCGGTACAGCCCCAGGCACACTGATTCGCTTTTCACTTTCATCCCTTCCTGCCTGCCTTGTGCCGCCTGCCCCAGTTCAACTTTGAAATGTGGCATTTGGCAGCTTGGATTTTTGTCAGGGGTTTTTCCCAGGGTCGGCAGGTCGCACACGATTACTGTAGGCTTGGTGGAAAACTCCCCACCCGCACATCCTGCTGAGGCACCATGGCTCGTGTCCTGAAGGCGGCAGAGAAATTTAAAAGTTAAATATAGCTAGTTTGGAGGTTTAAAAAAAAACAGACAAGAAGGCAGCAAATCTCTCCCTGATCTTGATAAAATACATACAGACTTTCACCGTGTACAGCCTTGGGTCCCAACTCTGCTCTGTACGTACATGGCCTAGTGAGATTGCACAGGGAGGGCGGCACCGTCCGTTGGAGGAAAGTTAGCAGAAGAATCTTGCTCGCAGAAGGCAACGTGTTATCTCTCTATTACTGTATGTAGTAACTTTTGCGTGTCACTGGGATGGATTCCCTGAAATGAACGAAAGACCCCCAAATAATGTCATTGGAAACTTACAGGAAACTGTAAGTGTTGCAGGATGGCCACCTTTTTGGCTATCCACTCATCGTTCGGTGTCCGTTTAACTTCAGTGCCGTATCCTCTCACTTCCATGTTTCCGTCATGTATTTTCATGCCAGTTTGATTTTCTCAATGGGCGTGGCGAAGGCTCTGTTTAAGTCACTCAGCTCTGGTCTACACTAGGACCTTAATCCGAAATAACCCCCCCAAGTTGGAATTTGTAAGTGATGCATGCACACCAGCAAGCCCGTTATTCCGGAATAAGGGGCCACGGAATTGGGACTCTGTAGTTCCGCTTTTCATGAGGAGTAGTGCTAATTCCCAACTTGTAAGTCAGAAATAACGTTAGTGTGGACGCTCAAATGAATTGGCCTCCCCAGAGTGCTTTTGGGGGCTCTGAGTCTGAGGTAGCATGTCCACATTAATGGAGCCTGTCTTAGCCTATATTAGATTCTTCTCCGTAGTGAGGATACAGAATTTGTTAAATCTGTTCTTAAGTTGAATTTAGAAATTTTGAAATCATTTCCCAGACATGGCCTCAGTTTCTTCCTTCTCCTGCAATTTATGATCACCTCAGACAAGCCACCTACTCCTCATGGAAAGGAAGGAGAGGAAAAGAGACCAAAGGGCTATTTTAGAGAGTAAAAACAGGAAGCAATTAGGCTGGTCCAAATGAGTTGGTTAACCCCCTTTTCTCTAAACTCCCCACTTCAGTGCACTCACTCACCTCCTCTCGGGTCAAGGGAAGTTAATCACATGGGTCCAAAGGCAGGAGGTGGCTGTGAATATTTGTGGCATGTTGGAAAAATTGGATGCATGGATCTGGGTGTCAGCTAGGGACAATAAATTACCCCGGGGGCAGATCACCTCGGGGCTCGCTAGCCTTGATAGTGTCAAAGGACAGATTTACTCATGAATGAACTGCACTTGAACCGTACCGATACGTCAGTGCAGTGGGGACAAGCAGGCCCTTCCTCAACAGCATGCAAGAGCCTCTATTCTGTTGGTGCTGATTTTCTCTTCAGCAAAAATATGGAAAGGAAGACTCAGCTTTTTGAAGTCCTGCCTAAACTGGGGATTTGCCTCAGTTCCATTCACCAGCAAGATTCCCTCTGTTTTTTCCCATCGGTGTGCAGAATAAATTTTGTTCTGCACACCAAGGCACGTGCAGAGGTACACCACCAACCGAAACACATGCTGCCAGCTGCTGGTGCTCTGGGTGCTCTGCTAATCAGCTGAGCAGCATTAGAATCCTCCTGGGTGGCCACCCCAGCACTCAACTTACAGGGAGAACTGCTCGCCGATATAGCAGAACCCCTAGGCCATGTCTACACTAGGACACTATTTCGAAATTAGTAAATTCAACTTCACTCTTGATTTAATACGTTCGAACTAGCGTGCCCACACAGTGGGGGAACCTTGAACTTAGTCCGAGACAGGCTTAGTTAATGTGCACACGCTACCTCGGCCTTACAGCCCCAGGAAGCACTGGGGAGTAATTAGTTTGAATTACTCTGAGGAGTAATTATTTTGGAATAGCAGCACTGGAGTGTCCACATGACCGCTATTTCGAAATAACTGGTTTGGAATTAGCCTTACTCCTGATGAAAAGCAGGAGGACAGATTTCAAATTCCATGGCCCGTTATTTCAAAATAACGGGCTTGGCAGTGTGGATGCTCCGCTTACAAATTCGACCTGCGTGGAGGGGGGTTATTTTGAAATAAAGTCCTAGCGGAGACTGCTGCAAACCACAACATATGGCCGTTTATTCTGACTACAGTAGGGGTTTATGCCTGTGCAGCTAGGGTTGCTGGCTCTCAGTGGCTGAATTCAGAGCAAACCCACAGTGCGGACAGATCGGAGTTCTTTTGTGTCCTTACAGTAGCTAAAAGTAAAGAGGTAAAGCGGATTAGCCATCCACCTGAATGTTATTCCATTAAGGCTTCAGTGCAGTGGAAAAAATGCAAGTGCTCAAGGTTTATCTTTATCATCCTTTTCCACATCATTTTTATTAGAAAGTAAGAGCAGGTATTTTACCCTCTATTCCTTATTATGGAAGTATCCAACTTTGACCTCCTGCTTCCTGCTAAAGAAGGGCCGTGGGGTCCAGGAACAGCCTTAACACTATCACTAAGCTGAACTAACACTATCACCTACCAATATTTGGCGGTGACTCCAAGCAGTTTCAATATGTTATCGAATGGGGGAACCCACCTTTTTGGCACAATAATGTTACACGTGTAAGTTGTGAGTTGGAAGAGCTTATGGGCCTTATGGAAAAACTTATGACACAAACCCAGACCCTCAAAAGGTATTTTGGCACCTAACCACCTTCTGAAATCTAGGCTTTCATGATCACCAAAACTTCCTCAGCCCATCCCATTAACCTTCAGTTACGTACCGCTTAGGCCAAATTCATCCAAGAGACTTGGTTTGGGCTTCGTATGTCGTTTGTTCTTCAGCCAGCTTGGGTAGAAGCCTATTGATTTTTTTATTATTATTCATTAGATTGCGGTAGCACTCACAAACTGGAGGATGGCACAGTTCTTGCCACAGCTGGAAGAAAATGAGATGCACACATGTGTTTGACTATGACTAGCATATGAGGGTCCCAGTCCCTGAATGGGGGTCCCACCGCACTGCTGCAATAGATATAAGTATGCAATAGATCCAGGATTAATATAGAAAGCTTGATCCTTCTCAAGTGCAAGACAGTGAAGTACATGAAACTGTACAGGCAGTTAGTGATGTAGAACAGTGTTTCTCAACCAGTGGTACGTGTACCCTTAGGGGTACTTGAGAGAAGTCTGGGGAGGTACATCAACACAACTGAAATTTGGAGAAAACTGAATTTTTGTTTTAAGTTTTACAGTGTTTATTATTTTTGTACATTTTACACCCCAAAATTTAATCTCCTGCTTTTGTTTAAACAAATGTGTTGCAATGGTAGAAAAAGATTTTGTTTGTCTGAAAACTGTAGGTTCTGGGGGTACTTATAATTTTTTACTTTTTTTTGGAAAAGAAGTACTTTATAAAAAAAGGTTGAGAAACACTGATGTAGAATACCTGATTAAGTGTAATTAGTCCAAGAGGGCCTCTTGCAAGCAACAGACACAATGTATATTTCTGAGGGGAACTCAGCAAATCTGGAAAACAAGAAGGCTGGAATGTAGAGGAGAATGAATTTTCTTTGTCAGGCCTCAAATATTATGTTTACCCCCATTGCTTTTAGTTGATGTTAATTTGCCCTTTAAAACTGTGATAGAAAGCTCCTTTGGGTGTTCAATACATGGTGAGTGGGTTCCACTTTCCACCTTCCGAAAATCACCCATCTTGCTTCCAGGAATGAGACAGAAACTCTTTTTAACTCATCCCTTGACTGCTTTATCTCATCTATCTTGACCAATACACACAAACTGGGAGAGTGACTCAAGACGACCACACTGAGCCTTCAAAATCACAAAATGGCTTGATTCATCCTCTGCCTTCGACATTCTGCTGTCAGAGCGCTTTACACACTGTTTGCTTTCTCTTTGGAAATGACCACACAGAATGCCAGGTGGTGATAATTAAACCCCAGTTTTGTTCTATGCGTGGCCCATGAGACATTTTGTTTACTGTTGCCCAAATGCAGGGTTGCCAGATTCTGCCTGTCTCCATCCATGTAGGTTTTTCCCTACTGGTGTTACTAAAACTAGCCAATCACGACCAAATGGGAAAGAAATCTGTTTTGAGACAAAATAATGAGTAAACTGGTGGTTGGTATTGTACCAAAAAAGGGGACACGCTACGGAAGTAATAGCATAGTTGAGTAACCGATTAACTGATAAGCAAAAGCTTAGTTTAGAAAAAAGAAGACTGGGAGGGGACATAATAGCGGTTTTCAGGTACCTAAAAGGGTGTCACAAGGAGGAGGGAGAAAAATTGTTCTCCTTGGCCTCTGAGATAGGACAAAAAGCAAGGGGCTTAAATTGCAGCAAGGGAGGGTTAGGTTGGACATGAGGAAAAACTTCCTGCCTGTCAGGGTGGTTAAACACTGGAATAAATTGCTGAGGGGGATTGTGGAATCTCCATCACTGGAGATATTTAAGAGCAGGTTAGACACACATCTATCAGGGATGATCTAGACCGTGCTTGGTCTTGCCATGAGGTCAGGGGACTGGACTTGATGATCTCTCGAGGTCCCTTCCAGTTCTAGTGTTCTATGATTCTATGAGTCTCTGACACAGAAGCCATGCAAATGTTTTCATTGGGTCCTTGAACTGAAGTTAGAGAGATTAAATTATTTGACCAAGGTGAGTCTGGGAGATCTGGACACTGAATGTTCTGCCTTTCAGTCCAGGGCCACAACTCCAAGATTATCCTCAAATGAATTGATGTCCCAAACGTCTAGTGTACAAATACAGTAGGAGAGCAGGCAATATTTGAAACTTTGAAATACTGTTGTTATTCCTTTCAATTTAAAAAAATATTTTGATTGTTTGGGAAGTTAAAGGACATATTGTTTGCTGGAGTCCACTTACTTATTCCTTGTGTCTTCAAGTCTTATCAAAATTAACACTTTGGAGAACTACTTTTTAAGGTCCCATCGACTTCTTACAGTTAAAAATTACTTATTATTATCACTCCTCCACACCAGCAGTGTGACTATTTGCCCAAGCCATGCTCAACAGCTTCTAACATTTGTGCATGTAACCAAGGGAAGGCGGGGGAGGGGAAATGCTTACAAAACCATCGCCAAACCACCATTATCCTGTCATGTGCTTTTGCTGCCTTGCCGAGCCCACCTTGGTTGCTTATCAAGGTATCTGTGTGCAAAGAATAGGAGCTTCCTGCTCCCAGCCTCCTTTGCCTGAATAGTCTGTTCAGTAATTTGATATAGCTTAGGGTTTGTGACGTCATTGCCATGGAAGTCTTTCTGATGTCAGAAACACTGATTCATTCACGCTTCTGGGCTTCCCAGATCCAGAGCGTAAGGTCCTTTGTGCAGTTTTGTCAGTAGAGATATTGGCACCGGAAGAAGAAAACATGAAAATTACCATCGAAAGACTGTGCTGAATTAACAAAAGACAGGACTATGCAGTACTTTAAACACTAACAAGATGGTGTATTAGGTGATGAGCTTTCGTGGGCCAGACCCACTTCCTCAGATCAAATTGTGGAAGAAAATTGGCATGACCATATATACCAAAGGGATACAATAAAAAAAAGTGAACACATATAAAATAGACAAATCAGATTTTAGAACAGAGGGGGGATGAGAGGGAGAGGTTAATGTCTACGAGATAATGATATGACAGGTGATAATTAGGGAAGCTATCTTTGTAATGGGTAAGATAATTAGCATCTTTGTTAAGGCCCTTTCGTAAAGTGTCAAATTTAAGCATGAATGACTTCAAAGAAAAGCCTCTGAACTGTCATTCATGCTTAAATTTGCCACTTTACAAATGGGCCTTAACAAAGATGCTAATTATCTTACCCATTACAAAGATAGCTTCCCCAATTATCACCTCTAATATCATTATCTCGTAGACATTAACCTCCCCCCCCTCTGTTCTAAAATCTGATTTGTCGATTTTATGTGTTCACTTTTTTTTTATTGTATCCCTTTGGTATATATGGTCATGCCAATTTTCTTCCACAATTTGATCTGAGGAAGTGGGTCTGGCCCACAAAAGCTCATCACCTAATAAACCATCTTCTTAGTCTTTAAAGTGCTGCATAGTCCTGTCTTTTGTTTCAGCAAGATCAGACTAACACGGCTACATCTCTATTACTGTGCTGAATTAAAACACCCACCAGCAGCCCTTGAATCTAAAGTCACCAATCATTACCAAAGGGGAAAGAAAGCTGTTTTGAGACAACATAGTGTGTTAACTGGTGGTTGGTAATGTACCAAAAAAGGAAAGCCTCCAGTCTGTATTTGAAAGCATTTATTGTTATTATTTTATTTATTGTTGTTGTTTCTAGAATCCCTAGCCACGGATCGAGACTTCGTTGTGCTAGGTGTGGTACAAATCCAGCACTAAAAAAGTGCTTCTGATCTACTAAATCAAGCAATATGAAAAGGTAGCACTGACGGCACAGGCCTCTGTTTTGACAATAAACATCCTGAAACAAGCATTGATGGGACAGGAACTACAGATATAAGAACCCAAGAACGGCCACACTGGCTCAGACTGAAGATCCATCTAGCCCAGCATCCTTGCATCCGACAGTGGCCAATGCCAGGTGCCCCAGAGGGAATGAAGTGAACAGGGAATCATCAAGTTATCCATCCCATTCTCAGCTTCTGGCAGAGGCTAGGGGCAACATTCCTACCCATCCAGGCTAATAGCCAGGGCTCGCCAAGCTGCGGCGAGCCCCGTTTGCCAGCCGCGCTGTCCGGCGTTCTGCGCATGCGCAGATCGCCCGAACCCGGCTCTTCCGGATTGTAATCTATTCGCCACGGGCGAGTAGATTACATAGATTGTCAGGCCCTGCTAATAGCCATTGATGGACCAATCCTCCATGAATTTATCGAGCTCTTTTTTGAATCCTATTAAAGTCCTGGCCTTCACAACATCCTCTGGCAAGGAGTTCCACAAGTAGACTGTGCATTATGAAAAGAAATAATTCCTTCTGTTTGTTCTAAACCTGCTGCCTATTAATTTCATTTGGTGCCCCCTAGTTCTTGTTTTATGAGGAGTAAATAGTAGTTCCTTATTTACTTTCTCCACACCAGCTGTGATTTTCTAAAGCTCTATCATATCCCTCTTAGGCTATGTCTAGACTGCATGCCTCTTTCAACAGCGGCTTTGTCGACAGATACTGTCGACAAAGCCTCTGTTGAAAAAGAGCATCTAGACTACGCTCAGTATTGTCGAAAAAGTAAGCTGCTTTTTCGAAAGAGAGTCTAGACACTCTCTTTCGAAAAAGCAGTTTCCATGCAATAGCGCCTTTTTTCGAAAGAGTACTTTCGAAAAAAGGCGTTATTCCTCGTAAAATGAGGTTTACCGCTGTTGACAAAACTGCCGCGTTCTGTCAACTTACTGTCGACAGAATGCAGCGGTAGTGTAGACGCAGGTATAGTTTTGTCAACAAAAGCCAACTTTTGTTGAAAAAACCCTGTAGTCTAGACACACCCTTAGTCTCCTCTTTTCCAAGCTGAAAAGTTCCAGTCTTATTAAGCTCTGTCTTCTCATACAAAAGCCATTCCATATCCTTAAATCATTTTTGTTGCCATTTCCTGACCCTTTCCAAAATAACTTTTTTGAGATGGGGTGACCACGCCTGCACGGGGTATTCAAGATGTGGGCATACCATGGCTGTATATAGAGTCAATATGTCTTATTATTTATTTCTAGATTAAGGGTTCCCTCCATTATGTTTGCTTTTTTGACTGCCGCTGCACACGGAGTGGAAGTTTTCAATGAACTACCCACAGTGACTCCAAGAGCTGTTTCTTGAATGGTAACAGCTAATTTACATCATTTTATATGTAGATTTGGGATTGTGTTTTCCAATGTGCATGACTTTGCGTTTATCAACAGTACATTTCATCTGCCATTTTGCTGCCCAGTCACTGAGTCAGAAGCGACCCATGCCCTGTAGGGAAGAGGGGACCGTGAGGGCCCCCAGCTTCAGCAATTAAAATCTAAGGGGGTATGTGACCCATCTAGGGGGCACTCAGCCCCTCATCCTTCCACAATGCCTATGCATCAGTTTTGAGAGATCTTTTTGTAGCTCTTCGCAGTCCGCCTGGGACTCAAGAGCAGTTCTGAATTATCTGCAAATTTTGCTACCGCACAGTTTACCTCTTTTTCCAAATCATTCATGAATATGTATATGATGCTGCACCCATTGCAGTGGCAAATTGTGCCAGACCGCTCGGTAACACTGTTTGGATTGTTTATGTGTGCCGGGCTTCTTTAAAAACCATGAGGACCCCAAGATGCGACACTAGACTTCCTTGGCAACTTTCCTAAAGTTCAAGAGTGCCACCCCGTTACCGGGGAGCTACACCAGTTATTTTAGTGTGCCTGTCGGAAAGTCACGGAGGGCCTCAATATAAGACTTTAAAATGGTCCCACCATACACATGGGAAAAGGTCAAAGTTGACGGTGCTGCCACAGAGTCGGTCACCTCAAACATAAATTGTCTGGTCTGGAGTATATAAACGTTAAACAGGATGCGATTTGATGTGTAAATCACATTTTCTGCAGGTGCCATTCAAATGACTCCGTCTAGCCCTTGGGACGGCTGGCACAACCACCACATTCTTTCTTGCCAATAACAATATAATTAAAATAATTAACTGGAGCATGCTGGCTGGGGAGATGGGTCTCAGCCCCCCCGTGACGCACCCGACTCTCCTCCCAAGAGGGGAAAAATTAAGGTTATGTGACAGGTGGCTCACGGGACCAGTCATGCTTCTGGGGTAGGTGAGTGAGGTGCATGGTGAGAGGAGGGGATTAATCAGATGTCCCCAGACCTGATTTACAGTAGGGGTGCATCTACACAGCACCCTAAACTCAAAATAAGATCGCAAATTGCATATCTTATTTTGATTGTATTTCAAAATAGCTTATTTCGAAATCTGGCACGTCTACGCATCACCAAATTTCAGAATAACGTGCTATTTCGAGACATCTCTTAACCTTCATGGAACAAGGGTTATACGGATGCCAAAATAGCACGCCCATTATTTCGAAAAAATATTTCAAAATAACGGGCACATTTAAAAGACGCGGGGTAGCTATTTCGGGATGCCTCTGGTATCCCGAAATAGCCCTGCTGTCTAGACGAACCCTAGGAAATTAAATCAGTATAAGTGCATCGCTCCGGGGTGTAAAAAATACACACCCCTGAGTGACACAGTTAGAACCAATCAAACCCCGGGTGTAGACAGCATTAGACTGGCAGGAGAATTCTCCCACTGACCAGCCTGCTGCCTCCTAGGGAGATGGATCACCTGCGCCAAGAGCAGAACCCCCATGTCGGCATAGGTGTTGTCTTCACTGCAGCGTTATGAGCACAGACAAGCCGAGAGTCAGAGGACAGGCCAGGGACCTGCAGAGACTCCTGAGATGGCAGGGGAGAGTCTTGTAGAGGGAGTCTGCTTGCTGGTGTGACCTAAGTCTCCAAGCTGTCGAGAAAAAGCTGGCAGACTGCCCCTCACCACAGGCGTCTCAGAGGAAGGACTCTTGTTGGGAGGGTTTTGTTTCTTAACAGCTTTTTGGGTGTGTCTAGAACGCAAGAAAAATGCACCTCAGCAAACCTCAGAGCCCAGGGCCAGTTGACTCTAGCAGGAGAGCTAAAAAGAGCCGTCCATCTGTTCAGGCTCGGGGGGACGCTTTGGCTCGGAGGCCCACCCCCACGTAGGGTTTCAGAGCCCTGGACTCCGGCTTGAGCCGAAATGTTGACCGTGCCATTTTTAGCCCCGCAGGCTCAGCCCGAGAGCCTGACTACTGTCCCAGGCCACAGGGCGAGCGTTGCAACGTGTGCCGGCCTTTGGTTAGCACGTGGGGAGGGGCGGGACTGATAGAGGGTATTTAAAGGGGCGAGGGAGGAGCACAGCACAAGCCCTGGAAGGAAGGGTATGACAGCGGTGCAAGTGGAATCCACTTCTGACTGGTAGGGCAGTGGGGGGCATGCGGAGCATGTGATCCTCTCACATGACTCCGCCCTATCCCACCTATCTCCATCATCCAACCCCCCTCTGCTGTCCTCTTGCTGCACCTTCACAACCGCAGCAGAGAAAGAAGCCCCATGCCCACAGCTCCTCCAGTGAGGCGGTATCAGCCCCAGCCGCGCCGTAAGCCCTGTCCTCTGGTGGGGCTGGCTGCTGTCCGGATGGAGGGCTTGTAGACCCTGTGCAGAAGGGCTGGGGCTGCTAAAGCTGAGCAGGAGGAGCTGCTGGTATGGGGCCTGCAACAGGTTCTGCTGCTCCTCTTCCAGTACACCATACCCGCTATAAATATCTTGCTGCTCTAGCATGCCATGCCGGACCACCCTACTTGCACGGCTGGGTATGGAATCTCCTTAGCAAAGGGCGAAGCATGTGCATCTGGCAGGCCATTTAAAGACCAAATAAACTGTATGCCAGAAAGGGAATCTTGCTCTAAATACTCTTGATAGTGGAAAGTTAGTAGGATGCCCAGGAAGGGAACTGAGGGGGCTAACCCCCTACTATGAGGGGGTGCTCTAGGGATGGTGATGCAAAGAAATTGTTTTCTCTACTGATTTTTTTTTTCAGTATGACTAACCCTGAAAAGGGACTGTCCCTGCATGATGCCACAAATGTATTACAGGTGAGCAAGGTAATATCTTTTATTGGAACAACTTCTTTTTCACTCACAGAAGTTAGTCCAATAAAAGATAGTACCTCACCCACCTTGTCTCTCTAATATCCTGGGCCCAACCTGACCACAAAACTGCAAGCCACAGACATATGATGGGCCCTTCCTGTGATTCCAGGAACACTGCTGCCCTCTGTTGGCCCCAGGAGAGCATTACATGAATATCGGTGCTCCAAAAATCGTTTCTAGGGGATGTCAATAAAATATCCATGCTGGCCCTGGTCAGCTGGCTCACCGAGCTTGGGCTGTGGGGCTACAAAACCACACAGTAGATTTTCATGGCTCTGGGGCAGTATGAGTATGGATGAAAATCCCATTTAATCAGATAACTGGGTAAACGTTGAGTTTAACCATTAACTGTTTAACTGGGATCCCACGGGTGGGAGTGGCTGTCCACCCAGGCTGGAATACCCCCTGCCTTTGGTGTGGTGGGCTCCACTGTGCTGCTCCATCGTGCCTAAGCCGCCAGTTAACTGGTTACCAGTAAGCATCACCTGGCAAAGGTGATGCTTAGTGGTTAACTAGTTACAGCCATAGTCATGACCAAGGAAGGTCCCAGAGTTTGGGCCCAAATGTCTGCATTACAGTTTTAGAGCCCCAAAGCCTGAGTCCTCTAGGCCAGACATGAGCTAGTCGTGGGGGGGTTTATTACAGTGAAGATCTCCCCCTTCCCCTCCCCTCCAGCAGGTCAGATCCTACGACAATGGAACAGCACCCATGAAAGATTAGGCATGGCTTAATTGCAGTCTACGACTATCTGCATGGAGAACAACTTTTTAATAAGGAAAAGCGACAAGGAGTCCTGTGGCACCTTATAGACTAACAGATGTATTGGAGCATAAGCTTTTGTCGGCAAAGACCCACTTCATCAGATGCATGTAGTGGAAATTTCCAGAGGTAGGTATAAATATGCAGGCCAGAATAAGGCTAGAGATAACGAGGTTAATTCAGTCAAGGAGGATGAGGCCCACTTCTAGCAGCTGATGTGGAGGTGTGAACACCAAGAGAGGAGAAACTGCTTTTGTACTTAGCTAGCCATTCACAGTCTTTGTTTAATCCTAAACTGATGGTGTCAAATTTGCAGATGAACTGTAGCTCAGCAGTTTCTCTTTGAAGTCTGGTCTTGAAGGTTTTTTGCTGCAGGATGGCTACCTTTAAATCTGCTACAGTGTATCCAGGGAGATTGAAGTGTTCTCCTACAGGTTTTTGTTAATTGCCATTCCTAATATCTGATTTGTGTCCATTTATCTGATTTGTGTCCAGTTTGGCCCATGTATATAGCAAAGGGGCATTGCTGGCGCATGATGGCGTATATTACATTGGTAGATGTGCAGGTGAATGAACCCGTGATAGTGTGGCTGATCTGGTTAGGTCCTGTGATGGTGTCGCTGCTGTAGATATGTGGGCAGAGCTGGCACCGAGGTTTGTTGCATGGATTGGTTCCTGAGTTAGAGTTACTGTGGTGCGGTGTATAGTTGCTGGTGAGAATTCTCCTTGACTGAATTAACCTCGTTATCTCTAGCCTTATTCTGGCCTGAATATTTATACCTGCCTCTGGAAATTTCCACTACATGCATCTGACGAAGTGGGTCTGTGCCCACGAAAGCTTATGCTCCAATGCATCTGTTAGTCTATAAGGTGCCACAGGATTCCTTGTCGCTTTTGCAGACCCAGACTAACACGGCTACTCCTCTGATACTTTTTAATATGGGGATCCTCCATCTGGCAGAGAAAGGTCTCACAACCCAACTGCTGGAAATTGAATCTAGTCTAATTCACACTGGAAATAAGGGCTAAATTTTAAACGGCAAAAGTAGGGTTACCAGTCTTCCAGGACTGTCCAGGGTGGAGTTTCTGGGCATTAAAGATTAATCTTTAATTAAAAACTATGTCAATGCTCAGTGAGAATAATTAACCACCAGAACAGTTCACTGGGGATCCAGGCAGATTCTTCATCAAAGATCATTTAAAAATCAAAATTGGATGTCTTCCTTCCAGATCTGCCTTAGGAATTCATTGGGGGCAGTTTTCACACCCCGCCTGCCTACTCTGCGGCTCCCATTGGCCGGGAACCCCAGCCAATGGGTGCGGCGGGGCAGTGCCTGCCTGCGGGCAGGAGGAGTGCACTGAAAACCTGATTGCCCCTGAGCCTAGGAGCCAGGCATGCAGGGGGGCTGACAGACAAGGGCAAGGTGGTGGTGGAGGTCTTGCTCCGGTGTCCTGGAATGGGTGAGGCCTTGCACAGAAAGGGTAGGACTGGGGGCAGCCAGCCCTCAGCACCGCCCAGAGTGCACTGCAGCAGCTCTCTTTCCCCCACCACCCCCGGCAGCCCTCAGAGCTGCCTGGAGTATGCTGTGCAGCGCTCTGGGGGCAATTTAAAGGGCCTGGAGCAACTGACCCATTTCACCTCCCCGTTGGCACGTCTGCAGGCATGCCAACTGCTCCCTTTCCCCTCCCCGCCATGCCAACTGCTCCCTTTCCTCTCCTCTCCCCGCACATCGGCAGGCCTGCCAGCTGCTTCCAGGATCCACTCGTGGGAAGGACCCCAATCTCCTGCCCCAGCCCTGAGTACCCTCCTGCACCACAAAGCCTTCATCCCTGGTTCCACCCCAGAGCTCGCTTGACGCCCCGTTGGAGCCCACATTCCCTCCCACATCCCAACTCCTCACCCCAGCCCTGAGCCCCACCACTCCCAAACTCCCTCCCAGCGCCTGCACCCCAACCCCCACCCCTGCTCCAGCCCAGGGAAGGTGAAATGAGGGTGGAGGAGCAGGAGCCACATGTGTGTGGGGCTGGGACCCGGGGGGCACGGGCAGGGCCCCATAAAAGGGGTGGGACAGGGCCTCAGGGCAGGTATGGGGCCTCAGAGAAAGGGGGGGCAGGGGTGTCTGTAGTGGACACTTGGTAGCCCCACTGGCTGCCACACGCCTTTGCCCCCCGCCCAGGCCAAGAGGGTGCCTAGGTGCAGGCACTGCCAGTGCAATGAAGGAAGAGAACTGGGCACACGGGGGAGGAGGGGTTGGGGAGACTCTGGCAGGGGGGCTGAGAGGCACTGGGGGGGGCTGGGGAGACGCGGAGGGGCACGAGGGGGCTGAGAGGCACTGGGGGGGGCTGGGGAGATGCTGAGGGGCACAAAGGGGCTGAGGGGCACTGAGGGGGCTGGGGAGATGCTGAGGGGCACGGGGGGCTGAGATGACACTGAGACACATGGGGGGGCTGGGGAGATGCTGAGAGGCACTGGGGGGGGCTGAGACACACAGGGGGGCTGGGGAGACGCTGAGGGGCACTGGGGGGGGCCTGGGGAGATGCTGGGGGACACAGGGGGGCTGACATGCATGGGGGGCCTGGGGAGACGCTGAGACACACAGGGGGTTGGGGAGATGCTGGGGGGCACAGGGGGACTGAGACGCATGGGGGGGCTGGGGAGACGCTGGGGGCACGGGGGGCTGGAGAGATGCTGGGGGGCACAGGGGGGCTGAGATGTACGGGGGGGCTGAGATGCTGGGGGACACTGGGGGGGCTGGGGAGACGCTGGGGGGGTACTGGGGGGACTGAGAGGCACTAGTGGGGGCCTGGGGAGACGCTGGGGGGCACAGGGGGGCTGGGGAGACGCTGGGGGGGATACTGGGGGGACTGAGAGGCACTAGTGGGGGCCTGGGGAGACGCTGGGGGGCACAGGGGGGCTGAGACGCACGGGGGGCCTGGGGAGACGCTGGGGGGCACGGGGGGGGGGGGCCGAGCCACACACGGGCCCCTTGTGAACCCGCCCCTGGCCCCACGTAACTAGCCCCAGGACGGTGAGCTACATCCCGCGCGCGCATGCGCGGCAAGCCCAGCGCCCTCACTCCCCCGCCGGGCATCTGCTCCCAGCACGCTGCGCGCGGCCAGGCCGCCGCCCGCTGGCCGCAATGGGGCGGGGCGGGGCTGTGACGGGCGCCGAGAAGAGCCAATCAAACGGCGAAGTCCCGCCCCGGGCGGTCCCTGCGGACCAATGGGAGGAGGGGCGGGGCCGCGGGCCGCCGGAAGTGAGTGCGGTGGGGCGGCGGCGGCTGGCGGGCAGCTCAGTGATCGTAGAGGCACCAGGTGAGTCCCCTCCCCCGGGCTCCTTCCGGGCCCTTCAGAGCCCGGCTCCGCCGCAGGCCCGCCACAGCCCCGGGGCTCCCCCCCCCACCGCGCACGGGCGGTTGCACCCGCCCCCCTGTCCCCGCGCCCTGGGGGATGCTCCCGCCGGCCGGGCCCGTCGCTCCCCGGGCGCGCTCCAGAGCGGGGCGCCTCAGGGCCCGGCCCGCGTGTTGGGGGGGGGGGGCGTTCGGCTGTCGCTTGAAAAGCAGCGAGGGGTCCCGGCGCACCTCGGGGCGGGGGCTGCTGACCCGCGGCCTGGTCGATTGTGTGGGCTCACGGTGGGGCTGAGGGGGGGCTGCAGTATGTGCCGCCCTGAGCTGCTGTGGGTGCAGCCCACCTCCCCCGATGTCACGGCGGGTGCGTCTCCACAGCTCCCTCCGCTCCAACGCGTCCCTCCACTGACCTTCGGAATCGGCTGTTCTGAAGTTTGGTGCATGAGAACGGCCCTACCGGGTCAGACCAAAGGTCCCTCGAGCCCAGTGTCCTGCCTGCCGACAGTGGCCAGCACCAGGTGCCCCACAGAGGGTGGACCGAAGACAATGATCAAGTGACTTGTCTCCTGCCATCCCTCTCCAGCCTCTGACAAACAGAGGCCAGGGACACAATTTCTATCCCCTGGCTAATAGCCTTTTATGGACCTAACCTCCATGAAATTATCTAGCTTCTCTTTAAACTCTGTTATAGTCCTAGCCTTCACAGCCTCCTCTGGCAAGGAGTTCCACAGGCTGACTACACGCTGTGTGAAGAAGAACTTTCTTTGATTAGTTTTAAACCTGCTACCCATTAATTTCATTTGGTGTCCTCTAGTTCTTCTATTAGGGGAACTAATAAATAACTTTTCTTTATCGGCCCTCTCCACACCACTCATGATTTTATAGACCTCTGTCATATCCCCCCTCAGTCTCCTCTTTTCTAAACTGAAAAGTTCCAGTCGTTTTAATCTCTCTTCATATGGGACCCGTTCCAAACCCCCTAATCATTTTAGTTGCCCTTTTCTGATCCCTTTCCAAGGCCAAAGTATCTTTTTTGAGGTGAGGAGACCACATCTGTACACAGTACTCAAGATGTGGGCGTACCATAGTTTTATATAGAGGCAGTAAGATATTCTGGGTCTTATTTGCTATCCTTTTCTTAATAATTCCGAGCATCCTATTTGCCTTTTTGACCGCCGCTGCACACTGTGTGGAAGTTTTCAGGGAACTACCCACAGTAACTCCTAGATCTCTTTCCTGATTTGTCATAGCCAAATTAGCCCCCATCATACTGTATGTATAGTTGGGGTTATTTTTCCCAATGTGCATTACTTTACACTTATCCACATTAGTGGATTGGTGCGTCTACACTGCGCCACATTTTGAAATAACATGCTATTTCGGGACATCCCTTCGTCCTCATTCCACTGGGATGCTGAAATAGTGTGCCTGTTGTTTTGAAAAATGTTTTGAAATAACGGGCACCTTTAAAAGATGCGGGGCAGCTATTTCAGGATGCCTCTGGTATCCCGGAATAGCCCTGCTGTCTAGTCGTGCCCTAGGAAATTAGGTCAGTATAAGTGCATCGTGGCTTGTTAAGACGTGGGGTAGCTATTTTGGGATATCTCCAGTATCCTGAAATAACTGTGCAGTGTAGACGTACCCTGATGGACTAAGGGCCCAGCCTCACTCGTCAGGGTGAGAGTTGGGGATCCTCTCTCATGTGTGGGTTTTTTTTTTTTTTTTTTTTTTTTAAAGGAGGGGGGATGTTGAAGTTTGTTTATATAGAGGGTGTTAAGCTGTGTCTGATTTTAAATTGATCCTTGAAGTGATTCATCTAAAGCCAGAGCTGTGTGCTCCGGGGTTGGTAATGGACCTGATGGAGTCTTCTGTCTTTGTGACTAGTCTAATGTGGCTTAGGGTGACAGGGGTGGAGAGGTGAGGCCTGCTCACTGGCCTATGTGAAACACAAGTGTCTGACTCTCATGAAACACAGCACCCTTATCTGCAGTCTGACAGAGATCCCAAGCACTGAATGCATGTCAAGGCTGAATCCTGCTTGCATCTCTCGAGGCTCTTCCAGACGAGGGCACGTTAACTAGTGGGAGAAAAGCTCAGATTCTTTGCTAATGTCGCTATGCCTGTTCTTTGGGTAAACAGAGAACTTGGGCTTGTAATTTTGATAGACCAGTCCCTACCGGGATTGATAAATACTAAAGGTGGAGCTAAATACCAAAGCTGATCATAAAAATGTATCTTGCCACATTTCTAGAAGTCTATTTTCCAGTAGTTCCTAGCACAGGAAGTTATTACAGAAATTGCTGCTAACATTGAAAGTCCAATGGGAGATCTGGATGGGGTAGGTGATGTATTTCTAACAATGACTTTACATCCCATTTGCTGAAAGGGGAGAATGTAGATATGCAGTAAAACTAATTTATAACTAGCCTACTCTTACATTTTTGTGGGTTGTTCCATAGGTAGTTTCATCTGCCACAATGGGTGAACCTCAGCAAGTGAGTGCTCTCCCTCCACCTCCAATGCAATATATAAAGGAATATACAGATGAAAATATTCGGAAAGGTCTAGCTCCTAAGCCGCCTCCACCTGTGAAAGACAGCTACATGATGTTTGGTAACCAGTTCCAATGCGATGATCTCATTATTCGACCCTTGGAAAGCCAAGGCATTGAACGATTGCATCCCATGCAGTTTGACCACAAGAAGGAACTAAGGAAACTCAATATGTCTATTTTGATCAACTTTTTGGACCTCTTGGATATCTTGATAAGGAGCCCGGGCAGCATAAAACGGGAGGAGAAACTGGAAGACTTAAAACTGCTTTTTGTCCATGTCCATCATCTTATAAATGAATATCGACCTCACCAAGCCAGGGAGACACTGAGGGTTATGATGGAGGTGCAGAAACGGCAGCGCTTGGAGACAGCGGAGAGGTTTCAGAAGCATTTAGAGCGAGTTGTAGAGATGATCCAGAACTGCCTGACCTCCTTGCCTGATGATTTGCCTCATTCAGAGGGAGGGATGAGGTTAAAAACTGAGCCCATGGATATTGATGACAGCAACAATTGTATTGGACAGACTGAACAGCGCAGAGAAGTTGCTGGCTGCAAGAAAGAACAGGTTTTAGACAAAGATGCTGCTATGTGTAGCATTATTGATGAAATGACATGAGAAGACACTCTTGTAATTGTACATAATTCTTGGGGACATGAAGTGGACTGGCTAATAGAAGTCATATGGAATGGTTTGTTTGTTTTTGTTGGAGGTTTTTTTGCTGCTTTTGGTATCTGTATATATAAATCATCAAGGAATTTAGTGTATATAAACATTTAACCCAGAAATCTTATTTTTGAAGACCTAGGTAAGTTTTTGCAGTTGACCAAACAGAAGCATTGCTTGAAATTTTGTAGATGCAATTTCTATGGTGTGCTGTTCTGAACAGAAAAGCGTTAAGTCTTGTGAAATATTTTGTTGAAACAAGTGCATCATGTCAGTTGAGTTAAGCTTTATTCCATGGTTGTATTATAGTTTCACACAGTCACTTGCTGGTTTTATGGATGCACTTATTTAAATACAGGTTTGAGAAAAGATCAGTTTCTGTGGGGAATCTGGAGTTGACAATGTCAAACAAGTTAAAGGTAACTTGTAAAAATGTTATGGTAAGTAACTATAAAACTATATTCTGATATAAAAGATGAGTTTATTGTTGTTGACAATGTTGGTAAGTCAAAATTTCATTCTCTCCTTTCTAGTTTTGTAAAGTAAATATAATTGTTTAAAAGAATGCCCACTTCTATTAGTGGCTTATACAGTCAGTGTTGGTAGCCTAACTCTCGTAAGTAACTCTACAATAAAACCTGTGCAGGAGGCAGTCTCAGTAACAAAATAGTTTTAAATTTTCCAAGGATTAATCAGCAGTATTCTTTTAAAAAAGGATAACTAGCTACTACCTCCTTTAAACATGCCATGGATTATATTCTTTGAATGCTAACCTTGTTTAATGCACATGTTCATTGACAGTACCAGAAGTAAAAGCACTGGCCACTTCTCTTAGCCAGTATCAAGTTACAGAATCACGCTCTGTGTGAAGACAGGCTGACTTAACCAATAATTTTTAATATTCATTTATATTTGTCTTCAGAACACTAACAAACTAATCCCAGCAAAAATTCCATTTTGTACAAAGGCTTTACAGATTGTTTTGAATAAAACCTAATATAATTTCTTTTGTAACTGGGAAGTGAGTCAGGCCCTACTACGTTGACAATTGTTCAACCAGAACACCCCCCCCCGCCCCCCCTTGTGTAACTATTTTTCAGTATTTTGTTTCCTGCATATGCTAGATTTCTGTGTGCACCAGAATATATTCTTGACTTTTTTCTGGGTTTTTTTAGAAACATCATAGACTTTCAGAGAGAAATGTCGGTGCAATATCCTTGCCTTTCTCAATGAAAAATCACAGAGTACTATTTCCCAGCTGACACTAGAGAAGCATACATGTTACTCCTATCTATTCACTCACTTTAGTCTCCATTAACATACAGGCAGGAAAAACAGGAAGGTTTTGAAATCAAAACTTACATTTACAAGCACAGAAAAAGACTTAACAGACTTCAAAACCCCCCTGAGACTTGTCTCTAATTAAATGCATTTTTAAAAAATTTAATCCACTTCATCTTGGGTTTAATGACACATTCAAGTAAATTGAAGTGGCATTGTAATTTCAGTGGAATTTGTGCAAGTTTTAGTGGCTACTTAAAACTTCCAAGGTTGACAGACTGTAAAATAAAGTCCCTCAACCACAATCCTCCTCCCAGGGGAGTCAGTGGGAAATTTGATACGAAGTTCACTAAGTGCATGATCACACACTTTACTCACAAAAATATACTGCTCCCAGCGATGAAGCTCCCCAACAAAGCTGTGCCCCAGTTGCTGTCATGAGGCCCATGCCTGCCCTACTGCCATTGCCAGTCACCATGGTGATCTTTATGTTCAGTGCTTTTAATCAGTTTGTAGCCAATAGCATTAAAGGCTGTTCAGCTGAAGAATCTATTAACCTGTGCTTTCTGTATAAAACGAATGCCTGGGTAAGCTCTTCATTCAGTTCTTAACCCTGATATAGAGGGGTCTGGAAGTGTTTGATCATAGCTAATAAAGTGACTAGATCTTGAACTTTGACAATTAAGGTTCGAAACCAAATAGCATGTGTCTAATCATACTTGTTCACTTGAGTGCCTGATAACATTTGAGTATGAGTCTGTTTATACTTAGTGGTTTCAAGGTAGCTGTAAGTAACAATTCAGTACTACAGGTTGAACCTCTGTAGTCCAGCACCCTCAGGATCTGACCGGTTCCGAACGAGAGAATTTTCTGGACCACAGGAGGTCAGTATTGTCTAACAGCATTACCAACACTTCCACTGTTTACTGGGCTGTTAGAGGACGTTTAGGGGTAAAGTAGAGCTAAATAAGAGCATAGAACACTGAGAGCTAGGACTGGTGGCTGTAAAACTTTGTGGGACCGCAGGAAACTTGGCCCATAAAAAGTGGACATCTGGCTAACTAAAATCATTCTGGACAATGGATGTTGCTGGACAAGAATTCTGGATTAGAGAGGTTCAACCTGTACTCTAACTCCTTAGCTAAGGAAACATTAAGGTGGGTGGTTCAGAAATATGTTTTGTTAATTTAAAACCAAGAGCAAAGCTTAATTAAATTTTAAGAAATCTGTGGCACTTAGTCATGTAACTGATCACTGAAGGATTTTTGGGATGAAAGGAGATATATTGTAATTTTTAATATCATACAATTAAAGCTTATCTGGTAACAGTTTTATATGGCCACTACTGACCTTTTGAGGCAAGATTAGAAGGCAGCAGCGTCTCCCCCTCAAGATTCCACCAGAAGAATGAAAAACAGAAACCTTGGCCTAGCTCTATGAAGTTTTATTCAGGTGTATAAAGATTGAGGCCGGCAGCTAGAAATAATTTCAAAAGCACCTCCTAAGCAGGATGAATGTTTAAGTCCTATTGAAAAAATATATCAAAATGTGACCTGTATCCACATCTGGCTGTACAAAATGAAACAATGAGCTATAACTGAAAACTACTGCTATCTGAGGTCAAAATGGCTTTCAGCTTATGCTCTGCAATGTAACCTTTTTAATGATGTGCCTTCTAAAGTGGTAATGGGAAATATTGCCAGTTTTTCTGCCGGAGCCCTAACACTTCTGAAAATATAACACTCCTAGGATCACATAATATGCTCATCAAACTGCATCAATGGGGTCAACAGAGTTCTGGGACCATTTGCATTAAGTCCTGCCCCTTGCCCATTCTCGATTTTAAAAAAAAAAACCAAAACAACCCCTGGAAAAGTCGTGGGCTCATTTAAAAATGCATTCTGGAAGAACTGTGCTCCCTGTGCTCTGTTGAAAGGGAAGGTGGACTAACAATGGTTGTGTGTGGTCCCGCAGACCAGTCACCTTACCTGTTGCTTGAGCGTTAATAGTACATTGCATCACCCTTTCAGCTACAGTAGTTTAGCAGATCCAGTTTCTATAGACTTACCTGAATGACTGATTAATCTACTGCAAAAATATTTTGACTAATTTATGTTCCACCACATGAAAGTAGCCAAAATTAATTTGAGGGTACCTTAAATTATAAAAACTGGGGAATTGATTAATAAATACTCATTTTTTTCCTCTAAGAACTAGGGATGTGATAGCATAAATGGTTAACTGATGAGCCTAGGCTTATCATTTAACCTTCACGGTTACACACAGCCCTCTGTTCCCCACCCCATGCTGCTGCCTTTGATACATAGGCAGCAAGCCAGGAGGAGATGGGGAAGGCAGGCGGATCTGTGGGAGTCGGTACATGCAGGGAGCAGGCTCAAAAGCCAGCTTCCTGCATGCACTGGCTCCCATGGACCTGTCCTTCTTCCCCATGTAAATGTGTACCCACTGAATTTCATTTTAACATCCCTACTATGAACTCTTTAACCCTCTGTCTCCTTTTCCTCTTCCATTCTGCAGTATATAGTAGGATAATCATTTTTTCTGATACCTATGCAATGTGGCTAAACAAAAAGGGAAAATGTGTAGAGAACCATCAAAAATATTCTATAGTTCACCATTGTTTCAGTGCCAGTACCTATCTCCTTCCTATATTATTTGTAATGTAGTGCTGTTTTCTTATGAATTCAATTTTCTTTTTGCGTCAGAATGGGTAATTAAAAACTATCATTTGCTGGGATGACAAGTTGAAAAGAGGAGTTTTTCCTATTGGAGAAAATTTCCATGTCGTTTAAAAAAAAAAAAAAAAAAAAAAAAAGAGGGAGGGGAATGTTAATTTAACTTGGCAAAACTGTCCATTTTTTGTGACAATTTCTTCCTAAAATAGAGGAATCTGGGTGTAAGATTTCTCTTATTTTAGGAAGAGAGATCCACCTTAGGTTAACCTATCTAAACTTGATTTCCTTTCCCAGTTCAGACAACCCCTAATCCCTACTAAAGATGATAGGGAAAAGATTGACTTTGAAAGTGTGCTATAGAGAGCATTCTGCCTCTGTAGCATCAGTAGGTGCTTGAGTGAGTTTAAGCAATTGAAACACGCTGTTTCATTTCATAGGATGTATATAGTCCCAATTATGCCAGAAGTAGAGTTTTCTTTGAAATATAAGGTGTTAAAATGAGTATCCAAAGCTCCCTGTAGGCTGGTGTCCAGTGGAGGGGTAGCTTTGGATCATCTAACCACCAAAGACTTAAATCTTTTGTATAAAGAAAGGTAATAAGTTTGAAGTGGCGTATTCTGGAATAGTCGTAGACTGTCAGTCTGTCTGGCACAGCTATATCACTGCCTTCTAGGACTCTGTGTGCTGGACGTACCTGCGAATATGCTAGACTTGTAGGAAAACCCAAAGTCGCACTACACCTTGTCCCAAGCAGCGTAGCCAGTATTCAGGGGCATACTGGGATTGCTGGCTAGGAGGAGAAAATGATTGGTATTTCTTAGTTGAATCCCTGTTCGTTTATGAATGTTCAGGGTAGCAGGACTTTGTATGAATAAACAGGGGGCAACGTTCTTACTATTCCTGTCACTAAAATAAGTTCTCTTGGCTTGTTCCTGGAGCTGCCATGCTGCGACCAGTGCTGCTCTGAATTTCTTCCTGCTTTGTTGTACCTTTCATGTGCAGATGGTCACAGGCGCAATCAAATCAGTGTCTTGCTGTTTCTGAATTTTGCTATCGGTCTTAGGGAAGCCTCTCCACTAGCATGTTTCAGCTTCTACTCCAGACTCCTCACACTGCTCCATTGTTTTAACTGTCACTAAGGGGCATTTAATTGCTCCATACTTTAGACTCAATGAAGGTGGCTAGCAGGCTCATCATCTGCAATGAGATGTGTGGTTATGCATAGATCATAGATGTTTGCTGGCACCATTCCAGCATGATGATACAAAAGTACTGAAAGCTGTCGAAATCTGCATTGGTATGCATTGTGAAGCTATGTAATCTACCAGGAGGTGGATTGCTAGAGTAGTAGTTATCCTAAAGGAATTGCTGCCCAAGGGCTCCTCCCCTCCCTCCCCCCACAAAAAAAAAACCAGGCTGCTGGGTCATTAGGGAATTTCACTTAAAGGGTTACTAAATTTCCAAAGAGTTTGTGCCATTAAACTGGCCACGTTCAAACACCATTTCAGGTGCAACTGGTGTGTCTCTTCTCAACCACTTTGAAAGGAAGGTGTTGCAGAAGATCCAGGATGAAGTTCAACCTTTGTACAGAGTCAGCAGGGGGCTTAAATCCTGCTCCATGAAAGGAGAAGAAAAATAACTTGTGCTGACTCAGAATTTCAGCAGGACTCTTGTGGAATTGGTCCAGAAATTGTGTGTACCAAGGAATTTTCAAACCATCCTATATATTCAGCCTTAGAATCCTGTCCCACCATTTGGACCTTGTATTGCTGCTTCCGAGAGACTAGTCCATAGCAACTGTCTTGTTTTTGGCTCATCAGACCATTGGTGTTGCCCATCACAGCTAGAGACAACACCCAGTAATCTTACTTCTGTAGGTACACAAACATGCTCCCCTTTCATGCTGTGTTCAATGTCTGGCCCAGCAAGGAGAGGAAAAATAACTGAATAGAACTCAACCAGGTCCACGCGATAAGAACTACAGGGTCTGAGAGAGCAGTCCCTGGTACTTGTCTTGCGAAGAAGCATGTGACGCCTGTGAGTAATAAGTTGGGGGTGGGGGGAGACTGGAGAGCTGGAGACAGACACAAGCCACATCATAGGTGTGGTGGTGGTGGTGGTGGTGATTGTCACCATTGTCTTGGGATGTCTTACAGTAAGCGCCTGTGAGAACCATCAAAGGACCTTCAGGATTGTGACCTGCTGTGCGTCTTCCATTAGCAAGGAGCAGTTTGAGAGCCACTGTCAGGAGGTTTAGTGAGTATAGCTTACTCCAGAAACAAGCAACACCAACATTCATGGAGACTTGTGTGCTTTTCCATGGTTCCCGAGCTCTCCTGGGTCCTGAAAATTGAATTCCAATTAGGTCAGGGGCCTTGCACGCAGCTGCTGCAGAGAATCACCCATATCAGTGGTTCTTAAACTTTTTTTTTTAAACAAATGGCTTGAAAATTGCTGAGGCTCTCAGTGGGCCTCTTAATGATCGTTCCAAATGTTTGTGCTGTTAGATAAAGCACTTTGGATAAAACCCTTAATAATTGTGTTTTGTTCCACAAATAAAAGCACACAACTTGTATTAATATCAGCAGTCTTACCTTTCTAATGCGATGGATGTGCCTGTTTTTGTGAGCAAAGTTCAAGGAAGTTGCTAGCTTTAGTCTTAGGTCAGGTTCAGCATTCGTCCTGCTTCTGTATCTGGACTTGAGGGCAGGAAGTGATAAAAATCTTGTCTCATAAGAGCAGCCATACTGGGTCAGACCAAAGGTCCATCTAGCCCAGGATCCTGTCTTCCTACAGCAGCCAATGCCAGGTACCCCAGATGGAATGAACAGAACAAGGAATCATCCAGTGATCCCTCCCCTATCACCCATTTCTAGCTTCTGACAATCAGAGGCTAGGGACACCATTTCTGCCCATCCTGGCTAATAGACGCATCCTCCATGAATTCATCTAGTTCTTTACTGAGCCCTGTTAAAGTCTTGGTCTTCACAACATCCTCTGGTAAGGAGTTCCACTGGTTGACCGTCTAATACAGATACATAGTAGCAAATGGCATCATACTCTTTTGTCAGTATTCTCCAGTTCTTTGAATCCAAAACTCAATTTGGAAATGGGTTTTTAAACAAATTCTGACTAATGCTTTGTCACAAAAAAGCTCCAGCAAGCACTCTTGTACCTTATTGGATAAATTGGAGGGACACTCACTGACTTCAATTCCGAAAGGATTTTGTATCCTGTTGTTTGATTCAGCTTCTTCTGGAAATAAATCTTTGAACTCTTGCTTAAGAGCAATGAGATGTGTTTCGTCAGGTTTTTTGTGTGTGGTTTTTTTGGGTCAAGGAACCACTTCATTTTCAGACAGAACATCTTCCAATTTGGAAGTTGGAACCTTAGAGGACTACCGGTACGTGAATGGAACTCATCCACAGACCACAATTTGAGAACGTCTGATCCAGACGTAAGCTGGGCAAATCAAAGATCTATTCTTCCTACCTTCATTGGCCTGGCTAGGGTCAGGAGGCGAGGCTGTGTGATAGCCGAATATATGAGCTTTTTCTGTGCTTGGACAGAACCACATCTTGGGCAAAAGCACCGTGGCTTTTGGTGTATGTCCTGCTGTCACCTTCCCCCGATGAAGAGATTGGGGGAGAAACACACACATCAATAGACCTGCCTGACATGGAAATATGTGACAGGCTTATTGGGATGTGTTGTGACTGAGATGTAAGGCAGGCCCCGTGACACGGAATAGTATGCTATCACCATTTCAGTCGCTGTTGTATGTTTGTGGGTCCTCCAGTATCAGACTCTCCATTGAGAGTAGTGCTGGGCCAGAGTGTAATTTAACCCCGTAAATACTAGTTTGATAACAAATGTGGCATCGCAATAATCATAGAATACTACTACTGGAAGGGACCTTGAGAGGTCATCAGTCCAGTCCCCTGCCCTCATGTCAGGACCCAGTACTGTCTAGACCATCCCTGCTAGACATTTATCTAACCTACTCTTAAATGTTTCCAGAGAGAGAGATTCCACAACATCCCTGAGCAGTTTATTCTAGTGTTTGACTACCCTGACAGGTAGGAAGTTTTTCCCAATGTCCAACCTAAACCTCCCTTGCTGCAGTTTAAGCCCATTGCTTCTTGTTCTATCCTCAGAGGCCAAGATGAACAAGTTTTCTCCCTCCTCCTTATGACACCCTTTTAGATACCTGAAAACTGCTATCATGTCCCCCCTCAATCTTCTCTTTTCTAAACTAAACAAACCCAATTCTTTCAGCCTTCCTTCATAGGTCATGTTCTCTAGACCTTTAATCATTCTTGTTGCTCTTCTCTGGACCCTCTCCAATTTCTCCACATCTTTCTTGAAATGCGGTGCCCAGAACTGGACACAATGCTCCAAATGAGGCCTAACCAGCACAGAGTAGAGCGGAAGAATGACTTCGCGTGTCTTGCTCACAACACACCTGTTAATGCATAATGTACTTGACCAGTCTTAAGAGGAGCTACATTTGCCTTCTGCAGTTACAGATGCAAAGTTGGAAGTTTCCCATCAAGGTATATGTATAGGCTTGAGTAACTCTTGGGTGATTGAATTGTCCCCTGATGCTTTGAGACCTGGCTTACAATCTCCTGAGGTCACGAAGGGAAAAACTAGGGCTTCTGAAATGCTGCTGAACAGTGTGCTCCTGTAGCCAACCCATTTCAGCGGCAGCCATTCCTCATGTGGACAAGGAGAAAGGAGCCAAGCACTTACTACAGTAAATGCCCACCCTCATGAGGGCTATGAGCAATATTCAGTATGGTTACTGTAACTGTCATTTGTGACATTAAGGAAGTGAAAATCAGAAGTCTGTAAAAAATGAACTTTTTTTTTCCAAGCCCTTGAAAAGTTTGAGGAAGATCATTCTCTGTCTTCTCCTCAGTTACCACCATGCCGCCTTGCGTCATCCTGAAGTGGATCCTAACCCTCCTATTTACAGGTAACTAAGATGACTGAGATTTACTGGTAGTGGATGGGGCTTTGATAGGTAACTAGTGCCTAATATTGATACTGAATTTTCTTGTAGAGAACTGAATACGGAATGAACTTGATGTGTCCCGGTTAAGGCTGCTCATGTGTCTCAGTGTTGTAGTTTGCTGCTGACTCTGCAATTTCTGCAATGTAAATAACATGCCTTGAGCTGCTCGATAGCCTTCTGTGGTGCTCCTCTAGCTTTTTTTTTTTTAAATTAAATAAAACAAACAATGTCTGGGCATTAGGCTTGCAGAAATAATCATCCAAATGTGAACCATGAGCTGCTGGGTTTCAAAGTCCTCTTGACAAAGTGCAGCTGTCCTGAACATTTTTCTTTATGTACTGTGTAGGCTGGGTTCTGAGATCTGTATAACCAGGCCATTTAGACATGGACTTAAAGACCTAATTTCACTTTTGGAAAGGTTTCATCAATATCCTGTTTGCATTGTGCATTATTCCCATTGGAAATAATTTAATGTTTGAGTGCCTTTTAAAAATGCACAATGAGTATGTTAGAAATGTTAAGGCAGGGAGCCACAATAGTGCCTTTTGCTCCGTTCGTCATGTTCTGCAGTTTTACACAATAAATGATGAGTCTTACAGAGATGTTGCTGTAGATGTCTGTCCCAGAATATTAGGGAGACAAGGTGGGTGAGGTAATATCTTATATTAGACTAGCTTCTCTTGGTGAGAGAGACAAGCTTTTGAGCTACACCGAACTCTTTCTCGGGTCTGGGGAAGATACTAACAGTTTAGCATAAGTAACCTTTAACACCCCTGTTGTCAGTGGACAAAAATGTTTTTTGGCTCAGTCTATACTAGTGAACTTGGAGACAGTTGTAGCAATGCAGTTTTGCCACTGAGGGCATGTCTACACTGGGAAATTATTTTGAAATAACTAAATTCAAAATAACTCCCAAAATAACAAAATCAAAATAACATGTCCCCGCTGTGGGGCACCCTTGACATTAGTCCGAGGCAGCACATCCACAATAACGCCGCCTGTTTAGACTTAGAGCCCCAGGAAGCACTGGGGAGTAATTACTTCGAATTACTCTGGGGAGTATTTATTTCAAAACGGCGGCACCGGAGTGTCCACACTACTGTTATTTCAAAATAACTTTTTTGAAATTAGCATTATTCTCTGAGGAAAGCAGGAATACAGATTTTGAAATAACCAGCCCATGATTTCAAAAGAATGGGCTTAGTACTATGGATGGTCTGCTTATTATTTCAAAATAAGGGGTGTTATTTGGAAATAACTTCCTAGTGTAGACGTGTGTTTCTCTCATCCACAGAAGTTGGCCCAATAAAAGATATTACCTCAGCCTCCTCTGATAGGGAAACAGTGATGACATCCATTGTGAAGACAATGGACCACACACAATGCCATCAGTGCAGGAGATCTGCAATACATCCAGTTTTCTCCAAATTTCAGTTATGTTGATGTACCCCCAGACTTCTCTTGGGTGCCCCTAGAGGTTGAGGGACACTGCCCTCGGCCACTCCAGGGTCTGCCCCCCCACCTTTGGGGAGTCCCTTATCCTCCCTTCCTCATGCAGGAGTCTGGTCCATCCCTGGGGCAGCTGTGTTGGTTGTCCAGCTACTCCCAGGACTTGAACCCACCACCCTGTGCTCCCCAAGTGAATATGGTTCATATGCAGAAAATTGAGATTTTTGTTTCAAAGCATTTCTTTTTGTTAAATAAGATGTGGGATTCAAAAATGTTTAAGTACTGCGACTGTGTGTTGTCAGAGCTGGGTTTCTCAGAGATTAGTGTGGCAAAGTTGTAGTGGGAAATAGATTTATTACTGAAAAGGTCTCTCTCTTTTTAAGGAAAAGAGGTTCATTACCTAACACCTCAATCTTGCCCTTTAAAATCAAGGTTAAAGGTGTTAGACTGTGATCACTGCAAAAAGGTCAGGATTAGCTTCACTACCCCCTGTTTAGTATTGATCGCCTTTCTTGTACAAACCTAATTTGTATGGGACCTGTTTGGAAAAATTGCATGAAAGTTTTAAGACCCGCTTCAAAACATTCTATTCTTCTAGCATTAGTAGTTAGTTGAGTGAGGAATTAAAGCTAGTGATGGCCCATTATTTCCTTTGATGGGAAACTTCCTTTGAAATATGAGGGGTTAGAATGAGGATTCAGAGCTCCCCTTTTGTGTGTCCAGTTAAGGCCTGGCTTTAATTGGCATCTAGGTCACCTGACCAGGCATGACTTGGCTTAACACTCTGAAGACACAAGATTTAATGCATCGGAGGTGGAGTAGATATACAATAGCCTGGAATGGGTACAAAGAGAAACTGTCCAGCCGTCACAAAAATACTGCTATTTTCTTCAGCTGTTGTGTGCTGGTTGTATCTATGAGTATATGAGATCTGAAGAGAAACCAAAGGGATTTGTACTACTGAATTAGAGGATTAGACAAAACTTCTCATACACAGAATATGTGAATTAAATATCGTAGTAAAGAAGTAGGGTAGAAAACTATTTGAAAATGTTTTGAAATCCCTGATCATGTGAATGGGGAAGTTGTATACTCTGGAAGTGGAGCATGTTCTGTTCATGGTAATTCTAAAAGGAAATGCAGCCTGATGCCAGGTATTGAAAGAGGAAGACGGGGTTATAAGGAGCATGGGGGATTTCCATTGCACACTTAGTGAGCTCTGTATTGTATCCATTGTTCTATTGTCTCGTGGTGGATACACACATTCTCAATCAAGAAAACGAGAGACAGCTAGCTCACGGAAAGGCCTGCTACGTTTTCAAAAGGTTTATGCAAGTTAACTGGCTACTTGCAAACACAATGTCAGGTCTACATGCAAGATAACCTGCCCAGCATTTTTCAAGGAAGGTGGAACTGATGGATGAAGATGGTCCCTGTAGATGGCATATAAGAACAGACAGACACAGTCAAACCAATGATCCATCTAGCTCAGTATCTTGTCTTCCAGAAGTGGCCAACTCTAGCTGCTCCAGAAGGAATGAACCGAACAGGTAATGATCAAATATTCCATCCCTCATGCCCATTTCCGGCCTCTGACAGGGGCTAGGGACTCCAAGACCATGGGTGTGCACCATGACTATCTTGGCTAGCAGCCATTGATGGATCTATCCTCCATGAACAACATATCTCATTCTTTGTGAACCCAGTTATAGTTGTGGCCTACACAACATCCCTGGCAATGAGTTCTGCTGTTTGATTGTGAAGTACAGTGGAGTCCGGATTATCCGACCTTCCGGCTTATCCGGCATAGCCATCCGACATACTATTTACGCGTCCATATGTTGCATACTGCCATGGCCGTAGCTTCATTTGTTCCTTTGCGCCAGTGATTTATATTTGTGCTGTGATTGTTTCATTTTTCCAATTACATTTTCCCCGTAGTGTAATATAATTTTATTGTTTGAGGAACATGGCATGTGAAAAGAGGAAAAAAGTGGTTCTTTCCATTGAACAAAAACTTGAAGTGTTAAAGAGAATAGACAAAGGCGAGTCCATGCTAAAAATTGCATCTGAACTCGGTGTGGGACGAGTTACAGTTGGTGACTGGAAGAGGAAAAGAAGTGTTAGAAAAGTGGTGCTCTGATCGACCCTCAATTGCAGGGCTGAAGGACAGAAAAACAATGAAAAAATGTGAATATGAAAAAGTGAAGCTTTGTTCTTATGGTTCACACAGCAAAGGGATAAGGTCATGCCTATCACAGGCCCGATTCTGCAAGAGAAAGCTCTGAGTTTCCAAAAGGAATTCAATGAAGGGGAACCTGATTTCACGGCTAGTGTAGGCTGGCTTGATCACTGGAGAAAATGATACGGGTTAAGGCAGCTCAGTATATGTGGCAAAAAATTATCTGCAAATCAGGAAGGGTTTCTGAAATTTAAAGCAAATTTTCATTGTCTCATTGAAAATGAAGGATTATCAGGTGAGCAGATATACAACTGCGATGAGACAGGCTTAAACTATAAAATGCTGCCTTCAAAAACTCTAGCTTCCTGGGCTGAAGCTTCAGCTCCTGGGTATAAACGAAGTAAAGAAAGAGTGACGATTCTAGCCTGTAGTAACGCTACTGGTAACCCACAAACTAAGACTCACATTTATTGGAAAGGCAAAAAAACCACGAGCTTTCAAAAACATATCACCTAGTGCTCTACCAGTTTCGTACAAGAATCAGAGGAATGCATGGATGGATTCAGCAATTTTCCGAGGCTGGTTTTTCAATGAATTTCTTCCTTCAGTTGAACAATTTTTTAATTTGATAAACCTACCAAGGAAAGCAATCCTTGTCATTGATAATGTGCCATCTCATCCTCATGAGGATGAACTGCTCATTAGAGTGATTTTTCTTCCTCCTAATATCACCTCATTGTGTCAGCCTATGGACCAGGGTGTGCTTGAAGTGTTAAAGAAAAATATCGTCGTAAGCTTTTAACTACGCTCATTGAGGCGATAGACGATGGAAATGGTATGCTAGATAAGCTAAGGACAGTGAACATAAAAGATGTTATTTATTGGATCGCACAATCATGGGAAGAGATTGAACTGCAAACTCTGGCAAGATCATGGGGAAAGTTACTTCCGAAAGATGAAAACACACAAGAAATGGTGCAAGAAAATTGTGATAACCTGCTACCTTTGTTACAACAAATTCCAGGCTGAGAGAAGGTGAATGATGATGATATACAGGAATAGATGGAGAAAGACGAGCAACAGGAACTGACTGACCACGACATAATAGCTCTGGTGAATCGGGATGAAGATGATGAAGATGAAGATACAAATGACAATGACAAAATGGAGAGAATTAGTCATGGTGAAGGGGTCAAGGCTCTCGAGGTGGCACTGGCTTACGTTGAACAACAAGGGGAGGCAACTGCTAGTGATGTTATGTTATTGAGACGCTGGCGCGACCTCGCCAGAAGGAAGAGAAACAAAGCTGGGAAACAAACTTCAATCACTAATTTTTTTAAACAATAACTTTAGCATTTTGCCATACTGCATACTAAATGTTCTGTACTCTATTATGTTAGTTATTCTGTTATGTTAGTTGTTCTGTAGAATAATATTCTGTTATTACAGTATGTTGGTTGTTAGTAGAATAATAAGTAGTAAACCTGATTTCATACCAGTTTCTGTTTTATCCGACATTTTCATTAATCCGACCAGCCCTCGGTCCCGTTTACGTTGGATAATCGGGATTCTACTGTACTTCCTTTTAAACTTGCTGCCTATTTATTTCTAGATTACCCTTGTTCTTGTATTATGTGAAGGAGTAAACAACACTTCCTTGTGCACTTTCTGCACACCATTCCTGTTGCACAGATCTCTCCTATCCCTTCTTAGTCCTCTTTTTTCCAAGATAGTCCCGATCTTTTTTTAGTTTCTCTTTGTATGGAAGTTGGTCATCCCCTTAATCAATTTACTGTCCTTCTTTGTATCTTTTCCAATGCTAATGAACCTTTCTGAGAAGATGTGACCAGAACTGCATGCAGCGTTCAAGGTGTGGAACTACCATGAATTTATAATATATTTTCGGTCGTCTTATCTTTTCTTTTTCTAATGGTACCTAACGTTTGCTTTTTGATTGTTGCTGCCTATTAAGCGGATGTTTTCAGAGAGCTATCCACAATAATGCCAGAATCTCTTTCTTGAATGGTAACGGCTAATTTAGATCCCAGTATTTTCCATGTCTCGGTGGTATTCTGTTTTCTAGTGTGCATTACTTTGTATTTATTAACATTGAATTTTATTGGCCAATTTGTTGCCCAGTCACTCAGTTCTGAGAGCCCTTTCAAGCTCTTTGCAGTCTGCTTTGAACTGAAGTGTCTTGAGCAATTTCCTATCATCTGCAAATCTCGCCATTTTACTGTTCACCCCCCTTTTCCAGATCACTTATGAGTATGCTGAACAGCCCTGGTCTCAGTACAAATCCCTGTGGGCCTCTTTCCATTCTAAAAGTTGACCACTTTTTCCTACTCTTCGTTGTTGTTGTTGTTTTTTTTTTTTTTAACTAATTGCTGATCCGTAAGAGAGCTTGCCCCGTGACTGCCTACTTTACTTAAGAGCCTTTGGTGAGAGACCTTTGTCAGAGGCTTTCTGAAGGTCTTGAGTATCTGTATATCAACTGGATTACCCTTGTCCACATAGAATCATTGAACTGGAAGGGACCTCAAGAGGCCGTCTGGTCCAGTCCCCTAGGATCAGGAGGTAGAAGCTGGGTAGCAGCTAAGCACAGAAGTGTTTCCTGTGCTTGGAGTGAACCACATCATGGGCAAAAGCACCATAGCTGCATTGTATGTCCTACTGTTATCCTTGCCTAGTGGGGGCAGAAGGGACATACCCATCAGTGGTCCCACTGGCATCAGAGACAGGAGGCCAGCTTACAGGCACGGTGTGGGCGGTGACTGAGATGCCAGGCAAGTCCCATCAGCCTGTGCCTTGTATCCCTTCCCCGTTTCCATTTCTGTTGTGCTGTTGTCTGCAGGTCTCATGGCATCGGGCTCCCCGGTGAGAGGACTGGTGGGTCAGAACATCACGTTGCCTTGCCACTACCGAGTTGATCATGAAAGTGACATCACAAGCATGTGCTGGGGCCGGGACAGCTGTCCTTCTTCCGGGTGTTCTCAGCCCATCCTCTGGACAAATGGACGGAGAGTAACAGAGCGTCAGTCCAGCCGATACCAGTTAGGGGGGAACCTCACGCAGGGGGACGTGTCCCTGACCATAGTGAATGCGGCAGAAGCAGACAAAGGGCTGTACTGCTGCCGTGTGGAGATCTCTGGTTGGTTCAATGATGAGAAGAGCAACCTGGAAGTTGTGATTGAGAGAGGTGAGCAGAGTCTGTGTCTCTGTGCGTCCTTGGAGGGTAAAACTCCTGCCATCCCATGGCCTTCAGAGCTTGTGTTGTGACAAACAATTTCATCACCCCCTGCAATGCCAGCCATGATGAGTTTGAAGCTGTACCCTCCCCACTGCCGAAAGGAAGCAGCCTCTGCCATCCGTGTAACCCCCGTGGAGCCAGGCACGGGAATGGTGATTTTGGTCCTTTGAGCCAGGGCCACACGGCTCATGAGTAAGGCTAGGTTTTAGTCACTAGTGTTTCTAGTAAAAGTCATGGACAGGTCACAAGCAGTATACAAAAAGTCATAGCCATGACATGTCCTATTCACCCCTGAGTAAATCTTGGGGTGGGGAGGGTCACCTGGGGGATGCTGCAGAAGCTGTGGGGAGAAACCTGGGGAGCTTGGTCATGTGAGCAGGCTCTTGAATTGGCTCTGCACGTCCTTGGAAGCAGCAACGTCCCTGTGCCTCAGCTCTGAGGTGGAAGTGAGTGAGGCAGCTCTGTGCGCCGTCTCTTTCGAGTGCTGGCTCTGCAGCTCCCATTAGCCAGGATCCACAGCCAATGGGAGCTGCAGCTGCGGTGCTAGGAGTGGAGGGAGGGGGATGGCACTACCCTGGGAAACCACCTGAGGTAAGCTCTTCCCAGAGCACTCACACCACCTCACACCCAAGCTTCTTCTGCTTGGGTGTGGGGGTGATGGCCCAAGACTGCAGAAGGCCGGGGTGGGGAGGGGGTGACCAGCCCCTGCAGATGGCCTAGAGGTCCCGGCAAGTCAGGGAATCTGAGACAAACTCTCAGCCTTACCCAAGAGCATTCTTAGCAGTTCTGCCGGCAGACTCAAGAGGGTGGGCAATGGAGCATGTTCATGAACTGTGAAAGAAACAGCAATGTACCCACTGCTCAGGGCTGTTTTTAGCAACCCACTGGCTTCCCAAGTCTCTGCCAACTGCCAGTACTGGAATATCATTATTTTGCTTATTGCCGAGAGTGGCTATGTTGTAGCCCGTTGCAGAAACTTAGCGTAACTAAGGCAGGCCAGGAGGGGGTATGCAGCCATCACCTGGCGTAAACTGAGACCGGGACCCTCTGCTCTGTTGGGGTTAACACAGGAAGTCTGACTATATTTAACATTGTGTGCTGGGGCCCATAAGATGGCAGGCTCTGCAGGAATAAATCATTGCGCCTCGCAGATTAAAAAGGACTCACTGAATGGGTTTCCTATGATTGGCACGTTGCTGAGGTAATTGTAGCAGCTACTAGCTGTCGGAGGCGGTAGCCTCTCCCCCTCTGGGTCTATGGGCAGCCAATCCACCTCACGATGTCTTGACCGGTCACCAGACATGAGGTATCACCAGGGCGACCGGCGTCATGAGCATGGGTCTCTGGTCAGGGCTACACAGAGAGCACTGTCATGGCAACCCAGCCCCTAGTCAGAGCAGGGCAGCAAAAGGGCCTACAGGCTCAGGCGGAGCTCAATCAGACCTCCTAGTGCTGGCAAAGGGGGATGACAAGTGCAGGCTTCTGGCCTAAGAGAAGGGGAGATGGCCACCCACGGACTTGGGGGGGCAGGGGTGACGCAGGCCCACTCAGGGCGGGAGCAGTGGCAGAGTGGTCTGTCAGTGGGGATCCTAGCTGCAATGCACTGACTCAGTCCCTGTCAGGGCTACCACCACATGGCTACTCGCTAACTCTGGATCCAGACTCCCTTTCTGGGGTTGCCTGTTGGTCCATAGGGGCCTCCAGGTTGGTGAGGGTCTCTCACTGTTACCAGCTCTTCCAGGGTTGGGTCTGTTGGGTGTCTAGGCCAGTCCTCTGCTCTCTTCCACCCTGCTGCAACCTCCCAGGATGGGAGCTCAGAGGAGATGTCTGGACCATTTAACAGCTGGGCCTGAACTGAGCCTTCTGCTCTGCCCTTTGTACTTCCGGTCCTGCCTCTTGGTTTCTGGGAGGTGGAGTGAGAGCGGTGTAGCTCTTCCCACCATGGTGTAGAGACATGCCCTTCCCCCTCCTGCCCCCCCGGGTCTGTTGGCAGCCACACAGCCTCATTACACTAATATAAAAGGGGTAGCCAGGTCTGAGGGGTGGAGATTCAACCATCTGGACAGCTCTTGGAATCCCCAGGGAAGGCAGAGAGCTGGTCCCTTAAACCTTGTAATTTACCACTCAAGACCCCTCCAGACCACCGGTAACTATTGTTTGGGGGAGGCGCTATAACCAGTTGTATTTCTATGCACTTGAGACAAAACAAAGCAGAGAGTCTGAGCAAGGGCATTCTGGTGAGAGAACTGAGACTAATCAAGTGAAAGCTTTAAGTAAAAGCACTTGATTTTCACTTGTTTCATATAGCAGATGGAGATACTGCCTCCCCCCATTGGTTTATTTCCTGATACTGCCTCACAGAATGTAAGAGCTTTGGGGTTAGAGAACCCCAGGTCACACCACTAAGGCTGATCCAGTCACCATTAAAGCGACTGGGTTCTGGATCAGATCCTAATCATGAAAATGTAAAGAATATTGCCTGGTACCACAAGATATCCCAACATTCTGCAGAACTTCCTTTTCTTCTTCGGGTAGTCCCTGTGGGTGCTCCACGTCTGGTGTCGGGCTGGTCCCGGCGCCGCAAATTGGAGCTTGCCAGAGCTGTGTTTGGCCAGACAGCGCGTGCGTGAGCCGGTTTCGCGCCTTTCATCTGCTGTGTGCAGTCCAGTGCCCGCCAGTTTCCTCTCATCCACCTTGGGTCGCACACGGAGCTTCCCCTTTCTCCTCAGACGGTTACCTGAGTGGAAGTTTAGAAAGATTTAGATAATAATATTTTCCTTAGCCTTGCTGTTCATTACTTCGTTCCTCTGGGGGAAAAAAAAAAAACCCAAAAAACCTTATATCCCGTTTCTTGTTTTAGCCCTTGGTTGCGGTCTCTTTGTTTTAAAAAAAAAGGAGAAGAAGAGAAACAGCTTCTATTTCCATGTAGTAATAGTATCTTTTTTTAGCTACTGTTGCTGTTCTTTCACCCCTGCTTCACGGCCTTTTTTTCCCCTCCAAAAAAAACCCCCCAAAAAAGAAACATCAAACAAACGGAAGGAAGAGAGACGTTTCTTCTCATTTTATGCTTATACACACTGTTTCTCTAGGTTACTGTTGCTGTTCAACTTAGTAGTTTCACTGTTTAAAACAAAAAAAAAGAAAAACGAGATAAGAGGGAGAGAAAACGGTCAGAGTCAAAAGAGGAGGCACATAGGAGGCGCGAACTCAGACTCCTCTCAGGGTGCCAAAATGCTGGGCTCCCCTGGTTTTAAAAAATGTTACATGTGCGGGGAGCCAATGCCGGTCTCCGACGGGCGCTCTGCTTGTGTCCGTTGCCTGGGGGAGGCACATATTCCCCAAAAGTGCACACATTGTGCCAGGCTGACGACGAGAGCTTGCAAGGAGCGGGAGCAACGTCTAAAGGAGATCCTGTTTAATAAGGCTCTCATGCCTTCCAATGTAACAGGCTCCTCTGCCTCGGACCCCACGCCAGAAAAGCGGAGAGCTCCTTTCCCAGCTGTGCCTTCTCCTAAAAGGAAGAGAGCCTCTCCTACTCGTTCCCTGCCAGTTGCTCCGCAATCGCGGGTGAGCGCAGGTGATAAGCCGGGTACCTCGGGCTCGAGGATGACCCGTGCACCTACTTCAAAAAAGCCAGCCGGCGCTTCCCAGTCCCAGCAGCCCTCGGCACTGCAGCCTACAGCAGGGCTTCTTGAAGGCCAGTTACAATGGCACCGGGGTTCTCCGCACCGGCTTCTGAGATCCCTGCAGTCACTCCTCCTCACAAAGAGCTGTCCTCAGCACCGGCACCCGAGGGGCATGCTGCTGCCCAGGTGCCTCCTTCATTGCAGCCAGCTGATCAGCCTGCATGCTCTGAGCAGCTTCCAGCAGCCTATACTAAAGCAGCACCTAAATCAAATGTCCAGGAGATCTCTCTTTCTCCCTCCCCAGTTTTCTCTCCGGAACCATCCCCTCACCCTTGTACTTCTGCACACCATACAAGGGCTCAGAGGGGAATATCATGGGCAAAGCATGTCATCTCGCCACCATTATTATAGGGAGCGCAGCTGCTCACACCACAGATGCTCTAGATCTCGTTCTCCTTCAAGATGCTCATGCTCACCGATCCGTTCACCACGGAGCGCTTACTATGTCAAGCATAGCAGTGTTAGGTCTTCTAGACGTTCGTCACCTGCAGGCTCTGACCGACGTTATATGCACTATCACAGACCCTACTACACTGAATCATCTCAACGCAGATCACCATGTTCCTGTCGGTCGATCAGCCCGTGCTCCGTACATTCAGAGCTTCAGAAGCAGTCTCCGCTCTGGGATACGCTGCCTCCAAGTTCTCTGGTCCCTCGATCACAAATGTCAGACCTAGAGGAAGGGCAACTCTCAGAAACCGACCCAGACATTTCTCCTAATGCCCGCTCGTCCGTGCCCTCGAGGGATGAACCGGTAACTCTGGCCGAGACGTCACCTCCCGACGACCTCAAGGAATTTCAAGATCTCTTTAAACATGTCGTGCAATCCCAGGAGGTACAATTTACTGAGGCCCAGGTGAAACAACATAAGCTGTTCAAGAATTTACACCCTAAACAGCAGTGAAAGATTGGCCCTCCCGATAGATGATGCTATCATGGAGGTAGCAGAGGAAATCTGGCAAACGCCAACATCAATACCGCCTACCAACAAAAAAGCGGATAAGAAGTATTTCGTTCCGTCCAAGGGGTTGGACTTTCTTTTTAATCACCCACAGCCTAACTCCCTGATAGTGGATGTGGTTCGCCATAAGAGTAAGACGCCCCACTTCAAAAACTCCCTACCGGATAGGGATACTAAGAAATTAGACCTTTTCGGGCATAAGATTTACTCTTCCTCAACCTTGCTCCTACGAATTGCCAATTATGCTGCCCTTTTGTCAAACCATAACTTTGACAATTACTCCAAGCTTCCGGAACTTATGCAACACCTTCCCGACAACAAGAGACCTCTTCTTAAAGCAGTTGTCCAAGAGGGGTTCACGGCATATAGAACATTGCTTCAAATCGCTGCTGACGTTGCGGACACAGCCGCATGGGCCATGGCAACAGGTATTGCGATGTGAAGAGCCTCCTGGCTATTGTCGGCGGGAGCCCCTAAGGAGTTGCAGTCTAAAGTTGAAGATTTACCCTTTGACTGTCAAAAGCTGTTTGCCTCCACTACCGATGAGATTCTCCATTCTGGGAAGGACTCTCGTACTACCCTCCGGACTCTAGGCATGTACATGCCGCCTTTCAAACGCAGGCAATACTACCCCTTTCAAAGGAGATACGATTACTCATCCTATAAGCAGCAACAGCAACGTGGACCTGACCAGTCTAGGTTTAGACAGCATCCTCAATGCAAATGTCAGCAGCACAATCGCCCATCAGCTCTGCCTGCTCAGAAACAGCAGGTTTGACTTCTGTGCAAAGGACTCGAACACGTCTCCAGTGGTCAACACACAAAAGCCTGCCACCGGCCTGTTCCATCACCGGCTGAGGCCATATCTTCATCAATGGGCCAGCATTACCTCGGACCCATGGGTCCTAGAAGTCATATCATCAGGCCTAACGATCCCATTTACCTCCAGTCCCTCCCACTACCCCTCCCACCCCGTCCCTTCTCAGGGACGCATCTCACGGGGTCGCTCTTCAAGGAGAAGTCCTTCACCTCCTAGACATCGGAGCCATAGAGCGAGCACCCGCAGAATTCCAGGGGAAAGGTTTTTACTCCAGGTATTTCCTAGTCCCCAAAAAGTCCGGGGGGTGGAGACCTATCCTCGATCTGAGAGGTCTAAATCGTTTCATCTGGAAGCAGCGCTTCAAAATGACCACGCTGGCCAAGATCATACCAGCACTAAACAGAGGAGACTGGTTCGCAGTCCTAGATTTACAAGACGCATATTTTCATGTGACAATACACATAGCTCACAGACGATTTCTGCGGTTCGTAGTGGGGGACGACCACTTTCAGTACAAGGTACTTCCATTCGGCCTTATCTCGGCCCCAAGAGTGTTCTCCAAAATGTTGGCGGTAGTGGCTGCCCATCTACGCAGAACAGGGGTCTCAATTTTTCCCTGTCTCGACGACTGCCTCATCAAGGGCCACACTCAGTCAGAGACTCATCACATGGTAGTCGCAGCTCGAGATCTATTCGACTCCCTCGGCCTTATTGTAAACATGCAAAAATCACGTCTGCAACTGACGCAAATCCTAACCTTCATAGGAGCACGGCTTGACTCCCGGTCAGAGAGAGTTCATCTGCCAGCCGAGCGTTTTCAACTCATACAAGACTTGATAAAAATGGTCTTGCAATCTCCAACGCTCCCAGTACATGTATGCCTGCAGCTCTTGGGTCATAGGGCGGCGACTACAATCATAGTGCGCCATGCAAGGTTACACTTGCGGTGCCTGCAGCATTGGCTGAGCACAGTATACAATCCCGTCAGGCACAGCATAAGCAAAACCGTGGTGCTACCCGCACATGTCACGGACTCCCTGCATTGGTGGACCAACCCCAACAACATGCTGTCAGGAGTCCCCTTCCATGCGGCACAGCCGTCAAGGGAGATTACCACGGACGCTTCTCTCATCGGCTGGGGTGCCCATATGGGTGCAGAAACAGTCCAAGGCCGTTGGTCCACAACAGAAATGATGCTCCATGTCAATCTTCTCAAGCTCTGAGCGGTGTTTCATGCCTGCAAACACTTCAAGTTGCACATAAGAGGCACTGTCACCAGAAATCTCACCGACAACATCGTGGCGATATTATGTGAACAGGCAGGGAGGTGCCCGCTCCCGCTCCCTTTGTACAGAAGCGATCTGCCTTTGGACCTGGTGCATTTGAAATGACATTTTTACAGTCACGTCATACTTACCCGGTGTGAACAATACCATTGCGGATACGCTGAGCAGACATTTTCATCAGGACCACGAGTGGGTGATCTGTAAGGACATCCTCTTACCTCTCTTCCATCGGTGGGTTGTCCGGCGAGAGATCTGTTTGCCACACGTGCCAATGCGAAATGCAGAGCTTACTGTTCCAGAGCAGGAGTGGGTAGTCACTCCCTGGGAGATGCATTTCTCCTCCACTGGGGGGCATCACTTTTGTATGCATTCCCCCCGTTGTGCTCATTCCCAGAGTACTTGAGAAGATCGTGATGGACAAGGCACGAGTGATACCCATAGCCTCAGCATGGCCCAGATAGCCATGGTACTCAACTCTCCTGCAGCTCTCCGTCTGAGCACCGTACCCATTTCCTTACCTACCAGACTTGCTGATACAACAGAAGGGCTCCCTTCTTCATCCGAAGCTGGACACTCTGTACCTAACCGCGTGGATGATAGATGGTTCAGCACGACCGAGAATCTTTGCTCAGACCAGGTGAAGCGTGTCCTGCTACACAGCAGGAAGGACTACACCAGGAAAACCTACCTGTCCAAGTGGTCTAGATTCACGCGCTGGTGCGCTTCCTAAGCACCTAGACCCCATTATTTCACCACTACGTGTTTTACTGGATTATGTCCTCCAGCTATAGGCAACTGGATTCTCCATGTCATCACTTAAAGTCCATGTGGCAGCGATTGCTGCTTTTCACTACCCCGTTGAAGGGAGGTCGGTTTTTTCCCATCCCATGATGACTAGATTTCTCAAAGGCCTGGCTAACCTTAACCCACCACGTAGGCCTCCGCCACCTACATGGAGTCTTGACCTGCTGCTGGATGTCCTAACTCGGCCACCGTTTGAACCGTTGGCTACGGTACCCGTGCCAATGCTTACAATGAAAGTACTCTTCCTCCTTGCCATAACATCGGCACGTAGGGTGAGCGAATTAGCTGCATTGATGTCAACACCCCCCTATACAGTCTTTAATAATGAATCCGTAATATTGAGATCTCATCCAGCCTTTCTACCTGAAGTCTGCACAGAATTTTATATAAATGAGCCAATCGTTTTACCATGTTTCTATCCAAAACCTCATGCCTCTCAGCGTGATGCTTTCCTGCATACTCTGGATGTCCGCCGAACCTTGGCATTCTATATAGACAGAACCCGCACTCTTCGAAAGATGGATTGCCTCATTGTTTCGACATCAGGGCCTTCTAGGGGCGAGCCCCTATCAGCCCAGCGTATTTCTAAATTCGTTGTCTCTTGTATCACTACTTGTTACACTATTTGTAAGAAGCCGCTCTCATCGCAGCCTAGGGCCCACTCGACACGAGCAGTTGCTGCGTCAGCAGCCTTCGTGAGAGGAGTCCCTCTGCGTGACATCTGCCGGGCAGTGACTTGGTCTTCTAGTACCACTTTTTCGAGACGACATGCAATCGTGCAGCACCTCGCCTCCGATTCAGCGGTAGCTTTAGCAGTACTGCCTAGTTATCAGAATTGTGATTCTGATGCCCACATCTAACTGGGATTACTGCTTCAGAGTCACCAGACGTGGAGCACCCACGGGGACTACCCGAAGAAGAAGAAGTTACTCACCTTCGTGCAGTAACGATGGTTCTTCGAGGTGTGTCCCCATGGGTGCTCCAGGACCTGCCCTCCTCCCCGCTTCGGAATCTCATCTTTTTCTGTCTTGCAGATAGGTGGTGAGAGGAACTGGTGGGCGCTGGACTGCGCGTGGCAGATGAAAGGCACGAAACCAGCTTGCGCACGCGCGGTCTGGCCGAACACAGCTCTGGCAAGCTCCGATTTGTGGCGCCGGGACCAGCCCGACACCAGACGTGGAGCACCCATGGGGACATACCTTGAAGAACCATCGTTACTGCATGAAGGTGAGTAATTTCTTCTTTCCTTCATATTTCTGGCCTTCACACTACTTCCTTGCAAGGCCTTCCTTTTAGCTGGGACCTCTCTTCACAATACACAATTTGCTTCACCAAACGTCAGCTAAGTTTGTAGCCCCCTATATTTAAATGTTGTGAGATGCCTTTAGCCAGGGAGCAAGATGCGATAGCTCCGACGTCTGCAAGGTTTTGCGCACTGAGTCCTGCTTAAATGTTACATTGATATGCTCTTGGCTGTGTGAAGTCCTGCTTGCATAAATTATGCACCCTCACTTGCCCTGGACAATAATGCACTACTCATTCTAGGGATCTGATCTGAAACATTTTGAAGGCATTGGGCAGATTCCCCGGGACTTAGATGGGTGTTTGATCAGGCTCAAATCATCTAAATTGTACCATCCATGTTTATCATCTGAAGATATTCATTTGCTGTAGATGCTCAGGGAAATAGAGGGGTATACTAGTTGCGAACAAGAGAAGGACTGCCATCTATATTAAGTGATGTTTATTTTCTGTTTGTGCAGTTGTTCCAAAGACCACCATCACATCCTCTTCCGTCATGCCAACATGGCTATCCATTTCCAGTTCAGAAGTGCCTCAGGCTGTAAGTATCTGTGCTGTCAATTAACAGATCACTATTAATTAGTACTTATATCTCCACTACAGGACACTATCTGTAGTGCTCTATTTTGATTGGCACAGAAAAATGTTCATACTTAGAATTTTATTGGACCAACTTCTATTGGGGAAAGAGACAGGCTTTCGAGCTATTCAAAACACCTCTCCTTGAAGGCCTGTCTCTTGGCCCAATGAGCACTATTACCTCACCGACCTTATCTCACTAATATCCTGAGACCAACACCGCTAGAACACCACAAGCCACATATTTAATCTGTCTCTTTGCTGCCAGAGAAATACCCCTGATGGTTTAATTATCAAAAGACAAGCCAATTCTAATAACATCTAAGGGACCCATCCCACACTTACTCAGGCAAAAACTCACATTTCAAGGCTAACATGAAAATAAATATTTAGCTTTGACTCATGGCTCATGGAACCGAACATGGCAGCTCAATGGAAATAGAGCATTGTCTCCTGTTGGGCACGTCACCCTCTAGGTCACTTTGTAATAATGTGTTTTATGTTATGTTATATTTTTTATATTATATAATTGCATAATACATTAATACAACATGAGTTGGTAGATACGGATACAGATACACTCTGTCTCAGGAGTGTCCTGTTTTTTGAAAGTTCAAATATGGTAACCCTAAGTCCTCAAGGTCATTTCTCCTGCACTTTCCCAAGAGGCTTAAGTGGCCTTTGACTCATGTACGTGCCACTAACCCCTCCTGTTTGTGTTTCAGTGGAATGTGTCTACATCAGTCCAGCCACTGGAGCCTGAATCCAGGGGGTCAGGGATGTACCGAAACTGCATTGTTCTGTCCTTGCTAGGCCTCCTCATTTTGGCCTTGTGTATCTTCACATGTAAGTAGAGCAGAGAGAGGGGACAGCCCCAAGCGTTAATAGTCTTAGTTCTTCTTTGAGTGATTGCTCATGTCCATTCGAATTAGGTGTGCGCACCGCGTCTTCCGGAGCGTTTTCCCTAGTGGTACCCGTAGCGCCGGCAGGGTGCCCCCTGGAGTGGCGCCGCCATGGCGGGGTATAAGTACCCCTGCCGGCGCTGCCCCACCTCAGTTCCTTCTTACCGCCTGTGACAGTCGTTGGAACATGTCTCTCTCTTAGATCAGTTAATGGTTCCCATTTCTATTAGTATTGTAAATAGTTCTGAATAGTTCAGTTAGTTAGGTAGTTAGTGTTTCTTTGTTTTTTCCTTCTCCCCCTTCAGGGGTGAGGAATGCCAGGGCCATAAGGCTTTAAGGCGTGTGCTGTCTGCGCAAAGTTCATGCCCAAAGGAGACCCTCACAACAGTTGTCTGAAGTGTCTGGGTGAGAGCCATCTTACGGACGCTTGTAAGATCTGCAAGTCTTTTAAGCCCCGCACTAAGAGGGAGAGAGACTCTCGCCTAAAACTTCTCCTCATGGAGGTGGGTTTACAGCTGGCACCGGCTGGGCACTCTGCGGTGCGCAGTGCACCAGCGTCCACGAGAGATGCCCCATCTCGGGACCGGTCCTCGGCATCGAGGGCCCGGCACCGGTCTCACTCTCCGGCACCGAAAAGGTCAAGAACGTCTCGCGGTAGGTCTCTGAGCTGGAAGGCCAAGTTGAGCCTACACCATGGTACCGAGTCTCCGGTGCGCACGTCCTCATCCACCACGGTGTGGCGTAAGCGAGCGGGACGCCCATTTAGTCCAGGGCAGCGACCCTCGCACTGCCCCTCCATGCCGGACACCTTTGAGGAGGCCCATGACCTTATTAGCCTCACTACCTCCCCTCCGTCGTTGGTTGAGGCGGAAGGGTCGAGATCACCTACGCCGGAGGCCGTGTTGGCACCGGTTTCGCCTCCACACCGGCATGACCGAATGGCACCGGCCACTTATGCAGTGGGACCGTCCCCGGTGGGACCAGTACCGCTTGCTGCCGTATCGGTGCTGGCATCGACTCAGGCCACCAGGCCCCACTCGGGGCTCGACTGGGCTCGACCTCCCTCGGTGCTGGGACCCCTTCCAGACCCTGTCTTGGCTGCGCCTGTGCCGTGTCACCCTGGCCTCACAACGACGTCTTCGGCACCATCGTCGGGCCCTTCAGCATCAGCTTCTTCAGCACCGATGCACATTTCGGCACCGTCACAGGCACCGGCATCGACCCTGTGGGCCACGCCGGTGCCGGTACCGCCATCACCGGTGATGTCGGTCTCCTCGGGGTTTGTATCGCAACCGATACCGATACCGACTACGGCACCACAGATATGTTCCATGTCGGCACCACAACTGGCACCGGGACCGGTTCTCCCAGTGCCACAACCGGCTCCACCCCGAGCACCGGAATATGTTCTCCCAGCACCGACTCCACTCCAGGCACTGGGACCTGTTCTCCCGGTACCGCAACAGGTACCGACACAGTTTTTCCCGGTACCGGCATGTCCGCATCGAGCGCCCGCGGGCAAACCCGAGTCCATGGCCAGGTTTGCCCCCCCATTGGTGGCAGTACATTCGTCATCTGTGCCTCCCTGGCCTGAGTCTGATTACTCGTCCGATTCTGATGCAGCATTGTTCAGGTCGGGGTCCTTGGCAGCTTCCTCGATGCATAGATCTCGTTCCTGGCACCGGCGTGATCGTTCACGGGTGCAGCAGACTTGGCCACCTCAGCCGCAATGGCCCTTTTGGACACTGTGGGCTTACCACCAGTGGCAGGGGCCTGTGCCCTCTTTTGTGGTGTCCGGTGCCTCGGGGCAACGAGCGCAACCGTCGGCGTCGCTGTCAAGACCCCCTCCCTCCCCCCAGAGGTCGGTTGCTGCCGATGCCGCTGATGTGCCTCAGGCCTCGGTACCAGAGCCGCTTCCGCAAGCAGTGCCACCTGCCCAGCCGGCACCTCAACCAGTTCCTGCACTGGGCCCAGCACCGGTCCAGGAGTCGTCGTCATCATTGTCACCAGATGAAGCTTTGGCGGATCCCGCACCGGCATTGCCTACTATGGATGCCCGTGCGCATCAGGAGCTGCTTAGGCGTCTGGCCTCCAATCTGGGTGTCCCAGTGGAGCCAGTAGTGGAGGACACGGACCACATGATTGACATCCTCTCAGACGATGCGCCCGCCCGCTTGGCTTTGCCACTTAATAAAACCGTGGCCAAGATTACCAATGCCCTGTGGCAGACCCCGGCAACCTTGACCCCTACCTTAAAGGGAGTCGAGAGGTGCTATTACGTCCCCCAGTCCGGACATGAACACCTGTACTCCCAGCCCGTTCCTGGGTCCTTGGTCATCCAGGCTGAGGCCCAGAAAGAGAGGCTTCCCCAGCCGGGGCCGTCCCCGAAAGCTACGGAGCCCAAGCGCCTTGACCTGATGGGCCGTAAGGTGTGTGCCACTGGTGGGGTGCAACTCTGCATTGCTAATCAGCAAGTGATGCTGAGCCGCTATGCTTTTAATACCTGGCAGGCCGTGGATTACTGGAGACGCCGCCCTCGTGCTCCCAGTGGGGGTGCGGGGGCGGCTGTGGGCCCGTCCTCCGCAAGGGGTCGTCGACGCTGCCTGAGAGGGGACACCCCTCATGGGGCTGGTCGAGGTCCCTCCCAGCAATCCAAGCACCTGTTTTGATGGGATGCTAGGGGGTCACGCACCAGCCTCCCACCCTGGCCGCCCGTTTGGGGCCAGATTGTCCCGGGTTGTCCCGGGTTGCCCACGCCTGGGCAGGAATCATGACCGATGCCTGGGTTCTAAAGATAGTCAGGTGTGGCTATACCATCCCTTTCCTGGGCTCGCCCCTTTCCAACCCGCCCACCCCGTCGCTTTTCAGGGACACCTCTCACGAAGGCACGCTCCGTCAAGAGGTGCTGGCGCTTCTCGAAAAGGGAGCTGTGGAGAGGATCCCCCCACATCTGGAGGGCAAGGGGTTTTATTCCCGATATTTCGTTGTCCCGAAGCCCAAGGGCAGGGTTCGTCCCATCTTAGATCTCAGGGACCTCAACAAGACGGTCGTGAAGTCCAGATTCAGAATGGTAACCCTAGCTTCTGTTATCCTGGTTTTACAGTTAGGAGACTGGTACGCAACCCTCGATCTAAAGGACGCTTACTTCCATGTGGCAATAAGACCCAGCCACAGGAGGTTTCTCCGTTTTATTGTTTCCCGATGCCACTTCCAATTTACAGTGCTCCCATTTGGCCTTTCAACAGTACCCAGGGTCTTTACAAAATGCATGGCAGTCGTAGCGGCATTCCTCCGCAAAAAAGGGGTACACGTTTTTCCGTACCTAGACTGGCTGATCTGTGGCCGCTCCTACGAGCAAGTAGAGGCCCATGTTTCCCTCACAAGGACTCTCTTCGTAACGCTGGGACTCATGCTAAATGAAGAAAAGTCATCGTTGACTCCCTCTCAACACCTTGAATTTGTAGGAGCCCTCCTGGACGCCAGGGTGGCAAGAGCACTCCTTCCCAGGGCCAGGTTTCTATCCATAGTGGAGCTGGTCTCCGAGTTAACCCGGTTCCCCATCACGACAGCCCGGGTCTGCTCGAGACTGCTGGGACACATGGCGGCATGTACGTATGTGGTACGACATGCTCGAATGAGGCTCAGGCCTCTGCATGCCTGGTTGGCAGGGGCACTCAACCAGACCAGCGGTCTCTGGGACACGGTTCTCGCAGTGCCGCCGGAGGTGATAGCCTCCTTACAATGGTGGACTCAGGAGGCGGTGGTGTGCAGCGGGGTTCCGTTCACTGTACCTCCCCCCTCACTTACACTGGTCACAGATGCTTCCGACCTGGGTTGGGGAGCACACCTGGGGTGTCACAGGACCCGGGGCTTATGGTCCCCAGCAGAGCGGGCTCTGCACATAAATGTCCGGGAGCTCAGAGCTGTCAGGAGAGCCTGCGAGACCTTTCTGTCGAAGCTGTCTCACCGCTCTGTCCTGGTGCGCCTGGACAACATGGCGGCTGTGTTTTACCTCAACAGGCAGGGGGGAGCCCGGTCGCCTCCCCTCTGCCGCAAGGCTCTGTGCCTCTGGGACCTGTGTGTAGAGCACGACATAGTTTTGCAGGCAGAGTACCTGCCGGGGTGCAAAAACTTGCTGTCTGATGCTCTGAGCAGGTCCTTCGGAGCCCACGAGTGGTCCCTCAAGGATTCGGCCCTTCGTCAGGTCTTCCACAGGTGGGATTGTCCCCTAGTAGACCTGTTTGCCTCGGCACGCAACACCAAGTGCCAGACTTATTGCTCCCTGTTGGGGCTTGGGGAACACTCCAGGGGGGATGCCATGAAAGTGCCGTGGCAGGCAGGCATCCTCTATGCTTTTCCCCCGTTTCCCCTAATTCCCAGGGTTCTGACCAGGGTCAAGACCTTCAGGTCCACGGTCATCCTGATAGCCCCGAGGTGGCCCAGACAATTCTGGTTCCCTATCCTGGTGGACATGCTCACCAAGGACCCTATTACACTTCCGCCGGTTTGGGATCTCCTGACCCAACCTTGGGACGGGGGGACCATGGTTCACCCGAATCTCAGCTCTTTCCACCTGACAGCCTGGTTTATCCGTGGCTGACCCAACCGGAAAGGGAATGTTCCCAGGAGGTCCAGATGGTGCTCCTAAGCAGTAGGAAACCGTCTACCAGGCGGTCATACGCAGCCAAGTGGCGGCGGTTCTCGTCTTGGGCATCCAGAAGGGGAGTGCACCCATCCTGTACACCTGTCCTGTCCATTCTGAACTACCTCTTTGAACTTAGGTCCAGTGGCCTCTCTACCTCCTCTATCAGAGTCCATGTAGCATCTCTCTCCGCCTTCCATGTTGGTTCGGCAGGAGTTTCTCTGTTTTCTGACCCTGTGGTCAAAAGGTTCCTTAAGGGTTTGGATAAGTTGTATCCCTTGGTTAGACCCCCTCTCCCCACTTGGGATCTTAACCTTGTGTTGTCTAGACTCGTGTTGCCCCCCCCCTTTGAGCCACTGGCCACGTGTTCTTTGAAGCACCTTTCTATGAAGGTTGCATTCATTGTGGCCATTACCTCGGCTCGCAGGGTCTCCGAGCTGAGGGCGTTAACTGTGAACCCGCCATATCTAATGTTTTCTGACAATAATGTGAGGCTCCGCCCTCACCCGGCCTTTCTCCCCAAGGTGGTGTCACCGTTCCACTTGTCCCAAGAAATTTGCCTCCCGGTTTTCTTTCCAAAGCCCCACGCCTCCCCTAAGGAGCAAGTGCTCCATTCCCCGGATGCTAGACGTGCGCTAGCTTTCTATATTGATAGGACCAAGCCCTTTCGTAAATCCACACAATTGTTTATTGCTGTCGCTGACAGAATGAAGGGGCTTCCCATATCGACCCAAAGGTTGTCCAATTGGGTCTCAGGGTGTATCAGGGAGTGTTATGCCTTGGCTGGGAAGGTCCCACCCCAGGTTACAGCACATTCCACCAGGGCGCAGGCATCCTATGTAGCTTTTGGGGCGCAGGTTCCAATCACTGAAATCTGCAGGGCGGCCACATAGTCGTCGCTCCATATCTTTACGGCGCACTACACGCTGGCACAGCAGGCTAGGGAGGACGCAGGGGTGGGATCTGCGGTCCTCAGCTCTGTATTGCAAATACGTATGTTTTATCTGTAGCACATTGCACTGTTCTACAGTTTTTTCTATGTTCGGTTAGTCGAATAAATATGTTTGGATTGTTCAACTTTCATGGACTTCTCTTTCTAAGTGCTCCGACCCCTCCTCCTTGAAGTGGGGTTGGCTTGGAAGTCACCTGATTCGAATGGACATGAGCAACCACTCGAAGAAGAAAAGAACGGTTACTTACCTGTAACTGTTGTTCTTCGAGATGTGTTGCTCATGTCCATTCGATTCTCCCCCTACCTCCCCTTCGTTGGAGCGTCCGGCAAGAAGGGACTGAGGTGGGGGAGCGCCGGCAGGGGTACTTATACCCTGCCATGGCGGCGCCATTCCAGGGGGGCGCCCTGCCGGCGCCACTGGTACCGCTAGGGAAAACGCGCCGGAAGACGCAGTGCACGTGGTGTGCACACCTAATTCGAATGGACATGAGCAACACATCTCGAAGAACAACAGTTACAGGTAAGTAACCATTCTTTTCTTTACCTGGACCAACAGCAGCTTATTGGGGGGATATACTCATCAGCTCCTCCCCCTGCTGCCTGGAAATGGCCCTTCCCCAGTCCTTGCTGCCCGCTTCTCGGCCTCTGCTGTCATGGCTCGACCCAGTGATCAGGGATCTGCTGCTGCCTTCTGCAGCTCTGAGAAGTATTCCCTAGAAAGTTCCCCACAAGGGTGTACGGGGGCATCACTCTTGGGTGAATTTGTCCCCTTATGCGGTGAGGACCTAGGTTTAAATCTCCCGCAGTGAATTTCTCTCCCTTGATTCTTCTCCTGTCCTGCAGATTTTTAAAAACTTTTGGTCTAACAACCCGTTTCCCCCTATTTTGCACGATCCTAAGGCTATTTCTGCAAGACGCAGAAGCTGGAGAATGTGGCCACGTAAGTGCTATTCAATTTGTCTCTTCTGTCACTGTAACAAGAGGCCCATGTTGCTATACCGTTGATAAGGCGCAGTTGCTGAAAGGAGTCCTGCGCACATGCTGGTTTCCCACATGTGTATTCTTTTAATGGGAGCAGCTTTTTCATACCAGGGTAGATAAGCTTTCTTGCCTTGTTCTTGGCCATTTCATTCAACGAGGCATGTTCATTGCTTTCATTGTTAAGCAGGGAACAAAAGCTGAGCATAACTGTTGGCTTGCGTTGTATTAAGAAGCAGGTTTTGGGGCTTAGAGTTCCTTATAAATACTCAAGTGTTAATTGAGAGTCTTGGTTCCTAAGTTCTGCTCTGATTCCTGTTTTCCTAGTGAGCTGGTTGACACCACTAGACAGCCAGTGGTTTCTCTCAAGATGCTGATATTTAATGCTTGGGGTTTATTTCTCTTGCTTTGGCCTAAGCTCATTTTCCAGCACAAAACATGCTGGGATTTGAAGCTGGGATCAATGCAGAGGAAAATAAGGGTAGGCTGAATTAGATCCTGCACGTGACTGTTCTGGGAATGTGTCTCAGTTTTTGCTCCTCATTTTCTTTTGCGAGTATCATTTAGGGTTGTAAACCGACCTTCTAGATTATAACCTCTGTTTTGTGAATCCTCCTACAGTGTGTCCTGAGCCCAGAGCCGGTTTGGCCGGGGGCGTGCATAGCCCAAGGTGGTGGTCAAGGTGGACGTGGTGTTCCTCACCTTATGCAGAAGTAACACAGGATGGGTCACCCGGATGGCTATGAAGAATTATTGTCTCGCTTACGACTCTTCTCAGCTTGAGCATCCCCTGGGATGTGAGGAATCAGAACTTCCCATTTCTAGACACTAACCAGGCTGTGAGTCCCAGTGTGACTGGGTAGAGGGGGCCACCCATCACGAGGGGGTCTCCACTTCGCCTGAGCAGGCAGCCTTCAGGCTCCAACAGAAGGAAGAGATCGTCTGTGGGGCGGGGCCGTTGCATTCAGGTGTTCATTCAATGAACGAATGTCCTGTCTTGTACTGTCACAGCAGGCTCTTCTGCAAAGTCCTTGATGTAACCGTTGCATGGTCTCTGGAGGGTTAAGCCATACATTGGAGTACCACAAGGGTGGTGTGCACAAATTACCAGGGACACGAGGGGGCTCCAGCAGCGGTCATGAGGCTTACAACAGCTGCATCTAACATCCCAAGATGGGGGTGCTTGCCAGGCCAAACCCAGAGACGGTGCCTTGACCCTGCTCCGACTCTGTGGGCATGGGCACATGCAGTGTCTACGGATGAGGCCAAAGTGGCAGACGGAAGAGTGTCCATAGAGAGGCTGAGAGGCTCAAGCACCTGTCTGGTTGAGAAACTGTAGTATTACCGACTAAAGATGAAAACTGCACATACTATGCTGCTCCTGAAGTGTTTGATCCACTGAGCACTGTGAATCGTTGTATGTTCACATGCTTAGTTTTGTCCAGCAGCAAAGTTGAGGGATGCTCCGTGTGATGGGCAAGGCATGAGAAGTCATTCTTCTGCTCTACTCTGCGCTGATTAGGCTTCAGTGGGAGGATTGTGTCCAGTTCTGGGCACCACATTTCAAGAAAGATGTGGAGAAATTGGAAAAGGTCTAGAGAAGAGCAACAAAAGTGATGAAAGGTCTAGAGAACATGAGCTAGGAGGCAAGGCTGAAAGAATTGGGTTTGTTTAGCTTAGAAAAGAGAAGACAGAGAGAAGACATGATCGTGATTTTCAAGTACCTAAAAGGATGTTACAAGCAGAGGGAGAAAAATTATTTTCCTTGGCCTCTGAGGATAGGAGAAGGTGTGGGCTTAAATTGCAGCAAGGGAGGTTCAGGATGCACGTTAGGAAAAGCTTTCCATCAGGGCGGGTAAACACTGGAATAAATTGCCTAGGGAGGTTGTGGAATCTCCATCTCTGGAGATATTTAAGAGCAGGTTGGACAGACACCTGTCAGGGATGGTCTAAATGAGGCTTGGTCCTGCCGTGAGGGCAGGGGACAGGACTTGATGACCTCATGAGGTCCCTTCCAGTTCTAGTGTTCTGTGACTGACAGCCATCTAGTTACATGCATCACCTCCGGGCAAGCTACTGGGGGTTCAAGGCTAAAACGTCACCAGTCTATCCCAGCCTCTTCTCTCTTAGGGCACATCTACGCTGCAGTGCTGTTGCAGGAGACCAGAGATACCCCGAAATAGCTACTCCGCGTCTTTTGAACTCATCCGCTATTGCTATATATAGCAGACATGCTATTTCCCCATCCCTGTAAACCTCGTTCCATAAGGGATGTCTGGAAATAACGCTTTATTTTGAAATTTGGCGCCATTTAGACATGCCAAATTTCAAAATACCCTATTTTGAAAAAGACTCCAAATAAGATATGCAATTTGCATAGCAACAGACTTTGCCAGTCTCTGGGCAATGTGGGAGGGGCTTGGCTCTGGGCCCCCAGAATGGGCAGGGCCTTGGATCGGAACAGGAGGGGCCTCCTGCAGAAGGAGTGCGACTAGGGCAGCCAGCCCTCAGTGCTGCCTGTGCTGCACCACCTCTCCCTCAGCCTGCTAGTCCTTAGCGCCCTCCAGCAGGCATTTAGTGCCCATGGCTGCAGCTGCCGCTGCCAGAGTAATGGCAGTGGTTAGTTGGAGCCCCGGGCCTTTTAAACTGCTTGGTCCTGGGGCAACTGCTGCCTTTCTCCCCTTGCCACCTGTCAGAACCCTCCCCATCTCTCAGATTCATTCACTGATCACAGAGCACAGGGATAGATTTATTGCCAGCGGCAAGTTGTTCCTCCTTTGGGGAACGCGAGCATGCGCCACACTGAGCAGCTGAGAAGAGGAAGCAACAATGTTCATGTGTCCTTTTAGAAGCCAAAATGCTCTGCACCGAATCTCTCAAATACTGACTCTGGGCTTCCTGCAGCCCTCCAGACATCAGCCTGTTTAAAGGCAGCATTTATAGTCTCTTAAATCAGATCGTTATTAAATAACTTTTGTGCATTGTTGGATACACACAAGTAGAACACTGAAGAAGTGGGCTGTGCCCATGAAAGCTCATGACACCATCTGTATGTTTTGTTAGTCTATAAAGTGCTACCAGACCTTTTGTTGTTTTTTAAGTTTACTTTGTACTAGCAGAAGTATGTCATGAATGAAGTACATCAATGACATTAACATAGCATATTTTATTGGAAATACTTTTTTTCTTATATATTACTTTAAGAAATTAACATAGGTAGTGATGTGCTTACAAAACGCATGTACGTTTAACTCATTTCTTGATAACAGAAGGTGTGGTGAATGAATTACGTAAATGACGTTAACATAACATATTTTATTGGAAATACTTTTTCTGTTATCATAGGGAAAGGATCTGGTAGTTGCAGTTTGTGACACGCTTAAGAGAAGAGACCAGCCAAATGCCTATGATCAGGCACTACTAAAAGCGAATTAGTGGCCCAATTGGCACTCTGGGGGCCCCCGATTTCAAGATATAACCAATTCAGTGATTTAAGTGAGGAAATCAGTACTATTCATCCCAAATTTTGTGTTTCTATGATTAGGCACTATTAAAAGCGATTTATCAAAGGGCCCAATTGGGGCTCTGGGGGACCGTGGGAACCAGTTTTGAGATATAACCAATCCAGTTATTTAAGTTAAGAAATCAGGAGTATCCATGCAAAATGTGGTGTTTCTAGCTCTTACTGTTTCGGAGATCTTTTGGGACAAACAAACTTTTGAAAATATTTATAAGATTTTGTGTTAAGTTCGTATTTACAGAATCCAACCATGTAAGGAAAAGCAGGATAATGCAATAAATCCTGGTACTTACACAGCACTTTTTCATCGTAAGAACCATAACAAATTAATCCCAATTCCAACACAAAAACAAATTCACTTGTGCAAAAAGATTTTCATGCTCTTCTGACTAAGGGCCCGATCTATTTCCTGTCAAGGTAAATGGGAGTTGGATCAGGCCCTGGTACAGTAATAGCTGTTGAGCAAAAAGCACGTACTCTATTTGCGGTTATTTCCCAGAATGCCCCAGGATTCCCATTTCTTTCTCAGCCACTGGACTGTGCCTGTGCACCGGGACATCTCCCTATGAATTTTCTCTCAGATGTTTCAGGGTGTAACTTCAGTCTAGTATCCTCATGTCCTCTTCAATGCAAAGCCCTGAGAGCCATTTCCCAGTGGAGACCAGAGAAGAATAGAGCATCAGTTGTTCCCCTCCAGACTTCGACCCACCTCAGAACAATTTATCCTCTGTCATCAGGCACATAAGAGAAGCTGGAAGGTTCCAAAATCAACCCGTTTACATTTGCAGGCAGATGAAAAGACTTGTCAGACTTTAAAACTCTTTGAGACCTGTCTCACATTCAGTTGCTGATTCTTGTGGAACTCTAACAATGTGTGAAATTTTAAAAAGAAATTCAGCCACTGGATCGTGAGCTTAATGAAGGACTTGGATCATTTCAATGCATCGTCTGTAACTGAAAATATTAAAGTGAATTCCGGTGGAGGCAAAAAGCTTCTCGGGTTGACAGCTTGCTATGGAATTAAGTCTTTCACCTCCATCCTCCTCCCATTGGAGTCCATGAGAAATCTGTCCCTTACTTTAGCAGGAGGAGAATCACAAACTTGGCTCAGAGGTATCCTATCAGCAGTAAAAATCTCCCCACTACAGCTGTGCTCAGTGACTGTATGTATCTTTATGCAGTGGCCTGTTGCTAAAATTAAACAAAGTTTTGAATTGGGGTGTTGCCAATTTCTGGTAGCAAACAGAATTAATGTCATGTAACCAGGGACTATATCAACTTGTGCTTTAGTATAAATGACAGTTGAGGTAAGCCTATTATTGAGTTGTTACCCTCAGTACCTAGGTCTGGAAGGGTTTGTGGTCACAGCTAATAGGAATGACTAGAGCCTGATCTCTGACATTTAATCTGCAAAACCGTATAGTGCATGTCAAATCGTACTGGCTCATTTATCACACTGCCTGGTATCGGTGATGGGTTTCACAGTCCCTCTGTACAGCATGGTTTCCAGTGAGCGGTGAAAAGCAGAGTTCTGCAGCGCTCTGGCATCTCCACGGAGGAACTGTTAAGGTGTGTGGTTCAGAAATATGTTTTTGCTAATTTAGAACTGCGGAGGAAGTTCAATTTAGTTATCAGAAATTTGTTGCACAGTCATGTAGCAGCTAATCCCTAGAAGATTGGGGGGTAATAGGTGCTGTATGTAGGTATTTGTAAGTAAGATCATACAACAAAGCTTCTCTCTTGAGCATCCGGTAAGAGCAGCTTGATATGCAACTTACTCAGCCTGCCAGGAGAGAGCAGAAAGCAGCATCTTCCCCCAAGATCCCTCCCCCCCCCCAAGGAGAATAAGAAAAGTAAATCTGTTAAAAAGTGTTTTCGGGGAGCCCTGCACTTCCTATTGAAAGAGAAAGTGGGCTAGCAGCAGTCCTGGGATGTCAGCTAACAGGCTGGTCCTGTTTCCCATCACGTGAGTATTTTCAGTGACAACATTCTGCATCTCCCTTTAGGGAAACAGTACGTCTAGACAACACGCTTCTTTCGAATGAATTTCGAAAAAGCTTCTTTCGAAAGAGATTGTCTAGACAGCCACAACTTTTTCAAAAAAGCAATCCCCTTTTTCGAAAGAGCGCACCAAGGCAATCTAGATGCTCTCTTTCAAAAAAGCCCTGTTTCCAGTCAAGAACGCCTTTTGAAAAAAAAAAGAGCTCTTTTTTTTGAAAAAAGTCATTCTTCCTCGTAAAATGAGGTTTACGGCTGTTGAAAAAACTGCTGTGTTTTTTCGATTTAATTTTGACAGACTGTGGCAGCAGTCTAGATGCAGGTGACTTTTTTTGAAAAAAGGCTATTTTTTTTCGAAAAAAACCAGTAATCTAGACATAGTATGAGTCCTTTTTTATGGTGGGCCCTACAATCCCACCTGGATAGTGAAAGTATTTTTGCAACATCAGCCAGCCAGTGGGAAATAGCCAGAAATGCATTATCCAAGTAATACCCACGTTTCTCCCAGTAACTCCCTCCTCTGTGTGTCTTTCATCTCTCTCCATGTGGTACGTATTCATGTAAGCTGGTTTAGTTTTGCTCTATTTGTGCAATGTGACAAAGGGGCAAAATTAGGGTGCAGGGGGAATTACAGGTCACCACATTCGGGGGGTAAGAAACAGGTGCAGCTGAGCCGATGCTGCACTGCGTTTAGCTGCCAGTGTGAATGAGGATACCGTGCTCAATGCTCTGTCAGAAACTGTGCTCAAGCAGGAAGTAAGCAGGGCTCGTGAAACCCTTCTGAGCAGTTCCCTCTTGCAGTTCAACCAACTGCACCCCATTGTCAGCAAGAGCAAATTACTGATGTAGATAAGGCGAAAGGGAGACAAAGATTAACCACAGGAAAAGGCCGCCCTGGCCAGGGCATTGAGCAATATTCAGTGTGTGCATGGGCAGCGAGTTATAGGGGCTCGTGGTGCCCATGGTCCAGCAATATTCAGAGTTGGGGGCCCTGCTCCACCAATATTTGGAGCTGGGTGTCTCCCCCGGCTCTGAATATTGCTCCTCCCCCTTGGCCCCAGAGAGTCCCTGGAGGAGAAGAGGAATTGTAACGGGGTGCCCACAGCCCCGCTGTGACGGAGCGCAGGGGCTCCGCCACTGGGCAGACGCCACTGCAAGCTGTTGCGGCGGGCCAGCCCTGCCCCCGCCTCCGGGCCCTTGCGGTGCACGCGCACATTGCGCGCCAGACAGGAGTGATGAGATGCGGAGGCCTCGCCCCTGGGTGGATGCTGCAGTGAGTGGGCGCTGCGGGCCAGCCCCGCACCTGCACCTGCACCCTTGTGGCGCATGCTCACGCCAAGCGCCGGGTATTTTAAATGCCGGCAGAGCAGCAGACAAGGGGGCGGGAGTCCGCCGGGGCGAGCTCAGCTCAGGGAAGCACCCACCCTCCTGCAGCAGCCGGGACCCGGCAGGCAACCCCGCGGGGCAGACGCCCAGACTTCGCAGCCCCAGAAGGAACGGGCAGCGGATGCTGGAGCTGCTTGTGCCCTCTCAATGGACAAAGGGGCGGCAGGGCCTGATCGCAGACTCCAGCCCCGCTGACCTGCAAGCTGGAACGCAGAAGGTAAGGGAGGGGAAGGGGGAAGGGGTGGGAGGGGGCAGGTCAGGAGAAGAATGGGAAGGCACTAAGGGACAGGGTGGAGGAGAGACAAATGCCAGGGGGCCAAGTGGAGATAATGAGGAAAAGGGCAGGAGGGGAGGTGTCAGTGGGAGGGGGAACAGGGTGATGCTGGGAGAGGAGAGGGGAAGGGCATTGGGGGCTAGAGGGGGGAGGGGGAGATGCTAGGAGAAGGCTTGAAAGAAGGGGTGGGCATGAGGAAGGCGGGGATGGAGCAAGGCATGTGTGAGGGCACAGGGGCATGAGGGGAATGGGGGCAGAGGGTGGTGAGGGGGTGGGCATCAGGGAAAAAGAGGACAAAGGGGGCAGGGGAGTGAGGGATGGGGGAGGCACCAGGAGGGTGCAGGTGCCAGGGGATTCTGGGGGTGAAGCAGAAGGGCAGACACCTGCAGGGGAGGGACCAGCACCAGAGGAGAGAGGCAGGGCAGGTGTGTAGAGGGAGGTGTTAGGAGAGGGGATGAGGAGGGGTAGCTCACATGATCAGAGTGGGGCTACTGGAGGAGTGGGCACAAGGGGGAGAGAAGGGCTGATGGAGGGGGGCAGGTATCATGAGGGCTGGGGGCAGTGAGAACGGTAGGAGTCAGGACAGCAGAGGAGGGTGAGGGGTTGGGGGCAGCAGGCACCAGGGGAGCTGCTGGAGCAACGGGAGGAGACACGGCAGCAGAGGGAAAAGGGAGAGGTTTATAAGATATTTATTAATAACTTGGGTGCCACAGAGGCACATCCAAACAAGCCACATGAACTCCGTACTGGTGCACAACACAAAATTCATTCTGCTCATGGGAGGAAACTCTTAGGCTATGTCCACGCTGGCGGCTTCTTGCGCAAGAAAACGTCCACACTGCCATGTGCGAGCTGTGCTTTTGCGCAAGAGCATCCATGGCAGTGTGGACGCTCTCTTGCGCAAGAAAGCTCTGATGGCCATTTTAGCCATCAGGGTGTCTTGCGCAAGAAATCCCTGCCGAGCGTCCACACTGCCCTCTTGCGCAAGAGAGCTTACACCTGTTAGAAAAGAGTGTAGCTCTTGCGCAAGACGCCCTCTTACCACGCCGTGCTGTAAATTTCCTTGCGCAAGAGCAGGCGGGCAGCGTGGCTGCTCTGTGGGTTCTTGTGGAAGAACGGCCATACTTGCGCAAGAAGCCGTGAGTGTAGACATAGCCTTAGAGGGAACACTTCCCCCAGCCTCTCTGCCCCTGAGTTAATGTCACACACATTGGGTTAATGCAATTGCAGGATAGTTGCATGAGGGGGGTTTGGTGGGGGCCAAGATAATCCCCGTTAGTAGGAGGATGGTGGGAAAAGTCCTTCGAGAGGGGTGACATGACACCTTTTACTTCTGGTTTTGTCTGTCTTGCCCCGAGCGTGTCACCTCCAGAGGCCTGGTTAACGGGGGTCAGGGGGCGTGGCTAATGGGGCACCACCAAAAATTATACAAACCTGCCGCCCCTGAGCGTGTGAGCAGTGACATCATTTGGGAAGTGAAAATAGACACTGGTATCGGCAATGAATATTTTTTTCCTCAAGCCCCTGAGAAGCTTGAAGAAAGACGGTTCTCTGCCTTCTCTCCAGTTACCCCCATGACTCCTTGTCTCCTCTCGGAGTGGATCCTAATGGTCCTCGCTACAGGTAATTAATGTGGCAAAGAGAATAACTGGTAGGGGATGGGGCATCAGTCGTTAACTAGTGCGGAATAGGGACTGAATTTCCCTGGGGAGAACTAAACCCGGAAGGAAGCAGAGATCTCCTAGTTAAGGCTGCTCCTGTGTCACAGGTGTAGTTTGCCACAGACTCTGCCATTTCGGCAATGGAAATAACAAGCCAGAGTTGCTCCACAGCCTTTTAATCTCACTGGCTCTCCTACCTTGTATCTTGTTGGATAGAAAGGAAATGTCTGGGCATTAGGCTTGCAAAAACCGTCATCCTCGTGTGACCCAGAAGCAGCAGGACCTGAAAGGCCACTGTCGGCACACACCGTATTGCTCTTTGGACACTGTTTAGAGATGAGCATGGATCTTAAACCCATCGAGATCTTAAACTCATCCAGAATTGTATTCCAAACAGCACCTCAGTTTCCTTTTGTGTCAGTTTCTTCAGTATTCTGTCTGTGTATTGAGGAATTTTCATGTGAATGAATGGTCTGTTCATAGTGCCTTTTTAAAACGATTAGTTAATATCCAGGATGAACCTCTCTCATCCGGCACCCTCTGGACCAGACCAGTTCCAAACAACAGAGTTTTCCAGATCATGGGAGGTCAGTATTGTCTAGCACCATACCTACACTTTCACTGCTTCCTGGGCTTTTTAGAAGATATTTAAGGGTAAATTAGAGCTAAATAACAGCACAGAAAACTGAGAGCCAGGACTGGTGGCTGTAAGCAAACTTAATGGGACTGTGGGAAAATTGGCCACACCCATAAAAAGTGGACATCTGGTGAACTCAAGTCATGCTGATCCATGGACGTTTCTGGATAAGAGAGTTCTGGATGAGAGAGGTTCAACCTTTATTAGGGAAAAATGTTGGTTGCCAAAATCATGAGTTTTCTGTGCCTGCCATGACAGAGCGATAATTTTTTTGCTCTTTCATGCTGCAACAAAAAATCAGCTTTACCAGCAGGGAAACAATGATAGCAACTGTTGTGAAGAAAATGGGCAACCTACTCCTGAGTCCATGCAGATTGGCTTTAGATGAAAAAATAAAAAGTGCCAGGATATGGTCCATATTCTATAAAAGGGCCTGTCTCTTTCAGTTTATTTCACAGCATTGCTTTTTGCTAAATAATAGGGGAGATTCAACAATGTTTGTTCAGTAGCTACTAATGCCGTATGTTATATGAGTGGAGTTTCTCACTGGTTACTCTGGCAAAGTGCAGCAGAACCAGATTTATTACTCAGAAGGTCTGCCTTTTTTAGGAAAAAAGGTTGAGTGGAGCTAAAAAGGTTGAGAGGAGCTAATCTATCAATCTTGCCTAACTATCAATATTAAAGGTGTTAAACTGCACGTTCACTGGGAAAACCAGCCGTTCAGTAGCAGGAGGCGACGTTGCTGGACATATTTTGAAATCCTGGTTTATGTGCATGGGGAAGCCGCATACTTGGATGTTAGTGGAGCATGTTACATTCATGGTAATTCTAAAAGGAAGTGCAGCCTCATGCTAGATATAGAAAGAGGAAGGCAGGGTCCTAAGCGCGTGGGAGAATTGCGCAGCATGTTTAAAGTGAGCTCTGTCTTTTATCCATGGCTCTGTTGAGCTAGGGGCTGTGCTCACACACGTGCGACATGGAGGGGCAAAGAGAGAGCCCATTAAAAAAACACTTTCAAAGGGTTTGTGTCCCTTACCTGGCTACTTGCAGCCACAATCCGATGCACGTGCAAGTTCCCCTGACGAGCGTGTCTCATGGCAGGTGGAGCTGCAGATCCAGGGGAGGCTTGGCCCAGGGCAGAGGACCAGCACACGGTGGCTCTTCAGCGAGAGCCGAGATGCAAAAGTGAGCCGGGGGTCCGTGGTGCACACGCTTTGTGCTGGTGCTCTGTCCACGGGAGGCACGAGGGGGCTGAAGTACGTGTGCACAAGAGCTGTGTTGTCCCAGAGATGGCTCCAGTCACCGCGGTGGGGTGAGCGGAACCATCCCGGGACGCCGCAGGTGTTGTAGACCTCAGTGCCTCTTCCACGAGCATGGGGCAGGGCGAGAGCCGTTCTCAGGAGGGTTAGTCCCCAGTGTAGTCGCTTCACAAAGAGATCAAGGCTGACGTGTGCATTTGCCTGGTTCCCACAACTGAGCTTCCCTTGGACCAGGGTGCTGTGTGTGTCACTGCCGAGAGAATCGCCCCTTGGTTGGGTGGATCCAAGACATAAGGACATAAGAACGGCTGTACTGGGTCAGACCAAAGGTCCATCTAGCCCAGTAGCCTGTCTGCCAACAGTGGCCAGCACCAGGTGCCCCAGAGAGGGTGAACTGAAGACAATGATCAAGTGATTTGTCTCCTGCCATCCTTCTTCAGCCTCTGACAAACAGAGGCCAGGGACACCATTTCTATCCCCTGGCTAATGTCCTTTTATGGACCTAACCTCCATGAAATATCTAGCTTTGCTTTAAACTCTGTTATAGTCCTAGTCTTCACAGCCTCCTCTGGCAAGGAGTTCCACAGGTTGACTATGTGCTGTGTGAAGAAGAACTTTCTTTTATTAGTTTTAAAGCTGCTACACATTAACTTCATTTGGTGTCCTCTAGTTCTTCTATTATGGGAACTAATAAATAACTTTTCTTTATTCGCCCTCTCCACACCACTCATGATTTTATAGACCCCTATCACATCCCCCCCTCAGTCTCCTCTTTTCTAAACTGAAAAGTCCCAGTCGTTTTAACCTCTCTTCATATGGGACCCGTTCCAAACCCCTAATCATTTTGGTTGCCCTTTTCTGAACCCTTTCCAAGGCCAAAATATCTTTTTTGAGGTGAGGAGACCACATCTGTACACACTATTCAAGATGTGGGTGTACCATAGTTTTATACAGGGGCAGTAAGATATTCTGGGTCTTATTTTCTATCCCTTTCTTAATAATTCCTAACATCCTATTTGCCTTTTTGACCGCTGCTGCACACTGTGTGGAAGTTTTCAGAGAACTATCCACGATAACGCCAAGATCTCTTTCCTGATTTGTCATAGCCAAATTAGCCCCCATCATACTGTACGTATAGTTGAGGTTATTTTTCCCGATGTGCTTTCTTTACACTTATCCACATTAAATTTCATTTGCCATTTTGTTGCCCAATCGCTCAGTTTGGTGAGGTCTTCTTGGAGTCCCTCACAGTCTGCTTCTGTCTTGACTATCCTAAACAGTTTGGTATCATCTGCAAACTTTACCACCTCACTGCTTACCCCTTTCTCCAGATCATTTATGAATAAGTTGAACAGGACTGGTCCCAGGACTGACCCTTGGGGGACACCATTAGTTACCCTGCTCTCCCCACACCTGCCGGGCTGGGGTCAGGAGGGAGGGTCTGGGCAGCAGCTGGGAGCATTTCCTGTGCTTGGACCGGAACATCTCGTGGGCGAAAGCACCGTGGCTGCACCATGTCTTGCTGGCATCCTCGCCAGGTGGGGGCAGATGGGACATAACCGTCAGTGGACCCAGTGGAGGTGGAGCCAGGTTTCCAGCTTACAGGCACGGTGTGGGCAGTGACTGAGATGCCAAGCAAGTCCCATCAGTCTGTGCCTTGTATCCTTTCCCCGTTTCCATTCCTGCTGTGCCTTTGTCTGCAGGTCTCACGGCATCGGGCTCCCCGGTGAGAGGACTGGTGGGTCAGAACGTCACGTTGCCCTGCAGATACCGAGTTGATCATGAAAGTGACATCACAAGCATGTGCTGGGGTCGGGGCAGCTGTCCTTATTCCGGGTGTACTCAGCCCATCCTCTGGACAGATGGACGGAGGGTAACAGAGCGTCAGTCCAGCCGATACCAATTAAGGGGGGACCTCACGCAGGGGGACGTGTCCCTGACCATAGTGAATGCGGCAGAAGCAGACGAAGGGCTGTATTGCTGCCGTGTGGAGATCCCTGGTTGGTTCAGTGATGAGAAGAACAACCTGGAAGTTGTGATTGAGAGAGGTGAGCAGAGTCTGTGTCTCTGTGCGTCCTTGGGAGGTAAAACTCCTGCCAGCCCACGGCCTTCCGAGCTTGTGACTGACACAGATCAATCACCCCCTGCAATGCCAGCCATTAGAGCCTGAAGCCGTACCCTCCCCACTGCCGAACGGAAGCAGCCTCAGCCGTCCGTGTAACCCCCACGGAGCCAGGCACGGGGAGGGTGATTTTGTTCCCTTGTGCCAGGCAGCCCCTATTAGCTGTCTGAGTCCTATTGCGTGTGGCATCCAGAAGGGTGGCCCACCCTCTGCTGTGCTCATTAGCGTGGCACAAAGTCGCCGCCAGTGGGTGGATGTGTCATGTCCCTTCGCAGCTTGATCCAGAGCCCGTGCTATTGTGCCTGCTGTGACGAGACGTGGCAATATCTACAGGGCTTCTGAGCCCTGGATGACGTGGTCCCTTCGGACACCCTGGCCCTTTCTCTTGATCATTGGGATTCCAGTGAGAGAAATCCTCACCTTGTGCTAGGAAACCTGCCTGGTCGAGACCCTGCCTGACGTTTGTTCCTGCCCCTAGAAACCTAGACTGCACTCCACACCCCCGACCGCTGTCTCTTCCCCCTCCCTTTCCTGTTAGACTTGTGGGGCCAAATTCAGAGCGATCGTCAGCAGAGGCAGCCCACAGATCTAAGCGCTGTACTCTTGGGCCAGGTGGGAATTTAGCCCTTTGTCCCTCAGCGGAGGAGCTAAGTGGGGCCAGGTCCGGGCACTGGCTTTGGCTCTACTCATATGGGTGAATTCCAGCCCCTGGCTAGCACTCATGAAAGTCCTTCTGTTGGAGCCAGAGCTCATCCCCACAGGTCCAGTTTGTAGCACCTGGCCGTAAGGAACGACTAAGGGGACGTCTACACTGCAAGCTTATTTCAAAATAGCCTATTCACAGTACAGGGAAGCTGCAGAATTAGTCCGAGGCAGGCTCCCCTAATGTGGATGCGCTACCTTGATTTAGAGCCCCAGGAGGCACTGGGGAGGAATAACGTAGCATGGCCGTGGGGAGGGGCTATTCCCACATAGCAGCAGTGGACCGTCCACACACACCCTCTTCTGAAAGAGCTTTTTCGGAAGCAGAGCTATTCCTCGTGAAATGAGGTTTACCAATGTTGGAAAAAGCCCTCCGTTATTTCGATTTTCTTTCGAAATAACGCCATTGCTGTGTGGATGCTAGTATTGTTTTTCCGGAATAACGGCCATTATTCCGGAAAAACAATGCAGTGTAGATGCAGCCTAAGTGTTACACACGGCAGTTCAATCTCAACGAGGGCTCCCGTCCCACTCTGCTCTCTGACAAGCTTTAAAATGTACAGCTCCGGTTGTGGCAACCAGCAAAATCAAACCCCCAAATCTTACCCCAATCCTGATTTTTTTTTTTTAAATCTGGGAGAATTTCAGATGCTGCGGGAAGTCCTTCACTATTGATTGTACAAGGAAGGTACTCAGAGAGTATGGTGAGAGGGAGAGGTAGAATAAACCCCCAAGAGAAACAGAGAGCACAGCTATGATTTTTATTCTCTCCTTTTGCTTCGTTGTCGTGTCCTGAGAATAAAAGTTAAAGCAATTTTCTTCTTCTTGCAATAGACCAGGTAGGTAGTGGGATGCAGTTTTATTGCAGGTGCTATGTTGTTCTTAAAACACGTTATTTCTTTCATCTTGCTGACTTGTCACGTATGGTTTTTGTTTTGCTTTTTCATACCAGCAAAGACTTCCACTGCACTTCCTCACACTTACCCATCCGAATGTAGCTCAGATAATGTTTAAACCCGTATTGGTGTGCATGAAGCCCTTTGTAATGGGATCGTAGAAAGGCAATAAAATAACAAATAGTAGCTGAACTTAAAAAACAACTAGTCCTGCAGTACTTTAGAAACTAACAAAACATGTCTATAGGAACATGAGCTTTCGTGGGCATAACCCACTTCTTCAGATGACTGGCGTTTAAGGGGTCCAAGTTCCAAATAAATAGCAGAGAAAAAGACGGAATGGGGAAGGAAAGGAAAGGAGAAAAAAGTGGGAAAAGAATAGTCAGTTTGAGTTTCCATGCTACATAAAGCTGATAGGTGCTGCAGGAATATTCATTGTTTTTTTCTGTTAGACTAACATGGCCACCTTTCAGGGGCTGAACTGATATGCAAATCATGAAATAAGGTCCTGCAATCACTCACACATAAGTAAGTGCCTACCAATTGCACAACTTTGTTTCTATGTTAAAGATCTATTTTTGCTGGCATTGCACATATTATTCCTACTGACTTTATATATTACAAAGTGTGATCTCCTATGAGCTGGCAGTAAAGATGGGACGATCTGGAGGGGTCTTTCAAACAACCTACAGCACACAAAAACGGGTTTGTGGTTTAATATTTATTCTTTATATTTTGGGTTTGAGCCTTAAGAGTTCAGCTTGAACTTGATACCAAAACTGCCCACTTCATTCATCTGGAGTTTGTAAGCTCATAGTTTCGTTTCCTTCTCAGAAGAGGAGATGAACACTTTCTCCACATGTGATGTGTGTGTCGCTACAGAGAGTTGTATACTTATTATGGACACATCCACAGAGGAGCTACAGAAAGAGGCAGACAATTGTGTTACTTTGATGTTAAAAATCATAGAATCTATGATTCAATAGAACCATGGAACACTAGAACTGGAAGGGACCTTGAGAGACCATCAAGTCCAGTCCCCTGCCCTCATGGCAGGACCCAGCACTATCTAGATCATTCCTGATAACTGCTTCTCTAACCTGTTCTTAAGTATTTCCAGGGATGGAGATTCCACAACCTCCCCAGGCAATTTATTCCAGTGTTTAACCACCCTGACAGGTGGGAAGTTTTTTCCTAATGTCCAACCTAAACTTCCCTTGCTGCAATTTATGCCCATTGCTTATTGTCCTGTTCTAAGAGGCCAAGGAGAACAATTTTTTCTCCCTCCTCTTTGGAACACTCTTTTAGAAATGTGAAAGCTGCTCTCACGTCCCCTCGGTCTTCTCTTTTCCAAACGTAACAAGCCCAATTCTTTCAGACCTTTGATCATTTTTGTTGCTCTTCTCTGGACCTTCTCCAATTTCTCCACATCTTTTGGAAAATGGAAATGCCCCCCTTTCCCAAGCAAAAGACAAGAGCCAGAGCAGAGCACCCCATTTAGAATCGGAGCCCTCGGGAGTGGTTTTCAATTGCAGCAGAAAAGGCTCTTGGCTCCAGAGTCCCCTTCCAGAGCCTCTGCCATCCGTGTAACCCCAGCAGAGCCAGGGCACGGACATGGTGATTTTGGTCCTTTGAGCCGGGGCAGATGGCTCGTGAGCAAGGCGAGGTTTAGTCACTGGTGGTTCTGGTAAAAGCCGCGGACAGGTCACGAGCAGTAAACAAAAAGTCCCAGCTCATGACCTGTGCGCTATAGCCCTGATAAATCTCGGGGTGGGGAGTGACCAGAGGGGATGTGGCAGATGCTGTGGGGAGAATTTGAGCGGGAGGGAGGGGTCCTGCTGGGCAGGCTGTTTACCTGGCTCTGCACATCCCCGGAAGCAGCAATGTCCCTGTGCCTCCGCTCTGAGGTGGAAGTGAATGAGGCAACTCTGTGCGCCGTCTCCCCGCCCCAGTGCCGGCTCTGCAGCTCCCATTAGCCAGGATCCACCGCCAATGGGAGCTGCAGGTGCAGTGCCTGTGGGTGGCAGCCATGTGTGGTGCTAGGAGCCGAGGGAGGGGGATGGCGCGACCCTGGGGACCTACCTGAGGTAAGCTCAGCACCCACGGGGGTGGGCAGGGGAGCATGTTTCTTTCACGGCTCATGAACAGCAATGTACCCACTGCTCAGGGCCGTTTTTAGCAAGCAGCTCGGTGCCCAAAGTCTCTGCCAACTGCCAGTACTGGAATATCGATTAGTTTCCTTATTGCCGAGAGTGGCTGTCGCAGGCCTTGGCAGAGCTTCGCGTAACTAAGGCAGGCCGGTAGGGGGAAAGCAGCCATCACACGGTGTAAACCTGGGTCCATCCCTCTGCTGTGCTGGGGTAAGTGTCTGTGGAAAAACAGGAAGATTGTGTATATTTATCTTTGGGTGCTGGAGCCCATAAGACGGCAGCCTCTGAGGAACCCAATCTGTGTGCCCAGCGGTTTAAAAAGTGCTCACTGAATGGCTTTTCTATGATTGCACTCCCCCCCCCCCCCCGCATCCATGGGCAGCCAATCTGCCTCAGCATGTCTTTTCAGGCCACAGGGAGTGGGGGATCAGCAGGGTGACGAGCCATGAGCGTGGGTCTCCACAGAGAGCACTGTCGTGGCAACCCAGCCCCTAGTCAGAGCAGGGCAGCGAAAGGGCCTACAGGCTCAGGCTGAGCTCAGTCAGACCTCCCGGCTCCGGCGGAGGGGGTTGTCGAGTGCACTCTTCTCGCCGAAGAGAGAGGGAGACGGCTAGCCACGGATTGAGGTGGCAGAGGGAACACAGGTCCACCCACAGCCTGAGCAGTGGCAGAGTGGTCTGCTGCTGAGCCACAGGGGAACTTAGCTTGAACACACTGGCTCACTCCCTGTCAGGGTTACCGCCCCAGCAACTCGCTCACCCTGGGCCTCTTCCAGACTCCCCCATTGGGTTGGTCCTATATTTAATTATTGCCAGATGCCTCGAGCCAGGGGATGGACATTGAAGCAAGATGCGACAGCTGTGACTTCTGAAAGTTTTTTGCGCACTGAGTCCTGCCTAAATGTGACATTGACGTGCTCTAGGAAGTCCTGCTTGCATGAATTATGCACCCTCACTTGCCCTGGTCACCAGTCATGCACTACACGCTCTTCTGAGGATCTGATCCAGAGCGTACTGACGGCATTGGGCAGACTCCCCTTGTCTAAGATGGGTGTTTAGTAAGGCTCTAATCATTTAAATTGAGCCATCCTTCTGTCTGCCTATCATCTGGAGATGTTCCTTTGCTATAGATGCTCAGGGAAATAGAGGGGTATACTAGCTGTGAACAAGGGAAGGACTGCTGTCTATATTAAGTGAAGTTTGTTTTCTATTTGCACAGTTGTTCCAAAGGCCACCATCATGCCACCATGGCTATCCATTTCCAGTTCAGAAGCCCCTCAGGCTGTAAGTATCTGTGCTGGCAATTAACAGATCAGTATTTATTAGTATTTATATCATCACTATGGGACTCTATCTATAGTGCTCTACTTTGATTGGCACAGAGAAATGTTCATAAATAGATTTTTATTGGACCAACTTCTATTGGGAAAAGAGAGAGGCTTGAATATCCTTAGACCAACACGGCTAGAAAACCACAAGCCATATATTTAATCTATTTGCTGCCAGAGAAATAATCCTCATGGTTTAATTATTGAAAGACAAGCCAATTCCGATAACATCTAAGGGACCCATCCCACACTTCTTATCCCATCTTTACTCAGGCAAAATCTCACATTTCAAGGCTAACATGAAAATAAATATTTAGCTCTGGCTCATAGCTCGTGGAACGGAACACGGCAGCTCAATGGAAATAGAGCATTGTCTCCTGTTGGGCACGTCGCCCTCTACGGTTACCATATTTGAACTTTCAAAAAAGAGGACTCTCCTGAGAGGGAGTGTATCTCTATCAGTATCTATCAACTCAAGTTGTATTAATGTGTTATTTAATTATATATAAAAAATTCAATATAATAATATTAATATTAACATTAAAATGTATATGAATATTAATACTGAATGGTATATATTTTATATTTATTAAATAAAAAATAAAACACACGACTACAGCGTGAGTTGGTAGATACTGATACAGTTACACTCTGTCTCAGGAGTGTCCTGTTTTTCTGAAAGTTCAAATATGGTAACCCTAAGTCCTCAAGGTCATTTCTCCTGCACTTTCCCAGGATGCTTAAATGGCCTTTGACTCATGTACGTGCCACTAACCTCTCCTGTTTGTGTTTCAGTGGAATGTGTCTACATCAGTCCAGCCACAGGAGCCTGAGTCCAGGGGGCCAGGGATGTATCGAAACGGCATTGTTCTGTCCTTGCTAGGCCTCCTCGTTTTGGCCTTGTGTATCTTCACATGTAAGTAGAGCAGAGAGAGGGGACAGCCCCAGGCGTTAATAGTCTTAGTTCTCTAACTGGACCAACAGCAGCGTATTGGGGGATGCACTGGTTAACTCCTCCCCCTGCTGCCTGGAAATGGCCCTTCCCCAGGCCTTGCTGCCCACTTGTTGGCTTCTGCTGTCACGGCTCTACCCAGTCATAAGGGAGCCGCTGCTGCTTTCTGCAGCTCTGAGCACTGTTCCCTGGGCAGTTCCCCACCAGGGTGTACAGGGGCGTCACTCTTGGGTGAATTTGTCCCCTTTTGCGGTGAGGACCTGGGTTTAAATCTCCCACAGTGAATTTCTCTCCCTTGATTCTTCTCCTATCCTGCGGCTTTTTAAAAACTTCTGTTGTAACAACCTGTTTCCCCCTATTTTGCACCATCCTAAGGCTATTTCTACAAGACCCGGAAGCTGGAGACCGTGGCCAAGTAAGTGCTATTCAATCTGTCTTTTCTGTCACTGTAAAAAGAGCCCATGTGGCTGTATCCTGGGTACGGCGCAGTTGTTGAAAAGAGTCCCACCCACATACTGGTTTCCCACACATGTTTTTTTTAATGGGAGTGGCTGTTTCATACCAGGCTAGATAAGCTTTCTTGCCTTGTTCTTGGCCACTTCATTCAACGAGGCATGTGCAATTATTTAGGCAGCCGTTCAGCAATGCTGTTAGTTAGCAGGGGCCAGGCACATGTCTCTGGCTCCATTGATGATGATAACCAGAAGGCTGCTTGCGTGTGTGCTCAGTGATGAGGGCCTTGTCGACTTGTGCACATAGTTTTCACAGCAGACCCCAAGAGAGCCCCCAAAAACCACAAGCCAGAGAAGGATCGAAGGTGCCAGGCCAAGTTTATTGTTAAGTGAAGTACAGTAACAGTTTGTCAATAGACTCCATTGAACCCCTACGCATTTGCACCCCGTAACAATGGAATGACTCAAAACATTGGAACACTTCAATTGCCTCCTGAGGCCATTCAAAGACTGTTCCCAAAGATGCCACCTTATATAAAGGTACAAACACATTGCTGCTGACGTGTGAGGTTGCCACCCTCTGATGTTGCCAGGTTACCACCAATCACCTTGTGCCTTGTGATCTGATTAGACCATCTCCATCCATCATGTATGAACCTCAACCTTTTCCTGAAGCTAAGTTGGTATTTGTGGGGAGCAAACATTCATCAGGCTGTTATCTCAGACCCTTCCCTGAACTTGAGTTGGTATTTAGGAGGAGTGGGTACCATGGTCTCTTTTAATGAACTGTGTGTTAACAACAACTGATAAGTCCCAATTACAAGTCAGTCTCATCCCTGGACCTGTTACCAATTAGTCTCAGGCCTGTTCAAGCCAAGGTCTGTGAGCAGGGGTCTCTGCTTTTGCTCACAGCTTAGCTTTGCTTTATGTCAGCCACGTTTTGTCCAGTGTTAGCTAGGCCTCTGGCTTCAGACCAGGCCTGTGCTATATGGGCTTATGTCTCACGCCCTCGTCTCACTACAGAATGTTCATTGCTTTCATTATTAACCAGTGAACAAAAATTAAGTATAACTGTGTTAGCTTGTGTTGTATTAAGAAGCAGATTTTGGGGCTTTACAGTTCCTTATGAATACTCAAGTGTTAATTGAGAGTCTTGGTTCCTAAGTTCTGCTCTGATTCCCATTTTCCTAGTGAGCTGGTTGACACTGCTAGACAGCCAGTGGTTTCTCTCAAGATGCTGATATTTAATGCTCTGGGTTTCTTACTCTTGCTTTGGCCTAATCGCATTTTCCAGCACAAAACATGCCGGGATTTGAAGCTGGGGTCAATACAGAGGAAAATAAGGGTAGGCTGAATTAGATCCTGCACGTGACTGTTCTGGGAATGTGTCTGTCAGTTTTTGCTCCTCATTTTCTTTTGCGAGTATCATTTAGGGTTGTAAACCGACCTTCTAGATTATAACCTCTGTTTTGTGAATCCTCCTACAGTGTGTCCTGAGCCAAGAGCCGGTTTGGCTGGGGGCATGCATAGCCCAAGGTGGTGGTCAAGGTGGACGTGGTGTTCCTCACCTTATGCAGAAGTAACACAGGATGGGTCACCCGAATGGCTGTAAAGAATTATTGTCTCGCTTACGACTCTTCTCAGCTTCAGCATCCCCTGGGACGTGAGGAATCACTGAGACGGACCGGGCCTGTCTGGGCACAGCTGAGGGCATCCGCTCAGGGCGAATTGCTCAAATTCGGGGCTCCTCACCGCCCCCAGACTGGTGACCTTCCCAAACAGGCCACAAACCAGTCCCAGAGCGCTTCAGCTGCCTGCCTGAAGCCTCATGAGCAAAACCCCTCCAACACCCCAGCCATATCCGTGCCCCAGATGGCCCTGGGCCTCATACACAGGTGAGGGGTCTTAGACCCCAATCTCACCTACCCCGAACAAGTTCTGTCCGGTTCCAAGAAACCAGCCACAGATCCCTGGTCAATTTACCCTCTGGATCTTACCCACAAATCACGCTGAGCCAATCCATTAGCATCTACCATCTAAAGGTTTATTACTACAATAAAGAAAAGCATGAGAGTAAGGTTGTTAAAGGATAGTACATTACATGCATCGAATCTCCCAGTTCTTGATGCAGGCTCTAGCAGAGATGTTACAGCTGCTGGCTTACAAGTCCTTGTTGCGCATCCTACGATCAGGATGGGTCCACAGTTCTTTCCGGCTCTTCGATCCCTGCACTGCTGCCTCTGGGATGAAGTGCTGATCTGAGTTCCAAGATGGAGTCGACCACATGGCATATTTATACTTCCTTCCTGGTCTGTTCTTGGCTGCAGCAGGTCACCTGGCCAGCGGCCTATCCCTGTGTCCCCTGCTGGTAGCCCTTAGGTGTCAGCCCTCATTCTTGAGGTGTGTCCTTGGCCCATTGAGTGCCATTGTCCCACATAGCCTCGCTAATTAGCATGTCCATAAGCCAGGCTCTCCCAATGCTCAAGCACATTCAGAGAGACTTCCAGTCTCCATACAGAGTACAGATTTCTGACTCCACACACAGACATTAGACAGATCTATGAAGAGCAGATACAGAATCAGAAGAAAGTAAGCTTTTGTTTGACCCTTCACATGGCCCCCTTTGTACCACTTTTGGGCGAATACCCCCCCATGAGTGCAGCAGTGACCCGGCTGCTCCCCTCACAATCCAATAACGTGACACTCACCTTATGCAGAAGTAACACAGGATGGGTCACCCGGAAGACTGTAAAGAATTATTGTCTCGCTTACGACTCTTCTCAGCTTGAGCATGTTTGTGGGGTGTGAGGAATCAGAACTTCCCATTTCTAGACACTAACCAGGCCGTGAGTCCCAGTGTGACTGGGTAGAGGGGGCCACCCATCACGAGGAGCAAGAGAGACGAGGGGGTCTCCACTTCACCTGAGCAGGCAGCCTTCAGGCTCCAACAGAAGGAAGAGATCGTCTGCGGGGCGGGGACGTTGCATTCAGGCGTTCATTCAATGAACGAATGTCCTGTCTTGTACTGTCACAGCAGGCTCTTCTGCAAAGTCCTTGATGTAACCATTGCACGGTCTCTGGAGGGTTAAGCCATACACTGGAGTGCCACAAGGGTGGTGTGCACAAATTACCAGGGACACGAAGGGGCTCCAGCAGAGGTCACGAGGCCTATGACAGCTGCATCCAACATTTCTAGATGGGGGTGCCTGTCAGACCAAACCCAGAGACGGTGCCTTGACCCTGCTCAGACACGATGGGCCTGGACACATTCAGGATCTATGGCTGGGGCCAACGTGGCAGACGGAAGAGTGCCCCTAGAGAGGGTGTGAGGGTCAAGCGCCGGTCTGGCTGAGAAACTGTAGTATTGGCCACTAAAGATGAAAACTGCACATACTATGCTGCTCCTGAAGTGTTTGATCCACTGTGAATCGTTGTCTGTTTATATGCTTAGTTCTACCCAGCAGCAAAGTTCAGTGATGTTCAGTGTGATGGGCAAGACACGAAAAGTCTGCACTGATTAGGTCTCAGTGGGAGGATTGTGGATTAGCTTAGAAAAGAGAAGACTGAGAGGGGACACGATAGCAGCTTTCAAGTATCTAAAAGGGTGTTATAAGCAGGAGGGAGAAAAATTGTTCTGCTTGGCCTCTGAGGATAGGAGAAGAAGCAATGGGCTTAAATTGCAGCAAGGGAGGTTTAGGTTGGACAGTATGAAAAGCATCCCAACACTGGAATAAATTGCCTAGGGAGGTTGTGGAATCTCCATCCCTGGAGATATTTAAGAGCAGGTTATACACACACCTGTTAGGGATGGTCTAAATGGGGTTTGGTCCTGCCGTGAGGGCAGGGGACTGGACTTGACCTCTTGAGGTCTCTTCCAGTTCTAGTGTTCTGTGACTGACAGCCATCTAGTTACACGCATCACCTCTGGGCAAACTACTGTGGGTTCAAGGCTAAAACGTCACCAGTCTATCCCAGACTCTTCTCTCTTAGGGCACATCTACACTGCAATGGTGTTTCAGGAGACCAGAGGTATCCCGAAATAGCTACCCCGTGTCTTTTGAAGATGTCCGCTATTGCGAAATATATTGAACACGCTATTTTGGCATCCCTGTAAACCTCATTCTGCGAGGAATAAGGGATGTCTGGAAATAGTGCTATATTTTGAAATTTGGCACTGTGTAGACGTGCCAAATTTCAAATAGCCTATTTCGAAAAAGAATCAAAATAAGATGCACAGTTTGCATAGCAACAGATGTTGCCGGTCTCTGGGCAATGTGGGAGGGGCTTGGCTCTGTGCCCCCAGAATGGGCGGGGCCTTGGATAGGAAGGGGAGGGGCCTCCTGCAGGAAGGAGTGCGACTAGGGCAGCCAGCCCTCAGTACCGTCTGTGCTGCACCACCCTTCTCTCAGCCTGCTAGTCCTTAGCGCCCTCCAGACCACACTGGGCTCCGGCAGGGATTTAGAGCCCCTGGCTGCAGCTGCTGCAGCCAGAGTTGGCAGTGGTGAGTTGGAGCCCTGGGCCTTTTAGATGGCGTGGCGCTGGGGCAACTGCCCACTTTCTGCCCTTGCCACCTGTCAGAACCCTCCCCATCTCTCAATTCATTCACTGATCACAGAGCACAGGGAAAGATTTATTACCAGCGGCAAGTTGTTCCCTCTTTGGGGAACGCGAGCATGCACCACACTGAGCAGCTGAGAAGAGGAAGCGACAATGTTCACGTGTCCCTTTAAAAGCCGAAACGCTCTGCACCGAATCTCTCCAGACTGACTCTGGGCTTCCTGCAGCCCTCCAGACGTCAGCCTGCTTAAAGGTGGCATTTATAGGCTCTTAAATCAGAGAGTTATTTAATAACTTTTATCCATTGTTGGATACACAAAAGTAGAACGTTGAAGAAGTGGGCTGTGCCCACGAAAGCTCAGGATACCGTCTGTATGTTTTGTTGGTCTATAAAGTGCTACCAGACCTTTTGTTGTTTAATTTTATTTTGTATTTCGTGTTCGGTTCGTATTTACAGAATCCGGCCTTGTAAGGAAAAGCAGGACAATGCAATAAACCCTGGTACTTACACAGCACTTTTTCATCATAAGAACCATAACTAATTAATCCCAATTCCAACACAAACACAAATTCACTTGTGCAAAAAGATTTTCATGCTCTTCTGACTAAGGGCCCGATCTATTTCCTGTCAAGGTAAATGGGAGTTGGATCAGGCCCTGGTACAGTAACGACCGTTGAGGAAAACACACACACTCTATTTGCGGCTATTTCCCAGAATGCCCCAGGGTTCCCATTTCCCTCTCAGCCACTGGACTGTGCCTGTGCACCGGGACATCCCCCTATGAATTTTCTCACAGATGTTTCACGGCGTAACTCAGTGTAGTATCCCCATGCCCCCTTCATTGCAAAGCCCTGAGAGCCATTTCCCAACGAAGACTAGGGAAGAATAGAGCATCGGTTTTCCACTCTGGACTTCAACCCACCTCAGAACAATTTATCCTCTGTCATCAGGCACATAAGAGAAGCTGGAAGGTTCCAAAATCAACCCGTTTACATTTGCAAGCAGATGAAAAGACTTGTCAGACTTTAAAACTCTTTGAGACCTGTCTCACATTCAGTTGCTGATTCTTGTGGAACTCTAACAATGTGTGAAATTTTAAAAAGAAATTCAGCCACTGGATCGTGAGCTTAATGAAGGACTTGGATCGTTTCAATGCATCGTCTGTAACTGAAAATATTAAAGTGAATTCCGGTGGAGGCAAAAAGCTTCTTGGGTTGACAGATTGCTGTGGAATTAAATCTTTCACCTCCATCCTCCTCCCATTGGAGTCCATGAGAAATCTGTCCCTTACTTTAGCAGGAGCAGAATCACAAACTTGGCTCACAAAAGTACACTATCAGCAGTAAAAATCTCCCCACTACAGCTGTGCTCAGTGACTGTATGTATCTTTACGTGGTGGCCTGTTGCTAAAATTAAACAAAGTTTTGAATTGGGGTGTTGCCAATTTCTGGTAGCAAACAGAATTAATGTCACGTAACCGGGGACTATATCAACTTGCGCTTTAGTATAAATGACGGTTGAGGTAAGCCTATTATTGAGTTGTTACCTCAGTACTGAGGTCTGGAAGGGTTTGTGGTCACAGCTAATAGGAATGACTAGAGCCTGATCTCTGACATTTAAACTGCAAAACCGTATGGCGTGTGTCAAATCATACTGGCTCATTTATCACACTGCCTGGTATCGGTGATGGGTTTCACAGTCCCTCTGTACAGCATGGTTCACAGTGAGCGGTGAAAAGCAGAGTTCTGCAGCGCTCTGGCATCTCTACGGAGGAACTGTTAAGGTGTGTGGTTCAGAAATACGTTTTTGCTAATTTAGAACTGCGGAGGAAGTTCAATTTAGTTATCAGGAATTTGTTGCACAGTCATGTAGCAGCTAATCCCTAGAAGACTGGAGGGTAATAGGTGCTATATATAGATATTTGTAATTAAGATCATACAACAAAGCTTCTCTCTTGAGCATCCGGTAAGAGCAGCTTGATATGCAACTTACTCAGCCTGCCAGGAGAGAGCTCAGAAGAAAGCAGCATCTTCCCCCAAGTTCCTCCCTGAGGACAGTAAGAAAAGTAAATCTGTTAAAAAGTGTTTTCGGGGAACCCTACACTTCCTGTTGAAAGAGAAAGTGGGCTAGCAGCTGTCCTGAGACTCCAGCTAATAGGCTGGTCCTGTTTCCCATCACGTGAGTGTTTTCAGTGACAACATTCTGCAACTCCCTTTAGGGAAACAGTACATCTAGACAACATGCTTCTTTCGAAAAAGATCATCTAGCCAGCCACAACTTTTTCAAAACAGTGATCCATTTTTTTGAAAGAGAACACCCAGGTAATCTGGATGCTCTCTTCCTAAAAAGCCCTGTTTGTGATCAAGAACGCCTTTTTCCAAAAGAGCTCTATTGAAGAAAAGCATTCTTCCTCGTAACATGAGGTTTACCGCTGTTGAAAAAACCGCCATGTTCTTCTGATTTAATTTCGAAAGAATGCGGCGGCAGTGTAGACGCAGGTGAACTTTTTTTCAAAAAACCCTGTAGTCTAGCCATAGTATGAGTCTTCCTTTTTGTTTTCTTTTTTTTATGATGGGCCCTACAGTTCCATCTGGATGGTGAAAAATCTGGATGGTGAAAGTATTTTTTCAACATCAGCCAGCCAGTGGGAAATAGCCAGAAATGCATTATTCAAGTAATACCAACGTTTCTCTCAGTAGATCCTCCTCTGTGTCTCCTTTTCATCTCTCTCCATGTGGTACACATTCAGGTAAGCTGGTTTAGTTTTGCTCTGTCTGTGCAATGTGGCAAAGGGGGAATTTAGGGTGCAAGGGGAACACCAAGAAATTACAGGTCACCGTAGTTTGGGGGTAAGAAACAGGTGCAGCTGAGCCGATGCTGCACTATGTTTAGCTGCCAGTGTGAATGAGGATACTGTGCTCAATGCTCTGTCAGAAACTGTGGTCAAGCAGGAAGTAAGCAGGGCTCGTGAAACCCTTCTGAGCAGTTCCCTCTTGCAGTTCAACCAGCTGCACCCCATTGTCAGCAAGAGCAAATTACTGATGTAGATAAGGCGAAAGGGAGCCAAAGATTAACCACAGGAAAAGGCTGCCCTGGCCAGGGCATTGAGCAATATTCAGCGTGTGAGCAGTGACATCATTTGGGAAGTGAAAATAGACGCTGGTGTCGGCAGTGAATGGTTTTTTTCCTCAAGCCCCTGAGAAGCTTGAAGAAAGACGGTTCTCTGCCTTCTCTCCAGTTACCCCCATGGCTCCTTGTCTCCTCTCAGAGTGCATCCTAATGGTCCTCGCTACAGGTAATTAATGTGGTGAAGAGAATAACTGGTAGCGGATGGGGCATCAGTAGTAAGTAGTGCGGAAAAGGGACTGGATTTTCCTGGGGAGAACTTAACTAGACGGGTTCCGAAGAAGAGAGTTTTCCAGACCATGGGAGGTCAATATTATCTAGCAGCATTACCTACACTTTCACTGCTTATTGGGCTCTTTAGTAGATATTTAATGGTAAATTAGAGCAAAGTAACAGCACAGAACACTGAGAGCCAGGACTTGTGGCTAAACAAGCTTTATGGGACCGCAGGAAACTTGGTCATGCTCATGAAAAGCGGCCATCTGGCTCACTGAAATCATTCTTGATGATGGGTGTTTCTGATTAAGCGAGTGCTGGATGCGAGAGGTTCAACCTGTATTGGGAAAAAACGTTGGTTGTGGGAGCCAAAATCATGATTTTTCTGTGTCTGCCATGACAGAGTGATGATCTTTTGCTCTTTCCTGCTGCATCTGAAAATCAGCTTTTACCAGCAGGGAAACAGCGATAGCACTGTTGTGAAGAAAATGGGCACCCTAATGCTGACTCCATGCAGATTGGCTTTAAATGAAAAAATAAAAAGTGCCAGGATATGGTCCATATTCTATAAAAGGGCCTGTCTCTTTCAGTTTATTTCACAGCATTGCTTTTTGCTAAATAAGAGGGGAGATTAATAAATATTTGCTTAGTAGCTACTAATGCCGTATGTTATGTGAGTGGAGTTTCTCATTGGTTACTCTGGCAAAGTTCAGCAGAACCAGATTTATTACTCAGAAGGTCTGTCTTTTTTTAGGCAAAAAGGTTGAGTGGAGCTAAAAAGGTTGAGAGGAGCTAACACATCAATTCTGCCCAACTCCATCAATATTAAAGGTGTTAAACTGCACGTTCACTGGGGAAACCAGCCGTTCAGTAGCAGGAGGCGACGTTGCTGGACATATTTTGAAATCCTGGTTTATGCGCACGGGGAAGCCGCATACTTGGATGTTAGTGGAGCGTGTTATATTCATGGTAATTGTAAAAGGAAGTGCAGCCTCATGCTAGATATAGAAAGAGGAAGGCAGGGTTCTAAGCGCACGGGGGAATTGCGCAGCATGTTTAAAGTGAGCTCTGTCTTTTATCCACGGCTCTGTTGAGCTAGGGGCTGTGCTCACACACGTGCGACATGGAGGGGCAAAGAGAGAGCCCATTAAAAACACTTTCAAAGGGTTTGTGTCCCTTACCTGGCTACTTGCAGCCACAATCCGATGCATGTGCAAGTTCCCCTGACGAGCGTGTCTCATGGCAGGTGGAGCTGCAGATCCAGGGGAGGCTTGGCCCAGGGCAGAGGACCAGCATACGGCGGCTCTTCAGCGAGAGCCGAGATACAAAGTGAGCCGGGGGTCCGTGGTGCACACGCTTTGTGCTGGTGCTCTGTCCACGGGAGGCACGAGGGGGCTGGAGAAGTGCGTGTGCACAAGAGCTGTGTTGTCCCACAGGTGGCTCCAGTCACTGTGGTAGGGTGGGCGGAGCCAGCCAGGGACACCGCAGGTGTTGTAGGACACGGTGCCTCTTCCACGAGCATGGGGCAGGGCGAGAGCCGCTCTCAGGAGGGTTAGTCCCCAGTGTAGTCGCATCACAAAGAAACGGCACCTAAATCAAGGCCGACGTGTGTGCGTTTGCCTGGTTCCCACAACTGAGCTCCCCTTGGGCCAGGGCACTGCGCATGTCACTGTCCAATGAATTGCCCATTAGTTGTTTGGGTGGATCCAAGACCTGCTCTCCCCGCACCTGCCGGGCTGGGGTCAGGAGGGAGGGGCTGGGCAGCAGCTGGGAGTGTTTCCTGTGTTTGGACCGGAACATCTCGTGGGCGAAAGCCCCGTGGCTGCACCGTGTCCTGCTGGCATCCTCGACGGGTGGGGGCAGACGGGGGACACCCGTCAGTTGACCCACCAGCGCTAGAGCCGGGTTTCCAGCTCACAGGCACAGTGTGGGTGGTGACTCAGATGTCCAACAAGTCCCATCAGCCTGTGCCTTGTATCCCTTCCCCGTTTCCATTCCTGCTGTGCCTTTGTCTGCAGGTCTCACGGCATCGGGCTCCCCGGTGAGAGGACTGGTGGGTCAGAACGTCACGTTGCCCTGCAGATACCGAGTTGATCATGAAAGTGACATCACAAGCATGTGCTGGGGTCGGGGCAGCTGTCCTTCTTCAGGGTGTACTCAGCCCATCCTCTGGACAGATGGACGGAGGGTAACAGAGCGTCAGTCCAGCCGATACCAGTTAAGGGGGGACCTCACGCAGGGGGACGTGTCCCTGACCATAGTGAATGCGGCAGAAACAGACGAAGGGCTGTATTGCTGCCGTGTGGAGATCCCTGGCTGGTTCAATGATGAGACAAGCAACCTGGAAGTTGTGATTGAGAGAGGTGAGCAGAGTCTGTGTCTCTGTGCGTCCTTGGGAGGTAAAACTCCTGCCAGCCCACGGCCTTCAGAGCTTGTGACTGACACAGATCAATCACCCCCTGCAATGCCAGCCATTAGAGCCTGAAGCTGTACCCTCCCCACTGCCGAACGGAAGCAGCCTCAGCCGTCCGTGTAACCCCCACGGAGCCAGGCACGGGGAGGGTGATTTTGTTCCCTTGTGCCAGGCAGCCCCTATTAGCTGTCTGAGTCCTATTGCGTGTGGCATCCAGAAGGGTGGCCCACCCTCTGCTGTGCTCATTAGCGTGGCACAAAGTCGCTGCCAGTGGGTGGATGTGTCATGTCCCTTCGCAGCTTGATCCAGCGCCCGTGCTATTGTGCCTGCTGTGACGAGACGTGGCAATATCTACAGGGCTTCTGAGCCCTGGATGACGTGGTCCCTTCGGACACCCTGGCCCTTTCTCTTGATCATTGGGATTCCAGTGAGAGAAATCCTCACCTCGTGCTAGGAAACCTGCCTGGTCGAGACCCTGCCTGACGTTTGTTCCTGCCCCTAGAAACCTAGACTGCACTCCACACCCCCGACCGCTGTCTCTTCCCCCTCCCTTTCCTGTTAGACTTGTGGGGCCAAATTCAGAGCGATCGTCAGCAGAGGCACCCCACAGATCTAAGCGCTGTACTCTTGGGCCAGGTGGGAATTTAGCCCTTTGTCCCTCAGCGGAGGAGCTAAGTGGGGCCAGGTCCGGGCACTGGCTTTGGCTCTACTCATATGGGTGAATTCCAGCCCCTGGCTAGCACTCATGAAAGTCCTTCTGTTGGAGCCAGAGCTCATTCCCACAGGTCCAGTTTGTAGCACCTGGCCGTAAGGAACGACTAAGGGGACGTCTACACTGCAAGCTTATTTCAAAATAGCCTATTCACAGTACAGGGAAGCCGCAGAATTAGTCCGAAGCAGGCTCCCCTAATGTGGATGCGCTACCTTGATTTAGAGCCCCAGGAGGCACTGGGGAGGAATAACGTAGCATGGCCGTGGGGAGGGGCTATTCCCACATAGCAGCAGTGGACCGTCCACACACACCCTCTTCTGAAAGAGCTTTTTCAGAAGCGGCGTTATTCCTCATGGAATGAGGTACCAATGTCGGGAAAAGCCCTCCGTTATTTCGATTTTCTTTAGAAATAATGCAATTGCTGTGTGGACGCTAGTATTGTTTTTCCAGAATTACAGCCATTATTCCGGACAAACAGTGCAGTGTAGACGCAGCCTTATAAGTGTTACACACGGCAGTTCAATCTCAACGGGGGCTCCCCTCTCACTCTGCTCTCTGACAAACTTTAAAATGTACAGCTCCAGAAGTGGCAACCAGCAAAATCAAACCCCCAAATCTTACCCCAACCCTGATTTTTTTTTTAATCTGGGAAAAGGCAGAATTCCAGATGCCGCAGGAAGTCCTTCACTATTGATTGTACAAGGAAGGTGCTCAGAGAGTATGGTGAGGGGAAGAGGCAGGATAAACCCCCAAGACAAACACACAGAGAGCACAGCTATGATTTTCATTCTCTCCTTTTGCTGCGTTGTCATGTCCTGAGAATAAAAGTTAAAGCAATTTTCTTCTTCTTGCAATAGACCAGGTAGGTAGTGGGATGCAGTTTTATTGCAGGTGCTATGTTGTTGTTAAGAGATGTTATTTCTTTCAGCGTGTTAGATACATCTTGCTGACTTGTCACGTGTGTTTTTTGTTTTGTTTTTTTATACCAGCAAAGACTTCCACTGCACTTCCTCACACTTACCCATCCGAACGTAGCTCAGGTAATGTTTAAGCCCGTATTGGTGTGTGTGAAGCCCTTTGTAATGGGATCCCAGAAAGGCAATAAAATATCACACAGTGCCTGAACTTAAAAAACAACTAGTAGTCCTGCAGCACCTTAGAGACTAACAAAACATGTTGATAGGAACACAAGCTTTCGTAGGCACAGCCCACTTCTTCAGATGACTGGAGTTTAAGGGGTCCACGTTCCAAATAAATAGCAGAGAAAGAGAAGGAATGGGGAGAGAAAGGAAAGGAGAAAAAATGGGAAAAGAATAGTTAATTTGAGTTTCCATGCTCCATGAAGCTGATAGGTGCTGTAGGACTATTAATTGTTTAAGTTTTTTTTCTGTTAGGCTAACATGGCTACCCTTCAGGGGCTGAACTGATATGCTGATAGAACTGCAAATCATTAAATAAGGTCCTGCAATCACTCACACATAAGTGCCTACCAATTGCACAACTTTGTTTCTATGTTAAAGATCTATTTTTGCTGGCATTGCAAATATTATTCCCACTGACTTTGTATGTTACAAAGTGTGATCTCCTGTGAGCTGGCAGTAAAAGCCCCAAGCAAAGATGGGACGATCTGGAGGGGTCTTTCAAACAACCTACAGCACACAAAAACGGGTTTGTGGTTTAATATTTATTTTTTATGTTTTGGGTTTGAGCCTTATGAGCTCAGCTTGAATTTGAAACCAAAACTTTGTGCACTTTGTTCATCTGGAGTTTGTGAGCTCATAGTTTTGTTTCCTTCTCAGAAGAGGAGATGAACATTTTCTCCGCATGGGATGTGTCTCTAGCTACTGAGAGTTGTATACTTATTATGGACACATCCATGGAGGAGCCACACAAAGAGGCAGACAATTGTGTTACTTTGATGTTAAAAATCATAGAATCTATGATTCAATAGAATTGGAAGGGATCTTGAGAGACCATCAAGTCCAGTCCCCTGCCCTCACAGCAGGGCCAAGCACCATCTAGATCATTCCTGATAGCTGCCTCTCTAACCTGTTCTTAAGTATTTCCAGGGATGGAGATTCCACAACCTCCCTAGGCAATTTATTCCAGTGTTTAACCACCCTGACAGGTGGGAAGTTTTTCCTAATGTCCAATCTAAACTTCCCTTGCTGCAGTTTAAGCCCATTGCTTCTTTTCCTGTCCTCAGAGGCCAAGGAGAACAATTTTTCCCTCTCCTCTTTGTAACACTCTTTTAGAAACATGAAAGCTGCTCTCATGTCCCCTCTGTCTTCTCTTTTCCAAACTAAACAAGCCCAATTCTTTCAGACCTTTGATCATTTTTGTTGCTCTTCTCTGGACCTTCTCCAATTTCTCCACATCTTATGGAAAATGGAAATGCCCCCCTTTCCCAAAAGACAAGAGCCAGAGCAGAGCACCCCATTTAGAATCGGAGCCCTCGGGAGCGGTTTTCAATTGCAGCAGAAAAGCTCTTGGCTCCAGAGTCCCCTTAATTTAAACAGGAGGGGGACTCCATTTTCGTTAATCATAGATCCTCCGATAATACATTTTCAGTCTTGCGATTGGTGGGCTGGTTTTATTGCTCGTGGGGTGATTAATCCGTCCAACAACAAAGTGACAGAAGCCTGGTGTTATCGCTATTGCCTTTTGTTGCCCTGTGTTTTAAATGGTGGGAGGTGCCTTCTGCCAGGAAATAGACACGTTGCTGTAGCTGTGGTTTTTGCACGTTTGTCATGCTGTGGCCAGCCTCCATGCGACCGAAAGGTGTTCTGTGCTTTGTGAAGTCTTGTGTGAAACGTTACTTGCCCTTTGCAGTGCTGTGTGACCACCTTTTTCCGGGACCCCCAAAAGCCTGTCGATTCTCAGGAGATACCCGTTTACTCTAGAGCGTCAGAGAAGTAGGCGTGGCTTAGCCATGGCACAGGAAAGAATGACGAACCATGCTAAGGGCTGTGTTGGTTTATCTTATTGTTGCTCAGCTGGTGTGGATGCCAGTGACCCCTCTTCCATCATCCCATCACAATGGCCGTTGGCTTCCAGTTCAGAAGCGCCTCTGGCTGTTTCAGTGGTAAGTGGTTCCGTCTCTGGTAACTCTGCGCCGTTTTGGTTGGAAGAGAGAAATATTTGTATGGAGTCTGTCCACCTGGTGCTCGAGAAATCAAGCTGGTGCGTGCCAGGAATGACGGCAAACAACCGCCAGTGACGTGAATCAAGGGCTAATCCTGAAGTCCTTACTCTTTACAAGGGGGGAAAAACTGAGCTGAAAGGGAGTTTTGCTTAATTAAAGACTGAAGTCAAGAGGAGTTAAGGCACAAAGCCTCCTCTCAGGATCAAGGCTTGAATAAGCCCTGTAGGGTGTAGCCCAAAATGCAGGCGTTTGGAAGGAAGAGCTGTGTCTTTAACCGCTAAACAGGCCACAAGGCTCTACACCCTCGATAGCAAGGAGTGGGATTTGGATGCCTCGCTTCCCTTTAGGCACCGTCGAACGTCCCACTGCAATCAGCCTTGAGCAGAATGGACTGGCTGGAGGGGACTGTGGCGTGCACAGGGGAGGTAACAGCTCCCTCAGGTGGGGTGTGTGTGTTCCCCATTTGCTGGCAAGGCCCCTGAATGGTTTGTCATGTCAAGTGTGTGTTTTCCATGACTTCCCCTAATGCCCCAGGCTTTTGTGTGTCAGCAGAATATGTCCACATTAGTCCACCAGCTACTGGAGCCAGAATCCCCGGAGACAGGGATATATGTCGGCGTCTGCGTGGTGCTTCTGGTCATCCTGGCGGGGGCCTTGATTGTCTCCACAAGTAAGTGATTTGAGAGGGGGAATGAGCCCAGGGCAACCCTAGTTGTATTTCTCTGACGTTGTGGGCTCTTGTCCCAGGATGGCTGCTCAGAGGATGTCCTCAATTAGCTCTTCTCCATGCCACGCCGGCTGGGCCCTCCTTAAGTCACACTGCCCCGGTTATACGCTGGGCTTCCCTGGTCACAAGGGAAGTGCCTTGTGCTCCCATTTTGCAGGCGCTCCTCCGTGGAGGCTCCGTCCGGGCGCACAGTTGCGTAAACCCCTGGTGAGTTTGGCCTGGTGTGACGCCCATTATTTACATATTTAAGATGACATTAAAGCTCCCTTATTTCAGGTTTTGCCCTTGACATTTTCTCGTTGAATTTGTTGCTGTTTAAAAATGATTTAAAAACTCATCTCTCCCTCTCCCCCCTTGTTTCTCTACCTATTTTGGATGATCTGCAGGGTATTTCTGCAACAAACAGAAGCTGAAGACTGTTGCAAAGCGAGAGGTAAATGCTATTTACTCACTCGGCTAGGTCAACCATTGCTTTAAGAAAACACTTGGTCCCAACCTTCTTGCACCTTTGTTTGGACAGCAAATTGGACCAGCCCGACAGTCCCGGACACGTGCTGCCGTTCCCAAAGCGGCATGCTTGTCTGATTGGCTTGGTCACCTGAGGACAGATAATTGGACATCATGCAAAAAGCGAAATTCGTTATCCCTGCTATTGCTCAGTGCGTCATAAACAAACATGGGCCCAATGGTTGATCCGGCTCACGGTTTGTATCTCAATGAAGCAGCAGCAAATCTACAGGCCTGTAGTGCCCTATGGCTAGATGAGGACTGATCATTACGGGTGTCTAACAGTAAATAGTTCGTATTTTTCCTGGAATCCCGTTGCGGGGGATGTTGGGTGGCTTGTGTTTCCATTTTATTTCGGGAGTAACCGTCAGGGTCTATTACTGTCTCTGCAGCGCAGTCTCGTTTTCCAGCCCCGAAGGCGGAGGCATCCAGAGGCCCTTAGAAGCTGGGGTGCGTGCCGAGGAGAATATTTACACGATGGACTAAGGAAGGAGTGCAGGCTTCCCTTCTCGACGCTGTGGCCTTACCCTGTTCCTACCACACTAGCACAGCTGATACCACGAAGGTCTCAACTGCCCGGCCTGCAGGCCTGCCCCCCGGCGAAGCAATTTCACAATCTGGCCCGGGAGTAACGACAGGCCGGGGGAAGGGGGCAGGCTGTCTGTTCTCACTGCCCAAGCCCAGCCTCTTCCTGCCACTGTCCCGCTCCCTCCCTCCCATGGCACCCCGTCCCCTAAGGGACGCAGCCTTGGGATTACCAGGGGGACCTGCCGTGGGCGGTGCAGGGGACTTGGCTGCTGCTGTCCCCCCAGGCCAGGCCTCCCTGATAAGCCTAAGGCCACATTCCTTGGAACGGGGGGGGAGAGGGCAGGAAGGGGCGGGGCTTGGGCAATGGGAACAAACAGGCTCCTGTCTCCCGCCATTACTCCCGTGTCGGTTTGCAACATGGCTCTGGCCAGGGCCGGCCCGCAGGCTGGAAGTTTGAGACCCCAGTTATGCAGCAATCTAAACCACCCTTTTAAGTGCTGTGCAATATGCCTGAGAATATGAAGAGGGGGGCTCGTGCCGAAGGATAGACGGACTTGGTAGCTGGAACTGCCATGAGGGCAGGGGACTGGACTCGATGACCTCTTGAGGTCCCTTCCAGTGCTAGTGTTTTATGAGTCTGTGACTGACAAACAGCAACTTGCACTGCTCCACTGAAGCAAGAAGAGCCCATACATTCAAGGCTAAGACTCTGACCTGCCGGGCGCCGTCCGTCTCAATCCATTACCCGAACAGGAGCGAGATGAGTATCGGTTGTCAGATGCACATTGCCGCTGCTTAGCGTGAACGAGAACCCCGCTGCAAGGCCATCAGCAGGGTGGAGCCGGCTGGGGCAGCTTTCGTGACGTAGCTGGGAAGAGAGATTTGTTTGTGACTGCCCCAAGCAACAGGAGATGAATTGCATCGTTGCTAAGGCAAAATATATTCCGTCTTGGTTACCAGGAAGGGTCCAATCCTGACGGGTGCTCACAGCTTGCGGGGAGATGCTGAAACTCATCCACTTGGAAGAAGTCAGTAGGAATGGAGGGTATTCAGCATTTGGCGCTCAGCACCAAGGCGGATCAGACTTAGTACGTAGCATACAGATATTTTATCTCTGTTAATTATGACCAAGCCCGTTTCACTGTGAAGCCCACACCTCTAGTTCTTCCTTTAAAAAAAGACTTTATATGATTCATACCATAAACTGCATTAGTGACGTGATCTCCCCTTTCCAGAGCTCTAGGAAACTAGAAACCCACTGCTACCCTGACTCATGAATAATAAATTCCTCTCCCCGCTGTTATCAAGGGGAAACAGAGGCATGTTGGAAGGGGAGGCTAGAGATCTTGGTAATGCAAAAGACGCTGGGTCACATTCTGCTCTCCACTTACATCAGGCTAAATCCAAAGGAACTCCCCTGCCCTCACTGACATTTTAGTGGGATTTACAGCCATGCACAGAGATAGGAGGTGGGCCCAAATTCTGCTCCCCATGTTCATGCATAGAACGAGGCCTCCCCATTAACGGATCTGGGTTTGGAAATTTCACACCCCCCTCTCCAGCTGTTTGGTACAGGGACACAGCAAACAAAAATCTGGCTGTTCCCTAATAAGTGGGCTGGGGTTGGGCCATGCTGTTTCATTTGGTGCAGGCAGGCAAGAGAACACAGGCTAACTGATGCCAGTTCTGGGGGGCAGACCAGTTGTTTTGCTCTGCTGTTTTAAAAGCCCACTTTCCCACAGCGCTACCTAGGATGCTACGGCAGATCTGCAGAGAAGCCAAAGACCTGGTGTGTGGAAGGGAGCCAAATCTCCTCTGAGATTAGTCGTGATCCACTTACTAGAGTGAAACTGGCTGGTGAGGCAGAAAAGGCAGCGTGGGGGGTTGGGGGGGGAGATACTGCTAAAGCAGTGCTTCTCACTTGGAGGTTTTCCCCACTGCTCCCATTGGCTGGGATCATGGCCAATGGGAGTAGCAGGGGCGGTGTCTGGGTGCGGTAGGAGACAGGGAGCCAAGTAAATACCCCTATCTTCTTTGTACCCAGACCATGCACCCCCACCCTACTCCTGCACCCAACCTTCCGGCCAGACCCCCACCCCCTCCTGCACCCATTCTGTCATCAGGAGTGGTTGGCTGGGGGTCTGCAGAAAGGTCTGTGTGGAGCGGGGTGGGCCGTGGCCCAAAAAGTGTGACCACCACTCTATTGAAGGAACAGCTAGGGAAACTACAGTAAGCAAACCGTGCACCCTCAGGCTAGGTCTACACTGCAGAGTTTTTGTGCAAAAAGGCTGGTTTTGTGCAAAAACTCGCGGAGCGTACACATCTCGCTTTTTCTACGTGCTTTTGCAGTGTGGACGTGCTCTTGCGCAAGAAGTTTTTGTGGAAGATCTCTTCCGCAGAAAGCTTCTTCCACAAGAAGTCTGCAGTGTAGACATAACCTCAGAGTCATTGCTTTCAATGGAGTTCCACCAGGCCTGGTCTTTGTTCGCTCTTCGTTGTCCACCCCCAGACAGAGAGAGAGGATAATACCGAGCAATGTTTATTGTGGCAACTCTGCTGATTTAAATCACATCCTGTATCTGAGACCCTGGTTAGAATAAAAAGGAAGCTGAGCTCAGAGACCGTCTTCCAGAACTCTGGGTTCAGATTGCTGTGGTTATCTGTTAATGAAAAGCAATACAGGACAAGATTGAGATTTAGAGAAACATCACCTTCCTGATCATTGTATCATAGCACAGTTATTTTGCTGTAGCCCTAGCATTGTCAAAAAACCAGGAGGTATTTTACTGAGACATTAGAATGAGCTACCAGTTTCACCCCTGCACTACACTGATGCTAGTGAGGTCAGAATCAGTCTCTGAAAGTCAAAAAGTGAGACGCTATCCATAGTCTGACAGCAATACAGGTTGAGCCTCTCTAGTCTGGCACCCTTCGGACCTGATCGGTGCCGAACCAGAGAATTTGCCAGCCCACAGGAGGTCAATATTGTCTAGCAGCATTACCAGCACTTCCACTGCTTGTTGGGCTCTTGGGGTACATCTACACAGCAGAGTTATTTCAGAATAACTGATGTTATTCCGAAATAATGAAGAGTGTATCTACAGTGCAAGCCATTATTTCGAAAGAATGGCGACTTGGAGGACTTCTTCCTTTGACTCCTGTAACCCTCGTTTTATGAGGAGTAAGGGAAGCCGAAGGAAGAGTGTTCCTCCTTTGACTTCCTGCTGTGTAGACAGTGCCAAAAGCCGAGTTAAGTTATTTTGACTTAAGCTATGCAAGGGTTACGCCTCATTTTTTGAGGAGTAACATTAGTTCGGACTAAGGGCTTTAGTCCGAACTAACGCGTCCCGGCGCGCACTTCCTGGTTCGAGTCAGCTGTGATTCGAACTAGCGCGCCGGCGAGATCATGTTAATGAAGCGCGGGATATTTAAATCCCCGCCTCATTAACTACTTCGGTCGTCTCCATTTGCATCCCTAGTTTGATGCAGTGTAGACGTACCCCAACTGACGTAGCTCAGGTTGCATTGTTTGTTCCAACTTTAGCCCTGCTGTGTAGACATGCCCTTAGAAGACATTGAGGGCTAAATTAGAGCTAAATCACAGCACAGAACACTGAGAGCCAGGACAGGTGGCTGTAAACAAACTTTCTGGCACCACGGGAAACTTGGCCACATCCATGCAAAGTGGACAGCCAGCTCACTAACATCATGCCAGACCACGGATGTTGCCAGACCAGAAAGTGCCAGACTAGAGAGGTTCAACCAGTACTTGCAGCATTTGGCACAGTCCTACATTTGCTCCCACTAGGTCAATGTATTATTGACATCAACGGGAGCAAATAGGCCAACAAAGGAAGATTTAAAAACCCTCTGCAGAATGGCCATTGCAAAGCAGACTTGGCCCATTGTGTGGTGCACCAGACCGAGTCCTAACTCTTCCAATCATTTAACCATTGAGTCTGCTCATCTCTTACCAGAAATCACTTAACTGCTGCTCTTTGTGGGTGTTTCTTTTCAACCAAAATGACAATTTCCTGTGAGAAGCCTCTTTGAGGATCTTTGTCCAATATTATACTGTAGGCTATGTGATTACAAAAGTGATGCTTACAGCATCGTTCCTGTTTACACTGCATCTTTATCTCGGCTAATGTTGGGCACCAGTCTGAGATGGTATTGTTTATGCTTCTAAAACGTGCACAGAGCTCACGGTTCCTTCTGTTTTTGCCTACCAACTACGGGAAGTCTCTGATTCCCCTGATCCCTGCAAGTCATCTGGTAACACAACTGGTCACTAAACAATTAATGCTGCAAGAAAACGGGGCGGGGGGGGGGGATCACTCCCCAGTAAACACTGATGTTGGCTTTGGCTCAGTGATACGGCTGGGCCTCACCCTAACCAATGACTGGTGTTCTGCAGGAGGGGAAGGCCTGAAAAATGTAAAGCAGAATGGGCTGGCATTTGAGATTGCTGTTCAGTGTAGATCCTGAACATAGAGACGTCATTTCCCATCCCCTTCTTTCATCCTACCCCTCTTTGCTAGCTCTGTGTATGATGAAGAATTGGGTATTTTTGGGTGTATTTTGTATTTGCAACAATAAAACATTCTAAATATCCATAAAGGAAAACCCTGATTCCTACCCCCCGCCCTCAATGCAAGTCTTTCAGCTGATTTCAGGGAATATTGGATCATGCCAGTAGATATTTTTCCAGAGTAAAGACACCCCAAATGCTGCGTCTGTGTCCCAATTAGCTGGTTCAGGATTGCGGGGCTCCCGCTGCAGGACTAAAAACAGCGGGATATATTTGATTGGTTCTCAGTGCTCGACTCAGAGGCTTTCTGCCAGGCAGGTTTTTGGCAGTGTGGACGTTCCCTTAATGATCAGCAAGAGAGATGATCAACTCTAAGTCGGAGGTCGTCTTCCTCTTCACTGAATGCAAGCTCCAAAAAACGGATGTGCACATTCACATGAGGAGGACAGAGAGCAAGAAGTGGTAGAAGGCAATGCGGCCATTCGGAGGTAGCTCATCACAGGGTTATCATTGGATTATCCATTTCCAATTTGCACAGCTGTTGTCCTTCATCTTGTAGTGTCACCAGCCTGGTATAAACCACGGTGCTGAATGGCATCCTCTTTGTTTTGTCCGATCCCACTGTACAGTGATTGGTGAATGACTGGGCACTTTGCTAGAAGTCCGACAGTAAAATAGGAATTTTCAGGGGTGGGCAGCTGCTCTATTTACTCCGTGCTGCAGGGCATTCGAGAGTCTGAGACTCCGGCTGGTCCAGATTGAAGTGGCCAAAGCAGGAGCCTTTGAATACTTGGAGAACTTTTCACAGTTTTGACTGGACTTTCTCTGCCCTGTGCTGACGGTTTGCTCCACCCTCCTCCTCCACAGTCCTGTCACCTTTGTTCTGCTCCCTTCCAGCCCTTCTTTCCCTTTTCTCCCCTCAGGGCCATCCCTACCATTAGGCAAAACAGGCAGCCGCCGTGTAGGGCACCATGCCCCATATTTCATGGTGCCCCAGGCAGCCTTTGCTGCTTATGGGCTCTGCCCACCCCGCCCCGTCCCCTGACTGTTCCCTCTCGGCTCAGTGCTGGTCCAGCAGCTCCCGCATTCCATCTCACGGCTGTCCTGCCCAGCCCCTGCTCACCACGTGTTGGCGGGTGGCTGGGCCAGAGGACTCAGGCAGAGCAGGGGCAGCCACACAGCAGGTGGCTGACGGAAGGGGCACTTTCCCCTTAAGCACCAATTCTCTCAGGCTGGCTGTGTGGCCACCTGCTGCTCCTCCGGCTTGTGCCTCCCTCCCCCTAGGGTTGTCAGGTGTCCGGTATTGACCTGGACAGTCCGGTATTTTTGCCTCCTGTCCGGTAAAAAAAAAATCAGAAAATATCGGACACCTAAAATGTCCTAAAATGTCTGGTATTTTCTGATTTTTTTTCCCAGCCAGGAGGTGAAAATACTGGACACCTGGCAACCCTGGGACACACTCGGCAACTTGGCCCAGCCCCCGGGCTCCCGACACCCCCAACCCCCCGCCCCCGGACCTCCTGCTTACTTGGTTCCGCAGGGAAGCTGTGTTTTGGCTTGATCAATAAAACAAAATGGCCACCGGCAAAAAGCCTAAAGACCAAGGGGAAGCAATGCCTTCCCTGGGTCTTAGTGCTCAACTGCTCTCCTGTTCCTATCCGTATTCTGACTCTGCAGGCACTCTGAAAGGGGCCATGCTGTTTTATTATTTATTTATTTGCTGACTAACTTTTTTTTGCTCAACAACTTTGGTTTCCCCCCCCCTTCCCCTTTTTTCTCCTCAATAGAATTTTTCCCACTGTGGTTTTTTTTTGGGTGGTGGGGGAGTGTTCAGTATTTTTGCCTAACCCATCTGGCAACCCTACCTCCCGGCGCTGCTCCTGAGTGGCCAACTCTCCCAGCCTGGCCACCACGGCATGAAATGGCGTCTGGTCCAGGAGAAGGGGGGACTCCTTTCCCCACAGCTTCAGCCCCCACAGGGTGGGGGGCCAGTGCTCTATTCCCCTCATCCCCCTTTCCCTACCTTTTCTTCCCATTTACCTGCCCCTCCTGACTAACCCCCTGCCAGAAAAGCCCTGGAACTACCATGCCGTGTGTTGTGCTCATGTTGGTCACTGTGTCAGTGTCCTACCCCTTCCCCACCCTGTGTCTAATTAGACCAGCGCTGGGCCAGATGCAGCACGGGGGCTACATGAGGTCTGAGGGCCAAGTCTGGCCCACCTTACACTTTGATCCAGCCCCCCCGGACTGCATTTGGGCTGCTTTCTATATATATCCTGCTGCCCGGGCCACTGAATTTCTAGGCCGTGGCTCTGGCAGCAGGATCCTATTTAAATGGCTCATGGCTCTTGGTCACAGCGCTACCCCGGCAGAGGCCAGCGCCACGAGCCCTTTCAATAATCATGGCAATCCCGGGCGGCTGCCAGGCAGCACAGTAGCGGCAGGGCTAGGAACCACAAGCCCTTTCCTGTGCTTTTACTTCAAAGCTTCCGGCCCCAGACCGCTCCAGCCTCGCCCCTTCCACCCCCCGGCCCTGCCCTTTCCTGGGGGGGGTGGAGCTGGCCCATGATCACATACCAAAATTAAATGTCCCACTGCAAAAATTGGCCACCTCGGATTTAGACTCTAGTTTTTTGGGGGAAGGGATTGTCTGCGACTCTGCATTTGTACAGCACCTGGCACAGTAGGCCCCGTTCTTAGCTGCCTCTTAGTCCCTGCGTGTTTAATAATATTTAGATCTAGACGGCAGGGCGGCACGTCTCCACTTCCAAGCGCACAGTGAATGCCGTTTGAGCATCAAGGCGCAGGAACGTGGAGGCTGAGTCGTGGCAGGAGCCATGGGGAAGGGCCCAGGGCAACATGACTGGGCCATGCTGGGGTCCCTGGTCAGAGTGAGCATGTTTCTGGTGGGAAAGGGCACGGCAGAGGCTCGTGTTCCTAGTGAAGAGGCGGCAGGGAGCGAATCCAGGAGAGTCCCAGGAGGCCATTTTTGACCTGGCGGTGGAACTGGGATGCACAGGTAGAAAGAGGCCTTTCCACAGGCTGGGATGCCGTCTGTCGGAGGCACCTTGGGGAAGGCTGGGGAGAGCCCAGGTAACAACGTGAGGAGTTGGAGAATCGGCCTAAAGCCCATGCCGGCTGACAGCATGGGGCTGTTGTCTCACGGGACACCTCAGGGCGGAGTCAGGGATGTACCTCCCGCGTCCCTTCCTTCCCAGGTGTAACGGTGGCGCCTGAGCCTATTCGTGGTCATGGTAACGGGGCAGACTCAGCACCGTGGCGCCTCCTGCTGGCTGTTCTGGGCGTTAGCGCCCAATTGCCAGCGCGCCGCGCTCTAGCGGTGATTCCCAGTCATCACTTCTGCTGTGTCCACCATCTCCACTCTCTGGACCACAGCACCGTCTTCAGGCCACCTGCCCACCCCCCCCTCCCCCCCAGCCTGCTGTAGCCCCCTTCCTGGGGGGCAGGTGGTCTTTAATGCCACCACTTGCCTCAGTTGCCAGCTACAGGCTCTAGGCTAGCCCCTGGCTTCAGGGGCAAGCTGCAGCCTGGATGTAAGCCACTCTCCCCACTGGCAAGTTGGGACTAAGGGTGGTGCAGAAAACTCAGACCCACCCACTACTCTGCGTCCTTGCCTTTATAAATGGGCTGCTCCAGCAAGCTGCCTCTTGATTGTCTGGTTGGCACGTGTCCGGTTTTGAACCGGACAGTCCAGTATTTGAGCTTTCTGTTCGGGGAAAAAAATTGAGAAAATAGAAATGAGAAAATAGAACTGTCGGGTATTTTCTAACTCAGATGCAATGTCGACTGTGATGTCATGGCAAGTGTGTCCGATATTTTTGTTGAAACCATCTGACAACCCTCCTTCATTGGCTCCCCCAATAAGCCCTTTCCTAACTGGCTGGGGATCTGTGCAGCTGCTTTAAGATGCCCCGAACCTTGCTCCTGCCTGTGTGGGGCACAGTCACGCCGTCACTGTCACCTATTGTGTTGGATGCACCTTGGCACAATGGGGTGGCTGAAGCTCAGGGAAATAGATTTAAGTTTCCCTGCAGAGAACTGGAGAAATGGAAGAAACCCCCACAGGCGCCGCTGCAGAACCCAGAGTCAATACCCTGCACCCTTTGACTGGCCACGCGCCTAGGGTTACAGGTGTCCGGTTTTCACCCCAACAGTCCGGTGATTGCATCTTCTGTCCGGTCAAAAATACGAAATGTCCCGGCCCCAAGGCCGGCAGGGACAGTTTTCCCCTGCCACGTTTGGCGGGGGAGGGCGTGGGGTGTCCCTGGGGCCAGTTTAAAAACTTCCTCCAGCCTCCCCTGCAGCAGGGCCAGAAACTTGCGGTTCCTCTTCTGCAGCTGGGGCACAGGAGATCTGGGGAGGGAGAAGCTCCACGTGCTGGAGCCCTGCAGCATGTCAGCCAGGCGGCAGGGAAAGAGGCTGCCAGGTGTGTGGGAGGGGAGGGGATCCATCCGTTCCCAAAGTGGGAGGGAAGGGAAGCCCCTGAGCCCCTTCCCTGCATGGGGCACCTTTTGGAAGGAAGGGGAAGCCAGAGCAGGGCCAGCTTCTCCCCTCCCCACCCCCTTCCCTGAATAGGCTGGCTAGCCTCTGGCAGTCTGGAGCCTTACCAGTTAAGGAGGCATGCAGGACTGGGGGGGGGGCACCTTGCAGAAGTGGGAAGGAAGAGAATCACCCCTACCCCTTCCCTGCATGGGGTGCATTTAGGGAGGAAGGGGTGGCCACATCTGGGCAAGCCCCAGAACCCCTTCCCTGCAGTAGTCTGGCTGCAGCAAGGCACAGTGTCTTGCAGCCCTAGCTAGCCCTACACTGGCTGCAATGCCTCCTTAACAGTTAAGGAGGCATGCGGGACATGAGGGAAAGGGGCAGGGGGAGGGGAGGAATCCCTTGCAAGAGGGGGAGGGAAGGGAAGCCCCCACAACCCTTCCCTACATGGGGTTAGGTTTGCCAGGTGTGTGGTTTTCACCTGGACAGTCCAGCAATTGCATCTTCTGTCCGCCCCCCCCCTGCCAATTTTTCCCATGTTGTGTCTGATGGGTCTTTTTTTTTTTTTTGCTCAACCAATTTTTTTTCCTGCTGTGACGTAGTGGGGGTACCTTGCTGGTTGCTGTGCTGGGCAGTGGGTTGTCAGTGACCTCCACTGGCTGCTGTCTGCAGCACGGCCCAGCAGGGCAGGGGATGAGTCATTATGCAAGGGGGCTTCAAAACTCGTCAGACAGGTATCTCCCATGGAGCAGAGCAATGGGAAGGAGGGGGGCGAGGCCAGACCTGGCTGGGGGCAGGGCTGGAAGTGAGTGAGTTAGTTTCTGTCTGGGATCATGGAGGAGACAGCCTAGGGCCGAGAGGGGTTGGAATTTAGGGGCCCAGCATCCCCCATCTCAAGGGGGGCTGAGGCATCCTAGGCCCGGTTCCTGTAACCAGATGACATCTGTGCTGTGCTGTATCCTGGAGAAGCAATAAACTCCCTCTATTCTACTGGCTGGTGGAGTCTGTCCGTGCCATTACGGGGGTGCAGGAGTCGGGGGACCCCGACGCGCCGCCACACCTGCCATATTAGTTTCACAAAAAATAAGAATCTAGCAACCATTTAACCCTGGATGGGGCCCACAGTGTTGTCTGCTCAACCACACGAACTTTGGACCTGCTGCGACTCCAGACGTTCATCTCCGATCCCAGCATGGCTGACTCCTGACTCCTGACTTCGGCCTGGCTCCCCATCTGGTCGCTGAGCCCAGCCTGACTCTGATGCCAACTCTTGCTTAGTGCACCTGGTGCTAATGGTTCCTCGGACCTCTGCTCACCATTGGTATCCTTTGTGGATGGCCCCCAGCCCAGCTGTTAGATCACCGATGCTCTGGTTTGTCCTCACGCTGTACCCAGAGACCCTCCCATGGAGAATGTCTCATATCCTGCGGGGTGCTGTGTCATACACCAAGCAAATGGCTGGCAACGTTTAACATTCAGCTCTTGCGGGGAGAGCAAAAATTTAACCACACTATGATACTGCAGCTGCTTTAATAGCACCCTTGGACACTGGGGCTGCATTGTGCTGGGCACCGCAAACAGCTTGAGTGAGAGACAGCCCATTCCCCACAGTCATGCAGTTAAAATGCAGCTGTATGCCATGGAAGGTGCCTCAGTGTACCTTATCAGCCATCCTTTCTGACAGACAGAAAGGAACAGCCTCGCGCTGTTGGTAAACCACATTGAACGGGCTGTGTGTGTGTTAGTAATGTTAACGCAGGAACAGACTAGAAGGGCCTATTTGCCACTATCATCACCCTTTTATGGACTGTTTTCTTCCTTAATTTAAGAGTGCAAGAATGTGGGGTTTTTTGTATTATTGAAAAATTTGCAATGGTAATAATTACTTTAGAATATTTTGTATTAGATTTGGGGGGGGGGGTTAACAGAAGCAACTATGTAATTCTTGGTTGCATGAAGCCACTGTCATTTTTGTTTGTGTGAGTGAAAAATAAGGGATGTGTGTTAGAAGATAAGTGTGAAGGCCATCGCTGGACCAAAATATTCTAGGAAGACGCCAAGGACAGATGTGAAGGCGCCAGGAAATTGCTGTTTATCCCTATTGAGATGCGGATGAAGGGCAGATTGATGACTCTAAAATATAAGGGAAGCATTTATGCCTGGGGACAAGATAGCTGTGATACGAGAAGAAAGCCTTAAGAAAACCAGCACTTGTTAAACGGCGATTAATTACAGCATCACCGTGTGAAACTTACTGAGCTCAGTAAAGAAAAACTGCTATAAAACCGGGGCTGTTTTGCCATGGTTTTTGGGTTCCATCTTACCAAGACTTTCCCTGGAGCATTCTGTTGCCATGTATAGGGTGCATCTACACTGCACCCGTAGCTCGAAATAAGCTACACAATTTTTCAAGTGTATTTTGAAATAGCTTATTTAGACATTTGGCGCTGTGTACACAGTGCCAAATTTCAAAATAGAGCACTATTCTGAAACGTCCCTTGTGGAACGAGGTTAATAGGGATGTTGGAATAGCGAGGCTGTTATTTTGAAAGGTATTTTGAAATAACAGGTTTGTTTAAAAGATGCGGAATAGCTATTTCAGGAGACCAGAAGTACCCCGAAATAGCGCCACTGCCTAGATGCACTCATAGAGTCCTGCTCCTCTCTACCTGTGATCAGTCTGTATCATGGCCTGGTAAGTATAACAGCGACTGGTGGAAATGTGTGTTGTGTTTGTGTGTGTGAGCATATTCTAGCAACTTTACGATTGTATTCATAATAAACACGGCATTTTGCCTTTCCCCTAAAAAAAAGGCCCATTTGCTTCTTAGAAGCATAACACCCCAAAGAATGAAACAGAGAAGTTACAAAAAAGGGAGGGGAAACTGAGGCACAGGGTGGGGAAACGACTTGCCTATGGTCACATACCACTGGCCAATGGGAGAGCTGGAAATAGAACTTGTTTTTCCTGTCACCCAGTGGGTGGCACCCACTGCACTAAGCCATGGTGACGCCACTGTCAAATTTCCCATCTCTGACAACAACTTATGCCAGGTTCACGACTCCTTAGACGCTCACCTCCGGACTTGGAGCGCTGAATCCAAACCAGCAAAAATGAAGTTCTCAGGGGGCCATCCCAGCTTCCTTTGGTATTATAGCGTGAGGCCTGGGGTCCAGCTGGCGAGGATGCTAGGCACAGCGCAAACACAATAGGCATCTCTGTCTCTGTAATTACCAGCTCCAGAGCAACACACTCACAAGGGAACACGAATGAATGGATTCAGAATGGACATGACGGTGCAACACTGCATCTTCTGAGGCCTCTTCGGATCACAAACCGCCTGTTTTTCTGGACACCACTCTCGGTTCGGCTGGACAACGCGTCTCTTCTCTTAGGAACAAAAGGGAACAATGTGCGGAGCCTCCCACTGAACAAGGAAGGGGGCTGTAAGGATGACCCGGCCAGTTCTTACCCTAGGGATTTGACCACAGTTTACTCAAATAATGTCACCCCTTTCGACCCAAGCGGTTGCCCAGTATCCAGAGTTTTGTGGGTGGCTTCTAGGGGCAGAAGTTGATACTGGAGTCCAGTATTTGAAACAATAGGGGGTACTGCAAAGATTGTGTCTAGAGGTCTGGTCTGCCTGACTGCAGCATGATAGCTCATCACTAGTAGTGTGTGTTCTCTCTCTGCACGCTGCTCTGGCCAGATAGCGCACACACAGCAGGTTGCAAGTGAAGTGCCCACAAGACCTAGTTTAAAGGGGAAGCCACCCAGCCAGCCTTATTGTCATAAGAATGCCCCTCTCCCCGCAACAGACCAAAGGTCCATCTAGCCCAGTGTCCTGTCTGCTGACAGTGGCCAAGGCCAGGTGCCCCAGAGGGAGGGAACAGAACAGGGAATCCTCACGTGATCCCTCTCCTCTCATCTATTTCCAGCCTCTGACAAAAAGAGGCTAGGGACACTGGCTAATAAGTAGTGATGGACCTAACCTCCATGAATGTATCTAGCTCGTTTTTCAAACCCTGTTAAAGTGCTGGTCTTCACCACATCCTCTGGCAGGGAGTTCCACAGGTTGGCTATGTGCTGCGTGAAGAAAAACTTCCCTTTGTTATAAACCTGCTGCCTATTCATGTCCTTTGATGACCCCTAGTTCTGATATTATGGGAACAAGTAAATAATGTTTCCTTATTCACTTTTTCCACACCTGTCATGATTTTATAGACCTCTATCCTATCCCTCTCTTAGAGTCCTCTTTTCTCAGCTGAAAAATCCAGGTCTTTTTAATCTCTCCTCATACAGGCACTTGTTCCAAACCCCTCATCATTTTTCTTGCTCCTTTCTCAACTTTTTCCAGTGCCAGGAGATCTTTTTTGAGAAGATGCAACCACCTCTGCACACGGTGTTCAGGATGTGGGCACACCATGGGTGCGTCTAGACTGGCAAGATTTTGCGCAAAAGCAGCCGCTTTTGCGCAAAAACTTGCCGGCTGTCTACGCTGGCCCCTTGAATTTGCGCGAGAACACTGACGATCTAATGCAGTGGTCACCAACCAGTAGATCCCGATCGGGATCTACTGGTAGATCTTGGAGCCTCTGACAGGTGATCTTGACAGGGCTGGCCAAGGGGCTACCAAGCACAGCATTTCAGCTGCCTTTCCCTTCACTGCGGCACACTTCCTGCCCTTTGCCTTAGAGCTGCCTCTTCCTTGCCCTGCCCCCCCGCCGCAGCCTCCTTCTTGCTGTGCAGGGCAGGGGAGGGAAAAGAGGGGGCGCTTATGTCAGGGTGCCCCTCTCCCACCCTGTATTCTGTCTCCACAGAATGGAGGGGGGGGGCACAACAGGGCTTGGGATGGAGGGAGTTTGCTGGCTGCTTTTGAGGGGTGGTGCAGGGCCAGGGCAGGGGGGAGCCTGCCTTAGCCCCACTTCACCACCACCCAGGAGCCACCTGAGGTAAGCAGTGCCCAGGTGGAGCCAGCTTCGAACCCTTGCCCCAGTCATGAACCCCCTCTGGCACTCAAAGCTGCTGTCCCAGCCCTGAGCCTCCTGGACCCAAACTCCCTTACACAGCCTGTATCCTGAGCCCCCTCCTGCCCCAGGCTCAGCTCAGAGCCCCCCATCACACTCCAAATCCCTGAGCCCAAGACCAGAGCCTGTGCCCCAAACCTCTGCTCCTGCCTGGTGAAAGGGAAGGAGAATGGGGAAGGGAGAGTGGACGGAGTGAACAGGGGCAGGGCCTCACAGAAGGGCCATGAAGGAGGCGGGGCAAGATATTTGGGTTTGAGGTAGATCTCGGATTGTACTTACATTCAAAAAGTGATCTTGTATTTGAAAAGGTTGGAGACCTCTGATCTAATGTGAGATTGTCAGTGTTCTTGCACAAATACTTCGACGCTCCCGCTCGGGGAAAAAGCCCTCTTGCGTAAGAGGGCCAGTGTAGACGGGGAAGGAATTTTTTGCATAAGAAAGCCCCGATGGTGAAAATGGCCGCTGGAGCTCTCTTGAGCAAAATCGCATCTATACTGGCCATGGATGCTTTTGCACAAAAGCACTTTTTGCACAAAAGCATCCGTGCCAATCTAGACGCTCTTTTGCGGAAATACTTTTAACGGAAAAGCTTTTCCGTTAAAAGTATTTCCACAAAATCATGCCAGCCCATGAATTTCCACAAAATCTAGACACAGCCCATGAATTTATACAGAGGCAATAAGATGATCTCTGGTTATTCTTTATCCTTTTCGTAATGATTCCCAACGTTCTGTGCGCTTTTTTGACTGTTGCAGCCCATTGAGTGCCGCAGTAAAGCATGGTCCGAGCTCCCTGGATCAGTGTCTACAGTTACACTCGGATGTGCATGCAATGACAGCGGACTCGGTGACACGCCATTTCCCCCCCCTCAGCTGGCCAAAACCACTCCCTCCAGGACTCCTCTTTCTACACCAGTGTTTCTTAAACTTTTTAAGCCCGAGGAACACCAAACAATATTTTTTTTTTATGAGGAACACCAAGGATTTTTTGTTGAGCCCTTTTGAATTCTGTTGTTCTCCACGGCACACCTCCGACTGCCTTGCGGCACACCGGTGTGCCACAGAACATAGTTTAGGAAACACTTTTCTACATGGATACAAACATGTTACATACAGAGCCCCTCTGGGGTGGTGCGTTCCCACCCGTCTTGTATTGGTTCGATCCACACATCCCTGTCCGTCGGCTGTCATCTGACTGGCCTTTTCCTTGTATCAGTGTGGGGGAGGCTGTTTGTAGCACACTGAGTAGGAGGCTGTTCTCGTACCACCCATCTGGAATGTGCTTGCACAAGTGCCCTGCTGTTAGCACTTCCCAGAAATGGCTTGTTTTTGCAATACCAGCCCTGGGTTTTGCCAGTTTCTGGGAGCTTGCACGCAGGCTTCACGGCTCACAGCCTGAGTTTTGCTAGCTGTGCTCTATCTTAGCAGGCCATGACCTCCACTTGGCTTTAGATTAGCAGGGCTTGGCCACTGCCTCAGGCCTCTTCTACAAGGTTTCTCAGGCGCTGTCTGTCAGTTACAGCATGAATAAAGCAGCAGGAGACAGTTTGCTCCTGGTTCCAAGTCCCGGTTCAGCCAGCACACTGCCCGGAAGCTCTCTCTTCGGCTGCATCTCTGCGGCGAGCGTGGTGGGCAGTTCCCCTGGTTGTGTGGACAGCCTCATGCTGACCCTCCTTGGGTAGCTATAGCAGAACAGGTTGCAGCGGTGCCATGCCTGAGCTGTACCAGATACAGACCTGTTGGCCTCAGGCAGGTGTGTAGTTGCTGCGGCTGCCTGGGCTATTGTAGCGACATTGCTAGTTAGATTTGCGCGAGCTCACACCTGCTGCTCTGTCACACAGCTCCCTCACACAGCTGAGATTCCCGATTGGTCTCCCACGTGGCCCGTAACCTGGGTGGTGGGTCCTACTGCGTCAGCATTTTGGCCATGAAGCAGCTTAATTCCCTTTTTACATTCATCCTGAATGAAGAGCAGCGGCCGTGCCCGCTAGCCACAGCGAGGTTCCACCCACACCGTAGCGCCACAATAACTCGCTCCACAGCGCCATGTCGACAGGCATATGCTTGCTGTGCCAATGGGTGAGATTGTCAGTGGAGCCTAAGGGGTTTAGGCACCCACATCCCAGTGACAGTCAAGTGGCAATGACCCTGGGCAGGCTTTGAAAGGCCTAGCCTGTGGTATGAAACAGGAAGGCCATTCCTCCTCTCCTGAGACAAGCCCTGAGGCAAGTGAATCTCTGAGACCAAGGCCTCAAGCCCAGAGCTCGGTCACCCAGTCAAAAAAGAGCGAAACTGTTTCTTTTCGTAAGTGACTTGGCAAGAGTTTTGAGGAGGGACGCGAGTCAGGAGAGGAAGTAGTTTGGTGAGTAGGTTTCAAGAGGCCTTTCAGGCATGGACAAGGTCCTGGGGGAAAGGCAGGAGGTCATGCAGGGGCCACCATGCAGAAGGCAGTATGGGCACAAGGAATGGAGTGAGAAACACAGAGACCCCCATCAGAGGCATTGACTGGGCTGAGGGGCTTCCTACCCCATGCAAAGGGGAGCTAGGGCAAGGACGTGCTGAGGAGGGTGAGAGGTTCGTGCCACAAGTGAGGAAAATAACTGTGGCGGCGGTGTTTGAGGAAGACCGGCGAGAGGAAGCCTTTCGATTGGAGAGAAGAAGGTTGCAGCATGTAGAGCCGAAAAAAAGAGAAACTACACTGCAGCCAGGCTCACTCAGCATTTCTGAAAAGTATAAGGTCTGGTCCTTCATCAGTGTTGGTACATTCCCGGAGTTCCTCCCAAGCCTAAATGGCCCATTCCCTGTGGCTTCGCTGGCTCATACTACAACTCCAGCTGCGTATAGGTGAGTGCTTGTTTTTCCCTGCGTTTCCTCAGAGACTGAGCGAGATTCATTTTGGTTTTGGCATGTTACAGTGCAAATGGTGTTCAGTGTTTCTATCTGTAGCTACACCCCCTCTACACATATAAGGTTGTAAGTGTGTGTGTGTGTGTGTGTGTGTGTATATATATATATATATATATATATATATATATATATGAAAGCTTTCACGGGCACAAACCACTTCTTCAGATGACAAATTTGACAGATATTTGTCATCTATAGAAGTGGGTTGTGCCCACAAAAGCGCATGATACAATCTAGCTCTATTTTTGTTTAGTTTCTAAGATGCTACAGGATCATTGTTGTGTTTTTAAGTTTTTTTAGTTGCAGACTAACATGGCTACCCCTCTGAGACATATCTATATCTATATCTATTCCTAGATGCATAATAGATTGTAAATATATGTGACCTTTTTAGAAAATTGTAAAAATTATTTGAACACATGCCACTGCAGAAGAATGTGTTAGTTTAATAATTATTCAGACATACTATTTGATTCCCCTTATTTGCAAAAGTTGTGTGTAGGCTCTGTTGGCTATTCAAATAGATTTACCAAACAAATGACTTCTGTGGTGGTGTTATTGCTATACAAAGCTAACTTTTCCTCCCTGCCCTGAGCTGCCACCTCCCACTGAGGCCGTTACTTTTAAATATGAACGGAGTAATGCTTTTATAAAATGAGGCGAAGTGTGGGGTTTTGTAAAGCTCTCTGCTCCGGTGAAAGTCAAAGGGGAAACTCCAAAGGGAAGTAAGGTGGGGTAAAGTTTGTAGCAATACGGAGCTTTTTCAGAGATCCCACCCAAAATATGTAGTGGTTTTCCATGTAAAACCTGACACAGAAGTGCTAGAAGAGATGCCTGTTACTAGGTGAATTAGGGGAAAAAAAGAGCAACTGGGTAGGACGCCAGTCACAATTTCCACGTGTTGGTGCCTACAGTTAGGCTCCTAAATCCATATTGAGGCATCTAGGGGGAAATTTCAGAAGAGCCTATGTGACTTAGGAGTACAAGGCTAACATTCAGTGGGTCATAGAATCCCAGGGCTGGAAGAGACCTCAGGAAGCCATGAAGTCCAGCCCCCTGCCCAAAGCAGGACCAGCCCCAACTAATTCAACCCAACCAGGGCTTGGTCAAGCCGAGACTTAAACACCTCTAGGGATGGAGATTCCACACCCGCTCCCGGGAACCAATCCCAGTGCTTCCCCACCCTCCTAGGGAAATAATCTAAGATTGAGTGTTCCTCAGTCACCTAGGCACTTCTGAACATTTGACCCTGGGCACCTAAATATGGACTGAGTAGCCCAACCATAGCCACCCAGTCAGGTTTGGCAATTCTATTCACGGTGCGGCGAGAGCTGTTGAAATGCCAAACAGGATGGAGGTGCTATTCTAATACTTCGGTAACTGCAGCATTCTTCAGTCACTAGCGAAGGGACAGTTTGGGATACTGGTAGTAAAGAGTGGGAGACAAGAATTGGTGTTGTCTCGTTACAATCCCATTGAGATTCAACAGGCAAGATAACATGGCACGAGGGTAGCAGGTACTTTCTGTGGAGGCAGCCCACCCTGGGGTTTGCAGCAGCCACAGGGAATCCAAAATATTTTTAATTCATCACTCTGTCTTTTATTGACCTAACTCAGAGGCCCCAGAGGACACATTACCCACCACACCTTCATCCTGAAACGAAGTCAGTTTTTAAGCCTTCATTTGCAGTTGCTTCCCTCGTCTCTTACAGGGAAGTCAACTTAGGGGTCAGAATGCCTGTTAGTCACTTCTCGCCCGGCTCAGCCTAGCTCAGCATTGTTCAGTCGAGGAACGGCAGGGTTTCGACACCACCGAACAAGAAGTCAAAGGCTACTTGAGCCTTTTATCTACTCAGCTCCTTGAGGACCTCTTCCTGGCACTATAGCCAACTTGCTCAATGAAATATGAACCCGCGCTCAGTATTTTTCAACCCAAAGGGCAAAGATTTTTTCCAAAAAAAAAATCCCCCTTTTCAGCTAGCTCTAATGTACAATCCACACCAGAAGTAGCTGCATCTTTGCCTCCCTTTAGTGGCTAAGCTACATAAGAGGAAGAGTCTATGACAGCTACCCCCCCCAATGGGGTTACTCCTTTCTCTCAAGCAGTGGAGGTGTATATAGGTGTGGAAAGTAGGGGTGCAGGGGGTGCCGCAATACCCTCTATATTTTGTGCCCTGTGGCACGGTTCCGGATAACAGCCCATGCCCAGGAGCCCCACTGCCAGCCGGGGTCCCATCCGCCAGCTCCATGGGGTCCAGCTGCTGGCCCCGCTGCCTCTGGGGGTCCCAGCTACTGGGGGTTCTGCTGCCACCTAGGGGCCTATTAGCTCCTCTGCAGTCCCTGGGGCCCCAGCTGTTAGCCCTGTGCCCAGCGTTCCACAGCCATCCCCACATGTGGCCCCAGCTAGGGGCAGGGAGGGGTGCAGATGGGGCGCAGATGGGGCGCAGCTCAGCACCCCCCCAACCCTGAAATTGTCCCAGCGCCCCTGGAGGTGTATGATTTTAGCAGGCGGCCACAGGTGCAGAGGGGGCTAGGACCCGAAGGAGCCATTGATACAGGTGGTGTGAGTGGCCAATGACGAGCTCAGTAGGGTTTTGACCTTTATTCGACTTTAAACATACGGTGGCAGGTCATCAGCTCTTGCACTGAGCAGCCCTGACTGGATAGCACCCTGGGGAGGAATCAGCGGGACTGCTCGTGGGAGCAGTTAAGAACGTAAGAACTGCCACTCCGGGTCAGACCAAAGGTCTATCTAGCCCAGTGTCCTGTCCTCTGACAGTGGCCAATGCCAGGTGCCCCAGAGGGAGTGAACAGAACAGGGAATCATCAAGTGACCCCTCCCCTGTTGCCCCTTCCCAGCCTCTGACAGAAGCTAGGGACACCATTCCTGCCCATCCTGGCTATTAGCCAGTGATGGGCCTGTCCTCCATGAAGCTATCTAGCTCTTTTTTGAACCCTGTTAAAGTCCTGGCCTTCACAGCATCCTCTGGCGAGGAGTTCCACAGGTTGGCTCTGTGTTGCATGAAGAAAATTGTTACTTAATGTTTGGTCAAGAATTAGGCCCTGAGTGGAGGAATTAGAGTATAGACATGGCCAATTACTGTGATGTTGTTTAAATGAACTTAGGGAGCATCCACACTGTGTCTGGGAGCATGTTGTCTGTGCTAAGGAGCAGTGAAGCTGGGGGTAGCATCGGCAGTTGCTTGGGCTACATTCCTGAATGCATATGCAGGGTTCAGGTGGGGTGCTACACAGGCTAATGTGAGCTGCCCCCCATGCTACCCCCCTCCCCAGCTACATGGATTTCTTTAGCCCACTAGTTTGAGCAGAATTAGCAGGGGTCTGTCTCAAACTGGGACTCACCATCTCAGCTGCAGTTTAGCTGTACCCTCTGATTAAGATGACGGTACAAGCCATCGGGAACCCCTTATGCATTTAAAAGATGGTGCTTGGATCATATTGCTCCATCTTTGCTAGGGATGTCAGCAGCATAGGAAGAAAAGAAGGAATCGAAACTCCAGGGACCACATTTTTGTAGCTCCAGAGCTTTTTGGAAACGGTGTCTTAGACATTCTGGTGCCAAAGTCCATTTTTTACAAGCTTGCCTTTCCACTTCCTGCAGGGTAGCGGATGCAAACGAGAGACGCTGTTTCTCACTGAAAGTGTTTGCCCAAAGTTCCCATTCCCAAAGCTGCAGGATTCCCACTTCCTAGCTGCGTGGAGACGAACAGGCTGCATTCTGTCTGCTCATTTTATGCCCCTCTGAGCTGGGCTAGCTGACGATTCATTTCACACCAAGTCACCAAATGGACGGCAGCCACGTTCGGACATGTCATGGGTGAAAGATTTTTCCTTGAGTAACCTGGGTCCCGTTTCCTCCGCTTTCTTGAGGAATCTGTGAGGTTCAGAGCAAATGTTGGGTTTTTTTTTCAGTGGCACAAGAAAACAAAAGCTTTTATGGGCGCAGAAGGGGGAAGGCCTACCAGCTAAGGGGGGGTATGTGACCTCCCCATGGGACCCCCCCCCAAGAATTCGCTCACCCCCAGCCTCAGACCCCTTCACCTCCCCTCCCCATCCCACATTACCTGGGAGGGGGGCGGTCTGGCAGCCAGAAGAGCTACCAGTCTTCTACACCTTTCCTCACTGTCCCTCCCATTGGGGAAAGGAGCAGAACTCCCAGCCACCCCCTCTATCCCTCCACGGAGCTGACAGAACGGGGGAAGGATCCCGGTGACGGGGGGACTGAAAGTTCTGCACTTTTCCCTGCGGGGAGAAGCAGCGGGGAAAGGAGCAGACACCGGCAGTGCCTCCGGCTGCCATAGCACTCCAAGGTCCCAGCACTGTACACAGAGGCAGCAGCCAGTGGAGGGTCTAGGGATGGCTAGTCCTCCTGGTAGGCCATAGCAACTAAAAAACAACGTGCTGGTACAGAGCACCGGCCCGGCTGACTTGCACAACAGCGTCACTCAAGTATTGGTACGACTGTCTCCGTTTCAAAATGGAGACAACCCCCACGGGTGACGTGAGGGGTTTCAGAGATTGCTCTTGTGTACGCCTGCTTTTGCCAGGATGCCTGGGAATAAAGAAATAATCATAACTAATTAATGAGGGCACTCTCCACAGCCCAGGAGAGAGGGGAGCATGCCCTGTCTTTGCCTCCCTCCCCTCAGGATAAGGGCCTCCCTTCACCTTGTCACTCCCGCTGCCCCCCACACTGAAGCTACCAGCTCACCGTTCCTCGCCTTGCTGGCTGCACCGGCCGCCTCCTACAGCTCCGCTCGTTGCTCTGCACGGCACAGCTGGTCTCCTGCAAGGTCCAGGCCTCTGGTCAAGGCTGGGGAGGTGTCCGTCATCTTTGCTAATAGCCCTTGCTTGTTGCTTCTGGCCTTGCTCAGGGTCATGGAAGGCCTCTTGGGCAGGGCTCAGTCTGGGACGACCCAAAGGGATCCCACTTCCACTGTTTACACACATTAGTAAAGCAAGGTGCGCGGGGCAAAGGCAAACGGCACGTCTCCCCCTTTTTACTGACGTACTTACCAGAGCGCCCTGTTCTCGGAATACGGTCCTGGGAGAGCCGGGCTGTGTAGCCACGCAGGAAAAGGCCTTGACTTTGCTTTCTTTGCTTTCCCCTCCAGCATGTGGTGTGTCTGACGTGGTCATGAAAGCTCATGAGGGACAGTCCGTCAAGCTCCCCTGCACCTACAGCGTTAGGCGAGTGAGTGACATCAGTGTCATGTGTTGGGGCCGGGGGATGTGTCCGTACTCGAAATGCAGCAATGAAATTGTCCGCACGGATGGGCAGAGGGTGACCTCCGCACGGTCTCACAGGTACCAGCTCCATGGTGCAGTCGCCAACGGGGATGTGTCCCTGACTATAAGCGACGTCAGCTTCCAGGACAGAGGGGTGTACTGCTGCCGCATAGAAATCCCTGGACTTTTCAATGATATCAAACGAAACCTGAATTTGAAGGTTGATCCAGGTGAGCAAAACTCGCTCCTCTCTCTATAGAGAGAAACCCATTTCGTCTGCCACTGAGGCTTAGGCTCTGTACTTTAGAGAGTGGTAGGCGGGCAGAAAGACTTCCAAAGGCCAAAAAAAAAAAAAAAATAGACCCATCTGTCACTTAATAGACTAACAATGATGAGGGTACGCCAGCTGATCATGGAACTCACACAGAAACATGATAAATACATAAACTACAAAACTGTTTTCCCTCATTTCAGGTCAATTGTGGAGTCTCCATCACTGGAGATACTTAAGAGTAGGTTAGACAAACATCTATCAGGGATGATCTAGATGGTGCTTGGTCCTGCTGTGAGGACACGGTACTTGACTCGATGACCTCTCGAGGTCCCTTCCAGATCTATGATTCTATGAAACATTTTGTTTATGCTAAATTTTGAAACGTTTCTTTTTTACTTTGACCATTTACAATTATTTTCAGCCTAAGTAGTCTATATTTCAAATTGAACAGGCATTTGGATAAGAAGATTGGAATTTTTCATTTTGGAAAAAAAAAATGTTTCTTTTTGACTCTTCTGAATTTTTTTTTTCTTTCTTCTCAATGGCAGTGTTTGGTTGGTTGGTTTTCAGTTAGGAAATTCATCAAACCAATCCGGTTTCATGAGCAGTCGTGCTTTTTGTTTTTTCAACCAAAAACTGTTACAAATTTCCCAACTGCCTCTAGTCATGGGGAGGGACTAGTGAAGTCCTTTTCAACTGCACTGGATGGGCGATCCCATAAAAAAAGGGTCAATTCCACTGAAGTCAATGGAGTGACACCTGTTCACACCATGTTAACTTTGACCTCACTGTTTTAGCACCAGCTGGTCATTCAGTGAATTTACTTTTGGTTTGATTTGTTTCCACGACCTGAAAAAGATGGCAGCACGATCTGGGATGAGGGCTGGTCACGCATTTCATCTCACGTTTTTCATTGCTAGAAAGTTGGGGGTGAATTTAACTAAACAAAACTATATAGAGAAAGTGAAAAAGTCAAAAAGAAATGTTTCAAAATTTATAGTGCAATGATTTTTCATAAAAGGAAAAACCCTGAAAACCCCAAACCCCAAAATATTTTGTAGATGTTGGCTGTAAATTCTCAGGTTTAGGATTGTTCTATTTTTTGACAAAAAGTCAACCTTGGCCATGGTGGAAAAAAGTTTTCCAACCAGCTCCTTTTGGGACTCCTTTCTTATGTGATTTAACTGGCCTTTTAAAGTACCTGTTCACCAGCCTCTTCTCAGAGGTTTGTCAATAGCTTGGTTAAACTTAGCTATGGTTTGGCTTTGCTTCACTCAAGTGCTATTATTCTTATCCAGCTTCTGTTTATTTCATTTCAGCTCCCACTACTCGTGCAACGACAACCACTACTGCCCGCCCAATCACCACTGCCCCGCCCCTGACGACCACTGCCCCGCCCCTGACAAGCATGGCTGCCCTCCCAAGACCCACTACTCCACCTGTGACACCCACTTCTGACCTCCCAACAATGACTCCTTCCCCAACAACCACCATTTTTCAGACAACTCCTGCGCCGACGGATGATGGTTTCATTTTCTCCACAATGGAGCTTGTTCTCCTGACTACGGGTATGACAAGCAGAGCGCTCTGAGCGCTGCAGTGGCTGGGTATGGGGAGGCTGGTGTCAAAAGGGCAGGAAAACGTGCCTGAGTATGGAGCGCAACTGATACCGCCGCACACAGGACGTGAACTTTTTGGGACACATTGTGCGGCCATAAATTGTGCCCTCTGGGAAATGCGGGCACAAGGAATGATGCCCGCTCCTGACTGTATTTAGATGCCCACCCATCAGAACTGTCGGTGAAGCAAGTTACCGTAGTTAGGCACCTGAATAGCCTAAATGGCGCCTACAAATATTCACCCACATTTAGCTCGTGGCTCACCCCGGCACCCGCAGATTGGAACATCGCGTTTAAAATGAACGCTCTTTTACAGCATGCTATTTTCCTCTGTTTCTATGATGACAGACTCCCCGACGACCGATTTGATCTTGGAGGGGACTGCGGAGGTCGGTACGGCTTTCATCACAGAAGATGCCCTCAGGACAGGTACGTGTGGTAATACTACGGGGGCAGCAGACACTTGACCGCTGGGTTCAGGGTTCTGAGAGGGGTTCTGGGGAAGGTGCAAGTGAACAGGAGTTTGCTGGAGATTCATTCGCATCTCATCGCCCAGCCGGCCCCACTGGCAGGCTTGGCTCAGGAAAGGCGAAGGACTAGAGCAGCAGGAGGCGTTAGGACTGCATGGGAGGAGTTTGCCCACAGAGTCGTCCCACACAGTTCCTAGGACTAAGCTGAGCGTGTGACGCTCTCATCCTTTCAGCCTCCTCCCGAAGGGTTGGCTGTTCCCGAATGCGTCTCAAAGACTCACTGACAGTGGTTTAATCATCTGGACGCCATCTGCGTCACCTGTCCCTTTTGGACGCTGACTCAGATCCCAGGGCTCCAGCTGATCACTTAGTATGAGGGACGAATCCACATCGTGATCACGAAGGGGCTGAAGGCCAATAAGGACGTTCGTTCCACCTGGGCAGTAATTAAACAGCTACGTCTCCGTACTGAACTCAGACACCTCTGCTTTATACATAGGCCGAGGGAGTTCAGTACACAGGACTAACCTGCAAGCTGGCAACTTCGGTGATGGATCAAAGCGCTAGAGACTGGAGGCCCCAGGAGGACATAGGTTGGGTGGCACAGTGCTTCATATCTGAGCCCGGGAAGGCAGGGGAACCCCTGGAAGGGGTTCAGCAGAGGACCCAGAGGCTAGATTGGTTCTCTGGGACTTTGGACTACAGGTTGAACCTCTCTAGTCCAGCACTCTCTGGTTCGGACTCATGATTTTTGTCAGCCCGATGTCCTCTTATCATGGGTGTGACCAAGTTTCCCGCAGTCCCATGAAATTTGTTTACAGCCCCCAGTCCTGGCTCTTAGTGTTCTGTGCTGTTATTTAGCTCTAATTTATCCCAAAATGTCTTCTCAGGGTCCAGTAAGCAGTGGCAGTGCTGGTAATGCTGCTAGACAATATTGACCTCCCATGGTTTGGCAAATTCTCTTGTTCTGCACCGGTCAGGTCCCCAAAGTGCCAAACTAGAGAAGTTCAGCCTGTGGTGCATTTTGTTACTCTGTGAGTGGCTTGAGCTAGCCGCTTCTCTGCCGACAGGCTGAGTGACAAGCAAAGACAGATGGCCTGCATGGTTTGCAAACTGCTGCAACATCACACCCTGACCCATAGGGCACTCTTGAGGTGACAATGTGCCATTACGCTTCTAGCATCCCATTGGAACTTGCAGGCCAGTCGCTAACTACCGTAGGGTCTCTAATACACATCAGGCTGTAAAGTTTACCCACTTCACTAACTGGAACATGCCCTGTTGGTTCCTGATTCCTGCCCTTCTCCAAGGCATTGTTTGCTGAGAGTCTATCAAATATCAGTTCAAAGGTGGCAGCTGCACGCTTAGCCACCACACAAGGGACCGAACCAGGGACCTCCAGAGCTAAAGACATGCACTGCTGTGGCCTGAGATACAGAGCAAAACCTTTGTCAGGCTGGATGGCTTGGCACCCAAAGGGCAACCTGCACCACACACTCACCTGTGGGTTACACAGGTTCACAGAGCATCTCATCCAAAGCCCATTCAAGTCACAAGAAAATGACCCACTGAAACATTTTGTTTACGCTAAATTATGTAATGTTTCTTTTTGACTTTGACCCTTTACAATTGTTTTCAGCCTAAGTAGTCTACATTTCAAAATGAAAAGGCATTGGATTGGAAAATTGGAATTTTTCATTTTGGAAAAAAAAATTAAAATGTTTCTTTTTGACTTTGCCATTGAGAAAAAAACACATTTCAGAAGTATTTGTTCGGTTTTGTGTTAGGAAATTCATCAAACCAATCCGGTTTCATGAGCAGTCGTGCTTTTTGTTTTTTCAACCAAAAACTGTTACAAATTTCTCAGCTGCCTCTAGTCATGGGGAGGGACTAGTGAAGTCCTTTTCAACTGCACTGGATGGAGATTGCATTAAAAAAGGGGCAATTCCACTGAAGTTAATGGAGTGACACCTGTTCACACCATGTTAACTCTGACCCTCACTGCTTTAGCACCAGCTGGTCATTCAGTGAATTTACTTTTGGTTTGGTTTGGTTTGTTGCATGACCTGCAAAAGATGGCAGCACAATCTGGGATAAGGACTGATCACACATTTTCTCTCACGTTTTTCATTGCTAGAAAGTTGGGGGTGAATTTAACTAAACAAAATTGTACAAAAAGAAATGATTTTTCATAAAAGGAAAAAGCCTGAAAACCCCAAAATATTTTGTAGATTTTGGCTGTAAATTTTCATGTTTTGGATTGTTCCATTTTCTGACAAAAAGTCAACATTGGCCATGGTGGAAAAACTTTTTCCAACCAGCTTCTTTTGGGACTCCTTTCTTATGTGATTTAACTGGCCTTTTAAAGTGCCTGTTCACCAGCCTCTTCTCAGGTTTGTCAAATAGCTTGGTTAAACTTAGCTATGGTTTGGCTTTGCTTCACTCAAGCACTGTTGTTCTTACCCAGCTTCTCTTTATTTCTTTTCAGACACCACAACTTCTGCAATGACAACCACTACTGCCCCACTCCTGACAAGCACGGCTGCCCTCCCAGGACCCACTACTCCACCCGTTACACCCACTTCTGACCTCCCACCAACGACTCCTTCCCTGACAACCACTATTTTTCAGTCAACTCCTGCATCCACGGAAGATGATTTCATTTTCTCCACAACGGAGGTTGTTCCCCTGACTGCGGGTATGAAAAGCAGAGCGCCTGAGTATGGAGCACAACTGATACCCCCGCACACAGGACATGAACTTTTTGGGACACATTGTGCGGCCATAAATTGTGCCCTCTGGGAAATGCAGGCACAATGAATGATGCCCATTCCTGATTGTATTTAGATGCCCACCCATCAGAACTGTCGGTGAAGTGAGTTACCGTAGTTAGGCACCTGAATAGCCTAAATGGCGCCTACAAATATTCACTCACATTTAGCTAGCGGCTCACCCCGGCACCCGCAGATTGGAACACCGTGTTTAAAACTAACACTCTTCTACAGCATGTTATTTTACTTTGTTTCTATGACAACAGACTCCCCGACAACCGATCTGATCTTGGAGGGGACTGCGGAGGTTGGTACGGCTTTCATCACAGAAGATGCCCTCAGGACAGGTACGTGTGGTAATACTACAGGGGCAGCAGACACTTGACCGCTGGGTTCAGGGTTCTGAGAGGGGTTCTGGGGAAGGTGCAAGTGAACAGGAGTTTGCTTGAGATTCATTCACGTCTTATCGCCTGGTTGGCCCCACTGGCAGGCTTGGCTCAGGAAAGGCAAAGGACTAGAGCAGCAGGAGGCATCAGTTCAAAGGCGGTAGCTGAACGCTTAACCAGCACACGAGAGACCGAACCAGGGACTTCCAGATCTAAAGTATGCACTGCTGTGGCCTGAGATACAGAGCCAAGCCTTTGTCAGGCTGGATGGGTTGGCACCCAAAGGGCAACCTGGACCACACACTCGCCTGTGGGTTATGCAGGTTCACAGAGTATCTCAACCAAAGCCCATTCAAGTCACAAGAAAACCACCCAGTGAAACTGGATCTGTCCCGGAACATCAGCTGCACAGCAGGGTGTAGACAACACTGCTTGGCACCAGTCCCTTCCCTGCTAAATTATTTAACCCCTTGCGACTATGGAAAACAGCAGAGAATTGCAACGGCCCTCTGAAAATGCCACCTCCAGTCCTTTGTCAAGATGGAAATAATCAGGATGCAAAATAGACCTTTTGTCTGGTAATTGAACGAGCTAGACCATGTTACGTTGGACCATATGGGGTGCTTCCCTCACCCTGGCCAATCGACAGAAGCTCCTGCTGCTCCTTCTATTTGCATATCAGCTCATTACTTTCTCATGAGCCCCCATCAACTTTTTTCTCTACTTCATCTAATAATCAAGAAGCTGAGATTTCACCCTACAATGCCATACTTTTGCAGTTAAGCTGATTTAAAACACACAGTGAAAGAAAATTCCAACACGGTTTATTCCTCTCCACAGAACAGTTCAAAGTCACAAGCTGCCACAAAGGCCACATTAGACAAATGACACAGAAACACAACCCTTGTTCTCCCCCCCCCCTTTCCCCAGTATAACTAGGTCACTTGTGGAAATGTCAGCAAAGAAGGGCTTAAAGAGGAAACCCAAACTTCATGCATTGGAAGTCATTCCTTTCACTTCGGGAAAGCCACAGCTGAGGTCTTCCGCTAACACCTTGCCGTCTCCCTCGGCCCTAAGAGCAAAAGATTTGCAGGGTTCTCTTGGTTCATGCGCGTCTTGTGGGCACATCGGCTTTCCTGTTTTTTTTCAGACACAGCTGATACGTGAAGAGAACACGGGCTTTGTAAAAATGCTGTCTCATTTTTGAGGGACCCATTTATTCCAGTGTAGCAGCTCCCTCACATAAGATTCATTCATGTCTCCCAGCCTGTTGGGCCCATGGGCAGGCTTTGCTCAGGAAAGGCGGAGGATTAAAGCAGCAGGAGGTGTTGCAGATGAGGACCGGGTAGCAAGGAGTAGAGCGCTCTGGGAGAAACGAACCCACAGAGTTGTCCCACACAGTTCCTAGGACTCCTCTGAGCTTTTAACCCTTCATCCTTTCAACATCCTAAGAGAAAGCAAAATCTGGGAGGTGTGTTCTGCTCAGTCTTTGGTGGTAGGCTCCTCAAGGTTTAGAGGTAGCTGGGTGAGGGGATGAGGTGTTTGAATCTAACTCAGGTCTGAATGTTTGTGGCTAGACTGAAATCCAGGTCTGGCTCCCTCTTCAGATGCATCTGATGAAGTGGGTCTTTGCCCACGAAAGCTTATGCTCCGAAAAATCTGTTAGTCTATAAGGTGTCACAGGACTTCTCGTTGTTCTTCAGATCCAATTTCAGATCAGCTTAGAAAAGAGGAGAGAAAAGGGGGATATGATAGAGGTCTATAAAATCATGACTGACGTGGAAAAAATGAATAAGGAAAAGTTATTTACTTATTCCCACAATATAAGAACTAGGGGTCACCACATGAAATTAATAGGCAGCAGGTTTAAAACAAACAAAAGAAAGGTTTTCTTCACACAGCACATAGTCAACCTGTGGAACTCCTTGCCAGAGGATGTGGTGAAGGCTAGAACTTTGACAGGGTTCAAAAAAGAGCTAGATAGATTCATGGAGGTTAGGTCCATCAATGGCTATTAGCCAGGCTGGGTAGGAATGGTGTCCCTAGCCTCAGTTTGTCTGGAAATGGGTGACAGGGGAGGGATCACGTGAGGATTATCTGTTGTGATCCCTCCCTCTGGGGCATCTGGTATTGGCCATGGACACTGGGCTAGATGGACCTTTGTCTGACCCAGCATGGCAGTTCTTATGTTCTTAATTTTGCACTTTGGACCCAGGCCTACGTACCATACCTTGAGCCCTGGAGCATCGCTCTGCTGGGGCATTACTGCAGTAAAAAAGTCATTTTTAAGCTGAGAGGTGAAGCATTTATTAGGTTGCTTTGAGGAGCCCCAGCTGCTGTCTTGTCACGTGCAGCGCCTAACGTGGTCAGAGCCCGTGCAAAACACGTACGAAAATGCTTACTCCGTGAGTGTCACCTGCATTCCAAAAGGCCCCAGCTCACTGATGGAGTGGAAAACCACAGTGAAACATTGCAGCTAAAACTCCAGGGTCAACTCATTCGGTGTCTATCTGCACTGCTATGAAAAAAACCCCGACAGCGCCAAGGGTCAGCGCCCCCATCAAGTCTATTTTTAGCCCCTCCGCCTGATCCCTGTGCACCCAAGTCCCTTGACCTACACTCTGAGACTTGGTGCCGGGGGTCTCGTAATGCAGCGCAGACATCCACTTCTGCATTCCCGGGCTGAGCGAGGCAGCGACGGAACGGATGAAATCACGTGTTACCGTCCTTCCTCTTCTGAGTTCCTGCATTCCCAGGCAGCGTCCCCTCAAGGGACTGCTTTTAGCTTATCTTCTGTATAGGCTTTGTTTAAGAACATGATAAGACTGCCACTGTCAGACCATGTCCACGAGCATGTCTATCTGCCGAGGGATGGGCCAATGCCAGGTGCCCAGGGAGACCAGATGGGCCATGGCTCAAGCCTGGATCTGGCTCCTCCCAAGACCCGGATCTCCTGCCCTTGTTATGCATTGGCGGGCAGCCCTATCCTGGCTGCTCCATGGCCTAACCTGCTTCATCAAGCTCTTGTCCCACCGTGGGGTGGCCATCACACTACCAAGAGTTCGTTGACTGTGCCTGTATTCTTGCTCCGTTTCTGTGACTGCCATGTATTCTGTCCAAATGTCTACTGCAGGGATGGGGAATCTAAGGCCCGGGGACCAGATGTGGCCCCTGGCTCGCCTGGATCTGGCCCCCCAAGACCCGGGACTCCCCCCGTAGCATTGGGGGAGCCCATCCTGGTGCTCCAGCCCCCCACACTTCTTGTCCCACCGTGGGGTGGGAGCACATAAAATCTACTTGCCTTGGTCCCCCTAGGCTCTGTTGTGCCAAGGAAATGTGGAGAGTTTCTTTCTCCTTCTCAGGCAGGGGCCACATCAGGGAGGGTTTGATTTTTCTGTTTTGCTTCTCACTTGTGCATGGCCCCCGACTGATTTTTCTGTGAGTCAGCAGCCCCCGACCCACAAAGGGTTCCTCACCCCGGCCTCCTGCGGGGACAGACGCTGGTCAGATCTCCACAGACAGTCCATTTGCTACAGAGAGTGTGAATGTTACCATTGGCAAATATGCCATGTTCACATGCCAGTGCCTTCCGGGGAATGACCAAATTGTCCTGCAAGGTGGCTGGATTGGATCTGGGTGCAATCTGCTCATGGGGGATCGGGGCAGGGAAGAATACATTTAAACGCAGCTCAGCTTATTTCAGCCAAGTCCTGTATTGTGAAAACTTGGGGTAGCCTCTGCAGTTCTGGGACTCTGTTAGACATTTCTGTTTCTTTTAATCCCAGGGACTGTTCCCACAGCGACATTCCAGGCTCTTCCTGAGGCGAGTGACGTGAATGCGAATTCTTACGCTGCGTTTTCCTCCACACCTTCAGGAGACTTGTTGAACGAGGGACGTGGCCAAGGTCTGGCGAGTATCATTCATTTTTATAGTTGCAGTAGCCCCCCAGGTGCGTAAGGGAGAGTGGAGTTGTCAGGGGAGATGAATTAAGTGGGGCAGACAAGAAAGGAAGCTGAGAAGTTCCATTTTTGCGGCGTGTCCTGCACAAGCGATAGAGACCAGAGACTTAAGGATGGAGAGCGCAATATGACCCATAAAATTCAAATCTTTCTGCTGCCCTTAGGGAAAGCACAGGGCTTTATTCCCCCAAGGGCAGCCAGCGGTGGGGGCAGGAGATCCAATACACACGCCTGCCCTGTCCCATCTGCTGGCTGAGCAGCTCATTCCTGCCCTCTGCAGGCGGATATGCGGAGCAAAGCCCGGTTCTGCAGGTGGCGGCCGAGGGGCTCAGAGGCACGTTATTCTGCCTATGTTGTGGTGGCAGTTTTAAACCCACAAGCTGTTCATGTAGGCCAGGGTCTTGATTGCACTGACGTCAGTGGTAACTCCCTGCCCCCGGGACTCCAGCCAAGCATGGCTTGTCCCTGGGGGTGCAGTTACAGCCTGTAGGAAGGAGAAAGGGGGCAGACTAAGTGGTGACTGTTGGTTGTGGATTGTACTCACCAGGGGCCCCTTGCATCCCTCTACACCCACCTCTGAGTGAGTGTGAGTTACCTGGGGCCACACTCCCAGCCCTCTCCATCTCAGGGACTCTCCTCCCCCTCATGCCAAAGGCTAAGAGTTCTTTCCATTCCCTCCTCTCTGATACCAGAATCCACCATCCTCCTTCCCAGGCCAAAGGCTCCGAGTGCCCCCCACTCTCCTGTATGCCACCTGCCAGGGGCTCTGTGTGCCCCCATTATGCCCTCCCACCATACCACTGTAACCTGCCCCCTCCTGGGCTCCTTCCCCAACCCTCTTTCATTTGTTTTTTCTGAGTTCAGTGCAAGCACTCAGCCACTGAAGCAATCTCTTATTTCATGTGTCTATTCCTCAATGCAAAACTCGACTCAGGAGTAACTATGCAGCTGTAGAGAGTGCCCAATATTTAGGGACTCACCCTGACACAGACAGTTTGCATCTCTCTGGGTTCGTGAACACTCTCGGCACCTGATCTTTGAGTTGTCTTGTTTGTGTCATGAGAATGGGATATTTTTTTTAGACATCCGTTTTATTTCAGAGACCACATTTGTTTCCATTTGCTAGTCTCATGTATCAAGGATTGATTAAACGTGCACCTATTTCGTATATACTCCCACCCAAACAGATTGTGTTATGGGGAGGGAGAACATCATAGAAATAAAATTCCAGGATCCAAACCATATTCATGGCTACAAGTGGTATTTTTCACGTAGCAGGACTGCTGGAACTGAGGCTTGTGGTATTCTGTCTCCTGGGGTCACAAGTCTCCTGATGGGTCTCATTTATGTTAACCTGTCCTGGGATAATTGGTCCTTTGCTGAAGGCAAAACTCCGACAAGCTTTCTTTGAGCAGCCTCTTTAGTATAGCTCAGGAGGAATTGATGCCAGAAATCAGGTGATTATTGGTTTTTTATCTGGATGGGAACCCAGCGTGGATGTGTCTGGTCCAGCCCAGGAGGAAATGTAGATAATGTGTTGTTGTGTTGAGTACATTGTTTTACAAAAGGGGTTTCCTGCTGATGTTATAGTTGGAACTCTAAATGGAGCGGTAGGTTATCACTAGCAACTGCAGACGCTGGGCCAGCAAACCCCATACCCCCATGCCAAGGAATTTTGACGCCCCAGAGAGAGCTCAGTGGGTGTAAGTGAAAAACACAAATTGCAGTTGAAAATCATCAAATTAAAAGGGGCCAGTTTTGGCCACTGACTTTTATGCCATTGCATTAGGCCCTTTGGGAATGACTGTGTTCAACATCAGACATTATTCAAAAGCCAACTGCATTTTCATCATGCGGTATGTTAAGGCTAGTGCATTGCTAGCAAAAGCTCGGACAAAAACGAGGACGGAAATCAATCTCTCTGGCTAAACAAAAATCTCAAATTCTGGAGCTAACCTCTCAGATCTCGCCGGTTGACCTGCATGAACAAGTCCAATGCCCCCCACCTACCTGACCGCCTGAATTCCCATGGAAGCAGGCAAACTCTACATTTACACGTGTAATTTAGGAGGCCAGATCTGGCAAACTGCTCCCTACTGTTTTAACAACAAGCATCAGTCAGCATTTCATTCACAGTTGTATATTCCTCCAAGAACTGCACATGGGGGAGGGTGCGTCTGGAATCAATGAACTCCAAGGTGGTGGAACGCAGTAGCCTGAAGTTGGATCAGAAAGACACTAGACCCGTGACCAACAAATAAAACCTCAGTATTAGTGGGTGCCCCGTCCAGAAGCAGTGGAGTTGACAGTCAAATCAGAATTGAACCTCTTTTTATTAACCACCTTTTCACTGCTCCTCTCACACAACTTTGCAACTTTATTTTAGTTGATTCAAGATAAATAAAAAGAGAAACAGCTCCAGTAGGAGCAAAGAGGATAGACTATTATATCAGAAGTACAAGCAAAACTGTATCCCACAATGGGGGGATTTAATCTACAGAAATACACCTCTTCAGTTTTTACAAATCTACAGAATCACAAATGTAATTCCACTTAGCACAATAATGACCTTCCTAAAACCAGCTTTTCCTCACATCCCTCTGAATCTTCACTATAACTCTAAATACTGATGAGATCTGGTTCACCCCGTGGATTGGCTTGCACCTGGAATGGTAGTCAGTTAATTTACCAGCTAGTAAAGTCCCACGCCCAGACGCCTACTGCAGATGTGGTCGTAGCAAGTCCGTGAATGTGAGTGTGACTCATCGAGGCACCTGTCGGGAGAGGTTATGTGGTTACTTTTAACATCACACATTTACCTTCCGAGCATGATCTGTGATCCCACTGCAGCGGTCTGTTTGTGTATTAACACTGAGTGCTGTGGGCTGCTCTTTCATCACAAGGGTCCCGATCCTGTGAGGGGTGTAAGGGTCTCCTGTGCGGCACGTATGGCTCTCAATTCTAAAATGCCAGCTTCTTGCAGAACCGGGTCCATTCAAAACTAAGGCCAGTCCTCTGCTAGCATTATATCACCATGGCATGAGTCAGAACTCGGGAGCTGAGAGATTTCCCAAGCCCCTGAGCAAGGTGGGGGAAGTACCCGGCTCTGTGCTCCTCGAAGGGGCAGAGCTTCAGGTGGAGGAGGGCAGAACTGGGGGGCAGCCAGGGAGCGTGCAACACCATAAACCCTCCCCTCGCCCATCGGGTTGCCAGATGGTTTAACCAAGAATACCGAACAGCCCCTCCCCCCCAAAAAACAACCACCGGGGAAAAAATTCTGTTGAGAGAAAAAAAAAAAGGGGGAGACCAAGGTAAGTGGTGGGGTGAGGGGGGGAGGGGCTAGGCCCGGTTGCTGAATGTGTGTAGGGTTGCCAGGTGTCCGGTATTGACCCGGACAGTCCGGTATTTTCACTCCCTGGCCGGGAAAAACTCAGAAAATACTGGACATGTCAGGTGTCCGGTATTTTCTGAACTTTTTTACAGGACAGGAGGCGAAAATACCGGAGTGGCCGGGTCAATACCGGACACCTGGCAACCCTACTCCCGCACCAGGCCTTAGCGCTGCCTGGAGCGCGCCACGCCAGCGCGCCACGCCACAAACCCTCCCCTCCCCCCGCCAGGCCTCAGCGCTGCCCGGAGCGCGCCACGCCAGCGCGCCATGCCACAAACCCTCCCCTCCCCCCGCCAGGCCTTAGCGCTGCCTGGAGCGCGCCACGCCGCAAACCCTCCCCTCCCCCCGCCAGGCCTTAGCCCTGCCCGGAGCGCGCCACGCCGCAAACCCTCCCCTCCCCCCGCCAGGCCTTAGCCCTGCCCGGAGCGCGCCACGCCGCAAACCCTCCCCTCCCCCCGCCAGGCCTCAGCGCTGCCCGGAGCGCGCCACGCCACAAACTCCTCCCCGCCAGGCCTCAGCGCTGCCCGAGCGCGCCACGCCGCAACCTCCCCTCCCCCCGCCAGGCCTCAGCGCTGCCCGGAGCGCGCCACGCCGCAAACCCTCCCCTCCCCCCGCCAGGCCTCAGCGCTGCCCGGAGCGCGCCACGCCGCAAACCCTCCCCTCCCCCCGCCAGGCCTCAGCGCTGCCCGGAGCGCGCCACGCCGCAAACCCTCCCCTCCCCCCGCCAGGCCTCAGCGCTGCCCGGAGCGCGCCACGCCGCAAACCCTCCCCTCCCCCCGCCAGGCCTCAGCGCTGCCCGGAGCGCGCCACGCCAGCGCGCCACGCCACAAACCCTCCCCTCCCCCCGCCAGGCCTTAGCGCTGCCTGGAGCGCGCCACGCCGCAAACCCTCCCCTCCCCCCGCCAGGCCTCAGCGCTGCCCGGAGCGCGCCACGCCGCTAACCCTCCCCTCCCCCCGCCAGGCCTCAGCGCTGCCCGGAGCGCGCCACGCCGCTAACCCTCCCCTCCCCCCGCCAGGCCTTAGCGCTGCCCGGAGCGCGCCACGCCGCAAACCCTCCCCTCCCCCCGCCAGGCCTCAGCGCTGCCCGGAGCGCGCCACGCCGCTAACCCTCCCCTCCCCCCGCCAGGCCTCAGCGCTGCCCGGAGCGCGCCACGCCGCTAACCCTCCCCTCCCCCCGCCAGGCCTCAGCGCTGCCCGGAGCGCGCCACGCCGCTAACCCTCCCCTCCCCCCGCCAGGCCTCAGCGCTGCCCGGAGCGCGCCACGCCGCAAACCCTCCCCTCCCCCCGCCAGGCCTCAGCGCTGCCCGGAGCGCGCCACGCCGCAAACCCTCCCCTCCCCCCGCCAGGCCTCAGCGCTGCCCGGAGCGCGCCACGCCGCAAACCCTCCCCTCCCCCCGCCAGGCCTCAGCGCTGCCCGGAGCGCGCCACGCGCTAACCCTCCCCTCCCCCCGCCAGGCCTCAGCGCTGCCCGGAGCGCGCCACGCCGCTAACCCTCCCCTCCCCCCGCCAGGCCTCAGCGCTGCCCGGAGCGCGCCACGCCACTGCAAAGCATCGCACTCAGTGATGCCTGAGACATTCACTGTCTTGGGACCGTAGTTTCCTTATGTCACAAGGCAAAGGAAATATGTAAGAACGGCCAGACGGGGTCAGATCAATGGTCCCTCTAGCCCAATGTCCTGTCTTCTGGCAGCGGCCAGTGCCGGTGCTTCAAATGGAATAGATGGACCTGGTCCAACCCCTGCCTAGCCCTGGCTTCTGCAGTCAGAGGTTTAGGGAGCCCAGTGCATGGGGTGACATCCCTGACCATCTCGGTTAATAGCCATGGATGTAATGTCTCTAATTTTTTTCCACCCAGTGCCAGTTATAATTTTCGCCTTCACAACATCACCTGGCAATGAGGTTTTACTGTGCGTTGCGTGAAGAAATATTTCCCTTTTGTTTCTTTTAAACCTCCTGCCTATTCACTTCATTGGGTGACCTTCTCGTGGTTTGTGCAGGGGTGAATAACACTTCCTTATTCACTTTCTCCACACGAGTCATGGTTTTATAGACCTCTGTTGTATTCCCCCTTAGTAATCTTTTCTTCTAAGCTGAACAGTCCTACTCTTAAATCTCTTCTGATAAGGAAACTGTTCCATTTCCTCCAAAGCATTTTTGTTGCCCTTTTCTTAACCTTTTCCAGAGCCAATACATCATTTTTGAGATGGGGTGAGCACGTCTGCACTCGGTATTCAAGATATGGGTGTACCACAGATTTATCCGGTAGCATTCTGATATGTGTTCTCTTATTGTCTATATATTCTCTTAGCTCTTTACATCTTACAGCAATTTGCACTTTCACGTTAGGCTTTCTTAACATTGCTGACTTTTTTTTTTTTGTTATATAAAGAACAAGAGAGGAAGCCTCACCCAGTACTTAGCGTACTACGTATGATTCAGGAATCCAGGATTCAATTCCATACACTGCCACAGACTTCCTGTGGGACCTTCAGCAAGTCACTTAGTCTGCTGGTGCCTCAGTTTCCTGTGTCATAGTTGGGAATTATCCCTAATCCCTACTTCACAGGGCTTTTTAGAGCCTAACTGCATTAAAGATTGTGAGATGCTCAGACACACGCATGGAGTGAAAACCAAATAAACACCTAAGAAAGATGGATCATGTGCAACATAATTGCAGGGGAATCTGGAGAAAAGCAACTAATTCTACAGATTTTTCCTGTGATATCTTAAATCATATCGGCCTCCTCAGATTACAGTGATAACACATAATTCTAAGAAACATTAAACGGAATAGTCTTATACCTTATTCACTACATGTGATTTATTGGCACGTTCATTGGACTGAAAACTTCATCACGAGAAGGTAAGTTTTTTGTGTGCTGTTTTTCACTGTTTTAGCTCTTGTGATGTCCCCCTTTTCCTGGTGAATATTGCTGTATTTCCTGATGAACACCTGACAGTCCTTAGCTATAGATGAGATATGCCAATAACTCAACATTTCTTCTTCTATTTGAGGCCAGATTCTGATATGCTTATTCACAATTTTACCTTCCTCCACAAATCTGACTTCAGTGGAACCCCTCATGTTGTTAGTTTCTATTATATAATGGGATCAGACGTTGGTCCATACTCATTTTATTCTCTGCTTTTTCTGTTATCAGAGACCACAACAGATTCAAAACTTCAGTCACAAGAAGATGCAGATAATCAAAAACAGGTAAATCCTATTCTACATCTCAGAAGCAGAACTGGGCAATTTTTTTTCATGCAAACGGATTTTTTTCACCAAAAGTGCAAATTTGGTTGGACTGAAACCATATGTGAATATGAATCACATTCACTAAAGAGTTTGAGCTTAAAAAAGAAGTTTAAAATCTTTATTTTTTTGAAATGCCAAAACATTTTGCCTTTTGTTTCAGAAAGACATATCATTTCAGAATGCAACAAATGGAAAGTTTGAAAGCCTTGGAAAACAAAATCAAACTGTCCAAAATGAACAAAAAAATGAGTCAAACAAAATGATTTATTTTAGTGTTATTTGCAGTTGAAACACAGAACCCCAAACTCTGCTATGAGCCCAGCCCTTCTCCTTAATGTCTCTTTAATTAACAGCCCGTCAATCATTTATGTCACATTTTATGCTAAGTGCACACTGAATGAAAAATTGTGTGGTAGGTGGTTTAAGATTTTGACCCGGGAATATAGGAATTACCAGACTGGCTCAGAACCAGGATCCATCCTGTCCGGTATACTTTGACAGAGGCCAGCACCAAATGGTTCAAAGAAAGGCACAAGAAATGTACGGTGCCATTTTTTCATGTCATTTTTCTGTTGTTCTTTACTGCTCCATACCACAGCTTTTCTGCTAGTTTGCCCTGACAGATCACTTGTTTGTGGACATGAGGCTTTGGTGGATGTGCCATGCTGACCTGGTGTGACATACAAACTATTTTAAGATCAGAGGCTAATGACTCAGTGAGAGGCAAGGAAAAATTGCGATGCCTTCTTGAAGCGTTCCACGTGTGCTGAGAATGGCAATTCTTTGCTGCCTCCCCTCAGATCCAGATTTAAGTTTTTCTCATTGTATCGACTATTCACATACTTTGCGGATACAATTCCGTAGCTTCAGACCACGCTGTCCACTGCCGTGGAAACAGGGCGGTATTTGCGAGGGACAAACGCTAGGTAACCCATCTTTGAGGTTCAGCCAGTGGTGTTCACCCCCGGCTCTGTGCTATAATCCGTGAATTGGACTTTCCCCCTTCTCAGCCGGTGAAGTCTAAAAGTCTATAGTTGGGTGAGGTAATATCTTTTATGGGACCAGCTTCTGTTGGTGAGAGAGACATGCTTTTGAGCTACACAGAGCTCTTCTTCAGATCTATCCCTTTCCCAGACGTGAAGAAGAGCTCTGGGCAGCTCAAAAGCTCGTTTCTCTCACCAACCGACGTTAGTCCCATGAAAGATGTTACCTCACCCACCTTATCTCTCTAACATCCTAGTACTGACATAGCTACAGGTTGGACCTCCCTGGTCCGGAACGCTCAGGATCTGAAGGGAGTTGTCCGGACCAGAGGAAGTCTGGATGGGGGGGTGCCAGCCTTGCCGCTGGGTCCTCTCCCCAGCCTCCTGGCCTCACGAACCACAGCAGCCCTGCTGGAGCTCCCAGCCCTGCCAGCTTCCCTGCCCCACTGGATATGGGCTCTAGTGACCCGCGGGCTCCAATGCCCTGCAGGCCCCTCCCAGCTGGCTCCACTCCAAGCCACTGGCAACCTCTGCTGCTGGGGCTTTCTCGTCCAGCAACATCCATGGTCCTGCCAGCCCACGGATGTTGCTGGACCAGAGATTCACAGACCACGGAAGTTCAGCCTGTTCTACACCACTACATGTGGTTGGTTGGGAGAGACAACCATTTCCTCAAGGGGGCCAGGATCTGGCCCTGTGAGTTCAGATAATGTGGGGCCACCCCTGGTTTGGGTTTTGCTTAAACAAAACCCACCCCTGGAGATTTTGCAAAAGCAAAACTGCCTGTGGCTTGTCCAAATCTCCAACTCATGCAAGACACAAATAAGCCTGGAATGATCACAACACCCAGTCCCACTAACTGCCTTTCAAAGCAGGTCACACAACTGCCTGTTGAATTCCTGATCTTTCTGCAGGAGTCATACGGAAAGCTCAGAAAATCCACCCTGAATTGTCCACTGCAAACTCCTGCTGATGGCAAACATTTCAGAGGACTCATCAGTTAGACCAGGAGTGGAGGATCTTTTTTGGCTTGGGGACCGCTGACCCACAGAAAAATCAGTTGGGGGCCACACACAAGAGAAACAAACAAACAAAAAAAAAAAAACAAACAAAAAATACAACAACCCCAACCTGACAGAAGAGGCTAGTAGATTTTGTCTAGCGTTGGGACAGCAGGAGGTCTGGAGCACCAATGCTGGGGAGGGCCCTGAGCCTTGAGGGCCATATCTGGCAAGTTGGGGGCCACATCCAGCCCCCGGGCCTGAAATTCCCCACCCCTGAGTTAGACCAACCATACCCTAATGAAACTTACCCAAGAAAAAGCAACAAATGGTCTGAGAGCACTTTATAGACTAACAAAACGTGTAGATGGTGTCATGAGCTTTCGTAGGCACAGTCCGCTTCTTCAGATGATAGGAAAAAGCATAGTTTAAAAGTCTTTTCTGTTTTCTCCTCCCCGCTAGCACTTGGAGAATGAAATTCCAACCGTAATCATCTGTATGGTGGTGGCATCCCTTCTCTTAACGTTGCTGCTGGCAGTGCTAGTGGCCAGTAAGTACTGCAGATTCGGTATCCCCCTTACTGCTTACTGGTAACCGGTGAACTGGTGACCTGCTCTGCATTGGCTGCTGGTCGGATAAGGATCCCATTTGCATCGTTCTTTCCACCCGATATTTATTTGGTGACACAAAGGCAGATGCGAACAGTGAATCTTGCAGCTCTTTGCCTGAGCGCTTTTGATTCTCGCTGTCTGCAAATATTGGAAACCAATTTGTTCTTATTTACTGGGCCCAAAGTAAGGCCTGATCATATCCAACCCACCGCGGAGGAGGAATTTGATTCTAGCCTCTTGCTAGTTTGACACGGCTGTAGCGCCACTGACGTACATGTAGGAGGCAAATCAGCGTGACTATTAGTAGAACTGCAGCGCAGATGGCAGACGGTCACCTGCAGATTCAGAGACGGGGAAATGGCTGCTTAAGAGCTCGTGCTTAATCCCTAAGCAATGGCATTGTTTTCCCGGCAAGGAAAAGAAAGGGTTGGGATGCACTGCCTTGCTTGGTGGGTACCAGTTGCGTGCTGCCAAATGAAGAACCAAGGACGGAGTTTGTTCTTGGAAGCAGTTCCATTCTGCGTGCAGATTCTGCTCTGCTACACTGGTATAAACCCGGGTGCAATGGAAAAGCAATAAGAAAACTGGGCTCACAGGGATGATCCCTTATGAGTGCCCAGGCCAGGGTTTTCAAACTAGGGTTGGGGGGTGGGATGTCGGGCTCTGGGTCTCGGTGCTGCAGGGGGATCAGGTGAGCAGTGGGCGGCTAAGGCAGCTCCCTGCCTGTGCTGGCACTGCAGACTGCATGGTGCCCCAGAAGCGGCCAGCAACAGGCCTGGCTCTGGGGGGGGAAAGGGGGGCAGGGGGAGAGTGCACAGAGCTCTGCCCCTTGCCCCTGCCCTGAGCGCTAGCTCCGCACTCCCATTGGCTGGGAACCTGCTGCTGGCTGCTTCTGGGCGCAGCCTGGTTTGTGGTGCTCGGAGAGGGAGGAAGCTGCCTTAGCCCCCCCGCTGCACCTCTGACTGGGAACCCCTCCTGCCACAGCCCTGACCCCCCCAAACCCGGACCCCCCTCCAGCACCCCAAAGCTCCTCCTCAGCCCCACACTGGAGCTCATTCTCCAGTCACATTCTGTTGGGTCACAGCATCAACAATTTTCTTCAGCTGGGTCACGAGGAAAAAAGTTTGAAAACCGCTGGCCTAGGGCAGTTAACCTGATCGTGGTGTTGCCTTGATTCGACAAGTGAGGAGAATCTCTGGTAAAAGCTGGCGCTGGTAAAGTTTTTCCTTACAAGTGCAGCGTGCCTAGTCCACTGCAGAACATTACTGGTTGCACTAGGCCACGTGAGGTGCCCATGTTTATGATGGTTGTGATCATCTCAGTGTACTGCATTCCCCTGGGGATCTGGGTCAGCCTGCTCATTTGGTGGAGGCTGGCTTTCCTGTGTAGACCTGAATTTAATGGGCTAGAGGTTATGGCCACATCTGACCAGAAGCTATTTAGGGTCTTGTCCCAGGTCAGGTTACACAGAGAGAGAGAGAGAGAGACAACACCGAGAGCTCTACCTTGGAAGGTTAGTGTCGGGGTCCGTGGCAAAGGCCTTCAAATTCAGTAGCAAATGTCAAAAAGCAAGAAGTTACCAGAACGTGATACAATTCTAGGACTCCCGCTGGTAAAATTACTATGATAAAGAATTCCTTAGCCTAGCAGGCTCACACCCTTCCTGAGGACCTGGCGCTAGGAGACGTAGGCCCAGCCTCGCCCCTGGCACGCCCCATGAAGTGGAAGGTCCAGACTGGTAGGGCGTGGGGCGGCTAAGCTAGACTGTAAAGCTAAGCTAATGCAGGTTGGCCCTCCCTTGTCCGGCACCCTCAGGACCTGACCTGTCCCGAATGAGGGAATTTGCCAGATATGGGGAGGTTCCCTGCCACCGGCCTCCCAGGACGCTCCCCCTCCCTGCGGCTGGCTCCACTCCAGCCCCACTGCCACTGAGCTCCAGCCTGAAGGGCTTGGACTTGAGCTCTGGCCTGCTGGGGCTCCCAGCTGCCATGGCCCCGCTTCTCCCCTGCCTGACCGGGGATCCCTAGGATTGGGGCTCGCTGGCTGCCCTGGTTCTGCTGCACTCTGCTGGGAACCTCAGGGACAGGGCTTGCTGGCTGCCCTGCTTTTGCCGCTGGCTGCCCCGCCCGGCTGGGGCTCCCTGGGGGGAGGGCTCGCCTGTGCCACTGCTGCCCCACTGTCTGGGACTCTGGAGGGACGGGGCTCCCGGCTGGTTCACACTCCCAGGCTCCGGGGCTCTCCGATCCAGCAACATGCGTGGTCCTGCTGGGCTATGGATGTTGCCCGACCAGAGAGTCCTTGATTTCGGAGGTTCAGCCTGTAGTTGATCGCAGATAGATAAGAGAAGAAGAATGAATGAAGAATGAACAGTGAACAGCAAACCCAAGCCCAACAAACTAACCTTGCTTCACAGCACGGCTATTTTATAGGGCCTTGGCGTTGCTTGATTCGGGCCCAACCTACCATGCCCATGTTGTATTGCCTCACCCTAAGAAATTGACTGGCACACTTACTCTATAGGTCAGTAGAAGATGATGCTTATTACTACATATTAATGAGGATGATCTCGTTCCCAAAACCATTACCTCCAGCTGTTCCAGCAGCTTCTCTGCCCTGCTGTCCCTTTGCGGTTGCTGACCGGCTCTGGCACCAGCTGATCCAGCACAGTTTTAGGTTTAGTTCCCCTATGTGGTTCCCCAAAGCTGAGGGCCATCCGAGTAAGCATTTTATCTAGGACGAAGGTCGCTTATGCTCACGTACTCTACTAATGTGCTTCAGCTGTTCATACAGGATACAGGTGTAGAGGCTTAATCCTATGACTAATCGGGAATACCTTCGATGAATCTGTTTCTGCACAGAGTCGGAGAATGAATTAGTAGGAACCAACCCAAGGAAAGTGTGTTAGCTGCTATGGCAGGCAAGCAACTCAAACTTCTAAGCTATGCCTGGCAGGTGGGACTGGAAGAGCTTAGAAGGAATTCACTGCTGGCCGCGATGTGGTAAGAAGCAACCTCTAAGGGGCCAAAGCCTGTTTGTCACCCATGCACAGAAGTGGCTGGATTCTGGTCTTGCCGGCACAGAGTTAGCACTTGTGTCCATACGCAGAGGTTACTGGAGTTGCTCCTGACACATGCTGGTGTCGCTGCGGGTTCATCGACACCGCAAAAACCCCAGCAGCGCCGCGTCTGAGTTTGGGGTCACCCGCCTTGGTTTGGGCTCCTGGGGCGTGCAGTGTAGACATTCGGGGTGGGGCTGGAGCTCTAAGATTCTCCCCCTCTCCAGGGGGTCCAGCCGGAGCCTGACTAGCTACACTGCAGTGTGAGCCTGGCAGCCATAGGGGGTTGTTTTGCTGTGCAGATGCACCCTGAGATCAGGGCACTGGTGCCAGCTCAGCTGCCACAAATTGTGCAGAATTGGCAATATTGTCTTAGTGTCCACGTGCCTTAGCATGCCCTTAGTGTGACCTCAGCATGCCATTAGCGTGCCTTTAGAATGATGGGCCTGTTTGTCCTTGTCAGAGTCCAATGACCTCTGCTTTGTCTCTAGACAGATGCTTGAGGAAGTCTCAACGGTGTTGTCTGCGGGGGATGAAAAGGAGGTAATCTGTGTTGTCATTTCCTGGAACGGATCCCACCTGGACCCTACTGCAGGCCGTACGGGGTTTGCCATGGACAGCAGCGTGAGCAGGACAGATCGCACGTGCTGCGTTAGAACTAGGGATGTAAGGGGTGAACCAGGTAACCGGTTATCTGGTAAACATCACCGTTACTGGCTAACTGGTAACTGGTTTACATCCCTCACCGGTTGATACTTGCCGGGTAAGCGGTTAACTGCTGGGCCCGGCTGGGCTGGAGCAGCCCTCTGGCCACTACGGGTGAGGGGCAGCTCCAGCCCAGCCCGGTCCATTGTGCTGCAGGTGGGGGGGTGTTGCAGCCAATCCAGGCCCACAGGGACCTCAGCCAGCTGGAGCAGCCTTGTGGTGCGGTGGGAACGTAGCCACTAGAGCAGCCCTTCCCTGCTGCCCGCCCACTGCGGGCGCTCTGGGTCCCAGTTAACCAGTGAAACGATTACAATTATATCGCTTAACTGGTTAACAGATCAATGGGTGTTTGCATGCCTAGCTAGAACGCTGCCCTTCCAATCGCTTCACCCAGACTGTCCCGTGTCGCTTCTTGGAAAGGGCACATCCTGGAGTGACACAGAGACGGCCGGGACACTGACGAACCGCTGATGGTGGGGCTTGACGCGATGCAGGGACTCCGGGTCAGGGAGCTACATAGCTCACCTCGGGATTTGCTCTGACACCTTGATGAAATGGCACAGAAAGACCCGACTCACCTGCTGTATGAGCCTATGGGGTGTTTTTTTTCGAAAGAGGATATGCAAATTCTGCGGGAAGTTGCATACCTTCTTCCGATCGCTTTTTCAAAAGCGGGTCTTTCGAAAGTGAAAGTAGTCTGGACGTGGTTTTTTTGGGAAAAAAAACCCCTTTTTCGAAAAACCACGTAAACCTCCTTTTTTTAGGAAGAGCAGTTTTTTCAAAAAAGGAGGTTTTTTTCCGAAAAAACCTCATGTAGACTACTTTTGCTTTCGAAAGACCCGCTTTCAAAAAAGCGATTGGAAGAAGATATGCAAATTCCTGTGGAATTTGCATATCCTCTTTCGAAAAAAACCCATGGTTTAGACGTAACCCCAATCAGAACTACCCACTGCTGGCCTCCCAGGGGGGTAAACTGGACAGAGAAGAGAACCTAGTGTGCAGAGCAGGCTTGGTTCTCTGACCTACCCCACTTTCACACAAACATCACGCTGTCTCCTTGAAACTGGGTAGGTTGTGATTTACACCAGAGCAAGCGAAGGCAGAATCTGGCCCATTGTCATAGCCAGTCAGGAAACGTTCTGATGCATGGACAACATACGAGTTTTTTGTCCAGTCCACGCCAACAGGCCTGTGCACCAAATAAGCAAAAGTGGCTACTCTAAGTGATGAAGGTCTCAATAGCGGAGTGAAACAGCTCTTGTTCTGGCTTCATAACAGGGCGGGGGTTTCTCTCTCAGCCACTGTAAGCCTACTAGACAGTAGAGCATCCTCTTTGGAGCCCGTAGACAGGGCGGGATTAAGGGGGGGCTAGCCGGGCAGTTGCCCGGGGCGCCAACCTATGGGGGACGCCTGACTGAAGTGGTAAAGAGTGCCGTGCACCTGGGGGGCGGGGCTGCGCATGCCCCACACGCCTGCTGCCCGGGGCGCAAGTATGGTTCGGTCCGGCACTGCCCGTAGATGCCACTAATGTATTCCTGTCATTACCGGCATTGAGACTGCTGATCATTTCGCAACATGCTGCAGTGTTTTGTGGCTTAACCACACCAGAGGTCGGTCTGCAGACAATTTCAACCACTATCTCATCAAGCGTAAATGTTAACCAGTGATCAGTAGCTGAGTTTTCAAGGAAAGGCAGCCCCTAACTTTCCGCCTTATCCTGCACATAACCAGTTGTGCTGTGCTTCACGTGGGAGAAGGGAAAATTCTGTTCTCTCTTAACCTGCAGGTGAATGTAAAATGGTCCATCAAATTGGCATGAGTCCATTAATGACAATGCAGAGATGCCAAAGATGGGGCCTACTGGTGTTCTCCTCCCCAAACTTCACTAGGAATTTGCCCAGGCCACGATTAATTTAGGATTTCAGGATTTGGCCCACCATGCAGTGCCCATGTCTTTCTTTGCTACCTCATTAATAACCCATGCTTCTTGTTACAGTTCAGATTCACCCGGAGAGCCTGAAAAAATCCTCAGCGAAGTAGAAAAAGAGAACAGCCTTTTGATTCTGCAGCCGATACCTGACGACAGTCCAGGATCACAGGAAACGTCTCACAATCCTGAGGAATCCGGCATCTGAAAGAGTCTACGCTGGGAAATAAAAATTAATTCTTTGCTAACCCTGGCAGTAAGGATGGGTACAAATCAAACACCAAATCCAAACACCTGACCTGTGGGGAGTTTAAAACCTAGAGTCAGATTTTACTCAAAGGTATTTAGGCACCTAACTTCTAGGAGATCCACTGGGAATCTAGGCTTTTCCTCATGAGCCGTCTTTCAAACTCCTGAATAAAGTGGCTATTGGAAGATATCTTACCTGGCTCTGGCATCTCAAATTTCTTAGGCCAGGTCTATTCTAGAGCCGCAAGGTCGGTTTAAGGTACACAACTCCAGCTACGTAAATAACATAGCTGGAGTCTACTTACTTTAAGCCAAGCTTGGTGCCGTGTTCACAACGGGAGATTGACGGGAGCAATTGGTTTCCTTTACTCCTCACAAATTGAGAAGTACCAGAAGCAACTGGAGGTGCCCTCAGTGTGTGATTTAGTGGGTCCTTACTAGACCTGCTAAATCGAACGCCAGAAGATTGCTCTCCACCGTGGCAAGTGGAGACGCGACCTAAGTCTCTTAAGGCCCAACCCTAGAATTGCTTCCGTCTGAGTAACGTCAAAGCACATGAATACCGTAATCTTGCTGAAGCCAACTGGACTACCCATTGCTGAGGATCTGTGTTTTACATACTAACAACAGTAGGGGGGCTGGAACAAGTTGTATAGTGAGGGTGCACAGTAAACCCTGCATTGGGTGGAAACCACTGGGATCTAGGGCATGTGGCATCACTCCGACTTTGAGCACCTCTGAATAACAGCCTCTGCAGCGGCTGTTGTATTACTGCTTGCAACTGATTTTGCCTTTCCTTAGGTCGCCCTCTCCTGGCTGCCTGATGACATGTTGCGGAGTGAGCAATAATAAAGAAAACTAACTTAATTGTTTTGCAACAGCAGAAGCTCAAAGCTTTATCTCTTATTCTTTCCACGTGATCAAAGGAAAATGAAGAAATGAGGAGCTGAGGATCTAAGGCCAGATGTGGCTCCAGGGCTGCTTGTGTGTGTTGGGTTGGAAAGCCAGGCCCTACATGTGCCGGGGTCAATAAAAATGGGGCTTGGGTGATAAATTGAAAGTATGTTCTGTAGGCCACACCCTGAGACTTGAAAACCGAAATGTGGGAATCCGCTACGCTAGCCGTCCCCAAACTGCGGGGCGCACTCCCTGAGGGGGAAATGAAGGAGTGTTGGGGGGCGCAGGGAGTTGTGAGGAACGCCACCCAGACCTGATCTGCTCCCAGGCCCAGGCCCGGCCAAAGAGTTTGTGGGGCCCAAGGTGGCAATGCTGACAGTGGCTGCACCACACAAAGGTGGCTCCCAGCCCGGGCAGAGTGGGTGGGCACCAGGCAGTGCGGGTCCCTGAAGGCGCAGGGCCCAAGGCAACCGCCTTGCTCACCTTGCCCTACGACCGGGGCCTACCCAGCTCTGCTCCAAACACTCCCTCAGCTGCAGCCCCCGCTCCCAGCCTCAACACCTGACTGCAGGCTGGCCACAGCGACACACCCACTCCGGCCCCGGCCCTGGCCCTGCCCCCAGCTTTGGCCCCTGGCCCCAACCTCAGCCCCACTCCTGGCCCTGAAACTGGGGGTGGGGGGGACGGGACATGGTGTGTGACCCTGACACGTTTGGGAGCCACTGAGATACCCCCACAGGGGCTCCACATTCCCTGCCCCCACCACACCCCCTGGGGCACCCAAGCAGGGCCTGGCGGGTGTTTTCCAGCCCCCCTTGCACAGCCCCAGTGGTGCAAAGGCTGCAGAGCACAGCCTCTCCTTCCATGTGTGAGGGGAGCCCCTCGGCCCTTTCCGGATGATGTGCCCTGCCCCTGTCCTGGGCAGGCTGGGCTGCAAATAGTGCCCAGGAAAAGCCGGGCTACAGGCTCGTGCGGAGCCCCCCCAGGCAATGGGAGGGTGAGACTGGGCCTGCGAGGCCAGCAATGCACCCGGGCTGCACCTGGAGGCTGGGCCATGCTTGCTTGGGGATTAAACCCAGCTGGCTCTCCACAGGCCAGTGAAAGCCGGCAGGCAGCATGCAGAGAGCTGGGCCTTCCTCCTTGGGAAAGTGAGGAAGCCAGGAGCTACAGCTGGAGAAGCCAGCGAGGGCCTCCGGGGTATTTGGATTGGAGTTCCGGGGGAGAGAGGGAAGAGCTCTGCAGGGCCTCTCTGGGCCCTACGTCAGCGGAGGCAGCCAGAGGACGCAGGACCGAAGCAGCTCGCTTGGCTGATCCTGATATAAGGGATAGGAAGGGGCCCTCTGGGAGGGCATCCTAGGAGATGCTACTTGTTACGCAGAGCCAAGGAAGGGACTGGGGGAAGGAAGCCTCCTAAAACTGCCAGGAAGGAGCCTAGGGAAGCAGAGACAAGGTGTCTGACAGAGCTGGCACGGCTGCTTACCCTACAATCCCTGGACTAGAACCCAGTGCAGAGGCTGGCCCTGGGTCCTCTCCGCCCCCCGCCCGTTAGTCCTGGGGAAGGCAATGGTAAAGCCCCTGATGTCTGGGAATAAGGAACACGCTGAGCCGGGAGAGACACAGGGAAGGCCCCTGGCCCCCAAATCGGGGTCACAGGCATGGCACGAGAGTCTGTGTTGAATGCCCTGTTACCCCCAAAGGGGTGGGGTTCAAACCTGACCACAGGCTTCTCTTCTTGCAGCTCAGGCCCCCCGTCAGGAGCGACTGTTGGCTGTGGGGATGAGAGCAGATGGGGCTGCTACACTGTGCCCTGCCATGAGAGACACACCCACGGTGAGTCTCCCCTTCTGCACGGTGAAACAGCGAGACTTTGATTGCGAGTACCCCGTGCGTGTCACCCCACTGCCTTCTGTCAGTGTTCCCGGGAGACAGGCGCAGATCGGGCTCTTTCAACGCCCCCACCCCAACTCAGATCTGCTCTCTGAAGTTCTTCCCTACTAAAGCAGGGGTGGGGAACTTAAGGCCCGGGGGCCGGATGCAGCCCCTGGCTTGTCTGGATCCAACCCATAGCATTAGGGAGCCCTTGTTGGTGCTCCAGCCCTTCCCCCCCTCACTGTCCTCCTGTGGGGCTGGAGCACACAAAATCTACTAGCCTGGGCCCCTCCCAGGCTCTGGTGTATGAGGGGCCTGTGACGTGTCTTTCTCCTTCTCAGTCCAGGGCCATGTCCGTGAGGGTTTGGTTTTCTTTCTTTTGCTTCTCACTTCTGTGAGGCCCCCGTCTGATTTTGTTTTTCCTGTGGGTCAGCGGCCCCCGACCCAAAAAAAGGCTCCCACCCCTGTACTAAAGGATGGCGTGGGCGGGGGGGGGGTTAATTTTCGGACTTGGTCTGCTGGCTATGAAAAGCCAGTGGGAGATTGCCGTGAGGTGCCCAGCGCAAGTGGTACAAACCGAGTGAAAGAAACACTTACCCGCTCGTCCTGTTCTAGGAATAACACCACATCGCAATTTACCACAACATGGTCAGTACAGGGATGTGGTTAAATCCTTCTCTGTGCAACCCCCTGGCAACACTGACTCTCTCCCGACGTGGGTGGAAGTGGCTCCTTATTAAACCCCTCTTCCCACCAACGCATTGTAGCCCCCGTCTATCTCCAGGGGCAGCGGGCTGTTGAACGGGGTGTGTTGTCCATCTACAACGATCAGTAGGGAGAGACCTTCTCTGCGCCGGGTGCTTTCGCTGCTCTGTCTTTCAGCTGGAATACGTCGGCAGCTAGACTCACTCCTCACCCGCTTGCTGGGGTGGCAGACGCAGTGGGATCCGTTTTGTGCTCGAAGGTGGAAGCGAAAGCAGGTCTGCCGTGGAACAGCCTGGCTCTGTGGAGATTCGGGGGCCGGGCAATAGAGTAGTGAATGAAACCTTTGGGCCTCAGACAAGAGGAGCATGAACTGAGGCTGGGAGTAGCCTCCTTGCTCGTGTCAAACGCTAAGGGTGTGTGTTCACTTCAGGCGGCAGCTCTTTGAGGGGAAAGTGGCTTTTCAGGGACAGAAAGGCCCCACCCCTTCGAGGGAGCCCTGGTTTTTGTCCCCTCCCCCGTGATTTCTGCCAGTTTTCATTTATTTGCTCTTCTGCCTTCAGGCGAGGTAGAACCGGAGTAACCGACAGAGGAGCGGGACTCAAAGGTATTTAGGAGTCGAATTCCTGGGCCAGAAGCCTCCATTCTGAGTCCGCCCTTATGTAAACCGTTTTTGTGCCCTGGGATAGAATAGTAGTACTGAGGCAGAACAGGGCCACTGATGTGGGAAGATAAAGGGGGCAGTTGCTCTGGAGCCAGCCGATTTTAGAAGCGCAACAGTGGCTCCAGCTGGAGCCCTGGGCCCTTTAAATCATCACTGGAGTCCCACGCAACATGATCTGGGCTGGCTGGGGGAGGCTAGCCCCTGACCCCGCCCCTTCTGCCTGAGGCTCCGCCTCCCCCACATTGGCCACGGCCTAGCAATATGGCCCAAGTGGCCTTGAGGCTCAGTTGTTCACGGGGAGCTTGCCCAGCACCCGTCGTGAGATCGCTGGCCCCAGAAAGTGCGGCTGAATGTGAAACTCTCTCATATGTTTAAGGAATCGGGAGGGGGGCCTGGTTTTGAAGCAATTCCTTAGACAACAAAACACCAACCAGGGCCCCCAATCGAGGGTGTGGCCAGGTGCTCACCAAGTCTGAACCGGGATCGCTCTGACTTCCGTGCTGTCAGACTGATGTGGGCCAGCCTAGGACAAGACGTGGCCCATTCTCTGGGACAAGATGACTGGTCTGTTGATAATTTTGGGGAATTGCATTAAAATGGAGGGACTTCAAAGGCCAACAGAGTCTGTTTGATCTCATTTGCCCATGTGGCCGTGAATCCCAGAATTGTAACTTGAGAAACTATCAATAACATAGGTTTCTAGCAATTCTCCCTCCCAAGCCCCAATTATCTACTCAGATTATGATAAAGGGACTCACAAGACAGAAAAGCAACCTGGCTGGAATGCTAACGAAGCCAGGTGGGGCATTTTTAAATCGGAATGTGTTGCACTAATTCATGAGGCCAGCTGTCCATGCATTTAATGACAGGTTAATGGGAGTCTTTTGAGAAATCACAAGGGAAAAAGAAGTAACTTTCTCTCCCGCAAACAGAAACCTGGGGAATTCAATCCTGGAGCAGAATGAGGGGAGAGAGATCAGATTAAAACAGAAACGTCCGGAAAGGAAAGAGTGTCAGAAACTGAGCCTTAAGCACCTGGAATTTTTTTTTAATTTAGAAAGTGGAGGAGAAGAATAAAGATCCTGGGAAGGAGTGTTAGGCATTAATCCCGGCAGAACTAATTTATGGTGGTGCTTTAAAATCATATGCGGCTGTAGGAAGAAGCTCTTTATGCTGGGCAATATTGGATTGCCATGAAGGACCTCTTTATGCTGGGCAATACTGGATTGCCATGAAGTCTGGAAGAGGCAAACTTCAGAGGAGCTGAATAGTGATAGAGATGCAGCCCGTGTTAGTCTGGTGTAGCTAAAACAAAAGACAGAACTATGCAGCACTTTAAAGACTAACAAGATGGTTTATAGGTGATGAGCTTTCGTGGGCCAGACCCACTTCCTCAGATCAATATGTGGAAGAAAATTGGCACAACCATATATGCCAAAGTGATACAATCAAAAAAATGAACGCATGTGAAATTGACAAATCAAATTTTGGGAGGGGTAATCTGGGAGGGGAGAGGGTTAATCTAACACAATGCCTGGTCGTTGAATAAGGGTCTTCCCGGGGGATTCTGCTGGAGCTATGCCACTGATCCAGGGTGTCACTCCCTTCCAATTCCCTGCTTCTTCTCGGGTGTCCCCCAGTGATTCCACACCCACTCTAGTCTCTCTGCCCACATGCCATTCTGACGGCAGCTGGAAAAATGGGGCTCCCTGCTTCTCCCAGGGTCAAACTGGGCCAGCCAGGCCAAACCTCCTCCAGAACTGCCAGAACTGGGGGCCAGAGGCATCCAGATGAGCCGTCAGGTTCAAAGGAGCAGCCAAGTGGATTGTTTTCCCCCCGTTTGACAGCGCTGAAGGAGACTTGGACGGCTTTCTCCCCTCCCCTGCTGGGCTGGGGGCAAACCGTGCTGCTCCCAAATGCCTCCCCGGGACTAGACAGTGAGGAGGGGCAGACAACACTGGATTTTCTGCTCCAGGGGAAACTGAGGCCCATACAATGCCTGGTTCCAGCCTGGAACGCACAGCCTACCTGGTGATGTTCCGTGTGAACGACTTCATATTAAAAACTAATACAGGTTGAACCTCTTTAGTCCGGCACCTTTAGGACCTGACTAGTGCTGAACCCCATGAGGTCAACATCGTCCAGCAGCGTTACCAGCACTTCCGCTGCTTACGGGGCTCTGAGAAGATGTTGGGGGGTCAATTAGAGCTAAAGAACAGCACAGAACCCTGAGAGCCGGGACGGGGGGCTGTAAACAAACTTTATGGGATTGCAGGAAACTTGGCCACATCCATGCTGAGTGGACACCTGACTCACTAACATCATGCCGGACCACGGAGGTAGCTGGACCACACTGTGCTGGGCCAACTTTACTGTTATCTCCTAGAGGCTTAAATAAATCTGTGGTTTTCAAAAGGCAGCCTATCATTGTAGGTTTTAAAAAAATAGCAACCTGGTTTTCTTTTGTTGAGGGCGAGTGTCCGGGGACTGAGGAAGGAAAATCAATCTCCTCCTAGGAGTCTGGAGAAGGCAAGCCAGTGCAGGCAAGAGAGTGGGAAATTTCAGACCCGGATGCAAGGCATAGCTGGCAAATACTGCCACAACAGTGACAGCAGGTGGCACCCCAGAGCTGTGCAAACCGCTGAGGAGAAGCAAGGAGGCCTGGGGATGGCTGAGGTAGCAACTGTGCAGTAGGGCTTCACCGCGGCTGAGCAAAGAAATTCAGGGGATCTGTCAACGGGCTTTGTTCCGGGCTTCTCTGACGGTCGTAGTTCTGCGAATACTGTAATGGGACGTGTGTTCCTCCCCCTGCGAGTCTCCGTCCCACAGCTACTTCCTGGCGCGTCTGACAGTGCCCTTCGCGTCAGAGAGGTATCGCGTTGTTTGATTTCTCGGCTCCCGTCGGAGCAGCACCGTCCCAGGCCCCGGGTGCCTTGAGCCATTCACGGGAGAATGGCCGCTGGCTCAGCCTCTGGCTGGGACGGGGTGTCTGCTCCCCACAAAGGAAATGAAAATGTGAGGGCCTGAGAAGCCAGTTAGCCTGGCTGAGGGTGAGTCCTGCCCAAGTCAAGAGAAGCCCCGGCTGGGGAGAAGCTGGGTGGCTCCTAGAAAGGGCGGAAGCCCGGGAGAGGAGTGAGGGGAAGACCACTGCAGTCTCTCTGAGTACCGCAGAGCCCAGAAAGATTCAGAGAAACTCCCTAGTGGAACATATTCTGGTGAGCCCTGGCTGAGATCTGGCCCTTCGAACAAGAAACCCAGGAAGGGGCTCTTCTGAAGAGGAGTTTTCTCTCCCATGAACACCTGCCTCAGAGGGTAGCGGAGGGGTGGAGCAGAATCCATAGAGGCGGCTTTGGCGGTGCACAGCAATGGAGGATCCAGTCGAGGTAAGGCTGCTGGGAGGGAACTCCTGAGAACTGTGCTTCTAAGCCATGTGACTTTTTTTTTTTTTTTTGAAACAAAAATAAAATCAGAACGTTTAGAAAACACCTAAGCAAGTCATTTTGACTTTTTATAGGCGGCGGTGTAGCTGTGCTGGTCTCAGGTTATTAGAGAGACAAGTTGGGTGAGGTAATTTCTGGTATTTCTAATCGAATAGGTGGGTCCCATTAAAGAGACGCTTTGATGTTTCCCTTTTGTGTAGGTCAAAACTACTTATCTTGTTTGACCCAAGTTTACAGATAATTTTGATCAACATGAAAATACATTAGGGTGCATCTACACAGCACCCTTACCTTGAAATAAACAATAAACTATTCAATTTGCACTACGCAAATTGCGTAGCTTATTTCAATGTTATTTCAATATAGCTCATTTTGAAATTTGGTGCAGTCTACACAGAGCAGAATGTCCCTTATGCAATGAGGTTTACAGAGACATCGGAATAGCTATTTCGGGATACCAGAGGTATCCCGAAATAGCTCTGCTGTGTAGACATAGCCTTATTTATGAGCTCTTCTTTCTCCCCCAAATCTCCATCTAAAGCCTGATCTACACGAGAGTGCAAGGTTGGCTTAAGATATGCAATTTCAGCTATGTTAATTGCGTAGGTGGAGTCGATATATCTTAAATCACCCTCCACGCAGCAGAAGGTCAACAGAAGCAAATGCTCCTGTTTCCCTTACTACTCATCAGGTGTAGGAGTACCAGTGCCGAGGGGGGAGCCCTCTGAGTTTGATTTAGCAGGTCTTCATTAGACCTGCTAAATCGAACCCCAGAAGATCGACCACGGCAGAGTCCATCTTCTGCATCGTGTAGATATGACCTAAGAATCTACCCAGCTCTGCCCCTAACAGGAGTGCTCTCTTGAGGGGCTGCAGACAATGGGTCCTTGATTATAGCTACGGAAGAAGGGTACACAGAATGAGGTCTCTGGAGAACACTAGTCCCGGGAAGATTAATCCTAGGACGAGTTGCTCAAAAATTTGCCATAGTTTCATTGATAATAACCCATTGTAAAAAAACGACACCCACACACCCTAAAAGCCTTGCTTTGTATTCTAAATCTCTCCCAAATTCCTGAAACTTTTGGAGACTGAGTGAAAATCAATAGTGGGCTTTTTTTGCTTTCAAATGGTGGGCATTTACCTACTTCTGCGTGTTGTTTGTTTCCTTTCGTCAGTGATGCTTCTTGCCTCCTCCCCCCCACATCAGGAAATGTTCGGAAAGCAGAAGGCGAGTGACTTTTTGAGTTCCCGCTTCTTTGTTAGTATTTTTAATTTTACGGCAGTGAAACTGTTATATACATAAAAGGAATATTCCCACTGTCAGGCCAACTAGGATCAGTTAGGTCATGAGCGGTAACAAACCCTTCTTTTTGCCACTCCTCCCTTTAACACCCTCCCCCCGCACCCTGCCACCACACCTTAAAGACCACCCAGAAAGCAAGAAGCAGCCAGGGGGGCACCAAATTCTAGAGCTGGAAGGAACCTTGAGAGGTCATCGAGTCCAGTCTCCTGCCCTTGTGGCGGGACCAAGCACCATCTAGCTCATACCTGATAGACGTCTAAGTAACCTGGTCTTAAATATCTCCAGAGATGGAGATTCCACAACCCCCCCAGGCAATTTATTCCAGTGTTTCACCACCCTGACAGTTGGAGTCCGGTGGCACTTTAAAGACTCACAAATTTTAATGGATTAGAGCATCAGCTTTCATGAACTACCCCTCACTTCCTCAGACGCCGAAGAGAAAAAACAACAGAAAAGAAATGGATACAGAGAGGGGAGTGTGACAAATGCTACTTAAATCAGAATGGTTTAACACTCTCCAACAGTGCGGAGAGTACCTGAATGGGAAATGAGCTATCGTAATGCAAGATCCACTCCAGGTGTCTATTTAGCCCTCCGTTCAGGGTGTCAAATTTGCACATGAATTCCAGCTTAGCACTTTCCCTCTGCAGTCGGGTTTTGCTGTTTTTCTGTCTGAAAATGGCCACTGACAAGTTTAAAATTATGCATAGTCCATTCTATGAAATGATAACTCAAGGGGCCAGTTTTCCTCTTGTTCACGCTGGTGCAAATCAGAAGTAAATCCGTTGATGTCAAAGGAATTGCATCAGTGTAGAACTGGAAGGCAAGGAGAATCAAGCTTAAAATTTCTTTCCTTGTCTTGGTATGCTTTCAAATGAGCCTATTGTTTCACCTCCCCCCGCCTTCCCGTTGGCTGCTAATACTGAGCAAAGCTCCCTGAAGGTAACCCCTTTTCATACCTCGATACACATCAAATCAGGATTAATGGCTTCAAAGTTACTCCCGAGAACTCTGGAGCTGGTATCAATCTTAGCCAAGCTCTACAGCAGATAATACGCATCATATATTCATATGCATATTTAATGCTAGGCAGAGAATTTCTATGGAGAAATCTGTAGCTCTTAATCCAGGGATGAATCATTTATGGGATTTTGGATTATTCACTTTGCACGGAATTAAGTTGTCTTTCGGAGACAAAACAAGCCCCCATTGACACGCTCTGCATCACAGGCCTGGCTGAAGAACGCCATCTGTAGCCAGGATGAATTATTTATTGGACTCCCGGATCGCTTGCCTGGCAGTGAATTAAGCTGTTTAATTTTAAAGCTCTTCCTAGTCGTTCCTAAATACAGAAAAAGGGTTTTGTGTGTACACGAAATCATCTTTCTTTGTGTAGTGGGCTGCTGAATTATTCATGGCGTTCCGGCTGACCTAGCCTTGCAGCAAGGCAAAGCTTTCTTTCAGTGAAACAAACCCCATGTGCTTGAGATGTTTGTTTAGCTCTTGAGTACGAAAGGAGCGCTTGTGAATGGCCTAAGCCTTGATTCTGACTTCTCAACCAATTAGCATCTGACGGTAAAAGTCTCTGGGATGCCGTGATGATGGTAGAACCAAAGGATGGGTAAACATTGTTCATACATCAGAGTGGGGTCAAATCTGTGAATCTAAGACCATGTGGCCCATTAGCTGGAGAAGGTGAACAGAAAATCAGATCTTGCTCTATCTTCTACCAAATGAAGGTTGCAAGTGGATCCAGATTAGCATGTAAGACCGTGTGCAGGTGATGGTTGTGACAGTGACTCCAGACACTCGTAGGGCAAAAACCTAGCCTTACCTTTCATAGAACACTAGAACTGGAAGGGACCTTGAGAGGCCATCAATTCTAGTCCCCTGCCCTCACGCCAGGACCAAGCACCATCTAGATCATCCCTGAGAGATGTCTATCTAACCTTCTCTTAAATATTTCCAGTTGGAGATTCCACAACCTCCCTAGGCAATTTATTCCAGTGTTTAACCACCCTGACAGGTAGGAAGTTTTTCCTAATGTCCAATCTAAACCTCCCTTGCTGCAGTTTAAGCCCATTGCTTCTTGTCCTATCCTCAGAGGCCAAGGAGAACAATTTTTCTCCCTCCTCCTTGTAGACCCCCATTAGATATTTTGGATGTCTCCTGTGCTATTAAGGAAAAAATAGTACTTCTCTGTGTGTGTCAGGTGCTAATGATGATGACATTGAAAGTCTTGGCCTGAGAACCAATATGGAATACCAAAGGTATTTAGGTTCCTGTTTCCCATTGTCATGGGCATTGGATCCTCAAATATCTTTTGAGGTTCTGGAATTCAGCCAAAGCATCCCCTTGCTGAAAAAAAAATCACATTGCTTCTTGTAGCATAACTCCTGTAGGAATTGAATGGAAATAAATACATTTCAGGGAGATTCTACCCCCCACAAAAACCTGCTCTCCACAGCTTCTCCAAACCCTTAATTAATTCCCTCCCTGTGCACTTTGCCAAGCATGACTGGCTGGATATTGTTTCATGGGGCCAGCATTTACCAATTAACTTCCCCACGCCGGTTTTTCATCTCTTTCCACTGAAGAGCTGAATTTTCATGCCGTAATGATACTGTCTGGCACTTTCCAGCGTGATGTCTGTAGTTTCACAGATCTTGATGAAGAGAGGAACGTTCCAAGGCAAAATGAAAGTCATGATTTATTGCGTATAAACAACGCCCCAGATCTTATTATCGGCAGCGTGAGAAAGCATGGCGATTTAGATGAAGCTTTATAATTCACACTGAAATTCATTGCACCTTATGCCTCTTGTAAGAACCACGCTCTGAATTATACACAGAACTCTACTAAACAGGTACTCATTAAACTACAACCCCTTATACATTCTTCCTGCATGGTGTTGACAGTACACATCAAACACAAGCCGTTAAAAGCGGTTCATTTTCCTGCTAGCCTACAATCATAATGCATTACATGACAAAATAATGTGTTTACATGACAGATTTAATGCCTGGTCTGTTGCATGAAATGCCTTTGAGCACCAGAAGATAAGAGGGGGAAATGTAAGATTATACTTCCAAGTGTCTATTAATTCTTAACTAACAATAAATTGCAGCAATAGGGTACTGATGGAAAAGGCTGTGAGGGCCACAGGAACACTGCCGGAGCTCACGAGGACTGCGATGAATACAAAATGCAGGTGTGATCGGTATAGCGAACAGGAAGAGCGCTCCAGGTTGGGGAAGCTCTGCTCACCCCATGGGGTTGGTTCTTCCTTCTCAGCCTGATAGTCTCCATGGGAACCGATGAAATGCATGCTGGGGTAAACCTCCCCAAAATGGTGCTGGCAAGAATTCCTGGCCGCTCCATTTGTGGCAGCCAACAGACATGCGGTTGAGAAAGGGAATGCTCGTAAGAGGATGCCTGGGGTGGTTTTCTTGGGGACAGTCGGTGGGCCTGGTTCTCCTGTAGTCTTTGTGCATGGGGCCTCGACAGGGCAAAGCCACTTTTGAGCTCTCTGTATTATGGGTCAAATAGGAAGTCAAATCCTAGTGAGGAAAATAGAAAGGAACATAAACACTCCCAAATTAAGTGTCATAATGTAGTAAGAAAAGCCAAAAAAGAGTTTGAGGAACAGCTAGCCAAAAATTCAAAAAATGATAGTAAAATGTTTTTTAAATACATTAGAAGCAGGAAGCCTGCTAAAAAAGCAGTGGGGCCCTTGGATGATAAAGATATAAAAGGAGCCATCAAGGAAGACAGTGCCATTGCGGAGCGATTAAATGATTTCTTTGCTTCAGTCTTCACGGCTGAGGATGTTACAGAGGTTCCTAAATCTGAGCCAGCCTTTTTAGGTGACAAATCTGAGGAACTCACTCAGATTGAAGTGACATTAGAGGAGGTTATGGAATTAATTGATAAGCTGAATAGTAACAAGTCTCCGGGACCAGACGGCATTCACCCAAGGGTTCTGAAAGAACTCAAATGTGAAATTGCGGAGTTATTAACAGTGGTTTGTAACCTATCCTTTAAATCCACTTTGGTACCAAATGACTGGAAGATGGCCAATATAACACCAATATTTAAAAAAGGCTCTAGAGGAGATCCTGGCAATTATAGACCGATAAGTTTAACATCAGTACCAGGCAAATTAGTAGAAACACTAGTAAAGAGTAAAATTGCAAGGCACATAGAAGAGCACGAATTGTTGGGCAAAAGTCAGCATGGTTTCTGCAGAGGGAAGTCGTGTCTAACTAATCTGTTAGAATTCTTTGAAGGGGTTAATAAACAAGCGGACAAGGGGCACCCAGTGGATATAATATACCTAGATTTCCAGAAAGCCTTTGACACGGTCCCACACCAAAGGCTTTTACATAAATTAGGTGGTCATGGGATAGGAGGAAAGGTCCTTTCATGGATCAAGAATTGGTTAAAAGACAGAAAACAAAGGGTGGGAATAAATGGTAAATTTTCACAATGGAGGAGGGTAACTAGTGGTGTTCCCCAGGGGTCAGTACTGGGACCAATCCTGTTCAACTTGTTCATCAATGATCTAGAAAATGAGGTAAGCAGTGAGGTGGCCAAGTTTGCAGATGACACAAAGTTGTTCAGGACAGTCAAAAGCAAAAGGGATTGTGAAGAACTACAAAAAGATCTCAGCAAACTGAGTGATTGGGCAGCAAAATGGCAAATGAAATGTAATGTGGGTAAGTGTAAGGTAATGCATGTTGGAAAAAATAACCCAAATTACACGTACTACATGATGGGGTCAAATTTAGCTACGACAGATCAGGAAAGGGATCTTGGAGTTATAGTGGATAGTTCTATGAAGACATCCACGCAGTGTGCAGCGGCAGTTAGTAAGGCAAATAGGATGTTAGGAATTATTAAAAAAGGGATAGATAATAAGACAAAAGATATCATACTTCCCCTATATAAAACTATGGTACGCCCACATCTCGAGTACTGCGTGCAGATGTGGTCTCCTCACCTCAAAAAAGATATATTGGCATTAGAAAAGGTTCAGAAAAGGGCGACTAAGATGATTGGGGGCTTGGAAAGGGTCCCATATGGGGAGAGGCTAGAGAGACTGGGACTTTTCAGTTTGGAAAAAAGGCGATTGAGGGGCGATATGATAGAGGTATATAAAATCATGAATGGTGTGGAGAAAGTGATTATAGAAAAATTATTTACCTTTTCCCATAATACAAGAACTAGGGGACACCAAATGAAATTGATGGGTAGTAGGTTCAAAACTAATAAAAGGAAATTTTTCTTCACACAGCGCACAGTCAACCTGTGGAACTCCTTGCCCGAGGAGGCTGTGAAGGCCAGGACTCTATTAGGGTTTAAAAAAGAGCTTGATAAATTTTTGCAGGTTAGGTCCATAAATGGCTATTAGCCAGGGATAAAGTATGGTGCCCTAGCCTTCATAACAAGGGCAGGAGATGGATGGCAGGAGATAAATCACTTGATCATTGTCTTCTGTTCTCCTTCTCTGGGGCACCTGGCATTGGCCACCGTCGGCAGATGGGATGCTGGGCTCGATGGACCTTTGGTCTGACCCAGTATGGCCATTCTTATGTTCTTATGTTCTTATGTGTGTATGGCAGCCTCAGCGCTGTTCTAACTCAGGGCTCGGCAATAATTTTTGATGGCGGGGGGGGGGGGGTCATGGCAAGAATTTGGTCAGTGGTCCGGGGCCTCACTCTTCCGTGATATTAATGGAGGAGATGCAGGATCTGGGAGGGAGATTGAGTGCTGAGGAGAGCTTGGGCTGTGAGGTCTGGGAGGTGGTGTGGGTGCAGGAGCAGGGGTGCAGAGGGTCTGGGTTATGTGGTGTAGGGGAGCAAATTGTTGTGGGGGGAGAGAGGCCAGGGTGCCACAGGCAGGCTGTAGCTGGGAGGTGCTTACCTGAGTGGCTCCCAGCCAGCAGCCCAGCAGGTCCCTCAGCCAGGTTCTCTGCCTTTTGCCCATACTACAGGGGCTGTGTGCTGCTCTGAACACTGTGAGCCCCAGGAGAGGGATACCTCATTCATTGCCTGTTCTACAAACAGGCAGCTCCCATTGGCCGGAAACTGGCCAATGGGAGCTGTGAGATTGTGCTGGGGATGGGGGCAGTGTGTGAAGCCTTCCTCCCCCCCCCCACCCGCTCCTGGGCTCACAGAATCACATGGCCTCTACACATAGCTGCTCTGAACAGCTAAGGCTCCTGCTGGGCTGCGGACCAAATATGGTGGCTTGGGGGACCGAATCTAGCCTGTGGACCATATTTTGCTCTCCCCTATTTTAACTTACTCTCTGCTTCCATGGACCCTGGGGAGCAGAGCAGATCCATAATGTACGAGCTGGGCACCCATGGGTGAGCCCTCAGTTTGCCCATATGTTTGGGATTGGGAGCATGGCCAGTAGAGACCCCTTGAGCCAACTCTACACTGGCTGCGGAGGAGGCCCTTTCCACTGGGACATACAGCCATTTCCACCCATGTTAACCCCCCCTTTTTACCTCATTAACAGGGCTGGCGGGGGGGGGGCAGGTGTTTTAATGAAACGGGTGTCCTTACAGCAAGGAACACCTGCCCAGCTGCTATGAATAGCATCGCCCCCTTGTGGTCAGTGGTGGAATGCCGCTTCACACCAAGAGAGACGACAGCCCCATGGCCTTTGGGGGTAGGGCCACTTCAGTCATTAACAAGGAGTCCATCACTGAACTTCAACACCCGGATTTTGAAAATGGCGGCTCTTCCCATGACAGTTCCACACTTAATATTTCGGTAGCTCGCAGCAGTTGCCTTGTTCGACGTCGGCCCTTCCCCATGGGAAGCGCGGCCACATGCATCCTCTTCTTCTTGGTTCTTCTCAGGCCAGAAAAGTGACGTCCTGCCATTGTAGACCGATTGCCTGGCCATGTGCTTGGAATTGACAGAGCAACATTCAGACACATCTAGACTCAGAGGACAGCTGTATTCAGTTCCCTTCAAAAGGACCCCCTCCCTTCCCCATGGCATGGTATATTGCAGGTGTGAGCGAAGACAATGCCGTGATAATGACAGCCAGCCAAAGGGCGGGGGATACACCTCTTACTCTCCATGTTTCATGAGGCAGTTTGTTTGGGAAACGGGCTCAGATTTGTTTGAAACTTGCTGGTGTCTTCCACCTTTTCAGTTTTTCTTTATGGCTTTCTCCAGCACTTTGCTCACCTGCCACCAAAGGCTTTTATTTGCTGATAAGGCTTGTTAACGAGTTAGACAGTGAACAGTCAAGGGATATGTTGGCCAGTTAAGTCGGATCCTGTCAGGAATGAAAGATTCTCATGACTGTTTGAAGGGGAGGCGCTGTTTTGTTTTTTAAGGACAGCACCCCCGCTGTGAAAACCAAGCAGAGGTGTGAGATCCAGTAAAGCAGGGCAGTACGTGATAGATGTGCAGGAGTTTGTCCCGTGTGTTCTGTTTCCTCCTTTTCCTACTTCCAGTCCAGATCCCGTACCCCCTCCTTTGCCCGTCTTGTTGTGATGGGTGGTTGGCTGGTGGTCGGCGGAAAGATTTACGTTGAGCGGGGTGGGCTGTGGGCCAGAAAGTTTTGAGAACCGCTGCTCTATGGGGTTACAGCAGAATGACTATTGTACAATGCAGTCTGGTAAACAGCTGCTGCCTTTGTCCTTGAAGGTGTCTGCATTTGGGTGATGGATTTAGTGCTCTCGCGATACAGCTCGCATCTATTTAGGTTTACAGGGTGCTTTCAAATCCCTTGATAGACAGATAAAATATGTATACAATTATACATAGTATATTCAGTAAATAGCAACACTTCTCAGATTGGACAAATATTTATGAAACTTACTTGGCGGGGCTGTTAATTTCTCTTGCAAACAGTAACATCCAAGTCTTGTATAATGAGCTGCTAATTCTCATGAATCATAGCTTCTGTGACGGTACGGTCTGAATCAAATCGACCCATTCTTCACCTGCGTTGTGCATAAGGAGGCGGTTGTTATTCGGGTGCGAGCAACTTACCCTGAGGAAAGTTTGGATCACGTGGGGGGGGAGTATTAAATTTTCAGAGACTGATTTTAAATATTTGCCACTGGGGTTCTTCTGCTTCCCTTTGGGGCATATCTGTGTGGAACTGGAGTTGAAATATTGTACTGCTCTGAGACAGTCTGCTCCTTCAATACGTCTGTACCCGGAAATTAGGATCTCTTCATGAAGGGAAGAGCCTGAAAATCCATAACCCCAGAGGCTGAATCCATACCAGGAACGACAGGGCCAGCTCTGAGGAGCTGAGAAAGATTTATACTTGTGGAGGACAGTAGCCATTTTGGGGTGGGCGGGTTGAAAGGAAGAGACGGTTCCTGTGAATGAAGTCGCCTTGGTCCTCCCCCAATGCAAATTTTCCATTGTATCCTGCAGCGTTGGGTCACTGTGCGTTTCTGATAACACAATGCATTACTCACTGGTCTCGTACCACCTTTTGGTATTCCGCGGTGTCCGCTAGCACAGTCAGCTACCCTCTGCCTGCTGACTTAGTGATGATAGCTCAAGTTTCCCTTAATGCCGCTTGCATCCCACACATACATTAAACAGTCACATTCTGCCTGAATCTGAAATAGGCTTTGCTGTGCATTCCCTCTGTCTTGTGGTCAGCCACTGCCGTTGTCTCCTGGATTCCCATTCATGAGGAGCACGGTTACAGGGTGAAAAGAGCCATCCCATGGAGCTAGGTCTGGGGAAGTTGGGGACCAATGCTCTTTGCTCTTCTACTGCGGTACCTTTCCTGACCCACAGACAAACTTTTCATCCAAACGTCAGTGACATGGAAGGAATTGCCAGGAAGGGGGACCGCATGGCGTCACCTCCACTTTGCCGATACTCCAAACTGCTCTCCGTTTCAGCATGGATACGTGTCCTTCAGACTGTAAGCTCTTCAGGGCAGAAATTACCCCTTACCCTGAGGAGGTAGAGGGCTTTGCACAATGGGGTCTAGGCATTATCTGAATGCCAATGAATAATAGTGCATTTATGGTGACCCTGCTGCAAAAAAAGCAAACATGATTCTGGGAGGCATTGGCAGCAGTCTGGTGAGCAAGACACGGGAAATCATTCTTCCTCTCTACTCTGTGGAGTATTGTGTTCAGTTTTGGGCACCACATTTCAGGAAAGATGTGGAGAAATTGGAGAAGGTCCAGAGAAAAGCAACACAAATGATGAAAGGTCTAGAAAACAGGAGCTATGAGGGAAGACTGGAGGAATTGGGCTTGTTTAGTTTCGAAAAGAGAAGACTGAGAGGGGACACAATAGTGGTTTTCAAGTATCTAAAAGCATGTTCCAAGGAGGAAGAGGGAAAATTGTTCTCCTTGGCCTCTGAGGACAGGACAAGAAGCAATGGGCTTAAATTGCAGCAAAGGAGGTTGAGGCTGGACATTAGGAAAAACTTCCTACCTGTCAGTGTGGTTAAACACTGGAATAAACTGCCTGGGGAGGTTGTGGAATCTCCATCACCAGAGATATTTAAGAACAGGTCAGACAGACATCTCCCAGGGATGATCTAGACGGTGCTTGGTCCTGCCATGAGGGCAGGGGACTGGACTTGATGATCTCTTGAGGTCCCTTCTAGTTTTTGTATTTTATGAATGCTCCTTTTCTAGCCTTAGTTGAGGCTGATTTCCTATTGAAAATGGGAGTTGAACATGCAATCCCACCCTGTGGAGGCTGATGCCTTAGCCATTAGGCCACCAGGACCCTTCAGAGGTTGCTAAGCTAGGGTCCCAGTGGTGTAATGGACAGATCCTTACAGGCATGTGGCCTGTGCTGGTATGGAAACCAAGACACAGTGCAATTGCTGAACCCACACATGACACCGCATCATATAAGGGGGATGAAGGCCAGGCCCAGAGAGCTGAGCCTTGGGTAACTGGAGGTGCAATGCTCCAGGGTCTCTACCCCCGGCACAGAAAGGAAAGACCTCCCTTTACAGCTCGCAGATGCCATCCTAGCTAGAAGTTTGGTTTTAAGTCAGGGCCTGGTTCCAGGAGGGTCAGATCAGGACAACACTGGACGATGACTGGTATTCCTGGTACAGACGAGACTTGAGAGCCCTCAGACAAATGAAGCAATCAGAGATTCCTTGATCTTTCACAGGCTGCCTCTTCCAGGGCCTTAGTCTTTCTCGACAGACCTGCTCAGTCAGATGAGGGATCAACACCCGTGTCGCTTCCTCTCCGCAGCTGACAAGGAGCCCCAGTGTGTTAAAATGCTCAACACAGCAACATCCTTCATAGCGGAGCGTGACACACGCTCCAAGTCTATGTAAATGGTGCTACGGTAGCATGGGAATTATTTCCTCATGGTTCCCCCTCAGACAAATGGGATGTGCTTTTTTGAAGTCAAAGTAGCATGGGGACCCATTTTGCCAGCCCACCTCCATCTCCCTTTGGGATGCCTTTCTCCGATTTCATCTTCCTGGGCTAGACACATCAGGAAACTGCAGAACTATGGTCCTGCACTGGCATTTCTACTTTAAGGCAGCTATTAAGCACACCCATTAAACCAAAAACTTCCTGGGCTGGATTCACTGGGCAACCGTAGCTATACCTCTGTCTCTCCTTAAACCCTTTATGCTGGATCCAGAAATACTGAACCTAAGCACAAAAAATTCACAGGCTTCCTGAATCTCCAATGAGAGTTGTCCGTAGCAAATTCTAAATCTCATTTCCAGATAAGGTATAAAAACCATACTACTTGAAATATTGGCTCTCCAAATTTTTGGAAACACTATTTTCAGTCCAATATACTGGAAAAGGTTCAGAAAAGGGCAACCAAAATAATGAGGGGTTTGGAATGGGTGCCATATGAAGAGAAGTTAACAAGATTGGGACTTTTCAGCTTAGAAAAGAGGAGACTAAGCGGGGGATATGCTAGAGGTCTATAAAATCATGACAGGTATGGAGAAAGTGAATAAGGAAACATTTTTTACTTGTTTCCATAACATAAGAACTAAGGGTCACCAAATGAAATTAATAGGTAGCAGGTTTAAAGCAAACAAAAGGAAGTATTTCCTTATGCAGTGCACAGTCAACCTGTGGAACTCCTTGCCAGAGGATGTTGTGAAGACCAGGACTTTAACAGGGTTCAAAAAAGAACTAGCTTGGCCTTGTAATTGGTAATCGCTACTTTTATGATTACTTAAAAATAAAGACTTCCAGCTACTCCTTGCCCTATGTGACACTTTCTATGCAAATACTTTCAAGTAGAACAACAATGTGCCTCCCAGTTCACCCTTACCAGCAGCATGTCAAAATCTGAAACTGGACCAAATGGATCCAGAAATACGTTGGCATGTCTGAACCTAACAGCAAGGAATTGATCGGCTTCCTGAATTTCTGTTGCTACTTGTCCATCGCCAACTTTAAATGTCCTCTCCAGATGAGCAGGTGTGAGAACCAGACTGCTTGGAGTATTGACTGTTCAAATTGTCAGTGGGATACACTTAGGGAGATCGCTCCATTCAGCAATTCAAAAACTGGACGGGACCGTTCGAGTATAATCTGACCAACTGCATTACATAGGCCATAGAATTTCGACCAAACTTGAATCAAACTTGCGACTTCTGGCTCCACTTGATCATCTCATGTTTTAAAGACTTCAAGTGATTTAGAAAAATTCCTTTCCTAAGGATCTTTGTTCCAGTGGTTAATTGTCCAGTGGTTGGTTTATTTTAAATCACACCTTATCTCTTGCTCGAGTTAGTTTAGCTTCACCTTTCAGTCACTGGGTTGTTTTTGTGCGGGTTTTTTTCCTGCTCAATTTTTTTAAAGAGCCCTCTACTAATAGAAATTTCCTCTTGTGGCTACTTGAGCCACCTCTTAACCTTCTCTTAGCTAAATTAAACAGATTTTGCAGCTCTAGTCTCTCACTGTAAGGCAGGTTTTTGGAAGAAGGCTGTAAATGGTTATGACCAGTTGCACTATCTGTGTGTCGATAGGCTGCAGTAAGAGGCAAGTACTTACATTGTTGGCCCACATTCTGATAACAGAAAATAGACTTTGTGGAGGAAGGGAGGGGATAAGCAAGGGAATCAGTCTTCATCTTCTCGGGATGGGTATTTTAAGTATGTTTCCTTCTTGGCTGTCTTCACGATTCAAATTAACAGGCAACTAATGGGAAAATTAATCAGAAGCTATTTCATCCATCTCCTTTACAGAAAGGCAGGTGAACCTTAAACTACTTTAAACGTTAAATTTTTGATGATCCAGTTGAGATTCTATAGAAATACAGCCAAAGTTTTAGAACCATATATCAACTTAATTTATATGGGAAGCTTGACTGACCATGGACTCTGAAGAGTTGGGGGCGGGAGGTAGAGGAAAAACTTAATTTCCTCAGAACCTGGCAGCCCTAATCTAGGCAAATGAGTTTCAGCTCCCACACGGCTTCACAAATGCAGTTCATCATTCACAAAACGATTATTGTGCTGCAAAATGGGACCAAAGTGGCTAATGAACAAGTTTTTGAGAAGCAGTGCTCAACCGTCCAAGGGACCGGAGTGAAGAGCCATTGTGAACAACCTACCAGGAAGGACTGTCGTGGAAATGGTAGCAGATTAGTAGGTTTGCACCGAAAATGAAACCAGAAAATATCTTTTAACCCATTCCTAAGTTTCTCTCACTTCCCCACTCTTGCAGCTCCCCCCAATTATGGCTGTTTCTAGTCATTGTGCCAGGCACTGCAACACACAAGTGTAATAAAAAGACTGTACTTTCCAGAGCTGATGAAATGCATTCTGAACAGTCAAGGAGCTGGTAGAGGAGATATCTGAGCCCTTAGCTATTATCTTTGAAAAGTCATGGAAGGTGGGAGAGATTCCAGAAGGCTGAGAAAAGGCAAATATAGTGCCCATCTGTCAAAAGGGAAATAAGGATGACCCAGGGAATTACAGACCAGTCAGCTTAACTTCTATACCAGGAAAGATAACGGAGCAAATAATTAAGGAATCCATTTGCAAACATCTAGATGATGCCAAGTAATAATCAGAACAGATTTGTCTAACAAATCGTGTCAAACCAACCTGATAGCTTTCTTTGACAAGGTAAGAAGCCTGGTGAGTGGGGGGAAGTGGTAGAAGTTGAAGATATCTAACTTGCTAATCTTCAGCTTGGTCTTTTCCCTATTCTAGCTTCTGAACTTACTCCATTTTCACTGGTGTTCACTATGTTCAGTGTCCAATCACCACCAACCTTCTTGGTGATAACTGAACCAAAGAAATCATTAAGCACCTCTGCCGTTGCCACATTTTCTGTTATTGTTTTTTCCCCTTTTCATTGAGTAACGGGCCTACCTTGTCCTTGGTCTTCCTCTTGTTTCTAATGTATTTGTAGAACGTTTTCTTGTTACCCTTTACATATCTAGCTAGTTTGATCTCCTTTTGTGCCTTGGCCTTTCTAATTCTGTCCCTACATACTTGTGTTATTTGTTTATATTCATCCTTTGTAATTTGACCTAGTTTCCACTTTCTGTAGGACACTCCTTTGGTTTTTGGTCATTCCAGGTCTCTTAGTTAAGCCAGCATGGTCTCTTGCCATATTTCCGATCTTTCCTACGCAGCTTGCTCTTCTGACCTTAATATCTCTTTGAAAAACTGCCAACTGTCTTTAATTGTTTTTCCTCTTAGACTTGCTTCCCAAGGGATCTTACCTACCGACTTCTTGAGTTTGCTAAAGTCTGCCTTCTTCAGCCCTTTGTGCTTGGCGCAGTGTGGGAAAAATTGACTGTCAATCAAACTGGATGGTCCAGAGGACAGAGAAAGTTGTCCCATAGGATTGGCTCAGATTCCCGGTCAGAACATGAGTTTTGTGCACTTCATCTACATTACAAAGGAATAGGGCTTGAATCCTGAGTCCCATCATGACTCACTCTCTGATCCTCCCTCCCAGCCGTGTCCTGGGACAGCCCAACTTGCATGAAGACAAAAAGGATGGGAGATAGTCTTGAGCAGGGGGTGGGCAAGAGGCTGCCAGCAGGCCGGATGCGGCCCACCAAACCACCAGATCAGGCCCATGGCTACCTCGCTGGGACCCTTAAGCACAGCACAGCGGCAGCCGCTTTAAATGTGGCTGTTCTATTCTGGAAGTGAGGAGGGAGACTTTGTGCTCTGCCCTGCCCTTCAGCAAAATCTCTCAGCTCTCATTGGCCAGTTTCCGACCAATAGCAGCTGAGATATTTTGCTGACTACAAAGGCAGCCAATGAAGCCTCCTCCCTCCTCCCCTCTCCCACTCATTCACCCTGCCCGGAGCAGAGCCACATGGAGCAGCTTGGGACTGTAGTCTTCAGGTTCCTGAATGGCTGCTGACTAGGAGCTGCCTCGGTAAGCACCTCCCAGACAGAGCGTGCCTCTGGCACCACCCCTCTTCTCCCCAACTGCCTGCCCCAGGCTACCACCCAAACTCTCTGCATCCCTTTCCCCCACGTCACAGCTCCCTCCCAGACCCTGCACGCCCTCCTAGAGCCCCTCCCTCGGGCCAGAATCCTCTCTTGCACCCATACTCGCTCCTGGACTCTGCACCCCAAACCTCTGGCCCAGATCACAACCCCCTCCTTCATGAACATCCTGTCAGACTCCACAACCCCTCCTGCACCCCAGTCTCCCACCCCAAGCTCCCTTCTGCTCTCAACCTCTGTCCCAGACCCCAAGCCCCCTCGGTAGAAATGCAGCCCTTGAGCACTTGCCAAAATCTTGGCGTAGCCCCCCATTAAAAATTATTGCCCACCCTTGGTCTTGAGACTCAATTTGAACCTTCGGCTTACACTATGGCGTAGGCCTATCCATCAAGATCTAACGACGGCTTCTTATCCTTCAGCAGACCTCCACAGGGAGAAGAACCAGTTCCATAAAAGGATGGCAACCCTGCTATTTACTGTGTAAGTCTTTCATAGCACACTCTCTGATGGTAAATTCTATACACATTTTCCAAAAGGTTAAACCTGCCGCTGTAGTGCCCAGAAAGTGAATAACTAACTCAAGTGCAGAACATCTAATCTCCACAGAAAGCTCTTGTGAGGAGAAATACACTTCAAGAAACATTGTTGTCCTTGCTTCAAGGTTGCTTAAAATCAGAGGATCCACTCAGCCATGCCAACAAAACCCCATCTTCCCACGTCCCCTAACATTGAAGGGCTTAAGTGGCACTGCCCTTACTCACTCACGTAAAGCCCTGTGGAGAAGGAACAAGCTCACTCACATAACGAAGGGCAGGTCTACACTGGGGGAGGGATTCGATTTTATGATTCACAACTCCGGCTTCGAGAAGGGTGTAGCTGGAGTCAACGTACCGTAAACCGAATTTCTGGGGCAGTCCCATTGTGGGAGGTCAGTGGAAGTAACTCTCCCATTGACTTCTCTTAGGGTATGTCTACACTGCAAAGTTAATTTGAAATAACAGCTGTTATTTTGAATTAACTTCAATAGCGTCTATACATGCAAACCGCTGTTTCGAATTTAATTTGAAATAGCAGAGCGCTTAATTCGAATTTGGTAAACCTCATTCTACGAGGAGTAATGACAAATTCGAAATAGCTATTTCGAATTAAGCGCTGTGTAGACACTTAATTCGAAATAGGGGGCCTCCAGCCCTTCCCAGGGAGCCCTGGTGGCCACTCTGGGCACAACCAGGAAAACTTACTCTCCTCTCCCCCAGCCCCAGAGACATTAAAGGGGTAGACCCTGGCCACAATGCCTGTTCCAGCTCCAAGCCTGCCAGCCCAGAGCCAGCAGTGGCCACCGGGGCCCCTGATCCAGTGGCCCCAAAACATGAGCCAGCAAGCCACTGGCAGCCAGCCCTCCACCGCTCCCCAGGAGCAGTCTGCCAGCTCCCAGGAGCCTGACAGGGGCTGGAGAAGGCGGGCACCTTCCTGGTCCAGGGTGGAGATCATGGACCTTATTCAGGTTTGGGGGATGCCCCCAACATCCATGATCTCTGCACTAGATGGAGGAATGCGGCCGTCTATGGCAGGATAGCTGCCAGCCTGGCCACCAAAGGCCACATGTGAACCCAGGAGCAGGTTTGCATGAAAATCAAGTTGGTCTGGCGAGACCCCCAACCCTGGGCCCTGAGCTTCCCCTCCCCCTTCTTCCCCTTGCTTCCCCCTTCCAGTTCCCTCCTCCCAGGTTTCCCCCTCCCTTCTTCCACACTCTCTCTTCCCCTCTCCCACTTCCTTTTCCCAGAGGTTCATCCCCCCCCCCCAGTTTTGTTCAATAAACCCAGTTTCTGTTTTTGAACATATGTGTCTTTTGTTTGACATCAGGAAGGGGGGCTAAGGAGGGGTAAGTGGAAGGACATGAGGGAGGAATGGGGCACGAGCCCTGGGTGGGGAGGACCGGGGTGGCTCTGAGGGCTCCTCAGGGTGGATGCTCTCCCACAGGGCCTCCTGGATCCTGACAGCCCCCCGATGGACCCCCCGGATGGCAGCCTGCAGCAAGTGCAGCCAGGCTGATGGCAACAACCCCACAAGACGCACCGGCGTGCCCAGGGGCAGCTCTGGCTCCGTGTGGCCGAGTGCTGTGGTGTCCCGAGTGCGGGCACTCAGGGCACTCCAAGACAGGACTGCTTTGCTGTCCCTCATCGAGGTAGACAAGCAAGCGGGGAACCCTGAGAAGTGTATGTCCAGGGTGGGGGTAGGGTCCCTTTAAGCACGGAGCTCAGTTAGCCTCAGGCAGCAGCCCCACACACTAAGTCCTAACCTGATGCCCTGCTGGCACTGGTTCTGGCCAGCCTTAACTTCAGTTCAGGGTCCACTCAGTGCGGATGTGTTATTTCGAAATAGCAAAACGCTCTTTTGAAATAGTTTTTGTGTGTAGATGCATTATTTCGAATTAGCTTAATTCAAATTAACTATTTCGAATTAAGTTAATTTGAAATAGCTCTGTAGTGTAGACATACCCTTACTCTTTGTGACCCCCATGGAGTACTGGTGTCAACAGGGGCACCTTCAGCATTCAATTTTAGCGGGTCTAGTAAGGATCCACTAATCAAACTCCAGAAGATTGATCTATAGAGCATCACACACAAATATAAACAAGCCCCAATATCTGCTATTTCAGACAAGCCAATTTACTTAGGTTTTGACTTCAGTAAGGCTTTTGATACAGTCTCACATGATCTTCTCATTAACACATTATGGAAATACAATCTATATGGAGCTACTCTAAAGTGGGTGCATAAATACTCTCTGGGAATGGTTATCCAACCAGTTATCAATGGCTTCAGAGGGGTAGCCAAGTTGGTCTATAAATGGAAAAACTTAAAAAAGACTGGTCTAGCAGAACCTTAAAGACTAACAAAACATGTAGATGGTATCATGAGCTTTCGTGGGCACAGCCCACTTCTTCAGATGATCAGAGTATTAAAAGTCTGGATCCAAGAATAAATAAGGGACGGCAGGAAGGAAAGGAGGAGGGAAAAGAAAGAAATTATCATTTTTTATCAGTTATCAATGGTTCGCCGTCATGCTGGAAAGGCATGAGTGGGGTTCCACAGGGATCAGTTCTGTCTGAGGCTAGTTCTGTTCAATAACTTCATCAGTGACGTAGGTACTATCATGGAGAGTCCACTTATGAAGTTTGAGACTGATACCAAGTGTTTTGGAGGATAGGACTGTACTTCAAAGTGATCTGGAGAAATGGTTTGAAGCAAATAAGATGAAATTCAGGAAGGACTAGTGCGTGGTACTCCACTTAGGAAGGAACAATCAGTCGCATACATAGGGTATGTCTAGACAGCGGTGCTATTTTGGGATACTTCTGATATCCCAAAATAACTATTCTGCATCTTTTAAGCGAGCCCATTATTTTGAAATATAACAAGCTCACCATTCCGATGTCCCTGTAAACGTCGTTCCACAAGGATTAAGGAACATTTCGGAATAGCACTCTGTTTTGAAATTCGGTGCTGTATAGACCGTGCCAAATTTCGAAATAAGCTATTTTGAAATTTAACTCAAATAAGCTACACAATTTGAGTTAGGGGTCTTAGTGGACCACAAGCTGTGTGACACTGTTATTCCCCCCCCCCAAAAGCAAACGTTCTGGGATGCATTAACAGGAGTGTTTGTAAGCAGGGCATGAGAAGCCATTCTTCTGCTCTACTCTGCACTAATTAGGCCTCAGTTGGAGTATTGTATCCAGTTCTGGGCATCACATTTCAGAAAATATGTGGACAAATTGGAGAAAGTCTGGAAAAGAGCAACACAAATGAATAAAGGTCTAGAAAACATGATCCTATGAGGAAAGATTGAAAGTGTTGGGTTTGTTTACTGTGGAAAAGAGAAGACTGAGAGTGGACATAACAGCTTTCAAGTACTTAACAGGGTGTCACAAGGGGGAGGGAGAAAAATTGTTCTCCTTGGCCTCTGATGACAGGACAAGAAGCAATGGGTGTCAGGGTGGTTAAACACTGGAATAAATTGCCCAGGGAGGTTGTGGAATCTCCATCACTGGAGATATTGAAGAGCAGGTTGGACAGACACCTGTCAGGGATCATCTAGATGGTGCTTGGTCCTGCTGTGAGGGCAGGGGACTGGACTTGAAGATCATTATGATTCTATAAAGCAGTGCAGGAACTGAAGTACCCCTTGGGACCCAGAATTCAACAATCCCTAATGTGGGGTTACAAATGAGCGTAGATGTTTGAACTCCCTATCCCCTCAAAAAATGAGGAATAACGTTAGTTTGAACCAAGGGGTTTGGGTTGAACTAACGCGTCCCGGCGCGCACTTTCACTTTCGAAAGCTGTTGATCGGAGTAACGCACCAGCGAGATCATGCTAATGAATTGCGGGATATTTAAATCCCCACTTCATTAGCAATTTGGGTTGCCTACATTTCCATCCTTAGTTCGAACTAGGGAGCAAGTGTAGATGTACCCTTAGAGTGTCCATGCTAAGTGAGGCTAACAGTAAAGAGACATTTTTTGAAAATACAGTATTTGGCCATTAGGTGCCACTATTTTCAAGTACTTCAAACAGCATCGATATTTTGCTTCATCCTTTTCTTCCTTTCCTCTTCGTCATTTTTCTGGGGTGCAAGAATGGCTCTCACCGCAATAGAGTGGTTTTGTGGATAGAGATCATGCCAATATAATGCAAGAATGATTTTGGGTTCTTTTGATTATCTTTTCCCACCTCTAATACTGACAGAACTGATGATAAAATATGTCTCTAACAGGACACGAGCTGCATTGTTTACTTTGGGGTAACTCATGGCTAAAGGTTTCCTTGCACTTTTATATATATGGAGACTTTGAAAGAAATTTACCACTGAAGAGCCTTCCAGTTAAATCAATCATGGGTTAATTTGATCAAAACATCATGAACCAAATCATTTATATTAAAAAACAATACAACTGCCAATTTATTCCAATCTATTTCAATCTCTTTAGGACCGTATTTTAGCATAATTCAATGACTGGTTCTAGAAGTTATGATTTAATTGGTAAGGAGGCTAAATTTCTGAACTCGATACTATCAACAACCAAGAGCCCAAGGAAATTTCATGAGTAACTAAAGATTGTCACCAATCAAAAGTTCTTCTGTTCAGAACCCTGGTTCTGCCACCGATCTTTGGTGATCTTGGGCAATTCACTTCTCCATGCCTCGGTTTCTCCTCCCACCTTTCATCTGCCTTGTCAATTTAACCTGTAAGCTCTGGAATCTCTTGCTATGTATGTGTATAGGGCTGACCACATTGGGTTTCCAGGTGGGCTGCTACTGTAATGATTCTAACAAGCCCTGCTTAGTTCCATCCCAGAGATGCATTTTCTTAAAAAGACTTGATCACAGTAATGAGGTGCAATGCGAGCCGCAGGTGGATGTGGACATTGCTCATGGTCTCCCGGTAACTTTTCGGCAAAAGTTAGGATTTAAAAAAGCCAACAACCCAGCACCTTACAAGAAGCAGTTTGTTTGCAAGAGTAATATCCATGTTCCTTCTTCAGATGCGCCCCCTGACAATACAACGCTCCCACTGGTGACTTTCTGTAGCCATTGTAGGGTGAATCATAGAATTATAGAACCATAGAGCTGGAAGAGACCTTAGAAGGTCATCAAGTCCAGCCCCCTGCCCAAGACAGGACCAATCCCAATTAAATCAACCCAGCCAGGGCTTTGTCAAGCCGAGACTTAAACACCTCTAGGGATGGAGACTCCACTACTTCCCTAGGGAACCCATTCCAGTGCTTCACCACCTGCCTAGGGAAGTAGTTTTTCCTAATATACAACCTTGACCTCTCCCACTGCAACTTGAGACCATTGTTCCTTGTTCTGCCATCCATCACGACTGTGAACAGCCTCTCTCCAGCCTGTTTGGAACCTCCCTTCAGGACGTTGAAGGCTGCTATCAAATTCCCCCTCACTCTTCGCTTCTGCAGACTAAACAGACCCAAATCCCTCAGCCTCTCCTAGTAGGTCATATGCTCCAGCCCTCTAATCATTTTGGTCACCCTCCGCTGGACCCTCTCCAATGCGTTCACATCCTTTTTGTAGTGGGGGGCCCAGAACTGGACACAATACTCCAGATGTGGCCTCACCAGAGCCGAATAAAGGGGAATAATGACATCTCTGGATCTGCTGGCAATGCTCCTCCTAATGCAACCTAATATGCCATTCGCCTTCTTGGCTACAAGGGCACACTGTTGACTCATATCCAGCTTCTCATCCACTGTAATCCCCAGGTTCTTTTCTGCAGAACTGCTACTTAGCCAGTTGGTCCCCAGCCTGTAACAGGGCTTGGATTCTTCTGTCCCAAGTGAAGGACTCGACACTTGTCCTTGTTGAACCTCATCAGATTTCTTGTGGCCCAATCCTCCAATTTGTCTAAGTCACTCTGGACTCTATCCCTGCCCTCGAGCATATCTACCTCTCCCCCTAGCTTAGTGTCATCTGCAAACTTGCTGAGGGTGCAATCCATCCCCTCATCCAGGTCCTTAATAAAGATGTTGAACAAAACTGGTCCCAGAACCGAACCTTGGGGCACTCAGCTAGAAACCGACCGCCAACCTGACATCGAGCCGTTGATCACTATCCACCGGGCCTGACCTTCCAGCCAGCTTTCTATCCATCTTACCGTCCATTTATCCAATCCACATTCCCTTAACTTGCTGGCAAGAATACTGTGAAGACTTGAACAGGACCACCTAAGCTAATCTCTTTGCTGTCTTTTCTGATGGCCTTTGCCACATGCGTCACCCTCTCATGATTTAACTGACCTGCTCCCATGTTAACTGTTCCCAAGGTGACACTGGGCTCTGATTCGTTATTTGCCTACTTTTAAAATTCTGTTTTCTCACATGTGATGCCGCCAAACAGCCATCTGCTCCTGCTGCTTGCTTTGGTTTTTGTTCTGTGTTCTTGGGAAGGCCCTGGGTTTCTGCTTTGAAATGTCTGGACAAAACCCTTCTTTTTTCCATATGACTTGAAAGCAATGTTCCCGCTGATCTTTTCCATCCATGTGTGGATTTTTTCCCCATCCATGTGCAGAATAATTTATGTGTGTGCACCAAGGCATGTGTGGATGTGCACCACCAGTAGAAACACAAAATCTAGCTGTGGGTGCTCTGCTAATCAGCTGGCCGGCATCTCTCCTGAGTGGCTGCACAAGCTCACGGCTTCCAGGGAACACTGCTTAAGAGGGAATAGTTTGTACCTTTTGGAAGCTGCGTCTCTATCACTCTCACGTGCCAACCAGTTTTCAACCTTCTCTTACAACTACGACACCTGACAGGTTGTTCCACCAAAGAGCTGTGGCCCCTTCTCCGATTACATCCACCTCCTAATCACACAATCGAGAATTACGATTTACGTGGAAGACCCGGCCGTGTTAAATTCTTCGGCAGCACTGAGAAGATCGGTCACACGTTCACCTCTCTGTTGCAGGGAATTTAACGTGATTAGCACTAATGAAAGAACATATTCCAGGTTTTAAGCAACATATCCCCATGGAGAGTGGGAGAGCTCCTGGCTTTGTCGATGCTGATGACGGTTTTGTGAGCTGCTGGAGTCAGCAAATGGAAAAATCTCCTTTCAGCTTTGTACTTTGCTCAAGAGAAAATTGTCAACATCAGTAGTGAGAGTGCCGTGAGGGAAAGACATTCTACGTTCCTTTGTAATATCCCCATCTAAAGAGCACATGTCCTTCAGTGACCCTCTCCCCTGCTGCTGAGTACATGGCTGCTGGAGGTCACTCTTTTATTCCTGCATTTGTTTGCTTTGAAGCCCACCTCTCTCCTTGAATGATGTGCCAGCACTTTTGGGCCTGGGAACCTTCTTCAATTAGTGCAGAAAGCAGCCAGGGTTCAATGCTTTAATCAATTTCAAACTGCAGAAGTGCGACTTGCCAAACCCGGTGCTGAGCGCTGGGGGCCGGGCTGTGTGATAACGTTATTGTTCTTGCAGCCATTTATGCGCCGTCAGGGGCGAAGGAGGGGTAAACTACCAGCAGGCTCCAGTGGGAAGCTGTCGGACTCCATCCCAATGTTTCTCTTTTCCTAATACCTGCAAGATAATTAAACCTGACAGAGCTGAGGCAAATAGAACTAATTTCTGCTGGGAGGGCTTTTCCGTTCCTCTCAACATTTTCCAGAACCGCGGCTGCCGTTCTTACCCTGTAACTTACTCCCTGTATAGTCACTGCTTGTAAAGTCAGGTGCTATTCAATGCATGTAGGAGTGCAGACCTGAATAAATCACTGGATTCTGAATAAATAAATTCAGACTGCTGTATTGTTGGGCTCATACCAATCTCTCCCTACTAGATCTGTCTTAGTCCATGAGATCTTTCCAGTAAAGAGCCCTGATCTTACTGCCCTTTACTTTTGCTTTATGGCATTCTTGTTGGTTACGTGAGAAGGGAGATTAGGTTTGCACATGGGTTCCTGGCATGCCCTTCATTCTGTAGTGAGAAAGGAAAATATCCATGAATTTACAAATCACAAGAGTTCTGTTTTTGAACCCCTTTTCTCAAAGACAAGTCAGTGATACTGGCTAACCACGAAGGCTCAAAAGAAAAACCACAGCTTCACATTGTGGGGACATCCACACCTCTATCTGTGAACGTCTGATGCTTTGAAATTAGATGCTGCAAAGATTTAGGATACATCTACACAACAGCATTATTTCGAAGTAACTAGCATTATTTCGAAATAACTTAGTCCATGTCTACACATCAGGCAATTATTTCAACATAATGTCGAAATACTGTCAAGCTGGAGGACTTCTTACTCCGACTCCTGTAACCCTCATTGTACGGGAAGTAAGGGAAGTCGGAGGAAGAGTGCTCTGTTTCAAAATAAGTGCAGTGTAGATGCTCTCCATTTCGAAGTAAGCTATTTCGATATAAGCTATGCAGTGGATGTAGCTCAATTTGCATAGCGTATTTCGAGTTAAGCTCTGCTGTAGACGCACCCTTAGTTACTTTTATTTGGATTCTTCCACACATTCATATTCATTCTGGTACAGGAATCTAAGCTAGGGGTTTTTTCCATCCTTCTCTGCAAGTTCCGCCTGTAATGTGACGTTCTGCACATGTTTTCAATGGGATAATCCATTTCTTTAGAGGTAGTCTTTTTGGGTATGTCTAGATCGCATCCCTCTGTCAGCAGAGGGATGCAGATTAGGCAGGTCGACATTGCAAATGAGGCAGGGATGTAAATATCCCGTGCCTAATTTGCATAAAAATGGCCGCCTCATTTTGCCGACTCAGCACTTTGTTGGCAAAAAGTGGCAGTCTAGAGGGGGAATCTGTTGAGAAAGAAAGAGTTTTTCGACAGATCCCTTATGCCTCCTACAAAGTGCTGAGTCGGCAAAATGAGGCGGCCATTTTTATGCAAATTAGGCACGGGATATTTACATCCCTGACTCATTTGCAATGTCGACCTGCCTAATCTGCATCCCTCTGCCGACAAAGGGATGCAGTCTAGACATACCCTTTTTATGGATTGCTTTCGGTGTCCGTAGGAAAGTGGACATGCCTGCAAGACTATCGGAGAGATGTGCAAGAATAACTACCTGAAACATCATCTCAGGACCTGTCTGTGCAACCAGCAAGACTTTCAGTTGGGATATATTCCATACCTGTCAAAGTCAGCAGAACTATGCTCACCTGTATTGGTGAGGCTCGTGCCCTAAACCTTCAACTGAATTTATAAGCAGTGACTGGAATTGGTGATTGTAAATGTGCTTTTCTAGACGCATGCCTATGAGATAAATAGTGGTCTTTGTACCACAGGAATCAGAATTTCTGATTCATGGGGAATTCAACCATTTCAGAGGGTTTTTTTCATTCCAAAATGGAAGAAGACCAAACCAATGAGAACTGTAAACAATGTTTTGGCTCAATTGAAACCTTTCATTTCAATGTTGACTTTTTACAAGTTTTTATTGTTTAGAATATAAAATAAAATTTTGGAACCACGTTGTTTCAAACAAAAAAAAAGTTGTGTGTCACATTGGGAAACTACCGATATTAGCAAAATGCCTTTTAAACAAAACTTTGTCCACATGGACATGGTCCAGTAGGAAGTTTCACTTCCCATATGAAGCTTTTCCGTTAGCTCTAATGGCTAAAACATCACTTTGTTTCTGTGCCACGGATGGTGTTCTCCTGACCAAGCCGCTGAGGTTTTGTCTCTGGTCCTTCTTCCCAGTTTTCCATCCACTGTGGCCTCCCAAAGGGCATTGTCCCACAAGCTTCTCGAGTTGCGATATGCACATCATAGAATCCTAGGGCTGGAAGGAACCTCAGGAGGTCATCCAGTCCAGTCCCCTGCCCAAAGCAGAATCAACCCCAACTAAATTATCCCAGCCAGGGCTTTGTCAAGCCAGGACTTAAAAACCTCTAGGGATGGTGATTCCACCCCCTCCCTAGGGAACCCATCCCAGTGTTTCCCCACCCTCCTAGGGAAATAGCTTTTCCTAATATCCCACCTAGACCTCCCCCACTGCAGCTTGATACAATTGCTCCTTGTTCTGCCATCTGTCACCACTGAGAACAGCCTCTCTCCAGCCTCTTTGGAACCTTCCTTCAGGATGTTGAAGGCTGCTATCAAATCCCCCCTCACTCTTCACTTCTGCAGACTAAATAAGCCCAAATCTCTCAGCCTCTGCTCCTAGGTCATGTGCTTCAGTCCCCTCAGGATTTTGGTTGCCCTCCGCTGGACCCTCTCCAATGCGCCCACATCCTTTCTGTAGTGGGGGGCCCAGAACTGGATGCAGTACTCCAGATGTGGCCTCACCAGAGCCGAATAAAGGGGAATAATCACTTCTCTGGATCTGCTGGCAATGCTCCTCCTAATGCACCCTAATATTCCATTAGCCTTCTTGGCTACAGGGGCACCCTGTTGACTCATATCCAGCTTCTCATGCACTGGAATCCCCAGGTCCTTTTCTACTGAACTGCTACTTAGCCAGTTGGTCCCCAGCCTGTAACAGGGCTTGGGATTCTTCCATCCCAAGTGCAGGACTCTGGTCCTTCTTCCCAGCTTTCCATCCACTGTGGCCTCCCAAAGGGCATTGTCCCACAAGCTTCTCGAGTTGCTCAGAAGTTGCTCTCAAGTTGCATGTGTCCTTGTTGAACCTCCTCAGATTTCTTTTGGCCCAAAAGAAATCCACATGGTCTCTCATTTGCTGAGGCCCGACAGAATAGCTGTCCAAATTTCCCAAAGACGTACTGAGTCAGAAATGGCTGTCGCAAAGGACCTGGTTATCATGACTGCTTTTGTATCTATAGGTAAACAGGGCCTGTTATTTGCACATAAATGTTACTAGTGCCCTGTCTTGGTGCAAGATCCATGTTCAGATGTGAGGCCCAGGAGGGGAATGCCAGGAGTCATTTTCCTGTTGAATATGCATGGCGAGGGGTAGATGCGACACTACCCAGATCTAGAGGAAGCGTGCCTGCAGAAGCATTGTTTCAAAGCATGAAGTCAGTTGGAGCATGTGGTACAGTAGAAAATCCGAGTCACAAACACCTCGGTCGGGAATGGAGGGTGTTCAGAACACAGAAATGTTTGTCACTCGGAACAACGAGCAATGGCTGTTCTTTGAAAAGTTCACACTGGAACCGTGACTGAGTGCAGCTTGGACACTTGGCTGGACGGAAGACAAATGTTACTTTTAACCGTCTTAAGTTAAATGACACAAGCACAGAAACCGTTGTGTTGCCTTGTCAAATCTGTTTTAAACTTTCCCATCATTTTAGGCGTTTGTGTGTGAGAGTGTGTAAAAAAATTTTTTTTTTTTAACTTTTGGGTCCAGACGAGGTGTGTGATTAGCAGATCAGTTGGTAACTGTGAGGTTCGACTGTAGTTGAGACAGGTACAGCACCATTGCAAAATGGGCACAAAGATACTGACTAATATTTGTAGCATGTGACTATCCTGAGGTCTTGCCAAAGCCCACGGAAGTCAATGGAACGGCACTGGACGTTGTAGCAGGCCTATTATGTGTTGCGTAGTTCTCCATTGCTTTACATTTATTAAGGCTGCTATTGTTCATTAAATGCCAGTTGAGAGTGAATCTTGAGCTACGTTTTAACAGCGTAATTCATACATCTATTACACAGCTGTTAAATTGCAATGAGTAATGGCTGCATTAGTAAACTGGTATTTAACATACAGCTGTAAATGCCTTGATGAAATCGAAATTTAACCCTTGTTTGTTGCTTGGAGCATATGTCACACACATGTTCTGCCATGGGTTTTCAGCATGCCCCAAACCTGATTTCTTTCCCAGCACTGGCTGAAATCAACCTTCCGGGCGGGTTGCAACCCACACCCCAGCTCTCTGGCCATGGGAGAGGAGAAGGTGAAGGCGGAAAGGGGGTGTGACCTTCATCACATTGTTTATTCACACATACAGAATGGGGAGCGACTGGCTAGGAAGGCGTATTGCAGAAAGGGATCTAGGGGTCATAGTGGACCACAAGCTAAATATGAGTCAACAGTGTGATGCTGTTGCAAAAAAAGCAACATGATTCTGGGATGCATTAACAGGTGTGCTGTGAGCAAGACACGAGAAGTCATTCTTTCGCTCTGCTCTGCACCAATTAGGCCTCAATTGGAGTATTGTGTCCAGTGCTGGGCACCACATTTCAAGGAAGTTGTGGAGAAATCGGAGAAGGTCCAGGGGAGCTGGTTAGGAAGCTACTTCCAGTGATGCCTCCTGGTGATTAGGGGTTCACAGTCCTGAGAGCGTCTCCTCCCAGGTAAGGGACCGGAGCAGGTCTGGAGAACAAACCTCCTGGGGGGTGCGAGGGCCTGGCGCAGCAGAGTGCCACACACAGTCACTGGAAGAGAGGCATCCGGCCGAATGCCCAGCAGCGCTCTGAGTTGGGGCAGGGAATTCAGTCTGAGGTTGCCCCCTGGCCGTGCATCATAGCGGCCTTCTCTGTTCAATAAATGAGACCCTCTGAAGAGGGGACACGACGCCCATGAAGATTTCTCAAGAATTAATTTGTACCACGGGTGAGGGGAAACCGAGGCAGGGGCTCATTTGAAGAAGACCTCCTCTTTTCCTGCAAGCTGTGCCAGGAATGCATGCCATGTCTAAATGGCCCCCACACAGTACAACGCATACACACACACATACACACACACACACACCTGAGGAGGATCATGTGCGTTGTGGTGTTTGGCCTGCAGATGGCAACGCCGTTCCTTTTCTCCCAACCCCACCCAGACAGATGTCCTGAGCGGTTTGCCAGGGCCCTGAGGGCAGCGGCCAAGTCTGACCCAATTTAATGAAGCAGAAGGGCCCAAAAAGGGATTTTGGAGAAGCGGGGCCCTGCCCACCCCTGCTCAATTAGAGCGAGCAAATGGCTGACAAGTAACAGGTGTGGACGAGGATCAAAGCCCCAGAGGCAGAGGTTGTGAGCTGCATCTGGCAAAGAACACGAGGCCTTGGCTGTTTGTGCAGATGTGCTGTGCGTGTGTTTGGCATGTGACTTCAGCGTAGAGCCCCGGGACAAGGTGTGGGGGGGGTCCGGCTCTGATCCCAGAAGTGACACGAGGCCCATTAAAAACCCGATAACCTGAATCGTCTAGAAACGACAGCCAAGGAAAACCTATTGGGCCATCTGGCCTGCAAATCTAATTATTTTACTCTTGGTAGGAGTGGGCATTTGTAGTGCCAGGCAGTGCCGCCTAAAGGTGGGACAGACGCACTATTTGGGAGGGCCGCCAAACCTCCTGGTATTTCCACATGGCGCATGGGGGGATTGCAGCGCTACTCAGGTTTGGTCTGGTGGCCTTTTTCTCTCCATCTGTGGAGGAGCAAGCAGGCTGTGACTCCACATGCCAGGCTGCAGTAGGCCCAGGAGCCAAGAACCGTTCTGAGGGGTAAGAATTAGCTGGGTTTGCTCTTCAACTTTGCTGAGGGAAGGTCCGGAGGCGGTTTTCCATTCTTGGTTTCCAAGGTGTGGAGGGTGCTCAGTTTGAGTCTCTCTCCCTCCGCAACCTGGCACCATAGAGTCCTGCCCTCATGAATGACTCTTAGCGCCCAGAGGGCTTGCAGTCCGAACAAGCCCAATCAGGCAGAGCAGCCAAAGAAACGGGGCAGGAAGTGGCGGACAAAGTAACAAAAATAAAAGGTGTGGGCACTGTTTAGCCAACCAAGGAGCCATGATCACAGCTCGCTCCCTGCCTCACCATGCCAGCCATTGTAAGCTTGATACTAGCTGCGTGTTTCGCAGAAGCCCATGAAGGAAGACATGGCGGCAGCTTTACTGCGACCAGCTCCCACTGCACGAACCTTCCCCCTACTCTAGGGCGGTCTGGCTGCACGCTTTCGGACACTATTCCCAAGTGACACTTGGTTTGAGGGAGAAATTGGATCTCCCCAAGGTGTCTGCAGTCCAGAAGAGTTCTCACGGGCTGCGTCTAGACTGGCATGAATTTGCGCAAATGCTTTTACCGGAAAAGTTTTCCGTTAAAAGTATTTGCGCAAAAGAGCGTCTAGATTGGCATGGATGCTTTTGCGCAAAAGCACTTTTTGCGCAAAAGCGTCCGTGGCCAATCTAGACGCGCTTTTGCGCAAGAAAGCCCCGATCGCCATTTTAGCCATCGGGGCTTTTTTGCGCAAAACAAAACGGAGCTGTCGACACTGGCCCTTTTGCGCAAAAGGACTTTTGCCCGAACGGGAGCGTCAAAGTATTTGCGCAAGAAGCACTGATTTCTTACATTAGAACGTCAGTGCTCTTGCGCAAATTCAAGCGGCCAGTGTAGACAGCTGGCTAGTTTTTGTGCAAAAGCGGCTGCTTTTGCGGAAAAACTGGCCAGTCTAGACACAGCCACGGAGTATCCCATGCAAACCGTCATAGTACAGCTGCAACGCTAGCAGCTTTTAGCAATACCCCGAACACGTTATTCAGCAATTGCTCTTACCAATTCTAAAGGGAATGCTTGTTTCAAACACTTCATTTCAAGAGTCACCTCACCACCTTCTGGTTAACGTGTTATTTTGTCCCACTGTGAGCGTGTATAGGACCAGTGAGGCAGTGTCTGGGGATGTAGAACATGGGCATTTGCCTAATTATGAAAAAGGACAGGTTATTGTGTGGGGGTTTTGGTGGGGGGTTTTTTCTGGTGGATTACCACTTATTTTAAAGAGTTTTGCCATTAGAATTGCTATTGTTCCCATATTGCAACAGCCAGGGTACCACATTATAGCCATTCTTCTAGGTGTATCATTAGGAATAAAACCAAATTCACTTTCGTAAATTAGATCTCATGCCAGAGGCACTGAGACTGTTAATAGCCATTTAATTATGCAAAATATTTGGATTTCTATCAACATTAAACTCTGTGCAAATGTGCCAAGCATGAAAGCTGAAGAGAAAACAGCCATAACCCAGCCAAGGGACAGGGGTTAGCACCATGTTAGCCCCCTCGTTTTCCAGCTGACAATGAGGTTCAATGACATTGATCAACAAAAGTGTTAACGCTTGAGGGGGGGCCTTATGTTGCACCCTTAATAGGTAGCAGGTTTACTACAAAAGTAAGTTTTTCTTCACGCAGCGTAGTCAACCTGTGGAACTCCTTGCCAGAGGATGTTGTGAAGGCCAGGACTTTAACAGGGTTTTAAAAAGAACTACATAAATTCATGGGGGTTAGGTCTATCAATGGCTATTAGCCAGGATGGGTACGGATGGTGTCCCTAGCTTCTGTTTGTCAGGGGCTGGAAATGGATGACAGGAGAAGGATCACATGGTGATTCCCTGTTCTGTTCACTCCCTCTGGGGCTCTGGCATTGGCCTCTGTCAGCAGACAGGGATTCTGGGCTAGATGGGCCTTTGGTTTGACACAGTGGGTACGTCTAGACTACATGGCTCCGTCGACGGAGCCATGTAAAATAGATTATTCGGCATAGTCAAAGAAGTGGGGATTTAAATAATCCCCACTTCATTAAAATAAAAATGGCCACTGTGCTGTGCTGACAATCAGCTGATCCGGCACAGTGTGGCTGTCTAGACGCGGCGTGGTCAACAAGGGAAGCCTTTGTTGACCGCTCCGGTATGCCTCGTGAAACCGAGGGGTAAAATAGCCCGGTCGTGGCACCGTGCCGATCTGCTCCTTAGGCACCAAATCCTGCTCTGATTTGAAATCAATGGGAGCTTTGCTACTGACTTCGGGGGAACCAACTTTCCGCCTTGCTGCATTCCAAGCAGGGTCTGCGTAGCCTATCGAAAACCATCTGTATTATTGTTGGTCCCAAGGAGGCAGGCTTGTGGCTGCTGCGTAAAACCTTGCCTTCTCGCCTGTCTCCGGCTGCACAGCAACCAATTACCAGCTAATCCTGATTGCTGCTGGGGGGGATGCCGTGCAAAGTGGAAAGACTACAGCTTAATTTCCAGCGATTGCATGAACCGGAGCAGGCTCTGCTGTGGGCTGCTAGGCACCGTTTTTCTGCCAGATTGTAAGCCAGGCAAATGCAGGAAGGAAGGAGGTACATGGGGAATAAATATGGAGCTCTGAGATGTCATTTTGACAATCACTCAGTTTGTTTATCAATGTCTTTCTCCAACCACACGTTCCCCACTTTGGAGCACGTTAGTCAAACCATGATAATGCCAAAGCGCCGCGTGACATTTGAGCCATGTGACTGCGGTTAAGCTAATAAGCAGAGCTCCAGTGAAGTGATGCCAGACTCTTTGAACGTGAGATAGCCTGAACAGTCACCTCTGCCAATGCAAAATGATTGTGGCCTTCTTCTGTGTCACTTTCATCTCACGGCCCATCCCCTCCTGGTTGGCTTTTCCCCTTGATTTGTAAAGTGTTTGGATATGGTCATTGAAACAGAAGGCCACCACAGCAGTATCTAAAATGCCAGTGCTGATGTTCGCTCCTCTGATGTCTTCACTATAGGAAACATCGATGTTGCTATGACTGATCTTCTGGAGTGTGATTTAGCTGATCTAATAAAGACCGACTAAATCGAACGCAGAGGATGCCCCCATTGGCAGCCGGTGCTCTTGTGAGGGGTAAGGGAAGCTGATGGGAGTGTTTGCTCCCATTGGCCTCCCACTGTGGGGACAGCAGGGAAACTCAAATTAAGGCATGTTGACTCCAGCTATGTAATTAATGTAATTCAATCTTCCCTTGTAGTGTAGATCTGTGCTTAGATGAAGGCTGATTTTTCCAGCACTGTCGGAGGGCTCTGGGTGTCTAATTTTCCAAGAGATCTTTGAAAATCTGACTCTACAAGGCTTTTGGATTTTAAATGAGAGAGAATGTACAATCGGTGTTGACTGTCTGGGCTTCACCTGAGAAGTCCCCCCCCTTTTTTTTGAGAGTAGAGCTGGCAAAATACCATTAAAATCAGATACACTATTCAATTGATTGTTGCCATTTCTCATGAAATTATTGACTAGAAAACTGCCTACTTCCACGCTGTGTATGAGTGGTCCTTGGTAGCCAATCTGCAACCCCACCAAAGTAATTGGGATTGCACCTCCATGTCAGAAGCAGGTTGGATACCATGGTGATGAGTTACAATGTAGATATTGGCTCAAATAACTGTGTTTCAAAGCTTCTGGGGAGATGATCCCTCATGGAAGTTCTTCTGCACGCCATGCACAATCAACCTGTGGAACTCCTTGCCAGAGGATATTGTGAAGCCCAGGGCTTTAACAGGGTTTTAAAAAGATCTAAATAAATTATGGAGATTAGGTCCATCATTAGTTATTAGCCAGGATAGGTAGGAATGGTGTCCCTAGCCTCTGTTTGTCAGTGGCTGGGAATGGATGATAGGAGAGGGAGCACTTGATAATTACTTGTTTCTGTTCCCTCCCTCTGGGGCACCTGGCATTGGCCACTGTCGGCAGACAGGACACTGGACTCGATAGCCCTTTGGTCTGACCCAGATAACTCTCTTTATCTAGTCGTTTTAGTTTTTGAAGCATTTCTGTTTTGTTTCAAAATCCTGTTTTCTCTGAGGTCGATGGGAGTGTTGCACTTATCAGTTGTGATCTCATTTATTCTACATCCCCTATTACAACAAGCGTAGCCTGAGTAGTGCATCATTTGAAACCCAGCGCCCCAGCTCACCCTCAGGAGTAGTTTTTTGACGCAATGGCTTGAAGTAGTGTAGGGGCGGAAATGAATTCGAAAATTCAGTTAATGTCACCCTGCTGCCAAGATCTGAAACGTGGCTAGAGACGCTGTAGGTAAAGCTAACTCGCATGTGAGTACATTGTTCTCTGCTGCGAATGTTTGCTGAAGATCTGTTCTCCAGACACTGTCACTATGGAAAACAAATTAATTCTTCGCCTTCTCAAAATTACCTTTTCTATTTTTCTCGAGCTAACAGCCGAAACTCAAATAGGATTAAGAAAACTGTGCTTGTCTGCCGGTGTCCCTCCCTCCGCCTACTATCCTTGCCTTTTGGAAGCAGCTAGCTGGGAGTTTGAAATGACTGATTAAATTCACCATTCTATAGTGGGTCACAGTTTCTACGGACTTTTTGTCCTATTAATTCAAACGAACGGCGAACCCCATCTCCAGCTGGCCAGTTGCTCCGATATAGGCCGTTTGGAGTTCTCAAACTGAAACGCACATGATTGATGTGTCATAAAAAGCAGCCCCCGGAGCATCAGCAAAAATCTTGGGAGTTGTGTGTTTTTGGTCTCATCCCATTGCCGTAGGAATCAATGGGAATTGGGCCGGGCCTTCCTCAAGCAACAGCAAAGGAATAATTCAGAAGCTCAGTGTTAGCTAAAGAAGGGAGACTCTCTTGGCGGTCTCCCAAGGAATTCAGCCGGGAACCGAGGGAGAGGTGTTTTCTTAACCCACCACATAATTTGGGTGGGCAGCAGCTGCAGTTGTACTTACAGCCATGCTACTTTGCACATCCAAACTGGCTGCAAACACAATAGCAGCAACTGCACACCCAAGTCTTGTCCATGTATTTTTACCTGTGCCATTGCACTGTACCGCTCTGGACCACTGTTAACAACTTATCGAGCCCCCACAGGCATGGATGGAGGTCTACAGACATCTAGAGGACACAGTCCTAACGGTCTTACAATTCTTTGTCTCGTTGATGCAAAATCATGTATGTGATATACTGGCATGGAGGTACCCATTTGCAAGGATTTGCAGTTTTTACGCAAATTGATTTCAAAGTAAAGCCTAACACACTGATGCCTGAGGACTCAAATTTAAGAACATAAGAACGGCCAGACTGGGTCAGACGAAAGGTCCATCTAGCCCAGTGTCCTGTCTGCCAACAGTGGCCAATGCCAGATGCCCCAGAGGGCGTGAACAGAACAGGGAATCATCAAGTGATCCCTTCTGTCACCTGTTCCCAGCCTCTGACAAACAGAGGCTAGGGACATCATTCCTACCCATCCCGGCTAATAGCCATTGATGGACTTAACCTCCATGAATGTATCTAGTTCTTCTTTGAACCCTAATAAAGTCCTGGCCTTCACAACATCCTCTGGCAAGGAGTTCCACAGGTTGACTGTGCGCTGCGTGAAGAAAAACTTCCTTTTGTTTGTTTTAAACCTGCTACCTATTAATTTAGTTGGGTGACCCCTAGTTCTTATGTTATGGAAAGAAGTAAATCACTTTTCCTTATTCACTTTTTCCCACCCCAGCCATGATCTTTATAAGTCAACACTAGCCTCCAGTCTCAGCTGCATTATTAGCCTACCATTTGCATTGAAGCAGGGAAGTGTGTTGAATTATAAGGCACATAAGCCACTCCTTTAATCTGGAAGCCTCCAGAGGATGCAGCCCCGAGATGCTTTGATTTCATTGAACCTGTCAACACTCCTTCCAGTGCAAAGACGCAGTCACACTCAGCAACACAATGAGACTGGTCATACAACAGTGGCGTGCAGGAATATCTTTTAAAAGTAGAACTGTAAACTTTTAAAAGGCTTGTTAACCCCGCAATCCGCTAAAGGGTAAGGTCATGGCTTGACAGCTAGAACAGGGTGTTCCGATCACTCTTAGTTAGAGCAGCTGTTGTTCTTACGTTGTTAGAGCCTTCCTGCTATACACACCTGGCTGCTCTGTAGGTTGTAAATCACCTGGCTACCAGATTGGACAAGGGAGGCTCAGGGAAGCAATCAGAAATTGCATTCAGGACCCCGATTCAAAGGGGAAGTAAATGTTGGCAGTGCTTTTATCAGGATTGATTCAGTATACAGATGGTCTGCAAGACCCTAGACTTTCAGACATTTCCTTTGGAAATAAGCCAGAACGAATTTGTCTCAGCCCAACCCGTCTCTAATTTACTTCCTTGTCCTTCTTCTTTTAACTCTTTGGAAATTTGAAATGGTGAACTGCTGTTGTGGAAGGAAAGAGTTGATAGCGCACAGGCATGTGGAGAAAGGGATGCGGCACCTGCAAGAGTCTTGTGACCAGCACAAATCTTGGAGAGGTGAGGTTGCTTTGCTAAACTGAAGGGTTGTTTACCTTTTTTTTTCCTCTAGTCCTGTCCCTTTAAGAAAGGATTGTATCTAGAGGGTTCTCTCTATGGGGACATACAGGAAAGAGAATTCAAGTGAACTAAAAGTATGAATTTGAAGTGGACTAGTTAAAGCGCATGGATGCTGTTGTGAACTTCACTTTGGAAGTAAACTAAACTAACCTGAGTTACACGGGGGTGGGACTAGATGACTTTTTTCGGTCCCTGCCAGTCTTATGGCCTACAATAAGGCCATTTAAATTCTGAATGCAGGTGATCATACATGGGTTTAACGAATCCACTAAACATTCACACCTTTAGTTAATTTGGGGATTAATTTTCCTGGATGTCCCAGTGTAGACAGTTCCTTAAACTAGAGGTGGGTGGAGAAAAATTGGCCCAAACCAATCTCTCCTGCCAAATATTTTGGTTTTGAGACATTTTTCCACTTAAAACTTGAAGGGTTTTTTTTTTCTTATATCCAACCTAAACCCCCTTATGCTGCAATTTAAGCCCATTGCTTCTTGTCCTAGCCTCAGAGATTGAGAACAATTTTTCTCCCTCTCCCTTATAAAACTTTTTAGATACAGCCGGTCCCCGAGTTATGAATGGTCAATTTATGACTGTTCATACTTATGACCAAACCTCCCATTAAGCGGTCATAAAGGCGGTCCCCGAGTTACGAACGTGATCCGCGCCTCCAAACAGTGCGGTCGCATGTAAATGAATAGGGTCCGACTTATGAACACTTTGAGTTACGCCCAAGTGTTTGGTCTGTAGCTCATTCATAAGTCGGGGACCAGCTGTACTTGAAAACTGCTGTCATGTCCCTTCTCAGTTTTCTCTTTTCCAAACTGAACAAACCCAGTTCTTTCAATCTTCCCTCCTAGCTCATGTTTTCTAGCCCTTTCATCATTTTTCTTGCTCTTCTCTGGACCTTCTCCAATGTCTCTACATCTTTCCTGAAATGCGGTGCCCAGAACTGGACACAAGACTCCAACTGAGGCCTAATCAGCGTAGCGTAGAGCGGAAGAATGACGTCTCGTGTCTTGCTCACAACACTCCTGGTAACGCATCCCAGAATGATGCTCACTTTATTTGCAACAGTGTCACACTATTGACTCGTGTTTAGCTTATGGTCCACTATTGCCCTAGATCCCTTTCTGCTGTTCTCCTTCCTAGGCAGTCATTTCTCATTTTGTATGTGTGCAACGAATTGCTCCTTCCCAACTGGAGTACTTTCCATTTGTCCTTATTGGATTTCATCCTGTTCACCTTAGACCTTTTCTCTAGCTTGTCCAGATCATTCTGAATTGCAAGCCTTTCCTCCAAAGCACTTGCAACCCTTCCCAGCTTGGTTTCATCTGCAAACTTTATAAGTGTGCCCTCTATGCCATCATCTAAATCACTGATGAACAGAACTGGACTCCGAACTGATTCTTGTGGGACCCCACTCGTTATGTCCTTCCGCCATGATAACCATTCCCTAGAGAGAAGTTATCCAACCCATTCTGCACCCACCTTAGAGTAGCTCCATCTAGGTTGTATTTCACTAATTAATGAGACGGTCATGTGAGACCGTATCAAAAGTGTTACTGAAGTCAAGATATATCACGTCTACCACCTCCCCATCTACAAGGCTTGTTACTTTGTCAAAGAAAACACTCAGGACAGTTTGACATGATTTGTTCTTGACAAATCTAGGCTGAGTGTCATTTGGCATCTTCTAGGTGTTTGCAAATGTATTACTTAATTATTTGCTCCATTATCTTTCCCAGCACAGAAGTTAAGCTGATTAGTCTGTAATTCACTGGGTTGTCCTTATTTCCCTTTTTATAGAGGGACACCTCATTTGCTCTTTTCTGGTCTTCTGAAATTTCTCCTATATTCTATGACTTTTCAGACATAATCACTAAAGGCTCACATATCTCCTCAGGCAGCTCCTTGAGTATTCTAGGATGTATTTCATCAGGCCCTGGTGACTTGAAGACCTCTAATTTGTCTAAGTGATTTTTAACTTGTTCTTTTAATATTTTAGCCTCTGATCCAACCTCATTTTCACTGGCATTCACTATGGCTACAGCTACACTACAAAGAAAAGTCGGAAAAAGAGATGCAAATTGTGAACTGCAATTTGTGTCGCTTTTCCCCTTTTTCTTTCAAAAGAGGCTTTTCTGAAATTTGGCGTGTCTACACAGCACCAGATTTCGGAAACACCTCCTCTTTTGCCACATCCCTTATGCCTTGTAGAACGAGGTTTACAGGGATGGCGAAAGAACACGTCCGCTTTTCAGAATTTTTTTTGGAAAAGCGGACATGTTCCTTGGATGCGACATAGCTTTTCTGGGCTACCTCTAGACATAGCCTATGTTAGATGTCTAATCACCACCAACTTTCTTGGTGAAGACCGAAACAAGCTAAGCACCACTGCTACTTCCATGCTTTCTGCTATTGTTTCTCCCCCTGCCTCTCACTGAGTAACAGTCCTGCCCTGTCCTTGGTCTTCCTCTTGCTTCTAATGAATTTGTAGAACATTTTCTTGTTAGCCCTTCTGCCTCCAGCTAGTTTGATCGCTGTTTGTGATCCAACAACCAATAGCTTGGAGCTGAAGACAAACAAGTTCATTTTAGGAAGAATATTTAACAGTGAAGATGATTACTCACTAGCACAAAATGTTAAGGCAGGTAGTAAATTTTCCATCTTTCATGTCTTCAGTCCAGGACTAGATGCCTTCAGCAAGGTATGCATTGACCAAAACAGAGTTATTGGGGGTCGCTACAGAGGCCACTAGGTCAAAATGAACAGCCAACTCATATTAGACATCAAATTAGATGATATAATGATCCCTTCTGGCCTTAAAGCTCTATGAATCTATGGTCTAGAAACACACTTATGTACGTGTTCATCTCTAAGCATGAGACTAGCTCTGTTCTAGGGGACTACTCCTTTGCTTACAGGTAAGTATTTGCCTCAGTGCTTTGCTGGATTGGGGGCCTTACTAACCTTTGTGTACTGCTGAAAGGAGAGAACTAGTTGAAGAGTTTATCAAATGAGACAATATTTTAAAGTCTAAAATTTGGAGGCCACGCATAGTTTTTTTACTGTGTGTGGAATATTTGAATCTCTCCTGTGGACAAGAAAATGAAAGAGTCATTAGCAAGGGCATAATCGTTTTCCGTACATTATAAACTCAGTGAGATTGGCATGGGTGAGGGCAGGAATTGGTATTTATTTGCTGCAAATGGATCATTGTGGTGGCTTCTTTTCAGTAGTTACTCTCGAGTTGCTATCAAATATTACCCATCCAGGGTTAATACTTGTTTTCAGCGTTCCTTGCAAGGTCATACTTTGCCTCCTCTCCCAGTGGCATCAACCTGGCTCAAACGAAAGGTGAATCAGTGCTGGTGGAAATGAGCAAAACAGGCAAGAGCGAGGCAATATTGCATTTGCATGCTACCAATGCGCCGGTTAGCCTTGTTCTGCGGTGGTTGCATTCCGTTGGGTTTATGGTTTGAGTCTCCGCTGGCATGGGGAAGCTGAAAAGCTGCCTTCTCTCAGTGTTTGGCAGAGTTATTCCTGACCCGCCTGCATTTCTGCTCCATGATCTGGGTATTGGGCCAGACTGCGAGAGCAGAGAGAGGGACCTCGCAGCCACCGTGGTTGGAGGGAGACAGGAGTTGGACTTTACGTCGAGATTTGCAGATGCTACAATTGACCGGAATGGGCTTTTTAGCCCTCAGGGTAAAACCGCCAGCCTGGCCCCGCCCACACTCCCCTCCCTCCCCCCCCCAATGCGTACCCCAAGCACCCGCCCTCTCCATACTCCCCCCGCTGGGGGGTGGGGCCTGAGCAGAAGGGGCAGGGCTGGGGGGAGGGATTGGGGCTTGCCTCCCCCAGTCCTACCTTCAGCCAGCGCCTATGTCAATATGACCCACCTCCAGCCCACGTGGTGTGTCAGTTGCTGGCGCTCACACCTGGGCTGGGCTGTAACGACGGGAGCAGCCCAGCCAAGTCCAGACAGTCACTGGCTCTCGGGTTTGAATTCAGAAAATTGCAGACCCGGGCCTAAGAAATTTGCTGAGTCAGGGCTGTGGCAGAGTCAGCCTGACGGCTCTTTGGATTTCTTTCGTACTTTTCTCCTCGCTTCTCCTAGCTCTTTTTTTCTGCACTGGCCGAAGAGGGTTCATGGTTAGAAGTGAAGCTGTGGGACTGCCATCCTGGCTGATCTGTTGGGCCCACTGTTCATCACGAGGATGACCAAATGTCCTGATACTAAGAGCTTTGTCTTGTATGCAACTCTGTCTCACTTGATGCCTGATGGCAGGCAGCCATAGAATCACAGAATCCTAGAACTGGAAGGGACCTCAGGAAGTCATCAGGTCCAGTCCCTGACCTCATGGCAGGACCAAGCCCCATCTAGATCATCCCTGATAGGTGTCTGTCTAACCTGCTCTTCAATATCTCCAGTGATGGAGATTCTACAAGCTCCCTAAGCAGGAAAAAAATCTCCTCTTGATAGGGAGGCCTTGTTCTTGTGGTTATGTGGTACAAATGCCAGCCTGCTGTTTTTAACTACTGAGGACAATGTTCCCTCGAATCGTTTCTATGCATGTGTGGATTTTTCCCATCCATGTGCGGAATACATTTTGTTATATGCACCCAGGCATGTGGAATGTGCACCACCTGTAAAAACAACACACCTAGTAGTGGGCACTCTGCTAATCAGCTGGACAGCATTTGAATTTCTTCTGAGTGGTCGCCGATGTGCCGAGCTTACAGGGAGCGCTGACTGAGGAGGACACGTTCTCTGTAGGGCAAGAAAATAGTAACACCCCGCCTCCTTTCAGCTTTTGGTTGGCAAGCCCAGGCTGTTCTTGTCAATGGAGTAGACACATATTTCCCACATATTTCCCTGCATTCTTATATGGTGGCCTCTGTCCTGCTCAGGTTAATGGACATTTTCCCAGGGTTGCCCTGGTGGCAAATCAGAGCCATGAATTCAGGTTGGGTGTTGCCAACCCGACCACGTGCTCCAGGCTTCGGCAGACAAATTCCAAGTGGCTTTGCAATTTCTCAACCTATCACTTACCTGTCTGCTTCCCCGCTCCCGTTGTATTTCAAGTCAGCTGCCTGTGAGCAGGGACAATATGCATCTGATCCTCACAATCAATCTGTTTTCCTGTCATTCCGAGACGTCATGGTACAGTACGCGCCACGGTGCAGCTGCTGGTAAAACCGCACCGAGGGAGATGTGCAAAGGCTGCCGGATCAAAGAGAACCCGACCGGGGGTGGGGAGCGAGGCGCTGGCAGACTGGCTTTTTAAAAGCCATTCTCAGACGGGGGGGTGTGGGTCCCCTTTCTGGTTTGGACACGCGAGTTATTCTAGCGCAGTCGTGGGCAACCTGCGGCCCATTGGGGTCCTGTGTGTGGCCCATGAGACATTTTCTTTGCTATTGCCCATGTGCAGTGTTGCCAAATTCTGCTGGCTTTTGTCCATGTTGGGGTTTTTTTCCCTACCAGGATTACTAAAGTGTCACACACGTAAAACAAGGGCCTGTGAATTGAGGTGGGCGCGGATGGCACTCAACACAGACCGTGAGAGCCGCGCACTCCCTCTGCATTCAATCACAGTGCTGCTGCAGTACAATCGGCACTTCCCGCAAATTCTAGCTACACAAGTGCAGAGAGCAAAACAACCCTATCCCAGGAGACCATCTTGGTTAAGAGATGGAGGACGACTCATGCGGCCCACGCATTAATCTAGGTTGCCCCCCACTGGTGTGGTGCATATGGTCACTGAGATGGAAGGGCCAAATGACCAGCCGGTATCAATTGGCGTGACCCCACTGAAGTCAACAGTCGGGATCTTCAAACGAACCATGGTCATTTGTGCCAATTGACGATCTGACCCTTCCTCTTTAGAAAGAAGTTACTCCTTCGTGAGAAGTCAATCTTCTTTCATGCTGTGATTCCGACCATCAGATACCAGCTAGCAAGCTGGCTAATGTACATTTGAACCTAAATATTTTAAGGCATGTGTTTTGCTTTCTGGACTGTAGCTCTTGTAGCTTTTCTGGCATTTCCTCACCATCTGGATGTGAGGGGGTGCGGTTCCGCTGGCATCAATTGTCAATTTACACTAGGTGAGAGTTTTGCCCACACCATTTTCAATACAAATTGATGGACTGCTCAGTGCTACGGTGTGGCTAGAGTGCCGACGGGAGTTTGGATTCCTTCCTTTGTGTGTGTGAATTCTGTGCTTTGCTTTAGAGGAGAGGGGTGTTTTTAAGTGAAAACTGACAGGTGTTAAGAGTTTCCATCTTTAAGCAAATCCTCCCCCCTGAAAAATTGCAAATGGTCTCATCTCACAGGGAAAACTTCGCATTAAGTAGGAATTGCCGGGTAACAGACAGCTTCAAGGCAGCCCAGAAAATAATGTAACTATGCCCAGGTCTACGCTACAGGGGAAGGTTGAATTAAGATACACAAATCCAGCAATGTTAATTACAGAGCTGGAGCTGACGTACCTGAATTTGAATTTCTCTACGGCCCCCACAGCGGAAGATCGATGGGAGAAAATGCTCCCATTGGCTTCCCTTACTCCTGACAAGAGCAGGAGTAGTGGCACTGATGGGGGGGGTGCCCTCTGAGTTCGATTTAGCGGGTCTTTCCTAGACCCACTAAATTGAACCCTGGAAGATTGATTGCAGCAGCAGTGATCTTCCCCGTAGCAATGACAAGCCCTAAATGTCTACAGTTGCTCGCTCAGCCACCACACAGAGGAGAGAGTCTGCTTCCCTGCAAAGCAGAACTAACATCAGGCCCCGTTCATGAGAACTAGCAGAGGCGCAGGGATGGCATCTCATTGGGCAGGCTACCAGCTCTGTAAAAAATGGCTGAAATAAACAGCCTGACGTGGCATGTAGGAGAAGCTCGGGTTCCCAGATGTAGCATTTGCTGTAGGTTCATACTCAAAACCTGATGATCAGACATTGTTTCCAATCAACGAGCATTTGGTTTACGTGGCATCCTGTGGTAGCAGCCTAGAGTCCGTTTCCTGGTTTGTGGGTATGGATTGACCTTTCCCTCCCTACATGTTGGGCTGCTCTGGCTCAGGCGTGAGGGGCAAAGTGTGAAGATGCTGGTATTCTCCTCTCCTTGCGCCGTACATTTCCCTGTGGGTAAGGAGAGGGCTTTGGTTTCCCTTGCCAATTGCTCCGCTTTCCGTGGGTGCCACTTTCCCTGTAGAAAGCGAAGCAGCAATATAGAATAGAATTACAAAACACTGGAACTGGAAGTGACCTCGAGAGGCAGGACCAAGCACTGTCTAGACCATCCCTGACAGGTGTCTGTCCAACCTGCTCTTCCATATCTCCAGTGATGGAGACTCTGCAACAAACATCATTGAGTACAAACTGAAATACCCACATCATTGGATGTGGCTCAGCTGCAATTGCTTCCTAGCATCCATTTAACATCACAGCCCCCTGTTTGCAAAAGCAAGAGTCTGCCACGCGTATGGCTGAGATGCCATTTGAGTCTGGGCAGACCAAACCGGGCAGAGGTGGAGGAAACGTGACCTATAGAAAAGTTATGTATGACAAGACCTCTCCAGTTGCATTTTTATTCTGGTGAGAGACCGTTGCAGCCACATTGGCCAGCATGACTATTGAAATCCAAACCGCCGGAGCATCTGTGTAACTTTCAGCTGTCTGCCCAAACGATGGTCCAGTCTGAGTGACATGCTCTTCAGCTAATTAGTTTTTAAGGCTCTGAAAAAAACCCCCAACCAATTCTTTAATATGCAGTTAGGGCTGCTTTCTACAGCTCTGCACTGTTAACGGCATTTAACAGGCCATAAATGTTATTTAATTGCAAATAATTCATTACAAGCTACGGGATGCCTTTTTCAATCGTCAATAGTCGGCCTGTCGTGTTATAATCTTTCCTATGAGTAGCTGAAAGTCCCCCCCACAGTCCATCCACAAAGCAGGGCGGTAAATACATTCCATGAGCGACCTGGAGCTTATTACTTTAGTCCGCCAATTTTCACTTCAAGACTTCTCCGAGCTGGAGGCGCTGAACTGCTGAGAGAAAGGTTGTCCTCTGCAAAACTGACTTGTCTTGGAGCCAGACAGTCTAACACCTACATGCAGAGACTGCTACGGCAGCCCTTATGTTTGGCCCACTCCTGCTCTTATTTCACCCCGATGGTCTTTACTTTTGTTCTGGTCCTAGCCCTGAACTGCAAGGACAGACACACCCAAACCCAACTTCCAGATCCAGCTTGGACTTTGGGAGTATTTGGATCCCTGCTTTGCAGCTCAGACTCAGGTCGACATTTGGATCTTGGACAGCAAGTTGGCCTCTCATTCGTCTCACTCCTAGCTGGCAAGATCATTGGGCTCAATGGGAAGTGTGAAGAGTGAGGGGGGATTTGAGAGCAGCCTTCCACTCCCTGAAGGGGGGTTCCAAAGAGGCTGGAGAGAGGCTGTTCTCAGTGGGGGCAGAACGAGGAGCAATGGTCTCAAGTTGCAGTGGGGGAGGTCTAGGTTGGAGATCAGGAAAAATGATTTCCCTAGGAGGGTGGGGAAGCACTGGGATGGGTTCCCTAGGGAGGGGGTGGAATCTCCATCCCTAGAGGTGTTTAAGTCCTGGCTTGACAAAGCCCTGGCTGCAGGGGCGGCCCGTGAGCCAAGGCAAACTAGGCAGTTGCCTAGGGTGTCGCCGGCTCAGGCACCCGATGATGACGTCACGGAGTGCCGGGCGCCCCGTGATTACGTCACGGACATTGACAGCCGTGCAGGTGGGGATGTCGATCACGCCTTCCGCCGAGGGCGCCAGCTGCCGCAGCCGGCCTCAGGCCAATCCTGCCTGGCTGGGATGATTTCGTTGGGGCTGGTCCTGCTTTGGGCAGGGGGATGGACTTGATGGCTCCTGGGGTCTCTTCCAGCCCATTCTATAAACATGGCAGAGGAAATTCAGAGGCCCAGTTCCTATCGACATCAGTGAGAGGTGCACATTCTGAAGATGGGATGGAACAGGGGTTAAACTCCCTCCCTCTGCTCAGCTGTGTCTTCCCACAGTAGCTGTGAGCTTAGCCGGACAGTCACTTACCCTGCTGGGCCTTCCCGCCCTCCCCCCCCCCCCGCTTCATATGAGGACTTCTGGATTCCATATTGGATGTTCCTTTGGAAGCCATTTATAGAGATCCTGAAATCCTGAAATCCATCTCAGGGAAATAAAAGTCTCAGAGGGGGAGCCGTGTGAGTCTGTAAAACCACGAGTGGTCCCATGGCACCTTAGAGACTAACCAAAATATATAGGTAGTGTCATGAGCGTTCACCCAGAAGAAGTGGGTAGTGCCCACGAAAGCTCACGCTACTCCCAGTGCTGGACCGAGCCATACTTGTGCGTGCGCGGCCCCGCCCCCAGGTGCACGGTGCCCCTTACCACTTCAATCAGGTGCCCCCCCCGTAGGTTGGCACCCCGGGCAGCTGCCCAGCTAGCCCCCCCCCCTTAATCCAGCCTTGCATACTCCATGGGGAAAGGGAAGGGGAAAAATGCAGAAATGATTTAAAAAACCCATAATATGTAAAAAATTAAATGTGAACACAAAAATTCTCCACAGCAAGTGGTGCAATTTCAGGCAGCGTCAGTATTTTGTGAGCTCTGCTGCCCTGCAGGCATGTGTCCCTCCCCTTTCAAAGCTCTGGGAAGTAAATGTCTGACAGCTGAGTGAGCTGCTCCATTTGGGGAACAAAGAGCAAATCATTGGAATGATTAAAAATCTAGAAGATGTGGCCTATGAGGGATGACTGAAAGGACTGGACTTGTTTAGTTTAGAATAGAGACGACTGAGAGGGGACATGATAGCAGCTTTCAAGTATCTAAAAGGGTGTTATAAGGAGGAGGGAGAAAAATTGTTCTCTTTGACCTCTTAGGATAGGACAAGAAGCAAGGGGCTTAAATTGCAGCAAAGGAGGTTGAGGTTGGACATTCGGAAAAACTTCCTACCCGTCAGGGTGGTGAAACACTGGAATAAATTGCCTCGGGAGGTTGTGGAATCTCCATCCCTGGAGATATTTCAGAGCAGGCTCGATAGACAGCTGTCAGGGATGATCTAGACGGTGCTTGGTCCTGCCGTGAGGGCAGGGGACCAGACTCGATGACTCTCGAGGGTCCCTTCCAGTTCTAGGAGTCCATGATTCTCTGATTGGCATGCACCTGTTCTGCCCGGCTAGAAACACAGCGTCAGGCAGGCTGCTGCTGCTGGGGGAGGGCCGGAGAGATGGCCATGCTGCTTTGTCATTCCTCAGCACGGAGAGCTCCCAGAGCCCCGAGGGGATGCTTCCCCACACTGCTTTGCTATCCGCCGACAGGGTGCTAGCCCATGTGGCAATGTCAACAATGGGAGGCAGAAGAACAGGTTTGACCAGTTTTCACTTTTGGTGACGTTCGTAGGTGGACAGCACTTTTGTCACCAAACCTTCTCAGTGTAAACACAGCCTAAGAACCAGAGCATGAAGAGGAGGAGGGAATGTCTCAGGGAGGGGCCTGCAGAAGCTAATACAATGTCGTTACCAAACTGCAATCACTTGTGCACGTTGGTGGGCCTGAGGCTGTGCCCGTTAGAGCTGCATTCACTTTTAATCTGGCAAGGCAGGCACAATTTTTCATTCTGATTGAATTTTAGTTATTGGTTTGGAGAACGAACACCAATCAGTCTTTTCATTTAACCGTGAAATTTATTGAAAACAGATTCACGTTTAAAAGGCAGTCCCAAGCAGGATGATTGCTCTCCCAAGTGTTCGCCTGGAATGGAGATGCCCAGGAATAACTGATTAATTAGCCATGTAACACTAATGGTGGGATCATTAAAACTGTTGGATGATTCTATCGTGTCTCTCTGACTAGGCTGAGAAGTGGCTAGGAAAAGCTCAGGCAATTTCTCACGATGGGTAAGATTCTTGGAGCAGGAGAGGTGATTTCCCAGAGTACAAAAAAGGGAGATGTGCATCGGGAAAGGGACAACACATTCAAAGGCAGGTGTGGGCAAGATGAGGCTCACAGGCTGGATCTGGCCCGCCAAGTCACCGGATCTGGACTGTGGCTGCCTGACCAGGGACCTTAGGCACACAGCATCTCCTGACACTTTAAACGGCTGGCTGCTCTCTGCTCTGGGCACTGGGCAGAGGCAGCAGGCTTTGCACACTGCCTTTGTCCCCCAGCAAAATCTTTCAGCTCCCATTGGCCAATTTCTGGCCCATAGGAGCTGAAAAATTTTGCTGGGGGCAGGGGCAGCATGCGAAGCCTCCTCCCTCTCTCCTTCCTCCCCCCACTGGAGCAGAGCCACATGGAACATTTAGCTGCTTTGACCAGCTTGGGACTGCAGCAGAACGGCAGAGAGCCTGTCAGATTCCTGCAGGGCTGCTGGCTGGGAGCCACTTAGGTAAGAGCCTCCCAGCCACAACCTGCCTCTGGCACCCACTTCCCCCCTCTCCCCACAACTACCTGCCCCAGGTCAGAATCCCCTCCTTCACCCAATCTCCCTCTCACACCCCACGCCCTCTCCTGCATCCCAGTCTCCTACCCCGAGCTCCCTTCTGCACCCAACCTCCGTCCCAGACCCTGCACCCTCCCCCATAGAAGAGTGGCTCTTGACCACTTACCAAAATCTTGGAGTGGCTCCCCCATTAAAAATTATTGCCCACCCCTGTTCAAAGGGAACTACTGTTCCAAAAGATGCACAGTTGGTATGTGAAATATGTTGCCACGTGATACATTTGGCAAGACGTGAAAAAGGATTAGACATTTAGATTGATAGCAAGGCCATCCAGAAGATTTAAACACCCTAAGAATTTTGGAAGGACCATAAACGCTCCCACTTCAGGCCAAAACCCAGATAACGGGGGTCAGGAGGAAACTTTCTCTGGAGGCTGTTTTTTTCCATATCTGCCTCTTATTGCAGATTTTAACTTTCTCTGACCCATTTGGCATTGGCCACTGTCAGAGACAAGATATTAGTCTCATCTCTTTGGTAGACCCGACGTACCCATAAAAGTTTCAGGTTACTGACTTACCACCACCAGTTCCCTAGCCAAAAAACAAGCACATCAACAAAAAACCCAACATTTTCTTCCCTTCTTAACAATCATTATTTTATTAATATATTTTACAAGTTTGCAGTTGAAATCATTTAAATACAAATCTTTTTTTATACAGAAAGTGTAATAAAGTTAAAATAGTTCCTTGTGTAATTCATAGCATTATTGCAATGCTTACAAAATTTTGCATAGAGTGTGCAAGGATTGATGTGATTGGATTGTAAAAAAAAAAAAAAAAAAAAGCTTTATATTTTCTCACACAACCACACACATACATAAATTAAAAAAGCGCCAAACAAATCTGAATTTCTTATGAGAGCCGTGATAAGCGTTTACACTCCTTTTGTCATGTTTACACTATCAAGGTCATGGACGGGTAGTAGGAGAGAGGAAATGTTTGATCACAGATGAAAAACTGCTGTGGCATATGGGCGTGCTTTCTGATAACGCTGTCGATGAATGGCTTTTGACAGCATAAATATCATCATAACCTCTGGAAGCAATGTCCTGCTGTCAGTTTTACCTATGGAAAGCATTTGGTTGGGCTGACGTAAATAATTTTAGGGGCTGTTAAACACTCGTCTTTCATCTGCGTGTTGGAGACTGGTTGCTGCTTTGACCAGCTTGGGACTGCAGCTGAATGGTAGAGAGCCTGCCTCAGATTCCTGCAGGGCTGCTGGCTGGGAGCTACTTAGGTAAGCGCCTTCTAAGTCATACGGATTTGTCCCATTGTTAGGAAATGAACTTGTCCCCCTTTATGTTAAGTAGCATAGGATCTCTTGAGTAAGTCAGAGACGTGAATCGAATAGACCGTCCCCCGGACAATGACTGAGTTCAGTGCAATTTTCCTGGGAGTAAGAGCTACTCACGGTAAATGGCGCACAATGGGCCCGAAAGCAAGTTCTTACTACAGTCAGGATAGCAGAGCCAAAACAGATGCAAAAGATCTATCCTTCCCTGCCTCCTACACGATGTACAGAATTTCCAGCGAAACTCCGATTCAAAAACTTTATTGCTGGTGCTAAGATGGGAAGCAGAATGAACAGGTTTGGCTTTGCTGAGACTTGGTGAGTCAGCCATTGAGAGGACCTGCCAGCTTGGGTTGATTTGATTTGTTGGGGGTCTGTTTCCACATGGTCATTAGCAGGCGGTAGTTTAGAACAGGTGGCCAAAAAAAAAAAAAATCCTTTTCAGCCTCCTTAAAGGTGACAAGGCTTTTGGGCCAGATTCTCAGATGGTGTAACGCAGCACAGCTCTGAAGTAATGGCGGAAGATGGCGTTAGCTCCCAGCAGAGACCCTGACCCTCTGCGTGTGGTAGGGTTTAGTAAATGTCTACCCAGCTACAACGTAGGCATCCAATATCTCCCTCACTTGTGCTTCCATCTCAGATGGCTTGAACAGCTAGTTCATGAGGAGGCAAGTAAATGAAAAAACAAACAAACAAACGTCACAGGGTCTTAGATGAGTATATGGAACAATCTACCCTTATTACTGAGCTTTTCCTGCTTTCCTGTTTTTCCAAACAGAAGTTTAGAGCAAAAAGCAAAATTAGTTTTAATAATGGGTCCAATTGAGCCTTCTGCTTGATTGGTACAAGACTGGGGTGTGGTATTTCTCATTGCTATTTATACTCTTTAGGCTCTGCATACATAGAATCTGCACGGCGATGTCTACACCACGATTATTTTGGAATAAGCTATTCCGGAAGAACTACTGTGAAATAGCTTATTTTGAAATAGTGTGTCTACAGGAGAGGCAAACCTGGAAATGAGTCGGAGGCAGGCTCCCCTAATGTGGACGCGCTACCTTGATTTAGAGCCCCAGGAAGCACTGGGGTGTAATTACTTTGAACGGCCTGGGAGAAGAACTACTTCGAAATAGCAGTAGCGGAGTGTCCACACTACTGCTATTCCCACAGCCATTTCGGAAGAGGTGTTATTCCTCATGGAATGAGGTTTACAAATGCTGGAATAAGCCACCCGCTATTTTGAAATCACGGGCTCGCTGTGTAGATGCTCACTTGGTTATTTCAGAATAACGAATGTTATTCCGAAATAACGCTTCTGTGTAGATGCGCCCAAAGAGAGAATCATTATAGGGTGTGTCTAGACTATGGAGTTTTTTCGAAAAAAAAAAGTGGTCTTTTTTTGAAAAAAAAAAAAAAAAACAAACCCTTCACCTGTATCTAAACTACCATTGTGTTCTTTCAAAATTAAATCAAAAGAACGCGGCGGTTTTTTAAAAATCGGTAAACTTACTTTTACCAGGAAGAACAGCTTTTTTCCAAAGAGCTCTTTCGAAAAAAGGCATTCTTGAATGCAAACAGGGCTTTTTCAAAAGAGAGCGTCCAAATCGCCTGGGTGCTCTCTTTCGAAAAAGTGGATCGCTTTTTCGAAACTCCTGTGGCTGTTTAGATGATCTCCTACGAAAGAGGCTTTTTTGAAAGAGCTCTTTCAGAAAAAGTCTATTTTGAAAGAGGCTTGTGATCTAGACATACCCATAGGGTTAGAAGAGACCGCAAGGGTCTAACCCCCATTGTCAACTTCACTAATACGGCCAAAAAGTCGAATTATAATATAGTGTCCCTAACTAGAACTGAAGAGGACGCAGATTAGGATGATCAGTCCCCACTCTCAAAATTTCCCTTCTCTGTGGACAGCTATTATATGAGAAATCTCGTTAAAAAGTCTAGGAAAAGCTATTGATACCTAACAAGATGTGAGCAGCACTAGAACAGCCATCTTTGATTTTTCCGCTCCCCCGTAATCCAATCACACATCCAAATGGAACCGCCCTTCAACAATTGGGTTTTCTTGCTTTCCACCTCAAGCCTGCTTCAAGAGGTCCATTATGAGAGAGCTTTTAAAGGAACATAGCAACCCCATTGCTTTAGAAATTGATAATGAATGTAAGAGGCAGTCGTTGGCTTCAAAATGCTTTCCCTCTTCTCCGGGGTTAAGCCTTCTGGAGTTGGGGGTTGGAAAGGGAACTGCGAGAGCACTGTGCAATTTTACATTCTTGTGACAAGCCAAGCTGCACGTAAAGCATGATTTGCGGTGGGCTTATTTCTATGATGGCTCATGTGTGAGAAAGGGTCAAACTTTCCATTCCAGGGGAACCTGATGAAAGGCCCCCAAGTGTCTCTTTAAAACCTTTCCGATAAAGTACCTGTTTTCTAAGGCAGCTTGTCTTTATCCTAAGTATCTGGTAGCAGGGCACGTTGCAAATGTTTTTTGCATAAATCTCTACTCCCTGTGCCCAAAATCAATGGCAGAAAGACACAGGGGAACTCCCAGTAAGACAAAACCTTGTATATAGCTCCTTAGGGCTGTTTCCTTTTTTATTTATTTCATACTGATTAAAAACAAACAACTCACCCTCTCCAAAAGAGATGAGATGCTTCTGAGGAAATCCCAGACTCCTGTGAATAGGTAGCATGATGCTGTTCACTTACTAGAAGGCGTGAGACAGAAAACCATAGGCACTGGATGTTTGAGTGGCAAAGAGGGAAGGCATTTCCTGAAAGTGACAAGGAGACCGACTTTCCCACAGGAATGACATCTGTAACAAAATTAACGTGTGCGAGGCTCGCAGTTCTAGTTTAATGTGAGGTGACTGGGAATCTCGGTGGAATTATGACTGCGGATTCCCCCCTTCACTGTGAATCTATAGTCCTGGGGCTTTAAATATCCACCTTTCCTGCAACAAAGTGACTTAAAAAACCCCCGAGACTCAATAGAATGCTATTGGCAGATTAGAAATGTTTAACTTTTATAAAGATTCAGGGTTGTGTTAACATATTGCCACACGCTTTTCAAATATGACAGACCATAAGAACATAAGAGCGGCCATACTGGGTCAAACCAAAGGTCCATCTAGCCTGGAATCCTGTTTGCCAACAGTAGCCAATACCAGATGCCCCAGAGGGAGGGATAACAACAGGTCATCCTCATGTGATCCCTCCTCTGTCACCCACTTCCAGACAAACAAAGGCTAGGGACACCATCCCTACCCATCCTGGCTAACAGCCATTGATGGACCCTAACCTCCATGAATCTATCTAGCTCTTTTTTGAACCCTGTTAAAGTCCTAGCCTTCACCACATCCTCTGGCAAGGAGTTCCACAGGTTAACCATATTTCTTAAATACCAACTACTCCTTCTATTTTTTTTAACTTAATCCCAAGCCACTGTGTTTTATGTGGATGAAAATTTGCTCGCCTCACTAAACAAACTCACCAGCCTTCTCACAAGAACTGTTCAGGCCCCAGCCTTTGACTGGGATTAGAGGCATTATCCTGTCTTGGCCCAAAGAAAGACTGAATAGAACCACAAGCCTCTCCATCCAAACCCTTTGATGTTAACATAAAAGTAATAGTGTGAACAGACAAAAGATGATCCATTTATCAGTATTATTAAGGGGATATCTTTTAACATGCTCCCCCCCTGCTTATTTCATCACTGTCTTGTAGGCCAGTCTATGGAATCAGTGCCATGCCAATTTCTAACCCTTCCTGTGTCTCAGCCCTATGTTTTGTTAGGTCAACTAAGGAAACAAGAAGTCCTATGTAGATGGGTTTCTACAGAAGCAAAGAAGAGCAAGGAAGGAAGAACTGTGTTTGAATCACATATCAATAGCACTTTTTGCCTGCTTAAATATTCAGTGCTAATTGTTTAGAAAGAGTCGGAGAGAGGGAATGAAGACTTTAAAATATTCTATTTTGCAAAATTTAAAATATTTTGACATTTCCAGACTTGAAAATTTTCAACCGCTGGGTTGAAATTTTTCACAACCGTGTTGTTCCCCTTCCCCCCCCCCATTTTTTGAATTCTAAAATTGCCAACGGCAAGTCAAAACAATTACAGAAAAACTGTCCAGCAGGGATTCTGTGGAGCGGTACACGTTGTAAAGGCCGGGCAGTCGCGGTGTGGTTACTCCTCTGCACAGCAGGTGCCATTAGGGGTTCTTCGGTCCGACTTCCAGAGGGCCTTTGGGCAGCAAGCCAAAACATTGAAACAGAGCCATCAACGAAGCATAATTGCAGGGCTTTAGATCTCCCATTCCCACACACACATAAGCTGCATTAGTGCTGCCAGAGCTCCACACACATCAAGGTGAGAATGCACATAAACAGCTACCACCATTTAGCTCACTGATCTCGCCACACCGGAAATGTGATATTACCAACTCTCTTCGATAATGGCATTTTTCTTTTGGATTTCAGACCACTCGTTGCCTTTTGTACACCACACAGAATATGACACTTATTTTCTTTCCCCTATTAACTGAGTTTCAGTTTTCCTCATTGTCCTAATCTAATGCACTGTAGCTTTGCAACAAACTCTGTTTTCCCTGCCCGGTTCCAATAAGCTGAAGTTAACACAGTGGGGCCGGGCTAGAACTTCTAACAGTCTTTGGTCTGTGACTCACTCTCCTTAATGCTATGAAACGTAAAACCATAACAAGAAATAACAATAATGAACCCAACAATTCCCCTGCAATTCAAACAAAAGCCAGTTCTGCTTAATAGTCTGACGCAACAACTACAGACCTGTTCATTCAGCTATAGCATGGATATGGGGCTCAAACACACCTGATGTTTTCCCAAGCATCACAGAATCGCCTTGTTTAACAACGAAGTCAGTCTCTAATTTGAAGGGTTAGCCTGATTTAGGCATCCTTTTGCTATGCTGAATGGTCCTTTTAAGTTCATCACTTCTATTGTTTGTAGCCTGTTTGTATTGAAAAGTAAAAATTAAAATCGGTTTGAGAGTGTGCGATTGAAGGAAACAAATTTGGACCACACTTGCGCTACTTTAAACTTTCCAAACATTTCCAGGAGAGGCCTTGGGGTACGTCTACACTGCAGCACTATTTTGGGATACTTCCGGTATCCCGAAATAGCTATTCCATGTCTTGACAGCATGCCTGTTATTTCAAAATATCTTTTGAAATAATGGGCATGCTCTTCCAACAACCAGGTAAACCTCGTTCCATGAGGATTAAGGAACATTTTGGAAATTTTGAAATTTGGACAGCGCCAAATGACGAAATAAGCTATTTTGAAATACACTCAAAATAAGCAATGCAATTTGCATATTCAAATTGTGGAGCTTATTTCAAGCTAAGGGTGCAGTGTAGATGCACCCTAAAACATAGCTTACCGGCTTTCCCTTTGCACGACAGTTCCTTTAATGCGAACAACTCCTCTGACCTCAGCGTAGTGATTAGTGACTGCTGGATAACACGTACTTTACAAAACGGCATTTGGAGAGTGGGAGCAGATCTATAATCAGTTTTAGGACCTCTGTTGTCACTAATGGCAAAGACTTTTCACGTTTCAAGACTGTCCAGCTATTTCTGTTAAGGCAAAGAGTTCATACAATAAATATGGATAAGGTATTGTGCAAAGACAAGCACTAATAGACATTTTCTCTACTGCTTGGCAGCGGTGGCCTTTAAAGCAAATGTAGCATGTTACTGAACCTCTATAAAGTCAAGAGTACAATGCATGGAAGCATTTTTAGCTTTAGTATTCATGGCTGCCTCAGGTGCATTGACACTAACACAGTCCCTCGATTAGCAAGTATCGTGGATGCAGATTGCTTCAGTGCAGAACTGTGCACAGTGCTGAGTCAGGCGTCAGTCCTGCAGCAATCGACATCGATGGCAGTGTTTCCATTGACTTCAGCGGCCTAAATCTTCACCCAGAAAGACTCGGGGCTGGATCCTGCAGACGCTGAAGTCAGTGGTGTGCATCCCAATGCCTTCCATAGAGTGTGGTTTCCTATTTCTCCCAGCCTGTCCTTCGCCACAAAAGATACAAAGAACCCTTTCTGGGCAAACGATGGCTGAACCAACCGGGGGTCCGATTCATAAAGAAATGTCATCACGGGGTGTGGGCTGGCACTTTTCTTTTAACCTCCGCGGTCAGCTTGTGTTGAAAGTAAAACGAAGCAGGTTTTGAGGGCAATCTATTAGAACATGAGTGGCCTACATGCAGAAACAATCTTAGGCAGTGAAAATAATTTGCATACTTCTTTGCATAACTAAATCTAGCCAATGGCATGCCCTCTTGTATAGTCAGGGACTGCAGTGCTGACGGGCCCTCCGTTCATTATTGGCCACATTGTACTAGCGGCTCCTAACAATGGCCATCCGAGTTTGGTGGCCTGTAAAATTCCTTTCCTTTTTTAAGCAAAGGTTTTCATTGTTATCAAGCATCAAATAATCCCGAGGGGCGAGGGAAGAACAGAGAGAAGAAATGAAATCGGTGATTTCATGTGACCTTTCCGTCAGCAATAAGATGATTCAATTGATGTCCCTGCACGGGGGTTCTCTTAGTCCTCTGATGCCCGTTCATACAGGAGCAGATCACTACACAGCTGTGCTAAAAATGACCCACCCGAATGTATTTTTACCTTGCACAAAAGTGCTTTATGTTCCCACTGGGCAGGGATCCTTTTGGTCAGTATGTCTCTTTACCGACTGGGACTGCTAACCCGATCTCACGTTTTGCTACGCAAAACCCTTGCTCTTCAGAAATGGCCACAGTGTGCACACGCTTCTTAAGGAAGCCCTTAGGGGGTGAAAGTCACGGCTGTGCAGGGGGACCCCACGCATTCTAGGGGACCACATAAGCCTGCACTGAACTGCGGACTTAAGTGGAAGGGAAGAGGGGCGTAATTGTGCACAGGGGTGAATTTCACCTGTTAGAGCAAAGCGATTTTTTTTAATAGCTTGCAATTTACCATTTTGTAAACTAGAGACATGCCATTTCCAGCCTACTCTTCTAAAGCTGGGCTCACCTCCTGCATGCAAAACGAAGGAGCCCCCTTTTACATGGCGAAGAGGACCAGCACTAACAAGCTAGCTCAGTGATTGGGGCAGGGGCTTAGTTCACCCGTTCAAATCCCACCCAGTGTAGTAAATGATGGAACGGCCCCAGGATGCTCTTACGGCCCTTTGAAAAAGGAGCACGAGGATCCCAGATCAGTTTCCAGTTGCTAAGCATCTATGTCACTAGATCACTACACATGGCACTAATGAAGAGAAAGACCGAGCTATGCGCCAGCCCCAGGAGTGGATGCTAGGCCAGGCTGCGGAATATTGGCAATGCAGTACAGGAAACGCTACGCCACCCCCACTCTTACCGTATCAGTTCTGGTCCTCGACCTGGCATCTTCCACTTGCATTAGACTCAATCATTGGGGGGAGAGAAGCCAAATGAAACCAGACCTTTGCATTCTACATACTTTCTGCAGCCCAAACTTGGTTATAACCTTGGACAACGAATTTTTTTATGAATCGGCCCTTGCAAATGATGCAAATTATTATCCAATGCAAAATGAAATGAGGAAAAAAGCCACTACAGTCAACGTATTCCACTTGGGACTCTAAGCAGAACTTCAGCGATGGTCCCGGAGGTAACATACATTGTCTTCCGTTATATTTAACACAGTAAAAGTCTGTACTCAATCCAGCAGCCCTCACAACCTTTATGGATTTCACTTACATCTGCTTCATGGTGCCCCATCGGCTCCTGTTGACAGCCCCCACCCTCCCTTCCAACTATTGGCCCACAAAATAAAGTAGCATTTACAACAAGATAAATATGATGTGCTTCTCCTTGCTGAGTGCATTGGCTTAAGGCATAGGCACAATTTCCCCTCTTTGAACAGAGATGGTATAGTCCTGTGTCCCAATACAATTGTTCTCCTGGGTGACCCTTTGCATTAATTAACAAATCGTTTGAACTTGAGGATGAACCGAACCGTAGCACTAAGAAAATTGCAGAACGAATCATTTTCAGCCTCTGTGAAGTGTTAACTTTTCCTGGTGTCCTCTCGTGCGCAAACAAAACAACCAGAAGGACCGAAGTGGGATCCAAATTCCATTTCAGTCAACGGGAGGCCTTCTGCTTTGGAGCATGCCTTAGGTGCACATTTTAAGACCCCAGACAACTCTCAAGCCCCCCAAGAAAATACAAGGAAGGGACTCGTGTAAAAATTGGCCAAACCGTCTAAATAGTTTGTTTTTGTGGTGATCGTCAAAATCATTTGGGTGAGACAAATGAACTTTCAATATCACTAGAGCTACGTACAGGGTTGAGTATTTGTCTATAGGTAACATTCTCAAAAGCACTAAGGCCTGGTCTATACTAGACCAGGCAGGTCGGCTTAGGGCACGTAACTCCAGCTACGCAAAATGCCTACCTGGAGCTGGCTTACCTTAAGCTGAGCCATGGCGGCGTCCACAATGGAGGCCAATGGGAGCACAAGCTCCTATCGGCTTCCCTTACTCTTCACAGAAGGATGAGTACTGGACACCAACGGGGGCTGCCCTCAGCCTTCGAGTGAAGGATCTCTAAGAGATCCGCTAAATAGAACACTAGAAGATCGCCCTCCGGAGCGTCAATCTTCTCGTAAGTGTAGACATACACTAAGTGACTCAGCAGCCCAAGTCTCATTGAAAATTAATAGAACTTAGGTGCTTTTGAAAAATTTACCCTGAACGTTTTTCATAGGCTTCTTAAATGCTCTGGGAAGCCATTAATGGAGTTGAAACCCAGTAACTATGAGATCTCCACACTGCTCATGATATTCCCATTTTTTTGGATAATGGAAACAGTGTGACAAGATCGTATCACACATTTTCCTTCCCCATAAATGCCTCATAGAGGGGGAAAAAAACCTACTCGTGAAAAACCGATTGAAATACTGAGTTAATCTGGGTTCAAGTACAGGAGGACCCAGAGCCCAAAGCCTTACTTTCTGGTGATCTTCCTTGCTCATAATCTTTCTGAAATATTTTTTAAAAGTCCTGTTTCATGATCAGCATCGTTGATATTTTCAGTCTCTTTAAAACGTGTGACCTCAGACTGCCCTCTTTGTTTAAAATAAATTCTTGCAGTGAAGTTGGATAATGTTTCTCTTCTGTATGAGTTTCACTGAATCTCAGACAGATCCTGGCAAATCTTACATTTTCTCAGGCAAGGTCTAGGCTAAAAGGAAAGGTCAAAGTGAGATACGCAACTCCAGCTATCTTAATTACGTAGCTGAAGTCAGCGTGCCTTGTTTTGAATTTCCCTGCCGTCCCCCACAGCGGAAGGCCGACTGGAGCAAACGCTCTCATTGGCTTCCCTCTACTCGTCTCAGGTGCAGGAGTATCGGCCACTGATGAGAGCACCCCGTGAGTTCGATTTAGCAAGTCTTAACCAGACCCGCTAAACTGAGTTCCAGAAGATTGATTGCGGTGTTGAAGACATGGCCTCAGCGTTGCCAGTTGTGTGTGTAAGGGGGTGGTTTATTGTAAAAACAGAATTATCCCAGACTCCTAAAGTATAGGACTGAATACTCTAGGGTAGGGGGTGGGCAAAAAGTGGCCCATGAATTGAACGCGATTCACCAGGGTTAGCCCCTGGTGGGCCATCAGATGCTTATTTATCTGTGTGGCAACAGGTACGGATGCTTGCAGATTGCTGTTCCTGGCCAATGGCAGCTACCGGAAGCGGTGTCCAAGCTGCACCACTTCCCACAGCTCCCATTGGCCGGGAACAGCGATTCATGGCCAACAGGAGCTGCAAGGGGCTGTCCCTGCAGACACACAGGCAAATCAAGCATCTAGTGGTGCGCTAGGGGCTAACCCAGGCAAAACCGCATCCGGCTTCTTGCCAAGCTCCATTCCAAAGGCTAAGTAGGGAAGACCAGCACTGGGAATCAAACCCAGTTTTCCTGGAGGGCAGTGTGGAGTCTCCCAATTAGGCCGCTCTATTTTAGATTAAACATAGAGTGTAATATAATGACAGGTGTTTTAGAGTTCTCTAGGCCATTTGCTCTGCCTTGGTGGCCATTTTGTTGCCACCGATTGTAATGGTGCAAAAATGATCAGCGCTGTGCTCCTCCTTTTGTGTGATCTCGGATATGCCAGTCGTTGACTTAATCAGACTTGTTCCCTTTGCTATGAGGAGACGGTGCGTAATAGGGGAGGACCATTAGACTATATTACTACAGACGGGCGTAGGGCGTTGTGAGTTCAATTTGACAGAATGTAATAGGGTCACCCTGGGATTCATTGTACTGAAACATCGTTTTACACAGAGGATATATATATTTTATATATATCTATATATATTCATATATATATAGTCACACACGCGCACACACACCAAAAAGTCTTTGATAGGCTTTCTGTGTTCTAGCAAAAATAGGCAGCAGCTGCTCTCTGGGAGACCAGAACAGGGCCTTTGTGCTGCCCGCAATGCCGGCTGCGAACCGTCTCTCAAGAGCAGATGCTTGTGTTTATCTGGCAGGTGGAAGTCATGCCTGCCTGAGACAGGAATAGCCTCCCGTTGGAACACACACAGAGCTCGTAGATTTTCTGCCTGGAGCCTGCAGAAGAGTGGGATGCTAGAGGCAATCTAGGTAGTTTGATATTTGCAGCGTTCAGTGTAATCTGAAGGGAGGCGGAGGGAGAGAGACAGAGAGAGAATTAGTGAGGCATTGCAGTCTTTAAATGCTAAATTAAAAGCTTTTATTGCAAAGCCGACCTGCTAGCAATAGAATTGTTCATGCAAATGGGGGGCAGCTGTCATTAAACATTTTTCTAAATGGACCTGTCTTAACCATTTGTGCCCTGCCCCAATGCACCACCCCGTTTATCCATCAACTGTGTCTTGTAATCCGAGCTTGCCGGCTCTCTGGGGCAGGTCTATCTGTGAGTTACTTGCATGTATAGGATGTAGCACTCTGGGGCCCAGAGAGGGTACTACTAGAGTATAAATAAACAATCGCTAATAGAGAGACTGGGACCCAGATGTTGCTGGACCGGAGAGTGCTGGACTGGAGAGGTTCAACCTGTACAGTACCTGTGTGTGTGCATGTGTGTGCGCATATTATAAAGACGACCCCAACCACCGCACTCCCCCACACACGCTTTTCCCCGTAGGGAGAGGATGAGAGAACAAAGCCATGCCAGATGTGAATCCCTTAATGTACATCCTGCATTCCGTTCAGTGTGCGGTCAGGGTCCCCTCTAGGAGGGTCTGCTACCAGAACTGAGACTTTCAGTGCAGTGGACAAGACATACTGTAAAAGCAAACCGGCATTAAGCCAAAAGGTAGTTGGCCTAATTATGCTGGTGTAACTCCCGGGAGTTGAAGGGTGTTATACCACCGTAGGATCAGATTCTGGACTGGTTTAAGAATTCTGGGCTTGGGCCTTTGTAAAAATACCACACTCTTTAGAGAGAGCATGGCCCATCATGTCAAAAGATCCTACAGGTTGAATCTCTCTAGTCCAGCACTCTCAGGACCCGACCGATGCCAAACCAGAGAGTTTTCTGGACCATGAGAGATCAATTTTGTCCAGCAGCATTACCAACACTTCCACTGCTTACTGGGCTCTAAGAACACATTTTAGGGGTCAATTAGAGCTAAATTAACAGCACAGAACACTGAAAGCCAGGACTGGGGGCTGTAAACAAACTTTATGGGACTGTGGGAAACTCGGCCACACCCATGCTAAGTGGGCGTCCGGCTCACTAAAATCATGCTGGGCCCCAGATGTTGCCGGACCAGAGAGTGCTGGACTGGAGAGGTTCAACCTGTATTAAACTGATGTTACAGTAATGGAATACTAGGATCCATTCTACTGGGAGTCTTTCCAGTGATTTCAGTGGGCTTTGGACTGAGTCCCCTAACTGAGGTTTCTATGTTTTACCTATTTGTTTTATGCTGAATTGTTGGGGAATAACAGGGATTGTGCGCGGCTATTGCTAGCCCCAGCCCAGCATGTTCATAGACTACGATAGGTACAACTCAGATCCTGTCTTGCTTTTTGTTGGTCTGTGCTGTAGTTTTTCATTAGAGGTGAGCAAATACTGATTTTTGTTCAGTTTGGTGGCCAAACCAAAAAAACTGGGGGAAATCTGCAAAAGGAATATTTTTGACTTTTGTGGAAATGAATAACTGAAAAAAATGCAAAAGCTCTGTTTAATTTCCAAGTGACTTTTACCTTTTCTTCCTTTTAAATAAATATAGCTAATGTTAAAATGAAACATCCCTTCAAAATGCCGAGATGAAATGTTCCATTGAAAACAAGCTTGAAATGAAACGTTTCAGCTCTGTCAAAACCATGTTCTGTGGGCCAAAACAATTTGCCAAGTTCAACCTGAATTTGCAGTTTCGATTTATCCCAAAGTGCATTTGTTGGGGGGAGGGGGGAATAAACTATTAAACTGAAAATGTCACCCAACGTTTATCCATTTTAACCCTCTTTTTCCCTTTTAGTAGTTAACGGACGTAGTAGTCTAACTTTGCCCGACTCTCTTCCCTCAAAAATCAAAAGAGCCAGTTCCAAAAGCTTTGCAGAGCTAGGCAGGTGATTCAAACTCTTGTCTTTGCAAAATTCATGATCTAAGATTTAATTATGTTAGCTAAGTAAATTTCATTTTAAAGTGACACCCAAACCAGAGAATTTAGGAGCATTGTGCAGTTTTACAGCTGCATAAATCTCTTTGTACAACAGACGCTATTATGGAAGCACTTTAACAACAATGAATCATCCGAGCATTCTTCTTGGAGGCAATCTAGTTGGCGCACAATGTGTTAGTCACTGCTTTCCTACCTGGGCCAGCTTCACCATTGTTTTGAAACCACTGTGTCAAAGGGGCCGAGGCCGTTATAAATCTGGAAGTGATGGTGGGTTCTTGTTTAGGGTTTGAATTCCATTTCCTACCTCTCCGTCTTTTGATTCCAGCCTCAGCTCCGTCCTGCACGTGGCTTCCAGGTTGCCAGCCTCGGCATTAATTTCAATTCCCTTCGGAGCCTCCATCACCAAAGAGCGGGTGGGGGACTCAAGTCTGTAAAATAGTCAAGAGGGGATTATAGTGCCACCTGGGCATTGGTGTTAAAATTGAGGTTTATCGTCTCACTTTGCTTGCTTCCCAAATGCCTTGCCCCCTCCATTCTCATCAAGGGCCCGATCCACGAACAAAGCGGGTATAAAACGTTGCCATTTGAAGCTGGTAGCGTTTCACACCTACTTTGCCTAGCTGTAGATTAAGGAACAAGGGGCAAGGCCCTGGAAACTCAGCTTTGCAGGAGGATCAATTTACTCACAGTTCTCACAAATACAGACATCTGTTAAATAATCAATACTGCAGCTGGGCATACTAGCAACATGTTATAATTCTACTTCACACTGCGTGTTCCCAAATCACCGTACAAAAATGAGCAAGCCGACCCTCGTGGTGTCTCGGTGAGGTAGGGAAGTGTCATGCTCATTTAAGTAACAGGAATACTACAGCAGAAAGGTTCAAATGACTTGCCCACGGCTATGAACAACGGTTAGAACACAGGAGTCCCTGCCTCCTAGTCCTATCTTCAGTTCAGGTGCCTGTAAGATGCAAAGGTCCCAGGTTCAATTCCCACCCAGGGAAGTTCTATGACACATCTCTCTTCCTGCCATTCAAATACAATTTCTTCTTCCCCAAGTCGGAAATAAAAACGTCCTTTTTTTTAAGACGTCTTCCTGGTGGATCCATCCCACATCTTCAAACTAGCAGCAAACCATCCTGTCACAAGCACTGGATTGTGATCTCGCTACAAGCAGCAAACCGCAGGAGGACTCTACGTGGAAAGTCCCTACCTAGCCGTAAGCATTTTGGAAGGCAGCGGTGGCAGTGTTGGAAAAATGAAAGGCCAGGAGCAGGGCACGCAACCACAGAAGGAGGTTTGGGTGCCTTTTTGTATTTGCTGGAGTTACTACGGTGTCACGTCAGCTGACTCTGCTCTTTCTATGTAAGTGCAGGTCAGCGGATTATTAAGTGGGCCCCTGCTGGTACTGAGAGAGCAAATGGAGAGCAAGTGAATTGCACTGTGCTTATTCTAGCCAGTCGTGCCCTTCAATAAAATGGGGCCACGCTTGTCTCTGTGTGACACTTGCCCAGTTGTGCATCTCTCGCTTCTTTCTCATCTGTGGTCCTCGACATTCTTTTGCACAGGACCCCAAATTTGTAGTGTCTGTGGAGACTCCATTTAGATCACGTGGCAATTGACCACTGCTACTCCCTCTCTTTTGGTCATTGAATTACATGATGCATAGGACAGGCACTGTTGGAGCTGTGAGTTTTGTTTCTATGCAAGAAAACTAATTTTAAAGACTTTAGTGGTGGCCTTTCCATGCAAACGTCTACAGCAGAACCATAGAATCCGAGGGCTGGAAGAGACCTCAGGAGGTCATCAAGTCCAGCTCCCTGCCCAAAGCAGGACCAGCCCCAATTCCTTGCAGTAAAAATAAAATTGGTGAATCTGGCTGAGCTGATGAAATGATTCCAGTAAACTACAGCCATGTACCTACTCAACTCTACTTATTGTATCACCATTGTCGTGGTTCATCTGCTAATCTTGGGGCTCTGAAAAATAACTCAGAGGAGCAAATGGAGATCAAACCAAGCATGTTTACAGCAGCATCGGTTAATTCTTGCCCTCCAGATTAACAAACGCCCACGAGTTGTGGGGCAGAACTAAAGAAGGGAAGATGCTGAGTAACTCCCAAGGAAACATGCCAGAGGATAAAGCTCCTTCTCCCGTCTGGGGCCACAGACCTGTCCCACTAGAATGAAGGATGGGTCAAGACCCCAAGAGAGATTGCGAAGAAACAACAGAAAGTGTGCCTGGGAATGAAACCGCTTGGGGAAAGCTGTTCACCACGAGGAAGAGATTAAGGGCTGCTTGTCCCCACTTGTCAAAACTCCCAAAGGACCGGGCCTAGTGTCTGAACGGTTCAATCGAAAGCTGCAGTAGGTTCAGAACCATTCTGGTCTCAGAAGGGAGCCAGAGGCCTGCCCAGGATGTACAGGGCGTTCACTTCAGTCGCTCCAGGTTCTCTCCTGCTCCCTAGTCAGCCAGTTTTACCAGGCAGCCCAGCTCACTAAGGGCATGTGTAGACTACGGTTTTTTTCCTAAAGGAGATATGCAAATTCGGTGCTAATTTGCATATCATCTTCCGATCGCTTTTTCGAAAGCTGGTTATTCGAAAATGAAAGTAGTCTGGATGCGGGTTTTTTTGGGGAAAAAAAACCCCTCTTTTTTGAAAATCTTCATAAAACTCTTTTTTTTAGGAAGAGCGTTTTTTTAAAAAGGGGTTTTTCCCCCCAAAAAAAACGCATCCAGACTACTTTCACTTTCAAAAAAGCGATCAGAAGAAGATATGCAAATTAGCGCCGAATTTGCATATCTCCTTTTGAAAACCCCTCATAGTCCAGACGTACCCTAAGGCTACATCTCCACCGGTGCAAACCATGGGAACCCATTCTGGTGCTTCCCCACCCTCCTAGGGAAATAGTTTTTCCTAATGTCCAATTTAGACCTCCCCCACTGCCACTTGAGACCGTTGCTCCTCGTTCTGCCATCTGCCGCCACTGGGAACAGCCTCTCTCCATCCTTTTTGGAACCTCCCTTCAGGTAGTTGAAGGCTGCTCTCAAATCCCCCCTCAGTCTTCTCTTCCGCAGACTAAATAAATCAAACTCCCTCAGCCTCTCCTTGTAGGTCATGTGCTCCAGCCCCCTCATCATGTTGATTGCCCTCCACTGGACCCTCTCCAATGCATCCACGTCCTTTCTGTAATGGGGGGGCCCCCCCAGAATTGGATGCAATACTCCAGATGTGGCCTCACCATTTGACACAAGTGTAACTCCACTGCCCTGGGCGAGAGTGACCAATTGGTCTGATGTTATGGGGACCACCCTGAGATAAGAGCTTTGTCTTATATATGCAGCTGTATCCTCTTCACCCTCCCCCTCAACTCCCGTTTAAAGTGTTCTGATTTTTCACACTTGCTCTCTGGTTACTGGCCCTTCAGGCAACTTTATGCTGGTAGAAGTGAGAAACGAATCAAGCAACTCAAACTTCCTTGGAATCGGAGGCCCTGACGATTGCAGGCGGCTTAGAGTCTGATTTATTTTTCCATCTCCTGCATGAATCCCTCAGGCGCCTGCCTTCAAACCAGCAGCTGAAAATCTATGCAAAGCCCAGCCACGCAAGTGGGGATTTATGCACAAGAGGGGTGTTTGCAGAGGGCTTTCATCGGAAGCCGGGGTTTAAGACGCTTTCCTCAGTCGGTAGTCCAGAGCAGAACCAATTCGGAGGCTCCTAATGACAGGAAACGATTGCACAACGAGCGGGCCATTCAGACGCCACATTTGTTTTCTGGCGTGGCTTTGTGCAGCTTTCAGTAGGATTCCATTCGGCCAGGCTGGGGGTTAGCCTGCATTTAGAGCCACAGACGGAGGACGGAGTGAGATTCTACATCTCCTCCCCATTTGCTCTTGCTCTTAAATGTTCCAGCTTAGTGACTGGAAGTTACGCCCTTTATTTTTTTCCCTTTTGTTTTCGTGCTTAGGGCTCTCGAGGGCCTGATTCTGATCCTATTTACACTAGTGTGAAGTGAGAGAAACCTCATTCACCTGGTGTAAAAGCAAGATCAGAAGCAGGGCCGGAGACTCTATTGCTGTCCCCAGACACTACACACTGGAGCCACATTTGCCGTAAAGAATATGGGCTTTTACGACAATCTCTCTCCCGTTCCGCGAGCCTTCTCCTTCCGTGAAGTGCTTTTGGGGTCTTTGAAAATCTCATAAGGCACCTTCTACCTTTTTAGGGGCCTAAATATTTTAAACATCATGATCCTTAGTCTCAGATCCCCACCCAGGGCAAAAACACTTCCCAGCTGCTTAGGGGTGTTGTGAGGATAAATATAGTAGCAAATGTGATGCGCTCAGATACGACAGTCAAGGGACCGAGGTAAATGCTGTGGATAAGCGATGGGGCTGGGGATACACCAGTCTTGATGCTAACAGCTGTTACTCTAATGAGAAGTACTTTCGAGGTCTTGCTATGCCAAAACTGAGCATACTCTGCCTGCATAGAAATGCACGCTAGCATGTGCTTTGGTGAACAAAAATGATGAGGGGTCTAGAGCAGCTGCCATATGAAGAGAGATTAAAAAGATGTGGACTTTTCAGGTTAGAAAAAAGGAGACTAAGAGGTCATATGATAGAGAGGTCTACAAAATCATGACAGGTGTGAAGAAAGTGAATAAGAAAAAGTTATTTACTTGTTCCCATAATATGAGAACTAGGGGACACCGAATGAAATTAATAGGTAGCCGGTTTAAAAGAAACTAAAGGAAGTTTTCTTCACTAAGTGTACAGTCAACCTGTGGAACTCCTTGCCAGAGGATGCGGTGAAGGCTAGAACTTTAACAGGGTTCAAAAAAGAGCTCGATAAATTAGGTCCATCAATGGCTATTAGCCAGGATGGGTAGGAATGGTGTCCCTAGCCTCTGTTGTCAGAGACTGGAAATAGATGACAGGAGAAGGATCACTTGATGATTACCTGTTCTTTCATTCCCCATGGGGCATCTGGCATTGGCCACTGTCAGCAGACAGGCTACTGGGCTAGATGGACTTTTGGTCTGACCCAGTACGGCCGTTCTTATGAGCTCCCTCCTTCGCTGTCTCACTCCTGCTTCATGGGCCATGCAAAATGGATGACTTAAATCCCTTTGTTCACATTTATCTCTAAGATGTCTGTGTGTTAAATTTTTAACCAGGGAAAGCAAAGCTTTCTTGCATTGGTGCTGGAAACTCTGTGCCCCTGGGAATCAAGGATAGAGCAAAACTCTAACCGCTGTCCCGTGGCTTGCTTTAAAACTCCAGCTGTCAGCAACACATCAGGTGGTTCCAGAGTTCCAAAGAAATTCGTTCTCCTGGAGCGGTCGCTGCTTCCCCAGATTTCTGCGTTTCGTTTCCTTCATCGCCAGCAGCCACCAATCACGTCAGCAGCTTGGATCGTATTTTCTTCCCATAGCTCCTCATCCCCTCCCGAGAAGAGCTGCTTTCCTTACGAGTCTGAGTGACCTGAATTCGGCGAGCGTGAAGGATTTAAGGCTGCTTCCACAACAGTTCGAGGCTCCCCCACCACAGATCCGCAGTGTGTTCGACACAAGGGATGTTATTCCCTGGAAGGACACTTGGTGCGTGGGGCAATGGACTGGCATGCAGGCCAGCGTGGGATAAATACAGTCGCTGCAATTCTTTGACAGGACTCGGGAAAGGTACCGTGCATTGCTCCGAGCCAGACTCCCCATCATTGCTGAATGAGGTGTGACATTATTGGGTCTTAACAGGAGCAGGCAGATCAGCGTTGCACCCTCTGGGGTGTGTTTGCCCCCAATTCTGCGCAAAGTGGGCCATGCGAGGTGTCCAACGAAAGTGTCTGCTTAGCTGAGTCTGTCTCTGCTGCCCATATACCTGTATGATCGGTGGGCTCTGTACTTATGAATATAGGCTCTGTACCTGTGTTTTAAATGTTATCTGTCTGGGAGACAGCGGCAGGCGTCGCCCACCTATTGGGAGGGGCTGTTACTCAGTGAATAGCTATACTGCATGGACAATAGCTCTTGGGCAGTGGTGGGCAAATTCCAGACCGCGGGCCGGATCCGATCCACAGGGCTAGTCCCTGGTAGGCCACTGCCACTATGTTTACCTGCACGTCCGCAGGTATGGGAGGATTGCAGCTTTCGTTGGCCGCAAATCACCATTCTCAGCCAGTGTGAGTGGCGGGAAATGTCGCAGACCAGGACACCATTTCCTGCCTCTTGCATTGGTCGCAAACAGCAATTCGCAGCCAACAAGAGCTGTGATCCTCCCATACCTGTGGACGTGCAGGTAAACAGAGCAGCGGTGGCCCACCAGGCGCTAACCCTGAGGGTTGCCTTTTTTATTGCCTGCCTCTGCTCATAGGTGTTGCTAATAAACGCCGGAGGGATTCTGCTGGGAACCTGTAGACCAGCAAGCACCCCATGGCTGTTGGCCTGCAAAGGACATGGACAAATGACTTCATCATGTGATCAGCTGCATTTCGGGAGGTACCGGTCACACCGGAGGACAGTGAGAAAGATTTCCCTCCACATGGGCAAGATTATAAAAGGATCCTGGGTGTGTGTGTGTGGGGGGGGGGGTGTCCTCCATTTTTGTCTTCACTCCTGCTCTTCATCTCAGAAGCATCTTTGTGGCAAACAGAGGGCCGGGAAGGAGCGTTGGCCCATCCTAACCAAGGTTGTACTCCAGAGATAGCAGTTGAACTCAGCTAAGAGCTTGCCTCAATGACTTGTGTGTGTAATGACTTGTGGGATTCGTGTGTATAATGTGATCTCTTTAACAATCCTATGCTCAACCTTTTCTTTCTTTTTATGAATAAACCTTTAGATTTTAGACTCCAAAGGACTAGCCCAGCGGACTCTTTGGGGTAAGGTCTGAGGTATACATTGACCTGGAACTGTGGCTGGTCCTTTGGGACTGAAGAACCTGTTTGGAGTGGGTGAGACTGGGTTATAGAATTATCTTACCCATTACAAAGATAGATTCCCCAATTATCACCTCTAATATCATTAGCTCACAGACATTAACCTCCCCCCCTCATCCCCACTCTGTTCTGAAATTTGATTTGTCCTTTTTATATGCGTTCACTTTTTTTGATTGTATCCCTTTGGTAGATATGGTCGTGCCAATTTTCTTCCACATTTTGATCTGAGGAAGTGGGTCTGGCCCACGAAAGCTCATCACCTAATAAACCATCTTGTTAGTCTTTAAAGTGCTGCATAGTCCTGTCTTTTGTTTCAGCTAGACCAGGGCTACATCTCTATTACTAGGACTGGAAGGGACCTCGAGAGGTCATTGAGTCCAGTCCCCTGCCCTCATGGCAGGACCCAGCACTGTCTAGACCATCCCTGATAGACATTTATCTAACCTACTCTTAAATATCTCCACAGATGGAGATTCTAAAACTTCCCTTGGCAATTTATTCCAGCATTTAACCACCCTGACAGGTAGGAAGTTTTTTCCTACTGTCCAACCTAAACCTCCCTTGCTGCAATTTAAGCCCATTGCTTCTTGCCCTGTCCTTAGAGGCCAAGGAGAATGATTTTTCTCCCTCCTCCTTGTGACACCCTTTTAGGTACCCGAAAACCACTATCATGTCCCCTCTCAGTCTTCTCCTTTCCAAACTAAACAAGCCCAGTTCTTTCAGTCTTCCTTCATAGGGTATGTCTTATAACCTCTCGTCTGTGTCAGGAGCGGTGCTGGTTGTGGCACAGGTAAAGCTGGAGTGTCTAAGGGGACAGCTTGTGTATCTTCTTCTTGCTGGCCGGTGCGCTAGCTGGAGTGCTCTGTGTGACTGGTTTGGTGCCTTATAGAGGAGGGACCCCAGTCTTGGTGACAGATAGCCCTGGTCCTAAGCAATCTGCCCTCTCAGCAGTGCCCCCAGACTCCCTGTTACTCTACGTGAGGGGACTTGGATCTGGCATGTTCCAGGCACACAAAGCTGCAATCCTGCAGCTCCTCTCCCCTCCTCAGCACCACAGTCCTGCCCTCCCCCACCAGGTCTGCACCGGGGGATGAACTGGAAATTGCCGAGAAAGACGATGATGATGTCAGAAGTTTCGTTTTCCGAGCAGTCTCTTTGGAGGGACCTTCTGAGTGGAGCCCAGGAGAGCATGGCTTCTGCAGAACCACAGTTGCTGTCACCGAGGGGCCAGGCAGTGCGGGGAGGAAGGAGGATGATGTTTTGAATGAATTTTAGGGAATTCACACAGCTAAGGCACCACCCCTAGCCCATTCTGGGAGCCCTCTCCCCAAAAGAGACATGCCAGGAGAAACTCCAGGGGTGGCCGCTCCAATTCCTGTTCCCCACGTGGGACTGCTCTGCAGAGGGAACAATCCCAGCTCTGTCGATGGAAGAATTAATTCACCCTCATATGAAACCACGCGGCAACAACCTGAGTTAATTGAATTTAATTGGGAAACCGGTGGATTGAGACGAGCCCTGCATTCCTGAAGCTGGGGGCCATTATTTCCAATGGCTCTAATGACATTTTTACAGTATCCTTCTGACCAGCAATAGAATTTCATGTTGGGCATAAAATTAGCCTCTGTTAATATTGCTCTGCCTTATGTCTCGGGCAACTGGTACATTACGCGAGCACATAAATGTAGAGACGTATCAATTTGCCAGCAATGAACCAGATTTTAGGATGAGTGTTTCTCTCTCTCTTGAGTTCTTTATTTCACTAAAGTCAATGAGATCACCCATTCATAACGACTTGCATTGGTGACCCCATTACTTCTCAGCTGTCTTCCAACGGGCCTACTTTGCCCCCTAAAAGACTATCCAGTAAGATTTGTTTCCATTGCTTGGCTTAGAAGTGAATCTGTTTTTGTTGAATCACCAAGAAAGTTCTGGTTAATTCGACACATTTTTTTTTAAATATAATATATCTGGCTTTCTAAAGGCTAATGTTTTAGCTCTGCTGGGTAGTGGCATACACCAGGCATAAGCATCCCAACTAAGGAATGGGGCCAATGTTCCCTCTAATTTTTCCAGGTGTGCGGAATAAATTTTATATGCACTCATTTATGTGCAGGCATGCACCACCCATGGAAACACATGCTGCCAGCTGTGGGTGCTCTACTAATCAGCTGGGCAGCATTTGAATCTCTCCTGGATGGCCATCCAGGCACTCAGTTTACAGGGAACACTGGCTGGGGGGGGGGGCAGGAGGGGGGGTTGAGGAGGCACTTCAAGCACACAAAGTATGAACGACAGCAGGGAAGACTTCACAGACTCTTCCTCACCGAATTTCCACCTAATTTTTGCAGCAGAAACGAGGGCAAGCACCGGCTTGAAACATACCACCCCCCACATCTCTGCTGGTTCAGTGAAAAACCTGACTACAAGTTGGACCTCCCTGGTCCAGCACCCTTGGGACCTGTCTAATCCCGAACAATGGAGTTTGCTGGACCAGGGATGGTCATTCAGGCCCCTCTGCTGCCATCCTCAGGGTCTCCCCGCAGACCTGCCCTCACGTCCACCTCCCCATTTCGCTGCAGGTCCTGGCCAGGCTCACTGTCCATGCCCACAGGAGTGGCTCTTCTGCCAGCCTCCCGGCTGGCATTCAAGCAATCAGTTCCCTGTCTTCAGGACCAGCTCTGATCCTTGCCCCCCAGGCTATGGGCTGGGATCCGGCAGCTGCCCTTACCACTCACCAGTCTCTCAGCCACCCCGGTGGCTCTCTGGTCCAGGAATTGTCTCTTCCAGCAACATCCAGGGTCCTGCCAGACCATGGATGTTGCTGGCCAAGAGACTCCGAAAGCAAAGAGATTCCCAAAGCAAAGAGGACCAACCTATATTTCCCAGAAGCTCAAGGCCAATAACCCTAACGTCCCTGGTTTCCCTCTAGCTGTCTAGCAGTGCACCAGCATTGGGGAGCTGTAAAAACACCCCCAACTCAAAACATCACAAGAGGCGAGAGAAACAATCCCAAGTTTAAATTGGGACGGAGAAGAAAAGAGCAAGGGATCTTGGGGTGGGAGGAGAGGGGTTTAAAGCTGACAGAGGGTCTGCATAAGGGAAGTTTATCATCCCTAATCCTGATAACGTCTCTTCCAGTTCACACACAGTCCTGTCCTCAGTACAACACAGATGCAGGGAGTACTTTAGAGCTCACAGCAGATATCAGGGCTGCCAATAAAGACATTTATCAGTGTTACTTTTTGCACAGCATTGCTCTAAATCCAGTTTTCAGTTGCATTCTAATGAAATGCGCCAATTACTGTGTGCATGGCGAGGTGCGACTGTAATCTCCTTCAGCGGAGATTCATTGTACATATGCAGAGTTTTTTGAGCTACAGTAATTGTTGAGGTAAACAAGGACTGAGCATTGTCTTTGCGTTCCACAATATTATCGTCACACGCTCTTCCGTTTGGCAGCATGAATCGCCATTCGGTTACGCAAGTGACAGCTGCAGCTGCATTTTGAAGCACGTTTTTCTGTCCTCTTGACTGACGCTACATGCAATTTTTAGGGGATGTTGTAAAGGACCTTGCACGTGAAAATTCTTTCAGCTGTAATCTGCAAATCTGGGGCTCATTTGTAGGAAAAACCCAGTGACTGTTGCTAGCTGAGCTCTCAGCTAAAGGCTACATGTCTAATTCTATTTGCTTGGAAGCATTAATACTGCCGTGCCTAATTAAACCAGGAATTGAATCCTAGAAATCATCAAGTCCAGTCCCCTGCCCTCGCGGCACGACCAAGCACCGTCTAGACCATCCCTGATAGATGTCTGTCTAACCTGCTCTTAAATATCTTCAGGGATGGAGATCCCACACTCCTCGTAGGCAATTTTTTCCAGTGTTTAACCACCCTGACAGGTAGGAAGATTTCCTAATGTCCAACTTAAACCTCCCTTGCTGCAATTTACTCCTAAGTTAGGAAATCTAACTCAAACTGGAAAGGCTGCAAAAACTCTACAGCTGCTTTTGTCTTTGGACTGTGCAAAACCTAAAGGATTTTTGTACCCAACTGAGCCAACAGGAAGAGACCAGGAATTGACGAAGCAGTATGAATTGGCTCTTGTGCTGACAAATGCACATTTGCAGAGGTGCTTAGCTGGCCTGGGTGCGTTTCTTGGGTGATAAAGAAATGAAACCTCCTGTCTCAGATCACACCTGATGTAGCCTGTCATGGCTTATTGCCCTGTTCAACGTTTGCAGTGTAGTCTCCCCACCCCACTTGTCTGGCCTTCTTTCCAACCCCAGAGCCCTCTAATTTTAGCTTTCCTGTTGTTCCCCAAGGCTGATCTCTCTACTAAGTGCATGTGCAGCGGGGTGCCGGTCTGTCCATAAATGCTTCCGCATCCATCGTCAATGTCAACCACTTTGCTCTGCTTCTGTGGCAGTAAGTCAAAATTCACTCCTGTGCAAGGGTGGGCAAAAGCCACTCAATGGGCCGGATCCGGCCCGCCTAAGGCTTTGGTCCAGCCCTTGTGGCTGTTCCAGGCCCCGCCCCCAGCGCATTGCCTGAGAGCCAGAGCCACGCAAGCCCTTTCAATTGCTTCTATTTAAAAGGCTCGCACCGTCTATTCCAGGCTCCTCCCCTTTCGCCCGAGGCCTCGCCCCTTCCAGGATGGCCCACGACCACTTCAAAATTTTTTGAAGTGGCCCCCACTCAAATAGTATTGTGCACCCCTTCTCCAATGTCTTCCATGTTACATAAATCCTCCTTTTTTCTTTCCCTCGCCATTGCCTTTCTCCATCGAGTGGTCGCACGCTGCAGAGGCGATGCAAACGCAAACTGTATTTCATTCCAAGGCAGCATCATACGATTGTTGCTGGTTTTGCTAACCGTAGCTTCATGCCAATTTATTTTGTTTACTTCTACCGTGAATTTCAGACACTGTTTCACGTGGATTTTCTCCACGTATATAATACTCTCCTGGCCAAACTGGGGGAACATCTTAAACTACAGCAGAGAGTAAATATATGAGAGAAATGGTGATTGCCTGGCAGTTAACAGTTATAAACCATTATAAAGCAGGCTGTAAATCATGATTAGTATAATGCTTTGTTGCAATTGATCTAAGGTCGGGGCAGTTCTAAACTAATGAGAAACTGGATTCATGTCCTGTCAGGAAGAACTCTCCCCATGTGCACTAATGAGGTGGAGTGGATTCGCACGGACCCTTTGTTGGCTGTGCTAGGCAGGAGAATCTCCACTCTCATTTTAAAAAGAGGAAATTGTCTATTAAAAATATCTTAGCAATCGCAGCGGACCTACCCGATTTAGAGTAAGGCCAGGTCTACACTAAAAGGGAACGGCAAACCATGATATGCAACTCCAGCTATGTTAATTGCATAGCTGGAGTTGAAGTACCTTGTTTCGAGTTTCCATGCTGTCCCCACAAAGGGAAGCTGATAGGAGCAAACGCTCCCATTGACTTCCCTTACTCCTAGCAGAAGCAGGCTTACTGGACGCTGCTGGGGGTACCCTCTGAGTTTGATTTAGCAAGTCTTACCTAGACTCGCTAAATCAAACTCTGAAAGATCAATCACGGTAGCATCAATCTTCTGTTTAGCGAAAACATGGCCTAAGTGTCCCCTCAGCCAGCCCTCGCCATAGGGAGGAAGTTCTTCATATAATATAGTTCATGTTAGATCCCCAAATCTAACTACATGTCATGATATTTATTCTTTAGGTATAATTTACACATCTGTAACATTGCAGTAACGTACTCAGAGCCAGCCTAATGTGCGACAAGCAACAAAGTACACAGGAACAGACGTGTGCGGAATTTACTCTGGCAGCTCTCTATGTGGGAGACTAATACTCTTAGGGGAACTGCTGAAAAAAGATGTGGTCATGCAAAGTTGTCCAAAAAGTTTTAGGGTATTTTGAAATTTTAAATAACCCCCAGGATGGTTAAGAGGACACAAGAAGAAACAAATCAAGATCAGACAGATCGGTGACTGGTACAAGGGTGGAGACTGTCCGAGAAAGCAAGTATGAAATTAATGTTTCACCAATAGGTGATACGGATGAGACAATTAAAATCATCTGGATCATTAAAAACGCTGATTGTGTAAATCAAGGAAGAAAAGAAACTGCCATAGAAACTGGGGGACAATCTACAGTGATGGGCAATACACACAGATGAGGCTTGAAAAGATGGTCTGTTTAAATAGCTGGGAAGAGATTTCATAGCCACAGGGTGATTGATTTTTTTTTTAAATGAGAAGATGACCGCAAACATCCTCCCTCTTTGCCTAGTGGATGAGGTGTCTGCACATTGGTCTAGTTCAGAAGCCCTCCTGCGCCTGACAGAGCCGAACAGAGAGTTGTTTCAAAGATTCGTTCCACCCCCGGGGTGGTAAATCTTCCTGCCTTAAAGCTTTAACACCCACATGTGGCAGGTTGCAGTGGTTTCATCAGAAATATCGGGGGAGTCGTTATTGAACAGGGCCCAATAGGCACATGGAGAAGAGGCTGATTCTCATGGGCTCAGCTGGCGTCACTTAGTGGACTTCACCTGAGCTATGCCACTTGCTACCAGCTAAGGATCTGTCCTCAAGTCCTTATCGACTGAGAACCCAGCAGTTTTGAGAGCAAAGGAAAACGATGAAAATACCATGGAGGAAGGGCGTGGAGAGGATAACCTGTACGAGGTTATAAGTTGCAGAAGGGCCAATGTAAGTAATGTTATAGCCCAGGAAGGGGAGTCCCTTCTTGGAGAGCCTACAATCTAGGAATGAAAGTAGCGACTCCTGGCACATGTAGCTATGACAGATGCGAACTGACACTAACATCTAGCAAGTACAATAAGAGCTGCCAACTCAGCTGAAGCCGTGCCGTTGATACCACTGGACTGAAGTGAAGAGCCTGTAGGAGCTTTGATTATAATTCCTTATCCTCATATGTCTCTGACTTGGCCTAAAGTTGTAGACCAGGCCAAAATTTGTCATGTAAGGGTCTCAGCCTCCCGGTTGTTTTGTGCGTGTACTAATCAAAGGACTTGATGCGGTGACCTCGTCTTCCCCCTCCCCCGCTCCTGACTTTAGTTACAGTGTGTTTGTAAAGTACCAGAGCAGTGGAATCCGTGTTTTCCCGTATGCTCTCAGAATCACACACTGCACCTGCTATTTTAGTTTACCAGTGACTTAGAATCCTAGACTCGTAGGACACTAGAACTGGAAGGGACCTCGAGAGGTCATCGAGTCCAGTCCCCTGCCCTCACGGCAGGACCAAGCACCATCTAGACAATCCCTGACAGGTGCTTATCTAACTTGCACTTAAATGTCTCCAGTGATGGGGATTCCACACCCCCCTTAGGCAATTTATCCCAGTGTTTAACCACCCTGACAGGACATTTTTACTAATGTCCAACCTAAACCTTTGCTGCAATTTAAGCCCATTGCTTCTTGTCCTATCCTCAGAGGCCAAGGAGAACAATTTTTCTCCTTCGTTCTTGTAACACCCTTTTAGGTACTTGAAAGCGGTTATCATGTCCCCTCTCAGTCTTCTCTTTTCCAACTAAACAAACCCAGTTCTTTCAGCCTTCCCTCATCGCTCATGTTTTCTAGGCCTTTCATCATTTTTGTTGCTCTCCTCTGGACCTTCTCCAATTTCTCCACATCCTACTTGAAATGTGGTGCCCAGAACTGGACACAATCCTCCAACTGAGGCCTAATCAGCACAGAGTAGAGCGGAAGAATGACGTCTCCTATCTTGCTCCCCACACTCCAGTTAATCTGAGGAGAAGTTGCTGTGGACAGGTGTTCTTTTCGGGTCAAATTAGGAAGGTAATGGGAGGAGGGTACAACACAATCTAGTTCTGGAACAAATTTTATAGTGGGGGTTCTAATCCTAATCCTAACCCTAACCCTAACATATGGGGGTCTCTGTGTGTGTGTGTGGGGGGGGGGAAGGCAGCTGGCTCTCTAGGAGCTGTTGCATGCTCCTGCCCCCCGTGCAGCAGCCTCTAATACAGAGGCAGCAGCATGGGGAAGTGGGTAGGCAAAGCTGGCTCCCCGTGTGTACCAGTTCCCGCCTTTCCACACCCCTCCTCCTGCCCTGCACTGCTGCTTCTGTGTCAGAGAACATAAGAACATAAGAACGGCCATACTGGGTCAGACCAGAGGTCCATCTAGCCCAGTATCCTGTCTGCCGACAGTGGCCAGCACCAGGTGCCCCAGAGAGGGTGGACCGAAGACAATGATCAAGTGACTTGTCTCCTGCCATCCCTCTCCAGCCTCTGACAAACAGAGGCCAGGGACACCATTTCTATCCCCTGGCTAATAGCCTTTTATGGACCTAACCTCCATGAAATTATCTAGCTTCTCTTTAAACTCTGTTACAGTCCTAGCCTTCACAGCCTCCTCTGGCAAGGAGTTCCACAGGTTGACTACACGCTGTGTGAAGAAGAACTTTCTTTTATTAGTTTTAAAGCTGCTACCCGTTAACTTCATTTGGTGTCCTCTAGTTCTTCTATTATGGGAACTAAGAAATAACTTTTCTTTATTCGCCCTCTCCACACCACTCATGATTTTATAGACCTCTATCATATCCCCCCTCAGTCTCCTCTTTTCTAAACTGAAAAGTCCCAGTCGTTTTAACCTCTCTTCATATGGGACCTGTTCCAAACCCCTAATCATTTTAGTTGCCCTTTTCTGAACCCTTTCCAAGGCCAAAATATCTTTTTTGAGGTGAGGAGGCCACATCTGTACACAGTATTCAAGATGTGGGCGTACCATAGTTTTATACAGGGGCAGTAAGATATTCTGGGTCTTATTTTCTATCTCTTTCTTAAGAATTCCTAGCATCCTATTTGCCTTTTTGACCGCTGCTGCACACTGTGTGGAAGTTTTCAGGGAACTATCCACGATAACTCCAACATCTCTTTCCTGATTTGTCATAGCCAAATTAGCCCCCAGCATACTGTACGTATAGTTAGGGTAATTTTTCCCAATGTGCGTTACTTTACACTTATCCACATTAAATTTCATTTGCCATTTTGTTGCCCAATCACTCAGTTTGGCGAGATCTTTTTGGAGTCCCTCACAGTCTGCTTCTGTCTTGACTGTGTTAAACAGTTTGGTATCATCCTCAAACTTTACCACCTCGCTGCTTATCCCTGGCTCCAGGCGGCAGTCCGTGGTGGGGGAGGAGATGTGGGAGCTGGTGTGCACCAGGAGCCATCTCCCCATGTGTTGTTCCGGGAGCCTGTGTGTAACACGAAGGTTAACCAATGAGCCCCACCCCTTGTAGATCCACATTTGAAAACCATTGTTCTATGGTGATAACTTTGTGGGGGCCCTTTAAACACAGTCTGCAGCCCTCCCCCCCGATGCCTGCAGGCTGAAAACCACCGATACAGGATTTCAAAGTATGGTGTGATGTCATGTTTGCGACAGTGTTGCACTTTTCATTGTCTTCTGTTCCATTCTCTTTTTAAAAATGGCAGTTAATAAGGAATCATTAACAAGAAGCAAAGAGAAGGAGAAAATACACTTCCAAAAGCGTAGACATCTGAAGATATGAAAGCGTTCCAGAAAAGGGGTGTGTGTGCATGCACATACCATATATTTGATGGCAATAGCCGTATTGTAAATTGGATAACTTGTTCTGAAGACAAAATACCTACAGCTTGATGGTATTGCTGAAAATGCGCATACAGACCTTACAATACAGGGATATTTCTTTGGCACATCCGCTGACAGCATAGTAAGTTTATAACAATTGCCTTGAAGAGCATTTGTATGAACAACCTTATTCACTTTGTGCTTAGATTTTTGCTGCCCTTTTCATTAACTTCACTAATGAGACAAGCAGCATCTAGCATCACGAGCAACCAGACATTCTGTTTGAGGCCTGTGGTTTATTTCATGCAACTTCACAGAAATGAAAGTTGAATTGTTATTTGCGAAATGTCAATTTTTACACTTCACTGGACCTTTTCTGAAGCTTGTCAACAGCAAATCTGTCGGAGTGAAGTCACTTTTTCCCCCCCTCTGATCAAACATGTATATGGGGTTCTAACAGCTTTTCAATTACTTTTCATTTTTTATGCAGACAAAAATGTCATTTGCTATCCATACTACACTTCAGCATGGCAGAATTCTATTTCTACTTTTTTGTTATTTTGACAGATCAAATAGATGTCTATTTTTAAGCATTTTTTTCAGTTTGTACCTATTTAAATTTTCACAGCTGCATGAAATCATTGGTGGGGGAAGACATTTATTTAATGACAGCCGATGTTTAGATTTAAAAAGTTCAAGTTTTATAACTATTAAAACATAAATTGTCATCAGCATGTCAAAACACACAAATTAAATATCTTTTTTAAAAAACGCTAATTTTCTCAAACAGTATTTCTTACTTTGCCTCTATGTACATTTTGATAATTATAGAAATAGGGTTTTTTTGGTTGGTTTGCATATGCCTGGTGAAATCATTGTTTACCAGTCCTTCCATGCTTTATATTGCACAAAAGGTAAAAATGTACATCAGTTCCATCACTTAAAAGTACATTTTTTCATTTTATATGGACGAATATGCCATTTGCTATCCGGACTATGCTTCACGAAAGCGTTCTATGTGTGTAACCGTGATTAGAATTTAGCTCAAGTCCATGTTATAAAACACAAACATGCTGAAGACATAAATCTCAATCTTTTTATATAATTAAAAAAAAATCTGTTTTACAAGCTAAGTGAATTAGACCATTAAATTGCCTAGTAATTAAAGGTGGGAAGCTTCTAATTACAGAGAGAACCTGATAAAATGTAAAACTATGCAATGTTGAACACAGTCACTCACAGCTAGGTAAATCAGAACTTGGGTTTTTTAAATCATAAATCCAGTTAAACATCATGGGTTTTTTTTGTCACTCCTCCCTGGGCTTTGTCTACAATGGCAACTGAGTGACAGAGCTTTTGTTGTTCACAGATGCTTTAAAAAAACAACCCTTGAAAGACAACAGCTTTGCCGAGGCAAGTGCTAACATTAACAGCACTTTGTAGGAATGCTCACCTGCAGACAAAGCAAACGCTGCTGGTAGGGGGTGGAAGTTTTTGTCAGCCAAAGTGCTGACAAACAGTGTTTATACCGCCTGTTTTTTGGGATATGGCTGTTGGCTGCGTCACTAAAAGCTGTGTTGTGCAAAGTCTATGACTCTAAAACCAGGTCTACACCGGTGGAGAAAATCGATGCAAGATACATTATGTGAATTGTGTAGCTGGAGTTGACATACCTTGCACTGATTTTTGGGGGTGGCCCCACAGCAGGAAGTTGATGGGAAAAAATGCTCCCGTCAACTTCCCATACTCCATGCAATAGTGAGGCGTTCCGACCCCAACGGTGGCACCCTCAGCATTTGACTTAGTGGGTCTTTATTAGACCCGCTAAATAGAACCCTGGATGATTGATCTCCAGAGCATTGATCCTCCCGCAAGTGAAGATGCGGCCTAACTTTATTGTGTTTAATTCAGGAGTTATTAGTGGAAATAGGGAAACATACAAAGAAAAATTGGATGGCAATATAGATGGAAAATGAAGCAGGGAAGAAAACAAAGATTCTGAGGCACAATGGAGCCAACCAAGGTATAGGAAAAAATGGGTCTGGAGGACACCCAATGGAACTAGCCTAACTTTTTAGGACTTTTGACTCCCTTGTTGAGAGAAGTTTCTCCAAAGCTAGAAACATATTTGTTCTTTTTAAAACATTTTTACACTCAATCCCTCTTGAGTAAACCTTGTGTTTTTTAAAGTATAAGAAAATCTATTCTCTAGCGCCAATCACTTCTGATAACATGAAAAAAACACGGTGTAACGGTTACGAGTTTCGCGCGCTCCATGGTTCCCCTCAGCTCTCCCTACTCAAACAAAGCTTTTTGTTGTTGTTGTTGTTTCTGTTTGGTGATTTCTCAGTGGGTAGTGACATGATGCAATCAGAGCAGCAAATGCGAGTGGGGGGAGGAGGGGACCCTGTCACACTGACGTGACATAAACCGGGTTTTAAAAAAAGGAAGTGGCGTGAGTACATTCCAACAACTCTGAGGGACGCACAACTGCTAGAATGGGCATTTAGCTGGGTTTGTATTTTATTTGTATTTTAAAAAGCAACCCCCCCACATAAGGAGGATGGCCATGTAGTTAAGGGACAAGCAATATAAGTGTAATACCCAGTCTTGCCACAGACTCCCTCGTGGGGCTACCCGCTCATTGATTAACCTTCCTCTGGCTCAATTCCCAGTCTGTAAAATGGGGGGTAACAAAGCTTCCTGCGCTGTGTCATCTTGTCTTGAATGCTGTGGGGGGGTGTCTATTACACGTATATCCACATCACGGAGCAACTGACTGATTTGGCCCTGGTCTCTGCTGGCTAGAAGACTGGGAAGATGTCACTCAGGGAGGAGATTTTAGTGACGTTTCTAGCCTGGGTGATTACCTCAAGCCCAGGGCTGTCAGTGGCTCATTTTCATGCGCAGGGGGATGTGACCAAACCAAAAGTTATTATAGAGTTTAAAGCCTGCGAGGAGCCAGATGGACACAGAGGAAGGGTGTTTTAGTCACAGCCCAATGTACTTTGCACAGTGTTCATGAGGCAACAGGATACCTATTGGGGCATGAGAGTTCAGTCAGCAACAGCCCGGTTGGGATTTACACCCAGTGGGGATGGAAGCCGGGATGCCGTGAGCCTCAGACACCCAAGAGGCATTCTTGCCCCCTCAGGCAGCATTCGACACGGGGCTCAGGCATGGTGCAACATGCGAGTGGAAGCCCTTGCCCCTTCTCTATCCCAACGGGGTAGCCAAGGGATTGCTGGAGCCCCGGGCAATGCGTGGGTAGGGGAGGTGGCTCCATGCACCTTGAAAGGCCAGAGACTTGGGCAGAAGGGGTGAGGCTGGGGTAGCCAGTGGCAGCAGCAGTGGTGGTAGCTGGGGGCAACTGCCCCCTTCCTCACTCCCATTGGTGAGTCGGCCCTCGTCCTTTTTCTCCTGCTTTTGTGTGTGTGTGTGTGTGTCAGTCAGTCATAGCTGATAAACCCTGGCACAGATTGCTCTGCCCTCGCCTCCAACCCTACCAGAGACTTCCAGAACTGGAGCCTCCCACCCTGGGATGGCACCGCCCCACATGGTCACTACGGCAGGACTGCCCTGGTGTGGCGCGCTGGAGCCCCAAGTCAGTCGCCCGTAATGGAACTGAACAGTAAGGAGGTTGCAAGGTGTGTATGGGAATTCCCTTACGGGGGCAGATGCCAGGCCCAGTGACTTCACACAGGCCGACATCAGGAGGAGGCAAGACCGAGAGCGGCCATGCAGTGCATAGTGACTGAGATGGGCCTCTGGTCCTCAGAGTCAACCTTAATCCTTTTTGCTGGCAAAAAAATCAGTGGAGAAATATTGGAAGAGAAACTCAACTAGGGTTATAAGTAGAACCACTCAGAAAATCCAATTTTTCCTGTCTGTGAAAACCTCTGAGATTTGGGGAAGTCGGGGGGTGGGGGGAGGGAGACTATGCCAAAGCAGGAAGAACAGACAAAATTTATTTTTCTTCATAAAGGAAAATCCCAAAATAATTCATTTTGGGGTCAACAGAAACATTTATGCCATCTCCAGCTCTGGCAGATGGCCTACACATAGGAAAAACCAGGAAGGTTGGCTTACCTCAGCCTCAAAGTAAGCTCAGGTAGTGATTGCCCCAGATGATTGTCTATGTAGCATAATGGAATTCATCTAGAGTTTTTTCAGAAAAATGGCTGTTTTTTCTGAAAAAAACTTCAATTACGTCCACACTGCAATTGTGTTCTTCTGAAAGAAAATTGGAAGAACAGAGGGGATTTTCTGACATTGGTAATCCTCATTCTCTGAGGAAGAAGCCTTTTTCCTGAAAGAGCTCTTTCGGAAAAAGGCATGTGTGGACAGGGAAGAGAGAGTTCTTTCGAAAGAAGAGGAAAGAGGAAAAAGCACAGGTGCTCTGGTGGCCACTCCATCCACAGTAATCACAGCTTACATGCGAGAGAGCATCCATTCAGTGTGGACGCTATCTTTCGAAAAAGCAGATCGCTTTTTCGATGCGCTTTTGCAGCGCGGACGCTCTCTTTCGGAAGAAGTTTTTTTTGAAGATTTCTTCCAGAAAAGTTTCTTCCGAAAGAAGCCTGCAGTCTAGACATAGCCCAAGAGAAGTCTTTGTGCAGAAGGTTTCTCTAGGAACAGTGCAGCGCTAGAAACCAATTGATCTCAATTCTGCCTTTGTTCTCCCGATCACTCTAGAATGGATAATGAACTTCCCCCAAATGGATGAATCAGTGTTTGCTGCCATTTTTGAACTAACTTTCAGTGTTTCCCAAATGCCTGAACAAAACTTTTAGCCCTGGTCTACGCTAGGGAATTATTTCAAAATAATCCCCTTAGGTCGAATTTATAAGCAGAGCGTCCACATGACCAAGCCCATTATTTCGAAATAAGGGGCTGGTTGTTTTGAAATCTGTATTCCTGTTTTCCTCAGGGAATAAGGCTCATTTCGAAATAGCAGTAGTGTTGACACTCCGCTGCTGCTATTTTGAAATAACTACTCCCGGAACAATTCAAAGTAATTACTCCCCAGTGCTGCCTGGGGCTCTAAATTGAGATGGCACATTCACAATAACAGAGCCTGCCTCAGACTAATTTCAAGGCTCCCCTGTAGAGGGGACATGCTATTTCCATTTTGTTATTTCGGGCATTATTTCGATTTTAGTCCTTTTGAAGTAATTGCCTAGTGTAGACATGCCCTTAAAGTGCTACCAACTTCATGTCCTGCTTCTGAAAGTTGCTTTTTATAAAATTAAAAAAAAACTTCCTGTGTCAGGGAAATGTTTAAAACTTGAATCCCCAAACTGCCATCTGAAAAGCAATGGCTTCTCTCCAGTTGGCCTATTTGTTTTTTGGGGGCGGGGCCTAGTTCCCGACGTTGACATTTAGCTCTGCCGACAGGCTTTCCCAGTAGGGACAAAGTGAAGTTCTAGCAGCCACTTCACTCTGAGTGCTGAGTACTGAATTATGGGCCATAGAGGAAAAGCTAAGAGCCTTTGATTTCCTGTAAGCAGCGTATAATTTCTCTACTCAGCAGCCTGTCCTGATTGATCTTGGTAGAGGCACTCACGCTGATTTTTTAGTGGAAGGGCTTGAAAAGTCAGTGGTTCGGGACCCGGATAGGAAGAGGGCTAATTTCACTCATTTTGCCAAGGGGTCAGCCTCTCACCTTAGACTTGGGGTTTTTCATGATTACAATGTCACAGTAAGTCTGACAATCTTTCATTTGTGCTAACGGTTCTTTCCCAGGACTGCTCATAGAAGGACCCTTGTGTTATTCCATTACATGGATGAGTTCATCTTAGACAGTCACAGACGTCGCTAAAGAACTTTCAATTTCGCTGCTGTCAGAGCAGGCCCACTGATTGGCAGGGGGATAAGGGGACAGCTTTTCCAGGGCCCAGCAATTCAGAGTAGCAGTGGCCGGAATCCTGGACCCTTTAAATCGCAACTTCAGAAATGAAACTGGTTTTGCTGTGAAAATGTGGCAGCCATTCTGAAGATCATGGGTCAATATAAAGGCCACATGTCGTGTTTTATGTTGGTGGTCAGGGAGCCATGTTTGTAAGACAGTTTAAAGTCATATTCAGAAACAGCAGAGAGGCAGTGTTCGCCAATTGACAGGACACTGCACGGGGGTTTGAGAACATAAGAAAGGCCGTACTGGGTCAGACCAAAGGCCCATCTAGCCCAGTGTCCTGTCTGCCGACAGTGGCCAATGCCAGGTGCCCCAAAAGGAGTGAACAGAAGAGGGAATCGCCAAGTGATCCTTCCCCTGTCATCCATGCCCAGCCCCGACAAACAGAGGCTAGGGACACCATCCCTACCCATCTTGAATAATCATTGATGGACCTGTCCTCCATGAATGTATCGAGTGCTTTTTGAACCCTGATAAAGTCCTACTCTTCACAATAACCTCTGGCAAGGAGTTCCACAGGTTGACTGTGCACTGCATGAAGAAAAACTTCCTTTTGTTTGTTTTAAACCTGCTGCCTATTAATTTCATTGGGTGACCCCCTAGTTCTTATGCTATGGAAACAAGTAAATAACTTTTCCTCATTCACTTTCTCCATATCTGTCAATTCTATAGACCTCTCTCATATCCCCCCTTAGTCTTCTCCCAGAAAGGGGAGAGTTGGCAGGGCGAGAACCGGAGTGAGACACAATACGCCCCGCGAGGGGCGCGTGAAGAATTTAGGCCTGCCTCGGTGCCCATCAGTGGGGTGGTAAGGCGGCCATGCACAAAGGGGCTTCATTGCTTTAAAGGTCATTGTCTCTGAAGGCTTTGTGCCTACTGCTAACATTGAGCATGCGTTTGGCTTTAAGAAGGCTGCCTGGTTTCTGTACACGTCTGGTTCCCAAATGCCCGAAGGGAAGAACAGGTTGATACAGGTTGGACCTCCCGGGTCTGGCACCTTTCTGACTGGTCCTGGATGAGAGATTTTGCCAGACCAGCGGAGGTCATTTCTGGCTCCCCAGCTGCTGGCCCCAACCCCTGCCCTACCCCCCCACTGGGCTTCCTGGCTCCTCCACCTGCCCACCTCAGCTGAGCCGCACCAGCTTCCTGGCTCCTGCCCCCCACAGCTCAGCTGGGCCACGCATTGTCCCCCCCCCGCATTACGCTGGGCTCCTCCCCCTACCCTGCTGCATGCCAGCACTCTCTGATCCTGGAACATCCCTGCCGGACCGGCACCATGTTGCCAGATCAGAGAGTTCTGGTTTTTAGTGGTGCAACCGGGATCAGCGTATGTAGCCCAAGGCCTGGCCGGAGAGCAGAAAGCAGCAGAGGGGAAAGGTAGAAAGCCTGACACTTGAGGGGAAAGGACGGGATGGGGATGCAGCCAGCCCTGTTACGGTGACGTCCCGTTTGGGTTGTCCTTATCCTGTGATGGTAATGAGGATCACTGGCTCTAAAATAACTAATCCCAGTGCAGCAGAAGAACTGGAGGTTCGGTTAAATTTCCACGCCGACGAGCAGAGTGCGAATTACAGCAGCTCCGACTATTTACGTTGGAGAAATCGGAATGGCTCAAGAGTGCTAATCGCCAAGCTGCCAGGAGGTCCCTGAGTGGTTTTCCTTGGAACGGGTGTGTGTGCGCACGCTTGTGGGCCCACCAGAAATGTGTCGCTTATTTGCATTCTGTAGGTTTACTGACTTTCTAGCCATCGCTATCCATAGACCATGGAGTGTCACTTCTCCATTCTCCAATCGATCAATTCCTCTAGATTGCTCCAGGCTCTAGACAATGCCACCACCGGCGCCCTGGGGCAATTAAAGTCGGGAATTGGAAAGATGGCACGGCACAGAGCTTGCTCTTATTTGCTCCCGCAGAACGAAAGGGCGACGCCTCAGAAGGCCAGCAAGGCTGGAGCAGCCCCTGGCTGTAAGGGCAGCAAGGATTCCCCAAAAAAGCAACAAATGGTCTGGTAGCACTTAATAGACTAACAAAACATGTAGATGGTGTCATGAGCTTTTGTGGGCACAGCCCACTTCTTCAGATGACCGGAGTTATGAGTAGGGGATATGAAAACTGGAAATAAATAGGAGAGGGGAAGAGAAAGGAAAAAGGAAGGGAGGGGTGGTGGTGGGTGGGAACAAGGCATCATTAAGTATCTGGAGAATGGGTACTTAAACCTAAGCACATAAAAATCCAAGTCAATAGATAGATTGCTGAGACAGGAAGGATACCGCTCAGAAAGAGTACCTTAAGCAAAGGTACTCGAGTGAAGATGATTCCTTAGGGAAACAAATATGCCACAGTGTTATAAGCTTCTAGACGGCCCGATAATTCAAACCAAGTCCCTTCCAGAGCCACTTCTAGACTTCTTGGTTCCTTCCAGCATTTGTGAGTACAGGCTGAACCTCTCTAGTCTAGTAACATCCATGATCAGCATGATTTGAGTGAGCCGGACGTTCACTTATCATGGGTGTGGCCGAGTTTTCTTCAGTCCCATACAGTTTGTTTACAGCCCCCAGTCCTGCCTTTCAGTGTTCTGTGCTGTGATTTAGCTCTAATTCACCCCTAAATGTCTCCTAACAGCCCAGCAAGCAGCAGCAGTGCAGGCAATGCTGCTAGACAATACTGACTCCCGTGGTCCAGCAAAGTCTCTGGTTCGACACCGGTCAGATCCCGATGGTGCTGGACTAGAGAGGTTCGACCTGCGTAAAATCCCTGAGCTGACCGCGATTTTGAAAAGCGACAAATGACTTTGAGGGCCCAATGTGAGTCCCCAGATATTTAGAAAGTGCCTCTGAACTGCCCAGCTTCTGAAAACCAGGCTTCTTTAATGGTGTCTTGAATTGGACACCCAAAAGTCCACTAGCCAAATGAAAACCCCGAATAATAATCAATAATACTGACTCTACAGGTGACTAATTTACTGACACCATGCTGGGTCTCACTGCTCTTTGCCTGCTCTGCTTTGCTTGTAATCGGTCTTCACACTTTGTCACAGTGTACTTCTTTAAATCCATTCTTCCAGCTTATGCCGGGTGTCAGGGGAAGTTTGAATTCTCTGACGGCCGTGGAACATAGCTGGAGTGGATGATTGCTGATGGATCGCCTGCCTGCTAGGAGCTGCTCAGGACATTTATCTCTGAAAACCAGAACCCACCGCAGCAGCGAGTTGGATACATGAATAAATCAGGGTCCTGGTGGGTAATTCATGGCAGCTCCTTGCAATCGAGGGAGGAATGGGTCCGCTTTAAGGACTGGCCCCGCACACAGCACAGACACACACTTTTTCAAGTGGCATTCTGCAGAAATGTCCTTCCCGCAAGCTTTGATGAGCCATTCTAGTACAGTGTTTCTCAACATTTTTTTTATAAAATACCTCTTTAAAAAAATATTATAAATACCCCCAGTACCTACAGTTTTCAGACACACAATTTTTTTTCTACTATTGCAACACATTTGTTTCAACAACTTAATCATAGCCGGGCCGGCAATGAAATTTTTGGGTGTAAAAAGTACAAAAATAATAAAATGCTGTAAAACTTAAAACAAAAATTCAGTTTTTTCCAAATTTTAGTTGTGGTGACCCCCCAGACTTCTCTCGCATACCCCTAAGGGTAGTCATATCACTAGTTGAGAAACGCTGTTCTAGTTGGTTGCCCTACCTCTGCAAAAGGATTGTTCAAAGGGTTGCAAACACCCCCTCCCACTCACAGCCACACACAGTCTAGCTGCATGGGTTGTATGTTTGTAAAGTGAATTTTGTGCTCATGAACGGTTCCAGTTTGGCGGCCCGGAAAGCTCAAACCACCGATTTATCCATCAAACAGGTACGTAGGCAGAACTTTCCCACTTGTGAGCATCGGCGCTGCTCAGGAAGCGTGATTAGAACCTTAGAATCCTAGAACTGGAAGGGACCTTGAGAGACCATCAAGTCCAGTCCCCTGTCCTCACGGCAGGACCAAGCACCATCTAGATCAGTGGTTCCCAAACTTTTCAGCATCACGCCCCCCCTTTTTGATTTTTGAAAAACCCTCATGATCCCTCCCCCCCCCAATAGCAGCAAAACTTGTTGAGCAAAAAAAGAAAGAAAGAAAGAAAAGAACTGACTGGGGCAGCAAAACTTAATGGGGGAGGGGGAGCCAGGGCACCTCACGCCCCCCCCTGGAATTTCTTCATGCCCCCCTCAGGGGGGCACGCCCCCCAGTTTGGAAACCCATGATCTAGATCATCCCTGACAGGTGTTTGTCTAACCTGCTCTCAAATATCTCCAGTGATAGAGATTCCACAACCTCCCCAGGCAATTTATCCCAGTGTTTCACCCCCGACAGGAAGTTTTTCCTAATGTCCAACCTTAACCTCCCTTGCCACCATTTAAGCCCATGGCTTCCTATTCTAATCTTTGATCTTTGGGTGACAGAATAATTCACTCTCCACCCCTCCTTAGCTTTCGGCCTAGTTGCCAAGACTACCAGGCAGGGGCAGGAATCACTGGTCACTGCAATGGTGATTTTCTCTGTGATGTGGAGACCTGCCCACTGTGAACTGGTCTGGAACCACCCTGCCATTTCTGGGAGGCCACTGAACAGCTGGCAGGTGGCAATTTCTTTTGGTTACTGCCCATTTGGTTTAGACTCGAAGCAGGGAGCTGGTGCTGAAAGGTTCTGTAGCCCATTACCCGCCCCCCAGCGCCAGCCACACATCTAACAGCCTGGGCTGGAACGCCACGGCTGAGGGAGTTGCTAATGTGACACAGAAGCCTTTCGTTTCTAGGTCACGAGTTCAGAACCTGGGCCAGGTGGGCAGTGAGCGAAAGTCATTACAGCGAACAGCTGTTCTGTGAAATTAGCTGATGTTTCAGTCCAGCTGTTCTCTGAAATTAGCTGATGTTTCAGTCCCGCTCCTGGAGCCTCCGTTTGGCTGTTTATTATCCGAAGGAACCAATGTGGCAAGAAAGGAACTTTTTTTTAACTTGAGTTTTCTTTTTTAATGTCAAACACAGAGTTACATTGGCCGTACGCGCCTGCAACCCAGTAGGTTCTGGAACCTGCAAGAGGATCTGCCAGGTTGCATAGAGAAAGGCCAAATGTTCACAAAATGATTGTGGGTTTACCTGACTCTTTGCCCCTCGCTGGAGACCAGCCAGCCAGCTAAGGGGAAGGTTCCTTGATGCGATGGCAGAGAGAATGACATTCTCTGGTATCCCATCAATGCTGTAGCCTCTCGCATGTGTCACGGGTGATGTTAGGGCTTCACTCCTACGTGCAAAACCCCCTTCACACAGATCTCACAGGTCCTCTCATGTCAGATCACCCCGCAGGGCATATGATGTACTATTATTATACACATGGGTCTACTAGCCCAGGGGGTTTCAAACTTTGTTTCTTATGATCCAGTTGAAGAAAATTGTTGATGCCACGACCCAACATAATGTGACTGGAGTGTGGGCTCCAGGGTGGGGCTAAGGAGGAGCTTTGGGGTGTTGGAGGGGGCTCTAGCTTGGGGGGGGGTCAGGACTGGGGTGGGAGGAGCTTACCTTGAGCGGTTCCTGGTCAGTGGTGCAGCGGGGGGGGGCTAAGGCAGCTGCCTGCCTCTCCTGGCACCACAAACCAGGCTGCCCCAGAAGCAGCCGGCAGCAGGTTCCCAGCCAATGGCAGGGCGGAGCTAGTGCTCAGGGTGGGGCAGTGCGCGGAGCCCTGTGTGTCCCCCCCCCAACCTAGGAGCCAGGCCTGCTGCTGGCCGCTTCTGGGGCGCAGCGCAGTTTGCGGTGCCAGGGCAGGCAGGGAGCTGCCTTAACCCCCACACTGGTCCTCTGATCCCCCTGCAGCAACGAGACCCAGCGCCCGACATGCCACCACACAGTGACCTGTAGCTTGAAAACCCCTCACCTAGAGGCTGCAGCATAAAATACAGGGACATCTTGGAAATGCACTTCGGGCGGGCGGCAGGCAGCGTGACTGAATGTCTGCCAGAGGTTTCTGATGAACTCTACCGTGTCTCCATTCCGGAGGTGCCCGGCCTCCTCACCGGTACCCTGTGGTTTTGGTACAGTATCTCTCGTTGTAATTCGTCTCTTGACTCTTGTAGATTTAGATTCTTTTTGTGATGGCCCTGGAACAGGCATCCCACAGCTTTGCAGAAGGCGTGAATGAAATCAGGGCCTGGTTCGATTCCCTTTTGGAAAGCCAGTGGCCCAGGCTCTTACCCTGGTGCTCCTCACTGCAGAATCGGAGCACGGGTCGAGTTAACAGAGCTGAGGGTGTTTTACAAAAGGCAGGGGTGCAGTAGGGTGACAGGCCATGGAGGGGTGGGGAGGGTAGAAAGCAAACAGAGTCTCCATTTAGCTGCCATTAGCTGCTCCTACTTTGGAACTGTCACAGGGACCACTGCTTGGGATGGAGTCGGCATGAACAGCTTCTTTCAGTTTGGTGAGGCAGCAAGGAGCTGGTGATAGATGAAGCTCAATGTTAATGCTCTATTATTAGTAATTTATATCCCAGAGTATCTGGCAGACACTGCATGATGAATTCTCATAAGATGACTGTGAAATAGCCCAATGGATACTCTGTTACCCCATTTCACAGATTGGAAACCTGAGGGTTGGGGGAGTTATTGTTGATCCATATGGGTGATAATAGAGGCTGAGCATTTGTACAAGTGTGCATTGTACACCTGGGCCCAAATCTACCCCGGGATAAGTATAACTGCAGGCCTGACTTCCAGGACTAAATGTTTACCTATGGTTTCTCCATGATGAACAGTTCCTGCACAAGTGTACAGCCTGTGTTTAGTCTGGTTTGCTTGCAGTGCTTTCTGTAGGGATCAACGATCATAGACTCATAGAACACTAGAACTGGAAGGGACCTCGAACGGTCATCGAGTCCAGTCCCCTGCCCTCATGGCAGGACCAAGCACCATCTAGTTCATCCCTGACAGGTGTCTATCCAACCTGCTCTTAAATATCTCCAGTGATGGAGATTCTACAACCTCCCCAGGCAATTTATTCCTGGGTTTAACCACCCGGACAGGACGTTTTTCCTAATGTCCAACCTGAACCTCCCTTGCTGCAGTTTAAGCTCATTGCCTCTTGTCCTACCGTCAGAGGCCAAGGAGAACAATTTTCCCCCCTCCTCCCTGTGACACCTTTTTTGATACTTGAAAACCACTATCATGTCACTCTTAGTCTTCTCTTTTCTAAACTAAACAAACCCAATTCGTTCAGCCTTCCCTCACAGCTCATGTTCTCTAGACCTTTCATCACTTTTGTTGCTCTTCTCTAGACCCTCTCCAATTTCTCCACATCTCTCCCGAAATGTGGTGCCCAGAACTGGACGCAATCCTCCAACTGAAGCCTAACCAGCGCAGAGTAGAGTGGAAGAATGACTTCTCATGTCTTGCTCACAACACTCCGGTTAATGCAGCCCAGAATCATATTTGCTTTTTTTTAACAGTGTCACACTGTTGACTCATATTTAGCTTGTGGTCCACTCTGACCCCTAGATTCCTTTCTGAAGGACTCCTTCCTAGACAGTCACTTCCCATTCTGTGTGTGTGAGACTGATTGTTTCTTCCTAAGTGGGGTACTTTGCATTTGTCCTTATTCTACTTCATCCTGTTGACCTCAGACCATTTCTCCAGTTTGTCCAGATCATTTTGAATTATGACCTTCTCCTCCAAAGCACTTGCAACCTCTGCCAAGAACCCACAAACCTCAGTTTTCCCTTCTGTGAAATGGGGTAACAACAGTATACACTGGGCTATTTCACAGCCATCTTATTGATGATTAATCATACACTGTCTGCAAAGTATGTTGGGGGTATAAAGTGCTAATAAAGATAATTCTGCTGGAACGGGTATCCTGAAATATTAAAAAGGCTTCCGGGGGATTCACCCCTGGATTTTACCAGTAACCGTGGCAGAGGTTCAGAACTTTGCTTCCCAGTTTGCCTGTGGTCCAGGAGGGAGACAGAACAGGCTAACAACCCTACTGGGACCAATCACGCACCAGGGCTCAGAGCGAAGGGCCCAGCTTTGCTTTCAGTGGGCTGTGTTTGGAGTACCGCAGGGAAAGAAGCTATGTAGCCAGGGAGAAACCGTTCACCCTCCACATTCCCACCCCAGGGGAGACGTTGAGTCATTTTAGGATTTCTGGGACATTGAACAATGTCAGCTCGGCCAAGGTAAACCAGGAGGCTGAGAAGGAAGCCGAGGGCAGGCTACCAAAAGCCAGTCTAACTGCATGTTTGAACCCAGGCTGGCCTCCTGTCTCTGTGCTGCACCACCCACCCAGGACTCAGCTCAAACTCTCCACATGCCGAGGCAGCCGCTGGGAGGGAGCAGGGCGGGATGCAGGGGCTGGAAAGGTTGGGTGGAGGAGGAGTTTCCCATTGTTAATTTTGTCCTTTGTTACCCCTTTTCCATTGCCCCCTCTCCTGAGCGAATAGACCCCCAGGTACGGTTCTGTCACTCTGGAACCTGTGATAACTCTTCACGTTGGACGCTTTGACTCTTCTTTGGGGGAAGGATCTCTGTAGTCTCTGCACTAGCAGGGGTTTCCTTGAGTCGAGGCACCAGGAATCTTTAGAGGTGAGCCCAGGACCCCTACCCACGAGGGGAAAAGAAGAAGGCTGTAGCCAAACCTCAGGGCTGGGTTACATAAAAGCCAAGGGTTATTCTGTTATGACTTCAAATGGGAGCTTTCCTGGAGGAAGGACTACGGACTTCAGGATTTGGGCCAATCATAACGGTCAGAATGAGCAGATGATTCCGTCGAGCACACGTCTAAGGATTCCTCCTGGCAAATCTGCAGGTTCTTGGAAAAACGGCGCTGTCTCTGTGACTTAGAGATGGCAAGTGGATTCTGGCAAGGGAGCCTAATTTCAGAAAGAGACTTTTCCTGCACTTTGACTCCACACGCCCGCTCTCTCGAACGTCTTGTGGGTCAGAGCAGAGGAAATTTCACTTCAGGAGCCTTGTGCCGCAGTAATAATCCTTAACCTCTGACCTCTTTGGAGAAGAGACTCCATTTCATCTATCAAACTGAGCAGTTCTAATAACATACCATTAATAGCCATTTATATTTATTAGGCTTTCATTAAGGCTAGGACACCAAATCCTTAATAATAAAAAACCTGGGCATTTTATGTTGCTTTGTTCTCTGCCTCATAAAATGTTCATGCTTAAGGAACCATGCCCCATTTTTATCCTTGCCAAGTTAAGTCCAGGGCTACCGGCATAAAATGCTGCCGCTTACTTTTTGGCCTTATTATATCAAATGTAAGCAGATGTTCATTAAGTTCACTGGCAGAGAACATTTCGTCTTAACTGCAGTAGCCCTTCATTACCCCAGCTCCTTAGCTGTACGGCTGGGGGCATGCCGCCCCTGTGTTAGGGCTAATTTAACACTGCAAAGACTTTTTTGTTTAGTTTCTTAACTTCTTACTTTGGTGGCACATTGGAAGGAACCTTCCCCACTACTTCCGTTAATTATAAGTGAATGTTTTTGGAGGCGGGGAAGGGGCTAGGCATGAAGAAATTAAAACTCCGCACTGAATTTCAGTTGGTTACACGGTTAAACGCTCCAAGGGTTTCCGGACCCATGGGCTCCTGGCAGCTGCTGGACCCGTGGGCTGTTGGTGTGCCAGATCCGTGGGCTCCCTGAAGAGGCCGAGAGTTTAACCGGCCAGGTTAACAGACAAGCGAATGCTTATCGGTTAACCGCTAAATTGGTTAAACGCTAAGATCCCTAGAGGAGGCTATTTGTGAATTAAAGTCAACACAGTGTGAGAGTAACAGAGGGCAGAGGCTAAGCCTGAGGTGGGAAACTTTTACTTGGGACTGGACTCCAACTATCATCTAGTCTGAATAAGGGACAGAACATAGCTGGTCACCCCCCGCCCCACCCTCCCCAGCAGCTCAGCAGAGGATGAACTGTACCTCGGGGTATATCTACACTGGGGTGGGCAATAATTTTTGATGAAGGGCCACTCAAGAATTTGGTAAAGGTCAAGGGCCGCACTCGTCCTTGATATTAACGGAGAAGGTGCAGGGTCTGGGAAGGAGGTTGGTGCAGGAGGGAGCTTGGGTAATGGACTGGGGCACAGGAACGGGCGTGGGGTCTGCGACAAAGTCTGGGTGAAGGAGGGGTTTCTGATCTGGGGCAGGGGATTGGGGTGCAGGGTCTGGGAGGGGATATGGGTACAGGAATGGGGGTGCAGGTTTGGGTTACAAGGTATAGGGGTGCAGGAGGCGAGCAGAGGTTTGGGAAGTGGGGGCGGGGCTAGGGTGCCAGAGGCAGGTTTTGGCCAGGAGAGGCTTACCTGGGCATCTCCCAGCCAGCAGCCCAGCAGATTCCTCAGCCAGAGTCCCCACCTTGCATGCCCCCACAGGCCGCTCAGAAAGCTGGCTGCAGGGGCTATGTGTGCTTCTTTAAAGGCTGCAAGCCCGAGGGGAGGAGTGGTCCTTCTTTAAACAGGCAGCTCCCATTGGTCGGAAACCAGCCAATGGGAGCTGCGAGATTTTGCTGAGGTGGGGGCAGCGTGGAAGCCTCTCCCACTGGGCCTCCAGCCTTCAGAGACACACAAGGCCCCACAGCTGGCTTTTCTGAGTGGCGTGCGGAGGCAGGGCGGGCATGGAGCCATGCTGAGGCTCCCACTGGGCCGCAGGCCGGATCTGGCAGATCGGTGGGCCGCATTTTGCCTGCCCAGGTCTGCGCTGCCAACAGCAATGTGCCCGCAGCACCCGCAGCCACACCCGAGCGAGGTCAGCTCTCACCGGCCCCAATAACAGCAGTGACGCTGTGGCAGCACGGCCGGTTGCCTGCCCCCCATCTGGGCACCTGGGTGTGCCTTTGTGCTGTGAGCCACCCTGGTGTCACTGCTATTCCGTGAGCTAGCGACAGCAAAGCCCGTTTGGGCCGCCGCGCTGCTGTCTCACCTTGGGCTGGGGTACAGACCTATCCCCATAGCCCCCACTCGCCCCTGCACCCCTCCCGCACCGACAGAGGCCTGGCTTACCAACCCTCTTTGCAGGGAGCAGTTTGCTTCCCTCTCAGGGCTCTGTGGTTTGCAGACCGGGGGAGTAGCCTCTGCGCATCCCATGATGCCTAGAGCCAGAATCAGAGCAGGTCTCCTGCAGAGTCAAGTAAGAGCAGGATTGACCGAGCCCCACCCGACGGTCCAACATCCAGCGCACGAAGGCCCCAAGTGGCTACAGCAATGGAAGTAAACGCATGCAAAACGCTACATTTGAAGATTAATCAGGTTGCAAAGTCCAACATCCAAACATTAGTAAATGCCAGAATTAGTCCACCTTCATTCAGCCATATGAAGATACTGTCTTTAACTGGCATTGGAAAAGGTTCAGAGAAGGGCAACAAACATGATGAGGGGTTTGGAACGGGTCCCATATAAAGAGAGATTAAAAAGACTGGGACTTCTTAGTTTAAGACTAAGGGGGGAATATGAGAGAAGTCTATAAATTCATGACAGATTTAGGGTACATCTACACAGCAACATTATTTAGAAATAACGAGTGTTATTTTGAAATAACTTAGTTCGCGTCTACCCATCAGGCAGAAATACTGTAAAGCTAGCGGACTTCTTACTCCGACTCCTGTAACCTTTATTGTACAAGGAGTAAGGGAAGTTGGGGGGAGAGTGCTCTATTTCAAAATACGTGCTGTGTAGACACTCCCAATTTCAAAATAAGCGAAATAAGCTACGCAATTGACGTAGCTCAATTTGCATAGCTTATTTCGAGTTAAGACCTGCTGTGTAGACGCACCCATGCAGAAAGTGAATAAGGAAGAGTTATTTGCTTGTTCCCATAACATAAGAACTAGGGGTCACCAAATGAAATTAATAGGTAGCAGGTTTTAAAAAAAACAAAAGGAAGTTTTTCTTCACGCAGTGCACAGTCAACCTGTGGAACTCCTTGACAGAGGATGTTGTGAAGACCAGCACTTTAACAGGGTTCAAAAAAGAACTAGATACATTCATGGAGGTTAGGTGCATCAATACTTATTAGCCAGGATGGGATAGGAATGGTGTCCCTAGCCTCTGTTTGTCAGATGGTGGAAATGGGTGACAGGGGAAGGATCACGTGGTTCCCTGTTCTGTTCACTCCCTCTGGGACACCTGGCATTGGCCACTGTCAGCAGACAGGACACTGGGCTAGATGGACCTTTGGTCTGACACAGTCTGGCCGTTCTTATTTTGTGTTGTCATCATTGTTCCATGGCTTGGTCTGGACCTTATTCACTCCACACTATTCAAACACTGCTCCAAACACAGAAAAAATTATTTCCACACGAGCTTTGCTATGGGGCTTCTGACTTTGGTACCTGAGAGCTTCACCAACATTTATGATTCTTCTCCACACCCCTGAGGTGAGGATGGGACCAGCCCTATTTCACAGAGAGGAAACTGAGGCACAGTTGAGCACACAGAAGACTGGAGGGGCTCCCTGTATTCACTTCTGGTGTGGTGGCTAGGAGTTGCATTTGCAGGGAAATGCAATTTTAGCTGCAAAGATCTACCTCGTCCCTACTGAGCATGTGCAAACTGTGATTCCCCCCCCCCCCAGTGGCTTACAACTTGGCTGAATTTGCATGTATTTTTCACATTGCTGTCAAAAGGTTCATCCTTTGCAAACAGACCACCTCCTCTGCCAAATATCCTGTCCCCGCTCCAAAGTATGGGTTGAGTGAGCGCCTCAAAGGAAAAGCACCAACGTTTTTTAACATGGACAAAACTCTGTATTGAAAAATGCTAACTTAATTTGGTTGAACTTTTAAAATTAAATCAATTTTTTTCCCATATCTGCCAGAGGTGGCCATTTGGAATGGAAAACTCGACTCCTGAGGGCAATCAGAAATGATGAGCAATTAAAAACAGGGTCTTATCATGGAAAGGGCCAGGCAACCATAATAATAAAAACTACCTGGCGGGAAGTAACCATCAGTGGAGACAAGTGCAGGGTAACACATCTTGGAAAGAGGCCTGTCAATCAGTCATTCACCCGAATAGGTTCTGGCTTCACTGTAACTCATGAAAAAAGTGCTGTGGGCCATGGCAGATGGTGCCAAATACAGTAATCAGACAGGCAATTGCAGCTTTCTAACACGCCGCGACTAGGTTTCAGGGCCTGTCGTCATAAACGACCCTAAACGTGCACAGACAGGCCTTGCATAATTCATGTTTATGGTAAAACAGGAGTGCCACAGAGCTGCCCTGCTGTATTTCCCTTCTTTGCTAGGCCTGCAGTCGCTTATTTCCCTCTGCACAGTCACACACTATAATTGTGTCGTGCTGTAATTTCCCCCTGCTCCTTTCAACTGAGCATGGCTGGCTGCCATTCAGGTTCTCTGGCGGGCGTGCAGGAAGGGGAGATCACTTCAGTACAGGTGTTGATCCTGCAAGCGTCTGGCTGTTGATGACGATAGAAAAGAACAGGTGACCCCCCCCGGGATGGATGGCGTAAACAGGCTTTATTGCAGATCTGATCTTGCCTCAGCCCCCCCAAAACCCTGGTCTGAGTGAGCAAGAAATCAACCACAAATTCACCTTTCTATCTTAGTGCAGGGGTCTCCAACCTTTTAGCGCATGAGATCACTCTTTGACTTTAAGTGCAATCCAAGATCTACCTCAATATAAATACCCTGGCCCCGCCTCCTTCCCGCCCCTGCTCACTCCATCCTCCCTCTCTTGCCCATCCTCACTCACTTTCACCAGGCTGGGGCAGTGGGTTGGGGCGCAGGCTCTGGTCTTGGATTAAGGGAGCTGGAGTGCGAGAGGGGCTCTGAGCTGCTCTGGGGGCAGGCAGGCAGGATGTAGGAGGGGGGGTCTGGGTGCAGGCTCTGGGATAGCGTTTGGATGCAGGGGTGCTAGAGGCTTGGGGGTGCAGGAGGGGGTTCGTGACTGAGGTAGGAGTTTGGGATGTGGGCTCCAGCTGGGCACTGCTGTTGGCTCCTGGTTGGTGGTGCAGTGGGGCTAAGGCAGGCTCACCCGTGCCCTGGCCCTGCACCACTCCCTAAAGCAGCCAGCAAACTCCGTCCCAAGTCCTGCTGTGCCCCCTCTCTGCTCTGTGGAGAAAGGATACAGCGCCCGTCGCTCCCTCGGGGGGGGGGGCAGCTCCAAGGCAAAGGGCAGGAGATGCGCAGCAGTGGCGGGAGGGGCAGCCGACGTGCCAGCACTCACTCGCCTCTTGGCCAAATCTGTCAGGATCGCCTGTCAGAGCCTCCAAGATCTACCAGCAGAGCCCGCTCAGCTGGCTGGTGACCACTGTCCTAGTGTGTAGCACTGACATCACCCCTTAAGCCCTAATTTAATAATGTGAACGCCCAGCTAACGCAGAATCCTAACCATGTGCCGAAGATAATTATACCCGCCCCTGGTTACTGGTTCCAGCTTTTTATTTGATGTGGGCAGGTCTCACATCTCAGCAAAGCCTTCAATCACTAACTTACAAAGGGGAAGGCGCGCTGCCCCTGAGTGTCTGCGTCAGAGCTAAGGGGGGGTAAGGAGGGTGGCATAGATAATACACAGACCATGAAAAGTTACATCCGTGGGACTGCTGCATGCGTCCGTATCCCGCGCAAGCCAGGACGGAGGCCTCACCGCAAGCCTATAACTCAAGAGACGCAGGGGCTGGCCGTGCCCCTTGACTATGGTCACAACTACCAAGACCCCTTCTTTAACCCTTACACACCCCAACAGCCGAGGGGCAAGGCAAAGGCCCTTTGTCTGTGTTCAGAGGTTCAGCACTGCACAGAGAGCAGCTCGGCGGTGCCCACCCCCCACAATGGGTCAGCTGCCCGGGGCAGCTCTTTTCATTAGCTCGGCCACACCCTCCTGTGGAGGGGAGGAACTGCCCTGACAAGCACCTGAGCCAGGCGAGGGACCAGCCCCAGAAGGGCCAATGGCGCCCAGGCAGCAGCAGCCAGCTGCTCGGTGCTTCCTGGCTGAGGCTGGACGCGGCGTCCTGCCCACCCCATCGACTGCCGCGCCTGCTCCCCTCACTGGCTCGCACGCACAGGCCACTGGCTCAGCACCTTGTCCCTACAGGCCCTGTCCCTTGAACCAACAAACCCTGCTGCATGCCAGGAAACCCCAGGAGACTCACAATGGCAACGGTGCAACCTCAGCGCTGAACCTCCGCACATTTTAAGGGAGACGTTTTGCTTTGCTGTGCCGGGATGTGACACCAGCCCCCTGCCTGGGGATCAGTCAGGCTACACTGTTTGCCTTTGGGTCTGAGGATCCCAAGGAGGAAGCGTGTTCAGGTTCAGGGCTTCTCATTAAGGCCTGTCTCTCAAATATACCATCTTCCCTACCCATATGTGCCTATGCGCAACCCACGCACCCAGGGTGACTCGCTGTCCCATGCAGTGGCACTGTTAGACCATGAGAGATAAGAACAAGGGAGCTCTACAGCCTAACTTGCAAGCCAGCTGGCTTGATAGCTCAAGCTGTAGTAGCACCTCTATTAAACTCCAGAAGTCCTAGGTTCAAATCTGGGTGGTGGTGGTTACAGATGCATCTACAGCCCAGGGTGTGTGTAAAGAACAGGTTGCACAGACATTGTGAAATGACACGCTCCCTGTTTCACATGCTTCGCTCAAGTGCATTAATACACCATGGTGATAAGGCAGTCTCCTCTGACACTGAGGCCAGGTCTACTGTAGGGGATAAGTATGACTTAAGATACATAAGTCCAGCTATTTAACTGCATAGCTGGAGTCGACATACTTCAATTTGAACTTTGATGCCAGCCCCAGATCGATGGGAGAAACGCTCCCATCGACTTCCCTTACTCCTCACGAGGATTAAGTGCACCAGGGTCAATGGGGGTGCCCTCAGTGTTTGATTTAGCGAGTCTTTATTAGACCCACTCTATCAAACGCCAGAAGATTGGCCTCCAGAGCATCGAGCTGCGGGTAAGTATAGATGTGAGCTGGAAAAATAAACATGGCCACTGTTTGTTCAAAGCACAGTCCCCGAGCCTGGTGGCTACTAGCTTTTAAGTCAGAGCCAGATTTAGAAATGGGTCCTCATAAGCCGGATTGTCTCTGGGTGCCTAAGCAGTCACCAAAAGTTGTGAAAACTACAGCATGGAATTGCTTTTATACGAACCATCCATGTCCCTCTCCTAATACAGAGGCTAGAAAATTAACATAATTAAAGAAGCCAGGGCTGCCCAGTATTCTGTGAGTTAAATCTGCACAGCTGTATATCTGCTGCGAACAGTTCAAGGCAGCAACCTGTTCTTAAAAGACAAAATCCATTCCAACCATGTGAAAAATATATAGTGATTCCTGCTTGATCTGGGAGGAAAACAACAATAACTCACGTTAGGTGCAATTTAACTGAGGATAAAGACTTTGAGCACATATTTATGATGCTTCGGCATGAGTGTACAAAATGCGCCAGTTGAAAATAAACTGTTAAAAGCCCATTCTCATTTACTGCATACATTTTTCTTTTAGCTATCACAGGGGTATGGAATGGCTATTGATTCTTGGCTACCATCAACAGTGCAAATAAAAGCTCTGGAAAATAGTTCTCCTTCGTGTAATAAGACTGAATTGGGTACAACGCAAAGAACTGTGCCCTAGGATCAGGTATTTTTGCTTTGATAGTGTAACACTATTTATGAATGGGGAAAAAAATTAAGAGACGCCCTTGTGAGCACCGCTGGCTTGATCAATGACCCATCTTTTTGAGTTGCGTTTTGCTGTTTTCCACCAGGCTTGTGGGTACTGCTCGGAGGCAGGCGAATGTGGACGTTCCTGCGCTGAGCGGTGGGTTGAACTCAATGTGGAGAGCCCTGACAAGCCCCATGGAGCGGCTTTAGAACTGGACCATTTCTGCAGGCAGCAGCGGCTGCTAATTTTGTATCTGCGCAGGGCCCAGATGGTACGTGCCGGGAGGGCAGCTGTGAGGAATGGCAGCGCAGATCCTACGCTGCCCTGAGAAAGAGTCTGGGGGGCAGGGGGAAGGAGTGAGGGGCAGGGACGCTGGCTAGGGGCTGCTCAAGCCCCCCACTCGGGGCAGGAGGAGGATCTGTCATGGCTCGGCCCAGCCCTCCATGACCATGGCTAGGCTGTGGCTCCGAGCTGCTCCCCATGAAGGAGGCCCCACAGGAATGGCATGCAGGAGGTTTGGGTTACGTGGGATGGGGGGCAGAGGTTTGGGAAGAGGGAGGGGACATTGTGTGTGGAGCTGCTCGCTTCCCGCCCCCCCCCCCCCACATAGGGCAGGTGGAAGGACCGCCACAGTAGCCTCCCCAGGAATTGTCGTTAGGGGGGCGGTGTTCGAATTTACAAGGGATGGTGTCAGGGCTGATGAGGGGTGAGACCATGAGGGTGAAGGTGGGCTGTATTGCACCACAGTTCACAAAACTGGGGGGGTGTTGGACAAATTCAGGGGGGGTATAGGGAAATCCCTGGGCCATCCATGGTAAGCGTTGGGTGGACAGCTGTGGGAAGTGGCAGAAGACTCTCCACCTGCCTGGAATGCAGAGGTGTGTGTGTGTGTGTGTGTGTGTGTGTGTGTGTGTGGACTGAGAGCAACCCCTGGCCCTGTTCCCACCCGTCAGCCTCCCCACCCAGCCAAGGGCAGGCGGCAGGTGTGTGACTCAGGGTGGGCTCCCCACGACCTGGCTCTGGGTGGCAGGGGCTGTGCCTCAGAGCCTCAGTCCGGCCCCCTCCTGTGGAGAGCCCTGCAGAATTCCCCATCCGCGGCTGCGGACATTCGCAGCTATCCTGGGTGTGGGGCGGCTGCACGTTTGTGTATCCGTGCAGGGCTCTAGCACTGGGAGTGTCGCCTGGTAGAAGAGTGCAAGCCGGGCCCTACCCTGGAAGGCCTTTCCAAACGGGTGTGGTTTTAACCCCCAGGAACTTCACTGTGCCTGGTTTCCTCCCTGCCCTGAACCTTTCCGGAGGTGAATCAGACACACAGGTCAGCGCCTCAGGTGCAGTGAGCACCTCCGATGGCTGGGGGACGCGCGGCCCCAATTCAGTCCCTCCCAGCCCTGGAGAAGCCTCCGGGCAGCTCTGGCTTGGGCAGAGCGGAACGACTCCTCCCCTCCAACGTGGGATGTAAAATCCTGTTAAAGTTTAACCGGTTCACTAATTCATGTGGCTGCTCTGTGGTGGGCGGGAGGCTGCCCCGGCCCCCAGCCGTTAACGGTAACTAGAGAGCCTCACTCGTCAAGGACGGGGCAGGCAATAGTTTCTGATGAGGGGTCACTCCATGATTTGAGTAGGTGGTCAAGGGCCGCACTTTGCATGCCACCCTGGCCTCCAGCCCACTCCCCCCGTCCATAGGAAAGTCCCCCTCTGCCCTGTGAGGGGAAGGCAGAGCCTACAGGGAGCCGCCCTCGGGGGCTCGGCGATTAAATGAATAACGAATTGGCGGCTTGAATGACGGCCCCCGTGAGCGCTGCAAAGGCTGTCGGTGGAACGTCACCCGCCCGTGCAGGGAGGCCTAGCTTTGGAATGAAGCGTGGAGCCACGGCCCAGGAGGCGTCTGTCAGGGCCTGTGAAATGGCTGTATGTCGCTTTCCTCCTCAAGGGTTGTGGTGTGCAGCTCTCATACCCGAAAGACTTCTGTAGGGCAGGGGTGTGTGTGTGTGTGTGTGTGTGCGCGTGCGTGTCTGCACAGATGTGGGAGCTGAGGGGTGTGTGTGTGTGTGCGTGTCTGCACAGATGTGGGAGTTGAGGTGTATGTATGTGTGTGCGTGTCTGCACAGATGTGGAAGCTGAGGGGGTGTGTGTGTGTGTGTGTGTGTGTGCGTGTCTGCACAGATGTGGGAGCTGAGGGTGTGTGTGTGTGCGCGTGTCTGCACAGTTGTGGGAGTTGAGGGGCGTGTGTGTGTGTGTTTGTGTCTGCATGTGTGTATGTCTGCACAGATGTGGGAGCTGAGGGGTGTGTGTGTGTGTGTGCACAGATGTGGGAGCTGAGGGGGAGTGTGTGTGTGTGCGTGCACAGATGTGGGAAGCTGAGGGGTGTGTGTGTGTGTGTGTGTGCGCACATGTGTCTGCGTATGTGTGTGCCTGCACAGATGTGGGAGCTGAGGGGTATGTGTATGTGTGTGTCTGCACAGATGCGGGAGCTGAGCTGAGAGAAGGGAGAACTACATTAGATTCTCCTGGTGCATATGGAAAAGTTTGTCTCGTATCCCAAAGGATCCACTGCTCAATCTTGTGAATCTAAACAAATGCTCTATCTGTGTGAGAGAGAGAGAGAGAGAGTGAGCGAGAGAGAGTGCACGCACAGGAATGAAGATTAATATCTCCACAGAAATAGGCGTTTTGGCTAATTGGAAACCTGTCTTCGCTACAGAATGACTACAAGGGACAATGAGGGGGCAATACCATAGGTTAAATACAGGTTGAACCTCTCTAATCCAGCACACTCGGGTCCAGCAACATCCATGGTCCTGCATGATGTTAGTGAGCCGGATGCCCACTTAGCGTGGGTGTGGCCGAGTTTTCCGCGGTCCCACAAAGTTTGTTTACAGCCCCCAGGCCTGGCTCTCAGTGTTCTGTGCTGTTATTTAGCTCTGATTTACCCCTCAATGTCTTCTCAGAGCCCAGTAAGCAGTGGCAGTGCTGGTAATGCTGCTGGACAGTACTGACCTCCCGTGGTCTGGCAAATTCTCTGGCTTGGCACCTGTTAGGTCCCAGGGTGCCGGACTAGAGAGTTTCAACCTGTATAATGTTACTGTGATTATGCTGCATGTCTATATTTGTGAGGACAGTGGCTGGTGTGTTCCATGACCAATTACCAAACCAGGGACTGGCTTCCTTTGCCCACGGCATCATATCTGCCATGCCCTGAGGCATCAGTTTGATACAGAACCCCCCAGTTCAACAGAATCGCCTCCCTCGTTTATTTCCTTATTCTCACTCCACGCGACAGTCCATTGGGAAAGTCCCATCGGTCTGGCAAACCAGGCCTATTTCCCGCCACAAACGCTACGGTTGTGCTGAGGAAACAAGCAGAGCTAAAGGCAGTTGTCTCATGCCAGGCTGACAAGAGCGTCTTAAATGCAAGCGCCCCCCGACGTGCACAACCCTTTTTAAATATGCTTAAGTGGGCTCAAGCTAACACCTGTGCTTCATCACCTCCTTAAGACATCACGAGGTGTGGCCTTTCCTGGACACCGACGCACTGCTTACTACCAATGTAAGTCAACGTGGGTATGGCGGTGGCAGACAGCCACTCCGCACACCATACACCACACACACAGGTGTCTCAGACATCTGACAGAAACCCATTTTCCTCCCTGTTTGCCGTGTGGAGTTTGATGGTGCATAGCTTCTCCAGTCTCCATGCAAAACCAGCATCAGTTGTCTCATTTAGGGATACATTGGACATACTAGACTGATACAGGACTCAAACTCCTTGAGCGCATGTTTGTCTCATTTAGGAAAGCTCACCATTAAAAACTCAGAGCTCCACTGGAGAGAATGCAGCCGAAGTGAAATGACAGCAGCAAACAGCAAGCGGAGAAATCTGTGAAGCGGGCGTCCTTATAAAGGAATGAACGCAATTTTTGACCGATGAGTTGCCAGGTCAACCTGTAACCTACCTAAATTGGTCTCAGATAAATGACACTAGTAAGGTCTATCAGGGACAAACAAAAAGTGACGGAGCAAACACAAAGTAGAAAACCACTGGATTATGCAAGAAGTCCTTGGCACTGGGGCAAAATCTTCGACTAGTCTTTAAATCATATTGGAGGACCCTGAATTAGGTGTGGCTAAAACACAGCCCAGTGGCATCCTGACCATGCCTGTTTTTCCCCTGCTATGCAGGTTCAAGAAGATATAACAGCCTCCAAGTTGGCTGTAGGACACTGGAAGCCTGCCCTACCACCGGACTGATATTCCCTGGGCTAGTTAATTAGGGGGTTCACAGATTTTAAGGGCAGAAGGAAACACTGGCACATCCAACCTGACTTCTTGTGTAACAGGCATTCGCGTTTTACCAGCTTCCCCTTGCTTCGAGCCCAGTAGCTTGCGTGTAACTAAAGCAAAGCCCAGCCAATGGGAAGAGAGGTCATAGAGTGCCAATCAGGAAAGGGCTTGCTGGAGTAGCCCAGATATAAAGGGCTGCTCAGCGACTGACTCCAGTCACGCATTCTACAGCAAGTGGCATAAAAACGGGAGTCCCGGGACAGCTGGCAAGAAACAGTTCCGCATTATTTGCTGGCCTTAGTCGTGTGACCCGAGTGCGCATTCCAAAGCGTTATTGCCCCGGGTATGCAACGGAAGCCAGTCGCCCAGCTAGACGCTGCGATGGCGCGTTGCATTTCTGACCCCATGTCTTTTGTGCCAGGCCTGTAATCAGAGCAATTCCATCTACAGTCCCAGGGAAGGGTTTATGCTGAGGAGCGCCAGAGCTCCCACACCAGCCCTCCACCGAGCCTGCTGGTCTCAAGCTATGGTCCGGTTGGGACACGGTTTTATTTCAGCAACGCGCATGAGACACCGTTGCGCCCAACGCCGCTTCCCGCCGTGCTGGCGCTCTCTAGCGATAGATGCTCCTGAAAGTTCTTACAAGAGGAGCTGACCTTGTATGTGTAGACTTCATTCAGATCAGTGCCAGCCAGGCCAACTCTGATTTAAACACGAGGGCCAGTTTCAGATGCGCTTCCCTGACTGGCCTGGGAAGAATTTGACCGAGTTACATGCTTCCACTGCTACAAATAGAGAGGAAGACTCATTCCTGGCTCAATCCTGCCCTGGCTAGTCCTGTGCGGAGAGTGGGGATGTAGGTGACCATTAGCTAGGGCAGGACTCCTCATGGCTTCCTGCTGAAGGGAACACAGTGCATTTCCATGCCACGGGAGTCGGTGAAGAGCCAAAGGAATGCCTCTGCAAGTGGATCCCCTTCATCTTCCAAAGCCTGAATGTAGACATGCAGCTTATGCAGTGGTCCTGGAGCAGAGCCCATTGACAGCTGAGGGCTTTGGATTGGATCCCACAGCACTGCTGAAGTGGGGGAGGACAGGCTCAGGGCTGCGGCTGGAGCCATGGGCCCCTTTAAATCGCTGCTGGAGCACCACACCGTGTGCTCTGGGCAGCTCTCAGGACTGTCTGAGAAGGCGGGGCTGCCACACAGCATCCTCAGGGCAGCACTGACGACTGGGGGTGGCGCCGTGGTCTGGGCGGCACTGGGGGTGCCCCTAGGGTTGCCAGATGGCTTGTTGAGCAAAAAAAAAAAAAAGAAAAAACCCCCACCGTGGACCCTTTAGGTTTTTGGTCCCAACAGGCTGCCGGTGGCTGCCCGTTATCTTGCCTCCCTGTGCCGGGCCGGACAGCTCCCCTGCAGAACCTGGTACGCACTAGGGTTGCCAGGCTGCCTCCATATTGAGCCGGATAGTCCGGGATTTTTGCGTCCTGGCCAGGAAAAAATCAGAAAGTACTGGACTTTTTAGGTGTCCGGTATTTTCTGCATTTTTTTACGGGACAGGAGGCGAAAATACCGGACTGTCAGGTTCAACACTGGGCACCTGGCAACCCTAGGTGCCCCTTTTGCCTGAGGCCTTGCCCCTTCCTAGAACACGGAGCTTCCCTCTGCCACATCCCCACAGAGGCTGTCAGATCTCCTGAGCACACTGACAGTTGGCTTTGGAGAGCCACCAGGAGAGAGATCCAAGGCATGAAACCTCTCCGCCTGCTGGTCCTGGAAGGTCCACCTGCAAGAGCATCTCAGCTAGCCTGAGCTATTCTGCGATGACTGCTAAGCGAGATGGGGCCTCCTAGAGAATTGGCTCCCAGACCACTCAGGACTTTTGTAGTGTATAGGAATAGGTGAGCATCTCTGTAAATAGTCTGAGAGTCCTGCAGCGCCGCTCACTGTGTTCTGTGGTCTAGAAGCTACTAGACACCAATCAGAGCAATCGTGTGTGTGTGTGTGTGTGTGTGCGTGTGTGCACGCATGTGCAGCATGACCCGATGTGATTGTGTATATCTAGAAAACATGAGTGTCTGGAGCCCAGCTGTGCCCATGTGGGTTCTTCCTGTTGTGATGGCCGTGCAAGGGGCAAAAGGCATAACGGCATGGAAGGTTAGAACCAACAAATTCCAAAGAAAATGGTTCGCCAAGGAAGAGGTTCAAGGAAAGGTGCAACACAAAAGCTCGCTTCCTGTTGGTGAGAGGCTGTACCCGGCACTCACGGGAGCTAGCCCAGAGACAGACAGTGATCCACTGCTGCTATATCTTACACCTAACAGTAACGGCTCATCTGTCCTCACATCAATTAATACAAGGTAACAACCCAGATTGGTTTTAATCGCAACGGCCTGCAAGGCAAAATCAATGCCGTCTATGGATCCGGAGGGGATATCTTTCTCACTCTAGCCTTATATGAGGCTAATGAGTTGAGAGGCAGGAGGTGTCCCAGTTGCCAATAGTGACTTATGACGATACTGTATATAACTGAGAAAACAGCTCCCATTCCAGGCTGTTTAGATGGTTCCCCCTGAGATGACAATTTGTCCCTTGAGCCTGGAGAGTGCATTGGAATGGGCAAGAAAGATACACTAAGCAACGGTACAGCTATACATGATCAGCTGACAGGGCCTCGTGTGAATGATCTTGCACTCTCCCAACCAGAGGATCGATTCTCCTGTACCAGTTTGGCCCCAATGGATCTCGCCTGACTCCTGTGGAGTTGACGGCTGATTGAGAGCAGCATAAGTGACAGGGTGCGGTGGCCTTCCCCAGAGGGAGAGGGGCAAAAGCAGCCTTAGAGCAGCGGTGCAGAGCCCAGCCAATGGGAAGAGAGGTCATAGAGAGCCAATCAGGAAAGGGCTTGCTGGAGCAGCCCAGATATAAAGGGCGGCTCAGCAGAGCAGCACTCAGTGTCTCCCTGGAGGATAAGGGAGAAGAACTGGCTGCTTGAGGACAGCACCACGGACAGAACAGTGCTGGGCAGGGTCAGCTCTAGGCTGAATGCTAGCCCCAGGCTCTGATACAGGGCCAGGGAAGGTGCTAGGCCTATGGGAAAGTGGCACAGGGAAACAGGCAGCAGAACAGGAAGGAGAGGCAGTAAGTAAGTGGCTGCCAGCTATAGGGTCCCTGGCTTGGGACCCAGAGTAGCGGGTGGTCCTGGTTTCCCCCCATGCCCAGTATGGAGAATATGGCCCTTCGTGTTAAATCCATTCACCTCTTCAGAGGCCAGATTCAGACCTGGTGTAAATCACCCTACTCCATTGACACCCATTGAAGATCTAGCCTCATGTGTTTACTACCCTCTTCTAAAATCTGGCTGGGTGTTACACACTAACAAAGCATTTCCTTTTCCCACCACTGATTCCACCTTTTAGTCCCATTCATTATTCACATTTCCTCCCTTCTTGACCTGTGATTATTTATGAATGGAATGGATTTTAGACTGAGATTTGATTTGTGCTGCCATTTATTGAAAATGCCTGTACTGCCTAGTGAAACACAGATGAAAAGCCACCTTAATTTACTGAGAGTGATTATTTTACACAATGAACACGGCCACATTAGCTGAAGAATATATTTAAATGGCTCTTTGGTACAATAGGTCTCACTTGGACTATTTAGATAGCTTCGTACTTTACACAGAACCGGAGAATTGTACTAATAAAACCCTACCGTAAGTGCTGATCATCAGCCATTTGGTATTTTTAGGGGGTTCATAATTAACTTTGATTAAAATTACCTCTTCAGACACCAAGGGATTAATTTTCCCTTAACTGTGTTTGAATATTAAAGAAAGAGCAGTCTCCTAGGTTCAGTTAGCTTCTGCTGGGTGGTTTTATGCCACAGCAGTTGTGGGTGGAATTCAGCCCTGTGCAGGGGCCCAGCACAAGTCATGAGCAACCATGAGATCCCATTTCAGTCCTTGCACTGGCATGGCATGGGGAGAATTTCAAGCTATATTTCTTCTTATTTTGCTTTGGGCACTGAAGTACCATAAACTCATTTGTCTTTGCCTGGCAGAATGTTTCACATTGCAGGAATCAAGAAAAATGTTTTCTCTGTGATGTTTGATGTTATGCAACACAAAAATGTTGTGTTAGCAATGTGGGGAATGAAACGATGGTATTTCGGTGTGCTTTTGTTCTGAGGAGAACCACTTTGCCGTTAGCAGCCTCAATGGCGGGTCACTTAATTCAATCCAGTATGTCAGGGTTTCATGCTTCAATGGAAAGACTCAGTAAACGCTATCCACAGACAGAGGGGGTAGGTTGCCCCTGGATGTGGATTCTGGAAGTGGGCATGTGTGAACGGTCCCAAAATAAAGTTGGTTTCTGTTAGGGAGGGTGGCATGTGTGTGTTATGACATAAGTACAGCCATTGCCATTTCATGACATCATGACTGCGAGACAAACCGTGCCCTACCGATCTTCTCCCTACTTGGATTTAGCCACTTCCTCCATCTCCTCATTTCTTCCAAAAGTTTTCCTCATTCCTACACTCTTAAGACTTAGTCTATACAACCAAATTATGGTGGTATTACTACATCACAGGGGTATGGATTTTCCTCACCCTGAGCAACACCTTGACCTAGCCCCCCAGTATAGACAGCACTATAGACAGGCTTCTCTCAGCGACACAGCAACTGCCTCTCAGGCCAGATCTACATTAGACCTGGAAGCTCGGCTTCCGGTACGCAACTCCAGCTACATTGTATACGTAGCTGGAGCTGGCTTACCTTAAGCCGAGCTTAGTAGTGTCCCCACAATGGGAGGCCGATGGGAGCAAATGCTCCCTTCAGCTTCCCTTACTCCTGACAAGAGCAGGAGTATCGGACGCTGGTGGGGGTGCACTCTGAGTTTGATTTAGCGAGTCTTAACTAGACTTGCTCAATCAAACTCTGAAAGATTGATTGCGGCAATGTTCCGAGGAGTGAAGCTGTGCCCTCAGAGAGGTGGAGTGCCCACGCCAATGGGACAAGCACTTCTGTCAATGAAGGTAGTATCTTCACTGAACACAATAATGGCACAGCTCCATAATTGCACCACTCTAGTGTTGGAAGGGTAGACAAACCCTCAGGGTAAATAGGTGGCACTACACCTCCCATGAGACTTGTGAACTTATGATTTCCAAGTAACTTCTATTGACCATTTCAGGATATATCCATCTTCAGGCAAGGAGAACAAAGGAAAGTGGGGTAATAGCTATCGCTCACCAGAAGTAGATCATTAATGGTGCAAACACCAATCATTTGGGAATGATTTAAAGAAATTAACTCCACAAAGACGGGTGTTTCCTGAAATTACGCATATGTGATCCCATGAGTAGGCACCAAAAACATCAAGTTGTATCACAAGCAAACTGATGGGGATCATTATAAGAGCTTGAATTGCCAAAATCATATCTGAATACCTCACTACTACGTGTTGTGATGGAATGGCCAATAATTTTTAGTATCTTGGTCAAAAAATTTCAAATAGACAAGCTTTGAAATATGTTTTTATACACAGATTTTGCTCTTTTTAACCCACTTATGAAGATTGAAAACTTTCAAAACTAAAATGCAAAAATTTAGAATTTTTTTTGCAAAAAATGTTTTCTACTTTTTTCAACCACTCTATCTACTAATCATTACTGACGAATGCTTAAGAAAGCATGTAGCAGAATACATAGCATTAACAACAATGATCATCAGAGTAGACAAAAGCATTGGTGATCTTTGGCATTCTCAGTAAAATCAAAACTCATAATGGACCCATCGGGATACTTTTGGTTGGCTCGTGGAACATAAGCCTTTTTGCAGCATGGAAGAGATTCATCACAACCCGTGCAAACAGACACAAAATAGCAATGTATTGTTTTAGGATATATACATCTACACAGTCAACCTGTGGAACTCCTTGACAGAGGATGTTGTGAAGACCAGGACTTTAACGGGATTCAAAAAAGAACTAGATAAATTCATGAAGGACAGACCCATCAATACTTTTTTGGCAGGATGGTAGGAATGGTGTTCCTAGCCTGTTTGTCAGAAGCTGGAAATGGATGACAGGGGAGGGATCACTTGATTCCCTGTTCTGTTCCTTCCCTCTGGGGCATCTGGTATTGGCCGTTGTGGGAAGACAGGACACTGGGCTAGATGGACCTTTGGTCTGATCCAGAATGGCCATTCCTATGTTCTTAGCTATGTATACAGTGTTACACTGAGCCATCCCAAGCCAAAGACATTGGAAGATGAGAATGAAAGAAGGTAACTAAGCCGAAGATAAAGTTGCTCAACAAAAAACAGCTATATTGTCTGATCTCTGGAAAGATGGCCACACCCTTGTAAAGCAGACAGTGACTAATAAGTGAGCCAGCCTGTATAAACCAAGACTTTTCAGCAGCAGGAAGGCAGAAAGTCTGCTGAAAATATTCATTGGGAACACAGTGTTCTGAGTGGCACAGCCCCTAAGGAAGGTAGGTTGGGGGATGGGTAGGGGAAAAGACGGAAAGAGCGAGGGAGGGAGACTGACATCAAGGGGGTGGACTATTTTGAGGGGAGAAATCACTTTGTATTTGAAGCAGAGGCGAAAAAGGAAGAAGAAACACAGATGGTCTGACTCCCCCAGTGGCCTCCTCTCCTTCTGGCAATGACAGTAGACCTGATTTTGAAGCTGCCTCCAGGAAAGGCAGCGAAAGGGATATAAAACCAGATGTAGCAGACAGAGGTACGAGACAGCGCGTTTCAGTCCTTTGGTCTGTGTCGAGTGAACAATGCACATGGCCCGTGGAGACAAGAAGACGGGCCAACAAATGAGTCAGAGATTCCAAGACCAGAAGTGACTACTGTGATCATCTAGTCTGCCCACCTGTAGGACACAAGCCAGCAAATGTCCTCACAATAACTCCCAGAGCTGATCTGTTAAAAACAATCCAATCTTGATTTGAAAATCGTCTGTGATGGAGCCTCCACCAGAATCATTGTTCCAATGGTTAATTGCTCTCACTGTTAAAAATATACACCTTAGTTCCAGCCTGACTGTGTGTCATTCCATCTGCCAACCACCAGATCATGTTCTAACTTTCTCTGCTAGCTTGAAGAGCCCGTTAGTCAATATCTGTTACCCTTGTAGGTGCTTACGTATTGTAATTAAGTTGCCCCTTAATCTTCCCTTTTTAAGCTAATTAGACTGAGCTCTAGGCCATGTCTACACTACATAAAAACAGAAGATCAGTGCTGCTGTGGTCAATCTTCCGGGGTTTGATTTAGCAGGTCTAGTGAAGACCCGCTAAATCAAACTCAGAGGGCACCCCCCCCCCCTTGGTGCTGGTACTCTTGTTCCTCATGAGTAAGGGAATCAGACAGGAGTGTTTGCTCCCATCGACTTCCTGCTATGTGGATGGCAATTTAAGATACATCAACTCCAGCTATGTAATTAACATAGCTGGAGTTGTGTATCTGAAGTCAACTTTATGCTCTAGTGTAGACCAGGCCAATGAGTCTATCACCAGAAGGCAAGTCTTCCAATACTTAATTCACTCTTGTGAGCTCTCTCCGATTTATCAACATCCGTCGGGAACTATGGGCACCAGAACAGGTATTTGAGAACTAGGATTTTTTTTCTTTTATGTTTCAAGAAAAAATGTCTGCTCTTTTATCACCGTATAACGTACTGGGGTTCACAGTCATTCTGCAGTAACAATTAGCATCCCCTTTCCAGCGATCTAGCACAGGTGTTTATAATATCTTAGTCTTCCAGATGTGCACAGCAAATCTGGGTGCACAACCCATCCAGGCCCACTTCACAGAGCCAGGGATTGCTGAATTACGCAAAAGGGGCAGGGAACGTCATTCTGAGGCAGTACAGCCTTGCCACCAACAGTAAGACGACAATAGGAAGTGAGCCCCCCCAGGCTAAGGTTACTTTCTCTGGGAACTGTATTTTGCTTCTATAGACTCATGTACTTGTGGCGATGGATGCACCTGGGGAGACGTACCCGATGCTGCTCTGAGCCTGTCTGGAACATTGTGCACCTGTGGGGCCAGAATGTCTGGTCCCTTAGAGGTGACCGTGGCGTAGAGTAGCTTTAATTTCTGCAAATGGATACAGTTTTACAATGCATCTAAGTCCCATTGACAGAGGCTCTGAAGTGCCCAGACCACTTCTGGGAATGGGATGCTGAAAAATCTACCCAAAGTCACGGCTGCGGAGGGACATGCTATACCAGGGCATCTTCCGTCCACCTGCCCTGTCTCCTGCTCATGGTAGCCACACTGGTGGCCTGCAGGGCCTGCTAGAAGGGAGGCAGCATCTGCTTTGCGCTCCCACTCCCTTTCTGCTCCAGGAGGCATGGCCCCTGGGTTTACACTGGCTGAAGTTGCCACTCTCTGGACTGACCCAATGCTTTTAAGAAAAATAGTAACGTCTCGAAAGGGAAGACGCAGGTTTTACGGCGGGGCAGGGGGCAACCTGGGAAACCTTCCTGATGAACTGAATCAAACCCCTGCTGTATTTTGGAACTAACGTGCGGGCCCCTGGGGTGTGAAATGGCAGAACTAGAGGCATTTCTGAGAGAAAGTAAAAAGCTACCAAGAGAAGGAAACAAAGATGCTCTGTCGCTTCCAAAGGGAGGGAAAGAAAGGCCAGAGACCAACGATTAAGTTACAAGGCTGTCTCTACCTCTAAGATTGTCTTCCTGAGTGGGGGCGCATTAACAGTTGGCTGACTTTGGACCCGTCTGACGGAGGCATGAACAATATCTCGCCGATCACTGACCTGGAGGTTTTCTCCAGTCATGACAACGGGTGGGGCTCTAGCTGATAGCTGGGGGAACAGAGTGCTCAGCGCACTCCCAGCTTCGGTGACTGGCACGGGATGAAATTGGGATGCAGGGTGTTTGTTGCCTTTGACACGCTCTGGGCTGGCCCCCTTTGCAGCTGTGGGAAGAGTTAGTGTGTTCCAAGAACCAGCCCCCACATTCCTTAGCTCTCCCTTCGGCAGGCTGCTCCCCCAGGCTGCCGCTGCACAGGAAACCTTGAGGTTTGCCCATTGTTAGAGGAAGGAGGCAGCATGGCCCAGTGGGTAGGACGCTACTCTAGAACTTGGTCCCAAGTCCCTTCTCCGCCACCAACTACCCTGGGTGACCTGGGGCAAGCCACTTAGTCTCTGGTGCCTCAGTTTCCCCCTTTGCAAAGTGAGGATAATCGTCATGCCGTGCAGCAGGACTAGGTGGATAAATACAGTAAAGATTGTGAGGTGCCTTAAGACCAACTGAAGAAAACAACAACGTGAGAGCGAGGAACGATCAGGATGGAATACATTAAGTCCTGTGTTAGAATGAGGGCAAAGCCGACTTGCTAGAGTGGCCCGATTTATTCCCCCTCTGCGTTGTGCTGTTTCTGTGAATGTCCTTCATGGTGGCACACATGCCCGGCTAGTCACAGTTACCAGGTCAGAGAAGGGATTCGCATTTCTCTAAGGGGGAAAACTCTACTAATGCATCATCTGGTTGCCTGCTGCCCCTCTTTCTGATCCAATGTGGCCTCCTTTACCTTCCGTTGCTACAGCCAGGAAAATCTCTCTATTTTCCTCTCCAAAGACCGAGCCCTGGCTCAGTGAAGCATGGCACAGAGGAAGCGCTCATAACCCAGGTTTTTTTTTGGCTCCGTCGCAGAGATTTTCTTTAAAGCGTTGCTACCTTTCTTCTATTTCCTGGAACTCCCTCTCCGCCTGTAACCTCTGCCCAGTGTATTCCCAGTGGAACTCCTCAACTGCAGGGGTAGAAACGCCGCTGCTGGGGATGCAAAATTCCAACAAGGCACCACTGAGTTATGCCAAAATCATATTCCAAAGTTTACCTTAGTTCCTTGAAGGGGTCTGCCCTGACACTGGGAGTTTCTATAGATTTAGGGAACACTGTGCCTTCTGCTCCTGAAATAACAAAACAGAACACAAGTTGGAGATGTTACACACGGTACACAGGGGAAATCACGCATGGCACAACATACAGGCAATCCGACCCCCCTGCATGCCCCCGCGCCATCCTCGCCAGCGGCCGGGTTCCAAAGGCCAAGCCGAATTCTCAAAACCGGCTGCCTCATCTGAACCCAGAACTGGGATGCACAAGGACCTTGCTTCTCTTCTGAGGCTGAAAAAGAGGCAAGCAGCCAGCTTGGAAAATACGCCCTCGCATTATGTATAAACCTCTCCCATGCAGATGCGTACGTCATTGGCTAAGACAGAGGTGGACCGTGAAACAATTTATACTGGAAGGTTTGCTTGCGGAGATGGGCTGAAAGGAGGGAACACAATCCTCGGTTAAGACAGCTGCCTCCAAAGGTTCACGATGACTTGCATGCTGAAGGGTGAGGTGGTGCTCTCGAGTGAATGAACAATGGGACAAAATGGCAGGAGCCCTGGGGTCTCGTTCTAGCTTTGCTGCTGAATTTGTGCCATGACCCTGAATGAGTCATTTGCGCCCTCGCTCTCTCTCCGTTTCACACATCCCATCTGCACAGTGGGGATGAGAAGGACGTACTTACCCTTTTCAGCTCTCCCGATGGAAAGTACCAACTATGGAATGCCAATTTAGACGTACTAAGACCAGAAGGGGCCCTTCTGATAAATTAGTATGAGCTTCTCTAGTAATATCGGCCACAGAATTTCATTCGGGAATTCCTGCAAATTAGTAAAGGCCCACTAAACTGAACGCTGAGGGCTCCCCCAGTTGGTGCTGGTGTTCCTCGCTATCGTGAGGAGTAAGGGAAGACGGTGCCAAGCTCGGGTTACATAAGCCAACTCCAGCTACGTTATTTATGTAGTTGGAGTTGTGTACCTCAAGCCGACCTTCTGGGTCTAGCAGAGACCTGCCCTTCGTTGAGTCCTTGTGCCAGCTGGAGGGGCACTGGCTGGAGGCTCCAACTGACAAAAAGGACCCTTGGTAAGCCCCACCTGATGTCTGAACTCCTGGAACTGCCTAGCATGAGCGGGAAAGGAGCAGCGCTTTTCACACGCTGATGCTATGTGGGATTCCCCCAGGAGAGTAGAGGAAGCTCTCGGGTTGATGGCTTCCCAGGGAGGCCTGAGGGCACGCAAGGTAAGGCTTGAAGCCTGGGACCTTGGGAATGAGCAATAAATGGGGGGCAGCTCCTGCTAACGAGACAGAAATCTACTAATTATCTAACCGGGCGGTATGCTAGTAATTACCACTGACGATAACCACAAGTTAAAGACTGAACAAGCTAGAAGGGGACAGACAGGTTACTTTCTAAAGCTTACTTTCTCTGGGAACTCCGTGCCACTCTTCTGCCCCCTGTTGGTAGGACAAGGTGGCAAGAGGGCACAAGTATGGACAAACGTATGCCGCTGCTGAAGAAGCGCATGCGCGTGTGCATAAATGGCACAGGGACCAGCACGCCGAGAAGAATTTCAAGGTTCCCATCCCCTGCTTTCTCTGCAGAAAACGTAACAAGAAAATGCTCCTCATATTTTAAACAATTCATAGTGGGAAAAAAAATCCACTGGCTTCAACAGAGTTGCATTTGGTTTGCACCAATGTATCCCACTCGTTATGGGTACATCTACACTGCAGCTCAAAAGTTGAATTAAGCGACGCAACTTCAGCTACGTCAATTGCGTAGCTGACATAGAAATTGCTGAATTTGGCTTTTGGCGCTGTCTCCACAGTAGGATGTCGAAGGAAAAACACTCTTCCTTCAACGTCCCTTACTCCTTGTGAAATGAGGGTTACTGGAGTTGGAGTAAGAAGTCCTCCAGCTCGACATTATTTTGAAATAACGGCTTGCTGTGTAGACGCACACTATGTTATTCCGAAATAAGACTGTGGTGTAGACATACCCTGTGTTCAGGAAAAGTGAGAATTAAAATGAGTTTTCTAATATTTATACAAGAAAGACAAACTCCTGCTTTTTAAAATGCTGGAATGCAGAGACGATAAAGAACAGTCTAAAGTTTGAAGCTTTGAGGAGTCAAGATGCACTCATGACCCAAAACAGATATTTACCTCTTGATTTCACTATAAGCCTGTATTAGTACAAGTAGTCAAAAGCATCTGTAACTTACCAGCTGTGAATGTTACTCTGATCTGGTTTGTCCTTTCTGACCTGTCTCCAATTAATGTCAGTTTTAGTTCACACCGTGGTACTAGTCATTAATTTTGTAATGCAATTTGCAAAATCCAGAAGCTTGCACATAACTAATAAAATGAGTATTTTGGTGTGGGGAGGATAAATGGGGGCTTCAAAGCGGTGCACATAAATATTCTTGGCCATTCTGCGCTTGTATTACTGCTTTTCTGCCCAAACTCTGACTGTTCTTTACATTTGCAATTTTCGGTAGGGTTTTTAAAAGTAACAAATAAATGACACTAGTCAATGTCTAGGAGACTTGTCAAAGGCCAGTGATGACTTGGGAGCGGTGACTAAAGTGGGGGATTTTAGGAGGAGTTAATTATTTAAATCTGGGAGGGGGAAGCAATTTTCAAAACCTAGCCGGTGACGTTTCCAATTCATGGAGTTTTGGGAAAGGCTCAACCCAAGATCATCTATGATACTAGAGGCAGACGGTCTTTTAGAAAATCAGCCAGCTCCTTGTCTGTTTTCTTGATCTTCATTGCTATGATACATGTAAACCCGACTTTCCCTCAATCAGTGATAAAGACATTTATATAGTGGGTACCGGGACGAGCACACCAACCCACTTCACACGACAGTTCTCTTGCATTAGTTCCTGACCTAAGCTAGTTGGGAAGAGATGGCTATATTACAGTAAAGGTGGAAAATCCTGTATCTTGTGACCCGATCCTAGAACTCTGGCAGTTCCTGCTACTCTAGCCTGGGTCACAGACAAGCTCACAGGAAAGCAAGTAACCTGTGAACAGAGATGGCCTAGAACAGTTGGTCAAAATGTGAGTAATATTTATAAGTTTTCACCCAGCCAGAACCTGTGTGTTTCCCTTTGCTTCTGTTCCATAGCAAGCTCAGTTATGAATATGTGATTGGCATTTGGTTACACATCGAAAAGAAAAAAAACCAAAACGCTTATTGCACAAAGTTCTATTCCAAACATTTTGTCTTCCTACTGTGAGAGTCTCATTCCTGATTGCTCCTCCTGCAACGTATCCTAGTAACACGCCAATGTTAGATACACGTAGCCCGATGAGGATGCCTGTAAAACGCTGGACAGTTAGCAACAGAATTCCAACGCAGTTCGAATCCAGTCACGCTAGCTCTGCAAACAGTTCTTGTTTTCATTTTGCTTAACTTGAGGAAAGCAGATCTCGCATCCATTGCCTCTCACCCCAGTTGGGGGTATCTTACCCCTCCCCTACATTTATAGAACATAAAGCAAAGTGAAATTTACCACTAACTATTTTTGCCTCCTGATGTTAGTCAAACAGTTCATATCCACTCTGGTCGATTGATGACATCAAATGCTGTTTCATTTGAAAGCATTGAAAGTATTTTTTTTATCTGATAAGTTTATGTAACAAAGAACATCCTCATTTGTCTACAAACAGCCAGATGCAGTTAAGCAGACAATAATCATATCATTTGTATCCACGGGTACTGTACATCCCTAGATAATAAATTATTCCATGATGATGATGATGATGATTATTTCAGAAAGATGTCTATTAAAATCCATACCTACCAATTCTCTCTTTTGACACTCTGTAATTTACCAGCAATAAATGTTGATAAACAGTTTGAGTGAAAAATCTATGAACCCATTTCAGCTTTATTTTAAGTTCCATTTAATCTCTCTCAAAAATGATTTCATCAATGCATTTCCATTAGCTGGTTCTCTGTCCAATAACTTAATTCCACACAATCAATCAGGTGCTTACATAGCGTGCGACAGTATCTAGCTAAAGTGGTTTAAATCACCGTGAAGATCCACCAAAGAGTTGTTTTTTCTCTAGACTGGCAGATGGTGGTGGGGTAAAACATGGCAGCGTATTTTGCATGTGTTGAGTTGCTGCAGTAGCAAAGAGACTTCTATGCCAAGGGAATCAGTTTTGTTCAACTTCAGGCATTTTTCTTCCATCTGAGACAGTATTCTATGGGGGTGATGCCCACTCTGTACCAAGGGAAGACCTCCTGATAGTAGGCTCTGTCGGCCATCTTGTTACATCTGCTGTCACACTGGTTTTCTCTACACTCTTCACTCCACCACAGGTAGGCCAAGAAGCTGGGATGGGTATAATCTCAGCAGCACATTTCAAAGAGGCAGCTGCTTGAGTTTCAGCTTCCAGATCCCTCCAACCCCATTCGGGAACTGAGTGCCACGGCCAGATCCCACCCACTTTGACTAGCTTCATCTGTTTCAAGTGGAGTCACAAAGCGGGCCCTTTGTCCCACTGTGGACACAGCTGTTGCTCTCACGCTTCAGATGTGAAAGCAGCAAAAGGCCCAACACGTGGGGGCCTGGATTCGTGCGCTAGGCCCTGCCCCATGACACGAATTCCGGCCCTTGCACACAATGAGGCATCTGTTTTATTGCTCAGGACCGTACTGTGTGCCACCTCGTCCTACACCTTTGGAGACTATATGAAGGAAGGGTCCTCTCCCAATCCGTCATTTCAAAGTTGGCTCTTGGCACGTTTATCAGGTGAGCATCAGTGACGGCACATTTCTTCCTCCATCTGGTGAAACCAGATTGCCACCTTTACTCATTTGCGTGTGCAGAGACAACAACTGAAGAGGCTGCCCTGGTAGGCAACCGGTGGGTGATTTTGGTGGCAATGCGAATGGAAAATCAGCTCATAAGCAAAACAGGCCAAGATTTTCAAAACTGAATAACTGAAGTTGGGTGTCTCCATCCGCACTTGGGGCTTCCACACACAGATACAATGTATGTTGCTCAGGGGTGTCCCCTGATTGATGGATGTTACACTGACCTAAGCACCAGTGTGCACAGTGCTATGCTGAGGGAGATGCTGCTATCGTAGTCACTGCCCCTCAGGCCATGTCTCCACTTACCGGAGGATCGATGCACTGGCGATCAATCTTCTGGAGTTTGATATAGTGGGTGTAGTAAAGACCCACTAAATCAAATGCTGAGGGCGCCCCCATCAGCACTGGTATTCCTCTAGTCACGAGGAGTAAGAGAAGTCGACGAATTATTTATGTAGCTGGAGTTGTGTCTCTTAAGCTGACCTTGCCCCCATAGCATAGACTTGGCCTCGTACAGGTAGATATAAGAAGCTGACAGGAGAGCTCTCTCCCCTTCAGTATAGCGTGTTTGCAGTAGCAGTGCTGCAGCTGCACTGCTTTGGCAATTCTAGTGTGGATCAGCCCTTAGACAGCTTAAAAAGTAGCCAGCCGAGTTTTGGAAAGCCAGCAGGTGCAGTGGGGTGCCAAGCCCCTTTGAAAATGAAACAAACTTTCTGCAGTGAGGCTAAATACGGAGTTGACGGCCTAAAGTTTAGGCCAGGTTTGAAAACCTAGGGGCAAACTGTACTTGTAGAAAGAGAAACAAGTTCACAGCCCACTGGAAATGCACTCTGGTTATTTTCAAGTTATTTTTCACCCCTTTCTTTTTCCTGGCCAACACTTCTTTCTTGTGCCATTTGCTCTTTTATTAATAAACCCCAATGCCAATGAGCATTTTCAGCACTGTTCATCACTGCTTTACAGTGAAATAGGAGTCAGCTTGTTCTCTGCAGAGATTCTTAATTTATTTTACGTTTGTTTGAGCTTCTCTTTAAAAAACCCACCGCCCTGTAGTGTTTCATGTACTCTGACATTCATTTTTTTCAGTCTGAGGAAAACGTACTGTTGTGATTTCCAACAAGCGTCTGTGGTCAGCATTATTGATCCAGGGGCCTTCAGCAGTTCACTCATTAAAATACCACGTAACTAGGTTCTCCTCTGTGGGACCTAGCAGGTCAATACACAGCACTCGTTAGAAAGCTCACGGCAGTGCCCACAGATCTGAGGGACATGAATCCAATGCAATTAGTCAGTAGTGATCTGTGGAGGCATCTTTTAATTCAGAGCTACTTTAAAAGACTTATTTATCCTTAATCTATGTTCTTCTATTGGTGAGCCCAATAACAGCGATTGGTACCTGTGTAATCCCATTGCATCTGAAATCAGCAGAACTTCCATTCTGTGGCTCACCTATATAAAATGGCCTGTTTCAGCCAGGGTAGTGCAAAAAACCATCCATCCATCCATTTTCCTTCCTTCCCCCCATTATTTTGCCATAACCAATAGTGCTTCAAATCCGTGTTCCCCTTGCTTTGTTGACATCTTTTGAAGACATAAGAAAATCATTGGTACTGATGACCAGTGTGTTTATTTTTTAATTTAAACCTGAAAGCAAATATTTTGAAAGCCCACCACATCACTAACAAGCCAACATTCAGGGTGATTACCTTGGTACCTAAACAATTATTATCTTCACAACATTTCCTTTAAAGGAAAAATTGCCATAAATCTCATGGGCCTGAGGATATAGAATTTTTCAGACAAAAAATGGTTACCTGCCTTTCATCACTGTGGTTCTTCAAGATGTGTTGCTCATGTCCATTCCAATAGGCATGTGCACAATTGTTGGTGAATTTTTTCCTTAGCGGTATCCGTTGAGTCAGCTGTGGAAACATCTGGTGCAGTACCTTTGAGGTGCGATATATAATACACCACCGACCCCCCTCCCCAGCTCCTTCTTGCCTTATTATTCCAACAGAGGGGAGGGGAGCGGGGCTTGGAATGGACATGAGGAACACATCGGGAAGAACAACAGGTACGAAAGGTAGGCAACTGGAGTGATTGTTCACATGCATTCCAATAGGTGACTCCCCGGAGGGAGAGTCTGGGGCTGCCTAGCTCTCTGAGACGTCTGGTGCCACTGCTGGTGTTGGTGCCAATGTTGGTGCCAGAGGGAAAGTTGGCACCGGTCCCATGTGCACTGAGGGGGAGGAGCCTTGGAGCTCGGCCTTGCACCCCTTGGCACACTCAGTGGTGCATGATCAGGTGCATACTCCTGGCCACATGGAGAATGGAGTCTGTAAGTGGTGGATAATAGCAGGCCTCCTGGTGATGACACCACTGACGTGGCCCTAGGAGGGCCCTGAGTGTGCTGGTAGGCCCATAGGGTCCAAAAAGGCCACTGGACCAGCGCTAGGTGGTGCTAGGAATGGAGCCAAGAATGGGAACAGCACATGCTTTGCCTCAACATTGAGGAGTCCTCTCCTGAGTCTGAGGAGTGGTTGGATCCTGAGGCCCAGCAATGGACGATGGTGGGGTTGATCAGAGCCACATCATCCCACGCTTGTCCTGCTGCTGGCCTGCTTGCGATGCTGACGGCACTGAGAAGGCTGCTGGGGATGGGGGAGGCTGCCGTGCCGGAGCTGAGCTCCCCACTGAAAGCTATGTCGGCGCTCGTCCGGCACCGGTGCCACAGCTTAGTCCTGCCGAGGTGGGGATTGCACCATCATGGAGGTCAAGTCCCTGGTGGCCTCAAAAGTATCGGGAGTCGAGGGAAATTCCAACTCCTCCGCCACATCCTCCCAACCAGGGGAGTTGAGGCGACAGAGAAAACAAGCAGCACTGGACTCGACAAGCTCTGTGGTGGGGCCGGAGTCGATGCTGCCGAGGCCTTCAGGTGCCCAGACTTATGCTGGTGTGGGAATGCTTGTCTGGAGACTGTCCTCTATCCGTACTCTTCTTCTTACGTGGCACCGGGGAGGGGGTACGGTGCCACATGCTCAAATTTGCCTGTGGTGTGCCGGTGGCCATTTGGTGCCTCCTTGCGTGGCACCCAGGGGTCCCATACTGAGCTGAGGCTGGTGTGCTGCTTACTCCTGGAGCCGGCGTTGACTCCAGCGTGGGTTGACGGAGAGCTGACTCCCTGAGTAGCAGCTTCAGGCGATGGTCTTGCTCCTTTCAGTGTGAGGCCTAAAGCGCCTGCAAATAGGACACTTATCTGTCGGGCGGCCCTCAGCAAGGCACTTCAGTCAGGAAGAATGCGGCTTGCCCTTGGGCATAGGCTTCCCTCAGTCCTCACACCCCTTACATCCCGGAGAGCCCAGCATGACCCAGTCAGGGGAACTGTAAAGCAGAGGGGGGAGCCGCCGGAGCTAACTCCTCTGACTGAACTGAAGTGCTCTAACAACCAAGAACCGATAGCGAAGCACCTGCAGTGAGAGAAGCTGACAAGCTCCAATGAGCGTCACTGGCGGGAAGAAGGAACTGAGAGGGTGAGGGGTCGGCAGCATCTTATCTCCCGAGCCTTGAAGCGGCCATGCCGTGGGTTCCACTGTTAACCCGACAGGGACCACTAAAGAAAAAAATTCTCCGATGGTCATGCAAGTGGGGTGCAAGCACACACCTATTCGATGACTTCTCTGCCGTTCAGCAATAGCTACGTTCTCACCATTCGTTTGAAGCTATTCTTGGTGTTTCTTGTCTAACGTGCCGATGTCAGAGAGAAATTAAAGGCTGTGCCGACAGAGCAGGAATATTTAGTGCAAATCTTATCAAGGAAAATGTTCCCCTGTCTAGGCTCAGATGACGTTATAAAGGCTGAGGGGGGCGAAAGGAATGTAATGCACATCTGTAATGCTTTTCATCTTGATTTCCATGTTTGCTAAATGTGCGGGAAGTTTCTTTGTTAACCTGTATGAGCTTCAATCAGTACTGTCCAATGCTGGTTGAGCTGCTGTTTTCATTGACCACAATTAAAGTAACATATTTCAGCCTGGACAGTGAACCTATATCTCTGTTACCTAAATGTTTCATGTCCGGAATGTTCTACAATGGGAAAGCAAATCCAAGAGAAACTTTAGCCTTCTCCCTTGGGACATTATTTTGTCTATAAATAGTTATGATCGGAATGGTAGGTTTCTGGAGAAAGACAACTCCCTGAAAATAGTCTCCAATAACTTAATATATATCAAAAGCGGCGAGGAGCCCTGTGGCACCTTATAGACTAACAGAAGTGTTGGAGCATAAGCTTTCGTGGGCAAAGACCCACTTTGTCAGATGCATGTAGTGGAAATATATATCCTAAAATGAGATGACGCTGAAAAGTATTTCTTCAAGGTCAAAAGACTTACGTGTAAATGGATCATCATTGATCATTTGACTTTCTTGCCTAATAAAATTGGAGCAGTCTGAATTTGGAAGAAAATTCAAAACTAGTTTCTTTCAGCAAAAACAACGAGTCCTGGGGCACCTTAAAGGCTAACTGATTTACTAGGGCATGAGCTTTCATGGGCTGTGGCTTGCTTTGCCAGATGTAGACCATGAAAGCATATGCCCTAGTAAATCAGTTAGTCTTTAAGGTGCCACAGGACTGCTTGTTGGTTTTGCTGAAACAGACGAGCACTAAAACTCATTTCTGTCAGTGTTTGATTTCTGTGTTGTCTCTTATTGATTCCAGATTTATGGATTTTTCACCCCAGACTTTTAGTTTGAGATAAAAATGCCTTCAAGGATTTACGATGTTGAGAATATTAAAGCATTTATTCAATCAGGTAAAATGAATGGATCTGACAGCCACTCCAGGCCCCTGGGCAAGGTGGAGGGAGCTGGCTTTGCATTCCTGGAAGGGGTGGGGCCTCGGAGGAAGGGGCAGGGCTAGAGGAGCCAGCCCTCAGAGCCACCTGGAGGGTGCTCCAGCAGCGAATTAAAGGCCTGGAGCTCCGGGCACAGCTGCTGCCGCAGTAGCAGCCCTTTGAAATCGCTGGGCCCCAGGACAATTGCTCCTTCTGCCCCCCACTGGTGAGCCTGCAACCTGAGCACAGTGTAGACATAATTTGCAGTTGGCTGAAAGATTGGAGTCTGATCGGTGTCTACAGAGAGATTTCCCTTGTCATTAATAAACCTTACAAACTTTACTCCATTCCTGTGACCCTTCTCCCATGGCTACTTCTCAAGCACTGGCAACCCGAATGGTCGCACGCCTTCCTGATTTCCTTGTGAAAATGTGGAAAGCCAAAAGCTGTGCCAGGCAAGCTAATGGAAATGCTGATATTGATTTCACTGAGGATCCTACTGCTTCAGCTGGGCAAAGGGACCATAGGAATAGTCTTTATAATGAGGAACTGTAGATGCTCTGATCCAGATCTTCAGAGGACGTAAGTGAGCTATGATCATTTACACCACTTGGGGCTCTGGCCCATTTTAATCCATGAAGGCGCATAGCAATATTGAGTTTGCGGGACCCTAACTTATCACAGCTTGCCCAGTAGAAATGTCTTGGCGTTTGCCTCTCCAGAAGAAGAGTGTCATGAATGTAAATAGTGCAAGTGATTCAAGTCATTCTAGTGTTCCTACACGAGAGTGGAAGCAGAAAAGACACAAAGCATTACCTTCCATGGTGTCCAGGAACAGTCACTAAAAGCATCATTATAGTGCTTTCTGAGGACTGAGACACTGAGCATGAGAATATAAAAATGGCCATACTGGGTCAGACCAAAAGTCCATCTAGTCCCAGATCCTGTCTTCCAACAGGGGCTAAAGTCAGATACCCCAGAGAGAGTGAACAGAACAGGCAATCATCATGCACCAATCCCCCATGAATGTATCTAGTTCTTTTTTGAACCCTGTTAAAGTCCTAGCCTTCACAACATCCTCTGGAAAGGAGTTCCACAGGTTGACTGTGCACTGTGTGAAGAAACACTTCCGTCTGTTTTAAACCTGCTACCTATTAATTAATCACATGGCTGTGCTGCAGTGTGACAGGACTCAACCACTGTATCTTTAATACCTACACAAAGGGCAGATATCTGCTCAGGAATAATGGCATAACTGCAGAACACAAGCTTGGGAAGTTGTGTTGCGTGAATGTGTGTGTTGGGGTGGAAGGGTTTGTGTGCTGGTCAGACAAAGACCAAACAAAAAGAATCTGTGTTAGTGACTGAGCAGGGTGAGGTGGGGGGAGGAGAAGGCTGTGGTAACACGTACTGAAGTTCAGACTGTTGGACGTAACCGTTTCATTGGAATAAAGGACATTGACTGCCCTCGTTGTGCTGAGACACATTTGTCAGCAAGCTCATAACAGCAAAGCTATTCTGGACAGGGCCCTCTGTGTCTTTCATACGTTCTCTAAACCACCACCTACGTGTCTGTCATTACACTGATTATGGTAATGTGTGCTGCAAATCCTGCATGGGAACATATTTGGGAAGGGGCAGAGGGAAAGATAAAAAGCCTTCAGCACATCCTAGCTGTGGCTGTGCCTTAGTCAAAACATTTCAGACAGCCATGTCTTTTGTTGCTTGGAGTTTATGCTGATCAATCAAGCAACTACTTGGCAGGGGATTATTATTCTGCTTTTAAAGAGTGGTTGAATTATTAGGTTATGGATTTAGAGCAAAACCCACTGGAGTTGGCACTCAGATTGGTCCCTTAAACACCCTTTCCACCTACATATGGGGTTTTCTCAAGGTATCTTACATCTGCTTATCATTCTATTGTGAGACCCAGACTATTCTACAATTATCATTAATAAGACAATGTGTAATTTTACTTTAATTGCAAACTAGGGAGAGGTGTGTCATCCCCTTACTCACATGACTGCCCCCTGTGGGCCAGATCCAAACCCCCCTGGAGCCAATGGATCCACTCCATCGGTGTCATCTGGGTTTGGATCAGGCCCTGTCTGATTAGTTACACTGAAGCCAGCTTAAGTACTTTGCGTGAATAAGGAATACTCCAGTGTATAAGTTTTGCAGGATCCGTCCACTAGTTTCCATGTTTGCTGTTTTCAAACTCTTTGAAACACCACATCACTGTGCTGGCTGCTGGAGGCTGGGCAATTCCCCCCGGCCGTACAGTGACGTAATTTCCGAAAAATGAATACTGACTTGCAAAACTGGAGATTCAGCAGGATGCACAGTGCAGAATTTTTTCTCTCAGGTCTGTGTTAGCTGCTTGCAAATGCACGGGAAAAATGTCACCTCTCTTGGAATGCTGGCTAATAAAAACCCAAACCATAAAAAAAACCCCAACAAACAGCTAGAAGGATTTGAGGGTGAGGAGGAAACCTCATTCCTTTCCTCAGCTCAACCACAATCTGTAGCCAAACAGTCCAAATAGATCACCTTGCCCTTTCGTGACTGTCGTGCGGTGTATTGATTGCTCATGGCGTCCCTTTTTGCTTTGTGAAATGTGATTTTTTGCACCCTCGCAAGGCAAAGAAAACACATTTGAGATATGATAAGACTCCAGTCACACGGCTCGGGCTGACAAAGAAAGGAAATGAATGCTATTTCCAGCCTTAGTGCTTCCCCAGCTAAAAATCTGTTATCCACGCTTGTCATAATGTTTCACCAGTAACCTGATTTTTCTCCTTGTCTGGTGTTCATCATGCTGATGGTAGAATGTGGCTCTTGCTCTGAGATGACATTATTAGTACTGCTTATGGTCCTGACGAGCTCAAGCCAGAACTGGGCAGAAAATGAGTTGTGTAGGTTTGCAGCTGCCTCCTAAAGAAGTCGCCTGCCACTATCTAGAGGACAAAGCCTTAGTTTAATCAGACAGATGGCTTCGCACAGGACAGTTGTCACCGATGGCAAGATATTTTAACCTTCTCCGGGGTGTCCTCCCTCTTTTGGAAGAGGTAGCTACTGGAACTGCGGTCGGGATGTTTCATAGAATCCCAGGGCACGAAGAGACTTCAGGAGTCATCAAGTCATCAAGTCCAACCCCCTGCTCAAAGCAGGACCAATCCCAACTAAATCAGCCCAGCCAGGGCTTTGTCAAGCCAGGACTTAAAAACCTCTAGGGATGGAGATTCCACCCCTCCCTAGGGAACCCAGCCCAGTGCTTCCCCACCCTCCTAGGGAAACAGGTTTTCCTAATAGCCAACCTAGACCTCCCCCACTGCAACTTGAGACCATTGCTGCTCGTTCTGCCCCCACTGAGAACAGCCTCTCTCCATCCTCTTTGGAACCCCCCTTCAGGTAGTTGAAGGCTGCTCTCAAATCCCCCCTCACTCTGCTCTTCTATAGACTAAATAAGCCCAAATCCCTCAGCTTCTCCTCATAGGTCATGGGCTCCAGCCTCCTCCTCATTCATCCCACCTCAGGAATTCACACACATGACCCTCTCTCTCTTTCAGAACTGGGATTGAAGATTGTCGCTTGTCCACGCAGAGCAAGTCAGTTGACAGAAAGGCGAGAGAGCAGCCCGTCCATTTCATTTCTGACTTACATATGGCTCACGGCTTTGTCTCCCGCTCAGGTGGGAGACTAGGGCCCTGCAGAATCCAACCGAATGCCATTCTGAAATCACAGTCACCATGGTACAGGCTAAGCAGAGCTCTTGACTGGAACATCTGAGAGAGAAACAAGCAGCCCTCAGAGAAGCGCATAGGATGAAAAATTACTAGAATGCCTGAAAGGTCCTGAGTTCAACATGTGCTTCTGCTATTCAAGTCCCCGACAATCCAATAACTCCGTGGCAAGTCATCACACAAGCTCAGCTGTGCTGTTAGACACATTCTGCTCAACTAGCTCAGCACCTACAGGGTAGGCCAAGGTCTTTGCTAAAAGTGCGATGTGAAAAGAATCGGGAGGCTTCCGAGCTCTCTGTCAGACTTGCACAGCGCTATAGCAACGCTTTTGTCCCTCCCGGGTCACGGCAAGGCAAGAGCCACTGAAAACACTTGTGGATGCAACACTGTGGAGACAGCCGGGACGGTTTGCACAGAGATATGAGCTCATCACATTCATATTCAGGTGTGCTCACTTCCTGCCCAAACTGAGATGCAAGGAGGGCAATGCAAATTCCTTTTCCTCCTCCTTTGGGCGGCGGCAGTCCAGTCTGTGTGAACGCGAGGTTGCAAATCCAAACCAGATTAAACCCACCACAAACCTGTGTGTTCTGGGAGACCCCTGTGTAGAGAGTTCTTTAACCATCCAGCCCCAGGCTATGCTTTCGATGTGTATTGCTTATGAACTGAAGCCTTTACAGCATTAATACATTGCTCCTGTAAATAACAAAGTAGAAATGTGCCTTTGGAACAACTGGACTATTAATAAATTAGCAATTACATGTTAGCACCTATGACTCAGATTGAGTCACCAGACTCATTGGTGAAATCAAACCAGCAGGAGAAAGCTGCTCCTAAGAACAATGATCCCAAAGCAGAGACTGGCCCAGAAAGCCAGTGGGGTTAGCCACACTCCCAAATTCCGTGTATTAATCCTGCGCTTCATGGGCCACATGGCATTTCCCAAGAGCCTCTGCTTGGGGCCTCACAAGGATGTGAGCACAGGGGAGCCAGAGCAGTTTTGCTACTCAGACCTGGCTACAGAAGAGGAGACAATGAAAGGAGTCACCATAGCTCCAGGAGGGCTCTAAAAACAACGCGTGGCCCTGTGGCACCTTAGAGACTAACGACAACAGACAGAGTCGTGAGCTTTCTTGGGCAAAGCCCACTTCATCAGATGGAGTGGGAATAACAGCAACCAAGAGATATATAGAACAGCAGAAGTACCTGTCAATTGTAGTGCCCATGTAAATGGGGCTGAATGTGTTCCCTACATAGCTTTTCAAGTGGGAATGCAGATGTTAAAGGCAGGAGAAATTGGCTTTGTAATGCACCAACCAGCGAATGGCTTTGTTCGAGTCCAGAGTAACGGTGTCAGATCTGTAGATCAATTCCAGTTCTGCAGACTCTCTCTGTAATTGGCGAGTGAAATTCCTTTGTAGAAGAACAGCTGCTTTTAAATCCATGTCTGAGTGCCCAGACAGGTTCCACTGTGGGTTTCTGTTTGTTCCCCTTTCTGATGCCTGAAGTGCGTCCATTTCTCCTTTGTTGCAGAGACTGGCCAGTTTGGCCAATATCCATGGCAGAGGGGCATTGCTGGCGCGTGATGGCATAGATCACGTTACAGGATGTGCCGTTGTATGAGCCTCAGACGTGGCGGCTGATGTGGTTAGGTCCTGTGATGCTGTCGCTTGTGTAGATGTGTGGATAGAGTTGGCAACAGGGTTTGTTGCAGGGGTAGGTTGTTGGGTGAGTGTGTCTGAGGTGTGATGTGTGGTTGCTGGAAAGGATTTGCTTCCTGTTAGAGGATTGTTTGTAGGCGAGGACTGGCCTTTCCCCCAGGCCTGTGAGAGTGAGGGGTCATTTTCCAGGTGAGATTGTCGATGCGCTGGAGGTTTGAGCTGACGGCGGTAGGTGATGGCTGGTGGTGTTCTGGTATTTTCCTTATTGGGCTCATCCTGAAGTAGTTGGCTTCTGGGTACTTGTCTGGCTCTGTCAAGCTGGTTCCTCACTTTCCCAGCTGGGGAGGGCTCTGACATTCTCGTGTGTTGGGATGTGTTATGGGCAAAAGGGGGGTAGAGTCAAACGCCCCCGCATAAGAGCTGCTGTAGTCATGAGCCTGAGGGTTGAGGGGTGTGATTCCCTTCCACCGGGACCTTAGGAAAGCACAACCCCTTTAGCTGGGCTATGCCACGGGGAGAGGGTTTGACCCAGTACATAGTAGTAGTAGCAAAAGTAACGATTTATATTCCGGTAGGCAAGTGTGGGATTCAGTTGACACTGGGACAGGCTCACCCTGGGATTCTTATCTACTGTATATTTGAGAGAGTTTGTCTGAGAGAGCAAGTGAGTCTGTCCGTCCGTCTGTTTGTTCAACATCTCCTAAGCAGTAAGAGCTAGGACTACCACATTCGGCAGGCAGCTTCCTCTTATTGTCATGTAAAGCAAGGTCAGGGTTTGGCTGAACCAGGACAATGGGATGTGCCTGGAATGGGATTGTTTTTCATAACATGGAAAGGGCGGGGGTTGCTACCAGGGACAGTGCTATTATGTAATGACCACCAGGGGGCAGCAAGGGGCCAGAGATGGGGACTGGGACAGAGGGGGCAGAGGTGGAGGTAAGCTTGCTGCCCGCCCTCCGGCCAGTGTGGCTCCCACTGTGGTCAGCCCCAGGGAGCCCCTGCCTGGCCAGTACAGCCCCCACCTGCCCGCACCTGCACCGCCCACACCTCCAGTCCCCTGTCCTATTCCCCTCCTCACTCCCCAAACCTGAGTCCTGCACCCCCCACCTGCAGCCCCCTGCCCTGAGCCTCCCTAACCCCGCTTATGCCCCAACCCTGACTTCTGCACCCCTCACACCTCCTACCCTGAAGGACCCGAGCAACACCAAGTCAATCTTCTAGTATTTTATACAATAGGGCCTCATGCAAAGCCCAATGAAATCAAAGGAAATTATTAGATGCCATATTAGTGATCTTTGTCATACCACGAGAACCACCAAATACGGTACGAGTTACAGTGACAATGTCTCACTACATCTCAAGCCACACATGTATTTCAGCACTTCCTCTTCAATTCAAAACCAGATACCAAAACGGCAGCAGCATCACGCTCCATATTGTCTCCTTCTAAGCTCCCTAGATTTCCAGCAATATTCAGTGAAAGAAAAACATAATTTCACTTGCCACCATAAATATTAATCACCAGAGTGCGTTGGCAAGCTTTCCTGCCAACAAACTTTGACATCTAAACCCCCTCCCCAAAAGACGTCAAGGCCTTTGGGAGAACTGATTCCACCATGTCATCTGATGTTGTTTTAAGAGGCTAAATTAAGCATCTGACCACAGTTTAATTCCTGTAAAAACTCACACTAATTTAACTGCTTTAGATTTAATTAAAAATGCTTTTGTATAGAGATAATAATGCAACTCTGGTAATTAGTATCAAGTGGCATCTAGAGGGCATATTTAAAAACTAATCTGGAGAATAAATAGAGCTAATTAACAGTTAGACTAATGCTTTATGATTATCCTTTGTTTATAAGTGCTATAATGCTCAATGCGTTGTAAAAAGAAAATGGTAATGAATGTATATCAAAGTTAGTTTTCAGTGCTCTTGCACTGAAGATAAAAAGTTTTTTAGATTATTATAATTTGTTTTATTTCAGAGGGGAGAAAGGGGAACAATTTACAATACATGTGAATACAGCTAGGGCCAGTTTGTTTGTCCTTCCACGGTTCAGTGAGAAAGTTGACAAGCCCGTGGGAGATATGCAAATCAGCACCAGATTGCGTCTTTTGGCGCGTATCAAGCAGGGCAGTGGTGGGGGGGAAGAGGATCTAGGGAACCCTAAGCTGACCTCCCTCAAAGAATTCTGCCATATTGGACTCAATGAGGAGAGAAATGCTACTCAGGGGGAGCAAGGGGGCAGATTCTGCTTCTTACGGCTCGCCTGTGAAACAAAGCCCTGGCCCATAGAATGGGGGATGATCTAGGGGTCAGGGCAGCAGCTTAGTAACAAGGGTCAATTCTCCACTCTGCCACAGACTGCCCAAGTGACCTTTGGCAAGTCATTTCGTCCCACTGTGCCTCAGTTTCCCCATCAGTTCTTTCGCTGTTCCGGAAGAGTGGGGAGATATTACTGGCCTATAGCAGCAGCAAGTTACTACTCCCCTTCCTATACCAGCTAAGCTGTCCTGGCTGATGCATTTGCAGGCCAGAACCAAGGTGCTGTCCATTCCTTGCTCCTGCATGGCCACCTGTTCTGGGTATGGGCAGCAGCATCTCTTAGCCCTCTTTACTTGGACATTAGGTCTGGGAACCTAATGGGGATGGTTCCTTATTTCCCTTCACCTCTGTGCGGCTATGCACTCCAATCCACAATCTAGCCCTCAGTGACAAGCATTCAGACCCACTATCTCGGGGGTGAGGGGGCCAGTAAACGGTCCCCAGGCCAGATGCGTTTCACTAAGGTTCCCACCTGGTGAGCCACTAAGCATTTTATTTACCCGTGTGTTCAAAGGTACAGCTGCTCACAGCTCCCACTGGTTGCAGTTCACTGTTCTCAGCCAATGGGAGCTGCAGGAAGAGGCTCAGACCAGGCTATCACTTCCTGCAGCTCCCATTGGCCAGGAATGGTGAACTGCAGCCCCTGGAAGCTGGAAGCAGCTGTATCTGTGAGGTGCAGGTAACTAAAGTGTTGGCACCCCCAGGGGCTAACCCCAGCCAATCGCATCCAGCTCATGGACCACTTGTTGCCCACCCCTGCTCTATCTTGCTGATGGAAAAAGGGTCGTATGGACCAGCTTTTCAAATGAGCTCAGTTCTCCTTTAGTCACGTAAATGAAGCAGTCAAAGTGCTCAACAGCTAGCCCCTCTCATTGTTCTCAACAGGGCCTCATAGTGGATGACTAGTTAAACATGAGTCAACACTGTGACACTGTTGCAAAAAAAGCAAACATGATGAAAGGTCTAGAGAACATGTCCTATGGGGGAAGACTGAAAGAACTGGGCTTGTTTAGTTTAGAAAAGAGAAGGCTGAGAGGGGCCATGATAGTACTTTTCAAGTATCTAAAAAGGTGTTACAAGGAGGAGGAAGAAAAATTGTTCTCCTTGGCCTCTGAGGATAGGACAAGAGGCAATGAGCTTAAACTGCAGCAAGGGAGGTTTAGGAAAAACTTCTTGTCAGGGTGGTTAAACACTGGAATAAATTGCCTAGGAAGGTTGTGGAATCTCCATCACTGGAGATATTTAAGAGTAGGTTAGACAGTCACTTGTCTAGATGATCTAGACAGTGCTTGGTCCTGCCGTGAGGGCAGGGGACTGGACTCAATAACCTCTCGAGGTCCCTTCCAGTTCTATGATTCTAGGAGACAGAACTCTCTCAGACATAGAGGTTTCAAAAAATGCATGGGATTATTAAAAAAAAATTAACAGCACTTTCTTTGGAATAGACCTGTTAAGCGTGAGAAATGGAGGGGGGGGGTCTGAATCTGGCATTGTGTGCTCTGAAGGCATACAAATAAAAGTAGCAGCTTCCACTGTGTAACCTGCAAACACAAACTGTAGAAGTGTAAATGCCACATCAAATGCAACACATGCCCTCGTGGTACCTGCTATCAAGTTCTGTCCTCCAGACCGTCTATTGGATTTTTAATGCCTTGCTAATACTGAAGATGTCTTTAAGAATTCAAAGCAGAAAGCCAATCTCCAAAGAAAACATCACTCTTGTCATTTTAAGGCTTTTGCACTGTGTTGCAGAACCAGCTTGGAAGAAAGTACACACAGAGACACTAATTATAAATAATAAGATTACGTGTCCCATCACTGCTGTGCTAACCTCTCGGAGATTACTTTCATGCCGGATTGCGGTCCTGCAGCCCCCGCTGTAGCAAGGAAATGTGGAGCAATAAGGAGTCAAGATTATTTTCAGAGAGTAGGGAAGTGTCAACAGAGAGACACCCAAAACGGCTGATGTCTCAAAGCGATTAAAGGACTTTAGCTGGACTGGTTTCATGTAAGGACTGGTGGCACTTGGCCTCAGGCCTGCGGTGGTACCAGAGAACCAGTATCCTCATGCTGCAACCCAACGGCTGCTGTAACATGGCTGCTCCCTGCAATTCACCTCAGGAGGTCCCGTATCGAGTGATCCGACAGACAAGTGTCTTAGCGATTCCTGATTGGTTCCTTGATCCCATATAAGTCCATGGGGTATGGCAGGAGATGTCCAGACAATAGAATAGATCCCACTTATCTGCCTCTGAGCTCCTGGTATTGACCTCAGCTCCAAATTGGATCCAGACTTCCAACTGAGCTCCAGAACCTCAGCACTGGCCCTTAGCTAGTGCACACCACCGGAGAGTCCTGGCGACAAAACACAGCGCTCTCCCTTGCGCCCAAGTTGGGCCCAGGCTGTGGCCCCACTGAGACCACTGTCCGAGCTGATTGCTGGTCTTCCCACCAACTGGGCTGCAATCTGGGACCCAGATATTGGTCCTGTTGGAAACTGGGCCGCCAGTACCTCAGCCCATACCTGGTCAGACAGGTGATCAGCCCTGTGCCTGTTCTCCATGGATCCTTCAGGCTACACCCCGCGTTCCACTTCTCTCCACTGCAGCCAAATGTGGACGTCCCCTTTGTGCACGGAATCCAACTGCCTTTTCGCACCCCCCATTCAGGGGCAGGGTCACGATGAACATGTGGTCCGTGAAGGACTGGGCTCCAAAATGAAACCTGCCTCCTCCTGTATCTCGTTAACTGGGAAGGCTACAGAGTGATCCTGGGAACTGGCGTCCCAGGTCCATGAATCCAACCTCACGGCTTCTTTCCATGCAGCCCAGTCAGACAAAACCGTCTTGGTGGAGGCACTCCTAGTGTACGTTTAGATTACAGAGTTCTGTCGACAGATACTGTCGACAAAGCTTCTGTCTACAAAGAGCATCCAGACTACATCCAGTTCTGTCGACAAAGCAAGCCGCTTTGTCGACATGACAGTGTAGACGCAAAGGACAGTGTAGATGCAATAACGCCTTCTGTCGACAGAACTCTGTCGACAAAAGGCATTATTCCTCATAGAATGAGGTTTACAGCCATCGACAAAACTACTGAGTTCTGTCGACGTTATGTCGACAGAACTCATCAGCAGTGTAGACGCAGGTATAGTTTTGTTGACAAAAGTCCACTTTTGTCGACAAAACCCTGTAGTCTAGACACACCCCTAGAGAAGAGGGTGAAGTAAACATCACTGGGTCTTGAACCTGGGCTGGCAGGGCTGCTGGGTAACCAACATCCTCACATGGCCAACCCCCCTTTTAATCCACAGTCCGCTGAGGTTGCATGCTATGGTGAATTCAGGCTCAAGGGATCCAATGGACAATGACTTAGTGATCCAGGGCTGGGTCTTAGAAGTGTCCCAGCAACAATGGAAGTTCCTACTTAGCTGTTCTCACTGTCCTGTTTCTCTGTCTTTGAACTCTTGGAACTGACCTTGGCTCTGACTTGGATCCAGACTCCCCATAGAGCCCTGGAACTCCAGCACTTTGAAATGGACACCTGATATTGCCCTCAGCCCAGTTCTTGATCCCATGTCTGGTTCTTTCCCTTGGCTTGACTCCCAACTCAGACTCCAGCTTTGACCCTCAGCCTGAGTCCAACAACAGCTCTGATGTTCCTGCCACTACTCCTGTCTATCTTCACCCCAGGATCCTGACCCTCAAATCCAAACAAGAATACAGAGACCTCAGAAGGTCGAGTGCAACCTCCAGCTCAAAGTAGGACCCACCCCAATCAAATCATCCCAGCCAGGGCTTTGTAAAGCAGGGACTTGAAAACCTCTCAGGATGGAGAATCTACCACTTCCCTCGGCAACCCATTCCCGTACTTCCGTAGGCAACCATTCCAATGAAGGAGTTTTGCTAATATCCAACCTAGAACTCCCACACTGCAACTCTAGACAATTGTTCCTCGTTCTGTAAAACATCGCCTGGCATGGGAAGCAGCTGTGGCAACCACTTTTTGAGACACGGTTAGGTTACAGAAATGGGGGGCGGGGAAGGAGAGAATCAAAGCCCAACACAAGCTTTGAAAATGTTGCGGCTCAAGGTTACTGAAATATCGTACAGTATAACCGCAATTCTCCTGTCACCATATCTTTTCTTCTCTCACATCTCTGCCTAAGCCTGATAAAACCTGGTGAGAGATTCTGCGGCAAACATAAATAAAAATGCATTCTAGCATTAGGAAGCTCCCCGCTCCTCATATTTCAGGGACTAAAATGAGGCATAAACTCAAAAGGATGCATCTAAAACTACTGGCAGTTCCTCCAGAGCAATTCAAATAAACAACAGACAAATATTTTTTGAGCTATATCATCTGAAAAGGCGCATTCCCAACCTGTGGAATACTCCGGCTTTTTAAGCAGCTAATTATCATTTTGTTTGACCAAGAAAAATGGTCTAAAATATCCTTCTGCTCTGAGATCCCCAGGAGAAGATTTAGACTGATCCTCTCCCGAAATCACACGAACTGATTTGATCAAATCTCTCTGAAAAGTGCAGTGGCAAACAGGAGACATGTATTAAGAGCCTCATTTAGTGGTATATATTCTACTGCTCTGAAACTCTGGAAATTTGCTTAAATGGCCAATTTTTACATTTTCCAATAAAAAAGAAACACCATGAAGTCTGAAGAGCCCCAATTACAAAACCAACATGATAGATAGATAGATATTCCATACGGAAAATAATAGATATAGGTAGGTATCACACACAGATATGTTGGTTCTTTTATTTTTTAAACATTTATATGCTCTTTTTTTCTCAATTAAAAAACCCTCCACCCAACGCTCTTTGGCAGGTGTTGTACAACCAAACACAAAGCACTATAGTAGCAGGCAACAGATTTGGACTCATAAGCCAGGTCTACATTGGACATGGAAGGTCGGCTTTAGGTACGCAACTCCAGTGATGTAAAATGCATAGCTGGAGCCAGCTTACCTTGAGCCATGCTGTGATGGTGTCCATGCTGCAGGCGGCTGACAGCGACACATGCTCCCATCGGCTTCCCTGAGGAGTACTGGATGCTGGCAGGGGCTGCCTTCAGCGTTTGATTTACAGGTCTATACTAGACCCACTAAACCAAATGCCAGAAGATCAACCTCTGGAGCATTGATCTTCCGGTAAGTATAGACATGTCCATAGACTCTAAGCCCAGAAATGACCATCATGATCATCTAGTCCTCAAATTTTTTGGCCCACGGACCACCTGGCTCAATGTAAACCTTTCCACAAACCATCAGTTGCTAATGGAAACTGACCATTAATTACATAAATGCACCCGAGACATTTTGCTAGTGTTGCAGCTAGGGAGAATGGTTTAATTTGAATTAATAAACAGATTGAGCATTTTAACTTTATCATGTTAGTTTATCACAATTAATTTTAAATACAGTAAAATATTAATTTATGACCAACACAGAAGGTTTCAATGTTTTCATTATTTATGGCAGGGGTAGGGAAACTTTTTTGTGTCAGGAGCCACTGACCCACAGAAAAATCAGTTGGGGACCACACAAGTGAGAAGCAAAAAAACTCTTCCAAAAGTCCCCAACCCTCATGGATGTGGCCCCCGACTGAGACATCTCACTCCTCTGGTGCTTCAGCTCCACGGGATGAGGGGAAGAGAAAGGACAAGGAGGACTGAGGTCCGGGGCTTCCCATAGGCCAGATTTATTTTTCTGGAGTTCCATAGTTAGTGGATTTTATGGACCCACTTAGGCTCTGGGGTGGGGACAAAAATGCGGGCTTCAGTGTGCAGAACAGGGCTGCCAGTGAGTGGAATAGGGGTGCAGGATCTGGGAGGGAGGTAGGGTGCAGAAGTGGGAGAGGTTGCAAGGTCTGGGTAGGGAAGCAGGGTGCACAAGCAGGCTGGGAGTAGGGTGTCTGGTCTGGGGAAGGAAGGAGGAGCAAGGGAGGGTGCAGTGGTGTATGGCCAAGGGTGGGTGCAGAAGCAATGGTGGTAGCAACCGGAGTAGACTGGGGATAGGGTGTCTGGCCAGGAGGGAGGGTGCAGGAGCAAGAAAGGGTGCCAGAGCAAGCCATGGGATTAATGTTGTTAACGTGCACCAAAGCATGTGTGGGAGTGCACCACCAATAGAAATACATGCTGACAGCTGAGGGAGCTCTGCTCATCATCTGGGCAGCACCTGGATCTCCCCTGGGTGGCCACAAATGCGCTCCGCTCATACGGAGCATTGCTCAAGAGTCTCTTTTCCACCTACCTGAAATAAACACAAAAGTTCCTCATACCTCCCACTTCCTGTGTCCTGTTTACACCCAGTGTAAACTTTGACAAAAGCACCTGGTGCAGGAAACTCTGTGGACCTACCTGATCCAGGCCACAGGGGCATACAGAGACAAACTAATTTATACTGGAGGAGCTTGTCCGGACAAGTGCAGCCCTCCAAGTAAATGAAGGCACCGCAGAGGGATGCACCAGTTCTGTGGCTTCCGCCAGAGAATCCTGCCAGGAGGTCTCCTACGCAGTGCGGTGGGAGATCAAGTTACTCCAGTCCACCTTGAATCCCTGGAGTGCTCTGGTGGAGGACAACAGTGGAGAGTCTGGCTGCCAGCCAAGGGGGTGGGTCCCTTATTGGGTTGAGCGGATTAGGCCGTGCCAGCAAAAAAGCTGGACTGGGCTTCATGACACACCATGCTCCCATATGGATATTAAAGAAAAAGTTAGGTCACGTAAGACAAAGGCTCTGGAGAATATCAAGGAAATCAGTATGGGGACTAAAGAAAGATGTGGACAGCAGTCCTTCTAAAACTCTTACTGCTTTAGAATGAATCTCGTGTTGGGGAAAGGGGCCGGATGAACAGGAGCCCTTTGTTTATCCCCAGGACAGTGATCGTGGCCATAAAAGCTCCCCCAAACTGCTCCATCACCATCCTTCATCTTGGACCCAAAGGACTGTGTGGGTAGATCAGCCTCCAAAACCACTCACTGACTGGCCTCTCCGCTAAGACTGCCCAAACAAGCTATTTACTTCTCCATGGAAACTGGATTGCAGCTACCAGTAAGTTACTAGGAAGTCTGGCAAACAGCCATCAATGGTCGCAGTCAGGCACATGCAAAGCAAGGAGGTAGGTGCAAGGCAAAGAGCCCCGTGACCAACCCCAGGAGCAGTCCATGCCTGATTCAATCCTGCACCAACATCAAGTGGAGTCTTGGCCCATGTCTTCACTCTGTGGAAGATTGACACTGCCACGATCGATCTTCCAGAGTTTGATTTAGTGAGTCTAGTTAAGACTCGCTAAATCAAACTCAGAGTGCTCCTGTTGGTGTCCAGTATTTCTGCTCTTGCCAGGAGTAAAGGAAGCCAATGGGAGCGTTTGCTCCCATTGGCCTCCTGCTATGGGGACACCACTAAGCTCACTTAAGGTAAGCCTACTCCAACTACATATTCTACATGGCTTCAATTGCATACCTTAAGCCGAACTGCCAGGTCTTGTGTAGATCTGGCCTTGGTGTTGAGTTCACACCCAGTTGAACCAAATCCTTGGGAAACTTTCAGAAACGTTCAGATCAGTTTTAAAACAGTTAATTTGTTAAAGGGCTGTTACCTAAAACTCTGAGTCTCTCTGCTCCCACGACCACTTCATCGTCATCGGCCGAAAACAGTAATTTTCCAGAGAGGGTTTTCACCTCGAATTTTTGGCTGTGTGCTTCCACTGCTTGGGGACCTACAATAGGAGAAAAGATTTAGCCTCTGTTTTCTGTTGCTGGGATGAAGAAAACCATACAACACTTTCTTGAATGTGATAAACCTGAACGGTGGGTTATACCAGTCACTCAGCATGCGTGATCTACAATTTGATAGTCTGTTCAGTGCGACTTCTCCTCCTGGGAGTGTGGTTTGTCCTTCGGAAAGTGGAGTGCCACGATGTTCTCTCTAATATTACCAACTGCCTTATACCCATCACCATGATTTCTTCCTACACCTCGATGAGCATTTGTTGACATCACAAAACTGCCAGGCCACTTGGCACAACTGGGAGCTTTTGCTAAAGGAAGACCCAGGCACGAAGTAGCAGAGAATGTTACTGGGCCTCATGTGAGTGCATCGGTACCGCTGTACAAGGAACCAAGATTTTTGCAAGGTGAGTGTAGCAGAGTGTTCCTGGACCTCATCTGAGGGCGTTAGCAAGGGGAGTGCATATGACAAGCATGACAGGGTGCAAGCCCAACATCTGCCTGTGCTTTGTTTGGCTCTCACTTTCATGTACATGTTGTACCTCCCTTGTCCAGCACCCTCGGGACCTGACTGGTCCTGAGCAAGGGGATTTGCTGGACCGGGGAGGTCCTTCCAACATGGCCCAGGCTGCCCTGTTGCCGCTGGCTAGGGCACCAGCCCGGCCCTGCTGCAGCCTGCCTGGCCATGGCTCCCCAGTCTGGAGCTCCATGGCTCCCACCATGGCCAGAGTTCCACAGCCACCGCTGACCCCTCAGCTCCATGGCCAGGACTGTGCGACTGCTGCTGCCGGTCCCTTCCTACTTTCCAGCCATAGGGGCCAGAACTCCCTGCTGTTCCTTCCTCCTCAGCCTCCCCGCACGGGGCTCCCAGCTCAGTTGCCACTTCCCCTGCCGCCCGCCGCTCCTGCCCCATAGCCTGCCTCCCTATACCTGGGCTCTGTGGTCCAGGACATCCATGGTCCTGCCAGACGGACTATGGATGTTGCCGGTCCAGAGTCCCAATGAAGGGAGGTACAACCTGTACATCAAACTTACCTTGAATAAACATATGCTAGTATCTGACATTCTCCAATTCAAAAGTAATACCTTGGAGCTGGGGCCCCAAGATAAGTGTCTCTCTCCCAAACCAGGCAGGTCTGGGGCTGGAGGAGGGACGCCTCTCCCCGGTCTGTGATAAGTCCGAGGTCGGGCTGGGATCGGGGGGGGGGGGAGAGGCGCTTCTCCCTGCTGCAGCCCGGAGCACCTGTGCAGCATATAATAGGCTGCTGCTTAGAGGGAGTTTCTGTGCATGAGCGTTAGTGCATGCCAATGCCGACGGAGTACACGCACTGGTAACTGTGTGCACACCACTGGGTGCAGAAGGCAGCAGGCATTTAATTCTGCAGAAACACTAAAGGATCCTGCAAACCCTCCGGAGAATCTCACAAGGGTCGGCAGCTTGGAGCGCGGATTTCTCTACCCTCCTCTCCTATGCAACATGCACGACGCGGGACTCCGTCGTCAGCCCCGCGGGCTCTGGTGCGGGATGCCGCAACCTGCTCACTAATCAGTGTCACGCGGCACTCTCCCGGGAGCGGTGCTGCCAGCCGGTTGGCCCTCTGCAGCGGGGGCCAGATGGTGGTTTTCACCAGGAAAGCCCCACATGGAAACGGGCTACCTGAGAAGATAGCCTTGCTCTGCATGCCAGGCCACCGCAGCTGAGGGCAGCAGAGTCGCTTCAACCGGGAATCCCTCCATTTACAGAGCAGGGAGCAGCTGGCAGGGGGTTCTCTAGGAGGGATTCTCACTTGTGGAATTCTCTTCCCTATTTCTCACTGGAGAGCTTCTAGGAGAGACGCTGTGTGAGCCCAGCGTTCTTCTGAGTCGCGTAAGGGAAAGCTGGTGAAAACATAAGAATGACCATACTAGATCAGGCCAAAGGTCCCTCCAGGCCCACTGATGGCGGGTTGGGGGGAGGGAGGGACAAAGGTGGGAGTTGCCCCCGGGCCCAGCAATTCAAAGGGGCCCAGGTCTCCCAGCAGCTGCTGCTGTTATTGTGACAGCGATGGTGGCTGGAGGCCTGGCCCCTTTTAAATAGCCACTGAAGCGCTGCTACACCACTGTGCATGGCTCTGAGGGCTGGCGGGAGGGGCGCCATGGTCCGGGCAGTGCTGTGGGCCAGGGGGAGGGGTGCCACGGTCTGGGCAGTGCTGAGGGCCGGGGGGAGGGGTGCCATGGTCCAGGCAGTGCTGGCTGCCACTGCTTCTTTCACCTGAGGCCTTGCTCCTTCAGGGGCGCGGCGCCTGTTCCCCCCCCCCCCCACCTTGCCCCAGGGCCCAGGATGGCTGTTGGGCCCACTGGGTCCATCTAGCCCCATATCATGTCTTCCCACAGTGGTGCATCTGAGGGAATGAACAGAACCGGCAAGTTCTCCATCCCCCGTCGCCCCATTCCCAGCTGTGAGGGAGGGACACAGAGGTGGGACTATACTAGATTATTCCGACTGCTGTCTTCAGGAGTTGGTTTTTAGGTTAGGGAGCAGGAGATTTTCAGGTTAAGTTATAATAAGTGGTACCACAGAATTTACCCAGACTTTATGCAAAGATCCCCAGTGCACCAGGTAGGTGTTTACTGCAGCCTTCAGACATCAAAATACGAGCCTTTGGGTATTTACGGTGGTGAAGGCTTGCCTGGCATTGCAAGCCAAGGGCAGGCAGCGCGAAGGTTTCCCAAGAGTCACCCTCAGAGGCCTTCACCAACCCGTTTGCCGGGTTGGGTCTGGTTTCTGTGGCGGCAGGGGGCGTGTTCGGCGTATGCACACACGCGTGTGCGGCAGAGCTGCTGTAACGTCTACCAGCCATCTGCCCACGTCCAAGTGCTCTCAAAACAGAGTCACACCCAGGAGGCAGAGATTGCACAGCAAAGAAATGGCAAATGACTCCCAAAATGAACAACTTCCTTTCTAATGGCACAATCTGGGGGCTCTGGGTGGCATTTCTTTCCCTTCTCAAGGCAACGTTCACACGTGGTCCTTACATTGCTGGTCTCGGAGGCTGTTTAATTATTTAGCTCTGTGACTGCAGGCGAGATGTTTTATAAACCCGCCAGACAATCCAAATGCATGGAGAAACAACATGTTTATGGATTTCTGGTGCAGCCAGACGGTGACACGGCTCTCCCCTGGCAGTCGGCTGCTCTTTTTAGATGCTAAGCACTTTCCCTGCCGCCTCTCGACACAAATCCCACCGGCTCTCCAGTTCACACCCGTGCCGTGCCTTTCAGAAACATTTGCCTCCCCATTAGATCTGATGTGCTAATGCTTGTGAGAAGAAGGGCTCTTTAGCAGCAGATGCGGCTGTGAGTTTGGAACTTCAGTGTCTGTGCTCAGCTAATGCTAACCAGCGGCGTTCGAGAGATCTTAGGCAAGTGAAAAGTACCTTGGGACAATCTTGTGCCCGTTACCAATGAACTGCCAAATTGAATAATCTCTTCCTGCCCCGGCCTCACACAACTAACCTTTTGTCTCTGGCCTGACTTTCAAATGGAAAAGATTTTCTGCTTCCTTATTACAAATATGCAGCCGGCCTCTTCTCTAGCACAATGCTAACGTTCTTATTGTTTGTTTCTCCAAAGCGGAGCTAACTTTTTAGCTTGTACTTCACTGGAAGCCTTATCTGCCTTCCTCTGTGGTGCTTCATGATACTAAATGACCCCGTGGCACAAAGGCCATTGACATCCTCTTAACTCTTTCCTCCGGCGTTTTCTCTTCCTTACCTGTTACAAGCCGCGTAAGGACTTTAGTCTTCTCATTGAGAATGTTCACTGTAACATTTCTGGCAGATTGGAAGTACAATGGATTGCCCTATAACAAGAGCACAAGAGAAAGCAAATGAGAAGGGTGTTTCAAGAATTACACTCTTGAGAAAGGCGGTAGGATGTGCGGCTTTGGGGTGTAAGTTTCTCGAGTTTTGAAACCTGGCCACAAAGCTAGAAGCCTATTGGAAGGGCAGGTAAGATGTTTGTGTCTGTGTGGGCTGGTTTGTGCTCAGATTGCCCCATATCAGAATGTACCCTTGTGCGCTGGGGTTACATATCCCCACCGGTGTCCCGGCCTAGAGGAATTCTGATTTGATAGTGTTTCACACCCACATTGCATAGGCCTCACGGACTAATCCCCCATACTGCTTTATCCTGGATCGTGCACTAAAGTCTAATCTTGCTTTCGGAATTGTCATCTTTATCAGGGGTATAATCTGACCAACCTGTCATTAAAAACCATTCGCGTGAGGTGAGTCCGACTGGAACTTCCCAAAGCTCTAGAGTGTTTGGCGCTGGGGTTCGGGTCGGCCCCTCTTTCATTACCACAGCATATTTGCTAATCAAACCTATAACCTCTGCATAAAACTCCACAGTAAATGAGCAGGTGTCATTTTGTGACTGGTATGTGTGCGGGGGAGTAGGTATGTTGTGTGAGAGTTTGTGTGTGGGGGTGGCGGGTGGGGGGATTCTGAAGGAAAGTGAGTCTAGACAAAATTTTAAAGCAGATTTTGTTCTCAATTCACTTATGTAGCGTGCCACATGTGCCGTCACATCATATAAACACAGCCCAGGGGCTGAGCTCATGGAACCACACTGAGCCCATTGATTTCAGTGGAGTTAGGTGGCCGGATTTGGCCCTATTGCCAGAGCTCACAGGTTTTTGTCCGTGCTTAAATATGCCATTTTCAATTAATCCATGGAAAAAATAAATAAGAACAGCGTTTGCAACATGGGAACCTTAGCACTGGCTTTTTCAGGTCCCTCCCCACCAAAGGAAGACAAAAGAAACCAGCAATGGAAACCAATTGGATCCTTCCATTTGGTTTATTTTGAATTTATCTGACACAAGTCACGAACTGGAATCTCACTGGGACTATCCGAATGTCCTGAAAACAGCATGTGGTTACATCATTATTTATAATCTGTATTTCAATGCACGCTGGGGAGGCCAAGTTACATTTGCACAGATCACCTTCATTTTGCCATTTCCTAACTTCTGAATGCTCAATTTTGCAACCTTAACGTTGATTTTCGGGTGAAATACTATAGACGAATTAATGGGGCCTAGCATTCCCCTTGAGTTTGAGTTACCCTGGTACTATCTATCTGGAATGATACCAGATCATGCTCCCATATGAGTTCAAATTAAAATAACAATTGAACCATCAAGGAAAACATACTTATGTTGTTCTACAAATTTGGAAACTCGCACACGTAGGGCATCCAGTCTCTAGAGTGATCCCAGAGTTTCTCCCCAGGAGCAGCCACAGACCACATAGTATTGATTTCCCAGTGGCAGCTGATTCCAAAGGAGCATTCTAAATGTAACGCTTCTGGTGGAAATGACCTCTCAGGATGGACATCAGTATTCACAGTGTCTCACCTAGGCAACTGTGCAGGGCTATTATTTCCAGAAGCGTTTAAGGGGGGAAACTCATCAGCTGCTCAAACCACACCAACAGTAAAATCTGGACAAAAGAAATAACAGCAACAGCACTTGTGTTGTTCCTTTTAGCTCATCTACTGCTCCCATTGGAGACTGTTTGAAAGGCTTCCTTGACTTCAGTAGGAACAGATCAGGTACTCAGCTTGCAGTCTGTAGCATACCCAAAATTAATAGAGTACCTTACAGCCATCAGGCTCCAAAAGCATGCTACCATGTACAGCCAGGGTGCAATTTTCATCAGCGCTCTGCCTCTGCTCCCTCAGAAGTCAGTGGGAGGTTGAGCGTTGCCTTGGACAAGAGGAGAGTAAGACCTTTTCAGATAGCTCATGGAAATCCCACCCGCAGCAATTACTTAACCAGCTGCTGCATGGCAGTCACAGCTGGGGTGGTGGGCTGTAGTCTACTGCATAATTGGCACACAGCCCACTCGTACTCGTATGAATGAGGACTCAGTGCCAGACCCTTTCCTTAAGACTATTGCAACGGGACTTCTAATGTGTCTGTGAAGCAGACAGCAAATCTGTTGTTAAGGTCGTATCTCGAAACAGTCACTCGGCGTGGAACTCAGGGGGAGAGATCCCCAGCTGGTGTCAGGCAGGGCATGTCTTCACTTACGAGAAGATTGGCGCTCCAGAGGTCGATCTGCTAGCATTCGATTTAGTGGATCTTCTGCGAGTGGGATTTATCTGACTGATGCTAATTAAGACACCCATGTGAAACTTTGGAAATTAAGCTATAAAATAAAAAAATGCAAAAGGTATCAATGAAATAAACGTGAGTATGTATGAACTAGAGGAAATGCTAAGCTGTGCTTGAATATCCCTCGATCCATTAAAAGAGTAAGTAGTCCTGTGGCATGTTAACTCCCTAGTGTAGATCAGGGCTATTTTGAAATAACCCCCCTTATTTTGAAATAACAAGCGGGGCGTCCACACTACCAAGCTTGATTTTTCAAAATAACGGGCTGATTACAGGAAACCCTCACTTTACGACAGCCCGAGTTGCGACCCCCCACACTTATGACCATTTTTGTAAGTGCGGAAGGGGCCAAAACCCCCTGACTTATGTCCTCGGCCCACATTTATAATGGCACACAGCATCTACCATAAATGCAGGTTCGAGTTACGACAAACCCGACTTGTGACCTTCCCCTGAAACCGATCACGTCACAAGTCAGGCGCCACCTGTATTTTGAAATCTATACTCCTGCTTTCCTCAGGGAGTAACGCTAATTTCAAAATAGTTATTTCAGGAGTTATTTTGAATTTATTTATTTCAAAATAATTTCCTAGTGTAGCCATGCCCTAAGGTGCCACAGGAGTACTCATTTTTAAAGTTACAGACTTACACAGCTACCCTTCTGACACCATTAAAAGAGGATCCCTTCATTGAATGAATTGTAAATTCTTTGCTTTGTTCTAACCCAGAATCTCATTCTGCTTGACCAGCAATGGTTACAATTCTACACACTTCTGTACGAGTGATGCAGAAATAGCCACAGAAGTCAATGTGATCTCACAAAATCAGAATGGTAGCTTCCCTGCTGCCTCCAGGAGAAAGAAGAAGAGTTGTAAAGCTTATGAAAACTCTGCGGGATAGATCCCAAAGTTCTTTCTCGGGCATAACTCCCAGTTGAGTTGTTTTCCCAGAGTAAAGGATTTCTGGGTTGGCCCATAATGTTGCTACAGAACTACAGAAAACAAATGACGTATCATACGAGTTCGGTGACTTGAGCTGATGCCAGTCTTCACTGTCTGACCTTGGACAAGGCATTTAAGTTCACTCTGTCTCATTTACCTCATCTGTCAGACGAGGACAAATCATTCTCATCCACCTTCGAGATGTGCTCGCAGATCCTTAGATGAAACGTGCGTAGTCTGGAAGTACCGAGTATTATATTTTATTTCTAAGACAGCAGGTCTGAAACGTGGGCCCACTACAAATGAGAGCATCTACATGAATGCCAGGAAACATTTGAAAGTTTAAATAACCGAGCATGTCCCTCTAAACTCCCACAGAAAGGAAAAGAGTAACAGGGCACTGCCGATTCTCTTTTATTTTTTCTCATTTTATCCACCATGGCGTGTGTTCCCCTCTCTGGGGGCCTGGAAAGAAATATTGATGATTTCCCCTGTATTTTTAATGGGCCTGAAATAAACTCAGCTCCACTTTATTATTTCCTTGTTTATGCATGAACATCTTCAGTGACCTGATCCAAAGAGCTCTTGAAATCGTGTGTGTTACTATTGCAAATGTGGGTTTTGCCCTGACTGTGGGATAGAGCTTTTAAAAAGGCAGATGTCTGGCATCCCAATGAAATGATAGCCAAGGAGGAAATTGTAACCATTATAACTGCATTATAAGCACGGCAGGTCACATTTTTGACCTACCCTACTTGACTGCTGTTACTGGAGGGATGCAAATGGACTGAGCATTTTGAAAAGGTTAGCACGCCTTTCAGTCTCCATTAAGGCAGGACTCTAGTCCAGCCTACATGACAGGCTTGGTTTCAGACTTCATTACGTATTTGCATAATAAGAAGCTACAGTAAACGCACACTACTAGATAAGTGAAGAGGTTATGTCCTCCCCCACAAGTCCCAGACTACATTAGAGAACACAAACGCGGAGCCCACTGCAGCTGTGTCGTTCACGGATTCATGTGTCTTTCAGAAAAGTAAATTTGATTGCTGGAAGAAGTATGCTTTTATTAGTCTGTAGGGAAGGAATAGTTCAAGCACTTAATGTAATGCCCACTCACGTTTGCATAACTCTCTTTCCACTTGGAAATAAATAAAAGAATAGAAAACTATTCCCCACTGCTGGAAATTAGGCCTCCTTTGCCTCCTGTGTAACTCAGCCTTCTCTCAAACAAGGCCTTTTAAACACTTCCTGTTCCCCTCTTAGAAATTCAGGTATGATCCGCCATCTCTTTCACCAACCAAAGTGAAACCAAATGCGAGTGACACGCCTTTTTCTCATTTTCTGGACAAGTAATTAATCAGGAAACGGGATTGGGGGAAATTTCTTACATTTTTATTACTGTTTCTTGTTGACACGGTCCAACATTAATTCCTTCGCCGCACTAGAGCACCGGGAAATATAGATTGATACAGTGCTATCACTTTAATAAAAAGAATTAGCCACAGTGTGGGCTTCAGAGCTTCCGTTCACACTAGAACACTCTCCTGCATGGTTCTGTGACCTCCTACACCTAAACTGAGAGTACAGAGCTAAGGTAAACAGTCTGACCAAAGCCGTAACAATGTAAGTATGAGACATGTCTGAATCTCTAAAATGCAATATGCAACAGCACTGGGAACGTATATCTCATCATCTGTTCTTTCCAACGAATGCTGATAAAACAAGAGCATGATTCAAAGTAAATCAAAGTAAATGGAAAAGTTCTCATGGACTCTAATGGGCTCTACATCTCTTTAGTCTCAGAGGGGTAGACATCCGAGTCTGTAACTTTAAAAACAGCAAGGTGTCTGGTGGCACCTTAGAGACTAACAAAAACATATAGAATCATGAACTTTCGCGGGTAAAACCCACTTCAGCAGCTCACCCATTCCACTCCAGCTCATCTGATGAAGTGGGTTTTACCCACGAAAACTCATGTTACGGTGTATTTTTGTTGGTCTCTAAGGTGCCACAGGACCACTTGATATGTCTTTAGTGTGTTGGAAAAAAAATGGAAAAGAGTCTCTCTGTATCCAAGAAGTTTCATTTAGTTGTTCCGGCGTAGTCAAATGCAATATAAAATACATCTCATGTTGTCATGCACCGAACACTCTGATCTAAAAGATTTCAGTCTCCAGCTTTCCATTTTAACCATCTGTATAATAGCAGAGAGACTATGAAAGCTCCATAATTTCCCCCGTTTGTTCTCCCTACACACAAATGGATAATGAAAGTTATCACCCAGGCCCCCAAACAACACTCTGGCTCTACCTCCAGTCCATGTGCCAGCATTAGTTCTACTTGTACGCCACGACACGGGCACTGTAGCTTTTGTCTCCTTCCACCTCCTGTCAGCTAACTTTGGTAATTGTGAGGATGTTGCCAAAAGCTGCAAATCTTTCATTTCTTAATTATCCTGCAGCACTAGCTGGATTGAACAATAGCCTTTGATTTACGTTTCTTTGCCCATTAAATGAGCATTCATCTCCCCAACTGTGCTATTTTGCATTTTTGTGTCTTTTCAGTGATGAATGTGATCAGACTGCTGGAGAATTTAAGGCAGAGGCTTGCACACACCAGGGCTGTAAAAAAACATTAAGTTTTAACTGGTTAAATGATTAAACAGAGGTGGGCAAGGGGGCTGGGCCGGAGCGGCTCACTCGCCCACCCCAGCAGGGCTGGAGCGGCCCCTGCAGCTTCCAGGCTCATGCTGGACTCCCAGATCCCGGCCTGCGTGGGCTGGAAGTCAACAGCCTTGTGCGTGGCAGGAAGTAGTAGCCCTCCCTCCGAGTCTGCACGGGTTACCCGTTCACATCCCTAGCACACACCTCTCTGGAAGCAGGAGGCCACAGTTCCCCTTCTGCATGTCAGTTCCTGACTGATTTCAAGTGTTCTCCTTGTAAAATGTTCCATGAATGGAGATATTCAAGAGCAGGTTGGACAGACATCTATCAGGGATGATCTAGATGGGGCTTGGGCCTGCCATGAGGGCAGGGGACTGGACTTGATGATCTCTTGAGGTCCCTTCTAGTTCTAGTGTTCTGTGACAGGATGCTTTAATTCCCTTTCAGGGGGCAAGTCTAGGAGGGGAGGCACCTTATCGGGATACCTAATTCTTTAGATCCTTTGGAACCCGCAGCTCTAATCCTTTTCCGTAGCAAACATAAGAACTCGGCCTCTGACTTCTGCCTTGCATGAATACCATTCTCATGGCCCAGTCGTAATGCAAATGTTCATGGACATGTACTAGCAGATGCAACAAATCTGCAATTTATTAAAATGTGGGGACATATGCTACAGGATATAGTATTTGAAAGTTGCAGCCAATATGTCAATACAATCTAGTTCATTTCCTAACTAATCATGGAGCTCTCAGCAGAATGTATGAGACTTTGCAAAAGATATCGACTGATTGTTCAGAAGGCTCAATACCTGGCAAAATGAATCATAACACTTGGCCAGCTGCCTTTCGTTGGCTCAGCTTCAGAACAGAAACTAAAAGCTCCCAGATCAAAGATTAGGCCACCATGACAGACGGTCGCGATGCAGAGCCCAAACCATCCAAACCTGCGCCGTCTTCAAGGGAATTAGGTATCTTATTGAGAGTTCCTTGGATTAGTTTTTGGAGGATTAAAAAATAAGTAGGAAATCTTGTTATAGGTAAAGAGGGAATTTAAAAGGAATACATCAACATCAATGTGTTTACAGTCAGGAAGATCAAATAGGAGCAGTTTGAATCCGATCCCATGGAGCCCATGAAGCGGTGGAACAAGCCAATGTGAAGAATGGAGACAGCTGTGTTTCCTCCAGGCTTGTATAAGTCAGGAGAAAATGCCAACACAAAGACATAAGAACATAAGAATGGCCAGGCTGGGTCAGACCAAAGGTCCATCTAGCCCAGTGTCCTGTCTGCCAGCAGTGGCCAATGCCAGATGCCTCAAAGGGAGTGAACAGAACAGGGAATCATCACGTGATACCTCTCCTGTCACCCATTCCCAGCTTCTGAGAAACAGAGGCCAGGGACATTATCTCTGCCCATCCTGGCTACTAGCCACTAATGGACCTAACCTCCATGAATGTATCTAGTTCTTTTTTGAACGAGTGTGAACTCTAGCGACAGTCTGTGAACAAGCCAGTTGTACAACTATACCACTCATCGGCGTAGAAAAATCATATCCGATTCACTGATATGAAAAAATCATATGTAAAATCATACCAAGTTCACTGGATGGAGATAGCTCATTTCAAAAGCCCTCCCATCAGTGTGGGACAAACCACTCCCCCACCTGCAAGGGGAGAGCTCTAGGAGTCAGGAAGACATGTCCTGCTCTAGATCCAAAGGGCAATGAATCCATTCACAAACAGACCACCCAGAACACCACCAGAGTGCACTTCTTCCATGCCTGATTCAAACACCCCTCTGCCCACAACCACAGGGTGATTAACCTGTCTCTGTTGCTACTGGGGTGAGATCTAGCTGGCAGACAGGGGAGCAGGAAGTACAAGAGCTAAAGGTGGAGGGAATGGAAGGATGGATGTTTTGGGTGTGCAGAGAGTGTGGAATTGATGGATTTTTTGGTGATAGTCCTGGCAGGGCAGAACATAGCACAATTTTGTACGTGTGAGAGAGAATGAGAGTTCCACCTGGCCCTTATACAAAGCTTTTCATCCATTGATCTCAGAGCATTTCAGAGGAGAAGAGTGCTTTCCCCAGAAAATACTGCACCCATCATGGACTGAGACATACAAATGTTTGAAGGCGCCATACATTGAAATTTTGGCAGCACACCACAGCTCATAATGTTCAGATGAATGGACCAATGACATGTGTGAGCAACCACTACAGCCGTTCCGGGTGGACGAAACACAGGGTAAGTAGTACACGCCATATTCACAGCTGTATGCTGCCGCCTCTCTATCTACCAACTTCTCTCTTTGACTGGGGCATGCCCATGGACAATACCCTAGATGGTCACTGTTCCGATTCCATGCAAAATTTCATGAGCAGGCCGTTCAGAGTTCTGCCTAATCTGAAGTGGCAAATAACCACTGCCTCTAAATGGAGAGGAAAAGCAATATTTTTAGGGGCATGAGCACCTGCAACTGGAAGGGGAACCTTTTCAAGTGAAGTCTTGCAAAAATATCACCTCTAATCTCTGCTCTAACTGCAACAAAGTCTCCCAGTGGGTGCAGTTTGGCTCACAGCCTTCATTAGCAGAAGGGCGCTCACTTCTTTTTGGATTCCCCATTCCCCCTCAATCATTCTGACCTCCACTGGCAGACTGGCAGCAGGAGTCTAGTGTGGTCAATTTCTCATTTCATCCCTGCTGCGACTCGGAACAGCAAGTGTGGGAGTTTGCTCATTGCACCGTTGGCGAACAAATTAATCAAGCAGATAAATCTGCAGCCGTTACACTAAAAATACATTCCTTAATGTTGTTGTTTAAGCACAGAATCCCTTCTGTTCTTGAATTTGTCCTTCCAACAGTCACACATGATGTCCACGTAACCAAGTCATTTTCTTAGCAAAGCCCAGCTTGATGACGTAAGCTTTTCAGAGACAACCACGATTTGTGAACTGAATTGAGAATGCAGAGAGATTAGAACAAATGGTACACAGTGTCCCAGCATATGCCATATATATGGCTGACGATGATTGGTTTTAGGAAGAAAGTAAGAGGTTTGGCATGGAGGTAATACAATGTATGCTCTCGCCTTTCCCTATCGTAAGCAAATCTTTCCTTCAGGAGTGAAATGCATTCATGCCATGTAGCTGGGATCAGTGTGGAGCTGAGATACATTTTAACGTGCATGTGTCACTGTTATGTCTAAGAAACAATGGGCCTCTTCTATGAGCAGTGCTTAGTGAGAGCTGACAACATGTAGCATAATAGTTTCACCCTTTTCTTTTCTTTTCTTTTCTTTTCTTTTCTTTTCTTTTCTCAGGTACTTCAATGTGTTAAAAAAACCCCCACAACCCAATTCCCTCTTCCCCAGACAAGAAAACTGTATGAACTCTAGTGACAGTAATTTTTACAGGAAGCTATGTTTTAAAGTATAGCGACGATTAGTAAAATGATTATGGAAAACAACACTTTGTGTATAGCTGCTGACCTTATTGGGATGGATAGAAGTAGTGCTGGCCAGCACCTGGTGACTAAAGAGCTAAACTCAGATAGCTAGCAAGGCTGTTGGCAGGGGGCCAGAAGAACCAATGAGATACAGTGCTGAAATGAGAATAGTATATAGTTACCTTGCCTGCCCTCTTTGTGTGGGAGGTCTAAGTTAAGGGCTGGAGGGAGCAGATGCAGTAAACAGAACTACCATGCCTCCATGGAATTTGGGGCATGGAAGTGGACTGGACCATGAAGGGATCGTGAGTAAATAAGGAAAAATATGTATTTAGTCATGATCAGGGTATTTTTCTTTGTTTTGGTTGTTTGGTTAAGCTTCTCTGTGTAAAATCCATGTGCACGTTCCCCCACCCATTCACTATTTAAGCTGTACCCAGAGATACTATGTTCTCTGTGTTTTAATTTGTTCTTGTTAGTTGTTCTGTAACTCTTAGCAACCAAATATATCTTTTCTTTTTGTTAATAAAATCACCTTTTTAAGGCAATGATTTGATTCTTGTGCCCTGGAAGGTAACAGGAGGTCTACGTGTATCTGCCTAGACTGAGAGGTCAGTTATCAGAGATGCAGTTTATTGTCTGTACTTTTGTTCCTTTTTTCAGGCTCTCTTGTGGCAAAAGAGCTTGGGGTACCCCTGGGGAAGGAATTCAAGTGTTCCTTCCTGTTTTTTCAGGGTTTAAATCACTTGATGGTGGCAGCCTATTTTCCAGAGTCACTGCACTTGTGATTCTGGGGAGGGGTTTTTTTTGGTAAGCAGAGCCTATAGAGGCAAGGTATTTAAGGTCTTTTGTGAGTCCCCACCTTCTGCATTTGGACTGCCAGAGTGGGGAACAGCCCTGACACTTATTTTATTGGAAAAAATTATTTAGTACAGGTTGAATTTCTCTAGTCTGGCACCCCCGGGACGTGACTGGTGCCAAAGCAGAGAATTTGCCGAACCACAGGAGGTCAATATTGTCTAGCAGCATTGCCAACACTTCCACTAGTTACTGGGCCCTTCGAAGACATTGAGGGGTAAAAGCAGCAACGAGTTCTGTGACACCTTATAGACTAAAAGAAGTGCTGGAGCATAAGCTTTCGTGGGCAAAGACCCACTTCGTCAGACGCATCTGACAAAGTGGGTCTTTGCCCACGAAAGCTTATGCTCCAACACTTCTGTTAGTCTATAAGGTGCCACAGGACTCCTTGCTGCTTTTGCAGATTCAGACTAACACAGCTACCCCTCTGATAATTGAGGGGTAAATAACAGCACAGAACACTGAACGCCAGGACTGGTGGCTGTAAGCAAACTTTCTGGGACCGCAGGAAACTTGGCCGCATCAATGCCAAGTGGACATCTGGCAAACTAAAATCATGCTGGACCATGGATGTTGCCAGACCCAAGAGTGCTGGACTAGAGAGGTTCAACCAGTACCTGTTATACTCTTTTAACCAGTTTTCTGGTGCATAGCAGCACTTTACTTCTCAACCCACAATAGCTTCTTGCTGGTAAAAGGCTTTATGAAAACAAAATAATGTCAACCAGCCCTCCTTTATTGGTATCTCGCAGACGTGCTTAAGGAATCCTAGTAGATTAAAAAAGCACAGTTTTTCCTTGCCTAAACAATGCTGCCTTGTCCTTATCAGTCTTGGGGGCTTCCCATATGTTTGAGCAGCAATTTAGCACCGTGGTACCTCAATCTTGATTGGAACCATTGGACACTACTAATCATCATCATCCTGGCATATTCATGTAGGCGCCAACCCTTAGTTTCAAATGTCGAGCCAGATTTTGCCTCTAGTTACACATGTGAAACCCCAAAGAGATTATACCAGGAGCATTTGGCTTGGACAGTCTTTATTACTGCTGCGGACGCTAGATCCAGGAAGAATGCAGCTTGACTGTCATATCTTAAGGAGGGTTTGCAGGGTTGGCAGATAGACAATAATACATTAGTTTACTTATAAACAACACATTTGATCTGAAAGCCATTGAAAGGCCCATACGCACACAGCCACCAGTCACTTTCAGAACAGAACGGCACTCTCAGAATTCAGTATTTTCTGGATTTCATTTAATTGCAGTTATGAGGTTTGGGACAGGTCTTCCTCAATGCTCGAAGAATTATATATTTCAATATTTTGGGGGTAAAATCATCATGGCCTTGAATATGCTGCTAATAGAGATTGGACCTCCCTAGTCTGGCTCCCTTGGGACCTGACCGGTCCTGGACAAGGGAATTTTCCAGACCAGGGAAGGTTGGGGGAAGGGTGTCAACCTCTCCGCTGGGCTCCTCTCTCCAGCTACCTGCCACTGCTGCCCTGGCTCCCTGCCTGCAGCAGCCCTGCAGCCCCACGAGGTCTGTCAGCCCCACCGGCTGTGCGCTCTGCCCCACCCCCCACAGGCTGCGGCACCCCTGCCGACTTCCCAGACCAGCTGGCTGCATGCTCTGGTGCCCCGGGGGCTCTGCTGGCTCCACCAGCCGGCTCTGCCCCCAGCCGCTAGCAACCTCTGTGCTGGGGCTCTCTAGTCCAGTAACACCATCTAGTCCTTCCGGACAATGGATGTTGCCAGACAGAAGAGTACCAGGCCAGAGAGGTTCAACCTGTAGAAGAGGGGACTGGGTCATCATCGTGTATAATTTTTTTGCATTGTTGAGAAGATGAAGATGATTTGTACTAATGGTCCCCAGACACTCTTTACCTGTGTTAAAAAAGACCCCAACATCTTGTGCACAATGGGGATGATGCATCCTGCACATATCACCCCCCTCACCCCCCAGCAACTCAAACTGACCACCTTGGAAGGACTGGAGAGGACAAATATTGAACATACTTGCAGCTTTCTTACGCGGATTTAAATGTTAGTAAAAAGAATGGGATGATTTTTCTGTGGAAAAATATTTCAATTCTCTCATACTTCAGCTGCCTTTAACTCAGTTCTCTGTTCCTGTCTCCCTCCTACACAGTATTGTGATCAGATGCCGACAAATAATGTGGAAATAAGAAGGCTGGGATTTCAATAGAGATAGGTAATGAACACTCTGAGGCGCCTTTGAAAAATCTCAATTTCAATGTCTTTTTAGGAAGGCCTTGCAGATTGTAAGGTGCTGCTTTTAAGAGAAGAGTTGACATAACATTTGCATAGAACAAAAAACCAAAAACAAAAAAACTAAAAAGCCACGCATGGATTGGTAAATATGTTTACCATCGCCTGCAGGAAAATACAGGAACCATGACAGAGACAGTACAAAGATGCCAACTACACTTCTGGGAAAAAGAGTTCCTTGAAACAATCCATGTTCTTCTGCAATGTACATGCGACCAGGAAGGAAAAGAGAAAGCAAAGCATACCCAGGGACACCAGGTTTAGCCAAATACTTGTGGTTGTGTATTATATATGAACTGAAGATGGTTGTAGCTAAGCATACTAATGAGGACGTTTAACTTCCATTACCCACAGATAGAGGGAAGGGGAGGAGTGTCACTGACATCCTGTCTTGAGCTAAGTGGCTGCGACAGACTAGTCGCTCTAGAGGAGAGAATTAATGGAATCCATAAGCTCCTTGGGCGGAGGGTACAGGCGCATGCTACTGACACACAAGGGCCGATGACTAGTCTTTGACCCTTGTGACTCCTCTCAGAACCCGTGCCAGGCTCGCTATTGGCAGCCCATGCCGGAGGGACAGTTTGCTTAATGCATTACTTGGGTTTGATGCGCAGAGTCCTACAAACCTGCCCATAGCCGCTTTGCATCTGCGGGTCCCAGCGGATGGGGATATCCGGGGCTCATGTTTGCAGATACAGATGTGGAGGCGGATACCGAATTCTGGATCCGCGCAGGGCTGCGAGTGTCTTCCCCTGAATTCTTACAGAAACAGCAGCTGATTTAATTGTAATATTAGGGCCAGGCCGTGCCCAACCCTTGAGCCGCTGTGCAAGGAAGGGCATGGAGGGGGCGGGCACAGATCCTCTCCGACCTCCCAATCCTTTAAAGCAGGGGACAGTCACAAACGACTGCTGCCCTTCTGTGAGGATAGCTCCAGGATGAGTGCTCGCCATCCCCAAATGGCCCAGGGCCTAGCCTCCCCACAGCACTGGCCAGCAGGTCTAGGCAAGCGGGGAGGGGAGTGCGTAGTGTAGCAGACATGCTCACCTTGTGCCCCAGGGAACAAGACCTGGATGGTAGCTATGGTGTGTGATAAAGGTGGTCAGAGGCATGTCTGGCATGGGGCGGGTGTCCAGGCAGAGAAGATAATCTCAACCCTCCAGACAGGAGAGAGCAACTTGGGTTAGCTGGTCCAGAGGCACTAAACATAATAAAAAGGTAGTGAAGGACGGCAGTATCGGCACATACAAGTCGCGCACTCAGAGGCGGGAGGTCTACACCGGCTCACCTATGCCTTAGTCAACACTTGCAGGTTCCCCCACATTTCTGATCAGTTGTACTCATGACTGGAGAAGAATGAGCACAACACAGGTGGGACCTCTCCGGTCCGGCACCCTCAGGACCTGAGCATCCCAGACAAGGGCGTTTGCTGGACCAGGGGAAGTCTGGGAGCGGGGCTCCCCAAACTTTCTAGCTTCCCCACTTGGCTCCTCTCCCCAGACACCTGGCCATAGCAGTCCTGCAGGCTCCGTAGCCCTGCAAGTATTGGTGGCCCTGCCAACTTTACTGCCTCGCGAGCTCCAACAGCCCCGCAACCCTGGTGGATCCAGCCCTGAGGGTTCTGGCAACCCTGCTGGTTTCCCTACCCAGCTGACTGCAGGCTTTGGTGCCCATGGGCTCCTCTGCCCTGCTGGCCGGCTCCACTCCCAGCTGCCGGCAACCTCCGCCGCAGGGGCTCTCTGATCCAGCAACATCCATGGTGTTGCCAGGCCAGAGTCCCAGACCAGAGAAATTCAACCTGTGTCCTATGCAAAAACGGCAGGCTCCTTTCAGCCAGAATGATACATGGACAAGGACATGGAGCTCCTGTTCTCAGAAATAATTGTACTAAACCCTTCACCTGTAAGTGCTGAGAAAGAGAGGGGGAGAAAGGATTCCAGGAATTAGTTAAAACTCTGTTGGGTAATGACATTTCACATAGCTTCCTAGATACTGGAATCTATATCTACTAAGACTCAGCTCTGTCTTATTGCATTTCTTGGGGTTTCTTTTAATAATAAGAGAAAGAAAAGACACATTAAAGCACTTATAATCAATGGCTGTTCTTTTTAAAACTCAAGGAAGGCAGGTCTGTGAGGAAGATCTAAATGACTAGGCTGTGCTTTGGCTGACAACCCGAGGTGCCTGGTGTCCTTAGAGCAGATTTACTTCCGCAGTCTAAGGGCTTCCCTGCTTAGCTACAATATTACTACATCACGACCACGCTGCTTAGAGAGTCAGCTACTTCTTCGAGATGCCTGATCAGCTGCTTCATAGCGTAGATTTGTTGAAAATTAATTATATTGTGTCTGCTGATGTTACAAACAAAACTAAAAAAAAAAAGGCCTATTACATCTGGCCCCGTTTCTTTGCCAAATTCTTGACATAATTAGGGTATAATTGGAAGAAAAGCACAGATGACAGGATGAAATTGATAGAAATATAAATAAAAATAGAACATTACTGCTCATGTTAGAGCTCTGATTCAGTAACCATGGGGTTGGGAATCTGCATGTTTCACGTTGAAAGACTGCTGCACAGTTCCACATTTGCCTTTCTTGGTGAAAACTAAACTGTGCACTGTTGGGTTTTCCGGGCCCAGAATCCAAAGCTGCAGGCACTTGTTAATGCTTGAAGCTGGGGATTCACAACTAAGCCACTCCCAAACAATACACATGCGAGAGTGGCGCCTCTGAAACTGAGCCCAGCTGCTCTGTGATTTGTAGAATGACCAAGCCATCCCGAATATGAGTCAAATACATCATTCAGAAACTCCCCCCCAGACAGTACAGAGCAATGCAGCAAATACACACTGATGTCGAACCAAACTCATGACCGCATCCGCGAGGATTTTTTTCCTTCTGACACAAATGGAACGAAACAAGCCCAATGGAATTCCCAGGGAGACCAGTAGTGAGTCCACATTCCCCACGTTGTGGGAACACTTTTAGGCAACTGTCACGGTGTAGCAGAAACCAACCAAGAATTCCCTGAACCCGCTGATTCAACGGCGAATTCTCCCTCGGGATTAACAAACTGCAGTGGCTACTGTAGGACAAGGTTTCATCCCACTATGTATATGGGGCCAACAATATGAGGGCCAGAGGTTTGTCCTAGTCAGATATAACCTGTAATGAGCCTAATGGTGACAGATCTCCCAATAAAATGAATGTGCTATCGACGTGCATCAGAGTGAGACAGAGTGAGCAAGCTAAGCTTTGCAAATATTCTAACTCATCGATTTATATCGCTTCCACAGTGCTCAGAACTTGGAGTTCATTTGTTTTCATTTTATGGTCTCTTAGGCATAGTTATTGCCCTTCTTAAACATTGCTACAGCTGTTAATAAAACATACCCAATGATACATCTGTAAAATATAGTCAAAGAGACGAGTAAGACTACACAGAACTAGTCACGCTTCACTATTAGGATTATGATTACAGGTTGGACCTCCCTGGTCTGGCACCGTCAGTCCCAAATGAGGGAGTTTGCTGGACCAAGGGAGTCAATTCTGGCCCCTGCTGCTCGCTTCCCAGGTTATCCAGTAATGCTTCTGGCCCGACTGCTGGCCCTGGCAAAGCTCCCAGCTCTGCTCCCAACTCCAGCCATGCTCCTGGCCCAGAGCTGAACTGTGCTCCCAATCCCTGCCCCCATTCCGACTCCACTCCCAGCTGCCGGCCACACTGCCATACTCCCGGCCGGCCCCTGCTCCCAGACACCAGGGCCCTCATGGATGTTGCCGGACCAGAGAGTCCCGGACCATAGAGGTCCTACCTGTATTAGTTATTTTTTGTATTCTGGTAGCATCTCAAGTCCCCAGAGAGAGATCAGAACCACACTGCAGTTGGCACTAGGGATGTGAAAGTGTAACCGTGTACCCGGTTAATCGATGGACTAGGCTTATCGGTTAACATTCACGGTTACATGCAGACTCCCAGTATGCACGGAGAGTTAGCTTAAAGGCCAGCTCTCAGTGCACACTGGCTCCCAGGGAGCTGACTGCCACACTGTGTGTAACCACCTAACCACTGAAAATTTCAGAGGTTACATGGTTACTTTAAAAGCATTTTAACATCCCTAATTCACACACGTACCAAGATTGTCCCAGCACAATCTCTCTGGGATGCTACTGAAATACAACTATGACTGCTCCTAATAAGAACAGAAAACATTCCCATGTGCTTAGATTGGGCAAGGGAATTCATGTGTCTGATTCATCTGCCTCCGTATACTGCTATGTAGCCAATACTTACAGACATACGTGGGGTAGCCGGCAACAGAAACCAAATCAATCACAGATCACAGCATGCAACTCGCCTAATTATGACTCACACCTCACATTTTTCAACAACGAGAAGTTTTCTGTGAACAGGCAGATGGTGTTGTTATGGGACTGTATCATCCGCCACACTTGCAGTTGTACAGCATTTACGAAGCCTGCTGAAGATGATTGGCATGCAACGTGCTTCCTGGGAGAGAGATCCAAATTCAATGTGTTTTGCCAAAGGGAAAAAATATGTATTTATATTCTGAATGTGTACCATCTGATCTGCATGCTTACATCAAATATATGCCATAGCTATGCAGGGAACATATCTATATACCTTTAACATCTCTTGGATGGAGCTAAAGTGTGCACAATCCAAACCAAAAAAATGACTAAGATGCAGATCCAGCTTGTAGTCTTGTTTCAATCCCCAAATGGTTTAAATCCACAAGTAGAATCAATAGGAAGAAGCCCTGCAGAGAAAGCAATTACATCGCACAAGCAACTATATTAAAAACAGAAGAATAGCTAGACTGGTACGTCTAGCCCAGTTTCCTGTCTGCCGACAGCGGCCAATGCCAGATGCCCCAGAGGGAGGGAACACAACAGGTAATCATCACATGATCCCTCTCCTGTCATCCATTTCCAGAGAAACAGAGGCTAAGAACACCATTCCTACCCATCCTGGGTAACAGCCATTGATGGATCTAACCTCCATGAATCTATCTAGCTCTTTTTTGAACCCTGTTAAAGTCCTAGTTTTCAGAACATCCTCTAGCAAGGAGTTCCACATGTTGGCAGTGTGACTGATTAAGCCTGGAGAACAGGGAGACACAGAGGAATGTACGGCCAGCTTCACTTTTATGGTTATCTGCTGGAATTCGCATCTCTACCTCTTGCTTACAAAAGGTTACAACTCCATTATGACATGCTCTCACTAAAAAAGTACTATTGCATCTGAACATCCATTGACATGAACCCCGAGCAGAATTCCCATCATAATGGCAACGCTCTCTCACATCACTCCACATTCAGCAGACAATGAGCAAAGTACGGGCCCCTCATTGGAAAAGAGTTTTGAACGGTTTAAAGTGCTTTCTTCTTCCATGTTTTCTGTCAGGTCCCTGCCCTGATCCAAACCTCTGGTCTTCACCCAGACTTCTTGCTTTTGTGTGTGGCTCGGCGCGTGTGTAACTGTTATACGCTGGTCTCACAGACTTGTAGCCGCTCTGTATTAATTTGTAAACTCTGCATGTTGGCCTGGTTATGGGGACATTTAACTGCATTCATGTTTCGGGTCAGCTCAATAGCAGGCTTTGTGGGAAAGCAGGCAGGAAAGAAAAGAAGAGTCAACTCTCAGCAAACCTTTAAGAATTAAGGAACAATTCCAAAATGACCAGCTTGGATGGTTTTGCCACCTCTCCAGACAACCTCCAAAAATCTTCCTGACCTGGAGAGGAAAAGGCCTATAATCACGGGAGAACAAAAGAATTCTTGGAGGATTCCAAGGAACTTTCACCGAAGAGTAGATAAGACAAACATGCATAGAGACTACCACTTCAAGCCATTTTTCTCTCAGTGCTTTGTGGCTGGGGAAGGCTGGTTTGTCACTCCGTTTACACTGGACACAGTTCTGGAAAGGAAGAAATGCAGGGATCTGACCTCAGACCTGCAGGACAATAATGATTGATACATGGAGGATGGTAGCCCTGAGCCTGTGTAAGAGTGAAAGCCTTACAAAATTCCACCCCTAACACTTGAGGGGATGCACTGAGATCAAAAAGGGGACAGAGACACAGCCCTGTAGCCTTAACAACTAGCTCTGCCAGCAGGTTAATCCAGGCCACAGCAGGGAAATCATGCTGGGCATTCGGACCCTGAACTCCCAGTTACCTGCAGAAATACTCTAAGAGCAAATAGTATGATGCACGTTCAGAGAAGCAAGCAGGTAAGCAGGAGGGGAGATTAGAAGCTGCCTGTAACTCGGGGTGGGCAATAATTTTTGACTGGGAACCACTTCAGAAATTTTTGAAGTGGCCCAGGCTGCCCCAGAAGGGGCGGGGCCTCAGGCAGAAGGGGCGGGGCCAGGACACTTCCGTGCTTCCCCACACACAGACCCTGATTGGTCTTTGCCCCCCTTCCCTGAGAGAACCAGCTGGCAGTTCTCTCTAGGCGCCTGCGCCCCTGGTGATGGGAGGAGACTTCACACGCTCCCTACTGCCCTCAGGTCAATCAGGGCCTGGGGGGCGGGGGGGGTACGTGAAGTCTGACCCCGCCCAGTGAGAGAGCGCCATGCTTAGGGTCACCTGCCAGCTGAGCAGCAGCTGGTGGTTGACTCTAAGTGCCACGCCCCTTGCAGGGCGAGAGGAAACGTCATGCTCTCTCCCCGCCCCCAGGCCCATCAGGGCTTGGGGGAGGAGGAGAGGAGCGTGCAAAGTCTCCTCCCACCCTACCCCCATCCTGTAAGGAGTGTGCGGCACTTCTAAGCACTCCACATTCTGATTGGCCTGGCCACGGGGGAGCGCAAAGTCTCTTGCTCCCTGCCCTCTGGCATGCGGCACTTAGAGTCAACCACCAGGGTTGACTCTAAGCGCTGCATGCTCCCTTGTCCCTAGGCCCTGATTGGCCTGGGGACGGGGGAGCGGCAGAGCCTCCGTGGGCTGGATCAACCCACTTGGCAGGCAGGATCCGGCCCGCGGAGGCCCTTTTGCCCGCCCCTGCTGTAACTACTGCCATTCAACATACCGGCCGTCTGGCTCAGGATCCAAGCAGCTCCTAGGAAGCAAAGGAGACTGTCACTGACCAACAGGCCAGGAAGGCTTCGGGGCAGAGTTTCAGGGGTGGATCTGGCTTAGGAGCAGAGCTGCAGCTGTTCCAGGCCACGCACAGCAGAGGAGGAAAGTGCCGGCTGGCCAAGCTGCATAACTATGGGAACGTCTGCAAGGAGAAAAGCGCCTGGGGCGTGCTCAAATGAGAGCTGGTGGAGGCCAGTAAGTGAGAAACACAGCCACACTCTTAAGGAAACACGCAGTGGGGGTCAGTTTGCAGTCGGCAAAAGCATGAGGGCAAAAGCCAGTTAAGCGCCTTCGGTCTGCAGCCTGGAACGCAACCAGTCCCCAGCGGAATCAGATGCAGTATCCTGGCTTTAAATGAACAGACACAGGAAACAAAGGGAGCTTCCTAGCAAACAGCATTGGCAATAAAAAGAAGACACGATTAATAAAGTCTTCGGATGAACCGAGGCCTGAATTTTGTCCTACAAGGAGGTACAGCTGGAGAACAGCAAAGAAAGATTCTCTGTCCAAACCTAGACTCTCAGAGTAATCATCAGCCTAACATACCTGAAAGGTTAAATTCCTGCTGGCTCCAAGACAAAACGATGAGCGATAGTCCGACGGACGGCTCAAAGGAGCTGTGCTCTGAAGACAACTCCTCCAGGAGCGCAAGACCCCGGGATCTCAAAATAAATACACGCAAGCTCTGTGCTCAGACGAGTTCGCAAAGCATCTCAATAGCCCCCAAGATTAGAATCTACTGAATTTCTGTGCTATCACACTGGAAGCACATCGCCGCGAGTCTTGGAGATTGCCTATAAGAAGCAATTCAGAGGACTGATGAAATACCATATTTTTATAAACTAGTAACGTTTTATGACGCCTGAGATCAGTTCATCTAACTGTCAAAATGAGATCAACACGGGTTTTTATGGGACACATCAACAACCAAACAGCTCAAACGAGCCACGATATTACACTAAAGTAATAAGAACTTCATTTTCTTGCCTGTTTTTGCAGTATGATAACAGACCCCTCTCGAACTGCCTACTCAGGATGCATCTACACTGCACTCGTAGCTCGAAATAAGCTATGCAATTTGAGTTATGTAAATTACATAGGTTATTTCGAGTCAATTTGAAAATAGCTTATTTTGTAATCTGGCACTGTCTACACAGTGCCAAATTTCAAACTAACCTGCTTTTCCAAAAAGTCCATTACTCTTTGTGGAATGAGGTTTACAGGGACGTCGGAATAGCGAGCCTGTTATATTTTGAAATAATGGGTGCACTGTTAAGACGCGGGATACCTCTGGTATCCTGAAATAGCCCTGCAGTGTAGACATAGCCTAAGTGTATTATTTGGCCACCCATATGTGGTTTCACTTAAGTTTACACGAGAGCAACTACTTTACTACAAGTTGAACTTCACTTGTCTGGCACCCTTGGGACCTGTCCGGTGCTGAACCAGAGAATTTGCCAGACCATGGGAGGTCAATATTGTCTAGCAGCATTACCAGCACTTCTACTGCTTACTGGGCTGTTTGACACATTTAGGGGTAAATTACAGCACAGAGCACTGAGAGCCAGGACTGGTGGCTGTAAACAAACTTTACAGGACTGCGGGAAACTTGGCTACACCCAGGATAAGTGGACATCCAGCTAACTAACTTCATGCCGGACCATGGATGCTACCAGACCGGAGAGTGCTGGACTAGAGAGGTTCAACCTGCAAAAAGAAAAATGACCATTATTTGCAGTTCTAAGCCCTGAACAATTATCCTCTCTCCCTGCTTCTATAACACCCAAACCTGAAATACTAACGTTCACAAAACAGTCAACGATCTGCTGAGCAGGCATCATCAAAGAGAAGGGAAACAGAAAATGAGCTGGGAGTCCCAGCTGGGCAGTTATGCCGGTTTCATCAGACAGATGCCTCTCTCTTACACTCCAGTCAATTTGATTGTCAGTCATTTTATTTATTTCTCTCCTTTAAGGTATTGATGTTTTACAAGGCTCCTCTTTACAAACACACACATCTCAATCTTCAGGGGCACCCCCTCTGGCTCTGCTCTTGTCAGATCTCATCAACATCAAAGGCCTCTGCCTGTTTAGTATTTGGGTAGGAGACTTTCAAGGAAAAGCCACGGGCTGCAAAGAAAGATTCCAGAGCGACTCTTTTGCTTCTGAAGCAGTTGCTAACCAACCTCCTTTTAAGCACTGTTCTGTTGGTCCTTCAGCTGGAGGGACAGACTCCGAGCCCAACCGTTTATGCATATTAAAAATACAATAGCTTCAGGGGGTAGCCAAGTTAGTCTGTTACAGAAAAAAACAACAAATGGTCTGGTAGCACTTTATAGACTAACGAAACATGTAGATGGTATCATGAGCTTTCGTGGGCACAGACCACTTCTTCAGATGACCGGAGTTATGAGTTTGGGATGTGTGCACTCGAAATAAATAGGAGAGGGGAGGGAGGGAAGTAAAAGGGAAGCGGGATGGGAGACAGAGCATCAGTAAGTATCTGGCGAATGGATACTTAAACTGAAGCAGATAAAAATCAAAGTCAATAGATAGATCCCCATGTCAGGAAGGATGCCTTCAATGGTTGTTAAATTGGTAGTGTCCCAACCAACTTTCCTCACAATTGAGTCCATTAGCATGTGAACTGAATTTGCAGATGAACTGTAATTCTAATGTTTCCCTGTGGATCTGGCTTGTAGAGCTGGTTTGTGATAAGACAGCTACTTGGAGATCTGTCAGAGTGTGATACAGTGACACGTCCCCCGTCCTTTGAAATGGGGCTATCCAATGGGATGCCCTCTTCTCACCATGCCAAAGCCGTGGTGTCTTGTGACAGTGAGCGCGAAAGTCATTTTCACTCTGACAGCTTTATGCCGCAGACCTGCAGACTCCTGCCAATGGACGTGGCTGTAATTGTGAAAGCCAATTTTGGAAAGTCAGCGTTTGAAATCAATGCATTCAGTCAGACCCGCTGATGGGACAGCGTAACAGAGAACATTCGGAGGAAGGTTTCCAGAGAGACTTTAGGATCTGCAATAGTAATTAGGCAACTTTAATGCTACAGCAGGGAAAGACGGCTTCTGACGGTGAGCACTGATGTCTCTGTCCCTGTTTTGAAATCTGTAGGAAGAATCTCTTCCGCTGGATTCACCATTATTCTTCAGCTCCTCTCTTTGTTACTCTATTTGCTTTGCCTTCTTTCTGCATCCACCTTCCCCTCCCAAACAAACAGGGTAACATCTCCCCAAGCTACTCCCCTCCCTGAATGTCTGAACAAGCAGCGTCCTGCGACTCGGAACCAGCTCTGTCGCTTTTCTTCTCCTCTTCTTTTCAGTTTCTCTGTAGATGACCTGGCAGATTTAGCTTTTCATGCCCGGCCCTGTTGGTATGAGTTCCTTTCCCTCTGTCTAGTGTTGAATTGTTGTAATGTAGTTCAGTTGGAGGGTCTCTCGTTGCATCATCTCTAAGCTACTGAGAAATACTTTAGGGAGGGTGTTTATACAGGTTGGACCTCCCTGGTCCGGCACCCTCAGGACCTGACTGGCCTTTGCTACTAGCCAGAGGCTGGCTCCCCACTTGCTGCTGGCCCCACTACTGCGCGCTGGGCCACCCGGCCTTACCGGGCACCCCTGCTGCCGCACGCAGAGCTTTCCGGCCCTGCAGGACTCCTGGCCATCAGCTCTTCACTGGGACTCTCTGGTCCCGCCACCCTCTGTGCCAGACCATGGACGATGCCAGACCGGAGAGTCCTGGTTAACAGAGGTTCAAAGTTCTAGACTTACAGACAAAAACACTCAATGTTTGGGAAGGGGGTTGATAAGGGAAGCCTGAGCCTAGAGAAGGAGTTCTACCCCAGTGGCATGCCCCATAGCTTCACCAAACCCCTCCATGGCAGTCTGGCTGGTGCCTTTGGATTCTTGTCCCCGATCCCAAGGGGAAAGAAATGCAAATCAGTTCAGCCCAAGGCTGCCTTCCTCCATGCATTATGATCCCCCAGACCATTTCTGGTACCAGTATGGCACCCATCCCTCTAGTACCAGCATGCCTCACAAGCACTCTTTATATTTATCAATCACCACTACTCCGTGCAAGGGGGTATTCCCATTTCACACATGGGAACTGATACCCCAAGGAATTAAGTCACTTGCCCAAGTGCACTCTAGGTGTCTGTGGCAGAGCTGGGAATTGATCCTAGGATGCCAGCAAGTGCTCTAACCACTGCCCCATCCTTCCCCTGATGTGATTTCCTTTTTGGCCTCTTTGAGGGGGAAGTTCTGGGGACAGTGGTAGAGGCCGCCTGCAGATGCCATGCTACTGGAAGGGACCTGGGGGAGGGATCTGGTGGCAGACAGCACACGAGGAGCTCTCACCAAGACTCTCGTTTCCTCTGCAGGATACTTGGGGAAGCCGTGGGTTCAAATGGCACCATTTCCATCTTTGTTGTGCAAGGCCAAGAGTGTCCCTGCACAGACGGAAGAACGTGCACTGAAACACATTGACTTTTCTCCTCCCTCTGTAGGTTATGCCCGCACAGAGGAGAAACAGAGCCTTCTCTCACTGCTACATACAGTTCTGTGTGATCAGCCACGGAAAATCAACCCGCTCCTTAAGCAGAAAGGTCATAAGCAAAATTAGGTGTAACCAGGTGATGGTTTGTTTGCCTCAGAAATGAGCCTCTGAAAATGCAGAAAGAAAGAAGCAAAAACAGGGTTCTGGCAAAATTGTCATTTTCCGAAAGAGCCATTTTTTGACTTAATATTTGTACACTGCATTGTTTTTATTCAACGTTACCCTTACGCCGCTTCCCACGGGAGGCAGCATGGCTCCCAATATGGCTCACTGGAACAGGACTCAAGGTGCAGAGGGGATGCTTCTAGCTTTACTAGTGACCACAGGGAAACCACCTCACCTATCCACACCTCTGTTTCCCCTTCCATTTTTGTCAGTCTGATCTCCCTAGACCGTAAGCTCTTTGAGGCAGGAATCTCTCTTACTTTGCCCACCTGACACTAACTCCATCACTCTTTCATGTTAAATAAAACAGTGGCTATTTTTATATACTAGTGTATGCAAAGCAACCAGGGCCCTGTGCGCCAATGTAGATGTCTAGACTTAATGCATCCTTAAACTCAGGGGTTTTGCCCTTGAGAGAAAGAAATGCAGTGTACTGCAGCGACACAGGCTACAATGTTTTGTTCTGGATTCAGAATTCAAGATTTCATCCCCAAAGGATAAGATCTAAGCGTTTGGAACCGTTGTGTCTCTACCCAAGAGCCAAGCCAATTTATCTCTCAGTCGTCACTTCACCCAGTGCTACTAACTAAGCAACAGGGAGCCTAAACATCCATCTGTCCTACCTCCAATGAACTCATACCGCCTCGGAGAAATGAAGAGCTTCTGTTAGGAGACTGCAGAGCGAAAATGGAGCTAGGAACAATGCATTGCCCCTACACATTTGCTAAAGAAAAGGAGTGAAAAGATAGCAGAGAAAAGTAAACTGAACGGCACCACCCCTGTTACTTCACAAGGGGGTTAATAAGGGAATGTGAGAAGCTAGCCATGAAATAAAATATAAAAGTCCAAACTAGACACTGAAATAAGGTTCGTTCTATTCAGCCACTTTCTCGTTTGATATAAAAAGAAATATTTTATGTCCATTTTTTGAAAACATAAGAACACAAGAACGGCCAGACTGGGTCAGGCCAAAGGTCCATCCAGCCCAGTGTCCTGTCTGCCAACAGTGGCCAAAACCAGGTGGCCCAGAGGAAGGGAACACAACAGGTAATCCTCACATGATCCCTCCCCTGTCACCCATTTCCAGACAAACAGAGGCTAGGGACACCATTCCTACCCAGCCTGGCTAACAGCCATTGATGGACCTAACCTCCATGAATTTATCTTGCTCTTCTGAAGTCTGCTAAAGTCCAGTCTCCACAAATATGAAATCCAATACACAACTGACTTTTCAGAATCTCAGGATACACAACTCAAATGGCAATATGACACAACCTGGTTTTCAGTTTAGCTCCAGAGGAAACATAATCCCACCATATGCTTCCACATAGCTAATGTCCTCTCCCTGTTAGAGGCTCGGTGGCAAACCTACTGAGAAGTTTAGTGGGTCGAGGTTGAGATGCAATGCAAAAATCGGTGAAGCAGTGAGCATCTAGTCCTGACTCAGCATCTGACCCTTAGGATGTGGTTGGAGTCCTTAATTTTAGAACCACCAAGGCCAGCCCGAAGGGGAAATAAGACCAAAACCCAAGGTGATTTTATTTCACTACACTGGAAGGAAAGGAATCAGCAAAATTGTGGGGGTTGCTTAAGAAATTTGCCTTCTGTCTCCCCCGCCCGCCCCCGCAATATGTGACTTTTGTGGATGATAATGAATCCTACATAAATGCACAGGGCTTAAATAAATTCTCCTCACTGGAGAGAAGCCACTGACTAAAAGTGTTCATTCAACTTCTGAATTCAGGCACTTCTCAGGTGGTCATAGCAGGCGTTTTCTTGCTGCATGACGCACTGTTGTTAGCACAACAGAAGTACAAACGCACGGTTCTGAATGTTTGTTTAGAGGTGTGCCCACTATGAAAATACACACAAAAGCCCAGAGAGGAGACCAACTTGGCACACTTGATTGACTTTAATAGGTGCTGATTATGCTGCTCATATTCCATGAAATTAAAAGGCTTACAAATGTTATGAGCCATTAACCTTCCATTTAAGGGAGCTTATGACATGTTAGCAACATTTAATGAAATTCTGTTCAAAATGCTTCAGCGAGACTTTACTTCAAGACGTAACTCGTGGCGTTACTTCAGAAAAGAGTTTTATGGAAGAGCTTCCTCTCCCTGTCTTTTTGGGGGATTGGTGCAGCACTGGAAAGACGGACGAAGCCATAGAAGAGGCCAATTTTTCCCTTAGCACATACATGTCACTGCTGGAGATGGCTCAGTCTTTGCAACAGTTGAATACACGAGGGAAGGGAATCTGCAAAACAAAGCCTAAATCCAACACAAAATTCAGCACTCCTTCCGCCAACCTCCAACATCCCCTTGAAACATCACAGTTGGGAATGGTTTGACCAGCTCCGGTGTCCAGTTAGAACACAGTTTTCAATCTAGCTGTGAAAGTCGTCTTAATCAACCAGCTCTTCAGCAGGCCAGGTACCCCAGTGCTGCTGAGTCCTGGCCCCGGCAGACAGACGGCAGCTCTCTTGTGGGATCTGCCGACTTCCCTACTTGAGAATGGCCCTGGGGGCAGGGGGACCTGCCAGCTGTGTTGTCTTCTGCACAGGTGAACCTGCTCCTCCCATCAGGGTAATGAGCACTCGGCATCAATTGCTGGTGCTTGTGCTGAACTGAGACGTCTTGCACCTCACATCGCTGTGGCATTCAATGCCTCAATCTGTCATGTTTGTGCTTCTGGTTGCCGGCTCTTCACCTCACTGATAGCTAGCAGGGAAGCAGGACTCTAAGGACTGACCAGAAGGAGACAGTTGAAGTGTGGCCTTGAAACAAACAAACAAACAGACACATGCGCATGCGCGCACACACACACATGCAACTTGCTGGCAACTTCGTTGGACAGACGATGCTGTGTATGCTTGGTAGCCACACCCAGGGGTGCTAGAAGTGGGTGTCAGAAGAGCTTCAACTCTGCCCATGCATCTATACAAGCGACACCATCACTGGACCTAACCACATAAGTCACCACATCAGGGGCTCATCCACCTGCACAACCTCTAATGTGCTCTATGCCATCAAGTGCCAGCAACGCCCCTCTGTTGGCCAAACTGGACAATTTTTGCACCAAAGAATAAATGGACACAAATCAGACCTCAGGAATGGAACCCGCTGAAACCTGCAGGGGAACATTTTAACCTCTCTGGACGTTGAATAATGGATTTAAAAGTAGACGTACTTCTAGAAAGAAATGTTATCACCCAATTACAGAGAGAGAGCTGAACTGGAATTCATTTACAAAGTTGACACTATCAACTTGGGCTTGAATAAAGATATGAACTGGTTAACACACTGCAAAGGCAATTTCCCCAGACTTTGATAGTCACATTTACACATCAAATGCTGTGAATGAGACACAGTCACCCTGGCTTTATTAGCTTCATTAACATGGGTCCTATAATTGACAGATAACAACTTCTACTGTTATAGATACACCTGGATTCTGTAATTTTACCCCCAAAAACTCATCATTTAATATATTGTTTAGTCTCTGAGGGTATGTCTAGACTACATGGCTCCATCAGTGGAGCCATGTAGATGAGTTTACTAGACACAGGAAAATGAAGCGGTGATTTAAATAATCGCCGCTTCATTTACATCAAAATGGCCGCTGCGCTGTACTGATCAGCTGTTTGGCGGCACAGCACGGTAGTCTGGATGCTCCGCAGTTGACAACGGAAGCCTTTGTTGACCGCTCCATTATGCCTCATGGAATGAGGTTTACCAGAGCGGCGACAAAGGCTTCCGTTGTCAACTGCGGAGCGTCCAGACTATCACGCTGTGCCACCAAACAGCTGATCGGTACAGCGCGGTGGACATTTTGATGTAAATGAAGCGGCGATTATTTAAATCACCACTTCATTTTCCTATGTCTAGTAAACTCATCTATATGGCTCCGTCGACGGAGCCACGTAGTCTAGACATACCCTTAGATGCCACAGAACTGCTTGTTGTTTTTGTTACAACTGGTAATTAGCCATCTGGTTACTAAATAATATTCTGGCTACATCTGCGTCCTGAACTCTACTGAGCCGGGGAGCAGTCAGTGGACTGTATCATCCCAGGGGACAATGGCTTTGTCATTCATCAGGATGGTCTTGACTACCAGAGACAGTGCCTTTCTCCTCATAAAACTACAATGGCCACCGAGGTATTCCCGCTGATGGCCCTTGATGTAAAACTCAGGCATCTGACATGAAAGCATTATCAATGGAGAGGTCTCAGCTCTTATGACTGACCTGACAGAGCACAGTGCCAGTTCCATTTGTTCTGTTAAGGGTTTGCGTCCCATGTCTACACTGGAGAAAAGGATGGCTTAAGTGTTGGCTGGTCTTGAGGGTGTTCAGAATTGGAAGTGGTGGGGAAATTGATGATTTAAGGGGGAGAAAAAGGCAGTTCCCTTTTTCTGTAATGGGTGTTCTTCGAGATGTGTTGCTCACATGCATTCAACAGAGGGGTGTTTGCTCGCCACATGCACCAGTGCCGGAAGATTTCCCCACAGCAGTATCCGTAGGGGACTGGCTCTAGTGTCCCCCGATCACAGGAAATGGCGGGAATGCATACATAAGGCCTTCTGACCAAGGCAGGAGCAAAGCGCCCATGAGGGAACCTTCCTCCAGACCCAGTCTGGGGCAGAACCTGGGGCACTCTGTGTTCTGTCTGGTCGCAAATAAATCCACTCGGGGAAACCCTCACTTGGAGGGCACTTCTGGGTGAAGAGCCCACCTGTGGTAAGAAGAGAGCTGCCTGCTCAGGTGGTCCACAATGACATTCTAGGCCCTGGGGAGGCGATGAGCCTCTAAGGAGGCAGCGTGTTGAATGCAGAAGTTCCTGAGCCGTAATGCCTCTTGGCAGGGGGCTACTGTTGAGGGAAAATCTTCTGCCACTGGTGCATGTGGCGAGCACACACCCCTACGCTGAATGGACATGAACAACCACGCGAAGAAAGATCAACCTTTGCCTTGCATTGACTTCATCGGACTGTTCATGTGTTTAAATTCTTTGCTGGATCAGGGCTTTAATCATGAGGAAACTAAACCAGTATCTTGCTCTTGTCCTGCAAACACCGAGAGAGGAAGATGATACATTTTCTGCCAACGTGCTCCTTTAGTGCAAGCTATCTGAGCCCTTCTCTGACAGCTGAAGTCTAACTCCACAGCTTGACTGCGGAAAGTGGTGATTATCTTGCCATCTGCACTTGCCTGGACCTGGCTTTTTAATCCAAATGAGTATTTTAGGACTTGTCTACACTACGGAGAAGATTGACTCTCCAGAGGTCGATCTTCTGTCGTTCGATTTAGCGGGTCTAGTGCAGACCCTCCAAATCGAATGCTGAGGGCAGCCCCTGCTGGCATTGTGTTTTCCTCATTCTGTGAGGAGAAAGGGAAGCCGACAGGAGTGTGTGCTCCCGTCAGCGTCCCACAGTGTAGATGCTGCGGCGGCTTGGCTTAAGGTAAACCAGCTCCAGCTACACAAAACTGGTATGTAGCTGAGTGACATACCTTAGTTCGAACTGCTTGGTCTAGTGTAAGACCAGGCCTTAGTGTTTATAAATGGATACTTTTGGCTCTGTAGCGGGTATGTCTTATTGCTGGTGAATGTCACTGTTCAGCTCCACAAGTATATTTTACTGCTTGTGAATGAGCAAATTTAACTTTGCAGTAGGTATGACTATCACGCAAATACAATGAGTCAATGCCTGGATTCCAGCACTTAAATCAAATAGATACACTACGAGACAAGTCGTGTGCAAAATAATTATTTATCAGCCTTAAAAGCTTCCTTTTATGGCTCGTCTTATTTAAATATTGGCCTCGGGAAGAGTTTTTACTAATGAAAAGGGAATCATTCATGGCAATGGGAAATGCATGAAATCACATTGTCTACAGTTGTGATGTAAGCTGTTGTGTTGACAACAGCTGATTAAACTAGCAGGAAAAAGATAAACGTTGTCGGCTCCAATCCTACAGTTAGTTCTGCCACTGTGGACTCCCGCCCCAGGCAGATTCCTACTGCTGGATCTGGATCAAGCCCACAGACAGGAGACCCTCGTGATTTGTGGAATTGCTATTCATGGCTCTGTGCATTCGCAGGGGTCTTCTGTCCCAGCCTGGGGGGGGGCCCGGAGCCACGGGGAACTCACCAGCCACTGAAATCAGGAAGCATTTTGACCATGTTATGTTGCCTGGCTCTAGCCCTGCCAGCTACTCTGAATGGACAGACTTCCACTGAAGTGAACAGGACTCCGCACGGGGAAAGCCAACGCCCCCCAGAATGCACCTTGCAGGTTTGAGGCCCAGCACATCCTCTGGCAGTAAAATGTCTGGATGGCAGCTTTGCATTTTGCACTCACCCTTTTGCTTTCCCAATCGGCAATTCATTTTTTAGAGCTAGTTTAAAACTGGTTTAAAGCGTGCGTGCGTGTGTTGTTTTTAAAGGAAAAAACTGGGTGTTCCAGTGCAGGTGACAAAACTGATCCAATATCGTCCTAAAAATGCCTAATACTACAGATCAAATTCTGCCATTATCTAAACCAGTGCAGCATCATTGTGGCTGAGGGCTGCAATCCTGTAATGTGTCCTGTCTGGTCCGATCCACCTGCACAGAGCCACATTCCAGCCAGGGGGGCTTCCGGTGGGTGTGGGACTCAGCCTATATGGATCCGATTGCAGGGTCAGAGTCAATATTTTTTATAATGCAGAATACCTGATCACGCAAATATGCACTTTGCTCATATCAGCACTCCTGCTGCATTCGACAGGATTACTCGGGTAAGGAAAGCTAGGCATGTGCATAAATATTTGCAGGACTGGCATCTAATTTTCCACTTATGAACTAGAAATGATTACTATAAAAGACCAACTCATCACTTGTTTTAAGTAACATAAGCCGAACTGCATTTAAATCTTGAATGAGGATTTGTGAATCCTAAATTTGGGACATGAGAAGATCTTTTTCTATCGGTGAGATTATCCTCTTTCTAGTTGTCACCCGATCACTCAGCCAAGTCTACACTTTTCTTGTGCAACCTAAGCACATGATTTTGTGGAAGTAGCACACCTCAAAACAAAGCAAAAATTTCAGTTCAAGAAGGCTGAAGCTTTGCTGAAAGGAAGTTTCAAGGAACCTGTCTGTTAATGTCTCTTCTCAAAAAAAGGGCATGAAATTTCCACTTTTTAAAATTCTAGTCAAATCCAAACAATGGCAGATTGCGATCACAAACAGCCCGTTATCGCTGCTTTCCAGCACACAAAATTAACACTTGTGCTCTTACGTGCAACTTTCAGGAGAAGTTTGTCTGCTTTTAAAAAGTAAACAGATGGTTCACACAATTGTCCACAATAAATTACAACTGTTAGAAAGACAGTTACATTTTGAGAGCAACAATGAATCTGGGCTGCAGATGGGCTTATGGATGACCCTTCCAATTTTTAATAATCTCCATAATTTATGTGCAAGTAAAGAAATGAAAAGACGCCACATGCGCCTTCTTGGCTAAGTAGAAATCACTTTTATTTACTCAGGCAATACTTCATGGTCCAGTTAACTTCTTAATTAAAAGCAGCAAGCTGCTCGTGTTCCATGCAAGTGGCCCGGAGAATAACGTTTCGTGTGCAATATGTTTATCTGGGAGTTAAAAATGCTCTGCTCAGGTTTGGAGACCCAGATGCATCTCTCCTTTTCCTTGACAACAAGGCTAAAGGATGCGCCTGTCACGGCAGCAAAAGTAGCACGAGTTTCTCAAAATTTCTCCTCGGTGTTCACAAAACTGCCCAGGATGCTCTGATGCCCAGCAGTACACAGCCCCTGCCACCCCAAACGTGGCTCCCGTGGGTGGTGATAAATCACACGCATCAGCACGATGTGTCGGCGATGGACTATGCTCGGACGCAGTCACAGTGGCAAGACCTCAACTGTGGGACTCCTTTCAAGAAGTGATGAGACAGAACTCGACCAAAGGGTGAGGGGCACTCAGTGGGGCTCACGGTCACCATTGGCCCCAGAGAAAGGTGGGAGGAGGGCACAGCGCCGTGCCTCCGGAAGGGGTGGGGCTGAAGGCGGAGGAGGCGGGGTGTAGGGCAGTCAGCTCATAGTGCTGCTCAGACTGCCACTGCTGTCAAAGCAGCAGCAGTGGTGGCTGGGAGCTCCAGGCCCCTTTGAAACACCGGGCCCTTGTGCAACTGCCCCGTTTGCCCTCCTGGATGCATCAGGTAGCCAGTTACAGCTCCCTTATTCAGAAAGCACCACAGCTGCTCCAACTTCTGTTTGAAGTAGCGCAACCAAGGGGGCCCCTGTTCACCTCGGGTGGTTTCCTTTTCCTATCCCATGGCTTTTCCCCAAGAGCGGCCAAGCTGGGCCCCACAGTGCAAATGAAATGCATCTCTTAAATGGAGAACGCCCACTCTCTTTAGGCCCGAGGCGCTGATTTCATGATGCTTTTAATCATGCTGTACGATGGAATTAGAGACGCATGTGTAAGGCCCTACCAAATTCATGGCTATGAAAAACGGACAGTGAAAGCTGACCTCCCCCTGTGGAATCTGGTCTTTTCTGTGCTTCCCCCCTATATGATACAGATTTCATGGGGGAGGCCAGTGTTTCTCACATTGGGGGTCCTGATGAAAAAGGGAGCTGCAGGGTTATGCTAGGGAGGGGTGGTGCGGCCAGCCTTATTTTCACATTGCTCTCAGAGCTGGGCATCCAGAGAGTGGTGGCTGCTGACCGAGGGCCCAGCTCTGTAGGTGTAAAGGTGGCAATACCATCCTAAGCCAGCCTTACTCCTGCATGGCCCTGCCTTCACACCTGGGCTCCCGGCCAGCAGCCACCAATCTCCAGCTGCCCAGCTCTGACGGCAGCACCGCCATCAGCAATGCACAAGTAAGGGTAACAGTTCCACCCCTCTACAATAACCTAGTGACCCCCCCCACTCCTATTCAGGTCTGGAGAGGACCCCTACAACACCGTGAAATTTCAGATTTAAATAGCTGAAATCATGTAATTTACCATTTTCAAAATGGCCATGAAATTGATCAAAATGGACCATGAATGGGTAGGGCCCTACTCCAACCAAAGGAGGGAAGGAGTGGCTGAGGATCTGAGGTTACCACCAACTATCGAGATACCTTCCTAAGAAATTTCCACCGGGACTTCCCGGCTCTATCCATAGAGAGATCCAGAGACAGGAAGTACTCTATGATTCGCCCATGTGGTCAAGGGTGGAACTGGCAGAGCTCCACTGAGATCATGGGAGTGCAACCACTCTCATCACAAATCCGGTCCCATGATCTCTACTGCACACAGATACCACTTGTGTAACTAGGCTAGGAGATGAAACTGCACTGAAATGTCATTCTCTGCCTTTTGCTATGGTTCATCTGCTATAAATAACCATCATCTGCAAATCTGCTGAGCAATAAATAAAACCATTAGCTAAGTTAGCAGACTGCATGCTTTGGCTATTTACTAAAGCATATGAAAATATTACACGTTAACATAGTCCTGGTAGGTTTTTGTATGTACCATTATTTAAAGTTCTTGTCTCTTACACAGGGCATTTTAAAAATTCATTCTGCACCAGTGAAAATCCTAAGTCATTCAGTGGTAACGGAGCTAGTGCTAACTTTCAGAGATGCCACTGAGAGCCCAGTAGGGCACTTAGTTTTCACTGTATTCCTCAAGCTCAGTCATCGGTAAGACATTTCCTTTCGCAAGAATGCTCTGGCGAGATCAGAAACGAGCTACTGCTGGTATATGGCCAATTAAAGTTCTGCTAATTTAGAGGTACTTGCATATATCCCCAAAATATTCACCTTCTGCAGCAGATTCTATCCCCAGCAGTTAGCCACATCCACCCTGACTCAGCTGGCCTCGTTAACACTGGTCCTACACTTGATAAGTAACTTCCTTCTTTTGATATGCTGGAATGTGAGTGGTTGTGCACTATATATTCCTACCTCCGTGATTTCCACTCCATGCACCTGATGAAGTAGTTTATCTCCATGAAACTTTTAAGCCCAAATAAATCTGTTAGCCTTTAAGGTGCCACAGGATTCTCCTTGTTCTTTTTACTGAAACCAGAGTTGCACCTGCTGACCACTAGATCGGAATGTGGTCTGACCGTTGGAAAGATCGGGATAAATTTCGTGCTAGCTACACCGAATAGAGCTCCACCGAGAAGCCAGTGGAGCTGTACGTACGTACGGCTGTAAGTCAGTGGAAAAACACTCATTGATGTCACTGGATTTTTGATCAGACCCCTGGATTTACAGCTGGTGTCGTCTCAGGACAACAATATGCTGGAAGGAGGGAAAAGTCTTCTATCGAAGTAACATTCCTACAGGACTTGCTTTACCTCCTATTTGGCCTCCATAAAACCACCAGCCATAACGTGTGGTCTGGTATCATAGCCCCAGTTAGCATGAGAAGATCTTGTGTCTCTCCCCCATACTGAAATGTAGATTAAGACAATGAGGACTAAAAACCAATAAACCTCCCAGTAGCAATAAATGCGGCTTGCTCTCTTCTCTGAAAACAAAATATTATGTCCAAAATGCTAACAAAATAAAAGTATTAGCAACTCCTTCAGTGTATTTATCCAACTATATGATGCATTTCTTCTTGTGCTCCATGCTAAGTGAATGAAATTACGTGCCTGGGTAGGGCCCTACACAATTCATGGTCCATTTTGGTCAATTTTGCTTTTATAGGATTTTTTAAATGGTAATTTCATCGTTTCAGCTCTTTAAATGTGAAATTTCAGTGTTGTAGTTGTGGGGGTCCTGACCCCCAAGCCCCTGTGGGAGGATCACAAGGTTATGATAGGGGGAGTTGTAGCACTGCTTCTTGTATTTCTGTGCTGCTGCTGGCAGTGGTGCTGCCGTCAGAGCTGGGCAGCTAGGGGGAAGCGGCTGCTGGCTGGGAGCACAGTAAGGTATTGCCACCCTTACTTCTCCTCTGCTGCTTTCTGAGCTGGACTTGTCAGCAGCCACCCTTCTCCGGGCACCCACCTCTGAAGGCAATGCAGCTATAAGGGTGCCCCCCTAACTATACTTGTGAAACCCCTGCACTTCCCTTTTGGGTCAGAACCTCCAGTCTGAGACACATTGGCCTTCCCTTGTGACATCTGTGTAGTACAGGGTAAAAGCACAAGAGCAGATTGCACGGCAAGAGACCAGATTTCACGGTCCGTGATGCATTTTCCATGGCCGTGAATTGGGTAGGGCCCTGTGCATAAGGCTCTAAGGCTCTCCTGTTATCCCCACAGGGAAACATTTTTAGATATCGATATCGTTTCATTTGCTTCTCTTTCAAAACTAAAATGAGGGCATGAATCAATCAGCTTCCATTGTAGGAGAGGTTACAACCTCGAATACTATATTGGGTGTTGCGCTGATTACTCCACAAAGTTCCATTTGCTACAAGGCCAGTGAAATGCAGAACAAAAGCAAGGTGAACAATATTTAATTAGCTATCTGCCACTGTCACCAAAGTGCAAAGTGGCTATCCAATTCAAAGTTAACATTTCAGAACAGGAAACAGGATGTTTGATGGCTTCCATAAAAACGGCCATACTGGGTCAGACCAAAGGTCCATCTAGCCCAGTGTCCTGTCTGCCGACAGTGGCCAATGCCAGGTGTCCCAGAGGGAGGGAACACAACAGCTAATCCGTACACGAACCCTTCCGTCACCCATATCCAGAGAAACAGAGGCTAAGGACACCATTCTTACCCATCCTGTCTAACAGCCATTGACAGACCTAACCTCCATGAATTTATCTAGTCCCATAAAGTATTAACAGGAAACCAAAGCTATGTATAACCTATTCAGTCTTTAAGAGATGCTTATGCCAAACAATTTTGCATAAGAATGGCCAGAAAGAGATGACAGTAAATTAAATTTTACTGTAAAAATGCAATTTCAATCTCCTGATTTAGACTTGTAGTAATTTTCCCATGCTTGCTGTTAGTTTGAGTAGCACGCCATTACAAACACTGCAGCACCTTGCAGAGGTGAGCCCCTGGTCAGAAAGAGTTTAAGATGATTAATCGTGGCTGAATCATACCCATAAGTATCCATTATAGCCCTCGGGTCCCACACAGTATGGATGATAAACTGTGGGATTTCACAACTATCCGCCATCTCTCTACACACAGAAGTCAGGAATTCTGGAATGAGGGCTTCTCATGTGTCTTACATCGAAATGAGAAGAAATGGCTCTCTCTTATCCTAGATATTCTGGAAACATTTTATTTGCTTTTGAAACAACACTGCCTTCAACTCATGCAAAAATGCATGTAACTACACAATAGACACACTACTGCGTATTCCCCAAATTAGCTAACGAGCGTAGCTAACGAGCCCAGCTCATTTATAGTTGTGAAGTGCCTGGGTGCCATTGCTACCGAGATATTTTCTAGTGTTCAGAGTACAGAAATGTGATCGTTCCTTCTCCTTTCCGCATAACTTACTGGTCTGGACCGGATTTCTTTGGCGTAGAGAGGTTTCAAGAATTCTGAATCACCTTCTAGCTTCAGACCTTTCTCTGTGATTCTCAGGTTCCCCATTCCATCCTGAAATACACACACAAACACATACACATACACAAAAAAAGCCCTATTAGCTCTGATTTCTAAATACCCGCATGAGGCTGTCAAAAGCAGAAACAAAGTTATCGTTGTTGTCTTTTGCCTGTACCGAACATGTAAAACACTAGGAGGCATTGCATGATGCAATTACTTGCATTATCCTTTTAGCTCCATTTTCTGTAAGAAAATTCTGTTCTATGCAATCCGCAATGCCCTCTGGTAAACCATTTACACAGATGAAAGCTGCCCTTCTAGGCTAGTCGTCTCTGTTCAGCGACAGGGAGGTAAGGTGACATTCTATGTTAACATGAATCTACTCACTGTAATGTGTCTGTATATTGATATTACTTTTCCAGGCACGATGAGTCCACATATAGAACAAAAGGACATGAATTCCTCCGTTAACAGACTGGTTAAAAATGAGGGTTAACATTATAAAAAACCCCGATTCCCACGACAGTACTTATAATTATGTGCTCATGTTACTTCTGTCATAGCATTGTAATTAAGTGCCCTGCATTGCTTGATTTTCTTATTTAATATGTGGTTCAGCAAAGGCATTGCAATTCTTTGGTTCTTCCCTGAGATTGCAAACAACAGTGAGAAGGAAAGCTCTTTAAAGAGTTATGGAAAGTACTTTACTGGTGTCAGATTTTATGCGAGAATTACTCATGCCTTTTCTATCGGGCGACAGGAATACAGCGGCAGCAAAAGAAGGCAGAATGGGCGTGCATTAACCATTTTTCACCTTTGCCTTTTTGAAAGTTATGTCATTTATTCAGAGTAGTGTTTTAGTGTAGCTGAAGATGTAATTACCTGAAAAAAGTGTGTGTGGGTGTGGGAGTTTGAATTGCAAAGATAAGTATTATATCCACAAAGAAAATATACAAGGGCTGAATGTCATTTTCAAGATTCAGAACAATTCTCAAGTTGGCAAGTAGCTGCTTTGGTTGCTGAGATAAAATGTAGGTCTGAGAGTTGCAAAGTTGCCTGAGATCTGCATGATGAATTCCTTTTGAAAAGCAATGTAAATTGCTGTCCAAATCTCCGAGGTGGCTTGGAAAATCTTCATTTGGGAGATCTAAAAAGTGTAATTATGTTAATACTTCCTATTCCCCAGCGTAAGCCCACTGGCAAAGTACTCCACTTAGGAAGGAAACAACCAGTGTGTCTCATACAGACTGGGAAGTGACTGTTTAGGGAGGAGCACTGCAGAAAGGGATCTAGGGGTCAGAGTGGACCACAAGCTAAACATGAGTCAACAGCATGACACTGTGGCACAAAAAGCAAACAAACATGATTCTGGGATGCATTGACAGGAGTGTTGTGAGCAAGACATGGGAAGTCATTCTTCCACTCTACGCTGCACTGATTAGGCCTCAGTTGGAGGATTGTGTCCAGTTCTGGGCACCACACTTCAAGGAAGATGTGGAGACATTGGAGAAGGTGCAGAGAAGAGCAACAAAAATGATGGAAAGTCTAGAAAACATGAGCTATGAGGGAAGACTGAAGGACTTGGGCTTGTTTAGTTCTAGTGTTCTATGTGTTCTCCATTGATCCCACCTCCAGCTGTTGCTGGATCTGACCCTTCCCTCCACTCAGGCAGAGCAGAGGGATGGAGGTCTCCTTTCAGTTCCTTCCACCCGGCAGGGACCAGCAGCCCAGAGCGGCCCTGAGCTGTGAAAGGCACTTTGTGTGTGAGTGTGCATGGATTTCACCTCTGGTTTTGCAAAGGAAGCCCTGAGCCAGTGCCCGGGGAGGCCGAGGGAGAATGCCATTCAAGGGAGAACAAGATAATCCAATTCCTTCTCGAAGGAAAAAAAAACCCAAATCATCTGAACCTCTGTTTCAACAAACTCAGATGTGTTAGTCGATCTAGGGCAGTGGTTCCCAACTGTTTCGAGCATGCGGACCCCTTTTCAATCAATTCAAATATTACGGACCCCCCCAAACAACATTGCTGTTTTCAAGCAATATCGCAGCCCGGCCTTTCGCTGTTCTGGGTCAAGGGGAGCGGCGGGAAGCGTTGGCCAACACGTCCCTGGGCCTGCGCTGCTTCCTCAGCTGTGGTCCCCTCCCCATCCATGGAGGAGATGGCGAGGGGGCTCTCGTGGCCAAAGGCAGCTCCTGCCCTGGCACTCCACCCTTGGCCGGGCCTGGAGCCCGGGGGGAGAAAAAAGAAGAAAAGGAAAAGAAAAGGACGGATCAGGCCCACTGCAGGACTCGGAGGGGGGAGAGGGCAGGAGCATAAATGGCAGCACAGCTGGCGGCGGGAGAACGGATGGTGGCGAATGGCGAGCCCCGGGTGAGAATTGCTTGGCGGAAAGTCCCAGTCCTGGGATGGGTCCCATCCTTACTTTTAAACTTTCCGTGGCCCCTCTACAGTACCATACGGACCACCAGGGGGCTGCAAACCACCTGTTGGGAACCACTGATCTATGGGAAACTCCTGTCTTTTCCAAGACACAAAATCCCCTCCCCCCCACCAGGCATTAAACTATTAAATGAGAGCAGTATGGGCGCCGGGTGAAAGCCCAACTGGGGAAGGCAAGACCCAGCCCCACCCCTTCTGAGCAAGGCCCCGCCCCTGGAGCCAAGCCCCACCCACCCCCAGCCTGATTCTGCTTGGCCACGTGGAGAGCCAGGGCTGTCGTGATGCCCCCGGCCCTCCCCAGTGGCAGGGGAAAGCCACGCTGCCCACCATGGCCCCATCTACCCCCTTGCCAGGCTGCTGAGCTGGACTGCCTTCTCCAGAGGTCAGCGGGAGCCAGGCTGCCATGCCATGATTTCAGCCTTCCTGGGGGCTGGGCTGCCATGCCGCAGTTCCAGCCTGCTCCAGTGGGAGTCAGTCATGTAGGCAGTTTTGGGAAGGCGGCCTTCCCTTGCCTCCATTACCGCCCGCTCGTGAGTGCACATTCCTCTCCTCTCCCCATTCGTCTTTGATCGTCACAGCTATCAGTCCTCACCTTCTCTCCAGCAAAGCATTGCAATGCGCTCCCGGGCTCCAGGCCCACTCACACGAATGCTGCACACCGTCCCCTAAGATCCTTGGGCATAGATGGGAAAAAATCTTTTTGACAAATGGGGTGAGTTATTGGCTGCAGGCCTCCACCAGATGACTGCAAATAGTCTGTTTCCTTTAGAAATGGCTTCGTTGTGTGTTTTCAAGATGTAATGAAATGTCTGACAAAGTATAATAGCAAACAAAATATGTGTCACAATTCTGTATGAGTTTTTCTTATGGCTTTTATGCAATGAGACAGGTATACAGATGCATCAGACCACAGCAGGAATGGCCCAAGTTAAAAATATTTCATCTTAGCTTGGGCGAGAAAGTCAGATCTTTTATTGAGATAGGCCTGGTAGGATCGTTTCAATGTAATTACTAGAAGCAAAACAAAAAAAAGATGGAGGGGACTGTAAATATAATTAAATACCAAATTTAAATGCAAAATGCCATTTCGAACATTCAGAATGGTTCTCAAGTTTGCAAAGGAAAGGGAAGTAGGTTTATTTTGCTGAAGCAAAGTTTTGGCATTCTGAAGGCTATACAGTCCCTTATGACTAAAGTTTCCCCTACTTCAATCCATCCATAGGTGGATTGTTCCATCCATGTGCAGAATAAATTACATTCCATGCACCAAGACATGTGTAAATGTGCACCACCAGTAGAAACAAAAAACTTAGCTGTGGGCACTCTGCTAACTAGCTGGGCATCATTAGAATCTCTCTTGCGCGGCTGGAAACAAGAATGAGAAGTTAGCATTTGTGTTGGAGGGAGAAACGCCACAACAGACATTGAAGCTGAGGGTCTTGAGGGTTACAGGTGAGGCTGGCCTCAGAAATGTGGTGATCAGGAAGGGTGAAAAAACTCTACTGGTCTTCAAATATCTACTGGGTTCCCCTAGAGTCTCCCATGGCATCTCAGTCTCTTGGATGGGTGCTTCTCTCTGAGCCATGCAAAGCACTTCCTCCAGGACTCAGCGACTAGAGACAATCCAAGCAGGTTGTATCTACTCTGCCCCAACTATTGTCCTTCAACCAAGCTTCATAAAGTAGAACACCGCTGTCCATTTCCCCCGTCTCCTGCAACTCCCAAACACTTCCTCTTCAACTATGGATTGTGTAGTCACCGGACACTCTCAGAGGGGTGATTGCAACTAAAGTAGAAAAGATCATGCAAAACCCAAACAGAGGTGAAGAAACAGGAGAAGGTCCACAGAAGAGCATCAAGAATGATGAAAGGTCTAGAAAACATGAGGTATGAGGCAAGGCTGAAGGAATTGGGCTTGCTTAGTTTGGAAAGGAGAAGACTGAGAGGGGACATAATAGCCGTTTTCAGGTATCTAAAAGGGAGGGAGGGGGGAATTGTTCTCCTTGGCCTCTGAGGATAGGACAAGAAGTAATGGAATTAAACTGCAGCAAGGGAGGTTTAGGTTGGACATTAGGAAAAACTTCCTACCTGTCAGGGTGGTTAAACACTGGAATAAATTGACGAGGGAGGTTGTGGAATCTCCATCACTGGAGATATTTAAGAGCAGGTTAGATAGACACTGGTCAGGGATGAACTAGACGGTGCTTAGTCCTGCCACGAGGGAAGGGGGATGGACTTGATGATCCCTCGAGGTCCCTTCCAGTTCTAGGGTTCTAGGATTCTATGATTAGAGCAAGGTGCAGAAGGAGACATGATTTCAGAAGACTGTCATCAAGCAATGCATGGAGAGCATAAACCAAGCTTGCCATTTGCCACACATCTCTGCAGGTTTCACGTAGTGGCTGGATTTTGCAGTGGGATGGGGAAAAAGGCACTGTGCCAGGATACTATTTCATCAGTGCAAAGTGAGGCTTGGGGCTGTGAAACAGAATGCGATAGCATCGCGTTTGGAAATGGAAACCGTAAGCAACCTTTGAAAAGAGCTGTAGGCTGCGAACTGTATTGATTGTACGAAGGGAGGGGAATGAGGGATGGGTAATAAAGTGCATGTTGCTACATTTCTCTTCCCAGGTGAAAAATGCTGCCTTATGAATTCCGAGTTGTTGATGCAAAAGGGGATTTGTTTATCGGATGCAGAAGTGGAAAGGAACACGAAGGAAATACGATTCGGTTTGCACAGGTGAGTGCTGATTACGTTTCGAGAGTAGCATGTGCTGCTATCCTGGGAAAGCAGGAATTATGCTGATGGTCTACAGAATCTGGCACCTGCAAGGTTGGGAGAACTTCTAGTTTCTCACCGGCAAATCCCTAACAGGGGGTTGGTTATGGACCTGGGCTGCGGGAAGGCCCATGTTCGGGTCTCACCAGATGCTCCTTGCTTGGCCTGTGGGGGAGTCCATCCGTCATGTTTATTTCCATGTGCTGGGCCGCTGCCCACTGATGTAACCAAGGGACCTCTTCATTTTCCTGCTGTCTTGTGAGACATTTGCAGCCTGCTGTGGGATGGGGAACCTGCCCCTCCATTGGGCAAAACCTTTCTCCCCCATGGATAAGGCAGCAGGAGTGCACTAAGAAGAATCCTCCTTTTCTGCAGCCTCGGGCAAAGAGGCAGAGCTGGGGGAACACAACCTTGGCTTCCTCCTCAGATCTTTTTCCTCCTTCCTCCAAACCTGTCCTCTAGGCAGTCGGGAGAGGGTGAGGGGAGCCCACTACAGCTACAGACAGGAGATGGGGCTCTGTGGACCTAGCCCTGAGAAAGAACGGCCTTCTGTAAAGTGAGAACAAGCACTGAAATAGGGGAGGTTACATGCTGTCAGGTGCTTTCCATGCAGACTCCTCTGCTTTCATGTGGAACAGCTGCAAGCCATGCAAGCTGGGATCTTCCATGGCCGTGCGTGGGTGGGTATCACAGGCAGGGGGAGGCTTTGCCTTCCCAAGCTGCCAGCCTGGCCCCACCCATCCTCTGTCCCAGAATGCCTGCGGTGGGTGTTCTGGGGGCAGAGTGCTGCTGCCCCCAGTGCTCGTGCTCCAGGGCAGCTCGGGTCACACTCCGCCCGCCCATCCTGGTGCTCCAGGGGCCAGGGAGACTCGGGCCGCGCGGCCTCTTCTCTCCCCGCTGCTCCGGGGAGGCTGGGGTGCGCACGCTTTTCCCCCTCCCTCTGGTGGGGGCGGGGCCTCAGCAGAGGGGGCGGGGCTGTAGGTGGGGCTGGGGGCCCCACCCAGGTCCATGAGCTCTCAAGCTTAGTGCTGTGAGCCATCCTCAGCGCCACACAATCCCAGCCTCCTCTGTCTAGTGCCTGGCCTTGCTATTCTGCAGGCGGTGACTGTGACTCATACACTTTAAATGCAGAGCCGCAGTGGGGATAGGTCTTGGACCCAGCTCAAGCCAGGACTGAGCCGGCCTACTGGCCAGCCTGCTAAAAATGTACTGGTGGGGCGGGGGGAAATGTGTATAGTCTATAGCATAAACCAATAAGCTTTTGCTTATCAGCTAATCGGTTAATCAACTCCACTATTCCATCCCTAGTCCAGTGGGGTTAAGTTCACATTGCTAAGCAATAGAACTTGATCCCCGAGTCCTGACTGGACACAGGCTTAGATCTTCCATCCTTGTGAGGCCCTGAGATGCTGGGTCAGAGCCGTGGGTTAGTGCAATTTGGGTGTAGACAGAATGGGTGTGTCTAGACTACAGGGTTTTGTCAACAAAAGTGGACAACGTGGACTTTTGTCGACAAAACTATACCTGCATCGACACTACCGCCAAGTTCTGTCGACATTTTTGTCGACGTCGGCAGTTTTGTCGATGGCAGTAAACCTCATTCTACGAGGAATAACGCCTTTTGTCGACAGAGTTCTGTTGACAGAAGACGTTATTACATCTACACTGTCCTTTGCATCTACACTCTCATGTCGACAAAGCAGCTTGTGTTGTCGACAGAACTGGCTGTAGTCTAGACACTCTTTGTCGACAGAAGCTTTGTTGACAGTATCTGTCGACAAAGCCTCTGTCGACAAAAGCCTGTAGTCTAGAGGTACCCAATGAGGGCAAGGCTTGAGGCTGTACTTGAACCCTGAACTTACACTGCAGTGTAGACATACTCCATCCATTCTAAGACTTGACCCAAAGCTCATTGAAGACAATGGAAAGATGCCCGTTAGCGCCACTGGCCCTTGGATCCAGCCCCAAGTGTTTGACTCTAAAGGTGTTACCGTCACTAACCAGTGGCTCTACCAATGGCTCTCCTGATTACAGTTGGCTTTTTCTCATGAAGAAACCAAACTCATCAAACTACTATAATTAAACTACTGGCAGGCAGAATTAATATAAAGTCAAGTTTACGTTCCATCCGAAAAGAGTTAAACAACCGTGACAATCATATAAAGATACCCAAATACATATTTAAATGTAAAAACAGGTCATTCGTGTGTGAAAGTGTGCCTAGTTTGTCTTGTTTGGACTAAGCATATTAATCATGGGTTAAAAGACACTACAATCCATACTCTACTACAATGAACTGATATAGAATCGAACCTATAAAAATTCACGGGCCTGTGCTCAGTAGCAAAGTGGCTTGGGTGAAAAAGACCTTGACTTCTCCAGTAAAAGTTACGTCCATAACAAATATATATCCTTAGTTGCCCTCCTTGAGAGAGCCTGCCCTCCTGGGCCTTGGATACACATAATGCAGCACTGAGCGACGGCGAGTCTGAGTGACGGGTGGGGGGTGAATGTCCATTCCTAACTGGGTGGGGCAGTCCTCCCAGAATGTCCATTTCAAGTCCCAGTCTGAGTGACTCCAGGAAAGCTTTTGTTCTGGATTCCCTATGGCGCCACTGTTACCTGCCCTGCACTCAGGGATAGCACCAGCCTCTCCCTGGTGGGGGGGCAAGGTGGCTGACCACGAGACTCTGCCCCTGTTACTCCTCTTCACTCCAAGGCCCCACTCTTGGCCAGACCAGAAGCTAGAATGAGGCAATAGTAAGAGCTGCTCAGGGATCCTGGCCCACTGTGGTGAGCCCCACATTCCTGGAACTTCCACCTGTCCTAAGCGATACACCTCTGGGGGCAGATACTCAGCCCAGGGGCTGCTCTTGGGCATGCTAGACCTCTTGCCCAGGGTAGGTGGAGGGTCCAGGGCTCTACACAGTGGTCAAGGCTCCCTGGGTGGCTTACCACTGCCAGGCTTGGGCCTCCAGGGGAAGAGAAGCAGGAGGCGGGGCCACAGAGGGGGCGGGGCTACTGCATGTATTCTGTTTTTTGCAAAGGTGGCCACTCTTGAGGGGTGCCAGATTGGTGGGCAGAGATGATTATGTTTATGTTTTCAGTGCAGATTTTCAGACATGCCTGTTGTGGAAACTTACGGTGACAGCGTCCTACGTCAAATATTGCAATAAAGCCAGCTGTGCAAAGCCTGGATCAACCAGATCACTGACACACAGATTTAGTAGAACTGACCTCCAAGGAAATACTCAAAAGCTTACAGCTAAATACATGTAGATGTGTTTGACCGGATCATTACAGTCAATAAATATATTAGCTGCCCTTACAAGACTACAGTTCAAGAAAGCAACTTGATATCGGATAGCACGTAAGCATGTGCATAAGGTACACAGAAGTCAGACACTTAAGCATGTGCTTAAAGTTAAGCACATGTTTATGTGCTGTGCTGTGGAGGGATGCTTTCCTGAACAGGGGTGGGACACTTTCAGCCCACTCAATTACCCTCCTTAGCACTGGGACTACAATTGACAGGTATTTTCCCCCTCTCCTTTCTTATTTGGAGATCTCCCCTTTTTTTCCTCCATCATCTCATTTGAAGAAGTGGAGTTTGCCCACCAGAGCTCATGATACTATGTATTTTTTTAGTCCCTAAGATGCCACAGGATGGCTCGTTTCTTCTTCTGTCATAGAATCCCAGGGCTGAAAGAGATCTCAGGAGTCACTGAGTCCAAACCCCTTCCCAAAGCAGGACCAACCCCAACTCAATCATCCCAGCCAGGGCTTTGTCAAGCTGGGACTTAAAAACCTCTAGGGATGGAGATTCCACCCCCTCCTTAGGGAACCCAGCCCAGTGCTTTATCACCCTCCCAGGGAAATAGTTTTTCCTAATATCCAACCTAGACCTCCCCTGCTGTAACTTGAGACCGTTGCTCCTCATTCTGCTGTCTGTCCCCACTGAGAACAGACTCTCTCCAGCTCTTTGGAACCTCCCTTCAGGTAGTTAAAGGCTGCTCTCAAATCCCCCCTCACTCTTCTCTTCCGCACACTAAGTCAGTCCAAATCCCTCAACCTCTCCTTGTAGGTCATGTGCTCCAGCCCCCTCATCATTTTCGTTACCCTCCGCTGGACCCTCTCCAATGCGTCCACATCCTTTCTGTAATGGGGGACCCAGAATTGGACACTAGATGTGGCCTCACCATTCCCAATAAAGGGGAATAATCACTTCTCTAGATCTGCTGGCAATGCTCCTCCTAATGCACCCTAATATGCCATTAGCGTTCTTGGCTACAAGGGCACCCTGTTGACTATCACAACTTCCCTTTGTGGATCTCAAAGTTGGAGCTACCAACTCCTCTCCAAGACAGGAATGTATTACCATGACAGTTCCTATTGTACAGATGAGGCACAGTAAAGGTAGCTGACATCCCCTGTTGACAGAGCCAGGATTAGAAGCTACATCTTCTGACTAAGCCACCAGAGCATCCTTCCTCCCATGGCTTTATATTGACTTTGAACCGTAGAATGCTACTGATTATTCTGCCCCCACCGCCAACATTTTCCCAGCTATAAAATCCAAGTTGCCATCACAACCCTTTGCACTGGAGAGAATGCCGGACTAGGATTCAGGAGAACCAGGTTGTATTTCCAGCTTTGTCACATGGTCACTTGGGCAGGTCACTTCATTTCTTCATGCCTCTGTTTCCCCATCTGTAGAATGGGGAGAAGGATACATATGGCCTTTGTAAAGTGCTCTGCAATCTGTTAATGAAAAGTAGGACAGAAGAGCTAATTAAGACTCCCCTGTGCATCAGTCGCTATCCTGGGACTTCCCCGGATGGAGGGCACCTTTGCTTTTTGCTTGATGCTCTACCAGGATTCTAACAGGGGATATTATGATGGGGGAATGTCCTGATTCACGTTTGCCTTGTCCATGCCCCTCCCCGGCCAACTCCATTCACTTTTCACCTGGTGTTGCCCACCTACAGGCCTTTCCTGAAAAGGGAGTGGCCTGTCTTTGAACCACGATCTACTCGTCTTCATCGGCTTTCAGGAGCAAAACTGTCTACAAGGTTTTCCTCTGCATGGAAAAGCGGCTTTTGTTTTTTTCGGGAACAAGCTGAAGCTAAGCCGGGTAAAGTCTTGTGGGACAGCATTATCTTTGGAGAGCTGTGTTCATGTCGGAATGCTGTAACATCTGATTAGCATTGCTTGTGTTCTTGATCTCCGTGCTCGGCATTGCTTGTGGATACATACCATTATGACACAGCTCAATAAAACCAAAGTTTACAAATAAGTTAACGCAGAGCAGGTTTTCCACTGGAGGATTCCTGCACTCCCCCCTGTACCTTAGTGTTCAGATGTAAAGCCTTCCAAAGCAATTCAGCTGCCCTACATGGTATCTAATCTTCTTCTTGTTCTAGCTGCCTGCTCATGGAATTTCAGAATGAAGTGCGGTGCAAGTATCCGGCTACCTCTTAGCAGTACAGTTCCACCACTCGGCTCAAGAGGGGCTAAATGTTTAAACAGAAGGGCCTAAACCCCAGAAATCTGCCACGTAAGCAAACGTCTCTGTGACTCCTTCCTCTTTGGCTGAGATTCTTTCAAGAGTTACATAGGCCGCTTCTGGGCTTGTCGCTGGTGAACGAGAGCATTTTAGAGGGGAGCTAAGTCAGGACGAATCTCAAAGTCAAACTGGTCCTACAGATCCATTTGGTCTTTTTCTTTTGAGCAAATTGAGTTCTGGGCACTTAGCTTTTGTTTTGGCCTGTTTACCTACATCCAAAGCCTAGCCTCGAGTAGCTTTTTAAGTGCTAATCAAAGAAAACAAGACCCTACAACAATGTCAAATAAAAAACCCCAAGAGACTCCTTTACATGCTAGAGGAAAGCTACCAGCAGTTTTGCGTAACTGATCCATCTAATGACAAAAGGCACGTATCTAGTGTCCATCAGAGATGAACCACAAGATGCTTACTGATAAATTCCCATGTTCAGAACTTTTTGAAGACAACAGAAGCAATGCCAACCAATTAGTTCTTTGGTTTGTTGAGACAAATTGGCCTCTGTGATTACAAACAGCTTCACTCTCTATTCTGCTCTGTTGTCAACCCCAATTCAATATAACCTAACCTAAACCATTTGATGGTACTTCTAAGGCAGTTGTATTTCTCTTCCAATCAGAGACAGTTCAAACAGCCCATCAATTCCAGCCCCCAGAAGCAGACATGGATATCCGGCTTGGACCTGTTCCCTGTAAGCTGTGTGCTTGGATGGCCTCTCGGAGAGATTCAGATGCCGCCCAGCCAATTCGCAGAGTGCCCACAGCTAGGGTTTTTGTTTCTACTGGTGGTGCAGATTAGGGATGTGAAAATGCGTTCATGTGGGTAAACGTGAATCTGTTGAAATTTTCAGTGGATACATGTTTAGTGGCGGGAGGGGGCAGGAGCAGTGCTTGTGGGAAGCCAGCTTTAAGCCAGCTCCCTGCAAGCACCAGCTCCTGATTCCACCCCCTGCAGCCTCTGTATAAGAGGCAGGGGCAGCCAGCTCGGTGGGAGCTGATATATGGAGGGAGCCAGCTTCAAAGCTAGCTCCCCATGTATAGTGGATCCCAGCTGCATCCCCTCCCCTGCACTGCTGCCTCTGATACAGAGGCAGCAGCATGGGGGAGGGGCAGGTGGCTTGGTGGGAGCCGGTACTCAGTGCGGGGGGGAACCAGTGTTTAAACCAGGTCCTCACAAGTACTGGCTCCCGTCCCCACCCCTTGCTGCCTCTGTGGGAGGGGAGAGGTGGCTCCGCAGGAGACGGCATGTGCCTCCCCCCGCAACCTCCGATACAGGGGGTGGGGACTGCGTGCAACTGAGAGGGTTAACCGATGAGCCCAGGCTCATCGGTTAACTGTGCCCTCAGCTACACAGTCAGATCCCTAGTGCATATTCACACATGCCTCAGTGCACATAAAAAATTCATTCCACACATTGATGGAAAATAATCCACACACGGATGGAAAAGATTGGAGGGAACATTGGTTTGGACCCAAATCTTCAAAGGTATTCACTTTTCTTGAAGACACATAATCACACATGAGAATTGTGTGTGTGTGTGTGCAAATCCTCATCTTGCACACATGTGCTTTGCAAATGCAAGTCAAGTGAGTGCACTATAGTGAGTAAACACTCTGGCAGGTGCCATCTGAAGTGATGACATCATATAAAGCACCTTTGAAGTAATATGAACCATGAAGGGCACCGATATGGTGAGGGTAAAGCAAGGGTAGTGCAAGTGACTAGCTTGGTGTATATTGGAATAAAGGGAGCTGCATATTCTATCAGTTATGCTCTGATAAGAAGCTTCACACCAAAACAAAACCAAACCCCAAACGAGATCTCTGCACCCGGGTGTCTGGTTCAGATACATCCCAGATAAAAAGCAGCACAGCTTGTACGTCCCTTAACCAAGACTCCCTGGTTCAGCAACATCCGTGGTCTGGAAGGATGACAGATGTTCCTGGACCACAGAGCCCAGGGACAGGGAGGTCGGGCCGTGGCAGAGGAGTGGCACGGAGGGGGGAGGTGGCAACTCACCCGGGAGCCTGGTGTTGGTGCGGGGGCAGAAGTGCAGCAGGGAGTTCTGGCCCATGGCTGGGCAGTTGCGGGAGGCCGGCAGCGGCAGCTGCAGGGCTCCGGTCCCAGCCATGGAACTCCGGCTTGGGGAGCCACGTCTGGGCAGGTAGCAGCAAGGCTGGGTTGGAGCTCTAGGCAGGGGCAGCAGGGCAGCATAGGCATGATGGGAGGGACATCCCTGGGTCTGGCAAATCCCCTTGTTCAGGACCAGTCAGGTCCCGAGGGTGCTGGACGAGGGAGGTCCAACCTGTATTTCTAATTAACGGCAATTCATGGGGTGTGTGACAGAGCGAGACCCTGCGGGAGAAAGCAGAGGGACGGAGGAGGGTTTCCACAATACCTATGAGGACTGCGAGAAGGTATTTAGACAGGGCACATCCCGTCTTAGCACCAAATCAACAGATAAAACTATATCAGAAGCAAAAAGCTAACAAGCAAAGGGCAGACACTGACTCACAGAAGGCTTTCTCCATAAGCCGTTGACAGCCTGTGAAACGACACCTCTGAAAAATCTCGGCACCTGTGGCAACTGGTCATAGGAAGATTCAGAACTGCATTAAGAGGGAGGACCAGTTGTGTCAGTTACCCACCTGAAAATGACCCAAGCAGGCTACTGTAGAAGGTAATGGGATGATGTGATGGATTTAAAATTAACCAAAGAATATTGTGTGAACAGGAAATTGTTGGCTGATATTACAAGGTGGATAAAAATTGATGATATTTCAAAAAAATACATTTTTTATTTAAATCAGACTTTAAAAAATTAAATTAAATGCATCTTTCACCTAAAGCAAACCTGTTTAAAATTAAATTTGGAATTAGGGCAGCCTGTGTTAAAGTTCCTAAATATACCACAATCTTTTAAAGTGATCCAAATAGATAAAACAATGCAGCAGTAATGAGCCCTCCACAAATCTCAATGATTTAAAGGCTGAGCTTTTTAAATGATACACAGAATCAGAAGGAAAACATCCTTCACTTAACTTATCAAATCAGCTCAGGGTATGAATCTGTCATAATGTCATGTCCTTCATTTCACAAGTACCAATATTGTTTTCAGCCTTTTCCATATGTAAGCATTTTCACATTTCTGTTGTGTAGAAAAACTTCTGCCTTGATGGCTTTGGAGTTCAATGTGATGACACAAACCCCATCTTTGCTTATTTTCTGTGGGTTTTGCAGTTTTTGAACCAATCACGCTCGTTTTGGGTGGGTTCCAGGGCAACACATTTACTACTTCTCATTCAAAGTTAGAAAAACAGACTGGAATTTAAAAAAAACAGGAAAAACGTTTTCCTTTTCTAATCTATGAATCAAAGCCAGATGGGAGAGGATGAGTCCTACTAGTTCTAGGTATTTATGAGCCCATACCTCATTGGGAGTCTATCCATGGTATTTTGGATCCTAAGCTTAAGTTTACACTAGACCAGGCAGCTTGGCTTAAGGTAAGCTATCCGGCTATGCAAAATGCAGGATGCTGGAAGGGTCTGCCCTCAGCGTTTGACTTGGGGGTCTACACTAGACCTGCTAAATGAAACGCTAGACAATCAACCTCCATAGGGTCGATCTTCTCCATAGTGTACACATACCCTAAGTTCTGATAAATATACTTCCCCTTTTTTTAAATGCATCCAGGTAATTTTATTTAACTGATAATACCCCCTTCAAAATGCTCTTTTGAACATTCAGTTGAATTCCAATTTTTGTCCAAATACAGCTTGGAACAACACCTGCATAGGATAATATTGAGGAAATAGGAAATGGGCTACAGGAACCCCCCGCCTTACGATGGCCTGAGTTGCAACCTCCCGCACTTATGACCATTTTTGTAAGTGCAGAAGGGGCCAAAACCCCCCAACTTATGTCCTCGGCCCGCATTTACGACGGCGCACAACGCCTATCATAAATGCGGCTTCGAGTTACAACGCCCCAAGCTTGCAATGCTTCTCCAGGAACCGATCGCATCTCAAGTCAGGGGCCGCCTGTAATCACCTTTTTCTAACACAGTACAAAGTCTCATAAGAAAAAGAATAATTTTAACACAGAATTGCTTAAATAAATATGTATAGATTATGAAGTATCCTTAAAAAAAGTATTATCAAACGTAGTATAAAAGATCTATTTGGCTGCAAAATTAACATTTTAATGGTTATACCAACCATTGGTAATTCACCTTTTTTTAATGGAAAATAACTAAAAAGAACACATGCAAAAAAAGATTAAAATAAATTATTTAAATCAAGCTGTCCTGCTTGTTTAAAGTCACGATGAACATTTGTGATTTAAACCACTTGGATTTAAATCAATTCACCCTGTTATTTTGTATGTACTAAAATGATATTTACAAAAAGCTCACAAACATTTTTACAGTGGCGAATTCCTGCTGTTCATAAGCTCCTAGCCCCATTTGCTGGAGAAGTTCAAAAGGATGTAAAAGATAAGGCAGCTACTAGTAAGAAGAATAAGGATGGTCTTGTAGTTTAAGGCAGTGGATTGCAAAACAAAACACCTGGGTTCTGCTCCTGGCTTTTCCACAAGCTTCCTAGGTAAAGCTGGGCTTGCACTTAAACCAAAGCTCGTTAGATCGTGACTGATCTGGGATTACTCAGGCTGCTCTGAACCAGACTTTGATCTTCTCTTACACCAGGCCCAAATCTCCCTTTTCCAAACATAGAGGTGAATATCCAGTGGATTTTGGTCAAACCCATGTTTCCTTGGTGCCTATCTCCCGTGTACACTTTTAGGAGCCGATAGTGCTCTTACTGAATTCAACAGAAAGCATGCCGCTGATTTGAATGGTCACTTGGGTCTTATCCAACTCCCACTGAAGTCAATAGGAATCTTTTTGATAAGTTATTTACTGGTTGAAAAGTTATTTACTTGTTCCCATAACACTAAGAACTAGGGGGTCACCAAATGAAATGAATAGGTAGCAGGTTTAAAACAAACAAAAGGAAGTGTTTCTTCACATAACGCACAGTCAACCTGTGGAACTCCTTGCCAGAGGATGTTGTGAATGCCAAGACTTTAGCAGGGTTCAAAAAAGAACTAGATAAATTCATGGAGGACAGATTCATCAGTGGTTAGTAGACAGGCTGGGTAGCAATGGTGTCCCTGACCTTTGTTTGTCAGAAGCTGGGAATGGGTGACAGGGGAGGGATCACTTGATGATTCCCTGTTCTGATCACTCCCTCTGTGGCACCTGGCATTGGCCACTGTTGGAAGACAGGACACTGGGCTAGATGGATCTTTGGTCTGACCCAATATGGCTGTTCTTATGTACTTTGCATTGACTTTAGTGGGAGTTAGAACGCACCCTTCAGCAAATTTGAAAAAAAAAATCCTTAAGCAAAGGAGAGGAAAAATATAAAATGGGCTTTCCAGTTACTTTTTCAATTAACTTACCATTGACAAAAGCAATTGCAAATTTTCCAAATTAACACTGGGATCATTTGGAAATCAATCACTCCCCCAGCACTTGAAGAACAATTGGTTCAGAAATACACTGTGTCATACTAGAGGTATTTTAGGCATAATGCGTTTCTTTTTAAAACGGATCCCTAGAGAGATCACAGAGCTATGATGTATTGTATAGTAAAACCATTACTTCTATCAAATATGCCACCCAATTTGAGTGTAAGTTTTCACAGTAAAAAGGATTAGCTGACATACTGGAAAACTGATTACAAATCCCAACATTGTTACAACAACAGAAAACCTATGCAGAATTCCTCTCTAGGGTAATAACTTCCTTTCTGCTAGTACTGTAGCAAATAGTTCAAAATTTGTCATTCATGCATCTCAGTTTCCTGTTATGGAACATTTTGCCACCAAAGCATTATAAAATGGCCCATTTTCTCGTAAGCGTTTTTCTACTCTTTTGCTCCCACAGCTCATATTGAGGTTTCAGACCCTACATTCAACATTAATTCCAAACATGCCCCTTAAATTCTCAAACTTCTTAGTCTGATTTGTTACCATGTTCATGATAATTAGAAGGAAGCAATTTCCACCCTACAGAAATTCATGCTCTCGGAGGGAAAAAAGGTTCTATTGCTAGCAAGAACGTGCACTCTGTTTACTGCGAAGCGGTTTAATAACAAAACTACCAGCACATAAATTTGCCCTTAATGTACAAGGCATCTCAAAGGCAAATTTGATACATTATGTTCTTATAATTGTGAATTACAATCACTGTCAATCATGGAGCGAAGGAAAGAGTAAACAATTTATTTTTAAATATGGATGTATTGGTCCAAACTTATTTTTAGCGTGACTCTTTGGGAGTCAAGTATTTAATGCCAGTAATAAATATAGCCCATATTGTCTTAAATCATGAACCTCTTTCTTTCTATTTGGTGGATGTATTCGTGGTTTGATGCACTGCCTATGAAATCAGTGGGAGCCCTTCCATCAATTAGATCAGACTTTTAGCATTTCTCATGCCTATGAGCTCTTTGCACTAACTGAATCACAGACTCATAGAACACTAGAACTGGAAGGGACCACGAGAGGGCATCAAGTCCAATCCCCTGCCCTCATGGCAGGACCAAGCACCATCTAGATCAGGAGTAGGCAAGACAGCATCTGTGGGCTGGATCCAGCCCATATGCCGGTTGATCTGGCCCATGGCCGCGCTGCTGCTGCTCTGCCACCAGGCCAATCAAGACCTGGGGGACGGGGGAGCACACGAAGTCTCCTGCCACTGCCAGGGGTGTGCGGCATCAAAGGGAACCCCCAGCTGTTCAAAACAGCTGGCGGTTCTCTCTATGTGCCGCATGCCACTGGCAGGATAGGAGTGGGAGGGGGGAAAAAAACTTCATGCGCTCCCTCGTCCCCAAGCCAATCAAGGTTTGTGGGTGGGGGAGCATGCGAAGTCTCCTGGCCCCGCCCCTTCCACCTGAGGCCCCACCCCTTCCAGGGCAGCCTGCAACCACTTCCAAAATTTGTGACGTGGCCCCCCTTCAAAAATTATTGCCCACCCCGATGCAGATTATCCCTGACAGGTGTTTGTCTTATTTAATTTGGGTCATCTGAAGAAGTGGGCTGTGCCCATAAAAGCTCATGATCCCATCCACATGTTTTGTTAGTCTTTAAAGTGCTACCAGACCATTGGTTGTTTTTAAATTTAATTTGAATAGGCAGCGATTGTCGAGATCCTGTTTTAAACACGTTTTGCACTGCAAAAATGAAACGAAATAAAAAAAAGGAGTTCTAAAGTTGTGATGCCAAATAAACAGAGGTAAGGGTTAGATATTGATATTTAATATATACCACCCAATTCAATAAGCCATACTGGGTGGAGTTAATACATTTTATTTGTGCATGATAGGTAGGAAGGACCTTGCTTTAAAATCGGATTCCTTGTGTTAAGAAGCAACCTTACTCCCTTTACTAAGAAGCTGTTTCCATGGTTAAGGAACCGCCAGTGAATTTTTATAGCTGTGCGGTCACAAAAAATATCCCGTTTTGCTCTTTCACTATCAGAGTATATCAAAAAATAATTTAAACTGCCTCCTACTGTTATCTATAGTGTGTATATGGCACTGTTAGCAGGAAGGCTCTGGGAAAAGCATAAAAATCAGGGAGCTGTAAAAGACTGTCCCAAAGTGTACCTAGATTTCTCTTTCTTTATGTACAAATGCCACGAAAGAATTGCTGGAAGAGAAAAAATATATTATAGATATTTGGGGTCTGCTGTCACTGTCTGTGGTAGGCAGAGAAACAGACTGGACCCTTAGCTGGCATAAGTTAGTGTAACTCCATTGATTTGATTTCACCAATTTGCACCAGTCAAGGATTGGGCCCTCAGTTCAGCAAGGGCACGTCTACAGAGCAGGGGAAAAGTCAAATTAAGCTATGCAACTTCAGCTACGTCAATTGCGTAGCTGAAATTGAAATAGCTTAATCTGGCTTTTGGTACTGTCTGCACAGCAGGAATTCTGAGAGAGAACACTCTTCCTCTGACTTCCCTTACTCTTCGTACTATGAGGCTTACAGGAGTCGGAGTAAGAAATCTTCCAGCTTGCCATTATTTCGAAATAATGCCTTGCTGCGTAGACACTCATTTTGTTATTTTGAAATAATGTCAGTTATTCCAAAATAACGCTGCTGTGTAGATGTGCCCTCTGGAACCAAACGAAGGAGTCTGATTAGTGGGTGTTAAATGAAACGAAACAAGACATTTGAGTACTGACACATTGGGTGTGAAAACATCAGTGACCAAGTCTCACAACAGTACTTACTGTTGTGTGTATCCAAGGTACTTCTCCGACCCTCATTACTGTGGCATCTAAACACCTCACAATCTTCAATGTATTTACCTCACAGCATCCCTGTGAGGCAGGGCAGGGCTCACATCCTCATGTCCCAGATGGGGAACTGGGGTATTAAGAGGCCAAGTGACTTCCCCAAGATCATACAGGGAGTCTGTGACAGAAAAGGAACCTGAAACCAGGTCTCCCATCCTAGTGCCATAATCACAGCAGCATCCTCCTTCTCTGACAGGCTTACAGCCGGTACACTCCACTCCCCCCCCCCCCACGCTTTGTAAGGCATAAAGGAAGACATCAATAACTTTCTCCCCGTGACTGAGTGGATAGCGCACTAAGGAAACCTCAGTCTCTTCCAGGCCCTGCCACTCAATGACCTTGGGCAAGTCCTTTCAATTAGCCATGCCCCAACTTCCCCACCTGTAAAATGGGCATAATTATACTGTTTGCTTTGAGATCTAAGATGAACAGCTCCAGAAAAGAGTGAGGTATTTTTACTATTTGCTTACACCTTGCTTTGCCTCTTTTGAAATATGCATCATGCCTATTTTCCGTGCCTCTACAGCAACTCTAAAGTGAGCGCTATGTAGTATTCAGTCAGAGTGATAAGGATAAATGAGACAGCAAGGAAACAGGGGCATTAATAGCCATCAAAAGCTTGAGTCCAGAACCACAGTGCAAGATGCTTCCTCCTAACACAATTTCCAATAAGGGCTTGGTAGTTTACACCTCCTAGCACAGAGAAGCAAATGCAGCTCGTGAGATGAGGAATTTTTCCTACTACTTATTTTCTGAGAAAAAGGCAGGCAAAGAGTGGCCTCTTCTCCTACCAGCCAGCCGCTGTGCATTATTTTTAATGTCAGATTATTTAAAGCAAAGGTCCTCACTGAGTCACAGAAAGCTGAAATACACGCCTGCCTGCCAGGCAGGAGTACGCTATTACGTGTGTGAATACCAGGCTGTGCTACAAAACATACAAGACCCAAATGCAAAAATGTATAGAAGGATTCACTTCCTATTTTAGACTAGGGTTGGGTGGCATACCATTCCTTTTCTGCGTCACTTTTCCAGTGATCCTGGAAAGCGGTAGCTGGAGAGAGCTTTTTTCGGTGTCTTCTTTTTTAAAACGGAATCTGCTCCAAAAAGCATATCTTTGTGCTTCCTCTCATTACAAAAACCCCCACCTTATTTGGAGTGGTGAGCCTTTTGCCCGTCATCAGCATGAATCCCCCATGGCAGTGCAGCATCTGGAATTAGCAAAATGATTTACAATATCCTGGTTTGTTTATCAGCTGTATGTAACCTCGATCACCAGCACCTTTTACCAGCTGTGCATTCACATGACTTATGAAACGAAAGAAATACCTGTATTTCCTGGATGCTATTCATTGTGATGTGCCATTGGATTTGCCTTCAGGCCATGTGCTTTTTATAATGTACATTACTCTTGGGTACTATTGTTCTGTGATACGGGTCAGGGTTACACGTTACATAAATTATACCTACTCTATTCCTCAGACCAACCAATTCAGAGTTATGGTTAGCACCTTGAGGGTACGTCCACACTAGAGAGGAAGATTGAAGCTGCTGCTGTCAATCTTCCAGGGTTCGAATTAGCAGTCGAGTTAAGACAGGTAATTCAAACCGAGAGGGGCACTTCAGTCCATGCCGGCAGTCCTGCTTCCAGGAGGAGTAAGGGGAGTCGAAGGAAGAGTGTTCTCCCTTGGATTTCCTGCAGTGTAGACAGCACCAAAAGCCGAGTTAAGGTACTTGGACTTCAGCTACGTAATTAACATGGCGGAGGTTGCATAGCTTAATTCAACTTCATGTAAGTGGGGGAATGGTCCCACTATTGTGGGGAACTTTCCTGGCTTCTATACCACCCCGGTGAAATGGACCAGCAAAAGGATCTGAGTCCTTGCTCCCACTTCTTTTACCCAAAGGCCTCCCTGACCCTGAGGGCTCCCCTTCCACTCTCCTGAGTAGCAGAGACCTCGAAATCCCAACAAGTCTGGGCCCAGGTTTTCTGGGGCTTAATCCCCGACCTTGTAGTCACTTGGGGCAGGGGTTAGGGTGTCCCCACTCCGGGGTGCTCTCTGAACACTGCATGCTTTCTTGACCCAGTGATCATTACATACGGTTCAAAGCAAATACAATTGATTAAACAACAACTGATTAAAAAGAAAAGAATAAGGAAAAAATGAGAAAGGTTAGAGGAGAACATACAGCCCTGCTTTGTAGCACAGGGACATCACAAACAGCAGTATGCAGAGTGTAAGGACAGTTCACAGTCTGTTCCTTATAGGTCCCAGGGCTCGCTCTCAGGCCCTGGCTGTGCTGCGGGGGGATGAGGGGCTGCAGGTTGGACACGCTTGCTCTGGCAGTGACCACAGGACTGCAGGATCTAGGTGGCAGGACACCTCTCCCGGATGAAGTTACAATCCCTCTCCAAGTCTGGCCTGTAGGTCCTCTTGGCTGGTGGCATCTCCCTGCCCAGAACCTCTTTCCCCCGCTTTGCTGGTCCCAGCTGCTCATCACACCCCACTGCAGACTGTGCTGCTTTGCCAGCCTCCAGCTCCTTGCGTTGCTCCTCTGACCCCTATGGCTCTGGTCACTGTAGGTCTGCCTCTCAGCGCAGCTTGCACGCCTTGGGCTGTGTGTGTCTGGCTCTGTCACAGCAGGTCTGCTCCTCAGTACAGCCTAGACCCCTTGCTACTCTTCTTAGCTCTCTCTCTCTTTGACTCAGACCCAGAAAATCCCAGCACACGGGGAGGATGGGACCTGGCCTCCTAATTCCCCCATTGGCCTGTCCAACCTGTCAATCAGGCTGACCTGGAGTGTTGGCTTCTTCCCATTGCCCCTGGGGTCTGTCAGTCTCAGGGCCCTGATTTCTCATGGACCCTTCCCCTTTTTGTTACTGGGAGCTGGCCAACCAAAAACTCCCACTGAGTTTTAGTAAGGGGCTAACAGTCCCCTTACGTTTAGCTCGCCGTGTAGATGCCCCCTGAGTGGCACACAATGTTGTGAATTACTATGAGTTACTGTCAGAATCCTGTGGCATCTGGTGTGATCTTGGGAACTTCTAAAGAAAATTAAGAAAACTCTGAGACAAGCCGCATGAAATTCTGAAACCATTTTGCGTTAATCATGTTGTTCATGAATATTACATTACTCAGGTGAATGATGGCCATAGGGGTGTGTCACGCTTCCATGAGGATGATATGTGCAAGGATTGTGGAATTGGACCCAATCCAAAGAAAGTAAGGAGTCCTATTGCTGTTTATCAAGAAACAGTTTTTAGACTTTTTCCTGGTGATCAAACTATTTCAGCTCTAGTCGTAAAACGTTCTTATGTTATGATGGGGACTAATTTGGCTACAACTACTCAAGAGAGATCTTGGAGTCACTGTGGATAGTTCTCTGAAAACATCCACTCAGTGTGCAGTGGCAGTCAGAAAAGCAAACAGAATGTTAGGAATCATTAAAAAAGGGATAGAGAATAAGACAGAAAATATCTTATTGCCTCTATATAAAACCGTGGTATGCCCACATCTTGAATACTGCATACAGATGTGGTCGCCTCATCTCAAAAAAGATGTATTGGCCTTGGAAAAGGTTCAGAAAAGGGCAACAAAAATGATTAGGAGACTGGAATGGGTCCCATGTGAAGAGAGATTAAAAAGACTTGGACTTTTCATCTTAGAAAAGAGGAGACTAAAGGGGGATATGAGAGAGGTCTATAAAATCATGACTGGTGGAAAAAGTGAATAAGGAAAAGTTATTTACTTATTCCCATTACATAAGAACTAGGGGTCACCAAATGAAATTAATAGGCAGCAGATCTAAAACAAACAAAAGGAAGTTTTTCTTCACTCAGCGCACAGTCAACCTGTGGAACTCCTTGCCAGAAGATGTGATGAAGGCTAGGACTTTAACAGGATTCAAATAAGAGCTAGATAGATTCATGGAGGTTAGGTCCATCTATGGCTATTAGCCAGGATGGGTAGGAATGGTGTCCCTAGCCTGTTTGTCTGGAAACAGGTGACAGGGGAGGGATCACATGAGGATTACCTGTTGTGATCCCCCCACTCTGGGGCATCTGGTATTGGCCACTGTCGGCAGACAGGATACTGGGCTAGATGGAGCTTTGGTCTGACCCAGTATGGCCGCTCTTATGTTATGTTCTTACATCCCACTTGATCTTCAGAGCAAAATGGACAGTCCAAGCATAGATGGTTCTTACTTTTGAGGAACTTTGTGCCACTTAGACCAGCAGCGTATCTCTGGGTGTGAGTGAGTGAAGGGGCCTGATCAAAAGCTGGCTGAAGTCTAGGGAAAGATCTCCACTAGACTGGAACCCAAGTGAAATAAGCTGGGTGGGATATGCCAAGAAGGGAGTTCAGGAAAGATGAAAACCCCCAAACCAACAACATTTGGGTGGGGGGTTGACCTGGTAAAAAGCAAGAATGGGGGAGGCCTAGGGTTGAGGGGTGATTTTACATCTTGGCTGGACCCCAAACATTTTCTCGGATAACCTAACACATATGTGAATTTAGAGAACTTGGACCATGAAAACTTGGACTGTCCCTTTGTTACATAGAATTACAGAACCATAGAGCTGGAAGAGACCTCAGGAGGTCATCAAGTCCAGCCCCCTGCCCAAGGCAGAACTAATCCCAACTCGCATAAGGGGGTCGGCGTCTCTAAATGCCACTGCAATTCAATAATAGATGATAATAATGAGGATGAATACTTATGAAAAACCACTACAAGTATACATACTTTGCATTCTCAGCTCATCAAATCTCCTTACTGAGATCCTACACTGTTGTTTGTTTAGATTTATTTAGCTTTGAGTCTCCAGAAGGTCAGATTAAAACAATGACTGGGTGGATCTCCCCATTTTTGGTGTGTTGTAAAGGGTTGTTCTCCTAATCTTATTGCCAAGAGGAGGTTAGACCAGCATTTTAAAGGTATGATGTGGAGGTGCTCTCAGCACTGCCAGGGTTAAGCAATTTAAACAGCTTTAAATCCCATTTTCAAGTGACATAGTGCCAGATTTTAAAACGTCCGTAGGGTTATGTAGGAGCCAGTTTGCAAGACCCAAGCAATGCTAATTTAGCGGATTATGCTATGCTAGTTCAGGATTTTGTTCACCTAAAGTTGCTTGACTGGAACAGCCCATAGGCTCATATTTTTAGAAGATTTATACATAGAGCTCTGCACCCACTTTACATATGCATTGAGTCTCCAAATGCCGACCTGTACATTCAAAAGGCTTTCAAGGCACAGCAGGCGCACAAAGCTTTAACTGTAACAATGCCTGCTAAAGATGATAAATATCTCCTAAAAAGCAATGTGCTCATTGTAGAAGGACATAAAAGATGATTAAAGTCCAACCAGTCATACTTATATGAAAGTACTAGTAGCTTATCCAGGGGGAATAAATGATTAATAGAGGTTTTAATAGCAGCCAGTCATTACAGAGTGAGGTCAAGAAGTTGACTAATATTGTGGCTTATAACCATTAATAATGCCTTCCACCAATGGGCTTAGAATAATCTGTAACACATTGTTATTGTTTATTGTTTGTATTAATATAGAGCTTATGAACCCTAGTCATGGACCAATGGTGCCAGGTGCTGCACATGCTTACAACAAAAAGATGGTCCTTGTCCCACAAGGCTTACATGGAGATAAGAAGCCACAGGCACACGGAGACAGACTGACAAGGGGCATAGAGTTTACAAGGAAGCAAGGAGACAATATTAAACCACATGAGAGGCAGCAGTTTCCTCTACGGGTTGAACCTCTCTCAACCGGGACTCCCAGGTCTGGCAACATCCCTGGCCTGGATGTTGCTGGACCAGAGAGATCGAGCGGAAGGCCAGAGGCAGGAGCCCCGCAGGGGCTGGGAACCCAGCAGCTGGGAGCCCTGCCGTGGGAGTCCGGCTGACCCGGTGGTCGGGCGGCCAGAACGCCAGCAGGCTCTGGCGGGGCAGCAGCGGGGCCAGAAGCCCTGCTGGAGGGACTGCGGGTTGCTGGAGTAGGGCTGGCAGAGCCAGGAACTCCGACAGTGAGATCAGTGCTGCTCCGGTAGGGCTGGCAGTCTCGGGAACCCCAGCGGCTGAGCACTGGTCTACTGGGGGGCAGGCGGATGGGGGCGGGAGTCCCGGCAACAGGACCGTGGGCTGGCGGGGCCGGTGCTGCTGTGGCAGGGCTGCTGGTGGGTCAGGAGCACTGGTGGTGGGGCAATGGTCTGCCATAATGGACCTGGGAGCTCCAGAGGCAGGACTACGGACTGCAGGAGCAGAAAAGAGGGGCTGGTGGTAGGACGGGAGCCGGCTGGGAGGCCAGGCCAGGAGCGGAGCCAGGCTGGAGAGCCGGTAGCAAGGGGGCCAGAAATGACCTCCCCTGGTCCAGCAAAATCCCTCCTTCGGGACCCCTCAGGTCCCGTGGGTGCCGGACTGGGGAAATCCAACCTATATTAATCATTTATTGAAACTTTTCAATTTGTGAATAGAGCCTGAGTATAAAGTGACTGTCCAGTTTGATTATACAACCGTCCGGTCTAATGATACAACTTCAACTACAACTTCAACGAGAAAGAAAGCAGCTCTGGGAAATCTGTGATCACAAGCACTGAATGGAGAGCTCCTTAAATGAAAAGGCAGCATAAAAGAGTGCTCCCTACAGCTGAGCCCCTCATTATAAACTCCGAGCTGGGGTTGCACTACAGAAGGGCTGAAATTCTCACCGAGATGAACTATTACAGCCATTGCCATTCCAATGTTCTTGAGGTTGAATGGCCATTGCTGTTCCTAGTGATCTCAGCTTGGGAAGGAAAGTTGCTACGGTAATTGGCAATAATATCCCCCGATAGATGCAGCTGCTTCAGAACTGGAGGATTCACAGCGGATCTGAAACGTTGCATGAGATTGCGAGGAGCTAAAGAAAGATTAGCTGCGAGAGTTAAAACGGGGCGGAGGAACTGGAAATAGCCTTTCATGAATGATGGAAGCCAGCGATCACAACTACAAACGGTAGGCTGAAAGCTCGGGATAACTTGGTTTAATTCCATAGCATATCGCGCATTAAAGTGAAGGGAATCTCAGCTGCTGGATTGACCTAGGCTAACCTACACAGGCAGTGAAATCCAAAATGTGTGTGGGCACATCCTCTGTCTTCTCAGCAAGACTAACATTTTAGCCAAAGCTCCACAGATGCTTTCACCGTCAGCCACGACTCAGTGGAGGGATCAAAGAGCATTAATAGCCTGAAACAAGGAGGCAGATTAATTTCAAAGTTCCAAAATCAAATTCAGGGAGATGGTGAGATTAGCCAACCTTGTCTGGAAACGTTTGGGACCTTCAGAGAGAATCGCCCGTGACGAGTGTTTTTCTTTCTCGTTTCTGACTTTCTTCTGAACGAAGACTCTTTAAAATTCCCATTTGGCAGCAGAAAGTCTTGCTGTACTTTGACAGGAACATTAATCCACTCATGTGAAACCACTCCAGAGACTGTCAGAAATAGGTCTCTGAATGGAAGTGAGCCTTCGCTGGAGTTCTGAGAATAAATTGCTGTGGAACCTTAGCCACGAGAGTGGTATTTATTATTGCATGGCTAGGACTTTTCCTTCCAAGGAGGAATCACAGAAGGATAATGACAACCTAACTGCTAATGAAGGTGCCTGGGTAGGGACCATAAATGCCAGGAATACTTGCGTACAGATGTGGTCTCCTCATCTCAAAAAAGATATACTGGTTTTAGAAAAGGTTCAGAGAAGGGCAACTAAAATGATTAGGGGTTTGGAACGGGCCCCATATGAGGAGAGATTAAAGAGACCGGGACTTTTCAGCTTGGAAAAGAGAAGACTAAGGGGGGATATGATAGAGGTCTATACAATCATGAGTGGTGTGGAGAAGGTGAATAAGGAAAAGTTATTTACTTATTCCCATAATATAAGAACTAGGGACCACCAAATGAAATTAATGGGCAGCAGGTTTAAAACAAATAAAAGGAAGTTCTTCTTCATACAGCGTATAGTCAATCTGTGGAACTCCTTGCCTGAGGAGGTTGTGAAGGCTATGACTATAATAGGGTTTAAAAGAGAACTAGATACATTCTTGGAAGTTAAGTCCATTAATGGCTATTAGCCAGGGGATAGAAATGGTGTCCCTAGCCTCTGTTTGTCAGAGGGTGGAGATGGATGGCAGGAGAGAGAGCACTTGATCGTTACCTGTTCGATTCACTCCCCCGGGACACCTGGCATTGGCCACTGTCGGCAGACAGGGTACTGGGCTGGATGGACCTTTGATCTGACCCCGTCTGGCCATTCTTATGTTCTTCTTATGTTCAGGAAAGGAAACTTTGCTTCTTAAAAGGACATGCGAATGCCTTACTTATGCCCCTGAACAGAACTACTTGTGAGACTAATCAATCTCGTGCTCGTAAGCACCTCCAAGTTGGGCCCTGGGCATAATTATTTTCTCCTCCTCATGAATACACTGATTGCATATTCTCTTCTGAAGTCATTGTGAACCTTACAGTATTTTTTCCCAAGCCCTCCCCCCCCCCCCAGTCTTTGGCCACAGCGCTGAAGGAGGGTAGAAAAAAGGCCCCTGGAGGCTGAGGAGGACTGGGGGGATAGAAAAGGCCCATGCCTGATGGGACCCCCTGCCCTGAGAGCTCCTCATCCCCTACCCTCACTCTCACCCCCCCCGCCCTCACTTTCACGCGCCTCCCTCTCCCCATCCTCCTGCACTCGCCCCATGCACATCCCCAACGCCCTGCCCTGAGTCGTGCACTCTCCTCCGACTGCCAGCCCCCTCCTCCGAAGGACCTAGGAAATGCAGGGTAAGCCTGCTAGGGTAATACGTTCTTTTTCAGGCCTTTGCTTATATTGTTTTAAAAATCTCTCGGGTCCATAGCTGGCACAAGCGTGTCCCTAAAGCCTGGTTCACGCCTAAATGTAAGTCAGCCTAGTTACACTGCTCAGGACTGCGGGGAACCCCCTCCCCCTGCAAACTCCCACTCTCAGTAGGAGTACCTAGGTCAATGGAGAATTCTTGAGGCAACCTAGCTGCTGCCTCTCAAAGGGGTGAACTTAGTCCAATGAATACGGCTTTTCTGTGGATGTAGTTTCTAGACTACAGCACTGTAGCGGTAGCCATGACGCTGTAGGCACTTAGAAGTTTAGACATGGCCTTAATTAGTATTGGTAATTAACTGGCATCTTACCTGTCCGAGAGGTTATCTACACTCCAGTTTCTAGTTACTCTGGAACTCAAGCTAACTGCTTGTCCACTAACTTGAACGAACTAACCAGACTAAATAGTCTAGCATGGATGCTCTACAAAGATTTGTTCCAGGAAACAAACATGTTCCTGGCTGTGGTTCACCGTCGGCTGAGCCAGTCACAAACGTTTGCAGGGCTTTGTCACCAGAATTACGGGAATGTCCGCACTCTGACCCAGCCCTGCTGCTAAAATTCAGCCTGCGTGGCTGCAGTTTGTCGGCCTTTTCCAACAAAATATTTTTGCTGGAGCGGCTTTTGTTGTGTCAACCGGAGAGTGCTCTGTTGACGAAGCAGTGTTCATCCTGGCCCTTGCTATGGCAAATCTTCATCATTTCCCGGGGGAGGGCAGGGTGTTAATCACCTGTGAATGACAGAAGTTTTGTGGATTACGTGAAAGTGATTAAGTACAGCCTCTTCTCGACTTATGGACCAAGCAACTGGTTGTAACTCGGTTCATTCGTAGTTGGACCCCATAGAGTTACACCCGATCGCACTGTTCGTAAGCGCGGATTGTGTTCGTAACTCGGGGTCCACCATTTACGACAGCTTTGGTTGTAACTGCAAACAGTCGCAAGTCGACCGTTTGCAACTCAGGGACCGGCTGTAAAACTGTAGTTCTGAGTAAAAGTGTAGACATAACCGTAGTCATGTTCACTAACCCTGCACTGCATAGGCTACTCCCCTTGAGAGAATGAAAGGTCAACATATGACAGATGCCAGTCCCATGGTTTCATGCACAATTGGAAGGAACGCAGTTATTAGCATAGTATAAGAACCCAAATACACTAGAACAGACCAAAATCTCCAGCCCTAGAGAGCTAATTTATTTCACCCGCTTAATTACACCAAGCAGCCGACTGCTAGCAACGGATGAGTTCCAGATGTAAAAGAACAACTTCATCAATAATTACATTTCTTTATATTGGTTTTTTTTAAGTCTTCTGCATTGATAGGCAATTGAAACTGTAATATTGCCTCTTCTGCAGAGCACTTTGCAGTTTTTATTCTTAACCTGGCAGTGTTCACCCCCAATACTTCTCCCATCAGACTGGTTCCATACAGCTCTCTTTGTGAAACTGGCCAAGCCTGCATTGTTTCAGCTAGAAGATTTACCCGGTGCCGCTCGGGTCCGTAACTCAAATGAGTTTTGGTTTTTGGAAAATACAGTAAAATGACAATGTGCAGGCTTCATTGAAATCATTGCTCTGGCGTGGGATGGGGGATGAGGGGCTCAGGGTGCAGGCTGCCCTGGGCAGAGAGGACAACCCCAGCCCTCTCACCGGGCCCAGGTGAGAAGCACCTCTCCATGGATGCTGCTCTTCCAGCAGGCAGAGCCGGGAAAGGGGTGCATGTCCCACGGCTGGGGCAGGTCCAGGTTAGCTTTGGGTGAAGGTCATGGATGGACTACCCGTCCCCCAGCAGCAGAGATGCTGGGGCAGCTCAAGGTTGAGTGACATGGCTGGGGGGGGGGGGGAAGGCATCCTCTCCTCTGGCCCAGCATGGAGCAGATGTGGCTGGGGGTCGGGGAGAGGGGCCCCCTCCCATGATCCCAGCACGGAGCTGCCACAGCTCAGGGGAAGGCACAGCCCAACCCGGGCTCAGAACAGAGCTGCTGTGGCAGCTTGGTGCTGGGGACGGTAGGCAGAAGTGGCACTCTGCGTGCCCACCCTGAGCCCCTGCCCGCCCTGAGCCCACCCGGAGCCCTCTTTCAACATTTACTCAGTCCTGTCAATTTTGAGCCCTGAACTTGCTTTGGTGAGTCCGTCTCTTTTCTATTGATTTTATGAGAAGCAATCCCATTCACGGCATAACCTGTTTTCCTGGCACAGCTAACCCCTTACATTGCTTTGGGTCAGGGGTTGGCTTAACTGGATCCGACCCCCGAGGCGCGCAGACCCCTCCCCAGCATTGGAGAGCCCGCACTGGTACTTTGGCCCCCCCTGCTGATCCCAATGGGGCTGGAGGACACAAAATCTTCTAGCCTGGGCCCCTCTTGGCTCTGGTGTGCGAGGGGAATGAAGGGAGGGTCTTTTTCCTCAGTCGGGGGCCATGTCAGGGAGGGTCTGTTTGGAGGTATTTTGCTTCTCACTGATGTGCAGCCCTTGACTGATTTTTCTGTGGGTTAACGGCCCCTGACCCAAAAAAGGTTCCTCACCCCAGCTTTAGGTTATGATAAGAGGAAGCTGCTTAGTGAATTTGGTGGTCGTAGCTCTTACCTGTTCAGGAGTTCTTGAACAAATAGACTGAGAGGTAGATTCTTTCAAATATGTAGTAGATTTGTGTGCCTCCGTGTAAGAGAGCCCCAAACCCACAGTACGGTATATGCTCGGTAAATTTTAAGTTTTCTTTTCTCCTCCTTTCAAAAGAGCAATCTTTTATGTTTTCTAATGTTTATTCATAGCCATCCTTATCTAAGGAGAAAAAAAAAGTACCTTTCCCATTTCATATCTGCTTTGACTTTACGATTCCCACTTGACTAAAAAAGTAGCGTGGCCAAAGAACAGCAATTTTGTAAAGCAATAGCTGGGAACAATTGTCAAAGCTCTGAGACTGTCATCACAGCAAGGAACAAAAGCATTTTTAACAAGAAAGCAAGTCAGAGAACTGATAATTCACTGCCTCCCTCGGGCACGTTCAAAACTTATTTAAAGCCTTCTGACCTGAGAATCAAAGGGGTTAATGGGGTAAAAGTAGGAAGAAAGGCACAGAGCTACTGCAGTAACTTTTTAGAAGACAACTGCTTGAAAAAAAGAACCAAAATTGATTGTTTTCAATTTACTATTGTTCATGAAAATATCGGTAATAAAAATCAATATGGTGACATCCTTTACTATAATTTAAGCCAAAGCAGTAAAACAGCTTGATAGAAATCTGCTAAGCAAACTAATAAACTAATTATTTCTATTTCATGTGTAACATGAATATGTTCCTGTGAAATACATACAGCCTTCCGCGGTTACGGATATTGGAGGGGTAACATAAAAATAGTTAAAACCTAGGAACTTTCAATGCTGTTATATCAAAGGAACACTCTTTAAAGCTACTCTAGACATAAATGGGGTGATGGGTGTGGAATCCTTCGATGCAAATGTAGATGCTGTTTCCCCAGAGAACAATTCAGAGGGACTTGGTTCTGTCTCTCTGCACAGGGATGAATTTCACCGTACTATCAACGCAGTAAAGACAGTGAAAACAATCATTCAGTAACATTTTTAGTCCTTCCACACTACAGCAGCAGAACTTGTTTGCGAAACTTGTTAGTGAACTGACTCCAAAAAAGGATCAGAGGGGGAACCGAGTTAGTCTGTAACTTGAAAAACTTAAAAAACAACAAATAGTCCAGCAGCACCTTAAAGACTAACAAAACATGTAGATCAGGCAGTCGGAGGTGTGCCGTGGAGAACACAGAATTCAAAATGGCCGCCCTTAAAGCGGCAGGCGACCTTTTTTTTCTCAGTAACTTCCCCCCAATCTTTTTTTTTGGGGGGGAGTCAATAACTCCCCCCCCCTTTTTTGGGCTCAACAAAAAATTCTTGGTGTTCCTCATAAAAAAAATTGTTTGGCGTTCCTCAGTCTTAAAAAGTTTAAGAAACACTGATGTAGATGGCATCATGAGCTTTTGTGGGCACAACCTACTTTTTCAGATGACTGGAGTATTAAAAGTCCAATCCCTATATCACCACATCAGGGGCTCATTTAACTGCACATCCACTAATGCGATCTATGCCATCAAATGCCAGCAATGCCCCTCTGCCATGTATATTGGCCAAACTGAACAATTTCAATGGGAAAGAATGAATGGACGCAAATCAGAGATCCGAAAAGGCAACACACAGAAACCTGCTAGAAAACACTTTAACCTGCCCTGGCACTCATTAATGGATCTCAAAGTCACCTTGTTGTTTCAGGCCAATTCCACAAGCCAAATACACAGGGAAGGGTTAGAACTTAACTTCATTTACAAGTTTGATTCCTATTAGAGAGGAATGAAAAAAGACGTTGGCTGGCTAACACACTACCTTTGACATCCTAATGACTTGACCAACCAAACAACAGGTACTTAAAGAGGTGCAAATTGTTCTGATCAGCTTCTTGTAACTTGAACAATCTAATTCACTATTTTTTCTCCCCCCTCCCTCCTTCCCCCCACTTCCCTTACTTATTCTTGGATCTGGACTTTTAATACTCCAGTCATCCGAAGAAGTGGGTTGTGCCCACGAAAGTTCATGATAACATCTATATGTTTTGTTAGTCTCTAAGGTACTGCTAGACTATTTGTTGTTTCTCAAGTTTTTCTAAAAAAGGAAACTGTCTTTTCTGGAAGCCTAGCCAACTTTTGCCAGAGCAGCCTTCAACGTTCCCCACTATAGTACTTGTCCATCAAACAGGAAAGGAAAACCAGGCTATTTTTGGACAGCTCCACGTTTTGTTAAAAAATAGAAAAGAAAAAAGAAAAAGAAAAGAAAAGAAAAAGCAATGCTGGGCAATTTCAGATATGAATGCACGCCTGTGTAATAATGCTTGCCAGATAGGCAGTGGGAATGTAAGAAATAAGAAGGGGCTCGAATGAAGGGGTGGGATTGTCAGCATGGAGATCATCCAGCGTGGACTGTCTAGCTTAGTCTATATATAAAACAAAATATGTATCTAAACAAAGGGCCAAATTCTTAGCTTTGGTAATCAAAAGAGACCCGCTGTGTTCCCTTGCAATGGTGCTAACTTCAGCCAGTCGGTGAGGGGCCAGAACTCACCTGAGCCCAGCAGTGTGTGGCCCTGCCCCGGCCCTCTCTCCGGTTGCTGCAGGCGACAATGAGGAATAATACAGCCAGCTCCTCTGGCTCTTCATCAGCTGGGGGTTCCATGTTGTGGGGAAATTTTCAGCTACCCCCGTAGGGCAAATCTGCAATCCCTTTGAGCCACCAGTGTGATGAAAGGTCCCTACTGGAGCCACGGGTCTGGCCTTTCACGTTTATGCGGCTGGCCTGCACCTCTCATTTTGCATCTGAGCATTCAACCATCTCAGCCCAGCATTCTGCTTACACCAAAATACTTTTCCCCAACTCTCCAAGGAAGCAGATGGTCGGGGTGGTCTAGATCAGTGGTTCCCAACTGCCGGACCACAAACCCCTGCCTGCCAGGCCATGGCAGTCTGCCAGGCTACGCCCCCAGCTGCTAATGAGCCCCACCTGCTGGGATTCCCCACGCAGCAGCAGGATGAGTGGTGAGGTGGGCAGCCAGGTATGGTGAAGCTGGAGCTGGGCTCCAGTGAGACTGTCCTTACTGGGGCAGCCTGACCATGGCCCCGGTTCCAGCTCTGGCAGCCGCTATGTGGCCTGGCTGGCGGGACCACATGATAGACAGCTGTGGCACTTGGTGGCTGAGCCACTGGGGCCAAACGCCACGTGGAGGGTAGCTGCTCGGGCCGCGGGGGCCAAGTGCTGCATGGTGCATGGAGGGAGGCCAAGCTAGCACAGCAGGCCACAGAATGCTCAAAAGGGATGGCAATATCAACGCCCTGGCACATCTCTGCAAAAACGTGGGAGTTTCTAGGGAAAAAACCTAAAATTTGGTTCCACAGTTTATACTTTTTGGTCTCCCTTTTGGTTCCCGGTGCTGAGAATGGGGCGACGCCAGGGTGTGGGTGTGCCATCTGCCATTTGCAGATCCATGTGGCTGCCCACGGCTTGCAATACGCTTAGTATGGGGGTAATTCTGTGACAGGATGCTGACCAGGAATGGCTGAGCCAGGCCTCAGCCACTCCAGCTCCAACGAGGGGCGGTAAATTGGAGAAGACTAGCCACTGTATGTTTTTAAGCTTTTACACTTCACATTATATGGGGAGGGGACACTTCAGGATTTGTGTGGCACAGCTTTCCTACCGGAGAACTCTGCATGAGCTGATAAACTATAGGAAAAAGAAATTCTACATTAATATGGATTATTAAAAACGAAACTTTATTAAGTGCATCGGAATCCGTATACAGGTTAAGGCCAATCAATGCCATGCATCGTGTGCGTACAGGTGCAATGTAAAACATGTGACTGCTTAAAATAAATGTCGATAATGAATATGCAAATAAATGAATATGCAGGTGTTGCAGTGCTGCTTTGCCAAATGGTTTTGAATGAGCATGCCGGTCCGCGGCATAAAAAAGGTTGGGAACCGCTCGTCGGATAATACTTATCCTGCCACGAGTGTGGGTAACTGGACTAGGTGACCTCTCCAGCAGTCAAAAAGGCATCAGCAGCTTACACTGAGGTTGAGACAGGCCTTCTGCCAGGGTCAAATCCAGCCAAGCTTAACAGCAGGGGTGATGTTTAAAGGCACACAGGCCTGCCAACGCGGGGGGTGGGGAGGGGGAGACCAAAGGAGGCAATTGCCCCGGGGGCTGGCGATTCAAAGGGGCTGCTGATGCCCTGTAGCCCTTTAAGTTGCTTATAGAGGGCCATGGCATGCTCCAGGAAGCACTTGGGGGAGGAGGGGAGGGCTCCACAGTCCGAGGGATGTTGAGGGCCAGCTGCTCTTGGCCCCGCCCCTTCTGTCTGAGGCCCCGCCTCTTCTGAGAACACAGCGCCAGCCCCCTCCCCCACTTTGCCAAGGGCCTTGGCAAGGCTGTTGACTCCCCTGAAGGCACAAATAGACACAAGACCTCTATGAGTTTCACTGGATAGTTAACCATGTGTATTTTGGGGAATCTCCATCCGTCCATGACTATTATTCCTCGAAGAAAAACAATCTTTTCCCTCACCGTCCAAAAGCCACACACGGACAAATACTTTTCCTCGGGACAAAAGAACTATGGAGTTGTTTCCAATGGGAGGTTTGCCCAAATAATGCAGAATCCGATCCTGCATAACACACATAGGTAAGACTTCAATCTCCCTTTAATTCTGCTTTCCTCAAAACAGCAAGTCTTCTACCTCTCAGACAGCAGGTCAAGATTTTCAAAGGTGAGTACGGATTTGGGGCATGCCAATTTTTGGATGCCTGTTTTGAGAGTCTTTAAAGGGGTCTGATTTCCAGAAATAGCTAAGCACACACACTTAGCAAATTAGGTCCCTTCAATAGGACTCAAAATTGTGCATGCAAAAATTAAGGCAACCCAAACGGTTAATTCGTTTTTCAAATCAAAATCATTCAAAATAGTGAGCAAGAATCCCCTGAAATATTCCTTTAGAACCTTCTCCATAAGTGTTCCAATTATACTGAATTTCTTGAGTACTTACAATACAGCTGCATGGCAATTTATTCATAAACATTTTTTTAAACAAGATCACACATCTCCCAGCAAAGTCATGCATGCCATTCATTCATTTACCCCAGATTAGTAGATTCCATTTTCATCTCTCCCTCTCCGAAATTTAACATTCAGCATTTTAATTGTTTCTTCCTTCATGGTTAGATCAATATCAATCACTTCCTTCAGTTATCAGAACTCACACATTCCTGAATATTATGTCAAATTTAGTTGTTAATAAAAATTGTTTACAGTTTAACCACAGAAATGAGGCCTCTACTTCAAACCATAAAAACTGTTAGTTATAATAAGAAACCTTAATGTGTTCCGCAATCTCCCTTCCGCCATCTGCTACCCTACAAGACCCAACCAAGAAATTACAGACGCAGAAACAAACAAACAATAAAAAGGATAATTGTCAACTTCCCTTCAAAACCCAGCTAACATAAAAAGAATTATAATGGGTCCATGAACCATTACACAGAAAATTATGCTATAAAGTCAACTAATCCACATATAATAACACATATCAATATTTCTCCTTTCCAAACATCTTCCAAATACAGAATCGGACACTAGGAACATTTCTTGTTGGCCTGAACCAATGATACCTAGTGGAGCATATATACTCTCTTCCCAACGTAAGACTGAAGCACAGATTTTTCAAAGATATTTGGAGGCTTAACTCCCATTAAAATCCATGGAAGATAGGCTCCCAAATATCATTGAGGACCTGAATCTGAGTGCAACAAATTGTCGTCAAGACCAATATTGTCGGGTGACTTTTGGGAGCAGAATATATTTGGACAATTGGCTGTTTGTTTTTATTTTGCTTTCCTCTGAAGCCTTAGACTCTAGCCACTCCCAAGAACTAAGTATCTGCCTTATGTCTTTGTAAGGTAGCTAAGTATTGTTCAGATGTACCAATATGGTGATTCATATATTCCTAGGAGGTCAATCAAGGAAGAAAAACTCCTTATTGAAAACAGTAGGAAAGCAAAGCCCTGGTACAGAACAATAAACAATTCCCCAAATGAAGTTGTAGTAAGATGAGGGCCTGAAACAAACGCCCACGTAGCCTAGCTAACAATAGTCAAGACCTTGCTAATATAAAGTAAAGCTAAGCTGAGAGCAAGAGGCAGGAGCGAACAGGGCTGAGAGTGCAAAACACTAATTGGTGATAGGACCAGGCGTAGAACAGTAATTGGGACTAGGTACTGGATGTAAAACAGTCATTGGTATTGGGCATAACTTGAAAGCTCATTCCAGAACAACATCAGTTCATTAAAAAGGACCTTGGTATCCACACTCCCCGCAGAAAACAGGGACATATTAACCCAGGTTCAGGAAAGGGTCTAGAATGACAGCAAGATGGCTAGTGAAGTTCTAATGAACCACCACATGGAGGGTGACAGGTGGTATCCAGGTAACGGCAGAGGGTGACAACCTGATATGTCAGGATTGACGTGTAACTTGTTTGTACCTGTATATAAAGTAGTGTCTGGGAGGGGCTGTCTTTGTCTGGCCTTGGGGGCAACGTCTCATTCCTGGCACTGACTGAGTCAGGTACACTGTCAGGGGGTACCGATGCGTAGTGGTTCGGTAGAGTCTCCTGAAAACTATTACTGAACTTCGTTTGACAATAAACCTGGCTGAGTGTCTTCAATCCTTACCTGATTTTGAGGTCTTTGGGGGCTCTCTCAGAGTCTGCTTTGTTGGCTAGTTACACAAAATGAACACAACACACAGGCTTGAGCACACACACACACACACACAGCCAAATGGTTATCATCAGTGACGGAGCAGGAGACCTGTAAGGACACAACCTGGTGAATCCTGACTATTACAGAAGTGTCACATAGCTACCCAATGAAGGCAAAACTGCACAATCAGAAAAAAAGTTAGAATTCCTATTTTGTTGTTGGTACTTCTTCACAGCATGCAAAACCATGCACACAGATCCATCATGAGTCTTCATTTGGAAACGACCTTCACACGCATGGGAGAAAGAATTAATGTTTTTGAAAGGGGTTGAGGAAGGATTTTCTTGTTAAGGATGAAGTTTCCTGTTCAAAGTGGACGCTCAAAGGTGGTGGACTTGATATACCATGACTTTAGCAAAGCTTCTGATATGGTCCCCCACAGTATTCTTGCCAGCAAGTTAAAGACGTACGGATTAGATAAATGGACTGTAAGGGGGATAGAAAGCTGGCTAGTTCATCAGGCTTAACAGGTAGTGATCAACAGCTCAATGCCTGGTTGGCGGTATGTATCAAGTGGAAAGCCCCAATGGTCGGATCTGGGGCCATCTTTGTTCAACATCTTTATTAATGACTTGGATGAGGATGACACTAAGCTAGGGGGAGAGGAGGATACGATAGGGAGAGGGGCCAGAGTGACCTAGACAAATTGGAGGATTGGGCCAAAAGAAATCTGATGAGGTTCAACAAGGACAAGTGCAGAGTCCTGCCCTTGGGACGGAAGAATCCCAAGCATTGTTACAGGCTGGGGACCGACTGGCTAGGCAGCAGTTCAAAAGAAAAGGACCTGGGGATTACAGTGGATGAGAAGCTGGCTATGAGTCAACAGGGTGCCTTTGTAGCCCAGAAAGCTAACAACATATTAGGGTGCATTAGGAGGAGCATTGCCAGCAGATCTAGGGAAGTGATTATTCCCCTTTATTTGGCACCGGTGAGGTTACATCTGGAGTACTATGTCCAATTCTGGACCCCCATTACAGAGAGGATATGGATGAATTGGAGAGAGTTCATCAGAGGGCAACAAAACAATGAGGGGGATGGAGCGCAGGACCTACGAGGCATATCTGAGGGATCTGGACTTATTTAGTCTAGATAAGAGAAGAGTGAAGGGGGATTTGATAGCAGCCTTTGCCTACCTAAAGGGGGGTTCCAAAGAGGCTGGAGAGAGGCTGTTCTCAGTGGTGATAGATGACAGAACAAGGAGCAATGGTCTCAAGTTGCAGTGGGTAAGGCTTAGGTTGGATATGAGGAAAAACTACTACACTAAACAGGCAGTGAAGCACTGGGCTGGGTTCCCTAGGGAGGTGGTGGAATCTCCATCCCTAGAGGTTTTTTTAGTCCTCTAAGGATGATTGAGTTAGGGCTGATCCTGCTTTGGGCAGGGGGCTGGACTCGATGACTCCTGAGGTCTCTGCCAGCCCTAGGATTCTAGGATTGTAAAGTGAGGTCTGTAGTTGTGAATATTACCAGAATGGCCAACCTTTAAGTCTAGAAAAATAAATATCTCCAAAACCAATACAGCTTGTGTGGAGAAGAGGTAAAAGCTTAGAAAAGGGTCCTCCACTATAAATATTCTTGTATCAATTGTAGTGCAGGAGCACTTCGTGGCCTATGATTACCATGGAACTCTTGGAAATCTCTCTCGCTTTTGTTTTCATCAGACTTAGATGAGACACTCATCAGCTGCACTGTATTTTTTGTTCTGTTACTGCTTGCAAATCGGTTTTGTTTTCAAATCCACTTCAGAGGAACCCCCTTTATATTTCTATTCCAACAACAACGCTCACAAAATAGTTCCAGTTGTGATTCACCTATCTGTCATGTTCTAAGGACACTGCATGGAATCAAACAAGCACAACCACATTATACCAGTGCTAAAGACAGTTCCATGAAGAAAGCAGCTAATGAACCCAGCTGAAAAATAATGCAGTACAGCAGTTTATGCCATCTGGAACGTAAACTGAACATCTAGTTTACTTCTCGCTTCCCATTAAATATCTAAGTAGTTTAAAAAAAAGAATTGAAAAGATAAACAAATATGATGAAAGGGCTCAAATTCATTCCAGGGATGGACCCAGTGACGGACCCAGTGACACCCACAGACTTATGCTCGTGATATATTTGCACTTTTTTTTAAAGAAACACAGCACACGCACACAATTACTTTTTAAATTTGAACAATTAAATCGTGAGCTACATTTTACCTCTTGACTGAGTTAATTTTCTACTCCAGCTCTCTTACACACCTTCTCTAATGAATACGCGTTCCTTTGATTTAATTAACATTTTTTACTACCTAATTAGCCTGATAAACCTATGCTGAACTGATCCTAGGAGCAACTTTATCATTGTTCATTGGTGCATGTTTGCTACCCATCACTGTCAACTCAATCGGCTAAAGATTAGAAGACCATTAAGTCTGGCCAATTTGGCTTTCCATGGCTCAGTCTGAGCAGCCAATCCAAGCCCTGAATTGACCCATTCGGACAGTGACAGATGGTTTAATCATGTGGTTTCATTCATTAGCACTCATCAGTCGGATTGGCCAGGTTTGTGGCACAGAAACAAAAACTAATTAAATGTAACCTTCCTAATTACCTTTTTACATTCATCTTTCAACTGGCAGAGTTGGCGGGGAATGACAAATTGAGAATATAAGCAAAGAACAGTGTCTCCAGACTTATAAGTTAATAAGGACCGTCACAAGAAGCTGCATCATTGCTTGTTTAGGAACAAAAGCACGCATCACTTAATATGCAATTAATGTCCATTGCCTAATGAAATCACACCAGAGCTGATGAACAGCGAGGCAGCTTGCCACTTAGAAAAAGTTACCAGAACCAACCTGCTCATTCATTCTGCAGAGGCAACCGGAGAAGCCCTTTTAAGGCAACTGTACAGACTCAGGGGTTTATTGTGATGTAATTTACATTATTTGCACGGTGCCATCCATGTGCTAGTTGCACTTCCCTGAGCAGTTTACTATCTGGCTGCCCCTCATAATCCTCTGTAAATCTGCTGGGAGGAGATACAGTCTCCCTTTGATTTAACAACCATGCTATTTGGGTTATAGAAAGGTGCATGTGCACACAGGGGATGGAGAAAGCTCATACAGTGCTGATAAACCAGTTACCTGGTGAGCTAACTTTTTAAATACTAATTAACAACCCTAATACCTGCCAACATGGGCCCTAACACACTGCAAATTTGGATCGGGCAACACAGGGACAGACTGCCGCAAGCTAAAGCGGGGCTTTTGCATCCTCCCACCAGGAAAAGTAAAATGCAAAGTCCCCTAATGAGCTTCCTCGTGTGGTCTGAAATCTCCTCTCCCTCTCTCGTCCTTGGAAGAATTTGTACCTGTCGTTCCAGCCCCTTTGTACCATAAGCAAGTGAACTTTCATTGTCTGTGTCATTAATGAACTCTGATAACACAGCTAACTATGGACGCCTCTGTTTCGTCCCCTTCATTTGTTCAAATCTTTTCACAGCATTGTCTCCCAACGGGGCCGTTTGGAGTTTGTTTTCTTTTTTTTTAGGCCGGGCAGAACTAAGCATTTGATTTAGAGACAATAACTGGTTTGAAAGCAAGGCGCTGGGAAACGGAAGCATAACAGATGCCCACTGACATCGGATTTAACTGAATTGAAACCCCCCCAGCCTACATCCTACAAGCCATAAACATCAGCTGGTTAGAACAGAAAAACAACCACCTATAAACAATGATACAGCCATAGTTCCTGGCTCAAAACATTCAAATGACTCTTCTCATTTCATTCTTCCTACAGCCTCCCATCATTCTGGTTACATTGTATTTCCCTTCCAGGGCCACCAATTTATAACCAACAGCTAAGTGTTTTGTCAACTGCATACGATGCATACTGCCAACACCTATACAATGAAATCAGTGAACAACCATAGAATCATGGAATACTAGGACTGGAAGGGTCCTCGAGAGGTCATCGAGTCCAGTCCCCTGCCCTCATGGCAGGACCAAATACTGTCTAGACCATCCATGATAGACATTTATCTAACCTACTCTTAAATATCTCCAGTGATGGAGATTCCACAACCTCCCTGGGCAATTTATTCCAGTGTTTGACCCCCCTGACAGGTAGGAACTTTTTCCTAATGTCCAACCTCAACTTCCCTCGTTGCAGTTTAAGCCCATTGCTTCTTGTTCTATCCTCAGAGGCCAAGATGAACAAGTTTTCTCCCTCCTCCTTATGACACCCTTTTAGATACCTGAAAACTGCTACCATGTCTCCTCATGTCCCCCCCCCCCATCTCTCTACAAAATTTGTACAATATCAATGCACAACATAGACTGGGATCCAATACTCATTAAAGTCAACGGCAGTCATTGCATTTAACAGGAGATGCATCAGATCTTCGGTGATCTTGGTGGGGATTTCCAAAGTGGTTTACAGAAGTTAGTCCCCTCTCCAACTACTGTTGAATGGCACCTAACTCTCTGAGCCCTGGTCTACATTAGGGAATTATTTTGAAATAACAAGCAGAGTATCCACACTATCACGCCCGTTATTTTGAAATAACGGGCTGGTTATTTCAAAATAACAACTCCTGCTTTCCATGAGAAATAACGCTTATTTCACGCCTGCTTTCCATGAGAAATAACGCTTATTTCAAAATAGTTATTCCGAAAGAGCGGTAGGGTGGACGCTTCAAAATAACGACTCCCCAGAGTAATTCAGACTAATTACTCCCCAGTGCTTCCTCAGGCACTGAGTCGAGGTAGCACATCCACATTAAGGGAGCCTGCCTCGGACTAATTGCGAGGCTTCCCCGTAGTGTGGACATGCTATTTCGAAATTATTATTTCGGGAGTTATTATTCTGAAAAGTTATTGTGAAATAATTTCCTATGTAGACATGCCCTGGGAGAGAAAAAGTCTGGCATTTTCAAAGGGCACACTGAGCTCAGACTAAACCCATAGACCCAAATGCCCCTGAAACTGCAGAGAAATCTGGATCCATGGGACAAAAAGCAAATAGCTGTTTCTGGCTGAGCTTGAGCTCCTATAGAGATGTGAAAGGTTAACTGGTTATCCGGTTAACCAGTAAGCATCACCCTAAATGGGTAATGCTTAACCGGTTCTGGGTAACTGGTAACAGGCAGGGGCTGGAGCAGCTCCACACCTGCCATGGGTAGGGGGTTGCTCCAGCCCTGCAGGGGGCCTGTGCGGACAGGGGTTGCTCTCGTCTGGACCAGTCTCTGTCCATGGCGGGCCAGGGCATTCTGCAGGCAGGAGCTGCTCCAGTGGGGGCTGGTCCAGTCGGGCTGGAGCGTCCCTAGCCCGGATCCCACTTTAGTCAGTTAACCAGTTAAAGGTTAGATCAAGCTAACCTTTAACCCATTAATTGATTAATCAGGATTTTACTTCCCTACTCTCCAGTATCTCCTGCACTTCTGGCCTCCTGGAAATGTTTTTTGGGAGGGAGGCCTCAGATCCAGATTTTGCTCTGGCCCCTAAAAAGCCTCTGAGCGACCTTGACACTGCAACAAAACCCAGGATCCAAACACCGTTAACTCCTGGGGGGATTAGGCGAAGATTTAGATTTAGATCTGAACTTCTTGGCTCAGGCCCATTTGTCATGAAAGCATTCACCTCCATGGATCAGCCAGGCACACGGACAAATGTGGTCACCTGCACAGCCACTGACAACAGCAACCTCCCAGCGAAGAAATGAGACTTGGTTCGGGTTGATTAGAACAGCAGGGTTGCTGGGTAACAGGTGGGATTTGCATCTAATTGCCTTATGCGTGTGCCAAGTCGGGCAGGTCTCTGCACTCGGTCCTGGTTGCCCTTTGGAGAACAACTCCAACACAGATGCTCCCATGTGGTGCCTTGTGCTTTTCATGCTGTGTGGTGAAATCTACTGGCCTCATGGGCCAGATATGGTGACCTATTGAAGCTACAGACATAATCAGTGTTTCCCAGGAACCATCAGGGATGCAACCTCCACTACGCTTTACAGCAGTAGCTATTTTCTTTAAGTTTTCATAGTTGTACTAGATCTCCCCTAAACAGACTCTGGGGCATTTGTCAGCCAGACACCTATGGTTTCTGAACATCTTGGTTGTAAGACCTCTGGGACATCAGTTTGAATTATATTATTTATTGGTCTAAGATGGTCAGAGATGATTGTATGAAGGATGCTGCACACAATGGAATTTTCCGTTGATGTTACAGGGAGCTGGATTGGACCCTGAATGCATATTTGAGAAAGAAAGAGGGGTAATGGTTTTTGAAACATGTAGCAGATTGGGTCTGGCTTATCTGAGATGGGCTGCACTTACTGGATGAATGTTGGTGATTTTCAAATGTAATGTTCTAAAATTATGCTACAAATTGACGGACGGCGTTTGTATGGGAACGAAGCATCCGCCCAAAGTTGAAGAAGTCAGTCAGTGGTCTCCAGGCGATTTTATATAAGCCTCTTTGGACAGCATGCTGGTATTGCATCCTTTAGAGCAACGCAGTTTGCTTAGCTCACCTTTCAGGCAACCCTATTAGAGGCAGGCAAAGCTAACATATCCAATGACAGGGCCCAAAAGAAGAAATTGTATCATCTTCCTTCTAAAATTCACATAAGGACTAGCAGGAAGATGGGTAACCTGAAATGCATATACTACCAAAAGCAAATGTGTAGGTGAAATCTTACTCACAAAACTATTGTAAGCTATTAGCTAGGATGGGTAGGAATGGTGTCTCTTGTCTCTGTTTGTCAGAAGCTGGGAATGGGTGACAAGGGAGGGATCACTTGGTGATTCCCTGTTCTGTTCATTCCCTCTGCGGCACCTGGCGTTGGCCACTGTCAGCAGACAGGACACTGGGCTAGATGGGCCTTTGGTCTGACCCAGTCTGGCTGCTCTGATGTTCTTATGTTCAGCAAGAACACAAGCCTGTAACATTCTCTTCCCACTTGGGCTACCAGTAGAAATACCCTTTAAGTCCCTGCTAGACCAAAGCATTTCTGCACATGCTTCACTTGAAATTTCTCCCATTGATTTCAGTGGGCCTATGCAGATGCTTAAATTGGACCATGACTGAAATACTTTGCTAGATGAAGTCCTAAGAGACTATTGCAGGCCCCTTGCCCTTGGAAACCTTCTGGTCCACAAATCAGCCAGAGACCTTCTGGTGCAGTCACCTGTGCCTTTTACTGTCAGTTCCCGCCACCTTCTATGTACAAAGCTTACAGCAAACTCAGCCAGCTCCTCTGTCTGCCTGGGAGCACACTCAGCCACACCCTGGCTCCTTGCTCCTCTCACTTCCCCCTCTTGCTGCCTTAAATAGCCCTCGGCTTGTGAAGCCCACAGCTGTTTCTAATAGCCCTTCAGGCCTGGGCTTACTCAGCTGTGCCCATCAGCCTCTTCAGCCAGGCTACAGTAGCAGAGCTCTGGCTTAGCCAGCCGTCTGTCACAGAAACAAACTCTGAGAGGTTGCAAGCAACCACAATTCCTATTGACCTTTCAGAATCTGGCCTCAAATTCCCAGAAATACTCTTCTCGCAGCCTGAAAAATGGCTATTTATACATGATCACCAACAGGGCAAGGGATCAACAATGCCAAATCTTACATGCCCAGCTGAGGGGATTGTTTCATTGTGTCATAACACTGATCAGAAAGATAAGTCTAAAGAAGCAATTAAATATGTTTTTTTCTGTTCCACCCTGCTGACACTAATTTTATCCTGCACTATAGTACCAGGATATGACTTCTAAAGACAGCATCAAAAGTAATATCCCATTGCCGAGGGGGTAAAAACGTCCATTCTAGATCGGTAAAAAGGCTGTTACTTTGACAAAAAGTTAGTGAAAAATGAGCTTCTGGAAGAGAATATCCTTACAATTATTATTCCAAGTTTTGTCGCAATATGGAGTAAATTAGGTTTTACCTTTCAGGATTTATGAAATAAGAGGAGTGAAGCCTTTGAGGTGAAATAAAACCCATGGGGTCAAAACAGCCATATAGGTCAGATTTTGTAATTTTTAAATTAGATTCTGCTTTCCCTGAGTGTATTCATTTGTCACCACTGTACAGACAGCTCAAGGTGAAAGCCACTTTGAAAACAAAAACTAGAATGTGACAGATAGGGATACAGACTGCACTAATGGTGTCTCCACAGTGTAAAACCAAATACTTCAGTTTTCAGGAAAAAAAAAAAATCTTGTGTCCTCTGAGGCGCCTGGTGGATGTGTTAGGACATCAGTAGTAGTAGTAATTTGCATTGCAGTAATGCCCAGGAATGGAGCAGGAGGCCTTGTGCTGGGTGTTGCACAAATACAGAACAATAAGACAGCCCTGTCCCGACAAACTTTCTGTTGTGATCATGTGGTAATCAAGAGCCAATCAGTTTTGGCTGCCTGTAAGCGAAACATGATTGTTTAGACTACGGGGGAAAAGTCCTGGTGTGGCTTGGTGAACGTGCTTACTTCAGAAACAGTCATGGGCTGGAGAATGTTTGTAGCTTTACCGATGGCTCTGAATGGCATCAGATTCATACTGAGGTATTTAAAAAAAACCAACAACAACATTCTACCCCTAATGGCCTGTCAAATCTGACAAATATTAGAGGGCTACCAAAGTATCATCCATGCTAAGTCACTGATAGTAATCACGTGACTTCTATTTATGTTCATTCAAACGTAGAGCGCCTTGTCTACTTGCATGATTTCACTTCTACATGGCATGTTTCACATTGATGGGAAAAACTAAACCAAAACACCCCAGAGTAACAAGATTTTGCATGCATGCCGTAGGCACGTACACAGCTACCAGGATGAGTTATTAGCATTGGAGAAACTCTGAGCCCCAATTCAGCAAAACACATGACCCTATGCTTAACTTTAAGCACACAAGTAAATCCATGCTGCAGTGATTGAGCTGCCAGCAGTTGATTTGTCACATCTGCTGAAATGTAATAAATCAATCCTGTCGACTCTGGTACTCTCCCAGGAAGAGTAGAGAAGCCAGAGTCAATGGGAGAGCAGCCCCCGGAGATCTTACCCTGTGGAAGACACTGCGGTAAGTATGTCAACTTCAGCTAGCTGCATAAGGTAGATCACCAGAGGGGGAGGGGGACAGTTAGTGTCGACAAGGCCATAGAAAAGTGCTGGAGCATGTATTTACGTCCAATTGAATTCAGTTGGGCTACCCCCATAAGTGCTCGTCAACATGACCGTGAGTGTCATAATTAGGCCCTGTGTATTTATGGACTCTTGTAAATAATAATCCCTTTTAGCTTTCACAGTGGAATGAGTGATTACACATGCTGATTGGACAGATGATATGCATGTAGAGAGCATTCAAACCTAAAACCCAAATCACATATTTAAGAAAGGACACTGATGAATGAAAATACATGTAAGAATACACTAGAAACTCTTACACACACCTCGGACTAGAGGCGGCTCGTAATTCTGAAAAGTTCATAATTCTGCACAGAACATGGTTGTTCTTTCAAAAGTTAAAAACTGAAAATTTGACTTCATAGATCTTTGAAAATGTACTATGCAGAAAAAAATCTGCTTTTGCCCATCTTAATTTAAATGAAACAAGCTCAAAAAAAGTTTCCTTTACCTTGTCCCTTTTCAAAATTTTCCCTTTATATTTTACTACATTTAACATAGTACTGTACTAGACAGTATATGAGGTTTTTTTATCTCTGCTGGTATTTCTGGTTCCAAATGAGGTGGGTGGTGGACTGGTCAGTTTGTAACTGTAATGTTTGTAACTAGGAGGTTCAACTGTACATAAATAAAAAGGAAAGCACACACAAGGTGCCAGGGTTTCTTGTTTCTTTGTGTTGCTCTTGTTCACTCATTTAGCATTCCAGGATATCTGAAGAGATCAGGAGTAATTAACTGACATGTTCTTGTCTGTATTTTAACATCATGAGCTCATTGATTCTGGCAGACCTTTTTCCTCAAGGCTGCCAAAATCTGAAATCAATTTACAAAAGAAACAGTCATCAGTCATTAATTGATTTCTGATTCCATTTTCCCCTCTGAATGAAATTAATATCCTTTTGATGCTCTCCTATAATACAATCGCCTATCAGATACACTTCATGGGTTCTTCCGACTCTTCCACCATCCGGGACAAAAAACATTTCAATGAAAAATGTCATTTTTTAGTTCACACATGATCAAATCAGCCAGACCTACACCAGCCTAAATGAACCCAGTTCATTTCGTGGACAGACTTTTTCATGGGATTAAGGGTTTGGGTTGCAAGGATAGATACACATAAGTGCATCTGCTGGATTTCTCCATGCTACAACCACAGTGGCATGTGGACAGCTAACGGGAATGACCGGGTATTCAGTTGGGCACTGTTTGGGTGATATTCACCCCTGCACAGCCATACAGCCCAAAACTTAAACACCCCCACTCTCAAAAGAATAAATGTAAGTATAGGTTAAATCTCTCTAGTCCAGCATTCTCTGGTCCAGCAACATCCGTGGTCTGGCATGATGTTAGTTAGCTGGATGTCCACTTAGCATGGATGTGGCCAAGTTTCCAATGGTCCCATAAAGTTTGTTTACAGCCCCCAGTCCTGGCTCTCAGTGTTCCGTGTTGTCATTTAGCTCTAATTGACCCCTGAATGTTTTCTAAGAGCCCAGTAAGCAGTGGAAGTGCTGGTAATGCTGCTAGATAATATTGACCTGCTGTGGTTCAGCAAATTCTCTAGCTCACCATCAGCCAGGTCCCCAGGGTGCCAGACTAGAGAGGTTCAACCGGTAGTACAGAAGCCATGTAATAGCACCCTACACAGAAGGAATGCCACTCTCTCTCTCTCTCTCAGGAAATTAATGTTAGCTAAATTACCATGATGGGTGTGTATTTTCTAATAAAGTTATGGCCTATTCTTTCCAAAAATGTACTGCATCTGTTCTCACTCAAGAAAGATTTTTGTCGTTATGATAAGAGTACCTTAACAGCAGGTTGGACCTCCCTGGTCCAGCACCCTCAGGACCTGATAGGTCCCAGACAAGGGAATTTGCCAGATCAGGGGAGGTCAGGCTCTTCTGAGGCCAACTGCCTCTTGACCAACTCCCCTTCTAGCCATCAGCCCCACTTCTGGCCCCCTCCGGCAGCCAGCTGGGCTGTGCTCCCATCCCTGGGATCGGGGGCAGGCCGGGCTCCATTACTGGACATGGGGCTGGCTGGGCTCCGCTGCTAGTCCTCAATGTCTGCTGGCTGGATTCTACTGCCAGCCCTCTGGCTGCCAGACTCCCAGCCAACAGCCTCTGGGGTGCTCTGGTCCAGGGGCTGATCCAGCAACACTTGCGGTCCTGCTGGACCACAGATGTCACCGGACCAGAGTCCCAAACCAGAGAGATTCAATCTCTATTATGAAGCAGATCCACACCTGGAGTAGATCAGATTTACACTAGCTGACGATCTGTTTTTTAATTCCAGATTCTTCACTCACTCTATTTCGAAAGTTGGTGCAAGGAATTCAGCAAGCATTCGTAACCTTTACTATGAAGATCTGAATCCAAACTGAGGGCTTGTAGGTCACTAGATTAGTAGTGCAGCTGTGTTGCTGGTGGGAAATAAATACCTTCTCCCCCAAAAATACAACTGTCACAACAGTGGATAAAATTTCAAAAGGTGAAAACTTTATTCCTGCACCGTGTCAGAAGAGAACGGGCTGAAGTACGCATTGCAGACAACTGGCAAATGCAGCCAGTTTCTTGTGCATACCAGTGCATTTCATGTTTTAGTAACGTAATTGTCATTTGCGATTGCTTCACAAATACTTCAGGCAAGCGTGCTTCAGCCAAGGGGTTGATCATCAATTAAACACCTTGTCAGAGTTCACAAGTCCTTGTGACTATGGGTCTGCAGTATTTTCCCAGAAGGACAGTACAGTCATGTCCTAGGAATGGTTAGAGTTGGCTCTATAGCTGTGGTTGCACATGAAATGTGTCGAATGTCTTCCCCATCCTTGAGCATGGCTGAGCAGAAAGCACCAGCTTAGTGCAGTCATCTCCAACCTTTTTAAGCACGAGATCACTTATTGAATTTAAGTGCAATCCAAGATCTACCTCATATATAAATACCCTGGCCCTGCCTCCTTCCCACCCCTTCTCAAAGCCCCGTCCTGGCTCACTCCATCCTCCCTCTCTTGCCCATCCTCACTCACTTTCATCAGGCTGGGGCAGCGGGTTGGGGTGCAGGCTCTGGTCTTGGATTAAGGGATCTGGAGTGCGAGAGGGGCTCTGAGCTGTTCTGGGGGCAGGCAGCTGGCGTGTAGAAGGGAGTTCTAGGTGCAGGCTCTGGGAGGGTGTTTGGATGCAGGGGTGCTCTGAGCTAGGGCAGGGGTTTGGGGTGCAGGAGGAGGTTCATGACTGGGGTAGGGTTTCAGAACGTGGGCTCCAGCTGGGCACTGCTTCCCTCAGGTGGCTCCTGGGAGGTGGTGCAGTGGAGCTAAGGCAGGATCACCTGTGAGAGGCTCCTAGATCTACCAGGAGATCCCGATCGACTGGTTGGGGACCACTGGCTTAGTGTGTCTGTGCTCGGAACTGTGCAAAACCCAAATAACAAAATCCCTTCCCCACAAGTTTTCTTGAGATTTTTTTTTTGCCTTTAAAAAAAAAAAAAGATCCGAATACTATTATATATCCTTTGTGCGGCTCAGCAAAGAAATGGAAGTTCTGACTTTATAAAGGAATGTCATACGTCGACATCTAAATTTTTATCTAAAACAGAGGGAGCAAGGAATACTGGCTTGTAAGCTGGGCTGTTCCTATCCTTTGGCTCTGCTCACAGGTGCAATATATCATGACTGCAGGCCCCCTGGCATTAAGTAAACCCCCTCCTGTATAACTGGAATTAAAAAGGGACGACATTTATATTGCAATTAAAAATATCTTTAGTATTTCCTCAGGCACCACCCTGCCCAATTGTTGTAGCTAAGGGTGCATTCATTTTCCCTGGTATAATGCAATAAAGACAACAGTTGTTTCTGTAGCTAACATTTCACTTCTGAGTGTAGATACTGAAGCTGAATGTCATTACACATTGATTATTCTTTTGCTTGAACACAGCCTGCTCTTTGAAACAGGACCTTTAGACGCCTTCACACATAAAAATACATCTTTGTGTAGACTTTGGCGGTATCACATTTCACAGTGAAATGTGTGAAGCCGTTGGCTACAGGAAACAAACAAGAGGAGAACGGGGACTAAAGCTTGCAAAAAAAATAGAACTAGTAACACTTCGGCTAGAAACAGAGATGAAACTGGAGTATAAAAGAAAGAGTAAGACAGAAACAGGGAATGATGGAGACACAAATGGTTTTGCACCATACAAATAAGCACTTTACTGAACAATGGGCCTTGCACTTTATCCATGTATGTCAAGGAAAGTCATGATAGGCAGGTTTTTAACTTTGGTCTCTCTGATCTCTAGGGAACCACATGCTTCAGAGCTCTCATTTTAGACCTGCCCAGGAAAATATTTTTATCTACACATTGTTTGCATGAAATTTATACTTTTTGTTGTTGTTGTTTTGTCTTCATAAACATTACCACATTTTTTTTGTAAAAAGCCCACATCTGAAAATGAAATTTTATTTTATTTTTTAAGTAAAGGGGAACTTTTTTTGGGGGGGGGGGGGAGGGAGAACGGGTCATCCAAATATCATCTTTTGCCATTTTGATGAGAAGCCAACCATGTCAACCAAGGAATTAGAGAGGTGCCAGGTGTCAGGACTGTACAGGTCAGACACTGAGTATGATGCCAAGTCACAGTAAAGAGGTGAGGGACCAAGATGGCGGAGTCTGAAGAAGGCACAGGGTGAAGGAACAGATGTGAGAACGTTCTGCTGGTAGGTGAGATGGGCAATGGGAAAAGGGAGCTGGGAAGAGGTGGACTTGGAAATCAAGGCCTCATCCCCAAAGATGCAGGTTCAGAATTGCACGTAGAAAATACACATATTTGCTTTGCACCTATATGTGCAAACTGTCTCTTGTGTGTATGTGGGCAAATAGCCACCTGTATATCTCTTTTGGTGACAATTGCCACTTATTCATAAATCTATTGAAAAAATACATTTCAAAGGAAAAAATTCAATGAGATCTTCCTGGTTTCTTAATAAAAACCAGGCATCTTTTTTTTCCAAAATCAACTAACTTCTCTCAAAATAGACTAGGACTCCAGAAGCCACTGTACATAAATGACTCCCAACATGACCATTGCCAAAATACAGACAATCCAAAATAAACCGAGAACAGTAAACATGCCATCGATGGTCCAGATCATGGCCCTGTTGGAGAAAAACCTACTGAAAAGCCAGAGGCCAGCACTAATACTCAAAAGTGGCAAGGAGTCCTGTGGCACCTTATAGACTAAGGGTATGTCTACATTAAATCCCGTGCTTCATTTGCAATTTCAGTCGCCCTCATTAGCCTCCCCAGATCGAACTAGGGAGCTAGTGTAGACAGACCCTAACACAAGTGTTGGAGCATAAGCTTTCATGGGCAAAGACCCACTTCATCAGATGTGACACGCATCTGACGAAGTGAGGCTTTGCCCACGAAAGCTTATGCTCCAACACTTGTGTTAGTCTATAAGGTGCCACAGGACTCCTCGCCGCTTTTGCAGATTCAGACTAACACGGCCACCCCTCTGGTACTTGACACTAATACTCAGTGGTTCAGAAAGTACCCAGCCTCCGTGCTGACTTGCAGTTGGCAGAGTAGGGCCCAGGCAGGGTTTCTGATCCTCCGACCCCATAGGACGTCCGGAGGCCATGAGGATCTTTGCAGATCTTGTGGTCATTTTGGCAAGCTGGGCAGCTGTGTGGTATCTGCAGTACTGCCCGGACCTCACAACCTTCCCACCTGGCCCAACCGCCTCTTCTCAGGGAAACTGGGGATTTTGGTGCAGCTAAGGAAAATCCTTGTGGACCGTCTAGGGAAAGTGACTGTGTCTTTGCTCCATCCCATCCACTCTGCAGCAGCACATTCATAGAATCCACAGTCGTCCAAACACACGGAGTTTGCAAAAACACCTTCCAAACTCTGAACAAATGCCTCTGCCCCCCCCCCTCTCTCTCTCTCTCATACTCTTCCCATCTCCAAAATATCTCATAGCCTCAAGCCCCTTTCTTTTAAAAAAATTTGCCAGAAGGAACCTATTTTCTACTCCTTTCTTCCTTTCCAGGAGGACCACGAGTGGGGGTGACAGCAGATAATTGTGTAATGCCGACAAGCAGAACCGAACCTGGAACCTCTGGAGCTCAGTGCATGAATCTCTACAGCCTGATCTAAAAGCCAGCTGGCTCTCAGCTAAGGCTCAGTCTTTTTCTTTAACAACATAAGAACATCAGAATAGCCATACTGGGTCAGACCAAAGGTCCATCCAGCCCAGTCTGCCGACAGTGGCCAATGTCAGGTGTCCCAGGGGGAGGGAATCGAACGGGGAATCATCAAGCGATCTCTCTCCTGCCATCCATCTCCACCCTCTGACAAACAGAGTCTAGGGACACCGTTCCTTACCTATACTGGCTAATAGCCATCAATGGACTTCCCCTCCAAGAATTTATCTAGTTCTCTTTTAAACCCTGTTATAGTTCTAGCCTTCACAACCTCCTCAGGCAAGGAGTTCCACAGATTGACTATGCGCTGTGTGAAGAAGAACTTCCTTTTATTTGTTTTAAACCTGCTGCCCATTAGTTTCATTTGGTGGCCCCTAGTTCTTATATTATGGGAACAAGTAAATAACTTTTCCTTATTCACTTTCTCCACACCACTCATGATTTTATAGACCTCTATCATATCCCGCCTTAGTGTCCCCTTTTCCAAGCTGAAAAGTCCCAGTCTCTTTAATCTCTCCTCATAGGGGACCCGTTCCAAACCCCTAATCATTTTAGTTGCCCTTCTCTGAACCTTTTCTAATGCCAGTATATCTTTTTCGAGATGAGGAGACCACATCTGTACGCAGTATTCAAGATGTGGGAGTACCATGGATTTATATAAGGGCAATAAGATATTCTCCATCTTATTTTCTATCCCTTTTTAAATGATTCCTAACATCCTGTTTGCTTTTTTTGACTGCCACTGCACACTGCGTGGACGTATTCAGAGAACCATCCACGATGACTCCAAGATCTCTTTCCTGATTAGTTGTAGCTAAATTAGCCCCCATCATACTGTACGTATAGTTGGGGTTCTTTGTAAGTAGTCCAAGTGCCACTCCATGGGATAGTGCACCACACCCATCAGGTGTGTGAGTTACAATTGCCTTGCCTGGAAGAGTGTGTCTGGCATCAGGAGAGAACTGATCGATTAATTCTCACTTGACGTGGGAACGGGTAACCAGTTACCCAGTAAGCATCTCCCTTTCCGGCTGTTGCTTACTGGGTAACAGTTAACCCCCCGCCCATGGCCATTGGCCCCCATTGTGGGAGCCAGCAGTCCTGTGCAGGGCCAGAAGCAGCACAACCCCAAATGGAGCTGGAAGTGGCAGCCCCATGTAGAACCAGAAACAGCTAGGCTGGAGCAGCCCCTGTCCGTGGTTAACCAGTTAAACACTCCATTTAACTGGTTAACCAGTTCAATGGGATTTTACATCCCTAATTCTCAGCCAACTTTTCACTTGGATACCAGCTAAAACAGGCCGTGGATGAAAGCGAACCTGTTCATTAGAGCAGTAAATGCCATATTCTGGTTGAACTCCAGCTACTGATCAAGACAGCGGGTGAATATCTTAGTTACAAAAATACTCTGTGTCTGTGAAACTATTGACTTAACAGGGGAGATGCCAGTAGCCGGCACCGAAGAGTACCTGGCACAGTAGTTCCTGGGATTTGAAGACTCAACGAAACTCCTTATGAGCTACAAACAGCTTCCTTGGTGCAGTTCTTTGCAGAGAGTGCATAACACTTGCCTTAGTTCCCCCAGACCAGCTTTTTAGCTGCGTGCAGCTACCATTCCTGTACTGTCTTGAACTCGGTCACTCCAAGTGAAATTCATTTCTTAATGGAAGCTGCAAAGTAAGAACTTGCATAGTTAGCTGCAGGTGGCACTCACAAAAGTGTATCCTTGCAGAACAGTACCTAAAATATGTGTCTCAGCTGATTTCTCCAACTGTATCTATCTTTGCTCATCCTGGAAAATAATCGATTATGCTAATTGGAATTATTTGTAAAGAATAAGGGGTAAGCAGTGAGGTGGTAAAGTCTGCGGATGATACCAAACTGTTTAGGATAGTCAAGACAGAAGCAGATTGTGAGGGACTCCAAAAAGATCTCACCAAACTGAGCGATTGGGCAACAAAATTGCAAATGAAATGTAATGTGGATAAGTGTAAAGTAACGCACATTGGGAAAAATAACCCCAACTATACGTACAGTATGATGGGGGCTAATTTGGCTATGACAAATCAGGAAAGAGATCTTGGAGTTATCGTGGATAGTTCCCTGAAAACTTCCACACAGTGTGTAGCGGCAGTCAAAAAGGCAAATAGGATGCTAGGAATTATGAAGAAAGGGATAGAAAATAAGACCCAGAATATCTTACTGCCCCTGTATAAAACTATGGTACACCCACATCTTGAATACTGTGTACAGATGTGGTCTCCTCACCTCAGAAAAGATATTTTGGCCTTGGAAAGGGTTCAGAAAAGGGCAACTAAAATGATTAGGGGTTTGGAACGGGTCCCATATGAAGAGAGGTTAAAACGACTGGGACTTTTCAGTTTAGAAAAGAGAAGACTGAGGGGGGATATGATAGAGGTATATAAAAGCATGAGTGGTGTGGAGAGGGCGAATAAAGAAAAGTTATTTATTAGTTCCCATAATAGAAGAACTAGAGGACACCAAATGAAGTTAATGGGTAGCAGGTTTAAAACTAATAAAAGAAAGTTCTTCCCACAGTGTGTAGTCAACCTGTGGAACTCCTTGCCAGAGGAGGCTGTGAAGGCTAGGACTAGAACAGAGTTTAAAGAGAAGCTAGATAATTTCATGGAGGTTAGGTCCATAAAAAGCTATTAGCCAGGGGATAGAAATGGTGTCCTTGGCCTCTGTTTGTCAGAGGCTGGAGAGGGATGGCAGGAGACAAATCGCTTGATCATTGTCTTCGGTCCACCCTCTCTGGGGCACGTGGTGCTGGCCACTGTTGGCAGACAGGCTACTGGGCTAGATGGACCTTTGGTCTGACCCAGTACAGCCGTTCTTATGTTCTTATGTAATACTAAAGGGCTGTGTCTAGACTGGCGCGATCTTGCGCCAGAGCTATGCAAATGAGGCTCAGCGTGGAATATCGCTGAGCCTCATTTGCATAACTAATGAGCCGCCATTTTGCGGAAGAGGCTCTTGCGCAAGACGGAGCTGTCTACACTGCCCCATCTTGCGCAAGAAAAACCCTCTTGCGCAAAGCCGTTATGCCTGAAAATAATCAGCATAACGGCTTTGCGCAAGAGGGTTTTTCTTGCGCAAGACGGGGCAGTGTAGACAGCTCCGTCTTGCGCAAGAGCCTCTTCCGCAAAAATGGCGGCTCATTAGTTATGCAAATGAGGCTCAGCGATATTCCACGCTGAGCCTCCTTTGCATAGCTCTGGCGCAAGATCGCGCCAGTCTAGACACAGCCAAGGAGTTTTAGTACCAGAAACATGCTCAGCAACTGGATTAAGATCTAGTAGGCTTTTCCCCCAATAGTATAGTATTCACTGATGGTAAATTGCCTTGCTCTTGACATCATAAGGCATATCAAATAAATAGATTTAGTTTGCAGGCCTTTTAATGTATTTTAAATCTGTGGTATTACAGCCAAAACTGAATTTATGGACTGATCTGACCTTTACTTCTTTTCCACAGCAAATCACAGCCAGACAGTATCCGTTTTGTGTATATATTTATGTCTTTGTCCTGGAAAAAGAATGCATACTTTTTCTACCAAAAGGAGAAAAATGAAAATCTTTTAAACTCCTTTTTACTGGGGATAGGATCAGTGTAGGGCATGGACCAGGAAACCTGGGGATTCCGGGCTATGTCTGTGGGATAAGAAGCAAGTGTTAATGGAGACGGACCAGATGAAGCTAAAGCCCATAATTCATCCTTTCAGGAAACCAGCTTGCAGTCCAAAATAAATGTAAAGGGAACTCAGATGTTGGCTGTTTATGGTGGGTGGATAAGTCAACAGATAGATTAAAAAAAGAGATGAAATGCAGACTATTTAGGGAGCCCTGAAAATCCATGGACACTCACATCCATGGATGACACTGCAGATATCTGGGGACCATGTTTTCAGATTGGGGATTGGAAGGCCACACAAATTTTACATCCACACAGGGCTCTATCTATATAAGCTTTTCTGAAGAAGGGTCACAGAACTATTGTATCTCTCCTGGAGTAAAAAAGAAAACAAACATATCTGAGAGGTCTGCAAGTAACTTATTTTTCAGTTTGATGACCTAAGGGGGTGGGAAGAAGAAGGGAGGAAAGGAAGATGTGTGAAGGAAACATTTCATATTGACCTGAATTGAAAACTGATAAAAAATTTCTCATCTGATAACATGAGTCTTACCCACAAAAGCTCATGATGCTATATATTTTTGTTAGTCTCTAAGGCCTGGTCTACACTACAGCAGAAGGTCAAATTCAGATAGCTGTAGTCGATGTATCTTAAATCACGTTTTCGCACCATCCACACAACAGAAAGTCAACGAGAGCAAACGCTCCCGTCAGCTTCCCTGACTCTTCTTGAGGAGTACCAGTGCTGATGGGAGTACCCTCCAAGTTTGATTAAGTGGGTCTTCACTGGACCCACTAAATCGAACCCTGAAAAATTGACCATGGCTGAGTTAATCTTCCGCATAGTGAAGATGTGGCCTAAGGTACCATAGGACTACTCGCTGAATTTTCAGTTAAATTAAAATGATAAAAAAATGTTTCATAGGAAACAAAACATTGTTTAATTTTTGAGATTTTTTTCCACCTGTAAATAAAGAAAACACAAAACAAAGTCTCTGATGTCGAAAAAAAAATGTTTTGTTTTGAAACTTTCGAAATGAAGCATTCCAATTTTTTTTCATAAACTGTGTGTACACATATGGTGTGTGAGATAGAGAGGAGTGTGTTTGTTTCTCTCAGCCACACCAATTAGGCAAATGTAACACAAAGTTGCAGTGTTTTGGTTGATTGACCTAACTCTGTATTTCTGGGGGGAGGGGAGGAGAAGAGGGAGACGTTTCATCTGAAAATCTTCGCCCCGAGCTACTATTTACCTCCTTTTCCCAGGAAAGCACAGGAAGTGGTGAATCCCTTTCTCCATATTCATCTCATTACACAGAAATCTTTTTTCCTCCAACAGAAGGAGGAATGCCAGGTTTATCCTTGTTAGCGGGTGTGTTTATTCACCCATCCTCCCTCTTGTTCACAAAGGGGTTTATTTGCTCGAGTTCATCTTATATATCGTTTTTAAGGTCCCACCGTCTCCTGTGGCAGCCCGTATGAACCTTCACCAATGTAAAGTTCGTACAGCGCTTCCGCTCTTGGTGGATGGGTGAGGGGGGCCCGGACCCGTCCTCACTCACGGGCCCCAGCCCAGGGCCCTAAGGCCAGGAACTATTCTCATTCCTGTCCGACTGGCGGGGCTTCCTGCTGAAACGCGCCAGTCCACAGGTCCTTCACAATACGCACTGCCCTGGCTACTTCCTCTCCACTTTCCTCTGACTGCCGCCTCACCCACCCGCCATACCTTTCCTGGTAGCGTACAGGTCGTCACTACGCCTCCCCTCTCCCCGACCATTCAATACCTCCTGGGTCTCCTCCGCTCCCCGTGTTATCCCCCTCTCCTCCTCCTCCTGCACAGTTGTTCTGCCCCCATTTTAAACTTCACGCCCTCCCCATTCCGTTCGGCATTCCTCTGACGTCATCCACCCGCGCCCTCTTGGCCCCACCCCCTTGCCTTTCGTGCCGAGGCCAGCATGTGCATGGTGCAGCCGTTGCTCCCGGCTTCCAAGGCTGCGGGGTGTTGCAGCTGAGCCGCGGTCCGTGAACACCCAGTGCACGCGGCATGCCGGATTCCATGTGCCGCATACAAGGCGGGCGCCGGGTGGCTTAAGGTGCGGGGTGGCGGCGCCCCATCACAATTCTATTAAATATGCTGTCAGTGTCACAACCCTGGACCAGTGGTAGTTAATACTATTAAGCGACAGTTGTTCTACCACTTGGTAAAACAGAAAACAATGCGTATTCCCCTAATGCAACAAAATCCAAATAATTTATTTCAAGAGAAGTTTTGCTCAAAGAAAACAAAGAGATTATGATTCCATTTAAAGGTTGATAACTGCTAGAAAAGGGAGGGGGGAAGGGAATGAAGCCCTAGTTTGATGCCGATTCCCTGTGGATATCAGTTTGCTACATCACAGGGCTAGAGTATCCTTTTATCTATCGTATTCCTCAGGACGGATTAAATACATAGCGGCAGGCAGACCTGGAGTTTGCTTGCAGATAGGTAGCATTTTGTTCACTGGACAGCGCTCATAACCTTATCTAGACCCTTTCAGAATTATCTGAAAGCTACAGGCAGCACACCAGGTAAATCAGTTCCCTTCAACACTTGCAGTATCATCCCGATCCGGCTGATTTTACTCATGCAAAGTTAGTTGATGGACTCCAGAGCCAACAGCCTGTGCATTATAGTCCACAGGCTTCTGTGTGTGAAATAGACCCTACGTATTTCACCATTTCCAAATTTATATGCTCAGCTTGTTCATCGCTAGGCCTGTACATGTTTTTTACTAGTAGTTGTATTATTTAAGCAAGGTACTAACAACCTTCAACAGGACTTTATTTACCAGAAATGGAGCCTCTTTACAAAGCTGCTGCATTCCTCAGTAGCTCCCCCTCAGCCCCTGCCAATCTTCTCCCCTTCCCTGTTTCCTGTGCTTCCAACAGCCAATGCTCCCAGCTCTAATAATTACAAGCAGCATCTAAAACACCACACCAGTCTAAACACATACTGTGGTCTACGAATTTACTTGAGACTCCTGTACAGCATCACACAATTCTCCCATGCTCCCTGGTTTGGGTAAAAAGCAAAGAGGAAACTGCAGCAAATTTTGGGCTAGATTTGCCGCAGCTGTGCACAGGCAGTGACATGGAACTGTCCAACCCCGGGGGGGTGCAACAGAGAGGCTGTCTCTGCGAAGGACAGCCCCGCAAGGCACTGCTCTTTGCATGCGAGTACGAGCAATCTGCTCCATCTGCTTGGAAATCCACTCCAGGAGAGGGAAGAAGTTGAGATTTTTGGCAGGATGCTCTCAGGGCGGTGGGAGGGTTTTCAGCCATCGGAGAGCCTGTATTCCTTAAAGGCTATTTCAAGCAGGGGGAAGTCCGGCCTGGCTGAACCAGCCCCCACCCTGCAGGCCATGAGTGGGGGCACTCCAGCCCAGCCAGAACAGCCCCTGCCTGTGGTGAGGGGGCTGCTCCAGCCCAGTTGTGGTGAGCTGGAGCGGCCCCCCCCCCCCCGCCCTCTTCTGCTTAATCGGTTAACCAGTTAAACATAACAATGAACTGGTTAACTAATTCAACGGGAATTTCCATCCCTAATCTCAACAGTTGAAGCTGGATCTTTGTGAGCTCAGCACCTGCATGAGGGGAAAGGTCCCTGCCTGAGTCAGGCTGGATTTGTCCTTTTCCTAACACTGAGGGTTTGTATTTTACCAAGGCCACTGGCCCCAGTCGCGTGTCCCCTCTTGAACACTCATCAGACTGCGCTGAGGAGATGGGGATGCTGGGTCCTGTGTGTTTTAAGCCTCCGGGGTCTGCAGAGTCCAGCCACCGCCCCCGGCTCGGGATTCCCTGGAAGATTCGTGGAATGCAGATCCGAAAAGAACCCCCTGAGCATTCACAGCCGTGTGGGCAGCCTGCAGCCCGTGCGATCCCCATTACCCAGTGGGTGGAATAACATGTTTTGTTTTGCTTGTTCCTTGGACTTCTGCAGACCCAGGTTTGGAGCTCTTACTGCTGGGTTCTTCAGAAGCCCAGAGGCTGTTTTTAGTGCCTTGCTGCCTGGTGCTGTTCAATTTTCATTCTAACATATCTGACACACGTATGTGCTGCTTTTTGAACTGTCCAGATATGGAAAACCACTAACAACCCATTGAGAATGAAATAATTATGCTCAAGATGCATGAAGAACAGTAACAAACCCAGCACCACACCTTGCTAAATTTTGTAATAGTATCTTAAACCCTGAAGAGAGGTTGTCTTGATCCTAGTGAGAGTGCAGAACAAAACGAAACCATATAACATCTTTTGCTCCTGACTCTCCAGCATATTAATGCACTTGGATAGAGAAGCAATCAGAGATCTCTTCCTCATGGTGGTTGGATTCCCTGAAGACCCAGCATGTTGCTCAGATTCATTGCTCTCATTAATTCATCTACATCACACACTGGAGATGGACCCAAGCCACAAAGTATGGATGGCCACCAGGCCTGAATGTGAACTTCCCAAAAACTTGGTGGTGTCTAGTTTACCAAAACCAAGAGAGCTCTCTTAGGCCTGGTCTACACTACATGGGAAGGACAAAGTAAGACCCGCAACTCCAGCTACGTAAACTATATAGTTGGAGTGGACATATTTTACATTGAGTTTCCATGCCATCCACACAGCAAATGCTCCTCTCGGCTTCCATTACTGCTCGTGAGGAGCAAGAGTACCGGTGTGGACTGGGTCACCTTTTAAGTTAGATCCAGAAGGTGTTTACTGGACCCGCTAAATCTAACCCTGGAAGATCAACCACGGCAGCATTGATCTTCCATGTAGTGTAGACGTGCCCTAGGCTAGGAATGAACTGCAGTGTCTGGTTATGGATCTGAACCTCCCCAAGGTCTGAGGGATGGGCTGGCTGAGTGCAGATCTCTCTCTTGTGCGTATCTTATGGAGCAGGTGGACTTCTACTCTGAGTCCATCCAGCAAAGTGGTTAAGCACAAGCCTGGCCCCACCGCAGCAAACGGGAATACTCCCTGGCCAATGTAAAGCATGTATTTCAGTGATTTGCTGGATCCAGGCCTCAAAACACATCTTGCCGGTCTTTCCTGGTTCTAAACCTTTCAATTACATTCAGTTTTCTAAGGCACGTGGCTTCATTTTAAGAACAGAACTTTGCATATTGAAGTGTTCTCTGACAGTAACACAACAGAGTCACACCTTCTGTGACAGTCTTGTATAGAGGCCAACTGAGCAGAGCTGCCATTTCTCTGTTTTGGCAAGACACGTTATACTGTTTGCTTAAAAGAAGATTATAGGAGTCTGTGGAGACAGACGATCTCAAGCTTTGAAATCTATAAAGAATACAGCACTGTGATAGACGCCAATAACTAACATGTATTTTTCATATACTGAAAGTTATGCCACATCTTATTCTGCTCCTGACAATAAGTGGGCTGACTCAAGATCCCGAACACTTTGCTGGATCTGTGTTGCTCCCTAAGCAAATGACTGAGAATTCTGTACGGACCGATCAAGCAACCTATTAATATTTCACAGCTGAGCTCAAGCTGACTGGCAGTAATTACTCTATAGATTACTTTTTCATTTGTGGTGCAGCTGGTCATCCATTACTTTCTCCACGGTTTTGAAGGTCCAATAATTCCAATTATTGTTATCAACCGGAGACAGGTAAGCTGGCACGGTAAAAATCTGCCCTGACAGGGGCACTGAGTGTCAGTAACTAGAAGCTACTTACATTTTATGGAGGTAAGGTACTTGGCTCTGGGACGCTACACCATGACCATAAGAACGACTGTTGTTACCATTATGTAATTGTAACAAAATTGCACCAAGTAGGACATGTGGCAGAAAAGGTTAAGCATCCTGTAGGCTCACTGACCCAGAGTCAGCTTGTTAGAAAAGTAGGTAAATGATCATTAGGGCCACTTAATGCTGGATAGGTGAGAATTTTGAAATGTAAACCTAACTGTGTGTATTTATTGTATATCTTGTTAGATGTTAGCCCTGTAAATGGAATTCCTGTTACTATAGCTGTTGACTTGGGGTGCATCTACACTGCACCCAGGGCCGGACTAAGGGGTGGGCGAGCCGGGCAGCCGCTCAGGGTGCCATCCTATGGGGGGGCGGTAAAACACCCCCGGGTTGACCCACAGGCGCCTCTAGAGGTGGCCTGTGGAACTCAGTAGAGCGGCGGCTGCTTCGCCCAGACGCATCCCACCTGCAGCCCCAGCTCCTGCCCTGAGACTCCGCAGCTCCTGAGGGGCGGTGAATTAAAGGTGAGAGCACTGCCGGAGCCTCAGTTTTTCTTCTGTCTAGCCCCCCTAGGCTCCTACCAGCCGATCAGGGCAGGGGCTTTCCCTCCCTCTGCTTCTCAGACTCAGCCCACGTGGAGCATGGTGCACCTGGGCTGAGCACCATGGCCAGCTGGCTGGGCAGCCGCTCCTCTTTCCTCCAGCCCAACTGCCCTGCGCTCAGCCCGGGGAAGCTGTGCCACGCTCCTGCTGATCGGGAAGCCCTTCCTCTTTTGCCCCAGCCCAGGCGCAGCATCCCCGGGATGAGCACGGTGCAGCTGGGCTGGAGAGCAAAGAGGAGCGGCTGCCCAGCCAGCTGGCCATGGTGCTGGCTCAGCCCAGGTGCACCACGCTCCACATGGAGCAGAGGGAAAGCACCCCCCCATCGGCTGGAGCGGGGTGCCACCTCTGCAGAACCATTATTTTGAGAGAACTAGCATTATTTCAAAATAACAATGCGCGCGTCTACACGGCCATTCCATTATTTTGAAATAATTTCGAAATAACGGCCGGCTTATTCCAAAATCTGAAAACCTCATTCTCCGAGGAATAACGCCTATTCTGAAATAGCTATTTCGAAATAAGGCACGTATAGACAGAATTAGCCCCTCACCAGGACCATTCTAAGTTATTCCTCCCCAGTGCCTCCTGGGGCTCTAAATGGAGATAGCACGTCTACGTTAGAGAAGCCTGCCTCTGATTTTGAGGCTTCCCTGAAATGTAGACGTGCTATTTCAAAATAAGCTATTTTGGAATAACTATTCCGGAATCGCTTATTTTGAAATAGCCATGCAGTGTAGACGTACCCTAGGAGATTAAAGGGACTATTAACATTTAATTGAATCTTGGGTGAAATCATTTCATTGTCTATACGTCTCTCTAAAAGTTTGTGATATGCTGTGGAATTATGTTAATTACCATGGTGTTTGGGAAACAGAATGTTACATCAAAAGCCTATTGTTTATTCAGGACTATATGGTCAAGAGGCTGCCAGAAAACGGTAGAAGACCAATCGGTCCTGATCCGGTCATCTCACATATGCTTAAGGTTTGATGCAGAGGTAGCCTAAGGCATAAGCATTGAGATCCCAGTCCTAAGCTGGTCCCACCAACTATGATGTTGGGTATTGGACTATAACATATGGTCTAAATTCTAAAATGATTCTGCAACTACAAAGTTCATCCTCTCTACTAGGAGGGTGTATTTCAGAAACCAGGTCCGCCACACTGATGGCTCTGGTGTGCCCGGCTCTCCTTCAGCAGCAGCACCATTTGTTTTATCCTTTGGATGGAAGTGAGATTGCTCATTTTCATCTCCATGGGAAGTCTCCTTTTGCATCATCTCATGCTATGGTCTAAGAGCACACATGGGTGACAGGTTCCCATGCACTAGAGCCGGCAACATTAACAAGGCGAAGCTCTTCGGCTGTTTTATTATCCTTTCCCTACTAATCTAATCAAGTGCTTTTGTGCCCAAGCACCACCCACAGGTGAAGGCTGCTCTTCATGATTGAATAGTAACAAGTTGCAAAATATGCATTGCTCATTATGGCGCCTGCTGTTCTTTTATAGACTGGTTACCAAAATAAAACCCAGACTCTTATTAAAAATACGGAATTAGTGAAGCTTCAGAAAAACGATATCCACAGGCTACGTATTATAGACAGTTTCTCCACCTAGAATACAGTCGCTGTTGGGACAACCCTGCCTTGCCGAAGAGCCTCCACCCAGGTGAATGGGTAAGTTGGTAAAGCAGAACCTCCGAGTTACAAACATCTCGGGAATGGAGGCTGTTTGTAACTCTGAACAACTCTGGTTGTTCTTTCAAAAGTTTATAAGCGAACATTGACTTAATACAGCTTTGAAACTTTACAACGCAGAAGAAAAAAGTTGCTTTGAACCATCAATGTAAATTTAACAAGCACAGAAACAGTTTCCTTCCCTTGTCAATTTTTTAAACTTTCTATTTTTATATATTTTACATTTAATACTGTACTGTATTTTCTTTTTCTCTGGTGGAGGGGTGTCTGGTGCCTGATTGCATTCTTCAAGTTCCAAATGAGGTGTGCAGTTGACCAGTTAGTTCGTAACTCTGGTGTTCATAACAATTAAGTTTTACTACATTCCTCAAAGTTAACAAGGCCTGCGGTGCTCCTTAGCACAACTAGGGGAGATTTTAAAAGGAACACAACAAGGCAGCTAGGTGTCCACGCAATGGTTGCTTGACATCTAATTTGCCCTCATCTCCGAAAAATTCTCTCGAGCATAATTAACATAATTTGAATTTCTCAAAATTTCCGATGACAGGTGGAAAAGAAAGACTCAAATTTATGTTCAGTAATAATTGTAGCAGGCAGGAAAATGCCAATCAATGGCCACTGAAGTTTGGGGGTTTTTTTTCCCCCCGGTCTTGCCATTTTCAGATGAGGTCACATAATTCTTTCCTTTCATATACAGCTCGACTCAGTGGGCCTTTATAAGCACACTTCTAGAGCCAAGCCATATGAAATCCAAAACATTAAGTGGCAACATTCCAAATTCAGCTTTCCACAAGGAAGGTAGGAACACTTAGGCTATGTCTACACTACGAGGTTATTTCGAAAACAGTAACTCCCGAAATAACTATTTTGAAATAGGCGTTACTCCTCATCAGAATCAAGGGTAATTATTTCAAAATAACAAGCCCATTATTTCAAAATAATTTTGAAATAACTGGCTTGCTGTGTGGATGCTCACCTTGCTATTTCGAAATAAGGGGAATTAAATCAAAATAGCTCCTCAATGTAGACATGCCCTTACAGTCGGGGTGGGGAACCTCAGGCCTGGGGACCAGATGCGACCCCTGGCTTGCCTGGATCCTGCTCCCAAGGCTCAGGGCCACCCCTAGCATTGGGGAGCGTGCAGGCGCTCCAGCTCCTCCACTGTCCCACCACGGGCTCTGGTGTGTGAGGAGAATATGGGGAGTCTCTTCTTCTCAGTCAGGGCCACATCTTTTTAGGTGTTGTTTTGGGTTTTGTTTTGTTTTGTTTTGTTTTGTTTTTTTTGCTTCTCACTTGTCTGCAGCCTCTGACTGATTTTTCTGTGGGCCAATGGCCCCCAACCCAAAAAAGGTTCCCCACCCCTGCCTTATAGATAGATAATGTGGTTTGTGCTACTTAACTCCTTTTCATAGGATCCTAGAACACTAGAACTGGAAGGGACCTTGAGAGGTCATCGAGTCCAGTCCCCTGCCCTCACGGTAGGGCCAAGCACCATCCAGACCATCCCTGGCAAGTGTCTGTCTAACCTGCTCTCGTGGAGTAGACGCACCAGCATGGCGCCTTCCGCTGGTTGCCTTGGGGAATCAGCTTCTTGTTTCGTTGGGCGTCTTCCTCCAGCTGGTGTCTCCCCGTGTTTTTCTTTAACCACGGTGCCCTCTTCAGGACACTGCCCTCCAGCAGTGCCCACTCCAGTCTCTCTGGGCCCCATTCTGGGGGGGATGTTGTTTACTCCACTGCACACTCCAGGGTCCTCCCTTCTCCCAGGGACTCCCAGTTCTTCTCCCCAGGAACAACCAGTTCCTCTGTCCCCACCTTGCCTCAGGGACCCATTGCCAGTCTCCATCTAGCCCCTGCCTCCGGGGCAGACTGCAGTCTGTCACAGCCACTCATCACTGGCAAAGGGGTGTGGACCTGCTGTCCCTCCCTACCATGGCTGCCTCCCGCAGCCCCAGTAGCTTCAGGCCTTGCAGCCTGGGAGCTTACTTGGCCAGAGCATCCCCAGCCCTGCCTTGCTTCCCCAGCCCTGCTCTACCTCCAGGAAGCCTCCTGCTTCCCTGGCAGTCAGGTCCCTCCTGCTCTCTCTCCAGAGCAAGAGTGAGCTTCCCCTCTCCCTCCAGGTGTCCTTTCTGTAGCCCCCAGCTGGGCCCTCATCAGCAGAACGGCCTCAGCTGGGGCTTCACTGGCAGCCCTCTCTCAGGGCTGGGGTTTTGCCCTTAAAGGGCCAGTGCAGAGCCAACGCCCTGTCACACCTGCTCTTAAATATCTCCAGATGATGGAGATTCCACAACCTCCCGAGGCAATTTATTGCAGTGTTTAACCACCCTGACAGGTAGGAAATTTTTCCTAATGTCCAACCTCAACCTCCCTTGCTGTAATTTCAGCCCGTTGCTCCTTGTCCTATCCTCAGAGGCCAAGGAGAACAATTTTTCTCCCTCCTCCTTGTAACACCCTTTTAGGTACTTGAAAACTGTCATGTCCCCTTTCAGTCTTCTCTTTTCCAAACTAAACAAGCCCAATTCTTTCATTCTTCCCTCACAGCTCATGTTCTTTAGACCTTTCATCATTCTTGTTGCTCTTCTCTGAATCTTCTCCAATTTCTCCACATTTTCCTTGAAATGTGATGCACAGAACTGGACACAATACTCTAATTGAGGCCTAATCAGCGCGGAGTAGAGTGGAAGAATGACTTCTCGTGTCTTGCTCACAACACCCTCCTAATGCCTCCCAGAATCATGTTTGCTTTTTTTTGCAATAGCCTCACACTGTTGACTCCTATTTAGCTTGTGGTCCACTATGACCCCTAGATCCCTTTCTGCAGAACTCCTTGCTAGACAGTCACTTCCCATTCTGTATGTGTAAAATGGATTGTTCCTTCCTAAGTGGGGTACTTTGCATTTGTCCTTATTAAACTTCATCCTATTTACCTCAGACCATTTCTCTGGTTTGTCCAGATCATTTTGAATTAGTGCCCTATCCTCCAAAGGACAGGGTTATATCCTTTTCTGCTATCAGTTCAGGAAACATTCAAATTAAAATCACTAAGGGTATGTCTACACTACCACCCTAGTTCGAACTAGGGTGGTTAATGTAGGCATTCGAAGTTGCAAATGAAGCCCGGGATTTAAATATCCCGGGCTTCATTTGCATCTTGCCGGGCAGGCGCCATTTTTAAATCCCCTTAGGTCGAACTCCGTGCCCGAGGAGTAACGGTAGTTCGAATTAGAGATCCTAATTCGAACTACCTACTCCATGCCGCGTGTAGCCGCGGGCACGGAGTTTGAACTAAGGGCATTTAAAAATGGCGCCCGCCTGGCAAGATGCAAATGAAGCCCGGGATATTTAAATCCTGGGCTTCATTTGCAACTTCGAATGCCTACATTAACCACCCTAGTTCGAACTAGGGTGGTAGTGTAGACATACCCTAACTGATCAAAAAGAATAACTCCAACAAAAGTTGCTTCTTAACGCAAAAAGGAATATATAAATCAAAAGTGGGAATAATTTCTAAGGTATGTTGAGACAAAATTGTAAATATTAAGGTATAATGAACCACTACATATTATAGATACACTGACACATGTCACAAAACAAACTCTACAGGTAAATTATAACCCAAATTCTACCGTGTTTAGAACTGCTCAGTCAAGAACAAGGGCGGCTTTCAGGGAATCTGCTAAAACTCCTCTGCTATTCTTGGCAGGCAGGGCTGAAGGAATGGTTTCTTTCTTTGCACGGCTTGTTAGCCATCCTTAACTAAAGAGAGATGTATGTTTGGTCACAGATATTTGGTTCTATGGGCACGACAATTATCTTGCCTCAGTGTTTGTAATTGCTCAGCTGCTTCATGACTTCATAGTAACTGGTTATTTTCTGGTCAGACAGGGAAAAGAGGGAAAAAAAACCCTCTAACTTTGCATCAGGTTCTGATACCACATAACTGTGCAACAGTCTGAGACTGAAATTTCCTGAACTGCATTTCATAAAATGTAAGAATGCATCACTTAAAATTGACATCCAAATCCAAGCGGAGACCGTTAAGGGCACAATATCAAATTGTACAAATTGATAGAGTAATTATTGTCTATCTTTAGAGCCCTACTTTATCCACAGATATCTACTTTATAGCCGCAGGTAGCTGCATCAGCAGATATGGCTCTGGGTATCCCCGGCTCATTTTTGCAGATATGGATGAGGATACAAATTTTCTATCTAGAGCCCGGCAAATTTTGTGGATATCCACTTTATATCTGTGGGTATCCGTGTCTATAGATATGGACGCGTGTATTCGTGACTCAATTTTGCGGATATAGAAGTGGATGAGGATACAAATTTTGTATCCGTGCAAGGCTCTATCTATCTTGCTCCAAAGAACTTGTAAACACTCAAGTATGATAAATATTCTATTCTTCATTAAAAGGATAAGAGCTCAGTAATATCCAAAGAACCTGCTAAGACACGGTTTGAGCCAAGCCAGTTGGAGTCAATGGGTGTTTTCCATTAATTTCCGCAGGCTTTGAATTAAGCCCATAGTTTGTAATTCAAAGGGAGAAAAAAATTAAATTAAAAATTTGGGTCACATTCTCAAATTAGCTTCTGCTCTACCTCTACATTCCAACTCTGTACCAAAATTATGTATTTAAAATGTATTTAAAAAATGGAAAAGTGCATTTTCACATAAAGCATGCATGTAATTTAAAGCACAAACTGAGAAACTGACTTTGAAAATGCAATCTCCTGTGTTCTACTATTAGTAGCTACTTACTGTGGCAAAAATCTATTGCATAAACTGTACAAGTCTCATTTCCTCCCACTGCATGAATCCTCCGCTATATGGAATTTGTGGGTAGGAAAAAAAAAAAAGACAAAAATCATCTGTTTCCAACAAACTCCTCTGAACCGAAGACAAAGTTATTCTGGGTCCTTATGATGCAGTACACAGGGCCGGAAGGGACCGTTGCAGTGTGTAGTCTGACTTCCTGCATAACAGAAGCCAGGGAATGTCACTGAATTAATACCCGCTTCATGTCCAATAGCTACAGAGATGGGTAAGTATCACCCCCCCTTTTTTTTTTTAACCAATGAGAATACTGCGGTGGAGAGATGGCAAGTTCACACACAAGTCAATGTTCTGGCAAAGAAGAGGGCCCAGATCGGCTGACTCCCACTTCCAAGCACCATTCATAAAAGCCTAAGAACGGCCACACTGAGTCAGACCAAGGGTCCATCTAGCCCAGGATCCGGTCCTCTGACAGCGACCTGTGCTAAGTGCCTCAGAGAGAACGGACAGAATAGGGAATCACCAAGTGATCCATCCCCTGTGGTTAGGGTTGCCAGATGGTTTAACCAAAAATACCGACACCCCTCCCCACCCCAAAAAAAACCACTGAAGAAAAAATTCTGTTGAGAAAAAAAAAAGGGGGAAACGAAAGTTGTTGAGAAAAAAAAAACACAACCCCAGCGTGGCCCCTTTAAGAAATGCTTTTCAGGGTTTTTGGCCCTAACAGGCTGCCAGCAGCCGTCCACCATCTTGTCTCCTGCTCCGGGCTGGACAGCTCCCCTGCGGAACCCAGGAAGCACCCGGTATTTTCGCCTCCTGGCCAGGAAAAAAAATCAGAAAATACCTGACATTTTAGGTGTCCGGTATTTTCTGAATTTTTTTTTACTGGATAGGAGGTGAAAATACCGGACTGTCTGGGTCAATACCGGACACCTGGCAACCCTACCTGTGGTCCATTCCCTGCTTCTGGCAAACAGTGGCTAGGGACACCATTCCTATTCCTCCTGGCTAACAGCCATTGATGGACCTGTTCTCCAGACTGCTGCCTTGACTAGCTAAAACCCATCAGAAACTGTCCTAAGCATCCAACACTCTGGTCATCTGAAGAAGTGGGCTGTGCCCACAAAAGCTCATGATCCAATCTACATGTTTTGTTAGTCTATAAAGTGCTACCAGACTATCTGTTGTTTTTTCATTTGATAAATATCTAGGTTTTTTTTGTGAACTCTCACTATCCCAGAGCTGACTACGTGCTGCTTTACTGCCAAAATAAAATTGTATTATCTCAGCTTTCAACTACATCTGCTTATGGGTCAATCCTACTTCAATATACGCACAGTTACGGCTCCAGGAATCCCATCACTTGTTGTTACCAACACTACTAGGCTGTGTCTAGACTGGCATGATTTTCTGCAAATGCTTTTAACGGAAAAGTTTTTCCGTTAAAAGCATTTGCGGAAAAGAGCATCTAGATTGGCACAGACGCTTTTGCACAAAAGCACTTTTTGAGGAAAAGCGTCCATGCCAATCTAGACGTGGTTTTGCGCAAGAAAGCCCCAATGGCCATTTTAGCCATCGGGGCTTTTTTGCACAAAACAAATCTGAGCTGTCTACACTGGCCCTTTTGCCCGAACGGGAGCGTCAAAGTATTTGCGCAAGAAGCACTGATTTCTTACATTAGAACATCAGTGCTTTTGCGCAAAATCAAGCGGCCAGTGTAGACAGCTGTCAAGTTTTTGCGCAAAAGCGGCCGCTTTTGCGGAAAAACTTGCCAGTCTAGACACAGCCCTACTGTATAATGCCTTCAACTTCTCTGCATTTGACTTATCCAGCACCTGTTGGGTTCCATTCCTGCAAAGACTTACGCACGTCTTTAAAATCAAACAGATACAGGCGTCGATGCAGGGCTGGTGCCTTGCACTGTAACATGCCATGTCTTGGGTGATGTAGTCCCCATGTCACCTTATGCACACTAGACAGGTCAGCTTTCCCTAACCGCCTAACAAATGATGTGTGTCCACTTTCCTGTGAATCACGCTGCCTGTGCTTCATAAACTACAGCATCAGGCTAATTCTCTCTGGTCTCCGCTTCCTCACTTTATCGCATCTCCCTGCCCGTAAATCTTGCTAGGTGTGCTGTCGGCACATCTCCATAAAATTTAGTCGCCTGTAGAGACAATGTCCCGATTTTACCAGCTCAACAGCACAAGGTCACTTGCGAGTCCGTATTCCTCAATTCAGGCACTCATTTTTTACGTTTGGCTAACCTTTAAGAAAAATGCCCTTTCCGTGCATATCACTTTAGACATAAAATACTTAATCATTAATGATTTAAAGCAGAAAAGAATTTAACTGAGCTAAATAGGCCTTTTGACTAAGGCCATGAGGAACATTTTGGTTCAATTCTGACATAATTTTTCATCCTGAGTGGTATTCACCTGAAAAAGTAGGCAGTTGCTTCTGCTCTTTTCTCCCGTGTATTTTTTTAAATATCCATTCTGACTTCCAGATTTCCTAAATAGCTTGAGGTTATGAATGCCAGGTAGCTTCCAGTGAGACATTTACTGCAGCCTTAACTAGCTAAAACCCATCAGAAACCTCCTAAGCATAAATACAGGGCAGACAGCAAAAGCAATAATTTTATATTTTCACCCCTGGTAGGTAAGGCCTGCTGAAATCAGGTTAAATTAGCATAGGTGTCTCCTCTTCCCATTTTTAACTCTACAATTAATTAGCATAACTGGGGCTAGATCCACATCTGTTGCACAACCTGGCTGACTTCACCAGCTAAGGTTCCGAATCACAATCTCTGGAGTGACATTTCCAAGTAATCTTAGATAGTAACAGCCTCTGGCGAGAGAATCTTATTTAGACACATGAAATTACAAATGAAGCTAAGGAATGAGTTACTTTGGCACTTATGAGTGATCTTTTTGGCCTGGTATCAACTTATGCTGAAACTACGGTTAAACAAAAAAAAAATTGTGTACATTTCTGCTCTATAATGTCACCCACAATGGCTCCGAGCTTGCAAGTGCTCATACGCCTTTTCAACATTGAACGAGAGCTAGCCAAAAACCAGAACTTGTATCCTGAGGGAGATTTCAAAATTTGTTTTATGCTGAAGTGGTACCAAACCAAAAAAAAAAAAAAAAAAATCAAATTATCTGAGTATTTAGTGGAACAGAAATTTTGAAATATTTTAATTCAGCAATTATCTCACTAAAATAATTTGTTTCAATAATGAGAAAGTCCTGATTTTGTGCATTTCTATTTCAAATGGTTTAAAAATTGAACAGATTGCTTATAATCCTTTAACAGATCCAGAATAAAAAAGGGAGATGGAAGAAAATGCTGATTCAGCAATTAGGACATAGGGATGAAGGCCATGTTCCATTGTCTACTGATGCATAAAGCTAGGTTTTGTTGAGGATACTTTTAGTAAAAGTCACAGACAAATCACTGGCAATAAAGTAAAATTCAGAGAAGTCCAGGACCTGTCTATGACTTTTACTAAAAATATCCATGACAAAATGGGGAGCCTAGATGTGGGGTCCCCACACCACCAGCGGCAGCTAGGTAGCTGAGGCGGCCCACTCCAAGCTCTGGGGGCCCCTACTGCCCATGGGGGTATGGAGTTCCAGGGGTTCCCCCACTTCCCATGACATCCAGGAACTTCCAGGAGCTCTGCCACCACCCGGAAGCAGCAGCTGGTCCATGCTGCCTGCAGTGGTCAGGATCTGCGGGGGCCAGGAAGCAGGCAGACCTTGCAGCTCCTAGCCCCTGCAGGCTGAAGTCAGGGAGTTAGCCGGAAGTCATGGATTTGGTAAATTCCACGACTTCCGTGAAAAAAACCATAACCTCGCTGATGGGTATAGCCAGGTAGCATCATGGCATTGACAAGTGTTGCCAGACAAAAGCGGCACTACTGACAGTTTCCATTTCAGTGGATTACTTTAGCAACTGGCACAGGATGCTGGCAGCCACAGTAAGTTGATTAGTGTGTATTACTGAGACTTCCCACACAGCTTCTAAGGAGTCAGTGAGTCGCGCTGGGAGATCTGCTTTCTACTCTAAATATAGTAACACAAGAAATGAAATCAACCTGGCAGGTTTTAGTGGGATACTCCATGGGTGAAACAGATTGTTTACATGCCTCATTACAGAACCTGGTTAAAATGATAGCAAGACCTAAAGATTAATCTCGAGCACCCTGCAGATTTTGCCACAGTAGAAAACTCTATTTATCTTGCCAGCAATCTAAATGGAAAGGCTCTGGATGAAAGGTAGAGATCTAACCAGGATCCCTTTCATCCTCTCTACACATTTGTTTTCAATAAGGTTTTTAGCCAGATTATCCTGCAATGATAATTGTAAAACCAAGCACTGAATTAGCTTTTGACTTCATGTCTCTTATTAAAAGGATTCATTTTTAAGAAGGAGAAGAAATGATAGAATCATAGAATACTAGAACTGGAAGGGATTTTGAGAGGTCATTGAGTCCAGTCCCCTGCCCTCACGACAGGACCAAGCACCATCTAGATCATCCTTGACACATGGTTATCTAACCAGTGTTTACCCCAACTCTGTACCTTGGCTGGAGGAGACCAGAGCTTCTGGCCCAGCAGGACAGGGTGGAGGGGAACCCCACAAGGTAGGGTTGCTCAGCACATGGGGGACAGCCCCAAGGGGATTTCTGTGCTCCCTACCCAACACAGTTGACGTTTGCCTTCAAATGAAGATGAAATTTGCTAATCCCATTACACATTTTGCTTTGTTGACTATGTGTCATACACTTGTGCAAGGGGACCAAACAGCACCTATGAAACATAGGTATTTCATTCCCTTCCTTTCTGTTTGCTGGCCACTAGCTGCTCCAGCCTAGGGTTTTGCAAGAATTTATGTTATTCTGCACAACTTGCTGTTTTATTTTACCATTTGGTGAAACCTGAACCTAAGATAAGCCTTTAATTTAGCAAATGAATTTAGCCAATGAAAGAAACGGAGGGTATAAAAGGCATTTATTCTTTCAGGCTTCCCAAAACAAATTGCTTTAATGTTCTAGTTGAAAGACTGTTTGGTTGCCAGACATCAAACCATCCTGCTAAGTCATCTGAACCAGGCTTAGCAAAACAGACCTCACCCACATCAGAACTACATGGAACTAAAGGTATTTTTAAAGGCCTGAAAAGAAAAGGTTAAGAACTATTTAGAAAAGCTAGACATACACAAATCCATGGGTCTGGACTTAATGCATCCGAGGGGACTGGGGGAGTTGGCAAATGTCATTGAGGAGCCTCTGGCCATTATCTTTGAAAACTCATGGAGATCGGGAGAGATCCCAGATGACTGGAAAAAGGCAAATGTATTGCCCATCTTTAAAAAAGGGAAGAAGGACAATTCAGGGAACTACAGACCAGTCAGCCTTACCTCAGTCCCCAGAAAAATCATGGAAGGGAACCTCAAGGAATTCATTTTGAAGCACTTGGAAGAGGGGAAAGTGATCAGGAATAGTCAGCATGGATTCATCAAGAGCAAGTCATGCCTGACCAATCTGATTAGCTTCTACGATGAGGTAAGGTAACTGGCTCTGTAGACATGGGAAAGTCGGTAGATCTGATAAACCTTGACTTTAGCAAAACTTTTGATATGGTCTCCCACAATATTCTTGCCAGCAAGTGAAGGGAGTATGGATCGGATAAATGGACTGGAAGATGCATAGAAAGCTGGCTAGACTGTCAGGCCCAACGAATAGTGATTAATGGCTCGATGTCAGGTTGGTGGTCAGTTTCTAGAGGAGTGCCCCTAGGATCGGTTCTAGGGCCGGTTTTATTCAACATCTTTATTAATGGATGAGGGGATGGATTGCACCCTCAGCAAGTTTGCGGATGACACTAAGCTAGGGGGAGAGGTAGATGTGCTGGAGGGCAGGGATAGGGTCCAGAGTGACCTAGACAGATTAGAGGATTGGGCCAAAAGAAATCTGATGAGGTTCAACAAGCGCAACTGTAGAGTCCTGCACTTGGGATGGAAGAATCCCAAGCATTGTTATAGGCTGGGGACCGAATGGCTAAGCAGCAATTCAGCAGCAAAGGGCCTGGGAATTACAGTGGATGAGAACCTGGATATGAATCAACAGGGCGCCCTTGTAGCCAAGAAGGCGAAAGGAATATTAGGGTGCATTAGGAGGAGCATTGCCAGCAGATCTAGAGAAGTGATTATTCCCCTTTATTCAGCTCTGGTGAGGCCACATCTGGAGTACTGCATCCAGTTCTGGGCCCCCCACTATAGAAAGGATGTGGAATCATTGGAGAGGCTCCAGTGGAGGGCAACCAAAATGATTAGAGGGCTAGGGCACATGACTTACAAGGAGAGGCTGAGGCACTTGGGCTTATTTAGTCTGCAGAAGAGAAGAGTGAGGGGGGATTTGATAGCAGCCTACAACTTCCTGAAGGGAGGTTCCAAAGAGGCTGGAGAAAGGCTGTTCACAGCAGTGACAGATGGCAGAACAAGGAACAATGGTCTCAAGTTGCGGTGGGAGAGGTCAACGTCGCATATTAGGAAAAACTATTTCACTAAGATGGTGGGGAAGCACTGGGATGGGTTACCTAGGGAGGTGGTGGAATCTCCATCCCTAGAGGTTTTTAAGTCTCGGCTTGACAAAGCCCTGGATGGGGTGATTTAGTTGGGATTGGTCCTGCTTTGGGCAGGGGGCTGGACTTGATGACCTCCTGAGGTCTCTTCCAGCCCTAGGATTCTCGGATTTTCCATGTATGCAGCTGGCAGGCAATGAAAACTTCAATATCTGAGCAACTGTGGTACACGAAGCTGATTCTGAAAGGCCTCATTCCTGCTAAATATTGCATTATTTCATTACAAATTTAACAAAACTGTATCCCTCAGGCTAATAATAAGACAGGCACAGGAAGCATGTTCCCGTTGAAATATATTATATTGTATGTTAATGAACCCTGCAAGAATAGAATAATGCAGAAGGCTTTTCAATATTCATGTATATTTCTCAGAGAATAAACAGTGGGAAAAGGCCATTTTTACTGCTTTAATTTATGGATTTTATTCATTTTTTAGTTGTATTGTACCTGTCTTCAGCTGCCTAGTACAGGGAAGGATTCTAATATGGTCAGAGGCTAGGCTTTACAACTACTGTGCCTCCAGCAGAAGCAAACAGTGGCCATATGAAAGGTATTGTAGATGTAATGAGGTGAAGGTCATAATTCAAAACTGATAAACAGTCCCATGGCACCTGTAAGGCTAACAAATGTATTAGATCATGAGCTTTCCAGGTAAAACCCACTTGGAGTGGAAAATGCCGAATCCAAGGTATATATAACAGCAAAAGCAGTTACCTGTCAATTGCAGGACCTGTGTTAATGAAGCTAATTAAGTAGGCTGGATGTGTCCAATTCATTGATATGAAAAAGCGAATATCGAAGGTTGGGGAAGTTGGCGGTGTCGTGCGTTAACCAGTTAGTGTCTTTATTCAAGTTCAGGTTAACAATGTCAAATTTGTAAATGACCTCTAGTTCAGCCGTCTCTCTCTATAATTGTTGAAATTTAAATGAGACACACCTGGGGCTAAGACAGTGGTTTTGTTTGTGACGTACGTGTGGGTACATCTTTTACTATATATAGCAACTTCCACTGTGAAATCCAACCCCCTCGAAGCAAGAGGCACTGCTCATTTTATAATGCCAAATGGATGATGTATAATCTCAGAGACAAAGGAAAATGCACGTGCTTACCTCTATTACATGCCACCGACCGGAACTGGACATAGCGACTTAGCATCTCAGAGATCTGTTTGGGACAATCCACGTGAAATGGGTTTTCAAGGAGGTGCCTTGAAGCTACCCATAAGGAGAAAATCCCATTGTCTCCTGACTATCTGCTCCTGGTTACTCCAACTCACAGATCCTGAACTGTATTCCCTACACTATTTCTGTGGGCCAAAGCAGGTGGTGAGCCTGAAACCACGGGAAAACCTGTGTATGGGGTCTTGACACATTGCTCACTTGACAGACCGCATGCTGGATCTGTGGTGATGTCTCATAAGCTTATTAGCATGGATGTAGGCTCTTTTATTCTTTCCAGTATGCAGTCTCAGAAATGCTTTTATGCAAGCATACAATGTTCTTGCTTAGAAACCGCTCTGCCGTTACTTATAACTACGGAAGCTACATTGTGCACTGTCTCTGAAGCCAAGACAAAAGCCTGCTGAGGCATCCTCTCTTTGGTGGGGATGTCACAGTGTAATCACAGCCTGGAAATAGCGCTGCTCTAGGAATTATTTTGGGGAGGTTCTGTGGCCAGGGCTATGCAACAGGTCTGTCTAAATGTTCACAATGGTTCCTTTTGGAATCTAAATACCCCAGTCAAACAGGTGAGATTTAGATTTGCATCCAAGAGAGATGGGGAGCTCTTGAGGGACCACAAAGTGGGGACGATATGGGTACAGTTGCCCTGAACTGTGACAGAGGGGACAGGTTACTCTATCCATCCCTCTCTTCTGGGGACCTCAAAAGAAAGACTTTTGGGGAAAATATTACTCCCAAAGGAATTCTGCAATAGGTGCATTTGGAGCCATTGCAAAATTGCGGAATTCGTCCAGGACTGAAATACGGTCTGACAAATGCCAACGCCAGCTGATTAAAAGACAAAGGAAGGAGAGAGCTTCACCACTATGGCTCTTACCTCCACTGTCTCCAGGGATGCCGACCCTTCTTTGTCCTAATTCTGAGCAGTGTCCTGACCAGAATGAGCCAGAGAGAGGGACTACTACGATATTCTCGCCTCCGCCTCGACAGGCTGCCCTCACGTGAAATGTGTGACTCTCTCTCTTCTGCTTGCTCCTTTTTCTTCCCATTATTTCTTCTCTTTCTTATCCCTCTGCTTTTGCCTTCTGCCTAATACAAGTTAGGCTTAGCCAGCCTATTCTGACTCTTTTGAAAGACTGTCATAAGCCTATGCCTGGAAAGACAGCTAAAAGCAATGCAGCAGGCTGACACTGGTACAAGTTATCCAGGTCTCATGTGACTGATACATCCCTGTGCTGGGCCTCTGCTTTTCCAGCAGTCAGGTTACAAATCAGAGTCAACACCGGTGACAGAAGTGTCATTTTCTCTTTGTGGTTCTTTTCTTTCTCTCCTACTTTTGTGTTTGTTCATTTTCTTTTGCCTTAAAGGAAGCAGGAACAGACAAAGCACAACAGCTCCAGCCCATCTCCACTAGCCTCTTTTCTTTTACTTAAAAGAGTACCCATTACCGTCTTTAATGCCAACTAAGGCCGCGTCTACACTTATTTGCCCGAGATAGATTTCCTGGCATTTCTAGTAAAGACCCACTAAATTGGACTCTGAGGGTGTCCCCAGTCGGGCCTAGTATTGACAGTCTCTTAGGCCAGGTCAAACAAGGATTTTTTTTTCCTTCTAGAGGTTCTTGCCTGCTAAGAGAAAGGGAACATTCTGATAAAATGAAAATCCGACTTAATACTTTACCTTTCAAGCACTTTAAGAGTTTCTCATTATTTTCTGTGTCTTTAATAAAAGGCTAAAAGGATTTTTAATTATGTGTTTGCCATGGGACTAAGCAAACTGAGATCTTTGGATACCAGCCCCGAACCTTGTTTAATATGCTTCAATGTTCCAGAGCCACATTAACACTTTTAACTCTTTGGACTCTTTTTTCCTCAATCTAAATTAATATACAGCATTCCTCAGCCGGTGTAAAGTGGCCTCTGTGGCCCTAGACTGATTTTCACGAACAAAAGATTTCAGCCATTTTGTTGTTTCCACAGAATTAAGTTCCGGCTGTTTCTGCAATTACCCCTAAGAGAGAACTCAAATATCCACGGGCAAGGAGTCACCAACAACTGCACAAAACGGCACATTTATAAAGGAAATGACGCTCTCCCTGGAGCTGTGGAACCATACATTCACAACACTTTGCAACAGGAGGTTTCTGACTGGGCTCCTGAGTACATGGAATAACCATTTGGGCAATTAAAAAAGATGAAATATGCACATTTCATTAACACACCACTGCCCCAGCTTTTGATTAATTAAACTGTAAATTAACTGGTTAAAGCTCTACTAAGGTATCTTTTATCAAAACCCCCTGGTCACTGCTAATGAAAGAGTTTTCAAGGATCCACCAGAAGGAGTAAACAGGTTTTGGGGGAACCGCAAAGACTTCAACGAGAAGGAATTACTGAAGATATAGAGGCTTACATGGAGAGGTTAAGCTGCCCTTCATTTTCTCAAGAGCAGCCTTTAATTAAACGCAAATAATCACAAATTTCACACAGGAGATTGCTGTAATTTCACAAGTAGTTACTATCTCGTTTAAAAAAGGAAAGAAGCAGGCCACATCTTTGGGTGGATGGGAAGGAGCTGGAAATCCAAAAGGAAAAGGCTGAAATCCCTGCTCAAGTGGGCATACTGGCATCCATTCCTCCCTTCTCAATCCATCTGTGCTCACCTCAGTTTGCTGTTAGTCCAACGGGCTGCGGCCCTTCATGCCACTGCCATGAAGGGTGGTCGCGCAGTTCTGAAAAGAGAAATTCTAGCAGGGGTAGGAACTCATCCGTCTTCAGAAGCAGGCAGGTCAGACTATTTTTAATTAATATTTTGGCGCCCTTGTTTCAAGCCAGGTACATATTTCTACAGAGATTATTTTTAATTGTGCTATTGGAGACAAACTCGAGTCGTGATAGTAACAGCATCTCCTTCCTGGCCGGACACTCCTTTTATTTAGCCAACTGAAATCTAATAAAAGCTAGTCTGCAGCAGTAAGGCACATAAATTAGTGCTTTGAGACAGATGGCTTGGTTTTCCACTGCATCTTGTGAGGTAATTCAGACAGACAGAATCACAGTGTTCTCCAGCCCCTTTGGCCAGCTGTATATGACCATATATCATGCAAGGAAAGGGCCCAAATGTCAAAGACCTGAATCTTCTCTTTTTTATACAAGTGTAATTATTCCCTATGTACACCATTCTGAGATCAGGATCTGGTCCTTGTTTTCATTCTCTCGCCTTGGTTTTTGTGATCTCCAAAGCCTAGGCCACGGGAAGCGGACTTCCATAAATGCCATTCCATGCCATTCTCTTCATATTGAGTCCACTATACCCTTGATGGAATGGGGCAGCAAAGCTGGGGGACTACTTGGACCCGGCTGCCGTGAACAGGGGCTGTTTTGCGACTGCAGCCCATGTCCGCGAGGTGGAGGGGGGAGGGAGGGCAGCTCCCCACAGGGATCCCCGTGGGCAGGGGCTGCTGCTGGAGCAGCCTCTTCCCATGACAAGCCTCAGCTCGCCATGGGCAGAGGTTGCTTCTCAGTCTCCAGGCGGTACCGCGGAGACAGTGCTGGGGCGAACTGACTTTTAAGCCAGCTCCTCCCAATCCCGGCTCCTGCCCCTCCCCCTTGCTGCCTCTGTATGAGAGGCAGCAAGGGTGGGAGCGAGTAGTTGAGTACTCCACTAGACTACCCAATACGTTTCCGCTTATCAGAGAGTTGAGCAGTCGGCTACTTGCTAACATCGCTATTTAAAACACAGAAATAAGTTCGACATGTTTGATTAATGGATCCCCTTGTATCAGTCCCCAAGCCCTTTCCACAATTTACTCTAACATTAAACTGAGCATTTTCATTTAACAGATTGAACAGTGCAGCTCCTATCACAAAACGATCTTGAGCGACGGCAGGGAGTTTGGACGGTGTGGGGAATTCCAGCGAATGAAACATTTTTCTTTAAGTTTGAAGCTTTTCAACTTACTTTGGGGAGTTAATTTTGGAATTAATAAAAAACTCAACTCTCTGAAGTGTGTAGACCAGTTTCTCTGGCCTTATGTTTTGCCATGTTATTTATACCAGAGCTACCAAATCAAATAGGTAGTGGCTAGAAGGACCAAAGTCCTTGTGCATTGTGTATGTAATATAGAAACACGGAGCTGGCTGGAGAGGTGCATAATCTTGTTCTTTGAGGCCCGGTCTACACACAGAGCTGCACCACTTTAACTAAAAGGAGTGATTTGAAACCAATTTAGTTAAATCTGAGCCAGCCTGTATGTGGACAGTCCTTAATGATTTTAGGAGTGTCTTAAATCAGTCTAATTTCAGCCTGTAATCGCTCTAAGCTGAACTGATTTAAGACTGTCTACTCAGAAAATTGTACCCAGGTAATTAAATCAGTGACCTACCCATGGAGTCAGCTCCAGACAGAATGAGACAGAGGCACTGGCAGGCCACAGAGGCATATGGACAGAAAGAGACTTGGCTTTTGATGCAGTTATTAATAAGTGTAAAATAAGGAAATCCTGTTAAATTTACAGACACAAACAACAATCAAACCCCCCCCCCCACACACTTGTAAATTTAAAGATAAAACTTCATTCAGTCTAAAAGCAAGGTTCATGGAACTATTCAAGTTAGAGGAGCATTCCTCAGAGGATGGAGATCCAGCCCACAAGGCAATAAAAAGAGCATAAACTATGACAGAGGAAAAGTAAGAAGGATGTGAGGAGCCTTAACAGGAGATTTGAAGATCAAATCACCAAAAGCATGAAAACAAACAAGAAGTAATTCTCCAAGGCTACTGGAAACAAGAAGGCTGAGGGAATCAATAGGTCCAATGGACCATCAAGGATAAAAGGAGCAACTGAGGGGGATAAGGCCATGCGTGATGAGCCAAATTATTTCTTTGCTGTAATCTCCACAAGCAAGGACGTTGGGGAGATGCAAATCCCAGAAGATGGGGCTTTTTTAGGCAATAAAGATGAGACAACATCTGAGATTGAGGTGTCAAAAAGAAACAGATGAAATGAAGAGCAGCAGTTTACCACCATTGGATGATATGCACCCACGGTGATGACAGAAACGTCACAATGAAAAGGTGGCACATTTTTGTTGGAAGCACAATCTCTCATTAAAATCACCTCCTATGCCAGATGCCAAATGACTAGAGGTTAACATGGACTGTACTTACCTTTAAAAATACTCTAGGGGTGATCTTTTATATATATATATAAACACAGAGTACAACAAGGCAATTTCATCACAGATAACAGAAAGAAAAATCACTTCTCATTCTACCAGAGTGGAAACAAAAACACGGTGTGCAGAATTCTAAAGAAAAATCCATGGGGTGAAACCCCAGCAAAAAGCCTGTTGACTTCACTGGGGTCAGTCTTTCACCCATGGACTCTACGGTTGTATAGCACTAGCAGAGAATCACACACTGCAGTGTAGTCATGCTTGGAGCCTTACAAGATTAGGGCCTTTCCATCGATAGAAGCACTTCTGGAGAACTTGGAAAGCGGTGAAATGTAAAAAGCACCTGAGTCAAGCAGAAAAATCTCAAAAAATGTTTTACTCATCGCATAAAAAGGAACAAAATGAATTATAAGGGAGGGGGGATATGCAATTTTTGTGAGAGAAGGAGAAAGTTGGCCCCTGCGGCAATAAAGCTGATGAAACTTAAAAATCTAATTCCAAACCTAAACACTTTTAGCTGATTGATTACAGTAGCTGTAAAATATAGAGGGAGAACTTTAAGCCATCAGGCTGTGTATTTTTGCTTCTAATACCGGCAGAGCAAAATATCTTCTTACCTCTAGGGAGACCCCAGAGAAACCAGCGACAAGGGAGCCCAGACTGTATGATCACATTTTATTGAGAAGGCGTTTTTAATGAAAAAAATAATTAAAACAAACCCTATTACTTGAAACCATTAGTAAGAGAAGCCTGCCTATTAGCTGAGATGAGTTTCCCTAACTCTAACACATCTTCGCTGCTGTGTTATGACTCTACTGTTTTCATGCAATTAAAATATGACCAGTAGTTTACACACAAGAGGGATTCACTGTATTAAAATAACTCTTTATAATCAACTTTAAAAAGCTCATTTTTTCTTATGGTGTTTTAATAAAGAAATCAAGATTACGATCACTTAGCCTTTATAATACATGCAGCAGCGTTTAGCCTCTTTAAGTAGCAAACAATTCACTTGCAATATTTAAATATACATGTTCAGCTGTAAATGAGACTTAATTTATTTAAACAGATGCACTGTTTGTTCCTCAGTGGCACAGAAAGGAGAATGGGGAGTTTCTGAGAGTTATGGTGATGGTAAATCTCTGACAGGAGTTAGTAAGAACTTTTTGGGTAGGCAGTTTCCCTCGCAAGTTCCTTCTGCAGGATTATAGTATCTGTTGGAGAGAGGATACGGGACTAGACTGACCACTGCTCTGATGCAGTCTGGTAATTCGTGTGTTCCATGTCCCAAGTGAACACAGGATGGGACATTACAGGAATGGTCTTGCAGAAATCAGTCAGCCTGGACTTGCAGAAATCTCTGTGCAACACTTACGCTCCCTCTCTGCTCTTTCCATGTGGCAATGTCACACCCTCTGTGCCAGGAGGAAGTCGAGGCAGGGTGTGGATGGAGGGCTAACATGGCCAGGGTACCTACTCTCCTGATATTTTGGGTCCTCCACCTCACGTGGATAAGAGATGCTGGTGCACATACAGTTGGAAGGAGACATCAGTTTTACCGCGTGGTGTTGATTAGGGGAAGTTGGAAAATATGAAACAGTAAATGATTTTATAAGGTAGACACTTTGCAGGAATTGTCACCTTGCAAGATGACACAGGAACAAATGCATGCATTATGATAGTGTATAGACACTACACAAATATCACAAGGCAGACCCCACCCTAAGAACTTACAATCTACAAATAGGATGAAATAACTGACTGCGGTTATAACAAACTGGAGAACCGAAGGGGTGGCAGGGGAAAGGAATAAGAAAGCAGCGAGCCAATCTTGATTAGCTGTATGAGCAGAAGTGCCATTTGGCATTTAATGCAGCTGATTGGGTATCACTCTCTTATTAACTCTATTTAGCTGTTGTGCCGTTATCCACAAGCCTCTGCACATATGCCTCCGAGGAATTGTTTTAAACTGTTACATTATTTGCAGGAAAAGTCATCTGATTCTAGCCTTGTGGAAGGTGGCCAATGGTTTGTCATTCCTCATTGTGTGAGCCAACCCGGCCTCATGTTGTTTGAAATTAGGAACCTGTTTTCTTGTGTCCTTTAGTAAGTACTATCTCTGGAAAGTTATACATCAAAACATAGGGCTGCCAAGTGTCCAGTTTTTGCCCGGACAGTCCGTTACTCGTGGCCTCTATCTAGTAAAAAAACCCAGAAAATACTGACATGTAAAATGACGGGGGGAGCGAGGAATGCGGGGATTTTTTTCTTTTTTTGCTCAACAATTTGGGTTGGTTCCCCCCCCCTTTTTTTTTGCTCAACAACTTTGGTTCGTCCCCCATGCGTGTGTGGTTTTTTTTTTCTTGCTCAGCCATGTTCAGGATTTTTTGTGAAAGCATCTGGCGACCCTATCAAAACACTATTTAAAGATGGTCTTATTTCATAACATTAACTGTTCAAATATGGGTCCTGAGCATCTAATAACCAAGTGTATACATACATAGGTACATGGGTACACATTAAAGGTAGTTAACAGCAAGGTCCATTGTTAAAGAAATACATTATTAGAGGGGTTTTCCAGCTCATCTGAGGAAGTGGGTTTTGCCCACCAAAGCTCATACTATATATATTTGTTTTTAAAGTTATTACAGAGAGAATGCAGGATTGACCTTCATATGCAAATTTGGCATGGTTTCCTTGGGCTTGAACAAAGACATTAACTGGATGTCACATTATAAAGTCAGCCTTCCCTGCATTTAACACCTCCTTTACACCAAAAGCTAAGTATGGGACATTTCCAGCCCACTCAATTAGCCTCATTAGCACCGGTCCTACAATTGACAGGAACTTCTTTTTCCTCCCCTTCCATTAAGAACATAAGAACATAAGAATGGCCATACTGGGTCAGACCAAAGGTCCATCTAGCCCAGTATCCTGTCTGCCGACAGTGGCCAGCACCAGGTGCCCCAGAGAGGGTGGACCGAAGACAATGATCAAGCAATTTATCTCCTGCCATCCCTCTCCAGCCTCTGACAAACAGAGGCCAAGGACACCATTTTATCCCCTGGCTAATAGCCTTTTATGGACCTAACCTCCATGAAATTATCTAGCTTCTCTTTAAACTCTATTATAGTCCTAGCCTTCACAGCCTCCTCTGGCAAGGAGTTCCACAGGTTGACTACACGCTGTGTGAAGAAGAACTTTCTTTTATTAGTTTTAAACCTGCTACCCATTAATTTCATTTGGTGTCCTCTAGTTCTTCTATTTAGGGAACTAATAAATAACTTCTCTTTATCGGCCCTCTCCACACCAGTCATGCTTTTATATACCTCTATCATATCCCCCCCTCAGTCTCCTCTTTTCTAAACTGAAAAGTCCCAGTCGCTTTAACCTCTCCTCATTCTTTTTCTGTTATAAATGCTGGGTCTCTCTTATTTCTACTTCAGCTTCCACCTCATCTCAGGAAGTGGGTTTTGCCCACAAAAGCTCATGACGCTCTCTATATTTGTTAGTCTCTATACCCTGGTCTTCACTAGGGAGTTTTTTCGGAACAACCCCCCTTAGGTTGAATTTATAAAGGGAGCGTCCACACTACCAAGACCACTATTTCGAAATAATGGGCTGGTTATTTCAAAATCTGCATTCTTACTTTCCTCGGGGAATAACGCTAATTTCAAAACAGTTATTTTGAAATAGCGGTCGTGTGGATGCTCCGTTGATGCTGTTTTGAAATAACTATTCCCCAGAGTAATTTGAATCAATTATTCCCCAGTGTTCCTGGGGCTCTAAGTCAAAGTAGCGTGTCCATGTTAACGGAGCCTGCCTCGGACTCATTTTGAAACTTCCCCATAGTGTGGACACGCTATTCCAATGTTGTTATTTCGGGAGTTATTAAATTGATTTAATTATTTTGAAATAGCTTCCTAGTGTAGACATGTCCTAAGGTGGCACCGGACTACTTGTTTTTAAAGTTACAGACTAACATGGCTACCCCCTGAGACTACCTTATTAGACATGACGAAAAGAGGAACTCAGATGGGAAAAGAATTAGGAATTCCAGCTACTACTGGAGCTACAAGAAGGAATCTTTGCCGATATTTGCACAAGAATAAGAACACTGTGCACACTGGACGTCCATAGGCCTGATTATTCTCTGCTTTGCGTCTGGTGCAAAATGGGCACCAAATCTTATGATAGGCATGAATGATATCCCAGATGCAAGGCAAGGGAGAACAGGCCCTTTGTGAACATGAAATTGCTGCTTAAACGAACCTGCAAAAGGAGAAGTGCGGATATTTGGCTTCTGTTTTAAACCTTCAAATATTTCATACCTTACAAAAAACTAAATTACATCAGCTGGGCACTGTTCATTCAATTTCACTGGGGTTCAAATGTCGAGTAGTTAAGACTTTGATTGTATAAAGGGCTGCACTGGGAAACATGCCTCCAAAAGCCACCAATGGTGGGGAAAGAGAAGGGTGGGATTAAAGAGGTGGGAAAGGTGTTTCACTTGACAAGGTGCAAATGGAGTAGATCGGGGTGGGCAAAATACAGCCAGCAGATTGGATCCGGCTTGTCAAACATTTGGATCTGGCGCACTGGTCGAACCCCTCCCAGCCAGAGTCTGTACCTGGCACTCCCTCCTGTACCTCAACCTCCTGCCCCAAGTCACATCCCCCTCCTGCACCCCACTCCCTTGCCCCAGGTCACAACCCCATCTTTTTCCAAAACTGCCCCCCAGACTCTATCCCCTCCCCCTCCTGCAACCCAATACACTACCCCAAGCTCCCTCTACACCCAACTTCCATCCCAGACCCTGCCTCCCCTCCATTAACACTGCAGCAAAATGCAGTCTGTGACCACTTCTTAAATTCTTGGAGTGCGCCCCCCAGCCAAAAATATTGCCCCGCCCTGGCGCAGACTGTTCTCTCCGTAAGAGGCCGTAAGAATGGTTCTCCTTTGGGAAGAGTTATTTTTTCCTGCCCTTTCCTCCTCCCTTCCGCACTCTCCATTATCAGCATTCGTTATACCCCTGAGTTTTCTCCAGCAGACCAAAGGTTTGCTCTGCTTACTAATAGGCAGTGAGCAGCTCTTGGATCTGATGGGCATTCATTGCACTGCCAGGACTTCCCTGTGGCGCTAAACTCACTCGAGATCTCTGGAGAGAGCTGGGGAATGGGAAAGGGATACCGAGCAAAGTGCGGCCGCCGGAGGAGGGCTCTTTGGTACATGTCCCGCTCCTTCTGGGTCCTGGGCTTGACATTCTTGCAGATTTTGCTCTTTTCTTGTGTGTGAGAGTCCTCCAAACACATTCGGCAACTGCTCTGAGGGCTGCTAACAGGCAGAGCCTGGTTTGAAGCCTGGGGAACCAGATTACACCTCAGTCCAAGGCAAAGTCCATGCTGGGATTCTAACAAACTAACGTAACTCCTAACACGTAATTACTAACTATCGATCAACTAGATACCAGTGAATCCCCCGCAGGCAATGGGATCGCACTCACACTTGCAAAGCAAGAGGAAGGTCTTCTGATGAACCACGCCAGGAGGTTGCCAGGAGCTGAGGGGGTGTCGGACTGGTGGTACCTCACACACGAGCGTGGGACTTTATGGAGAATGTGGAATCGACACAAGCAAGCATTCATAGAGCAATGGTCTCCTACTTCTGGAAGGGTCATCCCACCTCACTGTGAGGCGCTCACACTGCCAGGTGCTGCAGCTAACGCCCCACCTGAATTGTTTCCTCTCCCTAAAATGGCCCTCACCTCCTCCCACCAGAGCAAGGGGAAAATAAGGCTTTTGCCTACCTGCAGCCTCTAGCTTAATTTAAGAATGAAAATGGACCCTACATTTCCTTACGGCAGGGGGTCCTTAAAGAGGAAGGTCTTCACCTCAGGGCAACTCACATGCAGCTCTGGACTCAGACACCCCGGCTTCGCCAGGCAGCGATGCGGAGCCCAAGGAAGTCCAGTGGCTGCAGGAGTCTGGGCCCGCCAGGTGCGTTGGCTCCTTGTCCCTCTCGGCTCCAGCCCGGAGTCCCCACACAGTGGGGCAGGCAGAGCCATTACGTCCCTCAGCAACTTAGACGTATGAATCTGCCAGGTCCTCCCCAAGCCGTGTGTGACAACTGCATTGATGCCTCACCTCCATCGGTTTCAGCTATCCTTTGCCAGGGGTAGTTCCGCCACCGGGCACGGGGTGGGGGGGTGTTAGGTAGGGGGGAATGGGGCAATTGCCCTGGGGCCCAGCCATTCTAAAGTGCCCAGAGCTCCTGGCTGCTGCTACCATGGCAATGGCAGTGGCCGGAGCCTTTAGAAAGGCCACCGGTGCGCCATGCCGCATGCTCCATGTGGCTCTGAGGGCCGGCGGGTGGGGGAGGAAGATGCCAGCCATCCAGGTAGCGCTGGGGCTTCCCAGCCTCAGCCCCGCCCCTTTTGCCGGAGGCCCCGCCCCCCACATTGCCCAACAATCCTGTCCGCTCCTCTGGCCAGGGGTGTTTTTCACCAGCTCCAGCTTGCTGCAAGAGCTGTCCCTCATGGAAGTCAGAGAGCTGGACTGCCCCAGGCTGGCGACACCAAAACCTACCAAAGAGCCTGCCGGAAGGATTAAGTTCTCCCTCTGGGAAACTCTGAGAATTCCTCTGTGTTGTGAAAGCTTCTGCCACCGCAATGTGCGTCTCACAGGCCAGCTTTTCTCAGAGCCATTTCCTCATTCTCTGCCTCCCAGTCAAAGGCTGAAAAACCCTCCCTACCTGCTCAGGAGACCTGGTGGCTTTTTCTTTTGCTGCAAATGACGAATTTCCTCCTTTGACAAAGAGTTATGTCTCCACAGCAGAATCACCCAGTCCGTTGTGGGATTCCAGACATGACATTATTGTCCTGCTTCAGAGGAGAGCGCTAGAATAGCTACACCAGAAGGAGAAAAATCCAGGCAGGATTTCAAACCCCCTCCATCTCTAAAAAAAACTCTCCCATTTCCTGATTTGTAGCAACCTTTGTGGACCTTTGGAGGAAGGATCATGTGTTGTGGAGGGGAAAAAAACCATCAGGCTTTCTCTGCTGAATACACATGATGGGGGGCGGGCCACAAAAACTGCAGCGTGAGCAGTTCCATACATAACTGATTGAAGAGCAAGCCGGTTTAATTCGATACGAATGGAATCCTCTCCTGTTAGTGTCCAGCACTGGGCACGTAGACTCATCATACACTTTAAGGTCAGAAGGGACCACCATGATCATCTAGTCTAACCCCCTGCACAATGCAGGCCACAGAATCTCACCCACCCACTCCTAGAATAATCCTCTCACCTGTATCTCAGATACTGAAGTCCTCAAATGATGGTTAAAAGACCCCAAGATGCAGAGAATCCTCCAGCAAGTGATCCGTGCCCCATGCTACAGAGGAAGGCGAAAAACTTCCAGAGCCTCTGCCAATCTACCTTGAGGAAAATTCCTTCCCGACCCCACATGAACCATGACTCACTGGCTCCGCCCATTCACAGACCAGAGAAAAGCAGCCTGGGAGCAGGGAGGAGACTCCAAAAATGTGTGTGTTTCTAACCAGACCCATCTCGGACAGCTGGGTAACAGAGCCGATTCTATACGGATGCCAAATAACACTGAATCCTTTCCTCGGAGTCCAATTCGTTCCCTCTGGGTCACGCACGCCTCTAAGATGCTGCCATTCTTGAGAGCTAAGATAAACGCTGCTTCTCTGAAGGACAGAATTCTCCCGGGTTTTGTAGCTTTGTGTCTTACCCTATTCAGTGCAACACAATTTGGATACGGATGTGGGCGTGCATTTCATTTCACAGTGTGACTCAAACTTATCTCCTTCTACCTGGGCGTAGATTTTACAAACCCTTACGAAAATCCCCCTTTCAGGCATCGGGATGTATAGCCTGTGTTCTTCTCGCCGCAAGCTGTTCACTGCCTACTAACCTTACGAGATGTGAAAATGAAATAAATACTTCTTGTAATCAATTCTGCTCAGGGGCTGGTAGCAAATCAGTGTTGCAGAGTGGCTAGCCCTTTTAGGGGAGTCGGGTTTAGCCCCACCTGTGACCAGTCAGCTAATGGGCAGGGAAGTAGAGCAGGGGTGGGAATAAGTGGCCCATGGGCTGAATGCAGTTTGCCATGGTTATCTCCACGTGGGCTGCTGGCACTTTATTTACCTGCGTGTCTGAAGGTATAGCTGTTTGCAGCTCTCATTGGTCACCGATCACTGTCCCTGGCCAATGGGAACTGCAGAAAATGGTGTCCAGTCCCGTGCCACTTCCCACAGCTCCTATTGGCTGGGAACACTGTACATGTGGATACGCTGTCGACCTGCCAAAGCAACCTGCCTATGGGCCAGGTCCAACCCACAGGCCACTTATTGCCCACTGCTGAAGCAGAGACACACCTGGACTCGTAGGCAGATTGCCTGTGGAATAAAGTCAGGCCCCTGCAAAAGTCCCTGGCTAGGGAAAAAGCTATGACTGATGTGTTGAGCTTATGCCGTTTTCAGAAATAAAGCTGAGAATCTGAAAAAAGCAGGCCTGAACTCTAGAGTGTTCTTTGGAGCATAGACTGAGGAGTTAGCCCACTGGCTCTCAACCAGGTATAAATAGCTGGGCTAAGAGCAGGTTTCCAACACTACAGCAATATTCATCTTCCAGCAGCCATGTTCTAAAATGTATTCCTATAACAAGCCACAAGTTTTACTTAATAATGGTGCTAATCCCCTCACTGTAAATACCTGGCTTGGTAAAGCTTTAATCGCTCCTCATTTTGGCTCACCCCCCTTCGCTCACGCCTGGTAAGAGCCAATGTCTTCTAGATGATCGCTTTAAAATATTTTGCTTCCAAAGCACACAGGCAAGTCAATATGCCTTGCTGTTTCCTGTACATCCGGAAAGTACAAATGTTCGAGAAGATGAGTGCTACAAATTATAGTGGCATAATAATGTGTTGGATAGAATACATTTACTCAGGCTCTCGCTATCAAACAGATCATCTAGGTTAGGTCTGATAAGAGCGAAAAAAAGGGGGAAAAAGCAAAGATGTGATGCTTCAAAAGGGCTACTCGTCTCAGGGCCCGCCAATCTGAGAAACTGCCCAGGGCGGAATCCGAACTTGCAGCTCTCTCATGAGATAGCTAGCTCTGTGGTTACATTTTCTACGGGCATGTCTACGCTAGGAAACTATTTTAAAGTAACTAATTTTGAAATAACTCCTGAAAAAACAAAATCGAAATAGCATGTCCCCCACTACAGGGGAGCCTCAAAATTAGTCCGACACAGGCTCTATTAATATGGAGGCACTACCTCGATTTAGAGCCCCAGGAACCACTGGGGAGTAATTATTTAGAATTACTGTGGGGAGTAGATATTTCGAAATAGCGACACTGAAGCATCCACACAACTGCAATTTCAAAACAAATATTTCAAAGTCAGTGTTATTCCCCGAGGAAAGCAGGAGTACAGATTTTGAAATAACCAGCCTGTTTTTTCAAAACACCGGGCTTGGTAGTGTGAACGCTCTGCTTAGTATTTTGAAATAAGAGGGGGTTATTTTAAAAAAACTCCTTAGTGTAGACCAGGGCTAAGTGAGCTTCTCCAAAAGACACTGTGGTTCCTACGCTTGACAAAGTTCCCCCTTCCTCAAGGAGTGATCCGATTGTTATTACTCTGCTCAACTGTCTTATAAACCTGAAAACAGTGAGTGGCTTTAAACCAGCACTTACTGCTGAGTGATTTAGGGTTTCATGCTGCAACATTTTACTATACGGCTGCCGTTCAGTTTATTTCCGTGTGTGCTATAGGGGAAACTCAACTCCTGCAGAGAGGGCCAACTAAAGGTCTATGCACAATTTAATCCTCACAAAAGGGTATAAATAGAACTGACTTCAGAGGGTGAAGTTTATCCCTGTGGTGTCTCCTATTAAGTTTGACAGGAGTTTATCCATTGAACTTTGATGGGTGTTGGATCAGGCCCTGTATCTGGGTCTCAATTAATTGGGAATTCCTGCTTCAAGTATTAACAGGGAAACCAGATGGAAACTCGTGTCTCCAGAGAAACAGACTCTGCTCTGCTAATTTTCATCTAAAGATATGCAATGTGGCCAGCTCTTACGATTTGATCAGAAGTAACACAATTTTTTTGGTGTTTTTGGGAAAGCCTCCATTTCTGGAGAGAGAGAATTATGTTAGAATCTCATCTTTCATTTAAGAAAAAAAAAGTTTCTAGCTGTCAAGAAAAACAGCTGAAAAATCTGAAGCTGAAAAGCTCAAACACAGAGACAAATAGGTAAAAATATCCCAAATCTATCAAGTTTTAAAAATGCAGTTTTTCAACCAATTGCATTCTCTTGGGAGACCTAACTCATGATTTTCAGATGCCCAGGCTTGAAAAAACTGCAAACAATCTTGAGAATCCTTCCCCAAGAGATGAAATAGATTACTAACAGCCCCTAATGTGTCTCTTTGGGAATCCAAACACTTTGCTCTTGAAACTTTATCTTAAATGAAGCCTGAAGAAAAATTCCATTGGCCTCCCCCAGAATTCACCCCTGTTTTTGGCAACCCCTACTCACAATTGTGAAGTTCATAACCTTGAGAATCCAGATGGTCATGGCAAGATTCACCAGGATTAAAATCATTAGGAGTAGCACAAAGAAATAGAGGCATCTCTTCCTCCAGCCGTAAATCCCCACTTTGTACACCTGCGGGCCTTCTGCGCTCTGCATGGCGCTCCTGTGTGCGTACTGTTCTTGGGGCATCTGAAAGAACCACAGAAAAACAAGCATGCACGTTACGCTGCCGGACGAATCAGACAGAGAGAAACATCTTGTGAGAACGACTCGGGACATGCCTCGACGCTGTGCAGAGCGTTTTAAAATTCCGAAATTACCGACTGAACAGTGCCTCTCCCCATGGCATGTTTCTGTAGTGTTCTTCGCACGGCTCATTTTATATACTAATAAATCATAATGCAGTTTCTAGACATGCTCCCACACTGCGTGAGAGCTTCCCATCGAGGCCACTCTCCAGTCACTCTCTTAGCGACTCCGGTTTTTGCAAGGCAGGCACTCCGGGCCCTCTCCGCATCCCGAGAGTACAATTTTTGCATGCGCGATGGCAAAAGAAGTTGAGTTCAGCAGTTTGGTTTGGAGAGGCAATATTATTTCTCAGAGGCTTTCATTAAAGAAATTCAGCTCAAACAGAATCATTCTGTGTGGCCAAGAAAGAGGGGAAGGGGGACCCATTTGGTGTCTTTATTTCTCCCTCCCCTCTTCCCCCCCCCCCCCCATGCCCCGGGGAAACATGAAGGTTTGCCAGCTGCGCATCACAAACCAAATTACTGCTGAGAAATTTACACCAAACAGAGGTTTCTCTTTGCTGAACTGGGATGCACGGCAGGCTTGTGGCAGTGTGACGGGAAAATTGTGCAAGGGCAGGGCCGGCCCACAACATTTTGGCACCTGAGGCGGGGAGCTCAAATGATGCCCCCCATGTCCCCTCTCTTGGGCCAAAACTTTGAAAGGTCTCAATTCTGCCTCCTTCCTGTTCTACTCCTCTCATGGTACCTCTGCTACCTACCCCAACAAAGGAGAGCTAACAACTTAAAATGCCTTGTTCAGAAATTTTAAGGAACACTTAACTTTCAAACTCCTGAACAGCAAATGTAACTAGTGTGCATCTAGAGCAGAGAGAATACATCTGCACCAGCAGCAGACACAATTTTCTACACTCTGGGTCCTAGTGGCGCCCCCCCACCCCCACAGTCTGGCACCTGAGGCGGCCACCTCAGTTCGCCTCATGGTAAGGCCAGCCCTGTGCAAGGGTCTTGGAGATAAAACAGAGGAGAGAGGGACGTTAGTAGGCGTAGTGACTAAGGAGTCTGCAAAATGCACAGATTTTTTGATTCCACCAAGAGCTTGGTTGCACGACCCTTGGTTTCTTGCACATGCAAACTCTCCCATGGACTTCATGCATGACTACAGGCTCCCTTTTAAAAGGGCTGCACAATTCTGATCAGAGGGTTAGATTACAGCATAAATGCCACAGTCCCGAGCAGGATCATGGAAATGTAGGAATGGCAGGGACCTGAATGGGGCATCTAGTCCATTTCCCTGCAATGAGGCAGGACTAAGTATTATCTAGACCATCCCTGGGTAACTAAAAATTCCTAAAACAACAACAAATGGTCTGGTAGCACTTTAAAGACTAACAAAACATGTAGATGGTATCATGAGCTTTCGTGGGCACGGCCCACTTCTTCTGTATGATGTTCACCTGTTTGCACTTGGAAAGGAAGATGCTGTCTGTTTGGATCTGTGCGAGTTTCTGTGTGTAGTTTAAAGATTTCCACTCCATACGGCTGAATGCTGTGCCGTGCATGTTTAAAAGTTCCCGAGGGGCAGCCGAGTTAGCCTGCAACAAGAAAAACTTAAAAAAACCCAAATAGTCTGGTAGCTGTGCCCACGAAAACTCATGATGCCATCTACATGTTTTGTTAGTCTTTAAAGTGCTACCAGGCTATTTGTTGTTTTTTACATTTTTCTTGTTACAGACTAACTCAGCGCCCCCTTCTGAAACATTTAAACGTTCCTAGTTGGTTGACTGTTTTTCAATTAGCCAGCTAGACTCAGATTGAGAAGTTGCTGGTAGCTCTCTTGAGCTACAGACTCAAGGCCGCCGCCTCCTTACTCTCTACATCTTCCCTCAGTCTTTGTTTGACATGAATTACATAAGTTGCAAACAAAAGGAGGAAGTGGCATAAGTCCTCCTCCACATAAGAGGGTGAGAACAAAAACCTAATGGAAATAAGAAAGGGTTCGTTTGGCAGCGGCATCTTTGTTAGCTTTATTCTAGGAGATCTCCTGGCTTTTAGGAGGAACTTGGTTCAGGGCTTTGGTCTTCCCAGGGCCACATGATGCTATTAAGGCATCGTATTCAGGAAGTACTGGGGCTATTTGGCCATTTGGGGCTGTCCACTACAACACAGGACAGAAGGGATGCTGGAATTTCAGGAGGGAGTCTGAAAAAGTCTAGTTTAGGAATCACTGCCACCCTTCGGGCTTTGTGCCAACTTTTGGTGCAGTGTGTGTGGGCAGCGATGGGAAACAGGGATATAAAGTCCTGTTTAAATAGCTATCCAGTTAAACATTAAGTTTAGCCAGTTAACTGATTAAACGGAGCCTGGCGGGGCTAGAGCAGCCCTCCATGGGTGCAGGGCTGTTTCTGGGTACCGATGAGCCAACGCCAGGTAAGCATCACCCGTTAAGGCTGAGGCATACCAGGTAACTGGTTAACCGGTTCCCCGTTAACATCCGTAACAGGGCTGTTAAACTGAAGCTTTTCATTCCCGGAGCGAGGGATCAGTAGCCTTTCCTGCCTCCTGTGAGACATTATACTTGTCCATTTTGTGCCCCTTCCTCCTGCATCTGGTAAGGCGGCTCAGTGTTTCTGGCCTGCCAACGCAAGCATTCAAACTTCATGAGTCAGGGCCCCCAAGATGTGAGCCTGGGTCACATTTTCAAACTTTCCTCCACAGCCTGGAGGCTGAGACATCGGCTTACAAAAAACCAACACCACACCGCCACCAAAGAGAGCTGAGGGTCTCAAGTAATCACATGACTCCAGGAGGAGGGGCTTTATGCAAAACACTAGCTGTCATAAGACTCACCCAGGCAATACAGCTCTTGTGAACCGTGATGTACTGATGTACAATACTGCATCATGTATGAGCCACTGAAGAAGCAACATGTATAACCGGTTAACTTTTGACACCCCTGCTCGGAACAGGAAGCAGCCAGCCACAGAAACTGGCTGATTTTGAGTATTTCTGTGTTTCCCGCCACACATTTCTAATAAGAACATAGCATGGGATTTATACCGCTGGACTTACAGTGCTGAGGGACATTAAACAAACGAGTGGATGAAGAGCTTTGCAAGGCAACTGCAAAAGAAGCAAGAGGCATCTGCTCTCAATATTCTCCGCTGTGTGGGAGAGAGAAATATGCTAGTTATAGTTTACAGCTTGGCAGTTTTTCCCAACTTAAACATTAAGCAGCAAGCAAAGCACCACAGGAGACAGCATTATCTGGAAAGACTGCTTTGTTTTGCAAAGAGTCTTCTTTTATAAATACACACTACTGATTTGTAACGGGAAATTCGGAGGAGGAGTTATTTAGGGCTTTTACTAGGGTGGTTTTTTTGTGGGTTTTTTTTTTTGAGGGGGTTGTTTTGAGAAAGCAGAGACATGCCTCGTATTTGACTATGCGTTAGCATGTGGAAAATTAATATTCTCACACAAATGGTAAAAACAGAGAAGTAGCTTTCAAGTGCCCCACCTTCCCACGTGCTATGTTTCAAGACACTTGCGTGGCGTATGAGACAATCGCTGCCACACTCACAACCCTACTCAAAACACACAATTGCAAGGGCTGAGACAGACAGCCTCACCCTCTGGATTAGCTGTATCCCCTAGAGCAGTGGTTTCCAAACTATGGGCTGCGGAAATGTCGGGCGCTGAATCTCATTGCTGCAGGGGGATCGGGTGAGCAATGAGCAATAGGGGGGCTAAGGCAGCTCCCTGACTGTCCTGGTACCTCAGACTGCGCTGTGCCCCAGAAGCGGCTGGCAACAGGCCCAGCTCCAAGGTCAGGGGAAGGGAAGAGCACACAGGTCTCTCTGCGCACTGCCCCTGCCCCGCACGCTAGCTCCGCCCTCCCACTGGCTGGGAACCTGCTGCTGGCTGCTTTTGGGGTGCAGCCTGGTCTGTGGGGCCAGGACAGGCAGGAAGCTGCCTTAGCATCAGTGTTCCCTGTAAGTTGTGCACTTGTGTGGCCATTCAGGAGAGAGTCCAATGCCACCCAGCTGATTAGAAGAGCTCCCACAGCTAGGTTTGTGTTGCTACTGGTGGTGCATATTTACACATACCTCAGGGCATTCAACAAAATTTATTCTGCACGTGGACGGAAAAAATCCACCTGTGGACGGAAGAGATTAGAGGGAACATTGCTTTGCACCCCAGCCGCACTGCCGACTGGGAGCTGCTCGAGGTAAGCCCCTCCTGCCCCCAAAGCTGAAGTTCTCAGACTCAATCCCCAGTCTAGTCAAATGATGTTGGATTGCAGGCATCAACAAGTTTCTTTAACTGGCTCGTGAGAAAAATAAAAAGTTTGAAAACCGCTGCCCTAGAGAATCCTTATACCAGACAGCTCAAATAAGGCCTGATCCAGAGTCCATGGGAACTTCCCCACAGACTGACGCGCCCAGAATGAGGCAGCTTTATTTACTTCTCAGACTAAGCCTTCGCTGCAAGCCCGGGGTGTGCTCCTGCTGCTCACCTCCGCCTACTCGCCTCAGCTCTCCTGGCAGCTGTTTATAGCTGTGCTGGCTGGCAGAGAGCTAGCGAGAGAATGCACATGGGAGCAGGGGGATCACACCCCTCGCTCGCAGCAGACGTAACTTTCACAGCCATCGAGAGAGTTCCACTCAGATGTCTGCCTGCAAGGCCCCTGTATCCGCAGATGCCTTTGCAACAGCTGCTACGGTCCGAGGACTGCCGGAGGCAGACTCACCCGAAAGGCATCACTAGTAAAAAAATAATCATCACACGCACGTTCTCTAAATCACACCGTGTCTTGTTAGTTACAGTCTCCCTCCCCTTCCGTCCCTCGCTTTTATCAAGGCCTGCTTGTGTGGAAATAGCAGATTGTTGATTTCCTCCTTCCTGCAGCTCCGGCTGCAATATCTGCATGATCCATATATTGTTTTATCTTTACAGGGAAGGATTTTTTTTTAATCTAATAAGCACACATTTCCCTTGGAAACCCCCGGGGTCATCAGATTCCCTGCTGCTTCCCAGGCAGACGGCTCGTTGGGCTACGCGGGGGCTCAGAAGAGAGTGTGTCCAAGCGGAGGAACCAGTGCTGCTCCCGTGCCAGAGGGTTTCCCTGTGATCAGTGGCAAAATGACGAATGCTTTGCACTGCACCAGAATGGTTTCCAACGGAAAGGAAATACCCCAGGGGAAGGGGAGTTCTGCCCCTCTCCCCCACCGAGGAGGCCGGCATCTTTTGTCACTGCAATCTCCCCCGCGTTCTTGGGAGCAAGCCGCTGCGACGGGGACCCGCTCCTCTGCTCAGAGCTGTTTGAGCAAGTGAGGACCAGAGGCAGACACATCGTCTCGGGTTCCCCCCACGCAGCCAGCTGCAGCTTGAATCGATGATACTGACATCATTCGGCAGCACGGGCCAAGCCCACGTGCTCAGACCCAAACCCCAAATGGGCATGCATTACACACTGCCCAGAGCTGCTCTTCTGTGCCCATATTTGGGATGGATTCGGGAGGAACTCTCCCCTCTCCCAGAGCTATCTGCAAAGACAGCTTCGGTGACCCTCCCAGGGGAGGGAAGGCAGAGGAGCTAAAATAATGGCTCTCAACTTTTCCAGACTACCGTACCCCTTCCAGGTGTCTTGTGTGCCCCCAAATTTCACCTTACTTGAAACTACCGCCTTACAAAATGAGACATAAACATACAAAAGTGTCACGGCCCACTACTACATTCTCATTCTACCATGTAATCAGCAAATAAATCAGCTGGCATATACATAGTGTACATAGGGTTGCCAGATGGTTTCAACAAAAATACCGGACACACATGACATTACATCACAATCTACATTCCATCGTATTTAGAAAATACCGGACATTTATATTTTCTCAATTTGTTTCCCGAAGAGAAAGCTCAAATACTAGACTGTCCGGTTCAAAACCAGACACCTGGCAACGCTAACTGTACTTGCATTGTGGTGTATAATATATAGCAGTATAGATAAGTCACTGTCCGTACGGAAGTTTAGTTTGTACCAGGGATGTAAATGGTTAACGGGCTAACTGGTAAGTCTCACCTTAACGGATGAGCGGCGAGGAGTCAGGTACCTGCATCTGACGAAGTGAGGCTTTGCCCACGAAAGCTTATGCTCCAACACTTGTGTTAGTCTATAAGGTGCCACAGGACTCCTCGCCGCTTTTGCAGATTCAGACTAACACGGCGACCCCTCTGATACTTAATGGATGAGTCTCACCAGTTCCAGTTAAGCAGTAGGGGCCGGAACAGCACCCCACCCTCCCCGGGAAGAGGATTGCTCTGGCCCTGTGGGCCCACCGCAAGCAGAGGCAATTCTGGCCAGCCAGCCAGAGCAGCCTCTGTCCGTGGCGGGCCCGGCCCGGCCCGGCCCCCCACTGCAGGTTACACACTGGCCCCCCAGGAGTGGAGCTGGCAGGGGTTGAGGGCCCTGCTGCCCAGGAGTTGGTTTCAATATGGGCTCTGCAGTGTAACTTTACCTCAGGCGCAGGGCCGGCAGCTCCCAGGGAGCCTGCTTGGCTGCGGGGTCTGCTGATTAAAGCTTATATACGTGCATTTCACCACAGAGCCCACCGCGCATGTAACTGTGTAACCACCAGGATTTTAGTTACATGTGCAAGTGACTTTTTACATCCCGAGTTTGTACGGACTTTGCCGGTGCTTTTTATACAGCCTGGTGCAAAGTACCTGGATGAGTGGGTGTACCCTGAATGCCCTCTGCATGCACCCTCGTCTGAGACCCACCGGGGCAGAGGAGTAGGTGCTAAGAGGTGCTGAACGCCTTAGACCCCCTACGGGCACTTCCACATTTGCAGGAGGGACTCCTGACCCGGGAAGTCCATGGAGTGTGAGACAGCGTTTGTCCCAGCAGTTTCTCCCCGCAACGACCCATGCCCTGCTCCGGCCCTGCGATCAAAGCGGGCAAAACAGTCATTTGAGCTGACAGGTAACTGCTGGGCCACACAAAACAAATGCACATGATTCAGAGGCTTGCACTGCCAAGCTGGCTCAATGCTTTTGTGGGTGATGCTTACCAAGGAATGGTTAGCTGGTACCCAGGAACAGCCCCACCAGGTCCCCCCCCCACATGGGGCTGCCAGTTTCCAGCCCACACAGGGGCCAGGAGCTGTGGCAGCCAGGGCAGCTCCCGCACAGGAATCCGGGAGCTCCCGTGTTTAACCAATGAAACAGTATTTTACGTCCCTAAGCTTGGACATGGTAACATGGGAAATGCCAAGCCAAAGACCACGATCAGTGGAAGGTGGAAAATCCCATTAATAGATAATTATTGCATAACGGCCCATGGGGAAGTTTCTTTCTAACCCTGGACAACTAATAGAGCCGGGGTCTCAAACTCTCAGCCTGCAGGCCGTCCCCCGTCAGCATAGTTGTGCAATCTGGCTTGGGAGTCCCGGTGAGCTGGGGGGGGAGGGTTCCCCAAGCCCTGCCCCTTAACGCTCTGCCCTCCCTCCCCGTGACAGCCTGTTTATATTCTGAAGCATGAGGATTTATATTTCTTGGGTAGCTCAACCTGGCTAATGTCACTGTGGTGTTCTCATTGTCCATACAAATGGCTCTTCGCTTTTTCCACAGCCGGATTCCTTTTCCCAGTTTCACAGAGTCAGAGCTGCCCATGATTCTTTGCGGCTGTTTCCCGCCCAGGGCCTGCGTTTGCAGGTCTTGGAGCTCCAGGCCTTTTCTCTTCAAGCTTCTTTTGGCAGAGTCTTTCCATCATTCCACCCTTTCTTGTGACACTTTTCCTCCCAGGCTTTCTTCGCTGGTCATTCTCCCATTCTTATCAAATGTGCAACTCACCTCCAACACGTGCTTTCCAACCTATCTATTACCGAGAGTTCCTAGTCCGTCTTCCCACTAATTTCTTCCATGCGTGTGCAACACTAACAGATGGGAACCTGGACTCTCTGGAGCTCAGTGCATGATCCTCTACTTCATGAGCTAAAAGCCAGACCAGCTCAGGGTGTAGAGCAGACTCATTACTCTCTCTCCAAGTGGTCTCCGTGCCACTAGAGGGGATCGTGCACCACACCCAGCAGGTGTGTGGGCCACACATAGTCTGTTTAACCCCCACTTGACTGCCAATTACCTCAGCATTTCATTTGCTACTATCTGTATCTTCTTTTCCATCATCTCTGTAGGATTCACCATTTCCAAACCATTGAGCAGGCTGGGACCAACACCCACAGCACCCATCTAAACATCTAATCTGTTTTTTAAAATCATGCTTTGACATCTTGTGGCAATGAGTTCCACAGGTCAGCCATGCACTGTCTAAAAACATGGCCTCCACTCCTTCCCCCGTATGTCCCTGCTGGTTTCAAACACAGTGGCTCCTCCAGGATCATGTATCTTCTAGTCAAAGCAAATTTATTGCCTGATCTAACAGTCATACACAACTTGCACAGGGAGCAAACTAGGCCATCCAACCCCTTTCCTTGCCTGTGCGAAAGCATGTGGTTACATTTCTCCACACCACTAGCTCCTTCTTGTTCTCCCCTGGGGACAGCTGCAATAGTGCAAACTTTACGCAACTGCAGGCTTAGTTCATTTCCCACAGCTATCACATGATCAGTGGAAATGGAGCCAGCGGGGCCACATTCCCTGGAGTGACGGTTACCGAGGGCACCAACAGAACTGGGAACATGGGGAGTGTCCGTAGAAATAACTCAAGCATGTGGAAACCACAGGGTTCAATAAAATTCAGTCTGGCCTGCATTCATCTTCGCTCCTTGTGAACGAACTCACCTCAAACATGTGAGGAGACTACAGGATACTTATACCTGGAGGAGCCACTGTGTTTGAAACCAGAAGGGACATAAAGGGGAAGGAGCGGAGGCCATGTTTTTAGACAGTGCATGACTGACCTGTGGAACTCATTGCCCCAAGAAAGCAGTGACCACAGGAATCCAGTCCAAATTGTTTCCCTTCCCTTATGCTGGGACCAGCCATAGCACAAGTCTCCTCCATGAAGACTCCAGAGGCAGAAATAAATTCCAGCTTCAGGCTTGCCCAGCAGGACCTGAACAATGAGAAGCAGATATAAGAAAATAATCTTCATCAAGATATTTTAGCCCTCTGTTTTCCACAACGCTGAGGAGTCCAAGTTCTGCTTATCACACATCTGCTTTTACTCATCATTGTGAGGGGCATGGAGTAGTTTGGGGAAATGACAGATTCTTATGGGGCCATTTATTTCTTTTCAGTAACCTGTATCACTGAATTTCACTGTATCAGTGAACAAAGGGCATTATGCTCTTTAAAATACCCACCATGAGTCTGGCAAGCCCTCTGTCTCCACAATCAGAAAACTTACTGGTCTACTTTGTCCACTATCCCTTCTCTTCCTCCACAAGCCTCTGAAATACAACTGGTCAGGAATTGTGTGTCAGAACCTTTTTGGGTGGTCAAAAATACCTGTTTGTCAACCCCAAATTTTTCATAGGAGGAGAGGTCAGTATTAATTTGTTGACTCAAAATAACATTTTTCCAACTTTCTGTTCAAAATTAGTTTTTGGTTCCAAACTGAAGCTTATTGGAATTTTTCAAAAAGTAAACATAAATAAATAAATAAACGGGTCAAAATCAAAACAACATGTTTCAAAATGATCAAAAGAAACTTTCCAAATACCCCAAACCGTGGGGCTTTTGGGTGGCGCAGCTGGGGAGGGAGATTCTGTTTGCAAAAATGTCAGGATTTCAACTCTGCATCCCGATTCGGAACAGGAATATTTTTTGATGTCTCAAAAATTTTCAAATCCACTCCCCTCCACCCCGCTCTGTTTGGAAAAATCTTGATGTAAATGAACTCCCTTAACATGGACTCATTTAATGCAGATTCATCTCCCGACAAAGTCTCTGGAATTCAGCTACTCTTCTCTTCCAGCCATCTGATTCTAAACTCTTGGGCAATAATGCAAGCTCCATCTTTATTCCACCCTTCAAAAAGTGCGCGCTGTTCTGCACGAGTCTTTGTTTTAACCCAGTGTCTCACTGCTGGTGGACCAAATGAAAATCTGAACAGGGCTACATGAATCTTTACTCTCCAGATGCTCTTCGAGAATCCACGTTGGACACAGCTGTTGCTAACTCAGCTACGGATAGCTGCATTTCCTTCTGTCTTGGGGAGTCGCCAATGCGGTGGGAGTTTTCCTTTAAGAGAATATTTTCAAGGCTTCCAGCTGGCAAAGAAAAGTTTGAAAACATGAACTGGACATAACTTATGCACTGTCTGCCTGAGCCTGCAGACAACCTCCTGCAAAGAAGGGAGCTAGTGACAAAGCGGCCACCTCCCTCATAAATCAGCTCCCTCCGTCCCCTTTGGGGGCTAGTGAGTACAAGATGCATTGGTTGCCTCTTTGAGCTCTGTAGTTCTCTCACAGTGTGATGCACCCCCCGAGACGCCGCCCCAAAGCTGCCCAAAATTTGGCCAGTGCCTAATTCATTCAAAGAACAAACCTCCTATCAACTTTGCATTGCTGTGTCGACCCACGGGTTCCTGGCTATTTAGCCTTGCTATAGCTCAGCCTACAAAGCAGTTCTTCACTGGCAACACAGAGCTAGAGCCCGGCCCACTCCCACACGGGGCTCTATCAGCTGGGAATGTCGTGGGTGACCAAAGCAAGCAGCCACTCGGCTACGGCATGTTAGGTCCTGCTGGCCAACAGGAAAACGAGCGTAACGCCGACAGGCAGCATCGAACCTGGGACCTCTGGAGCTTGGTGCATGAGTCTCCGTCGCATGAGACAAAAGCCAGCTGGCTCTCAGCTAAGGCGGTAGAGGAAACTCATTCTCTCCCTATAAGTGCTCTAAGTGCCACTCTATGGAACGCACACCACATGCAACTTCTAAGTCTATGTTCCCGAACTGCACCGAATTCAGTCCCTTTTGGTAATGCAGCACTATCGTACCATCTCTTTTAACCCTATGCACACAGAATGATTCAAAAGCATCGTCAGCAAATATGCTGTCCCCTAACTTCCACACACAAACACGGCACATGAGCTGCTATCGCGGCCGAGGAAAGCCTCCAGCTTTCACGCTGCAACCGAGAGGACAAGCAAGTAAAGCACAAATCTAGCAGTCTGCTAAACTGGGAAATTATTTGTCAGGAATGCGTCTTAGAATTAAGCTTCTTTCCAAGAATAACACAGAAAATGTGCAGGCAGAAGAGAAACGCAAGTTCAATTAAAGTCTCTAGTTCTAATCTTCTAGGCTGGGTTTTGAGTTTTTCTTCTAATGTGCTTTATTTGGTTTATATCTTACCAAATATAAAAGCAAATGTTGGAAAGGAGAATTGCTGAAAAATCGGAACGTGGTGATTGCAACAGGATTACCTCCTGCTTTAACGATGTAGCTGTATTATTTGGTGGCTTCATAACAGGAACACTTAGCAATAGGCAATCCCCATATTCCCCCCCAGCCTATGAAAACTGCTACTTTACATATGTATTTATTACCACCGCAGACAACGTGCTGTGAGCAATATTCACTGACTGCATCTGGATCACAATACTTTTTTTTTTTTCTTTTCATGCTGATGCTCTTACAAAGGTGCATCCAGACTTCCCTTAGGAAAAAAACCAACAAGTTGGGAAACCTTTGTGCAAATATCTGCACATGCAGAAGCAAGAACTGATCTGCCTGCAAGATCAGCACGGAAGAAAAAAAGTTCGAAAGAAACCGACACCCCACTCAGAACTAGCGGGATACTTTAGCCAACGTGCCGCAGCTGCACAGCCCCAAATTCGTCCTCTCTAAACAGTCTGCTGGAAACAAACAGCCTCCCCTGCCCCAGAACAAAAGAACTGCAAATCCAAGCCACTGCACAGAGAAAAGAGCAATCCCCCTCTTACCTCTCTTTCAGTCGCCAGATGCAACGGAGTGTGGCGTGCACAGGGGGGAGGAGGGACGCGAGAAGATGCGGTGTTGCTCTCAGAACAGCACGAGGCCTAGCCTGTGTGCAGAAACTGCCCCTGTCAGATTTTCCAACAGCAGAAGCGCAGCCAAGTCCCTGCCCATGCCTGAAGAATTTCCTGAACAGCACTCCCGTTCTTTTCCTTGCTGCTTTGAAACTGCACTCCGTCCGTACTTCAATAAGGCTTTGTCAGGCCAAGTTACAGCTACTGGGCTGGCTCCAGATATCAATTGAAAACACATGTGTTCTGCATTCAGTAACTGTACCCCCGACACACCCCCGCTCAGAGCTCAGGGTAGGGCAGCAGTCTGGGATCTTGTGTTTACTACTGTAAAACAAGCTGCTCTGGCCACACATTTGACTGTTAGAGTCATTTTCTTCACCAACTTTTTTCAAGAGTGCGGGAAGTTCCGCAGCTCATACCCTGACTGTTTCTTAACATTTTCTCACTTGCGACTGTCTTGGGATGACCTCAGTTAGCAAGCAGGCAGCTTTTCCTGCCCTAAAAAAAGCAAAGGGACGATAGAGATTCAACTTTCAATTCACCGCCACCTTCCCCTTACCTCTGCCTCTCCTCGTGAAATTTCAATGGCAAGAAGGGAAAGGATATTTTTATCCTCGCTAGCCTCAGCTCAGCCCATCAGAGCTGCACCCTAATCTTGACATACACTCCTGGCGCTGCTTATGCCAAAAATAACACAATTATTTTTCAAGCACTTTCACTCCTCCCTGCTCTTGAGCTCTGCTAACCCCGGCAAATATTTGAAGCACGTTGCCTCTCTTTTGCTAGGAAATTAAAACTGCTGTGGTTCGGGCTTAACAAAAAGACATAACGTTGTACCTTCAATCAGAATGGGTCCCAGTTCTGAGGATCTTTAATGATTTGCAGAGGATACCACAGGGCGACATAATGAACATGGGTTCTGTGGCTTTAGATACCCTGTTCCTGACACGTGCTTGTGTAGGAGGTGAGAGTACCTGGGGAAGCATACAACGCATGTCCCCCTCTTCCACCACAGTTAAGCCCCACCAAAGATGCAGAACAGCAGCCGAGTTGTCAAGGTAACAATACAGAAAAAAGATAGTTTAAAGAGAAAGAGTAATATTTTTCCCCCTTCACATGCTCTTTCAAAATCATGTACATCAGTTTCATGGGTTTATTATTTTTGGTGAGTTACCAAGGCACTTGGTGCACACCTAACATATGTGAAGATTGTCCCTTTGGAAGTTGATTGATTTAGTGTTCGATTTAGCAGGTGTAGTGTAGACAAAGCAAGCACCGAGGGTAGTCCCTGTTGGCCTCCGGTATTCCTCGTTCTGCGACAAGTAAGGGAAGCCGATTGCAGTGTGTGCTCTCATCAGCCTCCCGCAGTGTGGACACCACGACGGCTTGGCTTAAGGTAAGCCAACTCCAGCTAGGAATTTTGCATAGCTGGCTGGTGTGCCTTAAGCTGACCTGCCTCGTCTAGTATAGACCAGGCCATAGTCCAGTCGGAGTGTTTATATGAGACTTAAACACATATAAACCTTGTAACAGAGGGGCTTGAATAATGCCCACGACAGTCAATGGAAAATCCATTGACCTCAGCAAGCTTTGGATCAAGTCTACAGTGAGGACCTGCTCATCGGTCCAGAAGGAGATTGGTCATTCGCACCCTGCGAGCGGGATCTTGCAAACCAACCTGGGAGTTATTTGCAGAATCCCCATCAGCAGGCTGCTGATGTTACAATAGCCAGTTCTGCTCCCAGTGCCTTTAGTGGAAGTGTCACTGGACCTATGTCACTTGCTGCAAGATGGGTTCCTTTAGCGCCAACGTTCCCTGATAAGTAACTGAGCTGTTTAAACTTGACCTTGCCTTTTCAATCAAGAGAAAAAAAGGGGGACCCTCAGAATAAGAAGGGGGGGCGGGAATTATCAGTCAGTTGTAGTCCCAGTGCTAAGGAAGCTAACTGAGTGGGTTGGAAGTGTCCCGTACTTAGCTTTGGATGTCAGTAGGGTGCTGAATGTAAGGAAAGCTGGCGTTATAATATGATAACCAGTTCAAGTTGTTGTTCAAACCAAGGGAGACGGTGTCAAATTTGCTTGTGAAGGTCAATTGTGCATGCTTGCTCTCTCTCTAGTTGGCTTGTGAAATTCCTTTGGAAGAATGGCTACTTTTAAGTCCATTAATGAGTGCCCAGGCAGGTTAAAATGGTGCCTTACAGGTTCCTGTGTGCTATCATTTCAAATATCTGATTTGTGTCTCTTAATCCTTCGTGGCAGAGACTATCTGGTTTGGCCAATATACACGGCAGAGGGGGATTGCTGGTGCTTGAGGGCATAGATCCCATTAGAGCCGGGGTGGGGAACCTTTTTCTGAGTCGAGGGCCACTGACTTTCAGAAAAATCAGTCGGGGGCCATACACAAGCAAGAAACCCTCACTGACATAGCCCTCGACCGAGAAGGAGGAAGACACTCCCCACATTCCCCTCACACCCCAGGGCCTAGGGGGGCCTAGTCTAGTAGATTTTATGTGCCTGCCCCACGATGGGGGCCAGATCCAGGCAAGCTGGGGGCCGGATCCTGAGGTTCCTCCCCCGCATTAGAGCATGTGCAGTTGTATGAGCCACACAGAACAGATTCTGCAACCCTCCGTACCTGGCTCCCACTGATCTCATTGGCCCTACTTGCTGCAGGACCCAGTGTGAAATCGTCCCATCGGCAGGACTTTGCAAAGTTCTCAGATGAGCACAAGGGATGCGGTGTCACCGGTGGCGATAGCATTTCCTTCCTATCTGCACAGCTTGCGAGGGTTCAACCCCCGACAGAATGTGAATCACAGTCCTAGGGTTGCCAGGTGTCCGGGATTGACCCGGACAATCCGCTATTTTCGCTTCCTGTCTGGTAAAAAATGTCAGAAAATACCGGACACCTAAAATGTCCTAAAATGTCCAGTACTTTCTGATTTTTTCCCGGCCAGGAGGCAAAAATACCAGATGCTTACCTGGTTCCACAGGGGAGCTGTCCAGCCTGGAGCAGGGAGACAAGATGGTGGACGGCTGCTGTCAGCCTGTTAGGGCCAAAAAGCCTCAAAAGCATTTCTTAAAGGGGCCACGCTGGGTTGTTTTTTTTTTTAATTTTTAAATTTTTTTTGCTTAACAACTCTCGGGGTCCTCTTTTTTTCTTTGCTCAACAACTTTGGTCTCCCCCTTTTTTTTTTCCTCAACAGAATTTTTAACCTGGTATTTTTTTTGGGGGGGGAGGGGGGGATGTTCGGTATTTTTGGTTAAACCATCCGGCAACACTACACAGTCCCTTCGATCCCTCAGCAGCGCTATCGTCCCAGCGACCAGAGAGTCTCCCATAATGGTCTTCAATGGCAACAGTGAATCCTCTTTCAGGGTCTCTGGCCAACAGCAAACAGACACCACTGCTGTGAAACCCCAGAGCCTGTTAGCATAAATCAACTGTAACGGAACAAAATGAACAGCAGCATTCAGACAGTGCCGTGCTTCGGAATATCAGGCACTAGAAACATCGACCGCAAGACTAACCCACAGCTTTGCCTTCTACCCTACCTCACCTGGGCCCCCTGGGAGGTTTGTGTGTTGTGTGTGCTTAAATTTAAGCATGCGCTTCAGTGCTTTGTTAGGTCTAGGCCACGGTGAGCAGCCAGAACCATTTTGACCCTTTGACTCAGGCCTGACCGTGTTACTCGCTTCAAATCCAGGCGAGGGCTCCAAAATGAAAATAGTCGCTTCCTCCGACATCCCGTGTGCCACAGTTCAGGGCCCCGGCGTCTGCGTTTCCTTTTCACGTTATTGCAAAGGCACCTACCCTCACGGTGCTCTACTTGCTACCTCTCTCGGGTGGAGCAGGGGCAGATTATCCATTAGGCACAATAGGCCGAGGGCCTATGAACAAGTTTAGGGCCTACAAAGAATTTAGCGCCTAAAAAAATAATCATAAATGACTTGAAAGTAAGAAAAGAAAACTGCTCATTTAAATTATACAGTCGTAGCAGCAACATCTCCTCACTTCCCCTTCTCGGCCGAATAACTATCAGGTACATCCTAGGTATAATTGCAGTGTACATCAAAATGGCTGTTACTTTGGAATGAAGTACCAGGAATTGCTCACACAGCGCACCACTTTCAGGAGTGAAAATTCAAGTAGGTGTTATTAGGTGCACAGGCAGTAGATTAGATATCAATGCATAAGGGAGAAAAGCCCTCGTTTAAAGGCCTATAATTAGGTGAGTGCTTAGGGCCTTCATCCGGCCCCGGGGTGGAGATCTGTGTCACATGTCCTCCCGATCAGAGTATCTCTGGGCTCCACAGCTAGGGTTGCCAGATCGTTTTGACAAAAATACCGGACACACTTGAGCTCAGATGGGGGGGGGGGGAACTGGCCGCGGGGGGAGTGAGGCTGGTGGGGGAGATCGGGGGGGGGGGAACCGGCCAGTGGGGATCAGGGCTCGTCGGGAGGGCGTCAGGGGGAGCGGCGCTGGCTGGGGGAGATTGGGGGAGGGGCCAGCAGGAAGCAGGGCTGGTTGGGGGGGAGCAGAGCTGGCTGGGAGAGATCCAAGGGCGGGGAACCAGCCGGTGGGGAGCAGGGCTGGTCGAGGGGGGGAGCAGAGCTGGCCGGGGGAAATCGGAGTGGGGGGGAACTGGCCGATGGGGAGCAGGGCTGGTCGGAAGGGGGTAAGGGGGAGAAGGGCTGGCTGGGGGAGATCGGGGTGGGGGGGGAACTGGCCGGCGGGAAGCAGTGCTGGCCTGGGCACACACAGATCCCGGGGTGCTGCCCGTTACCGCGCACGGTCCCGGTGGAGTGCACAGGCGAGTCCGGCCCCGGGGATTCCATCCTGCCCCGGCCCCGGCCCCGGCCCCGCCCGGCCCCGGCCCCGCTCCCCCCCGCACTGCATAGTTGCATATTGCCTGGCTGGTAGACACTCTCACGCAGCGTGAGCGTGTCTACCAGGCAGGCAGTACTCAACTATGTACTAATACTCCTGATAATAATAAAACTTACTTAATTAGAAAATACCGGACATTTCTATGTCCAGTATTCTCTCAATTTGTTTCCAGGACAGAAAGCTCAAATACCGGACTGTCCGGTTCAAAACCAGATACCCGGCAACCGTATCCACAGATGTGATTTCCCCAGCAAAAGACAGGCTACCTAAGCACGCTTCTCTTCCCAGACTCACAATAGAATTCCAGCCAGTGGCTGCAAATACCACATTGCACTCCTCGTGCCAGCATATTTATTCTTAGCCGTATATACACCACAGAGAAAACATATTAAAAACAATAAAGGAACCTACATGCGTCCTACTAAGCTTAATGGCAATTCCCCCCCCTCATTGCGTTTAGCATGGGGTCTGACAGGCAAGCTCTATAAATCCCCAAAGGGGTATCTTTTGTGCACACAAGCTCCTAACGGCCTCAGTTGAGAACGAGCTGTGACGAAGCGGGGGTTGTACTCGCCCTGTTCGCGTGTGACACTGCATGTGATTTCTACTGTCCCGTAGTGACCCCGCGGGCGTGCCTCAGTTTCCCTTGGCTCTGCACCACTAGGGAGATGGGGGTGGGAATTTCAGTGCGACAGCCTCCTGCACATACACAACGGCTGATGCTGTAAGTGGAACCTGGGACAGAGTGTGTGACCAGGTGACACTTTTTGCCCAGGAAGCTGGACAAAGGATGGAGGCCAGGATGGACTGGAGGGGGAGATGGGCTTCTGAGTGGGTGAGTGAATCTCGCTGGCTTGGAGGAGGGGCAGGGCCCTTGGCGATGAGTCCCCTCTCCCCAGGATGGATGGAACTGGCTGCTTCTGTTTCCTGTGCCGACAAGTCGTCTACACTCTGTCCCTGTGGACAAATAAACCTTCTGTTCTCCCTGCCGACTGAGAGTCACCTCTGGCTCCCCGCCCCTCGGTGACACTAGCATAGCCATGAAAAGTTTAGTCCACTCTTCAGACGGTTTGAGGGTCTTTGATCTGCAGTGTCCAGGGGTACATAAATAGCAATGTAGCTCTCCCCAAGGCACAGCTTCCAAATGGCCTCCATGCACCGCCTAAGAAACCGCTGCCTACCTATCGTCCCAGTTTTTGGAAGTTCCTAACATTTACATTAGTCAGATCCCGAGAAAAGTTATAGACGATCTTACAATATCGCCGAAGCAACGGCATTTTTAATACACTGGACCCCAAAGGTGTTAAACCTAATTCAGTAAGATTTAACATAATTCCATAATTAATTCCATCTTCATTCTGTAACGTTATTGCAGGACATTGGATGGCATTGTCAGTCTGTCAGTCACACCCTAATTCCTAATTATAGCAGATTTTCTGAGTTAAGGGCACGATGGTTAGTACAGACTTGGCGGGCTGACAGCGTTAATAGGACCTTCTTTTCCCTGGCAATGGCATAATTAGCAGGTCAAGTGTATCGATATTTACACGAAAGCTGTGAGGCATCACACACACCTCATGGGTGCTTTAGGATATCTGCATGGGAGCTGCGTTACCGTCTAGCTATTTTGTCATCAAGACACGCATACAACGATCCTTGGAGCGCAGCCATTTTCCCTGAGTTGTTTTCATCCCTTCTCATTTGTACACATTATTTTTAGATGTTTCCCAGCCTGAGTACTGCAGCTTCAAGGCATAATTATTGAGCCACCCTTTGTGGAACTGCTGCCTGAACCATATGAACTGTGCAAGCACAAACTTGAGATTAGATTGGGCTGGTGGTCTACATACCTACCATTATTTCTCAGTGCTGACAGGGCTTTGAAGACTCAAAGAACACCGGAGAGCTATGCAATATCAAAAATCTACTGTATATTTGAGAGCGCTTGTCTGCCTGTCCGTCTGTCCGTCCATCCGCTCAAGAACTTCTCCTAAACGGTAAGAGCTAAGACCACCAAATTCAGCATTCAGCTTCCTCTGATCGCTACTGGGATGGGCCTGGAATGGGATTGCTCCTCATTAGACCACAGAGAAAGGAGACAGAATCACCAGGTAGGTGACAGGGGCTGGCTGGGGGGGGAGGGCCCTGCCCTTTCGGGCCTGCCCCCACCCCAAGCCTCCGCCCCACCCTCCAGTTTGTACGGATTATTGCTGTCTGTTCCCCTTCGTCAGGGAGCCAGGGGATAGTGCACAGTTTGCTGCATTCCTCACTCGGGGTAGGGAGTGCAGTGGGCAGACAAACCTGGACCTGCCCCAGCCGGGGGACATGGATCCCTCCCCCAGCTGTGCCCGCTGGAGTTGCAGCGGCCGGCGAGAGGCGCTTCTCACCTGGCCCCAAGCTGCTGCGGTATGAGAGGGCTGGGGCTGTCCTCTCTCTTCAGAATAACCTGTATACTGAATCCAACCTCCCCAGCCCCACCCCAGAGCAATGACCCAAATGAAATCTGGACATTATCACTTTACTTTCCAAAAAACCTAAAAATGAATTGAGTTAAGGACCCAAGCAGCATGGGGTAAATCTTCTAATAAATAAATAACACAAAAGCTCCAGTATCCTAGAAATCAGAGATCACAATGTGTCAGAACTTCCGTTTTGCATGACAAAGCTGCTCAATCAGGCTCCAAATTGGCTGGAATCAGAACACAGCAGGTTTATAATACCCATAAAAGAGGAAATAAAATAGGAAACTTTTCCTTACAGTTGGTTGCATTTAAGTTGCATCTATAATCAAGCTCACAGTGTTATCCAGCAGTAGCTGAAACAACACTTCAATATTTGCCATTGATATCTTAATACACAATTAATTCAGCATAATAGATAAAATCTAGTAGGGATGCTAAATTTAGATGAATTAACTAGATTTTCATTGACTATTCGATTAGTTGATAAGGGTGCTTCTGCCTTTGAACTCTAGCAAGAACCCTGCCGGGCTTTTGCTACAGTTTAAAAGCAGAAGCCCCGCAGGGAATGTGGGGCCAATGGGGGACTGGCCCCATGCTCCCTGTGGCACCTGAGCCTTTGAAAGGTACAAGAGCTCCAGCGGAGCTCTTGTAAGTTTAAAAAAAAAAAAAAAACCCAAACCAGAATCGCAGCAGAACCTGCGTGAGCAGAGACTGCTGCAGTCCCCACTTGCACCGTTTCCCCTGTTCCTCTACCTCCCTTGTCCTCTGCAGAGAAAGTGCCGGGGGGAACCGGTTCTTAAGTCCCCCCTTGCTGCTTCTATCTGATATGCTTATCGGATAGTCGAGTAGTCACTTACATTCCTAATACCTAAGTCACATCCTAGCTTATTTCAGATTTTGGTGCTGTCTACACAGAAGGAAGTCCAAAGTAGAGCGCTCTTCCTCCAACTTCCCTCACTCCTTGTACAACGAGGGTTAAAGGAGTTGGAGTTAGAAGTCCTTCAGCTCGACATTATGTCAAAATAACTACTTGTAGGCTGCGTCTAGACTGGCAAGATTTTGCGCAAAATCTTGCCGCCTGTCTACACTGGCCACAAGTATTTGTGCAAGAACACTGACGTTGTACTGTATAAAATCAGTGCTTCTTGCACAAATATTCTGATGTGCCCGCTCAGGGATAAGCCCTCTTGCGCAAGTATTCTTGCGCAAGAGAGCCAGTGTAGACAGCAACATTAATTTCTTGCGCGAGAAAGCCCGATGGCTAAAAAGGCCATTGGAGCTTTCTTGCGCAAGAGAGCGTCTACACTGGCACGGATACTTTTGCGCAAAAGCACATCTTTTGCGCAAAAGCACATGCCAGTGTAGACGCTCTCTTGCGCAAATACTTTTAACGGAAAAACTTTTTCATTAAAAGTATTTGCGCAAAATCATGCCAGTCTAGACGCAGCCACTGTGTAAATGCAGACTATGTTATTTCGGAATAACGTTAATTATTCAGAAATAACACTGCTTTGTAGACGTACCCTAATACTGTTAAAGTAACAGACACTCCAGTGGAGCCATTCTGAGAAGGACAAAAACTGCAATCTCAGGAGAGGACCAGGAAGCAGGGTCTGCCCACAGTTATACCCTGAGAAATCCAGAGTAACTCCACTGACCTTAACTTTGTCACTGGAGCCAGCAGCTTTACCCCAGACTTCGACAGAAGCTGGCCCGGTATGTGTCGCAGTGAGGCTCTGAAAGGTAAGGTTGGCCCTGAGAACCGGGGACAAGATGAAAGTGGAACTGAAAGAGCCCTGCATGGATACAAAATGTTTCGCTGAATCCGCATCTGCAGTGACAGAAATGAGTCATGGAGCTCCGCAAATTTGCAAGGTTCTGGATACAAATCTGCATGCACTTCTGCATCCGTCCCCGCAACGCGGATACCCCCGGATATAAAGCAAAGATCCGTGGCTTTGCAGGGCTCTCCAGAACCTCCTATCTCTGATGAAGCACCACACTTGCCTCACCTGGGGCCAGCCCTGCTGACACAGAACAGGGATCATAGCCCCAAGTGTTAGGCAGAGAATTAGCGCGTTGTCACTCAGCCTTTGGAAAATTATCCAGTCACTGCCATTACCACACAAGTGGCTGCTAAATACAGGTTGAACCTTTCTAGTCTGGCACCCTCCGGATCTGACCGGGTCCGAACCAGAGACCTTGTCGGACCACAGGAGGTCAATATGGTTTAGCAGCATTACCAACACTTCCACTGCTTCCTGGGCTCTGACATTGAAGGGTAAATTAGACCTAAATCACAACACAGATCACTAGTTTGGCTGTAAACAAACTTTATGGGACTGCAGGAAACTTAGCCACACCCATGAAAAGTGGACATCCGGCTCACTAAAATCATGCCAGACCACAGATGTTGTCGGACCAGAGAGTGCCGGACTAGAGAGGTTCGACCTGTACCTGGCTCTGAGAGAAGACCCTTCTGCACTCCTGCTCCCACCGTCAGACAAGCAACTGATGTAGGATAGAAGCCACGAGCAGAAGCAATGGGTTCACCTACCCACTCCTGGGGTCTGTCAACACTGCAATGAAAAGCCAGAGCTGGCCTGTATCAGCTGACTCAGGTTCGTGGGGCACAGGCTGGGGAGGCCATAAAATGGCAGTGCAAATGTTTAGGCTCCAGTCAGAGCCTGGGCTATTGGACCCCACATGGGGAAGGATCCCAGAACCTTTGCTCCAGCTGAAGCACAAAGGTCTCTACTGCATTTCATCACCCCACTGCATGAGCCAGCTGACATGAGCCAGTCAATGTAGACATCCTCGCCGAGGTTTCATTTCTGGCATTGAGAAGGCCTGGAGGCAGGGGAAATATCTGATCTGGAGTCTCAGGTGGAACCTGCCAACAACAGGAACAACACTCAGGGACGTATGTGCTGAGCCAAAGTACTGGTGTTTGAAGGCTACACATTCCCATGTGTGTGGTGGGTCTTCCAGCCCAGGACCTGTAAATATCCTGAACTCACGTAAAGAATCATAGAATATAGAATCATAGAATATTAGGACTGGAAGGGACCTCGAGAGGTCATCGAGTCCAGTCCCCCGCCCTCATGGCAGGACCAAATACTGTCTAGACCATCCCTGATAGACATTTATCTAACCTACTCTTAAATATCTCCAGAGATGGAGATTCCACAACCTCCGTGGGCAATTTATTCCAGTGTTTGACTACCCTGACAGTTAGGAACTTTTTCCTAATGTCCAACCTAAACCTCCCTTGCTGCAGTTTAAGCCCATTGCTTCTTGTTCTATCCTCAGAGGCCAAGATGAACAAGCTTTCTCCCTCCTCCTTATGACACCCTTTTAGATACCTGAAAACTGCTATCATGTCCCCCCTCAATCTTCTCTTTTCCAAACTAAACAAACCCAATTCTTTCAGCCTTCCTTCGTAGCTCATGTTCTCTAGACCTTTAATCATTCTTGTTGCTCTTCTCTGAATCTTCTCCAATTTCTCCACATTTTCCTTGAAATGTGATGCACAGAACTGGACACAATACTCTAATTGAGGCCTAATCAGCGCGGAGTAGAGTGGAAGAATGACTTCTCACGTCTTGCTCACAACACTCTCCTAATGCCTCCCAGAATCATGTTTGCTTTTTTTTGCAACAGCGTCACACTGTTGACTCCTATTTAGCTTGTGGTCCACTATGACCCCTAGATCCCTTTCTGCAGAACTCCTTGCTAGACAGTCACTTCCCATTCTGTATGTGTAAAACGGATTGTTTCTTCCTAAGTGGAGCACTTTGCATTTGTCTTTATTAAACTTCATCCTGTTTACCTCAGACCATTTCTCCAATTTGTCCAGATTATTTTGAATTACGACCTTATCCTCCAGATTAGTCGCAACCCCTCCCAGCTTGGTATCATCTGCAAACTTAATAAGTGTACTTTCTATGCCAATATCTAAATCGTTGATGAAGATATTGAAGAGAGCCGGTCCCAAAACAGACCCCTGTGGAACCCCACTTGTTATACTTTTCCAGCAGGATTGTGAACCATTAATAACTACTCTCTCAGTATGGTTATCAAGCCAGTTATGCACCCACCTTATAGTAGCCCCATCTAAGTCGTATTTGCCTCGTTTATTGATAAGAATATCATGTGAGACCGTATCAAACGCCTTACTAAAGTCTAGGTATACCACATCCACTGCTTCTCCCTTATCCACAAGACTCCTTATCCTATCAAAGAAAGCTGTCAGATTGGTTTGACACGATTTGTTCTTTACAAATCCATGCTGGCTGTTCCCTATCACCTTGCCACCTTCCAGGTGTTTACACATGATTTCCTTAATTACCTGCTCCATTATCTTCCCTGGCACAGAAGTTAAACTAACTGGTCTGTAGTTTCCTGGGTTGTTCTTATTTCCTTTTTTATAAATGGGCACTATATTGGCCCTTTCCCAGTCTTCTGGAATCTCTCCTGTCTCCCATGATTTTCCAGAGATGATAGCTAGAGGCTCAGATACCTCCTCTATCAGCTCCTTGAGTATTCTAGGATGCATTTCCTCAGGCCCTGGTGACTTGCAGGCATCTAACTTTTCTAGGTGATTTTTAACTTGTTCTTTTTTAATTTTATCTTCTAAACCTACCCCCTTCCCACTAGCATTCCCTATGTTAGGCATTCCTTCAGACTTATCAGTGAAGACCGAAACAAAGAGTCATTAAGCATCTCTGCCATTTCCAAGTTTCCTGTTACTGTTTCTTCCTCCTCACTGACCAGTGGGCCTACCCTGTCCTTGGTCTTCCTCTTGCTTCTAATGTATTTATAAAAAGTCTACTTGTTTCCCTTTATTCCCATAGCTAGTTTGAGCTCATTTTGTGCCTTTGCCTTTCTAATCTTGCCCCTCCATTCCTGTGTTGTTTGCCTATATTCTTCCTTTGTAATTTGTCCTAGTTTCCATTTTTTATAGGACTCCTTTTTTAATTTTTTAGATCATGCAAGATCTCGTGGTTAAGCCAAGGTGGTCTTTTGCCATATTTTCTATCTTTCCGACACAGCGGAATAGCTTCCTTTTGGGCCCTTAACAATGTCCCTTTGAAAAACTGCCAACTCTCCTCAGCTGTTTTTCCCCTCAGTCTTGATTCCCATGGGACCTTACCTATCAGCTCTCTGAGCTTACCAAAATCTGCCTTCCTGAAATCCATTGTCTCTATTTTGCTGTTCTCCTTTCTACCCTTCCTTAGAATTGTGAACTCTATGATTTCATGATCACTTTCACCCAAGCTGCCATCCACTTTCAAATTCTCAACCAGTTCCTCCCTATTTGTTAGGATCAAATCTAGAACAGCTTCCCCCCAGTAGCTTTTTCAACCTTCTGAAATAAAAAGTTGTCTCCAATGCAGTCCAAGAACTTATTGGATAGTCTGTGCCCCGCTGTGTTATTTTCCCAACATATATCTGGATAGTTGAAGTTCCCCATCACCACCAAATCTTGGGCTTTGGATGATATTGTTAGTTGTATAAAAAAAGCCTCATCCACTTCTTCTACCTGGGTAAGTGGCCTGTAGTAGACGCCTAGTATGACATCACCCTTGTTTTTAATCCTTTTTAGCCTAACCCAGAGACTCTCAACACTTCTGTCTCCTATGTCCATCTCCACCTCACTCCAAGTGTGTTCATTTTTAATATATAAGGCAACACCTCCTCCCTTTTTCCCCTGTCTATCCTTCCTGAGCAAGCTGTACCCTTCTATACAAACATTCCAAAGATCGTAGCTTCATTAAGGAGAACACCTCTGCTTCGGGTCTCAGCAAAGGCTGTTTCCCCAGAAGCTGCCGTGATGCCTGCCCGTTCAGCCAAACACCGATTGTCATGCGATACACTCCGCCCCCGCCCATCCACACCTGGTAATTAGCCTGATGGTGTCTATCATTTGTGGGCTCTTCGTGGAAATAATGTAAGGCGTACAGCCCAGCCAAGCTTGTTATTAGGCAATATGGAAAGTGTTCCTTTTCATTTCTCCAGCAACACTAATGTAATTACCCTGAATCATTCTCCGACTCCGAAGGCTGTAATTTTCAAGGCAACGTTACCATTAGAGTCCTGTTCCATGAGATGGCATGGGACTTGCTTCCAGGCTAGATGATATTCATCAATTGCATGAAATGCCTTCGTTTACATTTTTACGCACAAGGCATGTCCCCGTACACAGACACATTCCCATCCCACCTGCCCCCCTACATTTGGCAGGGCTGCCATAAGAAATGCAAAAAAAAAGATACCTTCACGATGAATATTATACAGATGGAAGAGAAAATATTCTCTTAGCAAGGCCAACAATGATTCTGTTCAAGTCTTCCAGTTGCCCATATTGGTTACCTTTATCTGAGCAGCCCTGTCCTTTGTCACATTCAGAAGTCGGGTTAAATGCTCCCGGCTGCTCTACAAGCGTCATTCTGGCAATGCTACCCCGAGGAAGAAAAATCTCCACCTTGTCCCGGAATAATCATCTTCCATGGATGAAAGTTTCAGTTTCCCTGCTGGTTCCATCATGCTCCTTTTCCTGAATACAGCTACATCACGCTACCTAAATGTAATGCAAGTACAGTCTCTGGTCAGACTAGCTGTCTGGATGTAGCACAGTCTTTTCCCCTTCCACTCATTATTTTTTTTTCTGTGGGGGAAGGCAAGCTCTGCTTGTTTCTGCTACTCGGCGTGCGTTTTATTAGATCACAGAATGGGAGTCCATCGGATGCGAGAGAATTTGGCCCTACGCAGCATCTCTGCATTTTTACAAAGCAATTAGTGAGATGTGGGTGGAAGAGTAATTAGGCACAGAGAATCTGCTAGCCCCCAAAACACATGGGGTGCTGCCATCTGGTGCAGTGAGCTGGGGAGGCCAAGACTGGCAGATAATACTGTGCAGTCTTTCATTGCCTTCTTGACAGATACTTGAGCAGAATGATCTTGGTGTAGTGGAGGGAGAGCTCGGCTAAATGAGCATTGGCCTCTCAACACCTGTCGCATCAGCCACCAGGTCACTACCCCACCAAGTGCGGGGTTGGTAATCCAGACCCTTCAGCAAGAAGATGACAGTGCCACTCACTGAGCTGTATTGACCCTTTGGCCAAATGCTGCAAATTCTGCCTCCACCCTGCAACTCACCTGCAAGAGGACATTTTGACACATGCATTAGTACATAGCACATCTTATGACTCTTGGCAGGTATAGGGGAAACAGGGAAGAGTGCTATGCCTGTCAAGATAATATATCAAATTTCAGGAAAAAGAAGCTGAGAGGAAAGAGTTTAAAGGGTGGATGAAGGATCATTAAATCAGACCAACGTCCCATGGGGAGCAGTGGAAAACAGAGGCAATGTTCTTAGAAACCTTTTGTTGCCTGCTGAGAGTCAATCTTGCCTGGTCCACAGACTCCAGAACTCTCAATATGGCTGAGGGATGTATTTTCAGGATGTACATCTTGAAGTTCATGGAGACACCGTGGGGCAAAAATTCCAGAATCTCACCGATCTTTACAGATTTTCATAAGGTCTGTTGATCTGGAATCTGACTAAATTCCAACCAGCTGGAGGAGTGTTTTCCCCTGGTAGAATATCCCCTTGGATGGGAATCACTTGAATGGAAAATCCTTTTCTCTTCCACTCTTAACTGTTTTTCCTCAGCTTGCTGGCAGATAAAATTTGCCTTCCGGGTTCTGGATGTCCTTTTGGACCCTGAGTCAGGGGATCTTTCTGTGTGGCAAAACCTAGCAGTTCTGTCAATTAGGACAGGTCTGTCAAGTCCAGCAACAACAACTTCCTTGTCCAGAATAGGACAATGAGAAAAGTTGTACCTGGTCCCTCCTGATCTGTGCAATGCTCTGGATGAGACAGAGTCAGAAAGGCAGCCTTTTGGGTCTGTTAGAAGCAGAAAGCCCCAGGGACCTGTGAACAGAGACTCTTGAGACAAGCAAAGAAAATAGAATTATAGAATCACAGCACTAGAAAGAACCTCGAGAGGTTATCAAGTCCAGTCCCCAGCCCTCATGGCAGGACCAAGCATCATCTAGACCATCCTTGACAGGTGTCTGTCTAACCTGCTCTTAAATATCTCCAGAGACGGGGATTCCACAACCTCCCGAGGCAACTTATTCCAGTGTTTAGCCACCCTGACAGGAAGTTTTTCCTAATGTCCAACCTAAACCCCCCCTTGCTGCAATTTAAGATCATTGCTTCTTGTCCTATCCTCAGAGATTAAGGAGACTAATTTTAACCTCTGAAGATAGGACAAGAAAGAAAGGGCTTAGGCTGGGTTTCTTGTGAATGGTTTGGGGGGGTTCACAAATGTCTATGCTCCATTATCCAAAACGTTTCGTTAAGAGTGATGATGTTATTGGATTGAGGATCCCCTTTGCTGGAACCACCTCCCGGCCTGCTTAGCTAACTTGCTTCTGAATTTGCCATTGATGTGGCAGGCATGCAGGGATGGAAGTTCTCACCCCCTATCAAGCTGAGTGGGGGGAGGCTGAGCTTTCCTGGAGGGAAGGATCACCCAGGATCCTCCCTGCGTGAGGAGGTATACCACAGCCACCAGACTCTGTCCCAGCTCAAAGGCAACATCTCTCTTATTAAAAATAAAGCTGCCATGGCTTTTCCAGCTCACCGCACCAGACTGCTTCTCGCTTTGGGTCCAATGTAAAACATCTTACACAGCTGTGGAGGGGGCTCATGAATTGTAGGGCTCCGTTTTTAAAATGGCAAAGGTTCAATGGGAGCAAGGCATCTGAATACCTTTAAAAATGTGGGCTACTGCCCTCAAATCCGTGTGTTAATGAAAGACCCATGGATCTGAATATGAAGAATGTGTGTGTATTCCCTTCGCTTCCTCTAAAGATTGAAGGCTCAATTCACTATTCAGTCTTTGCTATTTTCTTTTTCTTCTAAACTTCTCTCTTATAGGAGAGCCTATAATTATAATTATGGATTGTCTAAGAGCAAAGAGGTTCACACTCCAGGAACCTTCTCCTACTGCAAAAATTCTTTAGGATGACTCTGGAAGAACAGATGCACATGAATTCCTTACCAAATTATGTGGATAAATGAAAAGTTCATCTTTACGGGGGGCTTTCCTCCTCCCACAAGCAAAGGCCCCATGCAAGTGGCAGCAACCTCTCCAGGTTTGGGCACTTTGGAATTTCCATCGCTGCCAACCAAAGTATCCTCATCTGAACAGCAGCTCTGCATGTCACACCACAGCTTTAATACTAAAAATAACCCCCGTGAGCTCCAGATAGTCTCCAGTGGGAGAAGTGAGGAGAAGACTGGAAGGGCTGAGAAACAGCTGAAACACTGGTTCTTCCACCCAAGCACTTTTGCTGGACCGAGTACCTGGCACAAAGGAAAGCAAGCGGTGTGATGGGTTGGCTTCCAGAGATTCCGTCCCAGTATGCCGACCAAGCCACTAATGTCCACCTTCCTGCCTTCCACATCACCCTGTCCTCCTGGGCCAGAAGCTCTGCTGTCCCCTAGCCAAGGCACAGAGTTGGGTTATCACCCCCCCCCCTTTCAACAATGAAAGAAAGAATTTGGTCCCATTTGCCAAATTCAGTGTTAATCTAATGAACAGCTTAATGGTTTTGCATCCTTCTGCCTTAGGGAAGGCATGCAGGGATGAAACCAATGCGGGACACTATTGCGTACGAGACATGTTTTTTACAGGATGGTGAAATTTAAGGAACAGGCGGTGTACTCTACAGTCTGCATGCCAAGTCATGTCTGCAGCAGTAGCAGAGGCAGCTGCTTACAGCTCGAGAAGGCGAGAGGTTGAGAGATCCTCAACAGAGTAATAAATAAGTATCTTAATTACTCGCCTGAAATTGCACTGGCCTGTTCTCATACCAGCATCACTGAACATTCTCACTTAGCCACCACGCTGACTCTTCATCCGCACAGAAATAAAAAACCAAAACAGCGCGACGTTGACTGCAGGACCTCCCCAGACATACAGCCACGGTGAGGTTCCACCCGGGTCTGTGGAACACAGCAGCAACGAGATCACTCGCCTTCACGGAAATCACCCGGATTTTAGGACTTCCAAAGAAAGGAAATGGGGGTTGCAGGGAACACTCCGCGGGGTATTTCTGGAACACTGCCAGAGATGTGCCACTTTTGGGTCTGATACAAACCGTCTCCCAGTTTCATGCCCCCCTTTTCACCTGCCTGTTGTTGTTATTCTATTGGTAGAACTCCAGTGCAACACGTCCAAAGGTTAATCGGCCTGTCCAGAAAGCATATGAACCAGCCTCGCTACCACCAGAATTTTAATGCCCTATATCCCCACAACTGTGCTACTTTTAGAACAGTTGGCCACCTGCCATCAGCAGCATCTCCATACCTGTAAGATATGACAAGCCACAGAAAGGAACAAGAACGCAGTTGTGGAGTACCCAAGTGAACATTAATAACAGAAGGCCACAGGAAAGATGGAAGGGGGAAATAACATGGTGGAAGAGCAGGATGCAGAAAAACTCGGACACAGCCACTGCCTTTGTTAGCTTTACAAACCAAATGGAGCTTGTTGTGACGCCACACTTTATCACAACACAATCTTATACTTAGCAGGAGGGTGTTTCAGAAGGATGGTGGTCCTCACGTGAAATTAACCCCATTTACTGGGTAGGTATGAGGGATCCTGGTCCTATCTCCTGAAAAGAAATGTTACCTTTACACTCACAGGCCTGTCACCTTGCCATCCCTACCCACTTTGCAAAGAGGTACCATCGCTGGGCCTGATTCTGATTGCACGCTAATTACATAGTGAAGAAAATCCCCCTAAAGCTGCTTATGTCATGTTCATGAACACAAGGGCATAGCCTGTCACTCTTAGTAATACAGTTTGGACCTCCCTGATCTGCACCCTCAGGAACTGTCTGGTTCCAAACAAGGGAGTTTGCTGGATCAGGGGAGGTCAACGCTGGCCCACCTGCCACTACCCTCACTGCCACTGACCACCACGGTCCTGGCAGGGCTTCTGGCCCCAGCATGGCAGCTGGCTTCTCTATTACTGGCCCACAAGGGCTATGAGCCACTGGACCCTTGCCCCCGGACTCCTGGCCACGAGGGCTCTCTGGTCCAGGAACGTCCACGGTCTTGCCAGACTACGCATGTTGCCATACCAGAGAGTCCCTGTTTAGAGAGGTTCATCCTCTACCTCACATTTCTCAAGGAGAGGAGATCTCCATTGGTTCGCATGGCATCTATCCAGATGTGCAACCCTTTGTGGCTCTTTGTAGGCAGCACTAGAACTTGAGGCTGTTGTGATTCTGGGTATGTGCAGGATTCGAGTACTTTGCTTACCTTGAGGCACATGGATAGTCAATCAGCAGCTCGGGTGTTTGAAGTATTTTGCAGTATCATGCACTAGCTAAGTAGTTTGCACAAACCACGAGGAGTCCTGGGGCACCTTATAGACTAACAGATTTATTTGGGCATAAGTTTTTATGAGTAAATCCTCCTCCTCAGATGCAACAATTTGCATAGTTCACAAAATGACATGTATTGCTATTGACACACACATGCAGAGGCAATAACATCTTAAATGGTGGAAGCATGTTCCACTTACCTGATGAGTAACTGAACTCAGTTATAGAGACATACCATATTTTCAATATTTTCAAGCTAAACCAGAATATTAAGATAAATCAGAATATTTACACAATAAACTGTCAGAATATTTATTGTTTTCTTTGTTTACACTGATAAAATAATGGGGGAGTGAAGGCCAGAATCTGTAGATGGACTGTGGCCCTTTGTACCATTTAAGTAGTGGGGCAAAGAAGCCATAAATCAGATGCTGATGCCCATCGGGCATTCCCACAGCGTAAGAGAACTCTGTTAGCACATCTGCTCCACAGCCCTGCCCTGTGTAACCAGCTCCCAAAGAGACTCTAGTTCTTGCTTCCAAATGATTCACCCTTACATAGGAAAATGAGCCCAGTGAGTCTTTAAATTTAGGATGTGTTATAGTTATGTGTGAGTATTTCTTTATCATTATCTTAACGACTTCACTCTCACGAAAAAGCGGTTGGAAATCCGAGAATGTTATGTTGATCCCTCTCTTTGCAATTAAATAGATGCAATAAAACCTGACACGTTTTTGGCACACGTATGCTTGTGATATGCAATTAAACTTAAGTATCTGTCAAATTTACCACATTGCAATCAAGTACTTTTAAATTTGTGCGTGGGTGGAGGGAATCTTCCATAAACAGAGACATTCCTCTTCAGGAATATTTAGAATCCTGTATCCTTGACCACAAAATAACTTCGGAATAATTTTGATTTGAAATCTGTTCATTTTTACAATTATTACTTACATGATAGTAGAGGCTCCAATCGAGATCAAAGGCACAGTCCCGGCACAGAGTACATTGTCACTACATCGGTAATTTGGGTCTACACACCTGTATTAACTTAACCCAAGTGTGAGTGAACACCAAAGCCCTCCTACTGTTACTGGTCCCTCACTGTTACTGCCAGGGCTCGACAAACTGCTGATTCTACTCGCCCGTGGCAAGTAGATTTCAGCCGGTCACTCCGTGCGCCCCATTCACCGGCACTGCACACATGCGCAGTGCCGGTCTGGCGCATGCGCGGTGCGAGGCTGGCGAGTAGCTCTCGCCATGGTTTGTCAAGCCCTGGTTACTACACTATCTGAGGGTCTCTCTACACTGCAGAGTTTTTCCAGAAAAACAGCCGTTTTTCCGGAAAAGCAATACTTAGGTCCACACTGCTATTGCGTTCTTTTGAGAGGAAGCTGAAAGAACAGAGGGTTTTTTCCAATGGCTGTAAATGTCATTCTACGAGGAAGAAGGCTTTTTCCGAAAAAGCTTTTTTGGAAAAAGGCATGTGTGGACGTGGAAAAGAGTGTTTTTTTGAAAGAAGAGGTCTCCAGGAAAAAGGACAGGTGCCCTGGTGGCCACTCCATCCACAGTAATCACAACTGAAATGCGAGATAGCGTCCAATCAATGTGGACGCTATCTTTCGAAAAAAGCACATTGCTTTTTTGTTGAGCTTTTGCTGTGTAGACGCTCTCTTTTGAAAGAAGTTTTTCTGGAGGATCTCCGTGCTGACTTCAGTGGGGCTTGACTGATGTACCTTGAAAGAAAACCCGGACCATGCATTTCGTTAGCACATTGAACGTATTCTATTGTTTCTGTTTCCTCCCTTAAAGATAAAAGCTAAAGATCACCTGCCTAAACGATCCATTTTTAAAAACCACCCCGTTTCTATGTATTAACACTTGAAAAAATAACTGCTTAAGCCCTCCTTCCTAAATGCAAATGTGCATGATTAGCTGCAAAAAAAGCCCACACCTGTACCTTTCAACTGCAAATAGTGTTTATGATTAAAAAAAAACATCATTAAGTAAATTTAACTAATTTCAAAATAAACTAATTAGAAGGCAAAGACTGTGTCCTTATCTAACATAAAAGGGGACTGAGTACTCTTTCCAAAATACTATCAGGCTATATATTTATGTCTAGGCTTTGCAAGACCACATCTTTACCTGAAGCTTTATCCTGTCTGCCAACACCCTCCCTAGTATTTTTGACAGACTATAATTTCATCATAATTAAATGGTTAAAGATGCTCTAAGATCTTTGCTGAATTCATAAGCTTGACCACGATGTACAGGAGGAAGATGAATTCAATGGGGCTCACTCTCTCTGTAAAATTACACATAAGCTTAAGTCTGCACGTGACCAGTGCCAAAATGTGTAGGAAAGTGTCGCAGGCATGATATGGTCAGTAATAATCCACATGCGACACTGAGACCTGCATTCCTCAGAGAGGGAATTTTGGTTAGGACACTATATTGAACCCCTGTTTTATTCCAAAGTGCCAATCAGTTCTTTAACATCTTTACGAACAGCCACAGAAAAGACAGAGGCTGCCTGTTTAATCCTTAGCTGTGGTGTCACAAGAAATATTTAGAGTCCCCTCAAAAAAGTCACTTTGGAGGTACTGAGGGAGCAGAGATGTTCAGCTAGTTTAATGCTGAAGACCACATCAGTACAGACTGAACCTCTCTAGTCCAGAATCCTCGGAACCTGACCGGTGCCAAATCAGAGAATTTGCCGGACCATGGGAGGCCAATATTGTCTGGCAGCATTACCAGCACTGCCACTGCTTCCTGTGCTTTGAGAAGACATTTAGGGATAAATTAGAGTTAATTTATCAGCCATGATAAGTGAACATTCAGCTCACTATCATCATGCCGGACCATGGATGTTGCCAGACCAGAGAGTGCCAGACTAGAGAGGTTCACCTGTATTTAGACTACTTCTACTACTAATGCATAGCTCTTCTATAGTGCTTGTTATTCGGAAGATCTCAAAGTATTCACAATCATTAACAAATTTCTCTCTCAACTCCTATGGAAAGTGAGGCAGGGCTGTTATCTATCTTTTCACAGGCAGGAAACGGAGGCACAGAAAGGCCAAGTGTCTTGTTCAAGATCACACTGGAAATCTGTAAACCTGTATCTCCTACATTCTAGGCTGGTGCCCTAGTCATCAGACCGTCCTTCCGGTGGTGTGGCATCAGACAGAGAGATCAGCAGATAAAGCTATGGTCAAGAGATGTCTAGATTAATGGATACATGAAACCACAGACCACACACCAGAGGTGAATCTGAACCACTTCTATAGCACAGAGAATACTGCCGCGGCAAGGTAACACTATTAAGCTGACATTTTTAAGACTCATTTTCTTGCTGTTCCAGCCTGAAGTTTGGAAGAACCTCACCAGAACTTAGGCACGCCTGCACCTATTTTATATGCTTGTGCACTGATCGGAGCCTGCAGCTGCAACGTTTAGCTGCACTCCTGAGGTTACACATTTGAAAATTAAGCTCAAGGGACAAAATTCCACTAAATAACTGGAGTCACTTCAGAACACTGAATTGAGCCCATGTCGTCTAATGTATCAAAGCCAGTGGCAGATTGAGACCTTATCAATGCCATATTTACCAATATAGCTGCTCTGGCAAATTCAAGGGGGGGGGGTACAAATTACATCAATTCCTCAGACAAAATAAGCTACCAGAAAAGAACTTTTCTTTTCCTGGTACAATTGTATCTACACTAAGGCTTTTGATGGCATAGCTACGTCAGATGGGGGTTGCAATTTTTTCCACACTTTCAAATTAACTAGATCTCCCGGCAAAGCTTTTAGTTCAGCCTGCAGATGCCATTCGAGGTGCGCCCAAGCTGCAAAGTTCTTATCTGGGTGCAGAGTCAAATATTCGCTAGGTTTTGGATCCATGGCTCTGGTTCAGCCCAAGAAAAAGATGAAGCTAATCATAAAATTCAGCTCCTGCTCTGCATGTTAGAGGTGTCTGGCTACAAAGGAAGAAGATTTTTGCCCCTCCGCCTTTTTTTAAACTCAACTCCAATTAGTTTTTCCTGTGATCCAACAAGATTTCTTCCAGCTGAGCAGTTCCATTTTTAAAACAGATTCTCAGGTTTTTAAAGGACTTGTTAGGAAACTCTCCAAAATCATCTCACACGCCACATAGCTGAGCAAAGAATCAAGACCGCAATACATTGGCCAAATGCTTTTCTCCCTCCTGAGCGGAGGGATCAGAAGGAGAGATTTGAAATAAATTTAGCCAGCACTCCATCTGACTCTTCAAGGCAAAGGTTCGCTGTTCTGAATAGTCACTAGTAAAGAAATTGCAGCAGAGGAAGGTGCTAATGATTCAAAGTGAGAGAAATCACACTGGGGTTTGAGTTAGCTAGAAATGTGCTGTGAGAGGAACTTGCCTGATGTCAAAAATCCTCTGCTCTCACAGATCCCGGCCTTACTTCCTCTTGACTTGTTAAGAAAAATGAGCTCTGATTGCATTCCTCTGATGCCTTTTGTTGCTTCTTAGATGAATATTCTGCAAGTGCACATAAAATGTTTGACAGCAGCAATTTATTTTCTGTCTATTTCAGAAGAGGACTGCAGGTAGTGAGGGTTTGGGAATAGGTACTGGAAGCAGGCTTGTTACAGCAAAGCCTCCCTTACAGCAGTTCTCAGAGGGCCACTGGGAACATCCACCTTGACCAACTGCACAGCTTGGAGCAAAGAACCTCGCCCTGTGGCCCATTCATTTCAGGCGTACAACCAACTTACTAGGTATGCAACTAGAGTATCCCCCCTCCATTCAACGCTTGTATTCATGAAGTTCAGGTTGCTTGTTTCATTCATACCCAGCTATTGTTTTAAGGAGGCTGCTGGTCAGGTCAGAAGTTGTGAAGGGAGGAAATGGAGATGCCCAAAACTTACTCAGGGTAATAATCGTCTGCTGCACACAGGGTACTGCAACCAGATCCTGGTCTAAAAATGGAAGAATTGCATAATTCTACCCTGGGGTAAATAAAGGCACCAAGGCCTGGAACCTGAACAGGGTGGAGGCACTCCAGAAAATGGGCATACATAAAACAGATGAAGGGCCATATTGGGTGAGACCAAAGGTCTGTCTCACCCAGTGTCCTCTCTGCTGACAGCGGCCAATGCCAGGTGACCCCGAAGGAATGAACAGAACAGGGAATCATCAAGTGATCCCTCCCCTCATCACCCATTCCTAGCCTTTGGCAAACAGAGGCAAGAGACACCATTATAGAATCATAGATTAATCGAACCGTGAGAGGTCATCAAGTCCAGTCCCCTGCCCTCATGGCAGGGCCAAGCACCATCCATATCATCCCTCACAGATGTCTATCTTACCTGCTCTTAAATATTGCCAGTGTTGGAGATTCTGCAACCTCCCTAGGTAATTTATTCCAGTGTTGAACCACCCTGACAGGTAGGAAGTTTTTCCTAATGTCCAACCTAAACCTCCCGTTCTGCAGTTTAAGCCCATTTCTACCATCCTGGCTAATAAGCATTGATGAACCGAACCTCCATGAATTTATCTAGTTCTTTTTTGAACCCTGTTAAAGTCCTGGTCTTTACAACATCCTCCGGCAAGGAGTTCCACATGTTGACTGTGTGTTGTGTGAAGAAATACTTTCTTTGGTTTGTTTTAAAACTGCTACCCTATTAATTTCATTTGGTGACCCCTAGTTTTTGTGTTATGGGAACAAGTAAATAACTTTTCTTTTCCTTATTCACTTTTTCCACACCAGTCATGATTTTATAGACCTCTATCATATCACCACTTAGTCTCCTCTATTCTAAGATGAAAAGTTCCAGTCTTTTTAATCTCTCTTCATATGGCAAACATTCAAAACTCATAATAATTTTTCCCTTTTTGGAACTTTTTCCAATGCTAATATATCTTCTTCTTTTTTTTTTTTTTTTTTTTTTTTTTTTTAGATGAGGTGACCAGATCTGTATGCACTATTTTTTTTTTTTTTTTTTTTTTTAAGATGAGGTGACCAGATCTGTATGCACTATTCAAGATGTGGGCATACCATGGATTTATAGAGAGGCAATAAGATATTCTCTATCCCTTTTTTAATGACTCCTAACATTCTGTTTGCTTTTTGGACTGCCATTGCACACTGAGTGGATGTTTCCAGAGAACTATTCACAATGACTCCAAGATCTCTCTCGACCGGTAACAGCTAATTTAGTCCTTTCCTTCTCTACTTGTATGTATAGTACAAAACTACAGAGATAAAAGTAGCCCTATAAACATGAAAATCTAGCTCCAGACATGGAATGATGGCCACTTTCAAATATTTATCCCTATAACTTCTTAATCATGCCCAGTATAATAAAACATCTCCGAATATAATCTTCTTTCAATTGCATCGTTTTCATAGCTCAGTTGACATGGTATCTTTATTTCACATCTTTGAACTTGAATTACTTAAATGCAGTAATTTATATTTTAATATGCAGATTTTTCATTTTAGAGCAGGACTTCGTGCTAGGATTATTAAATTATAGGACTAGTTACAATCAGTATTAATTAAAACAAAACTAGAAATTAACTCTGCATCTAACCATTGTTTTTGTCTGAGAAAGCTGACCTTGCAGACAGCATACAAAAGCAAGTCGGTCATGCCGAGATGCATGGATATGAAAGGTACACACCATAGTAAAGGTGCTTTAAAACTGAATAAACATTAGTTTCAGAATTCTTTCCCCTAATTCATTGGGATTCCATTTGATGTCACTAATTTGCCAATCAAGTGCCAATGAGGAGGCTGATTAAGGTGAAGGCAAGAGAACGTAAAGTATATAATGCTACTATTATGTTTCTGATTGCATGTGGGATTAGAATCACATGATTAACAAGCCCAACTTTTTTCTGTTTTTCACTGCACAACAAAAAGAGCTTTGAAGTACAATTGAGAGATGGTATTCTTCAGTCTCTCTAAAAAGTCTGCAGTACAGGCATGCCTGAGCTGGGATTAAGTATTGTGCAATGAGATGCCAGTTGGCTACAACAGGCATGGAAGCAGAGGATGTAATACATCTTAATTGCCTTCACTAAATAGAATCATGCTAAAAATTGCATTAAATCCCCAGTGTTAAAATAACAGCAAGAACACTTGAAAGAATCTCATATTTTTCACTCTTTGCCTCCTGTGGGAAAATCATGGCTTCATATCCCAAGCGTACGTGGGATTGGGATGTGTCCAAAACACATCGAGGTCTCTCCTTTCCAATAATTTATATCTCGCTTTGGCGGCTTTGAAAATTCAAGGCTGGCAAAACAGTTGGCACAGCAAATGAGATCAAGAAATCTACAACTGTGTTGGCCACATTCTTTAGTCAAAATTTGCTGGAAAAGGAAACCCTTTTTCAAAAGTGCGCTACCTCAGGAACCATTGTGGTTTTTGTCATGTATTTTAATTATTACTATTGTATACTGTGGTAGCCCCAAGATGTCTAGCCCATATTGCACTCCATTGTTTTAGGTACTGTACAAACATACCAGGGCCCCATTTAGAAAGGGTTCAGAGAAGAGCCATGAGGCTGATTAAAGGACTGGAGCGCCTGCCTTGCAGTGATAGATTAAAGGAGCTCGATCTATTTAGCTGAACAAAAAGAAAAGTAAGGGGTGCTTTGTCACAGTCTGTAACAGCGATGGGCAGCATAGGCTAGTGAGCGGGCCACACAAGTGTTCCTTGTGCATCTCAGTGGGCTTGCCATAACCAAGGCGGGCTCCCGGGACAGGATAGTTTTGCCACCTGCGCTTGCGTATCTAGAATTTGCGGGGTGTATTGATTGAACCATGGCAGCGCTTCGATTGGCTACAGAGGGAGCACATGACTCTCTCGGTCATTGTTGTGAGCAATCAGCACCCACCTCTAGGGTTGCCAGGTGTCTGGTATTCACCCAGACAGTCCGGTATTTTCACCTCCTGGCCGGTAAAAAAAATTCAGAGAATACTGGGCACCTGAGATGTCCGGTATTCTCTGAATTTTTCCCTGGCCAGGAGGTGAAAATGCCAGCACCTGGCAACCCTACAAACACTCAGCACTTGGCCTCCGCCCCCACCCGGCCCCGAATGCTTCCCCTGGGTCTTAGTGCTCAACCGCTCCGTGTTCCTATCCCTGCACTCACTCTTAAAGGGGACATGGTGTTTTAATGTTGTTTTACTTTAATTTTTTTTTTTTTGGCTTAAGAAGTCCTTTTTTTTTTTTGCTCAACAACTTTGGTCTCCCCCCCTTTTTTTCTCTTCAACAGAATTTTTTTCCAGTTTTTTTTGGGGGGGGGGATTGAGGGGGTGTCCAGTATTTTTGTTTCAACCATCTGGCAACCCTACCCACCTCACATCACGTGCCCTTGCTTTGTGTGTGTCACTTTAGTAATATCAGTAGGAAAAAAACCTAAGCCGAAGGATACCAGCAGAATGTGGCAACCCTGCGCATGGGCAATGGTGCATAAAATGTCTTGTGGGCCACACAGAACCCCACTAGGCCACATGCAGCCTGTGGGCCAGAGGTTGCTCACCACTGGTCTATAAGTAGCTCCATGAGGAACACATATTTAATAATGGGCTCTTCAGTCTAGCAGAAAAGCAACAACATGGTCTGATGGCTGGTATTTGAAACTAGGCAAGTTCAGAATGAAAATAAGGCATGAAAGTAATTAACTATTGGAACAATTGACCCCGAGTCATGGTGGATTCTACAGTATTGATGATTTTAAAACCAAGGTGGGATCTTTCTCTAAAAGATCAGCTTTAGGAATTCTTTTCGGGATGTTCTGTGGCTTGTGCTCTGCAGAGCCAAAGCCGATGATCACAATAGTGCCTTCTGGCCTTAGAAGTGATGAAAACTAGTAGCACAGAAGAACATCCATCAGTTAAATGAAGGAAAGTATAAACAACTCTCTAGAGGGAGCCTCTCTCTGTTGAAACGCAGTAGCCACTTCCCAAGAAAAGACTTAAAATATCAGGTGTGCCATCTCAGTGGAAACTTCATTCCGCAGGAAAATGAGGACAGCTAAACCCATAGGACTGGAGAAAAAGGTGCCAGTGAAGTTAGGAGCAGGGAGCAATTTGAACAGGGGAACGCGTTTTGTAACAAATCCGAGTGCGTAACAATGAAAACGCTCAGTAGCTGAAACTCGGATAAAATCGCACTGCAATGTTTGCAAACACTAATAATTGCAACAGTGGCAGTGACTCGGGTTATAATTCAGTCTGGACAAGGCTCCCCTGGGAAATAAAACAGTTATCTTGACAGAGACTCTATGCCAGCCCCTTTTTCAAAAATCTCAAAACAAGGGTGTTAAATTGCAGTTATCTAGCTAATCGTGTCGTCGATACAATTTGCATCACTGACACGATGAGTTGATAAAGGGCTGCTTTGCAGAGCCACGGCGGGGGTAGCTCCCAGATACGGCTGGACCCAGGAGTGAACAGTTTCAGCTTGTGCCAGCTCCGGGAGCCACCTGTACTGTGGCTCTGCATTTTAGATTTAATAAGAGCCGCTGGGTTCTTACTACATTTAAAATGCAGAGGCGCAGCGTCCCGGACTAGTACAAGCCAGGACTGCTTGGTCCCAGCTCACACCGAGTACAGCAGCCCCTGTTTGCGGCAGCCAGGTTTCCCCCAGCACCAGCTCCTGTTCCCCCGCTTCTCCCGCTTTGCTGCCTCTTATACAGAGGCAGCAAGTGTGTGTGGGGAAAGCGAGTAGTCGAGTACTCCACTTGACTACCCGATAAGGTTTTGCTTATTGGGTAGTCGAGTAGTCGCTAACGTCCCTGTCTCTAAAGTTCACCAACCACATGTCTCATCAAATTTGAAAAACTACTCTATGTAACTCAGACTGGAATCCACAAACATACACTACTTCCATATGCCAGCAAACTGACAAAGAAAGTCCGCGTAATTTCCCCTGCAGCAAGCAACGTGGAGGAAATAGAAATGCTACATTATATTTTAAATTCAGGGCAGTGTTCCCATGGAGACTTAAGGGGCAGGACAAAGAATGATACTCCCACCACTAGTCTATCCTTCAAGACTTGCCTATGAAAATATTTTGTAAAAATAACAGCAGCATAATATCAGAGGGGTAGACATGTTAGTCTGGATCTGCAAAAGCAACAAGGAGTACCGTGGCACCTTATAGACTAACAGATGTTTTGGAGCATAAGCTTTCGTGGGCAAAGACCCACATGCATCTGACAAAGTGGGTCTTTGCCCATGAAAGCTTATGCTCCAATGCATCTGTTTGTCTATAAGGTGCTAAAGGACAGCATAATATGATCATTTACCCTCTGCTGGCAATAGCTCTGGCTGGAGAACATACTCTTTGTTGGCTCAGGCCTTCTTCCTTAGCCATTCACAGCCTTAACAGCTGGGTTTCATAATCACATAGGGCAAAATTCTCCTCTTGGTTACACGGGTGCAATGAAGTTAACTGCGATGCACCAGTGTGACTAAGATTTTGTCTATGCTGGCAATTGCTCTCCTGCGGACAAAGCAAAGGGCGCACATAGGAAGTGGGAGTTTTTTGTCAGCAAAGTCCTGACGAGCAGCGTTTACACTGCCTGACTATTAGGGACAAGGCCGTGTCGCTAAAAACCGTGGAGTGTGTCAACAGACCCGCCCGTGAATTTTTCCCAGAGCTTCTGATCTTTGTTTAATGTTATTCATGTTTTCAAAGCACAAATGCAAAAAAGGACAACACACATGGTGTGGTATTTTAAAAAAATACAAAACTGAGGCAATACAAAGGCTCCCATGACAACCTGAATTACTAATATTATTTGCATTACAGTAGAACCTTGACAGTCCAACCAAGCATGAGCGTCCGGGAAGGTGATAAATCTATATAGAGAGAAACCACTGGGAGACAAAGGAGGGGCAGTGGAGAGACAGAAGGCAACATCTCGGAAGAGGACGTTCAAGATGACAACAGAGAAGAGAAAAAGGAGGAGGCAAAAAGAAATTGGAGCAGGGAAAATTGAAAGGAGGAGATGGGGTTCCAGGAAAAAGGATTAATTTGTTTCCCTTAGCTAGATTTATAACAGAATTATAGCTCATCACTGATATATTTCAGAACAAACATGCAGAAGGCAGAGGAATGGCCTTTGCATTCCTAGAATTTTAGTAAGAGACTTGGCATATAATATATTTACCCCTTAGCTTTAGTTTGGGAGAAATCCTGTTATGTGTGATGAAGTAAGATTGTAATGCATGCCTGCTTGCCATTATTTTGGATACACTTCGTATTAAGGCTCCATTTGTAAAACACTCTTAAAGGGTTAATAAATGTTACAAGCATATTAAAGACATGAATAGTATGCATGATAGAGTCTGAGCACATCTATTGAAGGTGGCACATCCATTAACCATGTATTTAAAATCTGTCTACACCATTGCTAACTCTTTATAGATTATTTATAAACATATCCTATGTAAAATTGTGACTGTTACTGTGTTTTCTTACACAATTGTGTAACCTCAACTGGTCACTAAAAGAGTTTTACTATAACTTGAAAAGCACAATAAAGAAATCAACTTAGGTAGTACCAAAGAAAAGGTAAAACATTCTCTTTATTACGCTGCAGAATTTGTTTTCAACGCCTGAGATGCCAAATATTCCAGTTTATTGCAACCACAGAACTCTTTTGTAACCTTCCAATATCTCAATTAATACACTATCAATGAACACACTTGTCTGACACTACTGTGGAATCTCCATCATTGGAGATTTTCAAGAGCAGATTTTCAAACATCTGTCAGGGATGATATGGATGGTGCTTGGTCCTGCCAGGAGTGCAGAGGACTGGACTTGATGACCTCTCAAGGTTTCTTCCAGTTCTAGGATTCTATTATCTAAGGTTCTTCGTGAATCTCCACAGATTTCCAGCTATCATTTAATATTCTTCAGAGTCTGCCTGACTTTGTGTTTTATGAACTACTCCTAAAGCCTCCATTCTCTAAAACTCAGCCCTCCAGCTGCTACTGCAGTTATGGCACAAAATAAAATGGCTCAGCAACTATATATAAAAGCTTAAAAGAACGTAGAGATTATGTCTGAATTACATAAGAAAAAAAATCTACTGGCCACCGATTATTTAATGGTTGAATTTTCACAGCAGGGCAAGAGGAAATTAAAGAGATATTGTCTGGTTAGAATCACATCCAAGAATGAATTGCTTTACTTATGCTCAACACCTTAGATTACAAAAACTGTTAAGTTTTGAAAAGTAAAATTTATATTGCTCTATGCTCTTTGGGTGTGTGTGTGTGTGTGTGTGTGTGTGTTTATCTATCTGACAAATTGGGAAAAAATATTGATGGAACAGATTCCAATTCCCGTTTTTTATAGTCAATTTCACTTTAAGATTAGCAGGCACTTTCAAAATGGTAGGGAAACGTTTGTGTGTGTATGGGGGGGAAGCGTCCAATGGGAATATTTCTTTCTTTGCTGGAAATGTATCCAGAAAGCTTAGATTTCCAAAAGCATGTTATTACAAAATCTAAATTTGGAGCCCAATGTGACCTAACAAACATTACTTTAAGGTAGACAAGCTGGGTGCGGTAATATCTTTTGTTGAAGCAAATTCAGTTGGTGAGAGACACAAACTTTTGAGCTACCCAGAGCTCTTCCTCAGGTCTGGGGAAGATATGCACCCTCTCACAGCTAAATACAAGTTCACATAGACAGTTTAGCATATGTTAATATTCTAAGGGGCCATTCCCAGTGCAGTGATATACAATAGAAATCTGATAGTAAGTTACAACTGAATAATAAAAAACATCATCTGATATTTGGCTAATACAGGCCAAGAGTTTCAGACGTGACTGTGCATGCCCCAACAGACATCTTAAAGGAGCCTGAGCAACAATCCTTTGAAAACCTTTAAGGTGCCTCATGTTGGGAACAGAAAATGGTTATTCAAAATGTGTGCTATAGACACAGGATTGCTCACCTCTGGCATTCAGAAATCCGGAGTCAAGTCACAAGACCATTCTGAGACTGGATATCTTTAGAAATCTCACAGTTTTAAAGCCAAACTAGAGATATTTTTGTCTTCTCACCTTTAAACATTTGGAGTACGTTTAGGCTCCAATCACAAGCTTTTCTCTTCAAGGATGGATGCTAGAAACCTTTTTTTGGGCGGGGGAGGGGGAAGGAAGGAAGGGAAGGAGATGGGGCTTGAAGGAAAAACACCAAAAACACTCGGAGGCTCATGATGAAATCATGACAGTTAACAAAGCTACCACCTCTCCTCACCCCCCACTTACAGTAATGGGCACATCTTGGGGAACACGGAGGCAGGAATTATGGGGGGTCCTCATGCAAAGCCACAAGTGTGCATCATGAGAGGGATGGCTGACCCTCTACCCTTCCCCCAAACACTCTCAGAAACACCACTCTCAATCTACTTCAAAACCTCCATGAGAGGTTTTTCATTTGCAGTGGCTGCAACGCACCATTTAACTGACTGTGTAAATACTGTCAGACTAGATACACGGCATCACATTTAAGGTTGATCTCCCTCCTCCACACACATGCCTCTTTAAAGAAATCGGAGCTTCTCGGCCAGGGAACATGGCAAACTGAAGAGCAGATGCCTGGAAGGCAGTCGGTATGCCGCAGAAAGCTGCTAAAGAAAGGTGACAGTACAATAATAGTTGATAACTGAACTACCTAGAGCACATTGGGCCCTGTGCTTGGCTCCTGTGCACACCTGAGTGAGCGACATGGGCGGGGTGGCAGGAGCGGGTGGCTCATGCATTGCTGAGGCCGGACGAGTCAGTGGGCAGCAGACAAATGGCGGTTGCCCTTCCTAGTAAACAGACTGTTCCTATGTAATATCATGGTTGGCTACCCATCGACGAGGCCTCATACCTATCCATTAAGGACAGGATGTCAGCACAGTCTGCTGGGACCGGAGTTCTCAACCATCTTCTTTCTGAGCCTGCCCAACTTGCTGCAAAAATGCCACAGCCCACCTGGGCCACAACAGATGGGTTAGAAAGTAGCAAGCAGGGGAAATGCCTGGGGCCCCGTGGCACAGGAGCTCCCATGAAGCTACCCTGTTCAGGCTTTGGCTTCAGTCCCAGGTGGTAGGCCTCAGTTCCAACCACTGGCTTTCTGCCCTGGGCAAACATCCTGCCCAGCGAGCCATGAACCCTTCGTTGAGAACCATGGTGCTGGGCAATACAGGGTCATTCGTTCCCTTAAAGCCAACCCATCTCATGGGACAGAATATTTATTTTTTTACTTATCTGGCCCTCCCTCCATGGTGTCTGAGCACCTCATGATATTTTGATCTTCCCACCAGCCTGGGGAGGTAGGAAATTACTAGCACCCCCAATTTACAGATGGAGGACTGAGGTACAGAGACACGAAGGGAACTGCGGCAAAGCAGGAACTGAACATAGGTCTCCCACAGTCTAGACTTGTCTTCTGGGCCACTGGGCAATCATTCCACTCCCAACTTCACAGACTTAAGGTCAAACGAATGCTTGGCCAACAAATGGTTTTTGTTCAATGCATTTTCACTTAATATACTGATAACACAAAAAACCGCATCCTATCTGACTCATGGCACATTTAGGCTCTTTAGCGATGGTAAACAAAATACAAGAATTTTTTTTTAATTTCTCTTTCTTTAATGTGTGTGGGCAAATCTGGCGAACATTACAATTGGCCCTCACGCCCCTCTAATGGGCTTCCAAGAGGCTTTGGGCATTTTACAGCGAACGGGAATATTCTTAAGTCTCCAAGGTCCTCGGCAGGCTGCCCTCTACTTGCTAGAAAGGTGCTAGGGTGGTTTCAAATCTTAGCACAGTGAAGGCCTTGGAGACTGGGAAGTTGCTGCTCTCTTTAAAAATAGCCAAAATTGAGGGTTTAAAAAAAAATAGTATTCAGTAAAGTGAATGTCGATATCAAACACAATGGGATTGTTAAAAGAGGTGCTGCTTGTGCGGTCTTGGTGTCATCGTTCGCTTTGCCTGCTGTAGCACGCACACCCTGCCTATGCTACGATCAATACACAGCTCCTAATAAAGAGACACACTACTATGGAAGTGCTGCAACACAACGTATCCACGGACATAACCATTATTTGGAGATCCATTCACAGAGTTAAAAAGAAACAACCCTCGGCTTCCGAAGGAGACAATCTCATCTATTGAGTGCCACATGGTGAATTTAGCGTCTCTTCTTAGACCTTGGACACAGCGTTCAACTCCCATGTGCTTCAGGTTTTCACATCTGAAACGGGTATAATAATCCTTCGCCACCTCACAGAAGCATCGTGGGGCTTAATTAATTAAATAATTAACACGCTTTGAGTTGGTTGGGTGAAAACCGCCACGTCCACAGAAAGTATTATGATCCGTGGAGGCAGCAATGCACGACGAGCATTGAAAGATCATTTCCTAATAGGCTAATTTTTTATGCTGAAAGCAGTCTAAGTGCAATGCAGTGGTGCTGTAATTGTTATTATTAGCATCAGATTCACTTTCTAAAATTAATGATGAAATACTGGAGATGGAGGAAAAAAATCATGTTATACAGCAACTGAACAGTGGCTCTGATTGGTGATTCTCTGTTGGGTCTGCTAATTAAGAATGCTGTTGAAAAATGTTACTGAGTAATATTCCTTAGTGGAAATGCTCAGTGTTGGAAGATTAATTATGTGTTTCATGTCTAGAATGGTCATTACTAAGATATCCGTGGTAGACATTCGTGGTGTGGGTGCCTTCCTTTTCACAGCAGTTTATCCAAAGTCTGGAACTGGAAAACCCCCAGAACATGTAGAAACTTCAGCTAACTTAAACTGCAGTGGTTGTACAGCTTGTTTCCCACTACATCATGCATCTGCAAGTACGTCTCTTCCTATTACAGAGTTAAAACTTGGTCCAATTCCAAATCTGGCCAGAGGATGTTAGGGTTACCATCAGAGAATGCCCTGCTCCATTCCTTGTATGTTAAATGAGGCAAAATATTATTTCCCCAGGCAACTGGCAGATGGCGGTGAGAACAAACAGGCCAAATCTTGCCTGCTTTACTCATATGAGTAATCCCATTCTGCTCAGTAGGATGAATTTCCTGAGCAAGATGATTAGGATTTGGGCCCATGGGCCTAACCGACAGTGGGTCTGATTCTGATCTGATTCAGACAACCGTATAATACAGTTGACTTGTATTGATGTTCTCCTGCTTTACATGGGCATGAGGGAAATCACAATCCGGACCACCGGATGGTTTACTGGAGCATAGCAGGTTTGTTTAAGGAAGTCATAAGAACATAAGAACGGCCGTACTGGGTCAGACCAAAGGTCCATCTAGCCCAGTATCCTGTCTGCCGACAGTGGCCAGCACCAGGTGCCCCAAAGAGGGTGGACCGAAGACAATGATCAAGCGATTTGTCTCCTGCCATCCCTCTCCAGCCTCCAACCAACAGAGGCTAAGGACACCATTTTATCCCCTGGCTAATAGCCTTTTATGGACCTAACCTCCATGAAATTATCTAGCTTCTCTTTAAACTCTATTATAGTCCTAGCCTTCACAGCCTCCTCTGGCAAGGAGTTCCACGGGCTGACTACACACTGTCATATTTGAGCCTGCGATGGGGTGGCCGAGGCTCCTGCTGGAGGCCTTGTGGTCCTGCCACATCCTTGCCTCAGAAAGGCAATAGAGGAGTCCCTCAGGCAGGATAGAGTGGCTGCAAGAGACACAGCCAATCAGGGGCCAGGAAGGCCCCATAAAAGAAGCTGAGGAACAGGGCATCAGTCAGTTCCTCTTGAGACCTCCAGGTAAGCAGGCTGGGTGACTGGCTGATGGAGAGGCCAGCAGCACAGCAGACAGCTCCATGGAGAGAGCTTATTAGAGACTGATGGATTATGCTGGGACTCGGAAATAAAGCCCTAAGTTAAGGGCAAAGACGCTGCCTCCGGGAAGGGAGGCCCTGGAGTGGGGAACAGATTTAGAGACCCTACAGAGGGCACTGGGATGGCCCCATTAGGTTTATACACTGGAAGGTGTTTTGTGTGTGTGCTCTGCACATGAGGTATGTATGTGGGACTTGGCCTGGGGGGCTGAGTCACCAAAGAGGTTTTATACAAGAGAGGCACATGCACTCAGCCAGAGGGTGACACTCATAAGAGGTGAGCACCACCCCATTACAGGGCCCTACAAAATCTGAGTGATTATTCTTCTGCAAAAGCGCACGGGTGCTTAGATCCCCAGCTAGAATAAGTCGGGGCTGCGCCGCCAATTTCAATTGTGCTTCGCTCATCGACAGTAGCTAAGAATCCAGCTCCAGTCTGCTCTGATTCTTGGAAGGGTTTTCACCAGAGGGCTCTTCAGAAAAGCTAGGACATGATGCTGTAAAAGACTTAGAGGTCAAGTCTCAAATTACTGGGTAGGGGCTTTTCATGCTTGCCGCAAATTAATAGGAGGGAGCGTTTGCTGCTTCAACCGCCTGTGCAGTGACAGAATAATAAACCCCTTCAGAATTTCATTTGCCTTCCCACGGGTGTTAAAGGTCCACATCAATATTTTATATTTTGAAAAATCTGTATCCACAGCAAGATCTTCCCCAACAGAAAATATTTCCACAGCAGGCAACATGGCCCCTAAGCCTCTTAATCTCGCCCTTGGGGCAGAGAGCAGTGCCGCTCGAAGTGGCTAGCTGCTCCCTATGGCTCTCAGAGCTGGGGGTGGAGAGAGGCTTCACCTGGCTGCCTCTGCCCCCAGCAAAATCGCTCAGCTTCTATCGATCAGACACTGGACAATGGGAGCTGAGATGTGTTGCTTGGGGGCAGGGCCAGCACAGCAGAATTTCTCAGCTCCCATTGGCTGGTTTCCATCCAATAGGAGCTGAGAGATTTTGCTGGGGATAGGGGCAGTGTTAGAAGCTCCCCACCACAGCACAGAGAGCCACATGGAACAAAGTGGTCTGGGGCTGCTGGCAGGCAGGCAGGGAAGTCTGCCTAAGAGGGCTGCTGGCCATGAGGTGCTTAGGTAAGCCCCTCCTGGCCAGAGCCTGCCTCTGGTACCCTACCCCCTCCTGCAGCCCAATTCCCTCCCAGAGTCTGCACTCATTCCTAAACCCACTCCTCCAGGCCAGAATCCTCTCCTGCACCCATACCAACTCCTGGACCCTGCACTCCAATCTCCGATGCAGGTCTCCACCCAAAACCTGTGCACCCTCCTTCCCCTGACCTAGGCCACAACTCCCTCCCAGACACTGCACCCTCTACTACATCCCTCCCCCAGGCCAGAATCCTCTCCTACACCCCTACTCCCTCACCCGCTGCACCTCAATCCTCTACCCCAGGTCAAAACTCCCTCCCACAACCAAACCTCCTCTTGCTCTCCAGTCACCTACCACCAGCTCCCTTCTGCACCCAACCTCCATCCCAGACCATGCATCCCCTCCATAGAAAAGTATGGCCTTTGGCCACTTACCAAAATCATGGCGTGGACCACCCATCACAAATGATTTCCCACCCGTGAGTTAGGACCACCAAATGTGGTATGCAGCATCATCCTACCATAACTTAAAGCAAGGTAAGAGCTTGATTGTGCCAGGACAATGGGATGTGCCTGGAATCCAAATGTTTCTCATAAAATGGAAAGGGAGGGGGTCTGATAGGAGGGACGGTTATACTGCAGAATGACCACAGGGGGGCAAGCAAGGGGCCAGAGATGGGAACCGGGACAGCTATAACCCTATTGGGCCAGCAGGGGGCATGGGTAGAGAAAAGGACAGCTACTGTCCACTACATATTTCAGAGAGTATGTCTGTCTGTCTGTGCGTCTATCTGTGCCTCAACTGGTAGACACGCACCCCTCCCCTGGCTGTGCCCACTGCAGCGGCCATGGAGAGGCACTGCTCACCTGGCCCCAAACTGCTGCAGAGAGAAGTCTGGGGTTGTCCTCTCTCCCTGGGGCAGCCTGCATCCTGAACCCCTTGTCCGCAGCCTCACCCCAGAGCAATGATTTAAATGAAGAAAAACAAAACTTATTTGAGTTAAGGACCCACACAAGGCTGGGCAAATCTTCCAATTTTTTTTGTGGGGGATTATTTTCTTTGTCAACTTCTTGATCTGTTTCTATGATCCTGCTCTACAGCTGACAGGAGCATGTGCTGAGCTCATGCAACTGCAGCTGACGAAAGAGTATGCTCCATAAAAGAACAGCGAAGAAATATAAACATCATCAAATATGGATGTCATGGGAAACCAGCAAGAGACGTTTGTGTGGCTTGCCCTGGCTATATTATAACTGTAAATTATGCTTAATCGCGCCTCTTCATAACGCCGAACTGCTACTTATGCGCCCTAGATTTTTAAGGCAGATTGAAATATCGGTGAAAGCAGCAATCACATTCATATAAATGATTTATAGACACAGCTGAACTGAAAGTCTGACTGCTAATGCTCTAGCAGCGGCCTTTGACTCGGTCAACTGCGGATGAGTCTCATTACAGTGCCATTTGTACCCCGAGTTTAACGACAGAAGCTCTTGTTTCAATGCAAATCATCCTCTTGTAATGAAATCCAGCCACATCTGATGTTAGAAATGAATACACGTTATCCACTGGTGGTTGACACAGCTCATGTTTCACTAACACTAGGCTGAATAGGTCTCAGATTATTTTGGTTGTTGAAGCTTAAAGTTTGCAGTGAAATTAACAGAAGTAAACGAGAAGGCATTTGGAGGACATGCTAGAAAGCAGGATGTGCGCGTGGATGTGGGTACCTGCACAGAGAAAGTCAATATCTGCAAATGTGCGGGGTGCGAGATACAAAATTTGGAGCCACAGCCATATCCACAAGAATGAGTTGCGGACATCCTCACCCACGTCCGTGGATGCAAGTACCCACAGATATAAAGCAGATTACTGCGGATTTGCAGGGCTCGATTCATCTGCATGGAAGCTCAGTGTCCCTCACTATTTTACATGTTAGCTGTGCAGCTCCTTTTCCAAAGAGTGTATCCCTAGGGAGACCCCTTCAAGGACCGTCCTATCTCCAGCCGGTCCGCTGCCCTGTGTAGATCCTTCAAAAGCATGAGCTAAGTACATCTGCTGCAGTGGCATCTACAACAGTAGTTCTGATAGGCTAAGGCATGAGCTATCCTGCACATTGACAAGTCTAAGCATGGTGCTAACTACAGGCAGCTGACATTTTTTTCATTTTTTTATGTTATAACTTAATAGCAATTTTTGCAGGCGGCAGCCCATTTCAACAACAGCAAACTTCCAAAGCAAAGCATGGGCCCAAAATCCCATTCCCGGAGAGTTCGGGTGCTAACTCTGAAGACTAACGATGCTGATTTCAAGGTCATCATTGTCAACTCTTTTCGTGGCTGGTCACGTCATGCAGGAAAGGGGAGGCCAAACGTATTACGGAGCTCTGTGCACGCTACCGCCAGTGCCATGTTGATTTCACGCCAGGAGGAGCAGGCAGTGTTTGGCACGTGCACACAGCGTGGAAGAGGGTTCGCTTTTGCCCCCAGACCTGACTTCTGCCCACATACAGCCTTCTGTGGAGCCTCGGCGAGGATGGAAAACTCAGCTACGGAGCGGTACGAGAGCAATGCTCAGTGGAACGCGATTGAGTCCCACGGTGTTAATGTTGTTCCATCAACAGTATTTCCATTGCTGTGCACCTCATTAAAAGTGCAATCTATTTGAAAAGTGCAATCTATTTGCAAGCCCCAGCCAAAGAAATGTAAATGATTTGATGCCTGTATCAACACAAAACCACTGTCTGCTGGGTGCTTAATAGATCATCAACAACCCACACAGAAGGGCAGATTCTTTCAGTTCACCTGAGAAAGGTGCATCCTTTTTTTTTAAGGGGGGGGGGTGCTATGATCAGGTCATAATATATGCACAATGCAGCCATTTATCCCTGTCTGGCCTCACTAATTGCAGTGTTTGGACCTTACCAAGTTTTATAGAGGAATGATCACATTGATTAATCAAAACCTCACATTTGGTTAGGGAATACTTTAAACACTGCAAGGTGTTTTCCAAAGGTAAAATTGTTTCCACTTAAATATTTAACCTTAATCATTTTTCTGAGGGTGACTGAGAGGGAACAGAAGGGGAAGAGATATTAATTAAAGCATGAAGTCAATTCATAATCAACTAAAGGAAAATCGAGCTGTGTCAGATACCTCTATATTATTGCCATGGTCCAGAAAGGTGTATTCCCTCATGCCCATTGGCAGTCTTGTCACAGTTCGCATGGGGTCTATGCCCTCATCTGTAATTTTTCACGTGCACTGTATTGGAAAATGTGCTGTGGAACTGTCAGCCAAATCCAGAGCAAGAAATGACCAACAGAGCATGCCCGCCTTTTGCAAAACATGCTGCCGATCACTTTCTATTTGTAGGGTCCCGGAGGGCAAAAAAGTCTGCTGAGGGGAACCAGAAATACACGGCCATGTGGCCTATGCATTCACTCGCAGAGACCCCTAGGGTTGGAAGAGACCTCAGGAGATCATTGAGTCCAACTCCCTGCCCAAAGCAGGATCAACCCCAACTAAATCATCCCAGCCAGGGCTTTGTCAAGCAAGGTCTTAAAAACCTCTAGGAATGGCGGCTCCTCCCCCTCGCTAAATAACCCATTCCAGTGCTTCACCATCCTCCTAAGGAAATAGTTTTTCCTAATATCCCACCTAGACCTCCCCCACTCTAACTTGAGACCATTGCTCCTTGTTCTGCCATCTGTCCCCACTGGGAACAGCCTCTCTCCATCTTCTTTGGAACCCCCCTTCAGGGAGTTAAAGGCTGCTCTCAGATCCCCCCTCATTCTTCTCTTCCGCAGACTAAATAAGCCCAAATCCCTCAGCCTCTTCTTGGAACTCTGCAACCCAAAGACCAGAAAGCCATCCAAGGCTGGGGCTAGAAAATGAAGTTCAAATGGGGATCTGTGAATCCCTGGGTCTCCAGACCTTCAGATGCTAGCCACCCAGAGGAAAATTCCCTTCTGGTCCACTTCAGGCTCACGTTCCAGACCCCGGCAGCACATCCGAACCAGCCACAGCACTGCCATAACTGCAGGTCCATCCGAAAACTCATCACTGAGCATCCAGTAAGAGTCATTGTCTCAAGCACTCCTCAGTTTCCACGGGTTGAACAGCTGATCTCTTGCAAGTCTTGGGAAAGGGGAACAGACAATGTATACAGGCCCTTGCTTCCTCCCTGGCCCCACTCACATTTTCAGTGTGGCCAATGGGGAGTGCAAGCATTTTTCCCTCCCAAAGAAGGAACGGAGGCTGTGCAATAGGGCTAGAATCCTGAATTACCACCACGTCCTCTCGCTCACTCCCGGGAAATGCCCATTGTGCTGGGGGAGGGGGGAGGACATGAGCTATCAAAGAAACTGCTCGGCACACGAGGATTAACTGTTATCTTTAGGGCTAGATGGCGATCTCTTCAGTCGCACAGCATGCCATTCTGGCCGCACTGAAGTCCCTAGCAAAGCTCTCAATGGCTCTAGGGGGACCAGGTTTTCACCCACTGGTCTCCTTCAGCAGTGCTATTGAAGTCGTCTGGAGTTGGATGTGAGTCACTTGAGTTAGGGTATCACTATCTGCCCCCCAGTTAAAACAATAATTAAAAGGGGTTTATAAATCTTGGCCATTGTGAACACTAGGGAAACTATTCTACTAGTTTAATTAAAAGAAATCTGATTGGTTGTAACTGCTCTGTCATAAGAACGGCCATACTAGGTCAGACCGAAGGTCCATCTAGCCCAGAATCCTGTCTGCCAACAGTGGTCAATGCCAGATACCCCAGAGGGAGGGATCACAACAGGTAATCATCACGTGATCCCTCCCCTGTCACCCATCTCCAGAGAAACAGAGTCTAGGGACACCATTCCTACCCATCCTGGCTAATAGCCATTGATGAACCTAACCTCCATGAATCTATCTAGCTCTTTTTTGAACCCTCTTAAAGTTCTAACCTTGACAGCATCCTCTGGCAAGGAGTTCCACAGGGCCATAATATTCTCCCGCCCTCCACAGCTACAGCTCTAGTATCACAGCCCAATGTATTCTCCTCACTTGCCTTCTGGATCTCCATTTGCCCAACTGACTGTGCCTCGCTCTTACGGGAGCTCTTGGCAGTCGGCGAACTATGGTACGGTAAGCCAAGCAATGCACCCTTTACGGCGGATGGTAGAGTGAACGTGTGGCGGGTGGTTCTTATTATGCCGTTTGATGACTGAATGTTAAAATAGAGGCTCATGTAGTATGTACTTTTTAATTACTCCATTTTATTGACGTTTATTGAGAAGTCAGAAGCTTTCCCCAGGCAGTGCAAATGTTTGCTTGATAAAGCCTGCAATGTGTCATAGTGTCTTCTCTAGCTTCTGGGTATAGCCTCTACCAGTCTTGAAGGTCTTACTGTTGTTTTCCCATATTTTGCTACACGGCTACCCTGGCAACACTGAGGCGGGCAAAGTGCACAGTTATTTAGCAAGTCTCCTGTGGTTTCTTTTAATTGAAGGACGTTTCTTTATGTGCATCCAAATGTACAACACCTCGTACAATGTTATAGCATCATGCAGAATCTCTCCCTAAGTCACAACTGATCTAAGCAATGCAAGTAATCAGCAAAAGCAACAAAATATTGATTTTGGCCTCAGTGTTGCAAGATCCTTCCTCTGGGGGGGGGGGGGGGAGAATCACTGTGATTCTGAGATTCGGAAAAAATATGAGAAAGGATTTAAACGATAAAACTATCAACCAAGTCTGCATGAAAATACAATGAGTTCACCATCGATACAAAGCCTCCTTTCACCTTCCTCTGAAGTGGGGAGCACAGATCATTTCCTGGTCTGAACAAGGGCAAATGGCAGATTGTCTGTAATTTTGGAATCCCTGAACCAAGATTTGAAGATGTTGGTAACTCAGCCAGAAATTAGAAGCCTCTTTCAGGAGTGGATGGGTGAGGCCTTATGGCTGCCAGGAGGTTAGACTACATGATCACGATGATCCCTTCTGGCCCATGAGTCTATGAACTTCTAGAGGGACAGGATCTGTCAACTATGAACAATTCTGACTGAGCTTTCCAAAGGAGCCTAAGGGATTTAGGTGCCCAACTCCTTTTGAATGTAAATGGAATGAAAGAGTGGAATTTTCACAAGCACCGAGGTGAGTTTGCAGAAGTCATCTCGCCTTTCAGTAGAATGCCTGGCTCAGATTTTCAAAGGAGTCTAGAATAGTCAGGTGTCCAAAGCCCACGAATTTCAGTGAAATCTGGGCACCAACCACCCACAAGCTCCGGCAGTAACAGTGTTGTGAGAAAGACACAAACAGTTATTATTCTGCTCTACTCTGTGCTGATTAGGCCTCAATTGTGTCCAGTTCTGGAACCACATTTCAGGAAAGATTTGGAGAAGATCCAGAGAAAAGCAACAAAAGTGATGAAAGGTCTAGAAAACGTGAGCTATGAGGCAAGGATGAAGGAATTGGGCTTGCTTCATTTAGAAAAGAGAAGACTGAGAGGGGACATGATAGCAGTTTTCAGGTCTCTAAAAGGGTGTGACAGGGAAGAAGAGGGATAACTGTTCTCCTTGACCTCTGAGGATAGGACAAAAAGCAGTGGGCTTAAACTACAGCAAGGGAGGTTTAGGTTGGACATTAGGAAAAACTTCCTGTGAGGGTGGTAAAACACTGGAATAAATTGCCGAGGGAGGTTGTGGAATCTCCACCACTGGAGATATTTAAGAGCAGGTGGGATAGACATCTATCAGGGATGATCTAGATGGTGCCTGGTCCTGCCATGAGGGCAGAGGTCTGGATTTGATGATCTCTCGTGGTGCCTTCCAGTTCTAGTGTTCTATGAGTCTATGATACTAAATTCTTGGACAATAGGCAAGTCAAATCAAAGCAAGTGCATCCAACACTACTACTTAGATCGAGTCACCCTAGGCCAGCAAGGGGCAACCCAGGCTAGTGAGCAGCTGTGTGAGTGGCCCTCCTTCAGCTCAGTGGGCTGCAAGATTGTGATAACTAAGCCACTCTCCCAGGATAGGGTAGTTTTGCTACCTTCGCTTGCGTGCCTAGCATTTGTGAGCTGTGCTGATGGAACCGTAGCAGCGCTTTGATTGGATGTCGAGGGAGTGCACAGCTTTCACAGTCAATGTTGTGTGCTATCAGTGTGTACCTCACTTTACGTATTCTTGCTTTAGGTGCATGTGACTTTAGTAATACCGGTAGGTAAAAAACGACATGGACAGAAACCAGTGGAATCTGGTAACCCTGGGCAACGGAAAACAAAACCCTGCTGAGCTGCCTATGGCCCACAGGCCACAGGCTGCCCACCACTGCCCCAGGTTAAAGGAAATGGGGCCATCAAAAACCAACCGCAAAGTAATAATCACCTTCATCAAAAACTAAAAGTCAGCAGATAAACAGGCTATTTATTCCACTAATTACTGCTGAAATGGCAGATTCAGACACTGAGAGTAAGATTAATAACCTAGCCAAGCAACCATCCGCAACGCTGCTTAAATCTGCTTCAAAACACCCTGTGAATGCCCATACCGACTAGGGTTAACTCTGTACCCTTAATGACTGAGGGAGATCAACTTATCACTGATGGCCCCCAAGCTGAACAATGCAGGAGCAGCATCAGTGTAACAGAGGGCAAATACAGCCCCCTGGGCCTTACACCTAAGGATCTCAAAGCTCTTTACAACTGCTAATTAAACAGACCTCCCTGTTCCCTAATGAGGTAGTTCAAAGCAGACTATTCACTACGGAAAGGATGCCTGAGTGATTCTGAGAAACGTGGGTCATGGATAGCTGATACGTTTCTTCAGAGACAGCCCATGCCTGCGGGTTGGGGAGGCATGGAGGAGGGCAGAGGGAGAGCTCCCTTTCTTTGGCAATCCAAATGTGTGTGTGTGGGGGGGAGGGGGCGCTGGGAAAAACATTGGTGCTGTTAACATTAAGGCTGTGACTTTCTGCGAACTCCACTGACTTCTGCAGCCAGCAGCTTCCACTGATCTAAGGGCCGCCAGAGCAGCTCGGACAGCCCTGAGGCCAGCTGCCGCTGCAACTGTGGCACTCCCTGGCCACCCTCGCCCCCAGCAGAGGTGGTCCTGGACCACCCCTCCCTGCAGCAGCGCAGGTGGTCCTTGCTCACCACCAGCCCTCTGGGACACCAGAAGGTGCCCTGGAGAGCCACACCCAATACCAGCAGAAGCCCCAAAGCTGCCCCTAGCACCATAGGGTGCTCCAGAGCCCCACCCTCCAGAGCAACAGCTGTGCCCCCAGAGCTCCCTAGAACACCCATGATTTAGTCGGAGGTATAGAGGACGAGTCATAGTTAGGTCATGGGGCCATGAATTTTTGTTCATCGCTCATGATGTGCCCATGACTTTTGCTAAAATTACTCATGACTACATCTTAGCTTTAGTTAACGTTAGGGGGGAAAGAGTGTGGGGAGGATTTTGAAGGCAACACAAGAGTTAAGTGTTTGAGTTGTATGAGTTTGAGCTGTCAACAGGAAACATGGGAGGAAATGTAAATCTGCGGGGAGAGGAAGAGGAAATAGGGTAGAGAGCTGAGTCTATGAGTCATCAGGACAAGATGGTTATCAAAGCCAATCCCTTACTTCCACCCTTTATGTGGTTTAGCCTTTGGCACTTTCTATCATCTTTCCCAGGAAAATTAGCACAATCCACCCTTTATGCTCTATTTAAAGTATGCAGAATGAAAACAACACACATATCAGAGTTACAGGACTGTTGGGTTATCTCAAGGTCCAAAAGAGTTAAAGGTATTATAAGCTCTCCCACTGTCCATCAATGAATGACTGTTACTAAGGTTCAGGGGGTTTTCTGCAGGTTTACTCGGTTTTGGGGCAAACACCCAAAAGCACTCACCCTAATGTTGGATGTTTATTGATCAAACACAAGAAAGAACCAGAAATCAAAACAAGCATTTGCAGTGAAACAGGCATTATTTAATTATGCAAAACAATACACACGTACTAAAGTATTTCTCCTCTTGGCAGCAAAATATCTGTCTCTTATTTTCACAACAATCTTCCTTTGGTGGAAAGGAAAGAGTTCATTCTACTCTCTGTCCAGCTTTGAGAGGGGTATTCACTCTTCCAGTTTGCAGCAGAGAAAGACTGACAGACTCAAGGCAGAGAAGAGACCGGCTAGAAAAAGGGGGGATGATAGGAGATTTATTGAGGTTCTTTGCATAAAAAGCAGCATGCCAATCATGAGTGGATGCTTTGGCTGGCAGGTCGGCCACAATTATTGTTTGGCTCCTGGTTCACATTCTAGTCACCGACATCATCTGGTTGGATCCTTTCTCCTCAGGGAAAGCCAGGCCAGACGAGCTGTGTTATCTGGCTGTGTTAATGTGTGCAGTACAGTTGATATCAAGATCCAGTGAGAGACAGGAGAGAATGAAAAACAGCAGGGCAGAAAGCAACACAAAAGGGAAGGGAGACAGAACAGGGTCTTATATACCTTTGTAGGGCTGACAAACAGGTTTCCTCACTACTGGACTGAGGGCTGGATGTTATGCTGATGTGATGCCTTTCAAGCGAAAAACCAAGTTTCTTAAACAAGAGCGAGGCCTGGCAGCCTCCTTTTATGTAGAAACCCCTGAGGTCTGGTCTGTTCCATCTGTGTTTGGACTGTGTTGGGATGAGAGGAGATTCTTTAGGCTGGGATGAGGATACCAGAGGAGTCTCCTTTTGAAAACCTTCTCTTCTCCCTTTGAGAACCTTCACCCCTTGAAGCTTCAGGGGGCACTAAAAACAGTATCCGAGGTCTCTCTCAGAAGGAAGGCAGAATGGATAGTAAAATGGATAGTCAGCTGTTGGGACCTGCATAGCATGTGCCGTGTTTGTCTTCCTCCCAGAAGACAGAAGGGATTTTGTCTATATGAAGTGCAAGCTGGTCTCCATATTAGAAGAGAAGATTAAAGGACTAAAGGCCCAAGTATCAACCCTACGTTCCATCAGAGAAGACAAAGGCTCTCTGGACAGAAGCCAGCATTCAATACTGCAGGAACAGCAGGCTGAAGAACCAGAGAGGGCAGTACAGAACAGGGAAGAAAATGGGCAGCATGTAACCTCCAGGAGAAAAAAGACAACTCAGATAACTCCAATCCCAATACAGGTAAGTGACCACTTTCAGGCTCTCTGCACAGGCACTACGGTGGAGAATGCTTTGGCAGGGACCTCTAAGGGAAGGGATCAGAAGGAGACACCATCTACCGGAAGGCATGGGATATGTAGTCCTAGGGACGGTGATTCCATGACCCCCCCCAAGAGAAGACAATGGGTGGTGGTGGTTGGGGACTCCCTCCTAAGAGGGACGGAGTCATCTATCTGCCATCCAGACTGGGAATCTTGACAGGTGTGCTGCTTACCTGGAGCTAGAATTCAGGATGTGACCAAGAGTCTTCCCAGACTGATCAAACCTTCGAACCACTACCCCTTCCCACTTCTCCAGATAGGAACTAACAATACGGCCAAGAATGACCTTGAGCAGGTCACTGCAGATTACGTAGTGCTGGGAAGAAGGATAAAGGAGTTTGAAGCGCAAGTGGTGTTCTCATCCATCCTCTCTGCTGAAGGAAAAGGCCCAGGTAGGGATCGTCGAACCTTGGAGGCAAATGCGTAGTTGTGCAGGTGGTGGTGGAGAGAGGGCTTTGGTTTCTTCAACCATAGGATGCTGTTCCAGACAAAAGGATTGCTAGGAAGAGATGGGATTCATCTAACAAAGAGAGGGAAGAGCATCTTCACAGGCAGGCTTGCAAACCTAGTGAGGAGGCTTTAAACTAGGTTCATCAGGGGATGGTGACCTAAGCCCTGAGGTAAGTGGGGAAGTGGGATACCGGGAAGAAACACAAGAAAGAAGGTGCAACAGAGAAGGACCCCTGATTCGTACAGAGAATGTAGGGCAATCAGCTAGTTATCTAAGGGAAGTAGACGTGGGTGGCAGCCTGGGAACCAGTGATCATGAGATGATCGAGTTCAGGATCCTGAACAAAGGAAGAAAGGAAAACAGCAAAATGCACACCGCGGACTTCAGAAAAGCAGACTTTGACTCCCTCAGAGAACTGATGGGCAGGATCCCCTGGGATGCTAACATGAAGGGGGAAGGAGTCCAGGAGAGCTGGCTATATTTTAAAGAAGCCTTATTGAAGGCGCAGGAAGAAACCATCCCAAAGCAGAGTAAGAAAAGCAAATATGGTAGGCGACCAGCTTGGCTTAGCAGGGAAATCCTTGGTGAGTTTAAACACAAAAAGGAAGCTTGCAAGAAGTGAAAACTTGGACAGATGACTAGGGAGGAGTATAAATATATTGCTTGAGAATGCAGGGGTGCAATCAGGAAGGTGAAAGCGCAATTGGAATTGCAGCTAGCAAGGGATGTGAAGGGTAACAAGAAAGGTTTCTACAGCCAAGTTAGCAATAAGAGGGTGATCAGAGAGGGTGTGGGGCCCTTACTGGATGAGGGAGGTAACTTACTGACAGATGACATGGGGAAAGCTGAAGTACTCAATGCTTTCTTTGCCTCTGTCTTCACGGACAAGGTCAGCTCCCAGACTATTGCACTAGGCAACGCAGTATGGGAAGGAGGTGGGCAGCCCTCGGTGGTAAAAAGAACAGGTTTAAAACTATTTTAAAAAGCTAGACACACAAATCCTTGAGTCTGGATTTAATGCATCCGAGGGTACTGAGAGAATTGGCAGATGTCATCGCAGAGCCTTTGGCCATTACCTTTGAAAATTCGTGGAGATCGGGAGACGTCCCAGACGACTGGAAAAAGGCAAATGTAGTGCCCATCTTTAAAAAAGGGAAGGACAATCCAGGGAACTACAGACCTGTCAGCCTCACTTGAGTCTCCAGAAAAATCACGGAGGGGATCCTCAAGGAATCCATTTTGAAGCATGTGGAAGAGGGGAAAGTGATCAGGAATAGTCAACATGGATTCACCAAGGGCAGGTCATGCCTGACCAATCTGATTAGCTTCCATGATGAGGTAACTGGCTCTGTGGACATGGGAAAGTCAGTGGATGTGATATACCTTGACTTTAGCAAGGCTTTTGATACGGTCTCCCACATAATTCTTGCCAGCAAGTTAAGGAAATATGGATTGCATAAATGGACTGTAAGGTGGCTGGAAAGCTGGCTAGATTATTGGGCTCAACGGGTAGTGATCAATGGCTCAATGTCTGGTTGGTGGTTGGCATGAAGTGGAGTGCCCCAAGGATCAGTTCGGGATCAGTTTTGTTCAGTGTCTTTTTTAATGACATGGATGAGGGGATGGTTTTGCACCCTCAGCAAGTTCCCAGATGACACTAAGTTGGGGAGAGGTAGATGTGCTGGAGGGCAGGGACAGGGTCCAGAGTGACCTGGACAAATTGGAGGATTGGGCCAAAAGAAATCTGATAAGATTCAACAAGGGCAGAGTCCTGCACTTGGGGTGGAGGAATCTCAAGCATTGCTACAGGCTGGGGACCGACTGGCTAAGCAGCAATTCGGCAGAAAAGGACCTGGGGATTACAGTGGATGAGAAACTGGAAATCAGTCAACAGTGCGCCCTTGTAGCCAAGGAGGCTAGTGGCATATTGGGGGGGGGGGAGAAGGAATTAGGAGGAACATTTCCAGCAGATCTAAGGAAGTGATTATTCCCTTTTATTTGGCTCTGGTGAGGCCACATCTGGAGTATTGCATCCAGTTCTGGGCCCCCATTACAGAAAGGATGTGGATGCATTGGAGAGGGTGCAGCAGAGGGCAGCAAAAATGATGAGGGGGCTGGAGCACATGACCTACAAAGAGAGGCTGAGGGATTTGGGCTTGTTTAGTCTACAGAAGAGCAAGGGGGGATTTGGTAGCAGCCTTCAACTACCTGAAGCCCCAGAGGCTTCAAAGAGGCTGTTCTCAGTGGTGGCAAATGGCAGAACAAGGAGCAATGGTCTCAAGTTGCAGTGCGGGAGGTCCAAGTTGGCTATTAGGAAAAACTGTTTCACTAGGTGGGTGGGGAAGCACTGGGATGGGTTCCCTCGGGAGGGGGTGGAATCTCCATCCCTAGAGGTTTTTAAGTCCTGGCTTGACAAAGCCCTGGCTGGGAGGATTTTGTTGGGATTGGTCCTGCTTTGGGCAGGGAGCTGGACTTGATGACCTCCTGAGGTCTCTTCCAGCCCTAGGATTCTATGAACCTCAAATGGTGGGAGATCGGACATGGGTGGCATAGTTGATCTCTTCATCATTTTGTCCACCAACTAAGCCTATCCCCCACATTGATTTTGGTCCATTAATTTCCAGACTCACATCCTCTTGTTTACGAAGCATGATCTTAATGCAGTCCTTGAGTTATTAATGGAAAGCCTTTTTGTTTCTCTTGTTTTCTTGCACCTCTTTATAAACATTCTTTATTGAAGATAACTTGGCCTACTTTCCATGGTCAGTTCTCAAGCAGGTAACATTAAGGCTGTTCGCTATTTCACAAGCAAGCCAAAAGTGACATCTTGCAAACTTTCACATGCTTTTTACAGTTGAGCGCACACTCAGGGTTGATCTGTAGGTTCATTTATCGCAACTGGGCAGACCTACACCTTTGCTTTGATTAGGGCCATCGCGGCAGCAGCTGCTCTTCACAGTTCCAGGGTCCTTCACCCCTAGGACTGACTCATGGGGAAGCAGCTAACAAGAGAGCATTGCCCGGGGTTCCGGGTTTAGTTCCAGGGATTGGGGAGGCAGCTGTTTAAATAAATCAGGACATGTTTATGCTGACATTGCTGGCATGGTCACTCAGAGGAGCCAGTCGATCTAGATCGTGGTCAGATTAGATAGCTTGCCATTGAGGCATAACGTGGCAATTTATTACAGCAGCCTGGGGCTTATCATTGCACATCTACTGTTTTATTTCCAAGGACACGGCTCCATCATCATCATTCCCAGCGCGAGGCTAAATCATCCACGTGTCCCTCTTTTGTCTGGGAACAGTCACCGACTCACGCTGCTTCAACACTCTTGGCATGCCAATGACAGAAAGGGTAGGAAAAATTATGTATATGCCTCACTTCCTCTGCCCGTGCAACAACTGGGCTGCTTCCAATCAGAACGCTCAGGCTATTCTCCAGGCTGTTTTCTGTCTAGAGTGAACCCCCCTTCAGGATGTATCAACTCAACGAGGCCGAGTCCACCAGTTTGCAAACTTGTTTTCTCATGACCCAGTTGAAGAAAATCGTTGATGCCGCGACCCAACAGAATGTGACTGGAGTGTGGGCTGCGGGGTGGCGCTGAGGATGGGCTTTGGGACGTAGGAGGGGGCTCTGGCTTGGGCGGGGTCAGGGCTGGGGCAGGAAGGGCTCCTAGTCAGCGGTGAAACGGGGGGGCTAAGGCAGCTTCCTGCCTCTCCTGGCACCACAGACCAGAAGCAGCCAGCAGCAGGTTGCCAGCCAATGGGAGCGGGGAGCTAGTGCCAGTCCGAAACAAAAGAGGGACAAGCCGATGCTTTAGTCCTGTGCTGGACGTGATAATGATGGAGCCATGTCCTTGGAAGTAAAACTGTAGATGTGCCTGCCTTCGCACCCCCCCCCGGCTCCCTTGCAGCAATGAGACCAGGAGCAGGTAATCATTTTTGAAGGGGGGTGAAATTCACAAATTTCAGGAGGAAGTGGAGGGGCCTCAGGTAGAAGAGGCGGGGTTGAGAGCTACCCTAATGGGAGCTGTGCTTGGCCTGCGGTCCCTCCCTGCTGACTTCTGGCCAATGGAAGGGACCTGGAGCAGAGGGGAGGGTGCCAGGAGCTTGCCGCCTCCCAGAGCTGTCTGGGGAGGGGGCTTAGAATTCACATAGTACAGCTGGCAGCTCCAGGCCCCGCTGCTCACCTGTTGTCTGGCAGCGGCCTGGCAGGCACAAGCCCTTTGAAAGAAGCAGAGCGCCTCCCAGGCAACGGGCCAGTGGGACCGAGAGCTGTGAGCCCTTTCAATTGCTTCTGTTTCAAGGGTTTGAACCGGCTGGGTGGCTGCCAGGCCACACTGCCGCCCAGCAGGCACGAGCCCTTTCAACAGGAGCAGTGAAAAGGGTTTGCACGTCTCCGGCTCCCAGGCAACGCGCTAGGGAGCGGGGCCTCGAACTGCCCCACAGGCCGGATCCGGCCCACTGAGAGGCTTTTGCCCACCCCCAATGAGACCCAGTGCCTGACATTCCACGCCTCAGTACGGGGCCGCGACCCGTCCTTTGAAAACCACTGGCCTCATCCATGGCTGTCATACTTACTCCTGGGGGGATTGTTGTCTGCTCCTCTATAGCCAGAGCCCCTGAAGAATCCACCATCTGATGTCCAAGCCAGGTTCTGAACTGGTTTGTGCATCCCACTTCCTTGGGGCCACTGACACACAGCCGGTCCTTGGGCAGCCTGCATTAGCCTTGCAATTTAATAGATTTGCTCGGGGCGAGTTTTCTATTGCACAGCAGGGTGGCTCGAAGAAAGCCACAGTTCCTTGAGTTAAATCTCCATTTGGCATTAAAAGCAATTATAGCACAATTTTATGTATGATTAACCCTTATTCTGCACGCAGCTTCTACCAAGCGTCCTCGATTACTTTAAATAGTCCTTTTAACAATACCTCTTCGGCGTTAAAGGGGAACAAGACTCCTCTCTACACTGACAACAGACTGTAATAGGCCTTTCAGCCTAGCCATGCCTGATGCCGTCCTAGCAGATTTCCCAGCAAATTTTTCCCAGTGTGCATCAAGAATGTTAATCATATAAGGAGAATATTGTGCACCTGTTTCCATGATAAATTCAGGTCTGAAAGCATAAGTATTATCCCTGTGAAGAGGGCCAGCACAAGGCCTATGAATAAATCATAGAATCCTAAGGTTGGTAGAAACCCTGGGAGGTGTGACCGGGTCAGTCCCTCTCCTGGGACCCTGGCCCCCTGTTCCGTCCACTCTCTCCCCTTTGAGGGCTGCAGCGGGGCCTTCACTTGCCGAGTTTTTTAGCCCTGGGCCAGTCACAGCTGAGTAGCGAGCCCTCTTCTAGCCCCGTGGGGATAGGGAGCCATTCAACACTCCCTGCTGGAGCCCCTCACCGCCCCCGCAGCCGTTAGCAGGGATGGAGGTTCCTTCTGTTCCACTTCTCTGAGTCTCCTTACCCCTGGGTTGTTTGCTCCTCCTCCACTCTCTCTCCCCCTCCTTCTGCCCTAGGGAAGGCTTTTAAAGAGGCCCTGTGGCAGCCTGATTCAACTCACCTGGCCCTTAGTCTCAGCTGCCCCTTTTAACAGGCTTTTTACCCTTCCCTGTCACAGAGGTCATCAAGTCCAACCCCCTGCCCAAACCAGGACCAACCCCAACTCAATCACCCCAGCCAGGGCTTTGTCAAGCCAGGACTTAAACGCCTCTAGGGATGGAGATTCCACCCCCTCCCTAGGGAACCCAATCCAGGGCTTCCCCACCCTCCTGGGGAAATCGTTTTTCCTAATGTCCAACCTAGACCTCCCCCATTGCAACTTGAGACCATTGCTCCTTGTTCTGCCATCTGCCATCACTGAGAACAGCCTCTCTCCATCCTCTTTGGAACCCCATCCTCTTTGGTGCCCTGTTTTAAGTGGTGTATCAGCTGTGTGCGGCAGGGGTGAATGTCAACTTCCTTGCTTACAGCCATATTAAGCAGGACACCTTTTGCCCTTAAGCCAGGAATATCTATTGGCGTAAATGGATGCTGGCCAGCCTTGAAGAAGAGCATTACTGGTGGCATTACACAGCTTGGCAAAGTTGTGGGTGTTGAGAAGATCCAGCTAATTCCTTCTCAAGTTTACCAGCAAGAAGCACGGAAGACATCTGGGGCTCCTTTATTTTCATTGGAACACAACTCACAACAGAAGTGAAACGAGTTCTTTGAAGGGGGGGAAAACCCAGAAAGAAAGCAAAGCGAGAGCAGTGGGTATGGAACGCAGACAGATGTCCGAATCAAAAGGGAACTTCCACGGCATTTCGTGGTCAGTAACTATCCTGGCGTGGGATTATTTTAGTGTGTTTGTCAGACTTGTCACATGCTTTAGAATTACAGTATTAGTGCCAGACAAGTGTGTTATCTTAATTCCTCTCTGCGGGGTTACACAAGCACATTCTACGGCGTGAATATCACACTAGGTTAAGGTTAAAAAAACAATCCAACCATGTAGTAAACTCCAAGATGCCTTACCATCTCCCTGAAATATAAATCAGACTCCTGAAGAGAAATGATTCCGTGACACACACAAAGAATCTGAAATACGTACCCATAAGGTCAAAGCTTTGCTAAGCAAACAACAAATAAAAATGGAAGCTCTCTGTCCAAAAGCCTTGAATCACAGTGACAGCTACAATGTGTGTGAAATTACTGTGTTGATAAAAATCCCTACCTATCCTTCAGAAGGTAGCCGTTCACTGGCTTGTATTTCCTCCTGTAGATTGATTCCAATTTACAGACACACACACACACACACACACACACACACACACAAAGCCTTTCTTAGAAACTTTTATATGCAGAGATGGCATTCCAGGAACTAAAGGGGGGGAGATCTAATACAGTATTATAAAAGTGACACAAAAGGCTAAGTACATCCTAAACGAGAAGTGTACATCAAATAAATCCAGGCAATTCTTCCAGTAACATATTGTCCACCGTGACATTTTCAAAGAAAGAGCAATTAATATCACCGGCGGTCAAATCCTTGTAGTATAGGGTCAATAATATCCAAATTTTGCCTGTAATGTGCAAAACCATTTTCATTTATAACCAAAGGATAAAAGTGACATTTTTTTAAAAAGCAGAAGTGGAGCAAAGTCTGCCCTGGTTTACATTCATAGAACCTATTTGACTTTATTGACATTTATAGTGAAAGTGATGGGAGGATTCGTAAACTCCATTGTACATTTGCCCCCAAATTGAGACTACCTGTATTTACATTTCCATAGCTTTAACAGATTGCCCCCTCTCCTGACGGCAAGGTGCAATGCCAGGAAAGTCAGCAAACTAGCTGAGTTTCCTTCACAATCATCCAACAAACAGATGGTAGGCATTTATACCGTCTGCCGTACACATCAGCCTCAAGAGGAATCTGGACCCCCAGTGACATCATCTGGAAAGACACTGAGAATAGAAATATTGATCCAGCTGGCCACGGACCAAACCGACAAGGATCCAAGGTGGATGTGAGGGCAAAAATGCAAATCCTTTTTTTTCTAAGCCGTCATTTTTGTTGGTTTAAATCCAGCCGTAGCTTTTCTTTCTTAGGCTACATCTACACTGCGGAGCTATTTCAGGATACCGGAAGAATCCCGAAATAGCTATTCCACATCTTTTGGGCGAGGCTGTTATTTCAAAATATAATAGGCTCACTATTCCGACGTCCCTGGAAACCTCGTTCCACAAGGGTTAAGGGACATTTCGGTATAGCACTTTATTTTGTGGAGGAGACAGCGCCAAAGTACAAAATAAGCTATTTTGAAATTAACTCGAAATAAGCTACGCAATTTGCATAGCTCAGATTGTGTAGCTTATTCCGGGCTTAGGGTGCAGAGTAGATGCATCCTTTGGCTACAGGCATCCTTGGATGGGAGAAATGTATTCGTGAGAGGCATCAGTGGTTTGTTAACTCCAAGGATCAACGAGCTACATATCTCACAACCCATGCACCTTCAGCTGCTTTTGAAATGACGTAATCTAGACAAAATGCATGTTGAAATATCAAACTAAGATTAATTTCTAGCAAGTTTCACAGACACAAGCAAAAATAAAATGAATGTTTGAGGTTGGAACAAATGAAAAACAAGCTTTGTTTGGAAGGCCAGATCTGAAAATCACCCACGGGTTAGAAGAAATGAGAGCAGTTACCCATCATTCTACTTCGTCCACACTCAGACTCTGGACCCGTGTCGCTCCCGGACCATCGTGTCCTCTATAGGACACTGCCCTCTGGCGGTGCCCATTACAGTGCCCTCTTGTTTCCCTTCTGGGGATTTATCGGCAGTCCTGTGTCTCTGCTGCCACCGTGGCCCACTGTGGCCTCCAAGCCTAGCCCCTCTGTCTCAGTGGCCAGCCACAGTCTGTATAGGCTACACCCACTTTCAGAAGGGTATCAGCAGTGCTCAGTTTTACCCACCAATGTGGCCAATTGCAGCCCCCAAAATCTAGCTCCTTACCACAGGAGCAAGCCACAGTCTGTGTCAGCCATACCTTGGTAGCAAAGTGTGGTGCAAAGGGGTAGGGATGCAGGCCCATCCACTGCTCTGGGTCCTGACACAGGGACCTCTGATGGCAGCCTGGTTCTGCCTTCCTTCATTCCCCCTTTACTGCCTCTAGTTCCCCGGGCAACTTCCCCTGTGACCCTGTGAACCCTCCTCGCCCCTGTAGGAAGGCCTGCAGCCTGGCAGGTATCAGACAAGAGCCACCCTCTCAAGCCCCCCTGAGCCTGCCCAGCACGGATCTCCTGAAGGTGCTTCTATGGGAACCCAGTCCTGCACTTCCCTGGTCAGGGCCTAATACTCTCTCTCTTTGCTGGTCAGCTCCTTATATACAGGGCTGCCCCAGCAAGCCACCCTCTGGTTGGCCTCTTAAAAGCCTCTCCCTGATGGGCCAGGGCTCTCTGCAGGCTCCCTTCACAGCCTGCTTTAACCCCTTCTGGTCAGTGTGATTTTAGGATTCAAAGATTAATTCATTCCTTAATAGGAAGACTCCAGTTCAGCAAAGCACTTAAGCAGGAGCTTAACTTGAAATTCACACTGGATTCTTTATATACCAAAACTTCTAGTAGACAAGAGGAATTTAAGCATGTAAGGACTGCAGAAAAAGCTTTATCCAAATGGACAGATGCAAGACAAATGGGTCTGGTTTGGGTTCATTTCCAAAGCAATACACTGTTTTGGGAGACTTAGAGTGCATCTACACTGCACCCTTATCTTAACACAAGCTATGCAATTTGAGCTATGCAAATTGCATAGTTAATTTCAAGTTAATTTCTAAACAGCTTAGTTTAAAATTTGGCTCTGTTTACACAGTGACAAATTTTTAAAATAAACTGCTATTCCAAAATGTCCCTTAATCCTCGTGAAATGAGGTTTACAGGCATGTCGGAATAGCATTCCTGTTTTTTCGAAAGATATTACAAAATAACAGGTTGGTTCAAAAGACGCGGAATAGCTATTTAGGGATACCGGAAGTATCCCAAAATAGTGCCGCTGTCTAGACATACCCTTAGTGCCCCTGAATCTAACAAAAGGCATCTTCCATTAACTTACTCTACTGGACAAGCTACCATCTCAAAGAAAGGTTATTACTGTTGACATAGTATATCAATATCACAATAATTAGGCTTGCTATTTTTTGCTCATCTTCCAATTCTTCAAAGATGCTGCAAAATAATTCTTTCTGAAAAGTGTGATTTGACGTTGAGAGAAACCTATGCATATAAAATGTTGCTCTTTGGCATTGCAAGGTTTTTTTTAAAAATCAAGCTACTATGAGGGTCAGTAAATTAAATGAAACTTGGTGCAGTCATTCCAAACAAAAGTCCCTTTATTGACAGATGTATGTATTTGGATACTTAATTGAAAACTTCAGAACTCAAGCTTGTAATGCTTCTAAGATTGTATTTCTGAAAAGCATTTCTTTGGCTGAATATGCAAAATTTCTGATAGCTGCCTCAAGGTTCATTTCCAACGCAGGTCACCCTGATGATGTATGATTCCTTGGGCATTTTGTGCATGTGTGTTTTTAACCTCTGCTGCCCATAGGTCAAAGATCCATTTTATTGTCAGAATAAATGCCAAATCCTTGCTTTGCATGCTATATTGACGAGGCAAACATGAGGGACTGTGATAAGGTGACTGATTTCCTTTCAACCAAAACTGACTCGCTGAGCTCCCAACTGGCTCCGGCGCACAGCACAACAGTGTGAAATGGCATTGGTGCGGCAATAGAATGGTTTGTTTAACACAGCTGCCTTCCAAGTAGCTAACATAGGCTCTGCTCCCAGACAATACGTACAGACAACTTGTCTAACTCCAGCAGGGAGGCTCAGTTAGTAGAGAAAAGGATAGAAGTCAAGATGATATTTGAAGCCAGGTTCTTATCCAAGGTTCTTGCTAATCTTTTCCATCCATGTATAGATTTTTTCCATCCAGGTGTAGAATAAATTTTATGTGCACCACCAGGAGAAACAAAAAAAACCTAGCTGCAAGCACTCTGCTAATCAGCCGGGCAGCATTTGAATCTCTCCTGAATAGCACACAGCTTACAAGGCGGTATTTTCAGACCTAATGGATCTGGCCCTAAAGTCTGCTGGATGACCAAACAATGACCTCTGTCAAGTGACTTGGCAACCATCTGCCTCAATCAAACCAGCCAGTATTTAAGTTTTTTTAAAAATAAGTCCAGAAAGGACCTCACCAAATACTGCAGATCAGCTACACTTTCCTGAGTTCATATATTACAGATGAAAGAGACCTGGAAGGATCTAAGGGGCCTATAATCTTTTCAGTGGTAGAAAGTGCACAGTCAACCTGTGGAACTCCTTCCCAGAGGATGCTGTGAAGACCAGGACTTTAACAGGGTTCAAAAAGAAATAGATAAATTCATGGAGGCTAGGTCCATCAATACTTATTCGCCAGGATGGATAGGAATGATGTCCCTAGCCTCTGTTTGTCAAAGGCTGGAAATGGATGATAAGAGAGGGATCACTTGATGATCACCTGTTCTGTTCACTCCCCCGGGGCATCTGGTATTGGCCATTGTCAGAAGACAAGATACTGGGCTAGATGGACTTTTGGTCTGACCCAGTATGGCTGTTCTTATTTTCTTATATCAAGAGAGAACAGGGTCTGGTATCTGGCCTTTCTGCAGGTTGAACCTCTGTAGTCTGGCACCTATGAGACCTGACCGGTGCTGAACCACAGGAGGTCAATATTGTCCAGCAGCATCACCAGCACTTCCACTGCTCACTGGGCCCTGAAAAGACATTTAGGGGTAAATTAGAGCTAAATAACAGCACAGAACACTGAGAGCCAGGACTGGGGGATTTAAACAAACTTTATGGGACCACAGGAAACTTGGCCACACCCATGATAAGTGGACATCTGGCTCACTAACATCATGCTGGACAACGGAAGTTGCCAGACCAGAGAGTGGCGGACTACAGAGATTCAACCTGTACTACAACACTAATAAATCTTTCACACTATGGTAGCCTTTCCAAAAACCACTGCTAGGACTTTTGACACCCAGTTTACATTAACATGAATGAGAACTGGGTGTCAAGAGCATCTAGGCAGATTTGAAAACGTGAGTCATTACTACTTGCAAAGCACATTCACAGCCCCGCTACCGCCAGTCATTATGACAGGCGACCGTTGATAAATTAGCAATAACAGCACTTCTGGTCTGTTGAAATTGTGAAACTTGGCAACTGCCGGGTTGTTTTTTTTAAATGGATGGTGTATGGAGAAATCTGACGTGCAGCTTTATGAAACTTTGGAAGGTGTGCTAAGGAAACAAATGGTCTCTCATTTGACTTTATACACCGGACATTGGGTTGAACTGTGTCACCTTTCTCTCATTTTTTTGGACCCGTTAACAGGCCCTTTGCTAAAAGTTCAGTCACAGCAGCATTATGGATAGACAACTCTCCTTTCTGGCCAGCTTTAACGAGGTACAGCTACACGAGCTGGGCCCCTTCACCAATACAGTTGCTTTAGATAACCTGGCGGTCAACACAGATCCAATGGTGTTCTAAGAACTAGAACAAAAGGAGGAAACCCTATGACCCACCCCCACACACACTCAAAAAGTCACCTACCGACGTTGGTTTGTACAGTAACCACTCCAAAAGTTGCTAAGAAGAATGGAGCATGGAACAGTGTTCTCTAAGGCTGTCAGTTGGTTTGAAATTATTTATACACACACACACACGCACACACACACAAACAGTCTGCAAGGAGCTAAAGAGTGTGGTGTTCTCCACAGCACAGCCACTGCATTAGGCTGCTCAGTAAGTCGTTCTCCTGTGGCCTCATTAGCCGATCTCTCACTAGCTAAGCAGCAGAGCCATGCCCCAGATTTTCACACACCAACTCTGACATTTATAAAGTACTTTCACTCCTGACAAGATCAAAAACTCAGCATTCTTTCAAATCTCATAATAACTCCCAACCCCCCCTCCTCCCCCAGTTCAGGCGAAGACAATGGAAAATGAGAAAGCTCTTATTAGATAAAACCTGGCGAATTATGAGATTCTCCCCTTGCCCGCCACCCCCAATACGAGGCATTCATCTAATTTCCGCAACACATTTCACTCTCAGAAAACACTAATCGCATTTCATCCCTGAGAAGACTCATTTGCAATCATTACAGTCCTTCCCATCTCCGCTGCTGGCATTTTCTCTAGCAGAGTGTTTCTTACACTTTTTAAGACCGAGGAACATCAAACAATTTTTTTTTATGGGGAACACCAAGGATTTATTGTTGAGGGGAAAACAAGAAGGTCGGGGGGAAAGTGTTGGGGGGGGAAGTTATTGAGGAAAAAAAGGGTTGGGGGAAAGTTATTGAGCAAAAAAAAAAAAAAAAATCGCCTGCCCCTTTAAGGGTGGCCATTTTGAATTCTGTTGTTCTCCACAGCACACCTCTGACTGCCTCGTGGCACACCAGTGTGCCATGGAACGTAGTTTAAGAAACACTGCTCTGGCGCTTCTGGCTTTGGGGGCTTCCTACCCAAAAGCTCCTACAGTTTTACTTAAACTGCAAAACGAGATAGCTTTACTTTGCATGTGACAACAGAATGCTTGAGCGGTGCTCCAAAGGACACTGTGTCAGCATTGTCCTTCGCCATGCCTGGCTCAGAGCTACTGCTCAGAATAAAGGAAATATTCTTGTTTGAGGCATCTTTCCATCCAGTGATGCTTTCCCTTGGTGCTCCAAGAACACCCAACAGCCATAATGCCCTGAAAAAATGGGTTGCATTGAAGAAGTTGAAAATAGAGAAGAAATAAGAATCCCTTAGGCCTACACTAGGAGATTATTTCGAATTTATTAAATTCGATTTCTGGGCACTCTATTTTACAAATTCAAACGCACTACGGGGAAGAATCGAATGTAGTCTTGGCTTTGGGACTGAGCACTGTTGTGATTCAGCCTCACCATGTACCAACATCACAGCAACAGCATCACAAACAACGTCACACTGTCACTGGGGCAATTCCATTCTGCCCCATCATTTTTCTCTCATTCCTTTCTCCCAGGCCCCGGGAGCACAGGGATTGCCTTTCATTTCCCTCGCCAGTCCTTCCTCTTTCTCGCTGCACTGATGGAAGAAGAGGAGCTACCAGCAGCTCTGAACCAGTCACTGTCCAGTGCAGACCCCGCTGTTTTGATCTGTGTTTCTATTGCCTGGCCCAGGATAAAATCTAGCAATTGAACTGTGATCTATACACACTAAGGTGCCGACACAAGAGTTGGCCATGTCTACACCAGGAGATTATTTCAAATTTACTAAATTCGACTTCTGCGCACCCGGTTTTACAAATTCAAACTTCTGTGTCCTCACTACGAGGAAGAATCGAATGAAGTCTGAGGCCGGCTCCGTTTATGTGGATGCACTACCTTAGAGCCCCAGGAAGTGCTCTGGGGAGCTGTGGGAGGCCTCCCGGAGACCAGTTGGTTTGAATTAGCGGCACCGGAGAGTCCACCCTAACGTTATTTCGGATTTACAAGTCTGGGAATAGCGTTACTCCTCATGAAAAGCAGGAGTACAGAGTTCGAATTCCACGGCCCCTTATTCCAGAATAACGAGCTTGGTAGCGTGGATGCATCACTTACAAATCGACCTTGGGAGGAAGGGGGTTATTTCAGACTAAGGTCCTAGTGTAAACCAGGCCTTACTGACTTAACATTATACAAAATATCTAGCTATGGAAGCATATTCTTTTTATTATACATTCATATACATAGAAGGATCCCTTAGCTACTTGTACATTGGTATTAGAAATATACACATATACACATCATTATGTCTCATTGTTACTGTGGGCTTCCCTCCCTCACTCTGTTCTAGCTCATTAACATCTAGTTTTGTATTTGGGGGCTGGGAAAATCTCTTTTGCTATATGTGTGTGCAGACCCTAGTACAATGGGGTAGGCACCACTGCAATAAAACAATAAATAATTCAGAAGAAAACATTCTCCTCTCACACCCTTGTAAATCCGAAGTCCTGACTTTTCTCCAGATTTGTCTGTTACATTAGTATCAGAGTTTGGCTCAGTATTTTCCTGCATACATCTAAACCCTCTTTGCCCAGAAATACACAGTTCAATAGTCTGTCTCCAACAATGGTCAGCTTTGGAAGACAGTGCAAGAAACTGAAGCAGGCAGAACAATCTGCCAACAGGGAAAGTTCTTTCCAAACTCTCCAGTTATTAGGTTGGCTTATGGCCTGAAGTCAACTTAATCCTCGTTGCTGTGACTTTGGATTTCTCTTTCTTATAAATGCTCTCTCTCTTTTTGAATCCTGCCAAATGTCTGGCATCAGTGACACCCTACAGCAATAAGTTCCATTCTAGCCATTCATGAGCAGGCTGATTGGGTGAAGAAAGCATGGCCCAATACATGAATGCCTTGCAACGGATGTTTCACCTTGTGCAAACTGTTACGTGAACAGCCCTACTCACATCAATGGGATTACTCACCGAAATAAGACACAGAATGGTCTAGTATGTGCATTTGCTGATGTACACAGTCCAAGCAAAAGAAAGGAATTAGCTTTGAGGGAAGTAAACACAGAGAAAAGGAAAACTGGGCAAAAATTTTGGGACAAATAGTTTGTCGAAAAATGCTGCGTCCAGCTGATCAAAACTATTTGTCACATGTTTGGGGGCTAAATTCACAAGGGGGCTTAGCTGCCCTTCCATAAATCCAGAGGAGGAGATCCCTGCTATAAATCCTCTGGTCAGAGGATTCACTTGGGAGATGGGAAACCCTGCTTTGTGTCCCCACTCTTTCTCCCTCAGTGACAGGATCCAAACAAGGATCTTCTGTGTTGCAGGGGAGTGGCCTGACCATGAAATTATATAGTACTTTGGGACGGTCCTTTGTTCCCCTTTCTATAAAAATAATTAAATATTCACTAAAATTCACAAGCAGAGAGAGGCTACATCTACACTGAAGTGCTATTTCGGGATACCGGAGGTATCCCATAATAGCTATTCCATGTCTTTTGAGTGTGCCCATTATTTCAAAATATAACAAGCTCGCTATTCCGACATCCCTGTAAACCTCATTCCACGAGGAGTAAGGCACGTATCGGAATAGCAGTTTATTTTGGAATAAGTGCCATGTAGACAGTGCCAAATTTCAAAATAAGTTAATTTTGAGTTACTTTTGAAATTAACTCAAAATAAGATACTCAATTTGTGTAGCTCAAATTGCATAGCTTATTTCGAGTTCCAGGAGCAGTTTAGATTCACCTAGAATGCCCCAGGAACTTAGTGTTGCCTCCTGGCTTCCTGCTTCTCCTCCTCCAATTCTGTAAATGGCTTTTCCGATTTTCCCTTGCTTTTAATAAAAAAAACCACTTTTAAATGGCCAGAATCTCTATTAAATGTTTTGTTTTGGATCAAAGAAATACTTTGTTTGACTTGAAACCATTTTTCTCTATTTTGTTTTGTTTTGTTCCTCTGAGAAAACAAAGAAAAAAGTGTGTCCCATTGACCCAAAATTATCCCTCTTCCTCCCCCCCCCCCCCATCCCCAAACACACTCATTTTTCAGTTTGGTTAGCAAATCAAAACGTCAATTCTTCATCCAGCTCTAGACAAAAGCACAGATCTGAGGCTTCCTGATTGGGATTTAACATGTATCTGGTGCCCCTTCTTTCTCTGAAGATGACTTTTCTTTCCCTTTTATTGATTCAATGGTCCTTTAATTTTATTTATTTATTTTGATTTCTACAGCAGCTCAGCTATTAAAGTCAAGCTATTCAAGAAATATGCCATGGAAAACACTTCCATTGAAACAGTTTGGAGATTTAATATGTGGAAATCATAGCTCAAAAGCACTTACTAAGTCGTCAAGACAATTAAATTACAGTGGAATGAGACAGGAGATGTGTTTAAAAAGTAATGCTCCGGACCTGGTGAATAACATTCCAGAGCATTAAAAAAAAACCCACTGTCAAACATTAAGCAGAAAATGAGACTTCTAATTAGCAGATTGACGTATTCTACAGAACAGAGCTTCCTGACACTTTATTGTCAGAGCCTCAGGTGTGTTTGTGTGACTTATTAAAATGGAATCCTTCATTCACGCTAATCTGGGTGACTGTATCAAGAATAAAATATGCATTTTGTTTACACAGCTAAATAGTGATTAATGTGCACCATATGGAAGCATGTGCTAGCAGTAATGAATAGTCCTCTCTGTATGGAAACGGATAATGTGCTTGTAAAACAGACAACCTGGCACTTGTTAGGGAACAGGATAAAAGATCAAAACAGAATATTAACCAAGTGGCTTTCAACTCTAAAACAGCAACATCAACAAATAGCATACACAAGGCCACAAAAGTATCTCGCCAACGAGGAAAGAGTATTTTTGTAGCAGTTTTCATAGGCGCATCGGATAGCTAGGATATGGGGAAGGGTGAATGGCGTTTATGCTGTGTTCTTCCCCCAGTGCAAGAAACTTTAGCCGTATTTTGGCTGGTAAATTTTATAATCACTTTTAGGGTATGTCTAGGAAACTATTTCAAAATAACTCAAATCGATTTAATAACTCCCAAAAACAACAAAATTGAAATAGCGGGGAAGTCTCGAAATCAGTCAGAGGCAGGCTCCATTAATGTGGACGCGCTACCTCAGACTTACTGCGCAGTGCTTCCTGGGCTCTAATTACTTCAAATTACTCTAGGGAGGACTATTGCAAAACAGAAGCACTGGAGCGTCCACACGACCGCTATTTCAAAATAACTATTTTGAAATTAGCGTCATTCCCCAAGAAAAGCAGGAGTGCAGATTTTGAAATAAGCGGCCTGGTATTTCGAATTAACGGGCTTGGTTGCATGGATGTGCCGCTTATTAATTCGACCTACAGGGGGTATTTTGAAATAAAGCCCTAGTGTCCACCAGGGCTCAGTGGGAATTGTATGGAAAAACAGAATGCAATGAAATTGGAAAGCAGGAACATGTCATAGAATCATAGAATACTAGGACTGGAAGGGACCTCGAGAGGTCATTGAGTCCAGTCCCCTGCCCTCACGGCAGGACTAAATACTGTCTAGACCATTCCTGAGAGACCTTTATCTAACCTACTCTTAAATATCTCCAGAGATGGGGATTCCACAACCTCCCTGGGCAATTTATTCCAGTGTTTGACTACCCTGACAGTTAGGAGCTTTTTCCTAATGTCCAACCTAAACCTCTCTTGCTGCAGTTTAAGCCCATTGCTTCTTGTTCTATCCTCAGAGGCCAAGATGAACAAGTTCTCTCCCTCCTCCTTATGACACCCTTTTAGATACCTGAAAACCGCTATCATGTCCCCCCTCAATCTTCTCTTTTCTAAACTAAACAAACCCAGTTCTTTCAGCCTTCCTTCATAGGTCATGTTCTCTAGACCTTTCATCATTCTTGTTGCTCTTCTCTGGACCCTCTCCAATTTCTCCACATCCTTCTTGAAATGCGGTGCCCAGAACTGGACACTATCCTCCAACTGAGACCTAACCAGTGCAGAGTAGAGCGGAAGAATGACTTCTCGTGTCTTGCTCACAACACACCTGTTAATGCATCCCAGAATCATGTTTGCTTTTTTTGTAACAGCATCATACTGCTGACTCATATTCAGCTTGTGGTCCACTATAACCCCTCAATCCCTAGATGTCAAGGCTGTTCCCCACTCTGGCAATTCGAGTGCAGAAGGTGGGGGCCCACTTTAAATATGCCTCTACAGGTTTTGATTCCAAAAACTCCCCCAGAGTCACAGATTCACTGATTTGGGGCGGGGCAGCTGCCACCATTACGTGATTTTATCCCTAAAACCAGAGACAAACACTTCAATTCTCCCCCATGGGTATCCCAAGCGCTTTTGCCCCAAAAGAGCTTGAAAAAAAGAAAAGAGAAAGACAAGCTGCAGTCTCCGGTAGCTGACCACCAAGACTCAGGAAGGCAAATCCACACACAAACAGACCGCTGTTATTTCCCAGGACAAAAGAATCAAATCATCACCTTAAAAAGGTGATTTTTGTTACAAAACAAAAGATAAGAACATAAGAATGGCCGTACTGGGTCAGGCCAAGGGTCCATCTAGCCCAGTAGCCTGTCTGCCGACAGTGATCAGCACCAGATGCCCCAGAGGAGGTGGACCGAAGACAATGATCAAGCGATTTGTCTCGTGCCATCCATCTCCAGCCTCTGATAAAGCACACGTGGTTGTTAAGTGTTACAGAGCAACAAAGGAAAACAAATTAAAACAAAGAGAAAATCTCTGGGAACAATTCTAAGATGGTAAATGGGCAGGGGAGGCATAGATTCACACAGAGCAGTTAAAACGTAACCACAAAATAAAGAAAAAGGCCCTGATCATGACTAGATTCACTTTTTTCCTTTTATTTACTCACAATCTTCTCTGTTCAGCCCATTCTCATGCCCCAAATTCCTTGGAGGCATGGTAGCCCTGCCTGGGTTTAAATCATTCTGTGTCTCTCAGCTCCTGGTTTAACACTCCCATACAAAGTAAGCAGGCAGGGAACCTATATCTAATTCAAATTCCAGTCTTGATTGGTTCTCCTGCCCCCCTTGCCAACACCCTTGACAGCTAACTGAGGTTGACACGTTAGTCACCAGGTGCTGGTCAGCGCTCCTCCTATTCATTACAGCATACAAATGCAGCAATGACAATTTATAATAGCTAAGGCTCTGCCCCCAGATGTTTAGGAAATTTCTACAGTAATTCAGCCTCATTATGTATCCTGTGCTTTTCATGATCTAGATTAGTCAGGCTTACATTTATTTGATAAAGAGGAATCAACAGTATGACCAACCTGCATTACTGTTAGGTCAACACTGTAGAAACAACCACATCACCTGGAATTCCCTATCTTTTCAGTGTTGCCTCTGCTTTGCTGCATTTCTTTTATTTTGACCCCAGTCCTGGAAACGGATCATCTCAAGCAACATCTCACTGACTTCAGTGGGGCTTTCCATTGTTTCTAGGATCAGGGTCCTACAGTATAAGAGCTTTGAGGCAGGGCCCTATTTCATAACAGGGAAGAGATAAGACTCACTTGTAATTAATAATGAAAAGAAGATTTCTCATTAAGGTTAATGGACACAGAGCAAATTCTACCTTCAGTTCTACGTGATCCTCATACTCAAATACCAATTAAAGGCATCCTATGTCACCACACAGAGTCTTGTTAAAACCTGGCAGGCAAAAGCAACCTACGGGTACATCTAGACTATGTTCTTTTTTTGAAAGGAGATATGCAAATTTGGCACTAATTTCCATATCATCTTCCGACTGCTTTTTCAAAAGCGGTTTTTTTTAATGTGAAAGCAGTTTAGTTGGGTGGGGGCGGGGTTCGAAAGAACCCTGTACACCTCATTTTTTAAGGAAGAAGGGTTCTTTTGAAAAAGGGGGTTCTTTAAAAAAAACCCATCTAAACTGCTTTCACTTTAGAAAAAACACACTTTCGAAAAAGTGATCGGAAGAAGATATGCAAATTAATGCCAAATTTGCATATCTCCTTTTGAAAGAAGAATGTAGTCTAGATGTACCCTAAGAGTAAAGTATTGAATATGTACTACAGAACGTGTCCCAACTAATGTACTTTTGGGTGGGAAGAAATATTTGGAATGAAAAACTTACAATTGCTAATGGCTTCATCAGAAGAACTTACAGAGTTTCTTTACCCTGAGATATGCTGAACACCTGCTGGCCCAGAGGCTCCTGAAAAGTTTGTAAGGTCTGCAGACTTCTAGTCCTGGTGAATAACAGAATCGTCTTAGAATCATAGAAACATAGAACACTAGAACTGGAAGGAACCTCGAGAGATCATCAAGTCCAGTCCCCTGCCCTCACAGCAGGACCAAGTATCATCTAGATCATCCCTGATAGATGTCTATCCAACCTGCTCTTACATATCTCCAGTGATGGAGATTCCACAACTTCCCTAGGCAATTGATTCTAGTATTTAACCAGCCCAGTAGGAAGTATTTTCTAAACCTTCCTCTCTGCAATTTTAGCCCATTGCTTCTTGTCCTATCATCAGAAGTCAAGGAGAACAATTTTCCTTCCTCCTCACTGTAACACCCTTTTAGATACCAGAAAACTGCTTTCATGTACCCTCACAGTCTTCTCTTTTCTAAACTAAACAAGCCCAATTCTTTCAGTCTTCCCTCATACGTCATATTTTCTAGACCTTTCATTATTTTTGTTGCTCTTCTCTGGATCTTTCTCCAATCTTCAATTGACTTTCTAAAATATAGGGTCTGAATTCTCCATGGACTTACACCAGTGTAAATTAAAAATATTTTCAGTGAAACCCATGGTGTAAAATTAAGAACATAAACTTTATCCAGTTCACACCCAAGGTATTGATACAGAGCTAATCAGACACTGGATCTTAAAAGCTTGCCTCACTCCCAGCAGACTGCAGTTATTTGGCATGGGGCGCATGCTAGTTCTTTATCAACTGAGTAGGGTGTTCTGAGCACATGGGTAATTAAGAAATGCACACTCCCCAATACATTTTAAAAAACAACTATTTGGTAAGCTCTCACCTACACAGTCAAAATTGCTGACTTCAAAGTTTCTTAATGATAAAGTACAGAAGTAACTTTCTCTGGCTTTTCAGTCTCAATAAAACCCTGCAGAACAAGCCCAGTTTTCCAGAAACAAATGGGGTTTTGTGCTACCTTGTCAGAATCCCGGGGAATTGTCCTCCCCACCCACCATGGTTCACTCGATTCTGACCAATTTAAAACACACGGACAAACCATATGCCTTTGAGTGGCGACTTTCAGGTCAGATCATTATGGACAGCACTGGCCGAAAGGAATTTGAGTGGTCTAAGCAACGTTAAGGCCCAATCCTAAGCCCGCCAAAGTCACGGGAGGCAAACAGCTGTCTGAGACACACAGGAGGGAGCGAGTATGCTATGCAAACATCACCCCTGTCTCATCCCCAGAGGCGGACTTGCCAGGCTGAGGGCAAGGCAACTCTCGCAGCCTGAACAAAGCTTTGTGTGACGCAGAGGGGACTGGATTCGCTCTGCTCGCTTGTTATGTTGCATGGGATTTCTGCTGTCCTGTAGTAACCCTAGGTGTGTGCCTCAGTTTCCCTGGCCACTGCACCAGTGCCTAGATGGGGATGGGAATTTCGGCTGTGCCTCTCAGTGAGGGAGGCAGCCCCAGTCCCAGCACTGTAACGTGAGACTGAGAGGGAGTGTGACCAGGTGACCCCTTTTGCCCTGGAAGCTGGGCAAAGGCTGGAGGCGGGGCTGGCTGCAGGGGGAGATGGGTGTGTGAGTGAGGCTCGCTGGCTTGGGGGGAAAAGATGGGGGAAAGGGCCGTTGGCTCTGGGCCCCCCTCACCCCAAGAGGGATGGAACTGGCTGCTTCTGGTTCCTGTTCCAACAAGTCTGTTCTACACTGTGTCCCTGTCGCCTAATGAACCTTCTGTTCTCCCTGCCGGCTGAGTCTCACCTCTGGCTGTGGATAGGGGTACAGGGCCCGGTGGCTCCCCACCCCTCGGTCACTTGGTCTGCCACTTCCTCTCTTATTTTCAGGACATCCAGTTGCCACTGCTGCGAGTCAAACACTTTTCACTGCAATTCAATTTACAACACCACACCCTCTCCATTGACCACTCAAGGCGTGCTGTGTTTCGTGCCCAGCAGATGGAACTTTCCTCGGATGTTTTTGATGCCCCGTGAAGGTTCCTGTCTCCCAGCCAGGTGCCCTTCCAGCCGAGATGTGAGCCTGACTGGAAACTTCCAGCCTCCTCCGTGAGCCCTGTTTGTAATTACTCCCCTTTCAGAACGATGCTCAGAAGAGCTCTAGGGTACAAGCGCATGCAAAACAGCTGCTGGCAAATTCTCACCAGGGCTTTTTTATTTTTCGGCCTTTCTCATTTTGGCCCTAGCAATATAAATCTGGGCCCAAAGTGAAATGAACTTGCTGATGACACCAAACTTGCAGATTCTGTCACCCACCAGGAAATAGCTGAATAGTACCCCCTGGTTAATTCTGATTAACCTTTTCTTCTGCCCAGCATCAGGGTGAGTGCTGCAGCACACTGGATTCCAAGCACGAGGTAAGTTAAGGCTCTACAGAAGACTTCGCCTACTGCCTGGATTTTATCAGCCCTCTCTGGTAGACAGAAGAGGGAGAAGTTTAGGAGAGGACAATGCCCACACCATCCTTGGCACTGATGTACACTACAGGGCATTGCCTTTTCAAAGCACTGCACCTGCTATTAATTAATAAATTACTCTTTACACCATCTCTTTATGGAAAGGAAGTAATAAGTGGCTGCAGACACAGAAAGAGTATCTAAAAGGGTGTTCTGAGGATGAGGGAGAAAAATGGTTCTCCTTGGCCTCTAAGGACAGGGCAAGAAGCAATGGGGTTAAATTGCAGCAAGGGAGGTTTAGGTTGAACATTAGGAAAAACTTCCAAACTGTCAGGGTGGTTAAACACGGGAATAAATTGCCTGGGGAGGTTGTGGAATCTCCATCACTGGAGATATGGAAGAGCAGGCTGGATAGACACTTTCCCCTTGCCCCCTTGTCATCAGGGGAACGTGAAGAAAAGCCAGCCATGTCCTGGAATACATGGCTGCTCCCCACACCGCTGCTCTCCCGAAATGGCACCCGTGATCCAAACTAGACAAAACTAACCTGGAATAACGGCCAGAGTTTTGTTAAACTGTTTCTACAACAGCGGGCATAAGCTTTGCTGCTATGTCTGTGGCTGTGCCTTTGACTCGGTGCTGAGCATCAGCGAGCACAGCGAGAGCTGACGTGAAACTCCAAAGCAGGTTTTGTACAGCTGAAAAATGCCAGCTTGTTTCTGGAGAAGAACAGATCTCTCCAGTGGAAGCCTCTGTGTAGATACAAGTGTTTGTGTTTGTGATGAATGGGAGGGGTAGCACTTTTTTCTGGACATCCCAGCCATTCAGTTAACTAAGTTGCTTGTAAGGGACCCAGAGACAGAAGGTCCTAGAGAATCTCTAAGAAGTGTTGGCAGGGAGCCAGGAGAGTTAACGAAAACGGAGGGTGGGGTTTTTTTAATTGAAAAGAAGGAACTTCCTACTGAAGTCTTTGTGTGAGTAAAACTGAGCTGGGATAGCTGAGTTAAGTCAAGAGCAAGGCATGAAATTGTTAGCAATATCCATGCCTAGGTAGGGCCTAAACCCTGGAACTACAGATATATGATTAGAACAGGGACTGTTTAGACAGACACAATTATGTTGTTTTATTTTTGGATTTGTTAAACTCCTCTGTGCTGGGCCCAGATACTACCCCTCCTCCTCCGTACACTAACTTTTACTGTATCCCCTATTCTTTGCTTTGTTAATGAAAGCGCATTAATGAAAGCGCCTTTTTAACACTATGATGTGATTCCTGTGTCCTAGAAGACAAGAGGTTCTGCGTGCACATGCCTAAAACTGTAAGGTCAGGCGTTAGGAATTACAGTTTGTTTTCACATTCTTGAGGAAAGGTTAAAGAGCTTGAGGGTACTCCACAGGAAGACATTTCCAAGTGCATCTTCCTCGGTTCTCAAAGGGGATTTTGCATTTGGATGGAGACAACGTACCACCCAGGGTCAAGGAATCTGTGACTTTGGGGAGTTTTTTAAGCAGAAGCCTTTAATGGCAGGGTATTTTAAAGTCTCTCGCGGGTCCCCACCTTCTGCACTCGAAGTGACAGAGTGGCAAACAGCCTTGACAGTGTTGAATGGGGGAAAGGGAATATGCCAATTTAACAAAATTAAATAAAACAATCAAAAAGTCCAAATCAAAAAAAGTCCAATCAAAAAAAATAATTGTTTCCTATCGGTCTCTCTCACACACATTACCTCTCTGAAGAGAAAATATATAGACTGAATCCAGTTCTTAGGGAGGAAAATGAGAAAAAAATATTGGTTCATACCTTTTTAAGGGCAGAAGTTAACATTAGACTCATTTCCCTTGCTGTTCTGCATAGCCTAAGCCAAATATTTCACCTAGGACTTCCTGTATCTACTAACTTCAATAGAAAGGCACTTGCTCACAATAAAGACTGAATTTGGTCTTACAATTTTGGCTGCTGGGGTTGGCCAAAAAATACAAACTCTTGCCATCTTATCACAAAACACAGGGACCATATCTTGCAAAAATGTTAACGAAAAATGTTCCTATTTTGTAACCAGCCTCCTAACTACAAATTTGGCCCACTCTGATTTTCATTTTTTTAAAAAGAGGCTGGCCATGTTAAATTGTCTTCTTGAACAAGCAGGGACAAAATCTCGGATTCAGTGGCACTTGCATGTAGTACGGCATTTACAGATCACATTTGACGTCGCAGCAGCCATGTTGCCCTTTGTATGTTGTACTCGCCTGCCTTTGGAAACATGGCTGCTACTAAAAAACAAGGCAAAAGTTGTCAACTCAGTCGCTGCATTTTGCATGCTCCGTGTTAATAATGGTGCCAAATCGGATTAAGACGGGCACTGTTATTTTTATCTAATTTGAAGAAAGAGCAGCCTGTGTTCTCTGTGAAAATGGGAATGCATGGATATATCCTCTGTTACGCCCCTTGAAAGCCATCAAAGACACCAGTTCAGAATCCCAGTGATTTCTTTGAATTTCCCTTATTTCAACGGACTTGTGTGCTGACCCTGTGCATGGTTCCTTCCCTATACTGGAAGGACAGCAAAGGGATAACAAGTCACTCTTCATGCAGAAGGATGTTTGGTACTCTGATATAAGTGCTGGACAGAGGCTGCTGTTCAGCTATGAGAGATGAAGTCCAAACTGGACTAGGCAAGTTGATCAGCAGACCAAACCTCCCAATGCGTTGCTCTCTTGGCGGAGCGTGTCCAGCGCTGATGTTCTGCGAGAGCGTGAATGTCTCAAATGTTGCCTCTTGGCTCTTCTCCAGACCTTGATTTTATCACACTCAGTTGATCCATTCATAGGGCGACCTGCTAATGTAACGAATCCAAGCCACTCAGACCTGTCACCCTGTGTATACAGACCATAAACCGCCACAGCATAATCCGGGCCATGTGCTCAGAAAAGACAAGGGAAAGAAAAAGAAAGGAGGGAAGAAAAAGCAAATGGAGATTGTTACTGTTCTATGAAATACAAGATGATTAAATACTGCCAGATTTTAATCCCTGCTGGCAAGCAGAGCTGCCGGAGAGATACAGGTTGATTAATTATTAAGGAGGAAAAAGGCTATGCCATATGCATATGATGCACATGTTCCTAAACCAATTATATTAATGAAAATAAAGGAATCTGGTTGATAAGTGGATTTATATGCCACACTAGCCCCCTAGCCTTTCAGCCCTGGAATATAACGTTTTTACCTAGCAGAACACTAAAGGACATCCAAATTCAGAGACCCTACACTGACATAGAATATTCCAACTGGAAGGGACCTTGAGAGGACATCAAGTCCTGTCCTCACGGCAGGACCAAGCACCATCTAGATCATCCCTGACAGATGTCTATCCAACCTGCTCTGGACATCTGGATCCAAACAATTCCACTTTCCATACAATTTGTGATTCAGCAGACACTGGAGACAAGATGGCTGCCCATGAGGCTCAAAACCTGCGGGAGAAATTAGAGGTGTGGATTCGGTTTGTTTTTAAGAAGGGCAGAACAGGAGCCCTGTACAAGCAGCAGCACTTCCGGTCAATACTTTGGGATACATTATTCGCATCAGGTCAGCAGTGGCTCTAAGTGGGGTTGACTCGATTTAATACAACACAGGAGGACTGCTGGCCAAAAGTCAGCTGTAGAACCTTTTTCAAAGCATGAAAATAAGGGTTTCAAAAGAGACATGGGATGCAGGGGCGGTGAAGGCAGATGGAGACAAGAAGATGCATTTTCGTTGAGTTCTGCTAACAATCAAAGAGGCAAATGTCACTGTCACCCCCTTTCGCCTGAGCAGTTAGCCGGTAAACACACATGCCCTTGTCTATTTCCATATGCCCTTGTCTATTTCCATTAAGAGAACAAATTTCCCATAGAGTGAGATATTTGATGCAATCCTGTTTGTTTACTCAGAATGGACATCAAGTCCTGTTTCCCTAAATACAGTAGGATCAAGCAATGGGAGGCATTTCCTTGCTCACCATTTCAAAACCTACTTTTCCACCACCAGTCTACCCTAAAAGTTCTCTCTGTTGGCTTTCTCTCATGGCCAGGCAATCAGTATTTCTCTTGCTGTCTTATGCTTTCAGGCTGCTTTGTCTTAGCTTTTTGTTGCTGTCTGTCTGTTTACTCCCTGGTTCCATTTTTACACATGCACACACAAATGGCTTGCAATCAAATGAATCCCCAGCCCCTACATTTGCATTCAGTTCAGTCTTTGAGCAGTGTCCTTCCACAGTTCCAATGACAAGTTGAACCTCTCTAATCTGGCACTCTCAGGACATCACCGGTGCCAAACCAGAGACTTTGCCAAACCATGGGAGGTCAATATTGTCTAGCAGCATTACCGACACTCCCACAGTTTACTGGGCTCTTAGAAAACATCTTAGGGGTAAATTAGAGCTAAATAACAGCACAGAATGCTGAGAGCCAGGACTGGTGGCTGTAAACAAACTTTATGGGACCGTGGGAAACTTGGCCATACCCATGATAAGTGGACATCCAGCTAACGGAAATCATGCCAAAACAGATGTTGCCAGATCAGAGAGTGGCGGACTAGAGAGGTTCAACCTGTAGTACTAACCAAAGGGGTAAGTACTTGTTCCCCATTTTAGCCTGAAAGGTGGCTTGAGAACTCATTAGCTTCAGTGAGGTTTGTGGTTGCCCACAGATCAGACACCCAGCCTCCAGCATATCCATATTAAGCACTCAGATGTTCTTTGTTCCATTCCGTATTATCCTGAATTCTGAGATGCCTGAATGGAGTCAGCGAGGATGACGGGAGGCAAAGGGAATGGAATGCAGACATTTCATCTTAAAAACGGGAACACCAGCAGCTCAGGCAGTTCTATGGCACGTTCCCTCAAGTCCCAGTAAGGGAGTGTTGAGTGGCACACTGGAAACGTTTCATGATAAAACTGACAAGACGTAAATGAGGTCTTGTGCAGTAATTATGGCAACTAGAAAGCTGCTGGCCCAATTAGGATACCCCATGCAAACCTGTCTGAAATCAATCTAAAACTCATTGGGCAAGGTCGAACAACTGCTGGGATGGAGACTGTATTCTGAGGATGGATTAAAAATGGCCGTGCTGTCAAAGAATAAATTGAACGCCATCCAGACCACTGTAAGCAGCAAAACCAGTTTCATATGTAGGATTCTGGGGGATAGGAGGAGATTAGAACTAGGGATGTAGGCAACTGGTCGGCTAGTTGACTAGCCGGTAAACATAAGCTTATCGGTTAGTCAACTAGTCCCTCTCCTATTGCTTCTCCCCCACCCTATCTATCAGAGACAGCAAGGGGGGGGGGGAGGAGCCGGTGCTGGGGGGAGCTGGCTTGCACTCAGTCCCAGATGCTGGGCCTCTGCTTTTTAAATGTATGAAGAGCTTAGCAGCTCATAATACATTTAAAAAGTAGAAGCGCAGTGGGGGGGCGGGGGGGACAGGGAGGGAGACCCAGCATGAGCCAAGAATCAGCTGTCCTGGCTCATGCCAGGTCCCCCATGCTGTGCTTCAGCCTTTCAAAGCCTTTCAAGGCAAAGCTGCAGCAGAGTTAGCTTCCGGGGCCAGGAGCTAACCCTGCTGCAGCTCCCCTGCTTATCGACTAGACGATGGAAATTCCATCGACTAATTGATTAGTTGATTAAATTTAACATCCCTAATTAGGACATCACAGAAGTTGTGCATCATCTTATTCTTCGTTCACTCAGGGTATGTCTAGACTACATGCCTCTGGCGACAGAGGCATGTAGATTAGGCTACCCGGCATAGGAAAATGAAGCGGCGATTTAAATAATCCCACGAGGCATACCAGGGAGGTCAACAAATACCTTTGATGTCGACTGCGGAGCGTCCAGACTACAGCGCTGAGCCGACAAACAGCTGATCAGCTCAGCGCGAAAGCCATTTAAATTTAAATGAAGCAGCGATTATTTAAAGCGCCACTTCATTTTCCTATGCCGGGTAGCCTAATCTACATGCCTCTGTCTCCAGAGGCATGTAGTCTAGACATACCCTTACAGATGGATTTCACCTTGAAGAAAGCACCATGACAGTGAGCACCATCACAAAAGTGAAGATATGCGGCACTGAGCTGAAATAGCCCTGCGGCTCTTGTAATGAGTGACTACACCTTGATGGGAGAATCTGCTCTCCCATGTTCGGGGAGATTCATGCTTTCTTCCCAATTTAGCCAGCAGGGTTGACTGGCACACGAAGCAATCAAGAGATACTATGTGTCAACAGCTCCACATGTATTAAAACTCAGGATTCTCGTTAATCCCCATGTTTGCCCTAATTTCTTGACAACTCATGACTTTATTTGCATGGCATTTCCATCACCCAATAAAACAGTAAAAGAAAGAGAAGGAAAGGGAGGGAGGGGTTAATAGAGAGGAAAAGGAAGAGAAGAAGACTCAGACAACTCATTATGATCCTGTAATTTCATTCTGCAAAGTTTCAGTTGGCATGCATCACCGATTCAGTTACTGGATACAGCTTTACCCGTCAGCTGAAACAGAATTACCGAAAAGCCATTTGTGAAAGGTTAGTGAGAGAATTTTTCATTGGCAATGACCTTCCTCTAGGAGGGGCACAGGATGTAATGTGGGTAATGCACTCGACTTTCCCCTTGGAATCCTAATTTCAAATCTGGATCACAAATGAACTACATCTGGTGGGCTCTCAACATATTCTCAAAGGTTCATTTGCCCACTTCACAAAACGATCCGGCCAGTTTGCTGAGGTCTGCTCATGAGACGAGGCCAAGGATCATGAAGTATGCCTCACTCTAGTGGGGTGGTCACCCCACTCCAGGCACAGAACAGGTTAAAAGAGCCCTGAGAGAGGCTGTAACTAGGGGGCCAATCACGAGAGGCCTTACAGCAGCCAATCAGAGCCTGGAAGGCTGTATAACAGAAATGGCTGGCCAGGTTGAGCGCACTCTCACTCCAGCTGAGGAGGGAGAAGGACCTAGCTGCCTGGTAGCCCGGGTACCACAGACAGGGCAGTGCTGGGGAAAGGCAAGGGAACTCCAGCCTGCATAGTCCCATGCTGAGGTCCAGCAACAGAGGTCTGAGGAAAACTCAGTCTACAGGGAGGCAGCCAGGGCAGGAGAAAAGCAGCAGGTCCACACTCTCTGCCTATGACGATTGGGTCACTGAGGCAAGGTGGGTGGAGGGAATTGGGGTTGAGGGTTCCCTGGGAGGGAGGACCCCAGAGCTTGGGGTACTGCGGTAGGGCGATACCCCGAGGGGAGTATTCTGTGGTCTGGGAGGGACGTGGGTCCTAATACAAAGTGGTGGAGAATAACAGGTAACAGCAGGCATGACACCAGCCAGAACGGAGCGCTCCAGGGCTGAAGAGCTGATTCCTTGAGAGACCAACAGGAGGCGCCGTGCTGGGCAGTCACACCCTGTTAAGGATGGGTGGATAACTCCCTACAGTTCATTAATGAGTAGGGCCTAGGGTCGATGGATATGGACTAGAACTCAGCAGGGCTTCAAATTCCACTTCTTGATATGGAAGACTACGGCACAGGCTAACTGGCCTGATTTTTAGGATATTTTATACCTAACTCAGTTTCATCGTATACATTATCCTCTCGGAACCATCTCAGATAACTCTTCTTCCTGCTCATCTAGATCCCCCTCAAATAGCCATTGGTGGCTTTATCTCTCACTTGTCAGCTCCTCCAAGATGCACATATCTGGGCCTAGAGCTCTGGTCCAGCTAAGATGTACTTGGTGCAGGGCAAGAGAGGGGCATAAAAAGTGACCTTACACCACACCTGCAACTTCTCATTCCTTCCCAGCTGGAAGTCAGAGCATTCTCTGGGACCACTCCACCCTGTCGAGCTATCTGACCAAAAGACCATTTTGCCTGACACTCACCAGTAACATCAGTCAGTTTCCGAAGCGATAGGATGTCCAGGTCTCAGGCACAGTAAGGAGTCACCTTGGGTGGAAGCACCAGGTGCCGCTAAAAACCAGCCCGGGGGACTCCGCTCATGAGTAGAGGGGAGAAGTCACCCCCAGTAACCAACGCCAGTGAGGAGACTTGAGCTATGTCCCAGGGGAGGTGCTACACCACCTACATAATAGCAGGATATGCTCGGAGATGACTGTGGGAGCAAAATGGGGGCAAACAAGCAGAAGCGAATGTGATCTATTGTGTTTATACCAGAGCTAGTAAAAATTCAGAGCAAAGCATTGGGTCCCAAGCAAATGTGTCATTGAAAACCCATTGGGAAGATGAGAATAATCACCAGGAAATGATGAACACAACGATCACCAGATTTCAGCCTAAGTATCACATGTAACAATACCAGCGGCGATATTTTGAACCTGTTTTACAACAGAACGGTGTCTCTTTAAACAGGAAGTGGGAATTCATTTTTTCTCCTACTTGAAACCACCAGTTTATTGATATTCAAATAACAGTATCCATAATCAGACAGGAATACAGGTTTTGCAGTCTCAACAATCTCTGAGACATGGGTTTTTTTCAACCGGTGAAGCATTATGCTTAGTTGTTGAGTAGCTCTCAACAAAAGGATGCATGTTATTAGTCGGACCACATGATTTCATTGACTTGAGAACAGCTGAGTTAACACAAGGCCACCCATCACTGATACTGACGCAAGATGGGATTAATATAACAATTTACATGATCAGTAACGCTCAGACAAGATAAACAAACACTGAAAGTACTGTACTACTAATTGTATTATTCTACACTTAGTCCGCAGTGTTCTTAGTGCAGTCAACCCAATACACAGTACTTAACTCCAAGGAATTTTTTCTTAATTTTTTTTAATCAACTCAATTATAGCCTTCCAAAAACTCTGGGCAAAACGACTGTTTACTCTTTGAGGTGAGCGAAGTACAATTGGACTAGTGAAATATCAAGACCATTTTCAAGGAATATATATTCCCATTCCCCAGCCTAATTAACAGAGGATTAGTTAGTGTCATCCAAATTATACTAATTTGCCTAAGTAGAAGGTTTTTTAAACTAAAGATGGAAATTGCATTCCAGGGACCCTCCCCCATCTAACATTATTTATACATGCAGTAAGTCTATTTACTCGTCATGCCTGAGTGGCTGTTTTGTCCCTAAAGACCCAAGATAACATGGTAACAAGGACACCTATGAACACACACACACACACACACACACACACACACACACGTTCATCTTTCCTGGCTTACAGTCATTTGCATTTACAGGATTTTCATCCTGCTAACGAATGTCTTCCCCTTGTCACCGCACTGTCGTCCCTCTTCCCTTCCACAGGCACCTGAATGACGTGCTAAGGAAGCTAGTAACGGAGCTAACGGAGCCTCTTGCTCTTCAGGTACCAGTCTGCATCTTCTCCTGGAGGAAGACCTTATCCTTTTAAAGGGGAATCTTCACTGGGGAGATGGTACCTCAGAATAGATACAGGAGCCCCATCCAGTGTGGTCTTTCTTAAGCTGCCTCTATGCATGACACATCCTGGCTCTGGGACCAACTAGTCTCGGTTGCCCACACCGTGCCCAAGCCTAGTCCTGAGCTAACCCGGGTCCCAAGGCAGGCGCTATATAGCTGGTTGAGCTCCCTTCAGAGCGTGAAGGGGGGAAACTGTGGGCAGAAAATGCAGCATGACTCCCTCTTCCCGCCGCCCCAGGTGTGTAATGGAATGGTGGTCTGGGGGCACCACTGACAGGGTCAGACCAGGGTGAACTGCTTAGAACCGGGGCTACTTGTAGCCCAAGACTGGAGGTTCTCCTCTGTAAGTCACCAAACCAGCCACAAAGAACACATTAGCTACCACTCCGTCCAGCAAGAAGTCACACAAGCAATCCCCTTAGACACCCTGTGCCACAACTAGGGATATTAAATTTAGTTTAATCAACTAATTAATAGATTTTTCCATCCACTTGTCGATTAGTCAATAAGCCGGGGAGCTGCTCTTAATACATTTAAAAAAGCACAGGGGCAGCTCTGGGACTGGGCGCGAGCCGGGAATCAGCTGATTCCTGGCTCGTGCCTGATCCCCACTACCCCCCAGCACTGGCTCCTGCTCCCCATCTTGCTGCCTCTGATAGAAGCAGCGGGGGGGTGGGGTGGGAAGTGAGTAGTCAAGGGACTAGTTGACTATCCGATAAGCTTTTGCTTATCGGATAGTCAACTAGTCGCTTACATCCCTACTCCTTACACAGGTGAGAAAGTTGTTTAAACAAACGTGTTGCAATAGTAGAAAAAAATTGTTTATGTCTGAAAACTGTAGGTACTGGGGGCACTTACAAAAGTTTTTTGAAAAAGGGGGTGCTTTATAAAAAACATTGAGAAACGCTGCCTTAGATCTTATCCCAAAGAACACTCTGTAGACTCTAAAGGATTGGCGCACACTAAGGTTTATTCATAAAAAGAACCAAAAGGTTGAGTAGAACCGTTAAAGAAAGCATGTTACACACGCCAATCACAAAGTTCTTGATGCAGGCTCTTAGCAGAGATGTAATTTGGGACAAACATACCACAAAAAATCCAGTAACGCCCGCAAGGTGATATTCATGCATGCGGCATTTTAGTCACGTAAATGGAAAGGACCTCAAGTGGTGAAGACCAGTCTCCTAGACCATCCCTAGCAGGAGTTTCCCCTATTTGTTCTTTAAGCCCGCCAGTGATCGAGATGCCATAACCTTCACTGGAAGCCTATTCTAAAGTTTAACTACCTTTACAGTTAGAAAGCATTTCCTAATACCTAACTTAAATCTCTCTCCCGGCGGATTAAGCTCATGGCTTCCTGTCCTATCTGCAGTGGACACAAAGATCAGTCAATCATCATCCCCTTTATAAAAGCCTTTCACGTGTTTGAAGTCTGTTAACAGGTTCCCCTCCGACACGGTTCGTTACTCAAGTCTAAACATGCCCTGTGTTCTCCGTCTTTCTTCAGAGGAAATAACTCCTTTGTGGTCCTTCTTCACCAATCTTTGAAGTTTTCTGGTGGCAAGGATTCCCCAAAAGGTTTGTAAAGAGCTGTTTCACTCAAACCAGCAACTGCTGGGAAACACAAACCCATCATGCAGAAAGTCACTTTCCTCCTCTATATGCTTAAATTAACCCACTCTAGTTCCATGCCTTATGCAGAGATACATTTTATAATTCCCTCCTTCTCTGGCCTATAGGCAATAGCCCTCCATAAGATTCTTCCCTTGCCAATCAGCAATCATTTCCTTTATTGTCTTTGAAGAAAGATTAAATTAATTCTCTGGCTTTGCTCCTTTTTTCTCTCCTTGGTTACCATCAATATCCGAAGTGCTCTGAATAGTGTGTGGAAGGGTTTTTTCTCCCCAAGGTTTTTTTTTTTAAGCTTACCCTTGTGCACAATGATCACTTGGCAACTTAGGACAGGAATACAGAGGCAGCAGCGGGGTGGGCAAATGGCTCTGTGGGAGCCATCTCCTGCCCCCGTGTAAACCGGTAAGCGCTGAAAAATTCATCAGTAAGCCATTTACCGCAATCAATGCTTGTTAGCATCCTTATGTGGACCAGCTGTGGGACACACCCATTGTCTCACACCCATTGTCTCACACCCAATGTAGACACACCCAGTGTCTCCAAGACCATATGAGTCATAGCCAGGCGCATTGAGGTTTGGCGACTTACTCCATATCCCAGGAACAGGACCCTGCCACGGAGACACACACATCCAGCACCAGCCATGAGACGACCCTTTCTTAGAAAAGCATTAGGCAGGCTCGATGCACTGGAAGAGCTCCAGGGTAATAATGTGAAATGGTGCAACAGCTTATTGTGTCATGTAAAAGCAACAGGGATCCCCTTTGGTCTGCTACTCTGAGGAGTCCAGGAAGCTGGCCAGCACTGCTTGGCAATGATTCTGCCTATTTCCAGAAAACAAACCTCTCAAAGTTCAGGAGTGTGATGACTGCTCCTTACTGAAGGGGGAAACAGGATAGGTGTGTTCAAGATCATCAGGAAACCTGGGAGCAATTAGTTTACTATCCGACTGAGGGAAAAGGCAGAAGCCCTTTGGCTTCTGACATTAGGAGCCTTCACACCTTTGAGGATCTGTGTCTGCATCATGGATTTCAGTGCTTTTCACAGAACACTAGAACTGGAAGGGACCTCGAGAGATCATCAAGTCCCATCCCCTGCCCTCACGGCAGAACCGAGTACCATCTAGATCATCCCTGACACGTGTCTGTCTAACCTGCTCTTAAATATCTCCAGTGATGGAGATTCCACAACCTCCCTAGGCAATTTATCCCAGTGTTTAACCACCCTGACAGGAAGTTTTTCCTAATGTCCAACCTAAACCTCCCTTGCTGCAAATTAAGCCCATTGCTTCTTGTCTTATCATCAGAGGTAAAGGAGAATATTTTTTCTCCTTCCTCTTTGTAACACCCTTTTAGGTACTTGAAAGCTGCTATCATGTCCCCTCTCAGTCTTCTCTTTTCCAAACTAAACAAATCCAACTCTTTTCAGTCTTCCCCCATAGGTCATGTTCTCTAGACCTTTCATCATTTTTGTTGCTCTTCTCTGGACCTTCTCCAATTTCTCCACATCTTTCTTGAAATGTGGTGCCCAGAACTGGACACAATACTCCAGTTGAGTCATAAGAACATACATAAGAACATAAGAATGGCCGTACTGGGTCATACCAAAGGTCCATCTAGCCCAGTATCCTGTCTGCCAACAGTGGCCAGCACCAGGTGCCCCAGAGAGGGTGGACCGAAGACAATGATCAAGCGATTTGTCTCCTGCCATCCCTCTCCAGCCTCTGACAAACAGAGGCCAAGGACACCATTTTATCCCCTGGCTAATAGCCTTTTATGGACCTAACCTCCATGAAATTATCTAGCTTCTCTTTAAACTCTATTATAGTCCTAGCCTTCACAGCCTCCTCTGGCAAGGAGTTCCACAGGCTGACTACACGCTGTGTGAAGAAGAACTTTCTTTTATTAGTTTTAAACCTGCTACCCATTAATTTCATTTGGTGTCCTCTAGTTCTTGTATTTAGGGAACTAATAAATAACTTCTCTTTATCGGCCCTCTCCACACCACTCATGATTTTATATACCTCTATCATATTCCCCCTCAGTCTCCTCTTTTCTAAACTGAAAAGTCCCAGTCGCTTTAACCTCTCCTCATATGGGACCCGTTCCAAACCCCTAATCATTTTAGTTGCCCTTTTCTGAACCCTTTCCAAGGCCAAAATATCTTTTTTGAGGTGAGGAGACCACATCTGTACACAGTATTCAAGATGTGGGCGTACCATAGTTTTATACAGGGGCAGGAAGATATTCTGGGTCTTATTTTCTATCCCTTTCTTAATAATTCCTAGCATCCTATTTGCCTTTTTGACCGCTGCTGCACACTGTGTGGAAGTTTTCAGAGAACTGTCCACGATAACTCCAAGATCTCTTTCCTGATTTGTCGTAGCCAAATTAGCCCCCATCATACTGTACGTACAGTTGGGGTTATTTTTCCCCGATGTGCATCACTTTACACTTATCCACATTAAATTTCATTTGCCATTTTGTTGCCCTATCACTCAGTTTGGTGAGATCTTCTTGGAGTCCCTCACACTCTGCTTCTGTCTTGACTATCCTAAACAGTTTGGTATCATCTGCAAACTTTACCACCTCACTGCTTACCCCTTTCTCCAGATCATTTATGAATAAGTTGAACAGGATTGGTCCTAGGACTGATCCTTGGGGGACACCACTAGTTACCCCTCTCCATTCTGAAAATTTACCATTTATTCCTACCCTTTGTTTCCTGTCTTTTAACCAGTTCTCAATCCAAGAAAGGACCTTCCCTCTTATCCCATGGCCATGTAATTTACACAAGAGCCTTTGGTGAGGGACCTTGTCAAAGGCTTTCTGAAAATCTAAGTATACTATATCTACTGGATCCCCCTTGTCCGCATGTTTGTTAACCCCTTCAAAGAACTCTAATAGATTAGTAAGACAGGATTTCCCTTTACAGAAACCATGTTGACTTTTGTCCAACAAATTATGTTCTTCTACATGCTTCACAATTTTATTCTTTACTATTGTTTCGACTAATTTGCCCAGTACTGAAGTTAGACTTACCGGTCTGTAATTGCCCGGATCGCCTCTAGAGCCCTTTTTAAATATTGGTGTCACGTTGGCTACCTTCCAGTCATTAGGTACGGAAGCCGATTTAAGGGATAGGTTACAAACCACAGATAATAGTTCAGCAATTTCCCATTTGAGTTCTTTTAGAACCCTTGGATGAATGCCATCCGGTCCCGGAGATTTGTTAACATTAAGTTTTTCTATTTGTTCCAAAACCTCCTCTAATGACACTTCAATCTGGGACAGTTCCTCAGATTCATCACCCAGAAAGGACGGTGCAGATTTGGGAATCTCCCCAACATCCTCAGCCGTGAAGACTGAAGCAAAGAAATCATTTAGTTTCTCTGCAATGGCTTTATCGTCCTTGATTGCGCCTTTTATAGTTCGATCGTCTAGGCAACCCACAGGTTTTTTAGCAGGCTTCCTGCTTCTAATATACTTAAAAAACATTTTGTTATTTCTTTCTGAGTTTTTGGCTAGCTGTTCCTCAAAATCTTCTTTTGCTTTTCTTATTACATTTTTACACTTGATTTGACAGTGTTTATGTTCCTTTCTATTTATCTCACTAGGATTGGACTTCCACTTCTTAAAAGATGCCTTTTTGTCCCTCACTGCTTCTTTTACATGGTGGTTAAGCCACGGTGACACTTTTTTAGGTCTCTTGCTATGTTTTTTAATTTGGGGTATACATTTAAGTTGGGCCTCTATTATGGTGTCTTTAAAAAGTTTCCATGCAGCTTGCAGGGATTTGGCTCTAGTCACTGTGCCTTTTAATTTCTGTTTAACTAGCCTCCTCATTTTTGTGTAATTCCCCTTTTTGAAATTAAATGCAAGGGTGCTGGACTGCTGAGGTGTTCTACCCACCACAGGAATGTTGAATGTTATTATATTATGGTCACTATTCCCAAGCGGTCTTGTAACGGTTATTTCCTGGACCTGATCCTGCGCTCCACTCAGGACTAAATCGAGAATTGCCTCTCCCCTTGTGGGTTCCTGCACCAGCTGCTCCAAGAAGTCTTAATCAGTGCAGAGTAGAACAGAAGAATAACTTCTGGTGTCTTGCTCACAACACTCTCCTAATGCCTCCCAAAATCATGTTTGCTTTTTTTGCAACAGCGTTATACTGTTGCCTCATATTTAGCTTGTGGTCACTATGAATCTTAGATCCCTTTCTGCAGAACTCCTTCCTAGATAGTCGCTGCCCATTCTGTATGTGTGAAACTGATTGGTCCTTCTTAAGTGGAGCACTTTGCATTTATTCTTATTCAACTTCATCCTATGTACCTCAGACCATTTCTCCAGTCTGAATAATGACCCTCTCCTCAAAACACTTACAACCCCTCCCAGTTGGCATCGTCCAAAACTTAACAAGCGTACTCTCTATGCCATTATCTAAATCGTTGATGAAGATACTGAACAGAACCAGTCACAAAACTGTTCCCTGTGGAACCCCATTTGTTATGTCCTACTAGCACAACTGTGAACCATTGATAACTTCTACTACCAAGAGCAGTTATTGAACCAGTTGTGCACCCGCCTCATTGTAGCCCCATTTACATTGTATTTCCCTAGTTTACTGATAAGAAGGTCATGTGAGACTGTGTCAAATGCCTTACTAACGTCTAAGTATATCACGTCCACCGCTTCCCCCTTATCCACAGGGCTTGTTATCCTATCCAAGAAAGCTATCAGGTTGGTTTGACATGATTTGTTCTTGACAAACCCATGCTGGCTGTTCCCTATCACCTTCTTATCTTCCAGATATTTGCAGATGGATTCCTTAATTATTTGCTCCATTATAGTTCCTGGCACAGAAGTTAAGCTGACTGGTCTGTAGTTTCCTGGATTGTCCTTATTTCCCTTTTGATAGATGGGCACTATATTTGCCTGTTTCCAGTCTTCTGGAACCTCTCCAGTCTTCCAGCATTTTTTCTTTGAGTAACAACTGCCACTCGGGCTCCAATGTATAAAATGATCATTACAATCATAGACAAAATCCAAATACATTTAATCCCCATTATTGAGTCACTTATGTAGTAACCAGTCATCAAAGCTGGCCATTTCCATGGTGTTCTCCGAAGCCCGTTGCTCGGAAGCAGTTATTCAGGATGAAGAGCTGGGAGAGCTAAATTACATTTGTGGCTCTGCCACAAATTACCCAGGTGGCCTTTGGACCAGATTCTTGCCACTCCTTCACAGAAAAAGTCAGAGTAGAGGGGGTGGTGGGAAGGGCAGAATCTGACCATTAATCTCCCACTGCCGTGGCTCTTCCTCTGTGAAATGGGAATAATCATGCTGCCTTTCACCTACACCAGTGGTTCTCAAACTTTTTGGGCTCTGGAGCCCTTTACATGCGTACAAATTTACGCGGAGCCCCAGCGGTCCACTGATTGTATGTGTTGTACCTATCAATGTTTCCAGTTTGTCAACCTCTCAGAGCCCCGGGAGATGTCTTGCAGAGCCCTGGGGCTCCACGAAGCACAGTTTGAGAAACACTGATCTACACTTTGCCTTCTCTATTTAGACTGAAAGCTCTTTGGATCAGGCACTGCCTCTTACTCTGGTTCTGCGGCGGTGGGATATAAGAGATGTGGTGGGGCAGGGAGAGGTGGGGAGTTGTTGCGGGGAGGGGTACAAACAGCCGCCCTGGCCATCCTTCACCTGGCAAAACAATTCCTGTACCACTACCACTTCACCTCTGAGATCAGGGGAGCAGGAAGGGGACACGAGGCCACATTTCTACCACTTGATCTGTCACACGGACAAGCTCCGTACAACTGAAGATTAGGCCCATCCTGTTTTACGTGCACACAGCGCAGGTGTCAATGACTAACCAATGCAGGGAAGACGCAGGTTTCTCAAGCAGACAAAGGTGAAATGAGGCTCTGTCTTCAGCTCTGCTGCTCCCTTTTTACTAAACTTCCTTTGAGATCCACGGCTAATGCCCTTTGGGCCCCCTTCCACTGAAATCCATGATCGATTCCCACATCACAACCAGCTCTTCCTGTCGAACATAAAATACGGGGCTTTCAAGAGCAGCCTTAAACAGAAGGGAACAAGAGGTTTATGACATTGCCTCTCGTGTTTGCACACAGATTTCTACACACACCAGCATTTTACTGTATACACGAGACACTTGGGCATTCTTTTGACATTTACCACCTGCCAGGCCTGGAGGGTGTGGCCATCAGCTATCAAACTCTCTGCTGAAGTCAGTTTCCAGTAGATGACTAATAGGTGAACTTCTGCTGTCGTGCAGTTGTCCCAAATGTCAGGGGAAAAAAAGCCCTTCACATGAACAACTCCCTGAGGAAATTGACTTTCACAAAAACAAGACATGTTGTGCATGGTCCACATTTATCAGAGATCAGTTAATGCAAGAAATTGCCCTCTCACATAGCCTGCATAATAACTACACTTCGGCGAAGGCACGAGACAAGCACGGATCCGTTAGCTGCCACCGAGCTTTTAATTTTGTCTGGGGAAAGCCGTGCTTAAGGTTGGCTCCTCATTTCTAGGATCCAAAATTAAAAATGAGCTTCTCTTTTGGAACTCGTCCATTCAGCGAGACATATCAATGTGAAGAGGTCGGTGCAATTTCTTAGCAGGATGCTTCTATTGTGATGCAAACACTGCAGTGTGAGGATCCTAACAGGCAGCGCAAACCTTAGCGGGGAGTAAGGGAATTAAAAATAAACCAGAGAAGCTGGAATCTAAGATGACAAGACGAAACGGTCGAGGTCAGTAGGAAGAGAAGGTCAGATGTAGAAACCAGTCGAGGTGAGAGAGCTGGAGCTATGATCTCCCTTTAAACAATATTCATTACGGCTTCCCGACACTATCCTTAGGGCTGATTCTACTCACTTTAAATGGCACCTAATCAAGTTTTCATAGAGCATTCATTGTGTACATAATGCAGGGGTGGGGAACCTTTTTTGGGTCGGGGGCTGATGACCAGCATTCCCTCTAAGCTGAGTGCTTGGGCAGCCGCCCAGGAGCAATTCAGGTGCTGCCCAGCTGATTGGCAGAGTGTCCACAGTTCTCCATAGTTGCCAGCATGTATTCTATTGGTGGTGCACATCTGCACATGCCTTGGTGCACACAACAAAGTTTATTCCACACATGGGTGGGAAAAAATTAGAGGGAACATTGCGCTGACCCACATAAAAATCAGTCGAGGGCCACACTCAAATGAGAAGCAAAAAAAACCAAAAACCCCTCATTGATGTGGGGTTTCCCCTCACACACCAGAGCCTAGGGGGGCTCTGCCTAGTAGATTCTATGTGCTCCAGCCCCATGGGAAAGTACCGGGGGGGGACTGGAGCACCAGCCCCGGCTCCCCAATGCTGTGGGGGGCCTGAGCCTCTGGGGCAGGATGCAGCCCAGCCAGGGTCTGCAGCCAGCCCCTGGCCCTGAGGTGCCCCACCTCTCGTATAACGTGTATATGTATAAACACAGCCCCACACTCATTTTTCCTGTACGGAGCCAAAGAAATAAAAGAATTTTCTGATTAAAAAAATCCAACAGAAAGAGGAGAAGGGAAAAGGAAAAGCAACACCTCTTCTACAAATCCTGCACTTTGACTTTGAAAGTCAATTTCTGACGTGCGTGGTCGATAATCACCAATAAACAGGAAATTTGAAACGGGATTATATGAACGTCTGCAGTGAACTGTCATCAGGCAACAAGGAACCTACAACATTGGCACAGGTTTGCAAATTTGCTAGCTGTAAATGCAAACGCTCCACTGTGAATGGTGACGTATTTGGGAGTTCGGCCCAATACCTTTTCATAGGAGGAGTGTTGTACTCCTGTACTCGATGCGGTGGAACAAATAAGCAGAAGGAAAGGTCCTTGTAGAAGGAGTAAATAAACCACCAGTTAGACTAGAAGCAGGAGATTGGCTCAGAGATATCTATCATCACCAGTCAAATCACCAAAACTAAACAAAAAGAAATCCTTACAACCTTTAAAGGCAAACAAGTGCAGCACAAGAGATACACACAGAAATTGAAAGATTCCTTATCAGCACGCTAATGCTGGGGCCCTTCGGGGATGTCTATCAAAGTCAATTCTCAAGTCACTTGGCCCAGATCATAGTATTTACACATGATCTTATATTGGAAGTGAACCTGAGCCTTTTTTTTTTTTTGGCTTTGCACACAAATACCAGCAGCTGAATACGAATGAGCAGAAAATGCTGCAACACTGCCATTCCTGTGGCATTTCCAGCGTGAATGTGCTCCAAATACCACAAGGAAAGTGTTTCAGATTGTACCAATGGTGCTGGCATGATTGCTGAATGCCGTTTTACAGAGGAAGCTGCACAGAACTGTGTGGATGACAGGGTCAAATGGAAACAAAAATAAAATACCTCTACGGTCATGCTGTGCACACATTATGCAGAGAACAGACACACACACTCGGAGCACAGAAGAAATCGAAATAAAGGAAATCCAAATGAAAGGACACAGCCCTCAAAATATTCAGCCTATAGATAAAATATTCATATTTATTCCTGGGACAAATAAAATGTCTCTCTATGCAGAGCCTAAAAGCAATACATATGGTGTTTACATTTAACGCTGGCTGTGTGCCTGCATTTAAATTCTCTCCCACTAAAAGCTGCAAGACTGTAAATAGACTGATTTTAGTTATTGGATCAAATTGCATTAACTTTCCCCCTCCAGCCTTCTCAGAGGCAGGCAATTCTGAGACGTGCGAGACATGCAAATCAATCCTTTTGATACGATAACCATACCCATGAATTGCATCCCAGAAATCAGCTCAGGAATTAGGGCTGAGCGTTTGCTGAAAGGGTCTGACCTGCCAGGAAGGGTAAATTTCAGCTGGCAGGTCAGTGGAAAACAGTCTCCAGTCTGGGGGAAAAAGGTGAGTACAGACAGCTGCCGGCGGGTGCACAAAGAGTTCACACAAACCTCAAGATCAGTGGATGAAGGGTCAATATATATAATGAACAGATGACAATAGATGTTAAAAACATACCATGCATAGTTATACGGGGAAATATCTGTTGGAATGACAGTATATCAAATATGCGTATGCACCGAAGCGAGGTCTGTGTCCAAGATCCTAAATACATTAGTAGAATAAAATCTATTCAGCAGAGAGATACATATAATACATATCCAGATGGGGAAGCGGTGATTCAAAAAGGCCTGGGGCTCCTGGAAGCAGCTGGCTCTCTGGACCCTTACATTGCTGATGGAGCCCTAGGTGGCACTGAAGGGTTGGCTGTGGGGGAGGGGTGGAGGAACGTATCGCAGTTCCAGTAGCCCAGAGGGTAGGCTGCCCCAGCCCCGCCCCTTTCGTCCAAGGCCCCGCCCCTTTCAGGAGCTGCAATGTTTTGGGGCCCAGCAATGTTGTGCAATTTTGTACATATACAAGCAGCAGCATCTCAAGGATAGGGTTATATATGAGCATGAACATTATCATCGTTACTTGATCTAAAATCCTTATTATAGAATCACAGCTCTGAATACATTTATAAACCAGAGGCGCAGTGTCGGGGACCTGGCGGCTTTGAATACATTTAAGAGGCCAAGCTGCAGCGGGGTTAGCTCCCTGTTGCGGCTCTGCAGTTTCCCCCCTTATCGACTAATCGAGTAGTGGATGGAAATTCCATCCACTACTCGAGTGGCTGATTAAACGCAATTTAACATCCCTAGTTGGAAGGGATTTCAAGCAGTCATCAAATCCTGCCCTATCTTCTTCTTCCTTGCTACTTCCCTATTCACGGCTTGTAACTTTTATACTCTTCTTCCAAAACCAGAGATCGTAGGCCTAGCTGTCATACAAATTAGTCTCTCTAAAGTTCACTGATACTCTGTACCGAGACTTTGGCTTCCCCCTTGGTTGTCCTCTATCCACAAGCATTGGCAGGGCCCCCCTACCAATTGTAAGGTCTCCACAGCATATGCCCTCCCAATGTAACCAAGCCTTCTCTTTCACGGGGGCAAAATATTTTAGGCTCCTCCTAACGTCCTTCCATTCTCCAGCATGGAGTGTTCACTCCTTTTTCATCACAACAGCTTTATTTCCAAAGTGGAAATCATAAGGACTATGATGTGTTGAGTTATAGTTTTATACTCCAGAAGACTGGGAAAGGGCAAATCTAGTGCCCAACTATAAAAAGGGAAAAAAGAACAACCCAGGAAACTACAGACCAGTCAGTTTAACTTCTGTCCCATGAAAGATAATGGAGCAAGTAATTAAGGAGATCATCTGCAAACACTTGGATGATAATAAGGTGATAGGGAACAGCCAGCATGAATTTGTAAAGAACAAATCATGTCAAACCAATCTGATAGCTTTCTTTGATAGGATAACAAGTCTTGTGGATAAGGGAGAAGCAGTGGACATGGTATACCTAGACTTTCGTAAGGCATTTGATACAGTCTTGCATGATATTCATATCAATAAACTAGGCAAATACAACTTAAATGGGGCTACTGTAAGGTGGGTGCATAACTGGCTGGATAACCATTTTCAGAGAGTATTATTAATGGTTCACAATCCTCCTGGAAAGGTATAACAAGTCGGGTTCCGCAAGGGTCTGTTTTGGGACCGGTTCTGTTCAATATCTTCATCAACGATTTAGATATTGGCATAAAGAGTAAGCTTAGTAAATTTGCAGATGATACCAAGCTGGGAGGGGTTCCTCCACTTAGGAAGGAACAATCAGTTTAACACATACAGAATGGGAAGCAACTGTCTAGGAAAGAGTACGGCAGAAAGGGATCGAGGGGTTTTAGTGGACCACAAGTTAAATATGAGTTAACAGTGTGACGCTGTTGCAAAAAAAGCAAACGTGATTCAAGGATGCATTAACAGGTGTGTTGCGAGCAAGACACAAGAAGTCATTCTTCCTCTCTACTCCGTGCTGATTAGGTCTCAGTTAGAGAACTGCATCCAGTTCTGGGCTCCACATTTCAGGAAAGATGTGGAGAAATTGGAGAGGGTCCAGAGAAGAGCAACAAGTATGATTAAAGGTCTAGAGAACATGACCTATGAAGGAAGACTGAAAGAATTGGGCTTGTTTAGTTTGGAAAAGAGAAGATTGAGAGGGGACATGATAGCGGTTTTCAGGTATCTAAAAGGGTGTCACAAGGAGGAGGGAGAAAAAATGTTCTTGGCTTCTGAGGATAGAACAAGAAGAAATGGGCTTAAACTGCAGCAAGGGAGGTTTAGGTTTGACATTAGGAGAAAACTTCCTAACTGTCAGGAGGGTTAAACACTGGCATAAATTGCCTAGGGAGGTTGTGGAATCTCCATCTCTGGAGATATTTAAGAGTAGGTAAGATAAATGTCTCTCAAGGATGGTCTAGACAATATTGGGTCCTGCCATGAGGGCAGGGGACTGGACTCGATGACCTCTTGAGGTCCCTTCCAGTCCTAGTATTTTATAATTCTCTGCCTTTTAACTTTATCAGCATCTTTTTTATAGCCATTTGGTGCTATTTACACCAAACAGCTGTGCATCGCTTGGGGGTCACTCACCAATGCCCAAACCGGTGCTGTGTCTGTTCAAAGATGGCTTGCAGTCTTACAATCTTCCCCTCAGAATCCTTACTCTCAGTAGTTTATATTTTGCAGTTTTAAGGATTTGGCATATGCAGAAGAACACTGCTATGTGGACAGGAATGCTCTCTTGGGGACAAAGCAAAGTCCACTTGTAGGGGGTGGAAGTTTTCTGTCTGCAAAAGTGTTGACCAATTGTGTTTACTCTCCTCAGCTTTTAGCAACACAGCCACGTCACCCCGGCCATGTCACTAAAAGCTATGTAATGGAGACAAAACCTATGAAAATCACCAAGTCTCTTCATAGAGGTTTTTATGGAAATTTCTTCAAAATGACTTCATCGGCACAGCAAGATCTTGTTGAGGACTTGACCTGTGAGTGCTAGGAATACATGCATTGCTAGCTGGAATAGGTTCTTCTGGAAGCCCTCCAATTTGGATGTTTACTCAGGATTTTGAATTGTTCATGAACATTTTCCCTGGTGCCCTCATTTCCTGGACTTCCCTACAGAAGATTCAGGTGTATGGAAGCCTATCTTGCATAAAACCCTTCCAACAGCCTCTCTCCCTTCAGTTGTGAGACGGTTTGTTTTACGTGTATCGAAATGTCTAGCTACTGGTGGCTCATTTTCAGTATAAAACAAATTGCAAAGTAAAAGTCAGCTCCCAGACAGCAGACTGCACAATACACTGCAAAATTCAACATCATGTTCATATGTGTCGCATCCCAGATTTTCCATTACCCGTTCCAAAAGGCGAAAAAACAGTGACACGGAAATGGTTCCTGATTGCCCTTAAATCATCTCCCGCAATTCAACTATCTGTAAATCACTAGGTCTCAATTCAAGTGTAGTTAACTGACCTGTTGGGACCGATTCCGCTAATGGCTTCTACTGCTGATAAATGTTCCCAAAAAGACATGTAAATACTCAGCTCAATTATGAAAAAGTCTCACTAGAAAAAATGGTAATATTCACAACATTCAGGCTGTAATGTTTTCCATGCCATTTCTGCATGCACTGGAATTCAGATTCACCACTTGGTAATTTCCTTGATGGAAAAAGGGGGGAAACACCGGTAATAAGAATCTGGATTATTTGTCTTCACTGAAAGTGAAAGAGTGCATTTTAGACCAGAGAGTCCCGGATTTGGGAGGTTCAACCTGTTTTAAATAGGGCCTACAGTACAGTCCATTACTTATTCACAATCTTTGCATGGACGTTACCTCCTCATGTTCTAATGTTTACTCATTGATTTTCCTCATTCGCATTCTACCATAGAGAATTGAGAAATATTTTCCCAGAGGAAATTGTACATGTGATTACCCCCCCCCTTTTTTTTTGGAAGTAATGTTAGCAAATCAAAGGGTTTGCAAGTGAGATCAAATAATCTAATTTCTACCTCAAGTCGGTCTCCAGGAAAGGTTCAAAAGAGAACCATCAGAGCCATACATATAGATGAATGGTCTTGCAACAGTTCATGCACTAGAATGAGTTAAGAAGCTGGGTTTTTGCTTTGCCACAGACTTCTTGTGTGACACAAGGCAAGCTCCTTAGCCAATCTGTGACTCAGTTTCCCCCACTCTCCTCCCCCTGATAAAATGCAGCTAAAAGTACCTGCTTTCCAAGAGGGGGTAGTGAGCATACATTCATTAATGTTTATGAGGTGCTCAAATGCTAGGATGTGGAGAACCACAGAAAGCCAAATAATAGATAAAATAAACCCACAGCATGGTCTTTAGACAACTATCAAAAGCTTAGTAGCTTCAGAACTTGAAAATCCGTTTCCAACCGCCTCAAGTTACAGGCAAGCTGCATTAATTGAAGCTGGTGAATATTTAAAGATGGGTAGCTACAGACTGTCTTGCTTTTAGATACTTTTGATGCTTGGCAAAATGTCACCTTAGACATTCGAAGCAGCCTCCCAGCTGCTTAGGCAATGTGCCACCAAGGCAGTTATCTTCCAGGAAGCATGGCCTGCCTGACAGGTCTTAAATGAATAAAAGTGATATTATTACAATTATCATTAGAGGGAGATGTCCCTCATCAAAATGTGTCTGGATTTTAATTGACAAGGTCTGGGTTAATTTTGTGAAAATGCCAATGAAAGCAAAGTCTGTGGCTCACACTAATTGTCAGCACCAAGCAACCTCAACCTCTAACCCATCACAGATTTATCACTCCATGCACACCGTGCCCATGACAAGCAATGTTTGCATTAATCATTAACAAGTAGAAATCCGTCCTGACAGAAAGCAGTATGAGCGCATGACTAACCAGAGCCCCCTTAACTTTGTCAGCAACCTAGGAGAGCAGCTGCGTAGAGCTAGTGATGAGCAGCCCTTTCCAAAAAAGCTTTGTATTTGAGAAACATTTGGGAGGGGAATGTTTAGGTCCCCTGGCAGTAAGAAGATAGAAGCACTAGGCTGAGTCAGCTCCAACGGCCCCAGATTTCCTCATACACAGCTCCACCCATGTTCCCTAATTCTAATTTGCAGCATTCCTCATTATTCCAATATTGGCGACTGTACAATGGACTTCAGTCTCAATTGGCAAGACCAAGCCTTCTCTGGTGCACCCTTCCCCAACTTAGGCCAGACCTACCCTAAAGGTGAAGGTCGTATCAAGATGCTCAACTCCAGCTATGTTATTTACGTAGCTAGAGTCGACATACCTTGCTTTGAGTTTCCTTGGTGCCCCCCACTCCCGTTGGCTTCCCTTAGGGTACGCCTAGACTACAAGCCTTTTTCGAAAGAGATTGTCTAGACAGCCACAATAGTTTCGAAAACGCGATCCGCTTTTTTGAAAGAGAGCACCCAGGCAATCTGGACGCTCTCTTTGAAAAAACCCTGTTTGCATTCAAGAACGCCTTTTTTCAAAAGAGCTCTTTGGAAAAAGGCGTTCTTCCGGGTAAAAGTAGGTTTACCGATTTCGAAAAAACCACCAAGTTCTTTCAATTTAATTTCGAAAGAACACAACGGCAGTCTAGATGCAGGTGAAGTTTTTTCAAAAAAGGCCACTTTTTTAAAAAAAAAAAACTCTGTAGTCTAGACACACCCTTACTCCTTGCAAAAGCAGGAGTACCAACCGCCGAAGGAGGCACCCTCTGAGTTTGATTTAGCAGGTCTTAACTAGATCCACTAAATTGAACTCTGGGCGATCAATTGCAGCATCATCTATCTTCGGTTTAGTGAAGGCGTGGCCTTAGTAATGCCTCTTGTTCAAGTTGCTGCTCCCCTGCTATCAGAAACACTTCTGCTAATTCATCCTGGCACGCAGCACCTGCTATCCTTCTCTTCCTGCACGTCTCCTGAGCAGAGACAGAAAGATGTGCTGACACGTTCCAATTGGTGTCATGGCTCTCTAGTAGTCAGTCAAATGACTGGGTTTCCATCACTTCCTTTGGACTATTTCAATGTCTAACAGATCTCAGTGACATGTTTTCCCTTTCTTAACATTGTCCTTCTATTCCTTGTTATACATCTGCCTAGGGAGGCTGTGGAAACTCTTTCACTGGAGACTTTCAAAAGGAGGCCAGATAGCCGTCTGTCTTGGATGGTTTAGATACAACAAATCCTGCATCTTGACAGGGGTATATAGTAAATGACCCCTGCTATCCCCAATAATCCTATGGTTCTATCTGTGTATCCCACTAAATAATTCCACTCCCTTTCAATAACACAGATGCCCTTCATAGATCTGCATTCTGTTACTATTACTATCTATACATGTCCCCACAGAGTCCAGAAACCATACTGGGCTACACATTGTACAGACATTAAGCCAAAAGACGGTCCTTGCTCCAAGGAGCTCACAGACTTGGTTTACCACAAGAGATAGGTGTTTCACATAGACAGCAGCAGGGAAGAGACAAGAAAAGTGTGAAACCAGCACATTTTTGTGTGGAAAGCACTAGTTACAGCTCAACCTCTGCCCAGCAATGGTAACAACTTAAACATTTGAAACAAGAATTCCTCCCTTACGTCTTCCTCATGAATCAATCTCTTCAGCAGCTTGATCACTTTGGCTGCTTTGATCTAAACTCCTAGGCCTGGCCTATCCTAGACCAGGCAAAGCCAGCTTAAGGTACACAACTCCAGCTATACAAAATGTGGAGTCGGTTTACCTTAGGCTGAGCCATGGCATCGTCTACACAGCAGGAGGCCAATGGGAGCACACACTCCCGTCAACTTCCCTTTCTCATCACAGAAGAAGGAGTACCGGATGCCGTCGGGGACTGGCCTCAGTGTTTTAATTTGTGGGTCTACACTAGACCCTCTAAATAGAATGCTAGAAAATCGACCTCTGGAGGGTCGATCTTCTCGTGAGCGTAGACACACCCCTAGTGTCTTTCTGGTAATACGGGATTGCCTCCAAAACCCACGGAATTCCATGGAAAGAGTCCCTTCACTTGGGATCGGGCCTACAGTCCCCAGAGCCAAAGCCCAGCTCCGCTGCACCAGAGCTGTAAAGAGAAAGGTTGCAATTTCCCCGCTTCGGTCCTCAACAAAACGAGGCTCAGGGTACGTTCTCAGTCACGTATCATCCTCAGAGGTTGGTCCCGGAACTTTGCACACAACATTAATTACCAGACCCAACCTGGTACACAAATGGAAATGTTCATGTTCCTCAGCATGGCCAATGTCATGTGTTTTTATTTATATTTACTTCATTCCAGTGTGTTAACAGAGCACACAGAACCACTGGGGCACTGCCAAACCTGGGGCCGAAAGCTGGGCGCCTCCAGGACCTGAAAAAGTGAGAAGTCTGCCAACGTAAAAGCAGGCTTTAGCGTGTTGTTTTTGTTGCTCTTCCAATCCTGACAGTTTGGGATCGTGCCTTTTTCATCCATGTGGATTACTGTCTCCTCATTACACAGCCTGAGTGCACAGAAACAAACGAGATTGCTCCCGTCAGTCCAAGCCTATTATATTATACTAGATGCAAGACTATAATTCTTTATCATTCTATACTAACACAGCACAGAAAAGTAATGGTGGGAATAAAGAAAACAGGTCGTTAAGGAAGCTGCCAAGGAATCGTTCGCCAAATCTTCAGCTAGGATAAAGTGATGTTTCCCCCAGAAACTAACAGTGACTGTAATTGATTAGAAGTCTCAGAGGGACAGCCTGGTTAGACTGTGACTTTAAAAACAACGAGTAGTCCTGTGGCACCTGAGACACCAACAAAAATAGGATCATGAGCCTTCATGGGCAAAAAGAAGTGGGACGACTCCTTGTAATGGATTAGCTGGAAGTCAATGCAGACTTGTTGTCTCCCCCTCCCCCCCATCCAAATGTGCAGAGATGGAAAAAGCAACTGAAAACAGCACTTTATAAACAGCTTCCTGGAGAAAAAGAAACTCATAACGTTACAGACACTCCAACCACACAATCCTGAGCATGAATTCTGTCAGACTGAGTGACCGGTAGGGAATGAACAAAGAGTTACCGAGCTCGTTGTCTGTGTGCTCCAGTGCCATCCATTATAGAGAAGCAGCCAACGGGGTTTCCACTGGCTCTCTTCCCAGCGCTCCGAGGCAAGCTGTGCTACGCGCTTTACACTAAGGAACACCAGTGGGCTGCTGGCTTTAACCCCCTTTGTTTCTCCCAAATAGGAAAGACAGACTAGATCATTTCTCTCCTCACTCATCACCAGGCAGTCCGCCTCTTTGGTGCTATTTTCGTCACATTCTTAAACCACGGACTCGACAGTAAGCATGCTGATTAAAATGATGCCAGCCAGGAAAATAACCCACGATTTAACATATATTTTGCTGTTCATGCAGCCATACACCATACCATTGCCATTTCTTTTCAATACATTTGAGCTCCCCCCACCACAATCAAGTTAAATGTCTTTGTAATAATTGATTAGCCATCTTACCATAGGCACAGAAGGTCTGAGCTTTCAGACATAGGCCCCCAAACCGGGATCAGGGTCAGAAGAAGCCCATGCAAGGAAACAGCAGGGGAGGGGCAGGAAATGAGCTCAAGAAAGAGACTCAAGTTGTGATCCAGATCTTCACCCTAGAGTAAATCAGTGTAACTCCACATTTACACATGTGACTTCACGAGTGTCAATGGAGCTATCCTGATGTACACTAGCTGGGGTGTGGTTTTTTACCATTCAGTGATATCTTCAGTATTTACTGTGGTGTTTCAGGCCACGTCTTCACTTGCCACGCTGGAGATTGATCTTCTGGCATTCAATTTAGTGCGTCTAGTTAAGACCTGCTAAATCGAACGCTGAGGGTGGCTCCGGTCAGCACCGGTACGCCTCACAGTCACGAGGAGTAAAAGAAGCCAACAGGAGCAAATGATTCTGTTGGCCTCCCTCTGTGAGCACGGCGCCAAGTTCAGCTTAAGTATTTTACAAAGCTGGAGTTGCGTACCTTAACCCAACTTTCCTGGTCTAGTGTAGACCTGGCCTCAGTCACTGATGACTTGGTTGCACATGCCAGGAGCATGAAGGGCTCAGGCAAAGAATACATGCTGTAGGCATGACCTCAGTCAGGATAGGTTAGTTCAAACGCATAGCTGTTTCCATTGCAAAGAAGTTCAGAGGGGCTGTAGTTCTGCTGTTACGTATAAACTGGGCTGAAAGCCTGAATGGCATTAAAGTGCTGTTCTACTCTGAAAAAGAGACTCCACCTAGCAAACTAGGTTTTGCGCCTATTTAGTACAGGCCTACTCCACAGCTGCCCACGGGCTGTTTATATTAGACACTTCAGTCCCCTTTTTCTCTGGATTTGAAGTCAGTGGAATGGCTCACATGCATCTCTGATGGTTTGGGCGGGGACTTGAATATCTTGAGTCAAAGAAATTAACATTCAGTGCAACCTTCTTTGATGTCCGTTTTGAACAGCTACGAGGATTTTCCAAAACTCAAACTCCTCTAAGCGCTCCCAGGCGTCATGCATAACTACCAAAGAAAGAACATCCTCAGCATTCAGATACGCTGCACCGACTTCATTAATTCCCCAAAGCTCGACTAATACGACACAATAGGACAGGTAATTAGAGAGTGCGGCTGCAGCCAGGACTGCAAAAAGAGTTAAAGCTTTCAGCAATTATTTTTGTTATCGTTAAACCAGTGAAGTTCATTCCGGGATACAACCGTTCATTTATGTAATTAAATTTCAGTCTATATGGTGTCTGTCAAGCATTTTAATTATTTTTTCCCATCGCCGGCCAGCTTTTGTGGCTCATTATGAAACAAATGACATGTCAGCCTAATGGGAGTTTTCTCATTCACTCTCAAATGTGAACAGCTTCATAAGACCCCGCCCCTCATAACTCATTGGCTCGTGAGATGCCAGTTATTAATAAAGGCACCACCATAAAGCAAAGCAAGATACAAGGCTTTGGGGAGGACATTTTTACAGACTCATATGGGATGAACCTACCTTAATTGTAAAATGTAACTTTCAAACAACACTCTTTAAGGGCTGCTGCCTTCTTGATGTGATTTCACCACAGAGCTCCTATTATTGTTGGTTTGTCTGGGTGCTACACTGCTGGTGGGATTATACTGAAATATGCAAATGGCTGCCAGCGGGTGAGTCTTAGATCCAAAAACACCCACAGATCTCATGAATGCTCGTGGCTGATCCATGCACCATCCGCCAGACGCAACCGATGGCACAACCCATTACATAGCTAACACCGCTGTGCACTTACTGCCGGCAGCATCAGACCACAAGGCAAGCCAGTGCTAAACTGTGTGGACTGAGGGGTTTCCCAGCTTGTAAAGGCAGGGGGTTTACAATACCAGCCACCGCCTGTGTGTGCTAGAGGCAGAAAGCCTAAGAGAGTTGTGAGTGTGATCCCGAGAAGCAGCAGTGAAATGGAGGATCTTGGGCACAGAGCTTACTGGAGTGGATGGCGGAGCATAACTAATCTTCTACTGCGAACATTGGCTGCCCTCCTGTTGGCCATGTTCTGAACTGTGAACCAGCACTCGGATTCGCACTGGATGGGTTTCCAAGCATGTGTTTGGAGTGAAGCATGAAGCATCACACTATGAATTGCTAGTTTTTTTAACATTAACTGAAAGTTAGGCAATAGAATACATTGGGCCCCACAGTGCAAAGTGCTGTAAAACTACACAATTCACGATGCAATTCATGGCACACTCTGCGCCAGTAACCCTACCATCTAAACACCAAGACATGATACATGGAAGTGATTAACAAGCAAGGCAGGGTAGAAGTCAGGGAGGCAGATGGTCAAAGGCTGAAAACAGATTAGGACTTATTTGAGCCGGTAGTTTTGAAATGTCTACAGTCCCATTTGTAAAAAAAGGAAGAATTTGCCGTCACCTCTGCTCATTCAGAAAACAAGGAATTCTGAGATGACGGAAGGAAGTGGTACATCATTCATGTCCTTCGTCCTTTTTGTTGTTGTTTTTAAATGAGTATTTGCAATTGGCAAGAAAGTCATCAAACAAACTTCTCCACTGCTAAGGTACAAAAGAATTGGAACCAGACTTTCAACTCATTGTTGGAAACGAGTGTAAAACACATCACATAGGAGAAAATAAACTCTAACCTCAGTTTTTCTGAAGCAACACTGCTTCTGCAAGCTGCATGGTCCTGAAAAGAGGAGACTGGAGTGGCAATCAGGGGACCTCAGGTCTATTCCTGGGAGAGCAGGTCTATTCCTGTTCTGCCCTCTGACCTGGAGCAAGTCAATTCATCTCTATATCCCTTTCCACTCCTTTTCTGTCCTGTCTACTTAGTATGATGGGGTACGTCTACACTTGCTCCCTAGTTCGAACTAGGGAGCAAGTGTAGACATACCCTAAGCTCTTTGGGGCAGGGATTGTCTTTGATGTGTGTGATGGACCTCTGACTTTGTTATATACTAGAATCATAGAATACTAGAACACTAGGGTCCAGTCCCCTGCCCTCACGGCAGGACCAAGCACTTGTGTTACAGTGTAACCAACGCGTACCAAGAATAGAGGATACTTTATAGTATTTTTAAGTATAAGTAGAAAGATTATATAACTATGAGAAGGACTTTTAAGTATAGGTCGAAGAACTATATGACTATCATCAAGATATCATTCTCTTCTTCATAGATCTCTTCCAAGGCCTATGGTAGGGTTAGAATTTCTTATAAATTCAGCTTAGTATTGCCGATGATATTTTCTCTCACTCAGAGATTTGTTATTAGAGAACATGTTTCGACACATCGTAGTGGCACAGAATCAGAGAAAGTCCTGTCAGGATGGGTTGGGTGAACAGGACAATAAGCGGCGCCATCAGAAAACTTGATATGTTAAGAGCAAAGCTGCTGATCTTCCAGGAAGACGCAAAGAATAGAAAAGACGGCCTATTACCACACCCTAGAAAACTAAGTCCAGACATGTGCTTGAAAAGCTTCACATGAACATTTTCACTTGCATGAAAATGCTGTATGACTTTATTTGTGACATACACACACAGGAAAGGAAATTGTATACAGGCCTACTTCCCTAGAACAAAGCCGATGAAGAGGTAAAACTTGATTAGCAACAATAAGAAAGCATTCACTCAACACAGGGTACTGCCCTGTCTTTACACGGAGGAGGTGGGGACAATGTACTGACTGCACACACCTCCAATTTGGATGGCCATGTTAGAGATCTCATCTTCAGCACTCAAAATGTGATGCTTGTAAAAAAATGGCTGATTCTGAAAATTTAGACATCAGCAAATACAATCAACCAATAATGCAGAGAAATTTTAATAAGCAAAGATTCAATACAGGTCAGGGTGATGCTAGGGAAATGTGACACTCTAATTTAGATTTTCAAAAATATGAATAAAATAAAAGCCTACACAAAGCTAACAGGGTGGATTGATTTAAATCACCAAGCAAGAAATTTTGATTTAAATCTTCCACTTTAATAATGTTTTGCCTTTGTAATTTTTAGTCATATATTCCTAAAGAAATGTCAATTCTCATCAGCTAGTAACTATTAAAATATATGGACTTGTAACTACGTATACAGGTTTTCACTAAATTTGGTGCTTATTTTTGTTAAGCAGGAGGATAAACAAATATGTATCAATATAGGATAAGAAATGATAACTTTTGTTTTACATGTATACAGATTCTTAATTTTTACATTTTTATGATGTTTGAAAATGGTGAACTTTTTTTTTGTTTGTTTGTTTTTACATTTACCAGATGATACATTTTTTACTTGTGATTTGTGTCAGGTTCTATTTGGACACTTGACTTCAATAAACAATACACAAAAATGGAATTTTATTTTTTTAATTAGTTAAATAAAACTCCTTTAAAATTTCTTGATACTGGAGGAAAAAAATTCATCCCAAACATTATAAAACCAGGTTTTCTATTTCAAACTAAATGATGTATTAAACAAAGTATTAACTCTAGTTAGTAAATAGAAATAATTATTTCTAGTTACCACTGTCCTTCAAGGTTTTAGAGGTAGTAGGTCTCATCCTCTTACACAAAGTTTTTTATTTACTTGGAAAAGGAAAAGAAGCTTTCCTGCGCTTTCAGCTCCCTGATGGTTTCTTAACTTTCAATGAACCAGTTATTCAGCAAAGCTAGCTGAATAAACTAAATGAAGAAAGTATTCTCTCTGCATGTGCATTAGACTCTACTGGTGTCACAAGCTAGTTTAGCACTTCAAGATACATGGTTACAGGTATTTAGACAGCATCTTTCACCCACTTCAGTGTTTTACCTGTCTTTAAAACTTCAGTAGCAAACAGGCACTGCTTAATGTTATTCTTTTCAATTAATGGAAACGATTTTAATAGATTTTAGTACATTTAAATCTCAACAGAGGTTGTCATGTTTTCAAATTTAATTTTCAAAAGTGTATTTTTAAAACTAAACCTGTATTTCATTTAAATTTTAAAAGATCTGATTTTAAAAAAATTAAAAGACCTATTTTTACCTAGCAGATTAAACTCACATAATGACTTCACCTGAAAAAAGGGAACATGTCCAAGAATCAATGTTCCAAAGACAATTAACTGCTATACGAGCTATAAAACACATCAAATGAACACAGATTATTTCCCTTATACTTGCAAGATAAAATTTAATAACTACATTTAATGGGCACTTAAAAAAAACAATTTCCTAGGTATTAATTAAATGCACTTCTTGAGCAGAAAAGAGATTTTTAAAGGGTTATAATCTCTACTAATGTAAAAACAAACCATTTGAAGACAAAATAGTAGTGTGTAAACCAGTTTAAAAAAATTCTGAACACTTATATAATTGCACTGATGATCATCTGACACACATGAGCAAGCAAGCAGTTTGTTTCAAAGATGAATATCTTCAGCTAAGTGTTACTTAGAGATATGGTGTCATTTCCACAGAGCAAATGGTGCCATATTCAGGACTTGGAGCTGGCTGCGTCTGTATCCCGAGTGCTGTAGCTTTGGTTCCAGGGAGAACTGAAGTATAAGAAAGACCGTTCCCTGATTCTCCAGTAGCTTGATTCCAGAAATGCACAGACTGCTTTGGGTTACGGGATGAACCAAAGGTTCCTGGCCTCACAACCAGACTTGTTTCTCACCCGTTCATTCCTTTGCTTCTACACCCATTTCATAATCCTTAACTAATGATCCTCATTTCGCAGCTGGTCAGGGAATTTAGACAGTGGTAGAAGGGTACAGAAAGGAAAGATGGTACGGTGATTAGTGTGGGAGCCTGGGATTAAGCATCTTAAATCACAAAGGACCAGTGTGATCTCAGATAAGCTTCTGGGCCTCACTTTCCCATCTCTAATAGGCGGACAACAGCACTTCCTTATCTCCCAGGGATGTGGCTAGGCTATATGACTCAGAGACTACTGTAAGGGGAGGCATCCGAGTGCCTGAGATGGACGGGTCAGGTCTACAATAGCAGCACTGCCAGTTCTCATGAGTTTTGCCCGAGTCTCACAATATGTGATGTTTTCTTTAAAGTTCCAGATCCCAGACGCATGTGATCCCATGCACATTTCTATTTTCATTATCAAATTAACTTTCCCACTTCTCATTACTGCAGAGAAAAGTTTGATAAAGTGACCCAGCTGCAGCCTAAATGCTCAGAAGCCTAAAGGCAAATAAAAAGCAAAGAAATGAATAGGTAGCAGGTTTAAAACCAACAACAGGAAATATTTCTTCACTCAGCGTACAGTCAACCTGTGGAACTCCTTGCCACAGGATGTTGTGAAAAGTAGGACATTAACAGGGACAAAAGAGAGCTTCATAAATTCATGGAGGGTAGGTCCATCAATGGTTATTAGCCATTAGCAGAAATGTTATCCCTAGCCTCTGTTTGTCAGAAGCTGGGAATGAGTCCCTGTTCTGTTCTTTCCTGCTGGGGCTTCTGTCATTGGCCCCTGTCAGCAGACAGGACACTGGGCTAGATGGACCTTTGGTCTGACCCAATGTGGGTGTTGTTCTGTTCTAAGATGATCCTTTGGAAAAATCTCTATTATTTTGGGACCCGACTCCTGGTTTTGGAATGCTTGAGGTTGGCAATACCGAAATGGGAACAAGCAGTTCCTAGGGCAGAATAAATCTGCAGAGGGAAAACACATGATTGAAAAAAGGTCTTACCTCTACGCAGCAGACCCAGGGAAGTTCCACCAATCATACCCTAGAATCATATTTAAGTCAAAGCATGCAACATGATTCACTCCTGACAGCCTATTGTTGGCCCTGCAAAATTCTACTTGCACACATGCCCGGGGTGAATCCGTTTTTTGAACAGGCACCATTATCGAGATGATAACGGGCATGTGGATAGCTCTTGTGCCTGGGCTGGTAAATTGTTATAACATACCACAAGGCCATTTGATGTGTTACATGGCTCCTGGATCAAAGCTAGAAAGGCAGCAGCCGGTGTGTTATAAACATTCGCTAGGGTTGTGGGGATTTATCTGTCGGTTTTCTCCCCGCAATTCTGATTTGTTGAAGCCGCATGAAAATCAGATAACGGTCCTCGATGCTTGGCAACACATCACTACACATCCTCCAGCACCCCGAGCTTCCAAAGAACAGGGCGGCCAGCAACACACACGCACACGAAAGACTGACATGCTTTCCCTTCCCCATATAAAAGAGAAATGTGCAATAAAAAAAAAAAACGGATAGGATTTCCAAGCGACAGCTGTGCAAAATATTCCCCTTTAGGATTGAAAGAGTTTTCCTGATTGCAAAATACTTGACCATTAGCCTCTGTTCCAGACACAAGGTTAGCAGTGACTCTGGCCATTACAACCAGGCACTATCTGGACAGATTTAAAAAGTCTGCTGTCATGAGAAGTGAGTGAAAGTAGGGCTGGCGGAGGCGAGCCCACAGCCCAGCCCCTTCTGCCCAGGCTCCGCCCCACGCAGAAGCCAAGCCGCACTCCCCAGCACCACAGGACGGTGGAGCGGTGCACGGCCCCAGCCTTCCCCGCCGCAGAGCACAGGGAGGGCAGGCGCGCGGAGGCAGCAACACTCTGCCCCCCGTAGGTGGAGTCTGGGCGGGGCCAGGCTGGTGGTTTGGGAAGGCAATGCCTTCCCCTGCCTATTATACCTGCCGCCCACACTTGCTTACTTGCGCTGCTTACTATTTAATGGCAGGGACCTGGCGTTTCCATGGGATTCTATAAACAGTGTAGACTCCTGGACAGTCTGTGGAACGCTGCTTTCAACTAGATCAATGAGGAATCAGAGAACAACGTATCACTGAATGGGAGCACAGAAAAGTGCAAAATAAACATGGAGCCCTGGCGTTGGCTGTCCATCTTGGCTTTGGGACTGAGCACTGTTGTGATGCAGCCACACCATGTACCAACATCACAGCAACGGCATCACAAACAACGTCACACTAGCACAGGGGCAATTCTATTCTGCCCCATTATTTCTCTCTCATCCCTTTCTCCCGGGCCCCGGGAGAACAGGGATTGCCTTTCATTGCAGTCCTTCTCTTCTTCCATCATCGCAGTGAGAAAGAGGGAGCTACCAGCAGCTCTGAACCAGTCACTGTCTAATGCAGACCCCGCTGTTTTGATCTGTGTTTCTATTGCCAGGCCCAGGATAAAATCCAGCAATTCAACTGTGATCTGTACACACTAAGGTGCTGGCATAGAGAGTTGGAAATTCTGATAGTCCTTAAGATCATGTCTACACTAGATTATTTCAAATTTACTAAGTTTGTCTTCTGGGCACCTGATTTTACAAATTTGAAATTCCGTGCCCTCACGATGGAGGAGAATTGAATGCAGTCCTAGGCAGGCTCTGTTAATGTGGACGCACTACCTCAGACTCAGAGACCCAGGAAGTGCTCTGGGGAGCTAAAGGAGGCCTCCCAGAGGCCAATTAATTTGACTTAGCAGCACCGCAGCATCCACACTAACATAATTTCGGATTTACAAGTCTGGGAATAGCGTTACTCCTCATGAAAAGCAGGAGTACAGAGTTCGAATTCCACGGCCCCTTATTCTAAAATAACGGGCTTGGTAGTGTGAACACATCATTTACAAATGGACCTTGGGGGTGGGCAGGGTGTTATTTCGGACTAAGGTCCTAGTATAGATCAGGCCCTAGTGACACAGCCTTTTGAGTATTTCAATACGGCAACCATTCCAAAACTGAGTGTAATCTGTATGCAAATATTACAAATGGCGCTCTAGTGAGAAATCTGAATTAAAATTTCACTATTGACAGAACAAGTGTTATTAGTCTGATCACACCAAAAGAATTCTTATATGAGAATGGCACATTTTCTTGGAGGCTTTTAAAATATATGACCACCTAATTTCTGCTTGGATTTTTCAACACTCCTACGGTAAGTATGAACACTGTCTTTCTACTTCACGGTGTGTGGGAAGTCTGTTCCTCTTGTTCAGATGTTAATGAAAATAAAACACATGTGTGTGTACTTTTTTAAATCAGTTTATCATTTGATACAATACTCATAGACCTAGGAACTAAGGTTTTGCATTCATACTTCCAAAGCTTTATAAAAATCTTCCCAATTGATGATCCAAAAATATAAATTAATGAATCCAATTTCCTTCCTAGAAAATAACTTGCATTAAATGAAAGAAGACGGGTTGTCAGAGATTGTGTTATTCTCAAAGTTCCTTACACCCATGAGTCTGGATTCTTTGTTACAATTCTCAAAGTTCCTTACACCCATGAGTCTGGACTCTTTGCTACAATATGCCATGTGAGTCTCTGCTCTCAACAGATTTTTGCATTGTGTTTTTTCTCGTGAACGCATTCCAGTTAAGTCAATGTCTACCGCTGTGTGACAACAGAATCCGCACACAGCAAATACAAGGGCCTCCTATCCAAGGGACTATCATGTAACAAACAGGTAAAGTAAATTTCATCCTAGGCCAACAATGCTGAAATAAAAGTGACGCAGAAGAGTTTGTCTTTTGGGGAAATTATCTCTCTTGTCTTTGTTTTGTTTTGACATGTGTTCAGCTTTTTTTTCTCTCCTTTTTTTCTTTTCTTTTTATCCTTCAGAGAACAGCGGTTTTCAAAACTCACATACCTATCAACAAGTCTGCTTTACAAACCACTCTCCACAGACATAACTGAGTAAGTTATTCAGTAAGGGTATTTGATATATACATGGTCTTTCATGCGGACCATGGCTTTAAAAGCACTTTAACCTTGCAAAGTATTCTCTGAATCAAAGAGGCATTCTCTGGGGCTACGTCTACACTACGAGCCTGTTTCGCAAAAGGAAATGCAAATGGAGTGCTCATTTGCATATGTTGCACTCTCATTTGCATTTCCTCCTCGGATCCCTTTTGTGCAAGAGGTTTTTGCACAAAAAAGTGCTGTGTAGACATTTGGAGGAGGAAATGCAAATGAGAGTGTGACATATGCCAATGAGCGCTCCATTTGCATTTCCTCTTGCGGAACAGGCTCGTAGTGTCAATGTAGCCTGGGGCAGTTGGTGGGTTGCATTTACCTCTATATACATCGATATGAAGAATCAGACAGTTGTTCAGAAAACATACAGGAATGCAAACAAGGGCAAAAATCACATACCTTAGCAATCCTGATCGTCTGAATTCTGGAACAATTAGTTTGGGAGCAACATTGGAGTGAAAGGAAGTTCCTCGGGCTACCACCAACTGGAAGTCCTTCTTACGTCCCACCCGGGCTCTTACTCAGCCTTGGGTATATCCCTGAGGATGATGCAGTGTCCTCCAGTTCTTTGGAGCTGCAGCAGAAGAGAAGTCAGTCAGGAAGAGAAAAGAAAACAAGGCGTGGCATTAAATCAGGGTCAGTTGTTTGGCAGGTTCAGAAGAGAACACAAGGCAACATCGGATAGCAATGACATGTCAAGCCAGGACAAAGGGCCCATCAGGAGCGGCACCTTTTGAGGGAAATCTTTGAAATCAAGAACTGTTCTTGCTTGTTTCAAAGGTGCCCCTCACCCAGGAAATGACTCTCAGCCTGGATGCATTGTATTTCGGGCTGAGCCCACAGAAGTACAGTAACATGCCCACGTCACATTCTCAGTCTTTCCCTGAGAGAAAAGCACATTCAGACAAAGGGATTTCAAATTTAAAAACCACGGTTTGGCACTCAAGCAAACAACGCCGGAATGCGCTGGTACCGTACCGTTTGTGCGCCAATCTCAAAGCCCTTGAGGAAACATGAATTAATTCGGCCTTATGACATGTCTATGAGGTAGCTATTGTCGGCCACAATGTGCAAAAATGGGTTCCCGTCTTACCCACCTGAAGCGACCTGATGACTGCATTTTAAATGTAGTAGTGTACTACCTTTAATATGCAGAGCTGCAACAGATCTAGCTCTGTCCCGGCTCGTGCTGGTCTGGCACCTACCCCCGCCGCAACGCTGCAGTTTACATGTCGTAGGGGCCGGGTTGCCTGCGCGCCTGACTCCTACTACATTTAAAGTGCAGAGCAAAGCAGGGGTAGCTCTGGGACCTGGCCCGAGCCAGGACAGAGCCCTTCCCCTTATCGACTAATCGACAATTTGTATTGACTACACGACTAGCCAACTACCCGCCTCTTAACATCCTTAGTGGGGAGGCAGAAAAACAGAATAGCTTCACGTGGCGTATTCCTTGCCAACGCCCTACCTCTCATGCAGCATTTGTAGACCCAGTCAGGCGATGTGCGCCTGAAGTGGATGTGACGTGTGGGTGGTTGTAGGAGCGGCTGACACTGCAGGAGCTTCAAGGAGTGGTACTCGCACCTCGTTCTGCTTTCAGGGGGTGTTTACATTTGGGAACAAAAATGCAATTACTTCCATTTGTCTCCTGAAAGTTGCAATGCCAAAAAAAAAAAAAAGGAGAATGGAAAAAACCCCTTTAATTCCCCTCTTTTTTTTTTTTTTAGTTTCAAGGGAACTGCAGTACAAAAGACCAAGTGATTGTTATTGCAGGCTGAACCGGAGAGCCCTGCCTTTGACTGGGAATGGCACGGTTCTTTTAAAGTCCCAGGGCAGCACAGCCTGCCAATGCTCAGCCTAAGCAAAGCTCCTGGGTGAGGAGGACTTGGCACGCTGCCTTAATGCACTGGTATGCAGGCCCTCAGAGTTTCTGAATTCCCGCACTGCTGGGTGGATGGCAAATTACAGTGCAGGCAGGGGAAAGTGTGTTTTCAGCTCCTGGCAACGAGAAGAAACTTTCCCTTCATCCTAACCGCTACCGTTATGGGAATCTGAGCACAGCAGCGGGGAGCTGGAAAATGCAGCTGAAGATTCCATCCGAGCATTCACCCGGGGCCGGCTGTTCAGAGGATCTGTCACAGTCTCTCCTCCAGCATTACAGAACTTCAGCACGGGAATGGGGGAGGAGGGGAAAAATAACTTCCGTCACAATAAAAAGTAACGACCGCATACAACGGCCCTCTCACCAGCTCCGATTTCATGGGCCTGTAATGGTGGAACATCTGCATTGAGTACAATTAAATGCCTACTGTGATCAGAGTTGCTCCAAGCAGCAGTGATTTACTGCATCGATCCAGATGCAACATACCTGGGCTGCAGTCGGAGAATTTCTACCACGTAGATGTACAGGGATGCAGACCAGCAAACAGTTTTTAACCAGCTCTACAGTTGGGCTATGTTCCTAGGTAATGGGTTACTGGAAAATAATACAGGTTGCACCTCCCTAATCCAGGACTCTCTGGTCCGGCACATCTGTGGCCCAGCAGGATCATGAATGTTCCTGGACCACAGAGCCCAGGAACAGGGGAGGTCTGGTGGTAGGGCAGGAGCGCGGTAGCAGGGCCGGCGACTGAGCTGGAAGCCCCGTGTCGGGGGGCAGGGAGCAGCACGACAGAGAGTTCCAGCCCCTGTGGCCAGGGAACTCCAGCCCCAGATGCAGAGCTCCGGCCCCTGCCCTGGCCACAGAGCTCTGGTCCCGGCTATGGAGCCGGGCGGCTGTGAAGCACCAGCCCCAGCAGTAGCGGAGCCAAGGGCAGCTAGAGAGCCCTGGTGGCCTGTGGCAGCAGCAGGACCAGGCTGGAGCCCTAGCCCAGGGGCAGCAGGGCAGTGTGAGGCATTGGGGAAGGAACTCCCCATGTCCGGCAAATCCCCTTGTTCGAGGTCCCAAGGGTGCTGGATCGGAAAGGTCCAACCTGCACACGAGTTATAACTGCTAGTGGCACTGAGCACCCCTAAATTACTGAGGCACGATGGAAGTTATCACACGGGTCCAACATGACATGTGGAAGTTTCCGACCACCTTCTCCGACATGGAAAAAATAATACGCGCCGCACAAACGGGGCTGTGCTGTTCGTCTCTATCTACCCCACCGTTCCCACTTTCGATTTCAGCATCTGAAACACTGGAGGAAATGTCTTGCCAGGGCCCTAGTGAAGTGAGTCAGATGGTCTTTGTTCCATCGCCAGACTATAAATTAAACCCCAAACCTGACAAACTAGCACTAGCTCTTCTCAGCTCAGGAGAGGCAACATCGTTCATCACAGGAGCTTGCTGTTATGAGGATCTGAATTTCCCCAAAGTTTAACAGTCCCCAGATCTGGGATTTCATCCAGGAACTTTTTTTTTTTTTGAGTACCTTCTTTGGTGCACATCCCTCCGGAGACAATGCTCCCTGCTCCAGGATCACGTTCCTATTGCATGGATCATGGAATCACGGCCCTTCTTAAAGAAGCGTTTATTACACAAACAACTACACAAGCCAGCATCCACACAGCCCAAGGAGGAGCCTGGTTCCACTCCTTCCCTTGGCTCCCAGTCACTACGCCTTGCCCACGACACTCTACAGCAGCGGTTTTCACACTGTGGGGCGAGACCCCAAAGTGGGCCACTATTCCATTTCAACAGGCTCACCAGGGTTGGTGTTCGACTTTCTGGGCTCCAGGGCTGAAGTCCAAGCGGGGTGCGGGGCCAAAGTCGAAGCCTGAAGGCTTCAGCCTGGGTGGTGGCGCTCAGGTTATAAGCTGCCTGTCTGGGCCTGATGGCCCTTCGGCTTTGTCTCTGCCCCATCTCCCAGGGCACTGGGGCTTGGGCTTTGCCCCTCCCCTGCCCCGGGCAGCAGGGCACGGGTGGGCTCTGGCTTCAGCCACTCCTGAGGTTGCGTAGTAACTTTTGCATGGTGCAATGAAGTTAGAGCATCCCTGCTCTCCAGTAGGGGAAGACGCCCCGTAGCTGACTAACGTACTGCAGGCAGACCTCTCACTGCAGCAGGCAGCTACATCTGTCCCAGCTGGTCTCTTGTCTTAAAATATTAATTACAATCCACTCAACTGCAGGAGAAGTTATGTTGGGCATGGAAAAGATTAAATACTTAGGGGATCTGGAGACTTGAAAATAACAGGGACCGTATGGTCCTCTGGCTAAATAGTCAAGATCTTTCTCTTGAATGCCAATCTGGACTTTAAACACCTGTACGGGAGAGGGATGGCATGCACACATCTGCATATGCACAGTCTCATCATTTTCCTAGTTAGCCATAAGCTGCGCTTGGCTAAGATGGCAGAGCAGTACTGGTGGAGCAGGGGGCAACGGGGATGCAGAAGAGATAGTGGCTCTATTCTCACCAGGAGACATTTAGAAGGGTCGTTTCTGTGTGTCCAGGTGAAAAGTAAAGATCTCCCGAAGCATTTTCTGGAAGTAGATTAGGGTGACACCAGCACTTCAGCAAATATTCCTTCTAACTCAGCAGTTAGATGGGCCACATGCAGCCCATCGAGGTTCTAGGGGTGGCCTACAAGACATTCGTACACCGTTGCCCATGCACAGGCCTGCCGGATTTCACTGGTTTTTGTCTGCGTAGGTTTTTTTTCCCCCCATTGGTATTATTAAAGTGACACACACGTAAAGCCAAGGCATGCGAAGAGAGGTGCGTGCTAATTTGCACACAACACTGTAAGAGCCACATGCACACTGCGTCCAATCAAAGCGCCGCGACAGTTCCATCGGCACATCCGAAAATTCTATGTACACGTGCGCAGTGAGCAAAATTAACCATTGCCAGGAGACCATCTTGGTAACGACAGTCTTGCAAGCCCACGAAAATGACGGAGGGCCACTCGTGTGGCCCACTCGCTAGCCTAGGCTGCCCATCACTATTCTAAAAGAAACAGCCTCTATCGATCAAGGCAGCGTGCAAGCGACAGCTGACTGTCATGGCTGTCACGTTTTCCCATACAGACAGTATTGAGCTCATGGTTTTGTAAAGTGCTTCGGGATGTCTTCAACACCCAGTGACTTTAACAGAGCGGTGGTTGCTCAGCACCTCACATGGACCTCAGGACCCTGCAACCCAAATTTTATTTTCACAATATCTTCTCCCTCTACTTTGCAGCTATTTCAAGGAACCCACTGATAGCAACACTTCATCCTGCCAGCTCCAACTCAGGTTGAAACCTCCCTTATATTTAGTATCAAGCCAGTGCTGGTAAAGGGGATAAAAACGTATCCCTCCTTTCAGAAGGCTAATGTTTAAAAAAACAAAAACATGGTAGCACTTCAACTTTGGAACCCCTCCAGTTAGAACACTTAGAACACGTCAGACAGCTGCTTCCCCAGCCACACTTTGTCATTCATCACGGGGTCAGTGCAAAACATAAATAAAAGAGGAGTCTCTAGCAATGGCGAGACTCAGCTGTTTTGTGGCATTTTCTCTTCCTTTACAGCAGAAAAATAGGTGGAACAGCAGCACTGTAATCCAAGAAATGTGCAGATACCTGAAGCCTTCTTACAATGGGCAGCAAGTAATTGTAAAGTTTGCTGGGGTGCCATAGTCTGATAGGTTAGAGTCTGACTTATTCTGCAAATTAATTAAGTTACGGGATATTGCTGCAAATTAATGACAGAATGGGTGCGAGGAGCTAGAGATATTAATCTAATGAGATAATCTGATTCTGCTGTTCTCTCTTTTTTTAAGTGCAGCCCAAGGGTCTCTGGGTAAAATGAAGGAAGAACACTAGTTAACGATGCTTGTTATTTGATTTATTCTAATCACTTCACTGCAAATACTTTCCAAGGCTCTAACTTGCTCAGACCCTGCGGTCCGCATGCCTGTTACTATTTCTAAAAAATAAATATCTTCCAAAAACAGGAAAAGAAATCTGTTAAATATTTGCAACGTAAACCAGAAATGTGTATCTCCGAAAGACCTTGTAATGTCTATAGTCAAAAGGCAAAAGGAGGTTTAGCTTGCCCTCAACCTCTAACACAAATCAATATTATTAATATTATTCTTATAGCCCTCTTAGTACCTGTAAAATACAGAATGTCTCAGAGACCCCCATGCAGGAAAGCACTTTAAGTACATGATTTACATCTATCCTTATTGAGAAAAGCACTTCGACACTTTGAGCCTTTGAGAATCGACTTCCATTACTGTTTGTTCTGTCAGTTCAGCTGAAAGTAAAGGTAATAAAGAGGAGAATTATGGGAAAGCATATTCACATGTTGCAAACTAACTGCATGGGGACTTACGCACATGCGCTTATATTCCTTCTTGAATGGGGCTTGGACATGCACTTAACCGGGATGTGGATCTTCAAAAAAATCTAGTTTTCTCAGCTAGGTCTAACAGATTGATATTTAAAGATGTTTTGTAAGAAAACGTGCCACAAGAAAATCATCATCATATGGGTATTTCCCCATGTAAATCCCCCTTCATCCCAATTGAAAGGAAAATAAAAGGAACCATCCTTATTCTTATCGCTGAAGTTAAATTAAGAGGTTTATTTTATAAGTTACATGTGTTATTTTTAACTGGTTTCTTTACATCTATGCAGAACAAGTTAGACTCCAAAGAGAATTTTTAGCTCTTCATTCCAATATCACCATAGAAGGCCTTTGGAAATTCACAAAGCAAAAAAGAAACATGTGATTTGCTGTCCTCTCCGCCTCCACAATAATAGAAAATATTCCTTTCAGCGCAAGGCCTATGAAATGTGTTTTATCTGACAGCTACAGATCTCTGGAAATAATAAAAAAACAAATATTTTGAATATTGGAAAGGAATATTCAGCTAAACTTTTCAGACTGATTGTAACAGTGTTGAATGATGTATGCTCACTTCTCCAAGAGATTCAAACAAACAAAAAAACCCACACTCAGACTTTACCTCCCTATAAAACTAAACTAAATATTGCCCTTACTCCAGTTTGTTGAAAATTTGCTCTAAAAGGCATCCCTTCTACATTTCTGATGGATCCCCTCCTGGCTGGTTTTCAGAAGAACTCAGCACTCATTTCATTTATTATTATTTGGCCAGAAACACAATTTTTCATAATACCTGGTCTTATTCTCCCCTCTAAACCATCCTAATTCAGCTTTGGTCTTTTCCACCACAGCAATCCACTAAGACATTAGCAAGATGATTCATCCTGGCTGCTAAGACAGTCCTTGCTCATTGCTGGAAAAGAAGTCCATCATCAAAGACTGAATCCCACACGACAAAATGAACGAGAACTTTGCCATTGACTAAAGAGGACGCAGAATCAAGCAACACAGAGAGAGCAGGTCCCTGCTACAGAAAGCTTTTACCAGCCTTAAAAGATAAACATGGGGACATATTTGATGAGGGGGCTGGAGCACATTTCCTACAAGGAGAGAATGAGGGATTTGGGCTCGTTTAGTCTGCAGAAGAGACGAGTGAGGGGAGATTTGATAGCAGCCTTCAGCTCCCTGAAGGGGGGTTCCAAAGAGGATGGAGAGAGGCTGTTCTCAGCAGTGACTAATGGCAAAATGAGGAGCAATACGCTCAAGTTGCAGTGGGGAGGTCTAGGTTGGATATTAGGAAAAACTATTTCCCTAGGAGGGTGGGGAAGCACTGGGATAGGTTCCCTAGGGAGGGGGCAGAATCTCCATCCCTAGAGGTTTTTACGCCCTGGCTTGACAAAGCCCTGGCTGGGATGATTGAGTTGGGATGGGTCCTGCTTTGGGCAGGGGGCTGGACTCTGTGACCTCCTGAGATCTCTTCCTGCCCTGGGATTCTACAGTATTTCCTATTTTATAGCTACATGAGTCACAGCCTTCCTTACCGCTGGAAGAAGACTCAAATACACTTAGGCCCTGGTACTGGAATAGATTTTCCCCTCTAGTTCACAGACATTCCTTTTTTGCATATTTCAAATGAGATTTTCAAAACCAGTCAGCAGGTGGCCTAATTTCCTTCCACTGAAATTGGGGGAAAGGTGAGGGGGCATTATCATAGGGCATGCTGGTACTGTTAATATGAAAAAAATTGCCATTCCATCTGCCAAATCTCTAGCTGCCCAGTGGCTTTTGTCCCTATGTGATAGGTCAGGGCTCCTCAACAAACGGCCCGTGGGCCGCATGCGGCTGGCAGCCCATTTGCGGCCCGCGGTGAGGTTTGAGTTTATGCAGGGCTCAATACCCAGCCTGCAGGTAGGATCCTTTGAACATGGCCTCCACTGGGAACACGCTTCACAATGGCGAGGCGTCTCCCAGGCAAGGTGAGCAATGAAAGATACAAGCAGACGGGTTGGCTGGAATGGACAGGTATAGGGTGTTGGTGTTTCTAGCCCCTAGGGGAGAGGTGCCGGCAGCACCAGGGCATTGTGGGAAGTGCTTTGTATTCATGGTCATCAGTGTGAAAGAAGCTATTTGCATATATATTTGCATGTTATGCAACCACACTTAAGTTGCAGCCCCCGGGGCTTCCAATGTTGAGTAGCCCTATTACAGGTGAACCCTTCCCGGCCATTGACAAAATAAATACATAAATAAATGAAAAACTTTCATCTCCACTGATTTTCAAATGTCACCTCAAAACAAATCTTATTTATACGTCTTAATTTCTCTCTCCAGCTATGTTTTAAATTCTGTAACTTTAATCTTTATCTCTGAGAAACATATGGGAGTAAGTTGGTATAAAAAAAGCTATAGGAAATCAAAACGTACTGGACTTTATGCTATATGGGACATACCATTGTCAGCTTGTTATTATCTCAGAACCACATTCTCTGAGCAGGCTTTTTTCCATTATAAACTCAGGTTATTATTTTTAATGTCTCGGCCACTTCAAATCACATGTAGCGTAAATTTCTGCTCCATTAACTGGGAACCTGAATTCCAATTCTGTTTTCAAAACAGGTTTTCAGTCTATTAAGCCATTTTTAGTTACCTATTGGCAAAAAAATTACTTTCCTAACTTCCAAAAAAATGATACAATAAGCTTCAGTTTTAGGTTGGGGTGACTCTAAAAACCACTCACCAGAGCATTAGTCCAGTTTTACACTAGTGCAACACTGGGATAATGCAGCCACAAGCCAAGCCTATAAACAAGGAACCAAGAACAAGAGGTAAAGTTTCAGACAATGAAAATAAATCTGATCTATTATGTTGAAAAACATGTGGAAACAAATTGATACAGTAGAACCTCAGCATTCTGAACACTTCAGGAATGTTGCTTTTCCTTTATGTTGTTAGTATCTCACATGTAACACAATACTGTGTTGTATTTGCTTTTTCCTTGCCTAATTCTGGTGTTCAGAACACTGAGGTTCCACCATAACTGAAATTTGGAAAATATTATCCCAGGTTTGTGTCATGTTGTTCCTCAGTCTATGTCTAGAGTTGCCAGATGGCTGAAGCAAAAATACCAAATACGCCCCCCCTCCGGCCCCCCCGAAAAAATACACACCAGGGAAAATATTCTGTTGAGAAAAAAAATGAGGAGACCAAAGTTTTTGGGGGGAGGGGGGGAAAAAAGGACCCCGAGAGTTAAGCAAAAAAAAAAAAAAACCACACCAGCATGGCCCCTTTAAGAAATGCTTTTGAGCCTTTTTGGCCCTAACAGGCTGCCGGCAGTCGTCTGCCATCATTTCGCTGCACCAGGCCGGACAGCTCTCCTGCAGAACCCAGTAAGCACCCGGGATTTTTGCCTCCTGGCTGGGAAAAAAAAAAATCAGAAAATACTGGACTTTTTAGGTGTCTGGTATTTTCTGAATTTTTTAACCGTACAGGAGGCAAAAATACTGGACTGTCCAGGTCAATACTGGACACCTGGCAATCCTATCTATGTCAGGCGTGGGCAATAATTTTTGCCCTGTAGCCCCGGGCCACCCTGGAAGGGGTGGGGCCTAAACAGGAAGTGGCGGGCTATGATTGCATGATTGGTCTGGGGTGGGGGAGCCCCTTTGCTCCCCCTTCCCACTAGGAACCCATGCTCTGGAAGAGGCTTGGCACACTCCCCCACCCCCAGGCCAATCAGGAACTGGGGGCTGGGGGAGCGCGAAGCCTCCTCCACTCTCCTTCCCGCTCTGTGCGCTATGCGTGGAGCTTCAAAGTGCCATGTTCTCCTGGCAGGGTGGGAGGAGGCTTCGGGCACTCCCCTGCCCCCAGGCCTTTATTGGCCTGGGGGCAGGGGAGGAGCAGGGCCCCCGCAGCCCAAATCCGCCCTTTTGGCGTGCTGGATCCAGCCCATGAAGGCTCTTTTGCCGACCCCTGGTCTATGTGCTGCTGCTTTAAATGTTTGTACGAAAATCTGCTCCATAATCCTTTAGCGCGTTACGTGAATTAACTACAGTTGCCAGTACAGAAGGACGGAGCAGGAGGGAGGAAATTGCAGAGGTCTGACAAAGCATCAGAAAAATGAGGCAGCAAGAACAGATGAGGGTTGGGGCAGTAGAGTCAATAGCAGGGGAAAGCCTTGTTGGATGACCAGGGGAGCAAAGAAGAGGAGCAGAGAGGACCCGGAGTTCAAAGGCAGCATCGGAGAAGTCCCAGGGAACTATCAAAGGGTTTGGAGAAAGCTGGAGGGAGCCAAAAGATGACCAGGAAAGACACACAACATTTGTGAGCCACGTAAGCCAGTGTTTTCCGAACTTCAGCAGGAGAAAACTGTTTCCAATGTACAGCCAGCTTTTCACAGCTGATTAGCGCTGGTATGCTCACAATTGATAAATAAAAGTGGAACATGAGAATTAGACTTTCCATAATTGCTTCACTCTCCCTCCCTCTCCCCCCCCCGTACTCTCTGCTCCATGCTCTGCTTTCCAGCCCCGAATATCTCGTTTGAATGTGTAACCCAATGAAAAGCTTCAATGAATAGTAAAGCAGCATTCCCGCAGAAGGCACTGACGTCCTGGGCACTGTGCAAATCGGGGGTGGGGGAGAGATCTTTTTTGGGTTGGGGGCCGCTGACCCATGGAAAAAAAATCAGTCGGGGGCCACACACACGTGAGAAGCAAACAACCCAAACACACCCTCATTGACGTGGGCCCTGACTGTGAAGGAGAAAGACACTCCCCACATTCCCCTCGCACATCACAGCTTAAGGGGACCCAGACTAGTAGATTGTGTGTGTTCCAACCCACAAATGGGGTGTGGGTGGAGGGGCTAAAACACCAGCACAGGTTCCCCAATGCTGGGCGGGGAGGAACCGTGAGTCATGGGGGCTGGATCCAAGGAAGCCAGGGATTAGAAGCGGCCCTTGGGCCTTAGATCCCCCACCCCTGATGTAAATCTTCAGTGCTGCCTCCACTGTCGCATGCGGGTAGCACCTGGAAATACAGGCAGCCCAAATCACACATATAAAAGGGCAACTTCACACTGCTTCCGTGGGGCAAAGGGCTTTGCCAACCACAGGAATTGCTCAAGCGGAGGAAAATAACAAAAACCCCACCTTCCGGCTGCATGGCCGGGGTCTCCTGCATGTGGCAGTGCACAGCAGCGGGTCTCCATCTCTGAAGGCTGTTTGTAGCTGGCCTACATTTGAGCGTTCTTCGGGATGGTCTAATTTGTGCTGGGAACCAGAACGGCAAAGGAGGAGAGCGTCCAGAGTCAGAGGGGGGAGGGCGGGGGGGTTGAAACCGAGCATTGCTGGGCCCCAGCTCAAGATCCAGGCCTCCGTATGAAATCTGAGCTTCGCTGGACCCCATACAGAACAGCCACTGGCTTCCAGCGGACTGAGAGGGTGGCAGCTCCACTATCTGGCCGCGTTCCGCCAACAGGCGGAATTGACCTCGGACCTCTGGAGCTCAGTGCATGAGCCTCTACAGCGGGGTTTCCCAACCTATGCGTCGGCACCCAAATATGGGTCGCCATTACATTTCAAAAGGGTCACCGGGTGTCTCCCCAGGTGGCACTTAAGGAGCCATTCACACATTTTTTGAATTGACCTGGGTCACCAAGTCTTCCTGAATTGTCAAAATGGGTCTCCATCTAGAAAAGACTGGGAACCGCTATTCTACAGCTTGCGCTAAAAACTAGGGCACACGCATCTCAGGCTGTAGAGCAAACTCATTCCTGCTCTCTGTTAGGCTACGTCTACACTACAAAGAAAAATCGGAAAAAGATATGCAAATTGCGAACCACAATTTGCTCGTCTTTTCCCGCTTTTCTTTCGAAAGAGGCTTTTCCGAAATTTGGCACGTCTACACGGCACCAAATTTTGGAAAAACCTGCTCTTTCAAGCCATCCCTTCTTCCTCGCACAACGAGGTTTACAGGGATGGCAAAAAAGCGCATCTGCTTTTCTGAATTTTTTTCGGAAAAGCAGACACATTCCTTGGACATAGCATTGCTTTTCTGGGATACTGGAGTCTAGACGTAGCCTAAGTGGTCCAAGTGCCACGAAATGGGACAGGGAACCACACCCAGCAGGTGGATGGGTTCTTTATGCTTTCTGGAAAGAGAACTTTGTCGCTGATTGGTAGAACTCAGCTGAGGTCTCACTCAAATCTAAATGTGACACCAAATATTCCTGAATATTCCCGCATTCCTGAATTCACTGATTTCTAGAGGTGGTTCTGGGAGGCAGAAAACTTCCTTGCCAGCAATGAAACATTTGCAATCAGTCATCCACAGATATTAAAGCAATCTCTACTCCTGAAGTTTGCATGCACAGCTACCAGAACTCACAAGCCAGCTGTGCCTTTAATCAGGTAGTAGGTGTCTATATTCTCTTCTACTCACAATTCATTGCACTTGCAATTGACTGCGTTTGCACAATTGAAGACTCCTTGAAAATATGCCCCATCAGCTAATATTCAAGGAGCTTATTTGAGCTTTGCCTTTTGAAAAAGGCTCTTTAAAATCAGAAATTATATTGTGGAAAAAAAAATCAGTCCCATAGTCAAAACTGTACTTTAGCCCTGTGTGTATTTAAACCAATTAACCCAAATTCCTCCCAAGGTAGAACTTTTTCAATCCATTCAGCATTAAACAAACTGGATCCTGCAAATGAGGAGTCAGCATCCATTTACCTGCCTAACACTGCAAACATTCTGAACAACACTACAATAAGGGTTCGCTGACCCAGATGAACCTCCAGTACAACACCAGTGATAAATGTACCCACTGGGATCCGGTATCTTAAAATTACAATGAAATCACAAAGTGTAGAAATGTCAATTAACATTTGTGTGTGTGTGTGTGTGTGTGTGTGTGTGTGTGTGTACGCGTGTGCGTGCATCAGGAAACTCTTCTCACTGCAACTTCCCAACCTGGGGTAGTTTGCAAAATATCTCTCTGAGGCCATGTCGACACTAGGAAACTATTTCAAAATTACTGAATTCGACTTACCTCATGATTTAACAAATTTGAAATAGTGTGTCCACATTATGGGGAAGCAGTGAAATTAGTTCGAGGCAGGCTCCATTAATGCGGACGTGCTATCTCGACTTAGCGCCCCAGGAAGCCCTGGGGAGCAGTTATTTTGAAATAGCGAAACCAGCACATCCACTCTAACACTATTTCAAAATAACTATTTTGGAATTAGCATTATTCCCAGTGAAAAGCAGGAATACAGATTTCGAATTAAGCGTCCCGTTATTTCGACCTAAGGGGGGTTACTTTGAAATAAAGTCCTAGTGTAGACCAGTGCTTAGTAGCATTTTCAACAGTTAAAAAATAGACAATTCAGTCTATGATAAATTACACACTGCAAAGTCTGCAATATTAAAAGTGCCTATAGCTCTGTTGTTCCAAAATGGGCTCCCAAATTTTGTTTGACCTGAGATTGTCACTTTTTGAGTTCTTTGTGGTTGATATTTTTAAGTGATCGCCTACAGTTTGTTCCCTGACTGAGTTTGTGTTGGATAGGAGTGCTGTTTTCTTAATAAAATCACCCTTTTTAAGGAGATGATTTGATTCTTGTGTCCTGGAAGGTAACAGGAGGTCTGTGTGTGTGTCTGCTTAGCCTGAGACACAGTTTGTTTTCTGTGCTTTTTGTTTCTTTTTTCAAGCTCTCTTGTGGCAAACAAGCTTGGTGTACCCCCGGGGAAGAAATGCAAGTGTTTCTTACTGATTTTTCAGGGTTTAAATCAGTTGATGGTAGCAGCCTATCTTCCAGAGACTTCCATGATTCTAAGGAGTTTGGGGGTGTTTTAAGCAGAGCCTATAGAGGTGAGGTATTTAAGGTCTTTGCAGGTCTTCACCTTCTGCACTTGGAGTGCCAGAGTGGGGAACAGCCCTGAGACAGGTAAAAACTAAAGACAGGTCCACACCACAACCTCAAAGCCTATGCCCCTGACTTTGGGGAAATTTCACGTCTGGATCTCAACACTGCAAATGGCCTTGTATCTGTACAGTGTGTGGATCCAAAACTCCTAATGTGAGCTCTCGAGTTTTGGACCAGGTCAGACAGGAGCTGATCTTAAAGGATGGCATATGTACAGTACCTCCAATAAAGCGAGAAGCGATAAGGCAGCATGAAAGAAATATTATTGCAGGGTCAAATCTTCCCCAGTTGGTGCAAATTAGCTCCATTTAAGTCAACGAAGCTAATGGCAATTTACATCTGCTGCAACACATTGTATCTTCACAATCAAAGCAACAGAGCATGAGGATGATTTTATCTAGCGCCTTTAACATTGACCGCTACAATAAGACACTAGCAATTATCTCCATGCAAGAGCTTGACGGGAAGAAAGTGTGTCATAGCGCTCTGGTTTTCTGTTTGATACTGCGGATGGACGACAGAACGTAGTTACAAAATTATTCATGGTTCTTTGAGTATTTACTGCAGAACAGTTTCCTTCCTGTCTTTGTAATGAATCTGACCAAAAAAACCCCACACATTTATGTCTCCAGCTTTCATCATTACGGGCGCAGCTCATTTGATGTGGAAAAACGTACAGTTTAATTGCTTGATTTAAATGTGGCTGATAAAATGCACACTGAAACATCGCTCTTTTAATTATGTTAATTTACAACTAAAAAGCTAAATTTACAAAGGCAATAGCGTTAATTATTTACTTTCCCCATTAAAGCTGAATCTGTATTACCAAACTAATTGGCTTCCTAAGTCCATCCCTTCCCCCCCCCAAAAAAAATTAAAAAACAGTTTATAAACTGAATTAGAAACTCTTTCTGAACAGGTTACTTGTATTCAATGGATTGCACTGATCTCTGTCGAAAACACTTCTTTTATTTACAGGGTGTCCCACCAACTCGCCTTTTTCCTTAAAGAAAGTACAGGTTGTACCTCTCTGATCCAGGACCCTTGGGACCTGAATGGCTCTGAACCAAGGGAGGTCAACGGCAGGGCGGCTGCTGCTGCCAGCTACAGGGTAGCATAGGGGCAGACTTAGATCAAGGGGGAGCTGAAGGAAGCGGCAGAGGGGCTTGGAGGACAAGGGAGGAGTTTCTGAATGCTGGGCCCCCCAGAATTTCCCCAGGAGTGCTCCTGCCAGGAGCACCTTTGAGGATGCCGGACCACAGAGTCTCCGGACAAGAGAAGTCTGGACTATAGAGGTCCATCCATTCGTGACAGATGGGGACTGCTGCCATTCAGCCCATGGAAGATACGCATGGAAAATTCCATGAAGCGTGCAACGGAGATGAACGGCTCTGTAATAATGTCAGAATACTGAATGTGGACTGGGTGACTGGGATGCTTAATGTATATACGTCGAATGGGTTAAATCAACCAGGCTGTCAGGAAAACAAGCAGGGAGGGGAAAGAGTGGCTCAAACTATTCCACCCCACAATAAACACTTTAGGGTTGTGAAGAGACAACACCCAAGTTATAAGCTGAGAAGATTCTACAGCAGCGGTCTCAAGCTCCCAACACAGGGGCCATCCCTGGCTGGAGCGACTGTGCAATCCGGCCTGGGACCACGAGTGGGATGGAGTGGGGGGCTGTACTTTACTGGCCCCCAAGCCCTGCTCCTTCCTGCCATTGCCCTGCCCTCTTCCCCCCATGGCACCCTGTCCCCAAGGATGCAGCTTCAGGGTTCACTGCAAGGATGTGGTACCATGTGGAGCAGTCCACAAGGAAGCGGAGTGCACTGGGTGAGAGCACTTGCTCCTCAGGGACAAGGTACCATAAGGGGAGAGAGTGAGATGATGGTGACAAGGGGCGGGGCTTGAGGACCAGTAACAGACAAGTCCCCCAGTCTGTCAGGAGGCCCGGCCTGGCCTGCAGGCTGGGAGTTTGAGTCCCCTGTTCTACAGCCTGCCACATAGACATTACACTGAGAAAAGAAGCTCAAATACACTAGGAACAATTAATGTTTCTTTCCAGAGAAGCGGGAATTGCTAGGGAACTATTCAGGCTGGCCTAGGCCCTGCTAGGGGGTCAAAAGAAATTAGGCCTGCTGCAGTGAGCATGCAGGGATGGTTAGCCTCTAAGCAGGGCACTCACATGTAGGGATGGTTGGCTGCTTAAAAGCCTTTTCTTTAAACATTCTGTTCCTGAGAACAACCAGTCACGTCGAGCTGCTGCTCGGAAGACTGTACACAAGATGGAGGAATGTGCACAATATGGCTGCCTTGTTGATGGCCTTCCCCACAAATTCTCACTTAAAAGAGTGGGCCGTGTGAAAGCCGCCATCTTCCACTCCAGTCCTACAAGCCTTTCTGGGAATATTTGTTGAGCCTCATGCAACCAGGTTCCAATCAGAACGAGCCTTGGAAAATAGATTGGGCTAAACACAGCTTAAAAAATTAGTACCTCATGCTAGACTGGACACAGAAGGCTCCTGGGTTTGACCTTCCATAGTCATCTTGGTCCACTCTGAACATAATCCAAACCACCCATCATAGGTGCAGACATGTACTATGCAAATGAAAAATCATGGACTTCCAGCGTTCGAGTGGGGCTCCCCAGGAGAGATCATCATACATATCACCACTTACTGCCTAATTTATAAATAGGAAGGTGGCATTATTGTAATAAATTCTGCTACCTTCATGTAGCCGTTTGGCGCCATCAATGCCTGGTGAAATTGTAGGCGTGGCACTACACCAGCCATGTGAAAGACAACGACCTGTCGTGGATATGGAATCATACCCCAGGAGAGGTAAAGGCATGAGGGCTGACCTCCTCACTCAGAAAGACCAGGTGTTACCCAGAACTGAGGGGCATGTTGCCCTAGAATTTGATGACGTTAATGGCAGCCCTATTGCGTACATTCACCTGCTACAAATTAATAAAGTAGAACACCACAGAGTTTTTGGGCTAGCTGGGATGAGCAGGGCTTTCGGAGGCCAGGCCAAATGTTGCTTCATGCCTGCAGTTTTTGCTAATCTCAATGGCAGGAGTAGGGATGTTCAATCTTGATTAACTGAATAGTCGATTAACCTCATGAATTCTTATCGGTTACTCAACTATTCGATAGTCCCTGGGGGTGGGGCCGGCAGCCAGTGCAATCTGGCCCCAATCCCGAGGCTCCCCCTGCCACTCGTGCTGCTGCCTCTGTATCAGAGGCAGCAGCATGGAGTGCCAGGTGAGAATTGGTCCACCAGGGGAACTAGTTTCAAAACCAGCTCCCCCTCGCGAACCGGCTGCCTGTCACCCCACACTGCTGCCTCTGATACAAAGGCAGCAGCGTGGGGCGGCAGCAGGCCCTGTCCTGGTGGAGGGGCTGAGCTCCCGGACCCAGCGCAAGCCAGAACTGAGCTGGGCTGCCTGCCTGCCTCCTAATACATTTTAAATGTAGAGCCATAGCAGGAGCAGGGCCTGGCCCCGGCCTGAGCCAGGACTGAGCCAGGCTACTGGCCAGCCTGCTAAAAAATGTGCTGGGGGGGAGGGAGAACGTGTGTTGTCTATAGCATAAACTGATACGCTTTTGCTTATCGGTTAATCAACTACACTATTCCAACCCTAAGCAGAAGGGGAGAAAAGAGTCAAGTTGGTTGGAATTAGAAGACGTGATCACCCAGCAGGTGTCACTATGAACTATGTATATTGTAAAAATTAGTCATAAATACACTAGATAACAGAGTGTACTTTGAGGTTGTTCTTTGAAGCTTTCCTGACACCACAGTGCCTGATGGGAAAGTGACAGGCCTGCTGCCAATTGCTCAATACCGTCTCAGATTTTAGGTCATAATTTGAGATGTTCTAAGCCTATTGCTCTTGGCTGTATGTGCTGAACTTAATAAACAGTAGTTTTAAATATGAGCCTGCTTGCTTATATTAATCTTTCTCCTCCTGGAAATGCTGTGTCCCCTTTGATTTATTCCTGACACCACCTGGCGTGAAAGAGAGACGTTACCACTGCACTTTGGGTTCTGAAATCTGAGGGAAGTCTGTCAGAAGGGCCAGAGATGAAGTTAGCCCTGCAGCCATGACATATAGTGATCATACTGAGGCCAGAGCCCACCGGGTGTAAACTGGCATAGCTACGCTAAAGGCAGTGGCACTACCTGGATTTCCATCAGTTGAGGATCTGGCCCAGACTCACAAACCATCCACCCCTCATGTTGTTTTTTCTCATCCTTGGCGGACACCAAAAAGATGAGCATCCAAAATGACCCCCTCTCTACAACTAGCTGTGAGCTCCTGAAATGGGACTACAGCCTGCGAGAATGGCATGGTGAAGCAATAAAAAAAAAAAAAAAAAGTTGTGCTCCCATATCCTATGACGTTCTGCAATATGGAAACATATGCCTCTACTGTGACGCTAGAGACTTCCTAGCTGCATGCTCTGAGTATATAATGAACTCAATACATTTTTGCAAACAATTAGCATCAACATCTGACCATAACAAGAAACAATTAAGAAAAGCTCTTTAATTAATGCTTAATATGATTTCAGAAATTCATATTAAAGTCTTTGTGATTGAGGCAAGGTCTTCGTTAATATTTTAGCTTTGTTGGAGATTAAGTAAAATATTCTGCATTTATTTGTGTATGCATCCTGAAAATAATAAAATTGGGTTACTAATGGTTACAGAACAATTAGTGTTACATTAATGTGTGATGAAAAGCTAATGTGCGCTTTATCTAAAAAAGTATTTAAATTCCATTTGCATATGTCCAAGTCTGGCTCAGGGAGATGTGCTTTAGTTCTACTTGCAATACTTGTGTGTTTGTGATACACCTCCTGGAGCGAATGGACAATTAACACCTCATAGTGCCACTTGTCTTATATGCAACTGAATGGAACACCGCCATCTTCATTTAATCCAGACTTGATCTACGCTACCGATTTATGTCAGAATAACAACCTTGCTCAGGAGAGTGGAAAATCTGACATAACCCCCAGTGTGGACAGTGCTGTGTTGATGCAAGGGTTTCCACTGACCTAAACCAGGTCTACACTGAGGGAGGAACACCGAGGGGAAAATTCAATTTAAGAGATGCAACTCCAGCAATGAGAAGAATGTAGTTAGAATTCATCATCATCAACACCCATGGGCTCAACGCCCGTTGGTGTCCAATGCCTCCCTCACTATTTCCTTCCATCTTTCCCTGTCTAGTGCGGCGTGGCTTAGTTTCTGTAGATTAACTCCACACCAATCTACTATATCATCTACCCATTCTCTGTGGGGTCTGTCTCCATTATTCGGACCATTCATTATGCCGAATACCAGGGTCTTAACTTTTCGCTCATCATTCATTCTACAGATATGTCCGAATAGTTGTAACTTCCGTTGTATAACCTTCTGCAGTAGGTTCTCTTTCTGCTGTATCAGTTGACAATCTTAAATCAAATTTCTCCGGTGGTCCCACTACAGGAGGTCGACTGGTGAAACTCTCCTGTCAGCTTCTCTTACTCCTCGCAACCCCATGGAATACCAGCATTGACAAGAGCACCATCAGCATTCGATTTAGCGGGTCTTTACTAGACCCTCTAAATCAAACCCCGGAAGATTGATCTCTGGAACATCGATCTCCAGGCAGTATAGACCAGGCCATAGCTACTGTCTGTGGTGAAGGTGGCGTACTTATGCTGACTGGAGAAGTCCTCCCATCAGGGTAAGGAGCATCTTTACTCAAAGCTACAGCAGCCCAGCTCCACTGTGGCAGCAGCACCGCTGCAGTGCTGAAAGTGTACATAACCCTGTGATGTGTCAGCACAAGCTAATTGTCCGCATTAGTACCCAGGATAAAGCACATGAAATAATGAAGGGGTATAGGACAGCAGGACGGTGATTATTGGGAGAAACATAGTTCAGGTCCCATATAAATGCACTTAAGAGAGTTTCACACTTATTTGGAATGACAGATGGGGCAGGAGGAGGAGGAGGGCTGGGGCGTAGCCGCTGTGTGTCTGGCAGAAGAGCCGTCCCATAAGGGAGACTCACAGCAGGCAGTTGTGACAGACTTTCCCTTTGGAAGCAAGCTCTGTACATGCTCTGTTTGCTATTGCTGCAAACAGCATCTAGTAGACTGGGACAGGACACCGCCCCAGTACTAGCAGACCACATCCCCCTAGGGCCGATCTCACGAGGATCAGGTGAAGAAACCACTCTGTGGTTTGTGGGAGGACGGATTGATTCCCGACATCTCTCGCCTCCAGAGTACCCACAGACCACACACAGACTGTAGCCTAAAGTGTTTCTAATGGAATCAATTGTTTGTGACCTGAGATGTGCTTGGAGATAATAAAACAAAGGGACATAATGATGCTGTTTACTTCTAAAGCACCTAAGTCACGAGGTACTTCCACTATTGTGTTATCGCTGAAAACTGAAAATAAACACAGGGCTCAAAATGAGCCAAAATCTATTTACTTCCCATTCCAGACAGTCCTTCTCTAAAGCTCCTAGTGCATTTATTTATGTATTAGATTTACAGCAACAACATTGAAAGGGCCTGATTCTGAACTCACACTGGCTTAACACAGGTGACTTTGATGGAGTTACTGATGATTTTCACCAAGAGGAGATCCAAAATCAAGCCCTAAGTTTTCACCTAGATAGGAAATCAAACCCATATTCTTAAGTAGAGCAGTTCCTTGACCTGATGTGTTGATGAAATTCCCCTTCTAAATACAATGAACACAAGTGCTCTAGATCCAAAGTTTGGCATATCTTTATAAATTGTGCAGGAAATTGTTCCTGACACCAGCTGGGTAAACATATTTATATCACTCAGCACCGAATAATTCAGCAATAATAAAGAAGCACAGCACACACGCACAGGTCAACGTTGCAGTGCCTATGTGTTATGGCAACAGACAGTCAGAATTCATTTTTTTATGCGTAAGGGCCTGTTTGTTTTGCTAAATTATTAAGAGCCACAAGGCAGGTTTTAACAACAAACACCAACTTGTTATGTTACACGTTTCACAATCTTCATAGTTCATTGCAGTGCCCAAGAAAATGTAACCTATAAATCAAAGTAGTAGGAGGATGATCATGTTAAATGGGACAGAAATAATTATGTATCTTCTGCTGGTAGTCCTGACCCAAAGCTCACTAACATCACGGAGGCCAGGTCTATACTAGACATGGAAGGAGTCAATGTACCTTAAGCCAAGTTTTGGAGCCATCCCCACAGCAGGAAGTTGACTGGAGCCAATGCTCCCATTGGTTTCCCTTACTCCTCACGAGGAGTAGGAGTACTGGCACCGACCAGGGGAGCCCTCAGCGTTTGATTTAGTGGGTCCTTGCTAGACCCACTAAATCACATGGCAGAAGACTGATCTCCAGCGCAGCAAGTAGAGTGGTGGCCTTTCCTTTGATTTGAATGGGATTTGGATGAGGCCCACATTGAGCAATTTACCCTGCTGGCTGTTTGACTCATGGCCACAATAAACCACCTGTGAGTTGAAAAGACACCCGCACTGCTCTTGTTTTCAGTATTAGCTGTCTAGTGTTTTGCCTGGTTTTACTCATATCTGAAAGTCCACACATAGACATGACAGGTAATCTGATCATAGAAGCACATCCATTCAAAATGTGTACAACTACAGAGAAAACACCATATGTCTCATTTGTATCTTATCTCAGAGGGGTAGTCATCTTAGTCTGTAATTTTAAAAACAAGGAGTGGTCCTTTGGCACCTTAGAGACTAACCAGAATATATAGAACCATGAGCTTTCGTGGGCAAAACCCACTTCATCAGATGTGTGCCATATGATTATGCAACTAAGATCAACAACAGAGAACTGGACAATTGATATTAAAGGCGGCTGATACTATATGGCAAAAAACATGAAAGTGGGAAGCAAACAAGATAATTGCTTAGCAATTGTTATTCTGAGCAAAAATATATCACAATGCTTTAAGTCTGTCACGCAGCCACTTACTCCTGTGATGGCTTTTGTTTGTGAGTAGGGTTGCATTGTCTTTCTATGACAAGGTTCACAAAAGTCACTTACATTTGATGTTCTTTATAAATGGTTTTGAATATGCACTGAGCATTCAGGAGAATTTAGCTATCACAGCTCCAAATTATTCCAGGTAGGCTATTACAGCTCTTTTAATTTTGTCACAATTCAGGATCATTGCAACAACTCGGTGCCCTCTATGGAGGTGTTATTACAGAACACAAATTTTGTGCTCACAGTGTTGGAAAGCTTAGTCTGCCGTGTTGATCCAAAGGGTTTATAAATGTTGAACCGTGATACCTTTAAGATAACTTTTTAAACACTTCCCCTTGGATTTCCCTCCACCCACCTATTACATTTCTGTACGATGTTCGATAAGTTTCCCACATGTGATTCTCCATTGACGTCTAAGCTACTGCCGGAGGCGAAGATCTTTCATGGTAAATACACTGGAGATAGAGAGATAAAGGAGCTACAACAGTGTGCTGCTGCACTTAGCAATTTAAGTTGAAAATAAAAAGATATTTACAACAATAGGTAGATTATTTACAAAAAATCTTTCTACATACAGGTCTGGATTTTTTTTAAGTGTGCACGTTGAAGTGTATGGAGACACCAGCTGTCTGTGTATACATATGTGTGGTGCATATGGGCCTCACTAGAGGAAACAACCTATCCAAGAAAGCACTTATCCACTTGCTTAAGTTTCACTGGAGTAGAATGTAAGCATATGCTTCAGTGTCTTCCTGAATCAGGCTATGCATAATTATATGCCTGTGGAAATCCCTACAGTTCAGGAGCACGCACACACTTACGGAAAATTATGGCCCCGCTGTCTAGGCAGCCCCTCAAAGATTTTACATGCCCTGAAACCAGTTTAGTAGGCCACACGTGGTGGGCAATATTCCATTTTAAGGGACTGACCGACAGTACAGGTTGGACCTTCCTGGTCCAACACCCTCGGGACATGAGCCATCCTGAACCTGGAAGTTTGCCAGAGCAGGGGAGGTTAAGGCTCCACTCTAGGCTGTGGGGGTCCTCAGAGCCTGGGTTCCCCGCCCTGCTGCCGGCCCCATGCTGGGGGTCCCGGGTTCAGCCTCCTGGGGGTGGGACTCTCCAGCTGCTGCTGGCCCTGCTCTTGCTCATTTCCAGCCAGGTCCAGGGATTCTGACCAGCCAGTGCCAGCCCCACTCTCGCTGGGTTTCCTGCTAGGGCTGAGGAATCCCTCCGGCCACCGCTGGCCTCACTCTTGCTGGGTTTCTGGCCAGGGCTAGGGATTCCAACCAGCCACTGCCAGCCCCACTCTCAATATGGTTCCCAGCTGGGGCCTGGGATTTCTCCCAGCTGGCACTGTCCCCGCTGCCACCACAACTCCTGCCCAGGGCTGAGGATTCCTCCCAGCTGATCCCTGGCCCCACTGCCGCCGGGGTTCCCAGATGGGGCTGGTGCTCCCCTGCTGCCACCAGGGATTCCTGGGATGGGGCTCCCTGAGGATGGACACCCCACCCACTCCCTGCCAGCTCAACCGGCAGTCCCCAGCACCCGCAGGACTCCTGGCTGGCTGGTGCTACCCACCTCTGGGATTCTTTGGTCCAGCAACATCCATGGTCTTTCCAGACCACGGATGTTGCCAGACCCGAGAGTCCCAGATTTGGGAGGTTCAACCTGTATCCTCAAATGTAGTGAGAACAATTCTGCTCCACCTTGATAAGTCACCCCCTTCAATTAACTGGAGATATTTGGTAGTTTCCTGAGTGGCCCTGAAGTCTTGTTTCCCTGAATACTTTCATTAAGTTCCCATCTGGAAGAATGAACTCAATGCTCAGTCTTTGTAGCAGTCCACAAATTCCTCCTTCATTAGCCATCCAAACCCCAACGTTTTTCTGAGCTCACCACATCTTCTAGTTGACACAACACAAGTAACCAAGAGTGGGGCAGTTTACCATTCCACTCCATCTGCTCCCACCCCCTACTTTGCACGTTGTCTGCTTGAACTAACCCCACACTCGCTTGTTGAATCTGACCGTCACGCAAAAAGTCAGCACACCGCTCGTGCACCACGTCTGTCACGCTTACACCAACGTAATAACGGCTCTCGGCACTGGGATGAATTTCACCCCTTCACACCACATAGTTTGGATCTGCCCTCGAGAGCACGACTTCTCTGCTCCTCACTATGGATTGAAAAAACCCAGCCTGAAATTAAATCAGGTTTTCCTTTTGCAGGTAGTGGCAAACGGGACAGTCATTCAGAGCAAACCTGCCTTGTAGGCTGACACACCTGCTTCAGCTCATGCCTGTCTGACAAGCACCACCACTCAGCAAGGCTTTTATCTTCAGCAGGTTGGTCAGAAACCGGTGACAAATATGGTGTCATGAAGGCCATCCCGACAGAACCTCTGCGTGCTGTGTAAGGGCTTGGCAAGTTCCGTTGCTAGGCCTGCAAGAGTCCCTCAAGGATGCATTACTACCAGGGCCTGATCTTGCTGGGCTCAACAGCGGCTTTGCCATGAATGCAGAGGATGGACAGCTCAGAAAATTGCCACGTGCCTCTCAGGCTCCCGGTGGTCAGGGGAGGACATATAGTACACCCGCGCTACAGCCTAGCACAGAATAAGCCACCACCATATGCCAATGCAGTCATACTATGTTGGGATAGAGCAGTGGCATACAAAGTGTTGTCCATGGCCACTTTGCAGGTGGGCCATGGGTCTGGGGCTTGACCCCCTGCAGTGGAGAGCTTGAGTTGCCGCTTCAGCCCTACGCCAGCTTCCCGCTGCGGGGGGAGGGAGGAGGTGAGGCTCGCGGGCTGGATCAGCCTTGTGTAGGGACAAAGCGGCTCCATGAACTGCCACTCCCCCGCCCATGGCTTGGGGAATGGCAGCGCAGGAAACCACTTGCCTGGAAGTTTTCGCCGCGAGGGATGTTACATTCCATTTAATCAACTAATCGACTAGTCAATGGATTTTCCATCGACTAGTCGATTAGTCTATAAGTGGGGGAGCCGCAGCAGGGTTAGCTCCTGGCCCTGTCGGCTCTTAATACATTTAAAAGGCTGAAGCACAGAGGGGCGGGGATCCAGTGAGAGCCGGGACAGCTGACTTCCAGCACACGCTGGGTCCCCCCACCGGGCACCAGCCTTAAATGTAAAAAGGCTGGAGCACAGCGGGGGGACCTGGTGTGTGCCGGCAATCAGTTGGTCCAGCTCGTGCCGGCTCCCCCTGCTGCACTTCTGATTTTAAAATACATTAGGAGCCAGCAGGCTCTTAATACATTTAAATAGCAGAGGCACAGTGTCAGGGACTGGGTGCGAGCCGGGAATCAGCTGATCTCCAGCTCACGCCCGGTTCCTGCTCCCCCCCTATGCTTTTAAGCTGGCTCCCACTCCCCAACCTTGCTGCCTCTGATAGAGGCAGCAAGGCAGAGGGAAGCAACTAGTTGAGGGACTAGTCGACTATCCGATAAGCTTTTGCTTAGCAGATAGTTGACTAGTCGCTTACATCCCTATTCCACGCTGCTCCCATTGGCTGGAATCACAGCCAACAGGAGCAGCAGGGGGTGGTGCCTGGGAGTGGCAAGAGGTGTGGAGCCAGCTAAGTGCCCTCCCATTCTTCCTAATGTACGCCCTCCCACCAAGACTCCATACCTCCGCCCCACTCCTGAACACTCCCTCTCTCCCAGACCTCCCCCCGCACCGCCAGGCTACTCCTGCACCCAACCTCCTGGCTAACCCTCACTCCCACCCCCTCCTGCACCATCATAGGTGGTTGGCTGGTGGTCCGCGGAAAGGTCTGCATTGAGTGGGGTGGGCTGCAGGCCAAAAAGTATGAGAACCACTGGGATAGAGCTAAGACTTTCCTATTCTCTTTTGCTCACTCTCCTCTTCCACTCAGATACACTGTGTGGAAGGGGCATAGAAGTTTATGGAGGCTCTTTCAACCCCATGCAATCATCCACATTAGAAACAGTCAGCATGGGGTAAGACGTAGTACCATAAGCTTCCTTACTCACCCATGTAGGTGTACAAAATGGGCTCCGATCCATCCCGAATGATTTTGAAAAGAGTATACTATGGTGATTTTTCCCTTGGATACTTTTACACTAACATACCCATACAACTTTACCAGGAGTTCGGCAACCTCTCTACTCTTTAGCTGCATTTTCTCAAATGAGTTTTGCTGCTTCCTTCTCGGTGAATCTTCCAGTTCAACAAAGACTGTCTAAAAATAACCGCATCCTACGTTAAGATTGTAGTCTCTCCCTTAGAATCGTTAATGGAGCCAGAAACTAGTGACGGGTTTTTGTTTTCTGCTACAGTGACTGAAATGCTAAATATCACTTGGTTGAGTAGCAACGGGGGCGGCCCGTTCATATAGGCAAACTAGGCAGTCGCCTAGGGCGCCAAGTTAAATGGGGTGCCAAATGGTGGTGCAATATCACTGAGGGGTTTGGAGGGGGGGGTGCCGATTGCATGGTTCGCCTAGGGCGCCAGTTGCTGGCAGCTAGTCTAGAGCCGCCCCTGATGTAGCAAAGCATCAGCTTTAAATCTTGAATGAATTCTGGATGAACATTTGCAGGAGGCTTATTGAAAGAAACTGGGGAAGCAGACGATGACCATAAATGAAAACCCACGTTAATGTAATGCCACGGGCTGAAGAACTTGCATTTGTTCACTTAATTGATTTTCCAGTCAATGCATCAAATAAATGAAGTAGCCTAATTCCAGGAAGGCACATGTCGTGGCTTTATCCTAGAGTCTAGGGGCTGATTCTCTGCAGCCATGCACCTGGGGTAGTCATTTATAAAAGTATGCAAAATGAGTGTAAGGTGCACACCAGGTGCTACCATTCCAGTCTGGTGCACTTTTGCACATTCTTTGCACTGGTGGAATTGTAAACTATGATTGACAATGGATAATCAGCCTCCTCGGTTCAGGTTTTAAAAGGAATTGAGCAACTAGGCAATACTGCAGATATCACTCCTGCCTATCCGCGTGCCTAAACACCTTGCAAATTCTGGCCCTTGTTCTTTAGAGAAAGCTCCCTGGGCATTATGTTTTCAGAGAAAGTAAAGAGAGTTACCAGTAGGGATACAAAATCACATTTCATTGGTTAATAGGGTCACCAGATGGTTTAACCAAAAATACCGAACACCAACCCCCGCCCCCCAAAAAAAACCTACCGGGGAAAAAATTCTGTTGAGGAAAAAAACGGGGAGACCAACATTGTGGCTGCTGGCGGCCGTCCACAATCTTGTCTCCCTGCTCTGGGCCAGACAGCTCCCCTGAGGAACCAGGTAAGCACCCGGGATTTTCGCCTCCTGGCCAGGAAAAAAATAGAAAATACCAGACATTTTAGGTGTCCAGTATTTTCTGAATTTTTTTTTTACCGGACAGGAGGCAAAAATACCGGACTATCTGGGTCAATACTGGACACCTCTCAACCCTATTGGTTAACTGGCTAAGTATTATGTTCAACCACTTAACGGATTCGGGGGGTGGGGTGAGAGGTAGGCTAGAGTGGCCCCCTCACAGCAGACAAGAGGGGCAGCCTTAATGGAAGAGGCTTACCCGTTAACCATTCACATCCCTATTTACCAGCCCTCAATGATGTCGAGTAACAGGTGTTGGTTTCTGGAGGAGCAAGTAGAACCATCGCTCTGTGAGGATAGTGTGGTTAGTTACTGAGCTCAGCTGCGGGAGAGAGGCTATTTTGTGGCTCTCTGGCTGTATCTCTCTGTGGCTCAACATGCAACCCCCCAGCAAGCAGAAGCTCATCAATCAGGCTCATCAATCAATTATCAACTTTTCCCTTCGGGGCAATGAGGACTAACCAGGCCCCCATCAGCTCTCAGTTCAATGATTAGTTTCTTTCTAGCTCCCAGCAGAGTATCCTCTATTGTGACCCCGTGGGGACCTGATCTTAGTCGTGGCCTTTAGCGTCCACTCTAATCATTACAACCACAGTGATACAAAGGCACTTACCACAAGAGTGATTTTTTTTTTAAAGTCAGCTCACAGCTCCCATTTAGTTTCAATTTCAGACAGGGTACCCCACCTCCCTGGATATTGCGTTAGCCTCTGATTTCCTTTGGTGGTGGCAAACAAATGCTCCAATCCAAATTGTTCAGAAGTATTTCAGTGCTGCATTGTCCATCTGCAATATGCTATTTTCAGCGGTTTATAGCGTCTTTCAGAACATGTCCCCCCGGCATGCCACAAATCCTTATAACCAGCATTCCTCTTTGAGAACTCAGCCGATCCTGCCTCTTTAGACACTCAGATGCCTGGTCAGCCCACCAGCTTGGTTTCCCTACTGCCATCTTATCATTTCTGAATCTGTACCTTCTTGTCTGTTCCAGTAGCATCAATTGTCTCTGTACGATTCATATTTTTATACACCTTAGGAATGACCCCGCTTAATCTCTTCCTTTCTAATGAATATAAAGGTAAGTTTCCTAACCTCTCCTCACAGTTTATAACCTCTCAGACACTTTATTATTTTTGTTAAGGCTCTATCTGTAATTTAGGCAGCATTGGAAGATGCAAAGAAATGTACAGGAAAGTGCCTGCTTAATATAAATTGGTACAGGACTAAGCCCAACATGCTACAGGACGTAAAGGGGTCAGTGTGAATTCTCAATGCCCTTGACTGACTTCTGTCTATCAAATGATTTAACTGGACAGAATGCTCAGGGCTTGATGGTGTGGGATTTCTGCTAAGATACTGTCCACTTGCTAGCGGTGTATTCTTTATATATACATGCGGACAAGTGTGGGATCCTCTTATCTGATAAGATCACCATCCTAAGAACAAACAGGACAACTCACTAGGCTTGGCGACAAACGAGTGCAAGACGATCATATAATTGCAATAGGGTTATGCTGTAGCTAACATCTGTTGTGCATATAGAAAATCTTGAACCCTGCATTAATAAGCAGAGAAACAGCTTGACTACTATGGATAAGAAGCACAGTGCATAGGAGATAAACAAGTTGCAGCATCTTTCCGTATGTCTTTATCGGCTACGCCATATACCAGATTAAAGCAGTGATCTGATTAGGCTAGTACCCTGTCTCTGATAGTGATCAAAACCAGATGCTTCAGGGAAAGGTGCAAGAAAATCTCTAATACGCAGGTACAGAATAACAAAATCTCTGGAAAAGCTTCTTGCTGGCCCCCAGTTACTCAGAGAACAGGCTTATGCCACAAAGCACAGGAGTTACAGCATTTCCACATTTTTTCTTTGAATTCTTACAATTGTGACTTGGATGTTATTAATTTAAATGTCCAATTCATTATTCAATCTTATTAGGCTCCTGGCCTTGCTGATATCTTCTAGCAATGAGTTCCCCAGTCCAATAAAACTTAAAAGAGCCACTACAACTCAGAATTCCTTTCCAGAGCTAGAAACGGTGCCATGTTTATTTCCATTGTTGCACAAACTCCCGGAGTCTCCACAGACTCATATCTAATGCTCTGCTCATGGAGGAGTTTCCTGACAAGCTTGCTCATATATACATTAGCACAGTACCTTTTTTAAGACCCAATTCCAGCTTTTACTACATTGGCACAGCTTTTACTTCATTTATTATAACAATTAAGTTTCCATTTAGAACCTGTAGGAAGAAGAGCTCTGTAAATCAAAAGCTTGTGCCCTTCACCAACACGAATGGCCCAATAAAAGGTATCACCTCACCCACCTTGCCTCTCTCATGTCCTAGGATCAACATGACTAAACACCACCACAGAAAAAAGAAAACCTGCCAGTGAGACAGCATCCTATTGTCAGCACATGACACAGGCATGTAGGACAAAGCTTTCTTTCAGTCTTCAAGACCACAATGCTGAGACCCGTTGAAAAATAATGCAATGATCTCCATAAGCATCAATACTGAAAAGGAGAACATTCAACCTTAGCATGAGCTTTAATTCCACACCCGCTACACAGCAGATGTAGCCAGTCCTTATAATCTGAAGAAGGAGAAATCGTTCAAAATGAATCGCTGCCTTCACCAAACTTATAATACTATCTGCCATGACAGCTAGAGAAAGGTGATTATGATGAGGCAATATTCAGAAGTCTTCTACAGCCTGGCACAAATCAGATAATAATGAAGCCCTGTACCCTTGTAAGAAATCGTCACAATTTCTGGTAGCTCTTAACACAGTAGTTCTTTGTTAACAAATGATTTGTCAATTTCACATGCGTTCATTTTTTTGATTGTATCACATTGGTATATATGGTTGTGCCGATTTTCTTCCACATATTGATCTGAGGAAGTGGGTCTGGCCCACGAAAGCTCATCACCTATAAACCATCTTGTTAGTCTTTAAAGTGCTACATAGTTCTGTCTTTTGTTTTTGTTAACAACAAACTCCCTTGTTATTTCCCTAGGCAATTCCTGTGCTGCTGAAAGCTTCATTGTTACTAAGCCCTGGTCTACACTAGAACCGTAGTCAAAATAACCTCCACCCCAAGTTTGAATTAGTAAGAGGAGCACCCACACTACCAAGCCTGTTATTTCGAAATAACAGGCTGCAGAATTTGAACTCCGCACTCCTGCTTTTTATGAGGAGTAATGCTAATTCCCAACTTGTAAGTTCAAAATAACGTTAGGGTGGGTGCGCCAGTGCGAGTAATTCGAACTAATTGGCCCCCCAGAGGCCTCCTGCAGTTCCCCAGAGTGCTTCCTGGGGCTCTGAGTCCGAGGTAGCGTGTCCACATTAGCGGAGCCCGTCTTGGATTCTATTCGATGCTTCCCCATAGTGAGGACACGCAAGTTTGAATCGGTTAAATTGGGAGTTCTTAAGTCGAAATTAGTCATTTCAAAATAATTTCCGAGGGTAGCCTAAGAGAGAGACCATCTAGTCATGGTGCTGCTCATGCCACACTTGACCTCGGACACTCTGATTTGGAAGAGTAAAAGAATCTGGTAACTTACATTTTCACAGCACAGTGTAAACTAATTATTCATCTGTCCTCACAATGCCCTATGACATACTGCAATTGCATCTACCCCCTGTGAAGAATGGGACATGCCTGCACTTCCCTTTTTTGATAGGATGACAAGCCTTGTGGATAAGGGGGAAGTTGTAGATGTGGCATACCTAGACCTTAGTAAAGCATTTGGTACAGTCTCACGCCAACTTCTTATAGAAAAATACAACCTAGATGGGGCTACTATAAGGTGGGTTCATAACTGATTGGATAAACATTAATAACTACTCTCTGAGAATGGTTAACAGCCATGCTGGAAGAGCATAACAAGTGGGGTTCACCGGGGATCAGTTTTGGGACAGGTTCTTTCAATATCTTCATCAATGATTTAGACAATGACATAGAGAGTACGCTTATAAAGTTGGTGGATGATATCAAGCTGGGAGGGGTTGCAAGTGATTTGGAGGTTAGGAATATAATTCAAAATGATCTGGACAAACTGGAAAAATGGTCTGAGGTAAATAGGATGAAGTTTAATAAGGACAAATGCAAAGTGCTGCACGTAGGAAGGAATAATCCCTGTTTCGCACATACAAAATAGGAAGCAACTGTGTAGGAAGGAGTAGTGCGAAAGGGATCTAGGGGTCAGAGTGGACCACAAGCTAAATATGAGTCAACAGTGTGACACTATTACAAAAAAAGCAAACATGATTCTGGAATGCATTAGCAAGAGTGTTGTAAGCAAGACATGAGAAGTCATTCTTCTGCTCTGCGCTGATTAGGCCTCAGCTGAAGTATTATGTACAGTTCTAGGCACCACATTTCAGGAAAGATGTGGAGAAATTGGAGAAGGTCCAGAGAAGAGCAAGAAAAATGATTAAATGCCTAGAAACCATGACCTATGAGTAAAAATTGAAACAATTGTGTTTATTTAGTCTAAAAAAGAGAAAATTGAGAGGGGACATGATAGCAGCTTTCAAGTACCTAAAAGGATGTTAAAAGGAGGAGAGAGAAAAATTATTCTCCTTAACCTCTAATGATAGGACAAGAAGCAATGGGTTTAAACTGCAGCAGGAGAGGTTTAGGGTGGACATTAGGAAAAACTTCCTGTCAGGATTGTTAAGCACTGAAATAAAATGTCTAGAGAGGTTGTGGAATCTCCATTATTGCAGATTTTTATGAGCAAGTTAAACAAACAACCGTCAGGTCAGGGATAATCTACATGGTGCTTGGTTCTGCCATGAGGGAAGGGGACTGGACTTGATGACCTCTCGAGGTCCCTTCCAGTTCTAGCAGTCCATGATGCTCTCACTCAAGTTGGCCCTTTGATTCTCCCCCAGCTATAACGGTAACTCCAGTGATAACTCAGATGACCACATACCAGTGAGATAGGGAGATGCATTTTACAAAGAGAGAAACTGAGGCATGGAGCTTGTAACCTGAATTTTCATAATAAGGTCACTTGTTGCCAACAGTTTTTGTGCCCCATCCCTAAGCTGAGTCTTCTTGGGCTTGATGTTCAGCAGTGCTAAGGCCCTATAGTCCCATTAACTTTAATAGGAGGTCTAAGGTACAGTAGCAGAGAGAGATTCAAACATTATGTCCCCCGAAGTAGTCTCTGAAACATTTGGTCCAAGTGCCTGGCCTAAAGCCAAACACCCAAACTGGCAGAATCAAGTTGAGAACTAAAACCCCAAACTCTACGCTCAATCCATCGAAGACCCAAGTGCCGTTCTGAAGTACAGATGGAACGGTATAATATATTAGCAGCATGTAGAACACATACAGACATTACCAAGCATTTCCTTTTAGGACGGAAACCATAATTTTAATAGGGTAACTGAGTAGTAGACCTACATACTAATAGCCTAGATGATTAAAATAGAACCAAAATTATGCAGGGTATTTGCTGTTACACTTCTCATAACTTCTTGTTTGCTAAGTTAATAATTCATTTCATTTTCTGAAGGAGAGAAATTCTCAGGTAGGGGATGTTCATTTGGTAAGTCAAACTCCAAACTTAACAGAACATAAGAACAGCAATATTGGATCAGACCAAAGGTCCATCTAGTCCAGTGTCTTCTCTGCCAACAGTGGCCAATGCCAGATGCCTCAGATGGAATGAACACAACAGGGAATCATCATGTGATACCGCTCCTGTCATCCACTTCCAGAGAAACAGAGGCTAGGGACACCATTCTTACAATCCTGGCTAATAGCCATTGATTGACCTAACTTCCATGAATTTATCTAGCTCTTTTTTGAACCCTTTTAAAGTCCTGGTCCTCACAACATCCTCTAGCAAGTGGGAAACTTCTGCTGGGCTGCTACAGAGGTGAAATCAATGGTGTGACACCCAACATATGTATCACTGATGAGTTCGCGCCAAAGTAGATAATGGGGATTGAGATTTTCTAAAGCGTTTAGCTTAATTCTGTTAGCAATAAGCCAACGAGTTTTTCACACTGATGTCAAAAGGGAACAGAATTAGAGCAATGCTATTACTTTTGAAAAACCACAGTCAACGGGTTTAGATCCAGAACGATTTGTTTCTATGCTTCTCAAATTACTGGATGTGATGTCAAAAAAGAAACTGAAAAACACGTAATGGACTATTATAAAACTCACCTGTACTCAAAGCCCTGATCGTGTTCCCACTGAAGTCAATGACAAAACCCCAGTCGACTTTGCTAGGACAGGATTAGATGGTCATAGGGTCTGATCTAGGGATGTTAAATAGCAAGTAATTGACTAATTGAATATTCGATGCATTTTGCGTCGACTAGTCCATGGGGCATCTCCACCTTTGAAGTGTAGAAACAGCCCTAGAGCTGTTGCTACACTTTAAAGGCAAAAGCACCATGTGGAGACCTGGATCAGCTGGAGACTCCCCACTGACCCTGGGCTCCACATGGTGCTGTCACTTTGAAATGTCATGAGAAGCCTGACTCCGGGCTCCTGAGGGAGTGTTTCAAAGTAGCAGCACCACATGGAGCCAGGGGTCAGTGGGGAGTCCGCAGCTGATCCTGGGCTCCACACAGCACTGCCGCTTTGAAACGCCACCACAGGAGCCCAGAGTCAGACTCCTCGTGGCATTTCAAAGTGACAGCACCATGTGGAGCCCAGGATCAGCTGGGGAATGATCATAGAACCATAGAACCATAGAGCTGGAAGAGACCTTAAAAGGTCATCAAGTCCAGCCCCCTGCCCTAGGCCGGACCAATCCCAATTAAATCAACCCAGCCAGGGCTTGGTCAAGCCAAGACTTAAAAATCTCTAGGGATGGAGACTCCACTACTTCCTTAGGTAACCCATTCCAGTGCTTCACCACCCGCCTAGTGAAATAGTTTTTCCTAAGATCCAACCTGGACCTCTCCCGCCACAACATGAGATCATTGCTCCTTCCTCTGCCATCCATCACTACTGAGAACAGCCTCTCTCCAGCCTCTTTGGAACCTCCCTTCAGGAAGTTGAAGGCTGCTATCAAATCCCCCCTCACTCTTTGCTTCTGCAGACTAAACAGACCCAATTCCCTCAGCCTCTCCTCATAGGTCATATGCTCCAGCCCCCTAATCATTTTGGTTGCCCTCCGCTGGACCCTCTCCAATGCATCCACATCCTTTTTGTAGTGGGGGGCCCAGAACTGGACACAATACTCCAGATGTGGCCTCACCAGAGCCGAATAAAGGAGAATAATGACATCTCTGGATCTGCTGGCAATGCTCCTCCTAATGCAACCTAATATGCCACTAGCTTTCTTGGCTACAAGGGTGCCCTGTTGACTCATCTCCAGTTTCTCATCCACTGTAACCCCCAGGTCCTTTTCTGCAGAACTGCTACTTAGCCAGTCGGTCCCCAGCCTGTAACAATGCTTGGGATCCCGGGCTCCACATGGCGCTGCCTCTTTGAAATGCTGGGAGGAGACTGACGCCACACTCCCTGCGGTGTTTCAGAGTGGCAGTGCCGCAGAGGGTCCGGGGTCTTGCCCCGGGCTCCACACGGCGCTGCTGCGTTAATATACCCTCTCCTCCTCCCTCCTTGCTGCCTCTTTCTGATAGAGGCAGCAAAGGGGGGGGGGGCGCGACTAGTCAACAAGTTTGTTGACTATTCCTTCACATCCCTAGTCTGATCCAAAAGTCAGTGAATTAAGAGTCTTTCCTGTGACTTCACCATATTTAAATCAAGCTCATTCTGCCTATGCAGGAGTGAGTTAGTCACCTAAGAATCATATTGTCAATGGTCACAACATGTCTATTGTTCTGGGCAAGAATCCGTTTGTCTTACTCCTTTCATCAGAGAAATGGCAGCGCGATCTGTCTGCGCATAGGAACGTTGACATTCATTTTTGGTAGAACGTCAGAGATTGGGACAATAGGTTTATGGAGAAGGAAGTGGAAAGGATCTCTCTCTGCAGTCTTCCTGGCACAAAACATGAAATAATACACCCAGAAAGATTTTTCCAGGAACACTCCCCTCCTTCCCCCCCGCCCCCAAAACTGTGGTTCAGAGCATTTCCTCTGAAAAGATCTTGCCTTCTGGTTTAAATGTCATGGATTTACTGTCTGCTGAGTTGCAGATAGTTTGCAGCAGGCTGGGCTTCTGATTGTGCACATGGTTGAGGAATGACAAAGGAGCCATTTCCACACTGAGTGTGAACTTCACCCATGGGCAGCAGGAAGGGCTCGGGCCAGGGCCACAGCACAGCAGCCCCGGTCCTCTACATGGCCAAGAAGGATCGGGCTGGGGCGGGCAGGGCTTAGCTCCAGGGACGGGGCCTTGGTCAGAGGAGGCGGGGCTAGAGCTTGCCTTCCCCAGCTGGGCCTTCACCTACCACCCATGACTTGAGACTTGAGTTTGGCTCTGAGGTGACAGGTTTGGGTCAGACCTAGGTCTCTCAGGGCTCTTTTCACCACACTTCCCAAAGGACGGTAAGCATCATTGTCCAGCTGAGAAAACAGAGTTGAAGGGAGGTGACAGGATCTGCCTAAAGTTTGCAGCTTGTCAGTGGAAGAGCTGGGGCTAGAACAAGGCAACTCCAGTCTTCTTCCCTGACCACTGGACCCACTTACCCCTGGGCTGTTTATCTACACCAGAGCCCAACTTCTTTGGTCTCTAAGGGTACAGCTACACAGCAAAGTTATTTTGGGATACCAGAGGTATCCTCAAATAGCTACCCTGTGGTTTTTGAACGTGTCCGCTATTTTGAAATATAGCGGACGCGCTATTTCGCCATCCCTGTAAACCTCATTCTACGAGGAATAAGGGACGGCTCGAAAAAGTGCTTTATTATTATTTATGAGAACAGACTCATCGGTTAACGGTTTACACAGTTACACTTTCACATCCCTCCTGCCATACTTATGGAGAGCTCATCTCATATTTTCTTTTGTTTTTCTTCTTTAAGGGGGGAGTCACACTGGGCCCCCGCCCATGAAAGCTGATACCCAAATACATTTGTTAGCTTTTAAGGTGCCCCCAGACTTCTCATTGGGAGAGCAAGAGGAGAAATCCAGAAACATTTAAGTTATAGCAGCAACAAGAAGTCACCACAAAGTCAGGGCCCCATTGTGCCAGCCGCTGTACAGATGCCATGATAACCCCTGTTCCGAAGACAACAAAACATAAGTCCCACACGTGGCTTCAAGGCGAAGGGCACCGGAATGGGAGAACAGCTCCTCCCCCCATTGATACTGACTTTGAAATGGGACTGTTTTGTGTGCTACATTCACACCGCATATCAATGGCCAGGCTCGTATAAGAAAAGGAAAGCTTTGTGTAGAGGCCACACAGCGTGGTTTGAGCCTGCATTACTATGCAACACACACTCACACGGAGCTGCCGCATTCAGGGAAAGGGCCCACCAGCATCTGCATTTCCCTTCCTTGAATCCGAGACGAGCTGTTGGAAAGCATTGTTCTCTCTGGCTGGCTGCTGCTACCTCTTTGCTTTGGGATTTTTTTTGGTTAGAGAAATGTAAGCGCGTTTTTGGTTGGTATGAGATGGTCTCGTGGGCAGGTTCAAATGAGTAGCCAGCCCTTTTTTGTTTTTTAAATGAAATGACAACAGAATTAATGGCTTCGTTTGTATTGTTCCATTCCACTCTTTTGAACCAATGCATGGAGAAACAACAGTTCCCCTTTTTAAGTCTTGAGTTCTGTAGCCAGAACATTTCATTCTTATGCTGGGCTGTACACCTACCGGAGTGGCTCCATAGAAGAGGTGGGCGGAAAGGGGGATATTTGGCTTCTGTCAGTGAAAGAGAAGCTTTTACACAGAGCTCTTTTTCTTGCCTGGAACAACATGGCGACACCAGCTCTGCATCCCTATGACGGATGCACACGGTTCAGGCACTGTTCTGGTGGATGGTGCACGATCCTCATAGGGGGGACATTCAACAGTTCTTCCTCAGAGAGTTGTGCCCGAAGGGGCATTTTGTAGCCCAGCACAGCCACATGGGGAATGAAGGGGCGTCTGATGTCACCCCCCGGCTCAGCAATGCATCGGCAGTTCATGAGCGGGACAGCAGACTCTTCAGGGCTAGTACTTGTCCAATAGGAGCATGTAGAAGGAGAAGAGCAATAACTGCTCCCTCCCAGTGCTCCAGTCAGGAACTGAGTTGAGGCCAGAAAGAAGGAAATTGCCCCTAATAAAGTGCATCTCATTGCCTCCCTGGAGCAAAGGGGAACCAGAGAAGGAATTAAGGCAATTCCTTCCTTGGCATCTCCTGGGATGATAAAACTCTGCGCCATCCTCTTAAGAAAGGCCGCACTGGGTCAGACCAAAGGTCCATCTAGCCCAGTGTCCTGTCTGCCGACAGTGGCCAATGCCCAATGCCCCAGAGGGAGTGAACAGAACAGGGAATCCTCACGTGATCCCTCCCCTGTAGCCCATTCCCAGCTTCTGACAAACAGGACACCATTCCTACCCATTCTGGCTAATAGCCATTGATGCACCTGACCTCCATGAATTTATCTAGTTCTTTTTTGAACCTTGTTAAAGTCCTGGTCTTCATAAAATCCTCTGGCAAGGAGTTCCACAGGTTGACGGTGTGCTGCGTGAAGTAAAACTTCCTTTGGTTTAATTTAAACCTGCTACCTATTCATTTCACTGGGTGACCCCTAGTTCTTACGTTATGGGAACAAGTAAATAACTTTTCCTTATTCACTTTTTCCACTCCTGTCATGATTTTATAGACCTCTCTCCTATCTTGCCCCCACCCCATAGTCTCCTCTTTTCTAAGATGAAAAGTCCCAGTCTTTTTAATATTCAAGATATTCAGCAAAGGGTCAATCCAGCCCAGGGTCAGAAAAGAGCAAAATCTACTGAATTTGAACAATACTTCCACAATGTGAGCTTCCAAGCAGCTTTGTTTCAGTGTTGCGTACTCACTGTGATATTAGTAACTTCCCCTTAACCTCGTAGTACTGTCCTGTGACGATGTATTAAAGCACGTGGAGGTTGGGATAATCTGAGTCACGAATGGACCAGACGAGTATAGAATCATAGAATACTAGAACTGAAAGGGACTTTGAGAGGTCATTGAGTCCAGTCCCCTGCCCTCACGGCAGGACCAAGCACCATCTAGATCATCCCTGATAGATGTTTATCTAACCTGCTCTTAAAGATCTCCAGTGATGGAGATTCCACAACCTCCCTAGGCAATTTATTCCAGCGTTTAACCACCCTGACAGGTAGGAAGTTTTTTCTAATGTTCAACCTAAACCTCCCTTGCTGCAATGTAAGCCCATTGCTTCTTGTCCTATCCTCAGACCTTAAGAAGAAGAATTTTTCTTCCTCCTCCTTGTAAAACCCTTTCAGATACTTGAAAACTGCTATCAGACTCCTTTTTTCTAAACTAAACAGACCCAATTATTTCAGTCTTCCCTCATAGCTCATGTTCTCTAGACCTTTCATCATTTTTGTTGCTCTTCTCCGGACCTTCTCCAATTTCTCCACATCTTTCCTGAAATGTGGTGCCCAGAACTGGACACAATCCTCCAACTGAGGCCTAATCAGTGCAGAGAAGAGTGGAAGAATGACTTCCTACTAATAAAACAACACGTCGCACGTACATAGGTGGGGAGGTATTCCATGTGCTCTATGAATGGTAACGCCTCCCACCGTGCACAGAGCTCCACAAGGGCAATGTGACAGAGGTGCCCCCTGCATCTCCAAGAAGAGACGTGGATCTGAGCTGCCATCTTTAGCAGCAGACGGTGGGGCCCGCCTAAGTCTCTCGCTCCCTGCAAATTGGGGGAACAGGAGAGCTTGTTGCAGTGTCAGGGACACTCCTCACTGCCTGCATGTGTCTAGCGTTGCTGCATCGGAGCATTTCAGGCTGCATAAAGACCAGAGTAGAAGCCTTAACTGAGAATGTCCTTCCTCCCATCAGCTGAATACCTGGCTCAGACCTACAGGATGCCGGGTTCTGTACCAGAGGTTGCTTCTTTCACTGTGCTCAGAAATGAGCCTTCTGTACATAGTAAGCAACCCTTGGCATTGTCTGGATGCTTTTAAATGGCCTTATGCAAACCAGTGAGGAATCATCATCATTTCCTCCATGTTTTACCTTCTGTTCACAATGCTACCGTATATGAAGAAATCCCCAGCCAGCGACCGCATGGTGATGTCTGTTCTCAGCGCGGAGGGGCCAAGTGTCCCTGTCCCATCACAGCATGAACAAGAAGGTGGGAACTTTGTGCTGAAGTGCTTCCAGGTAAGTTTCACAGGTAACAAGAGGGTAACAAACTGTAGGGAGGGGTGTGGTGTAATACGGAACAGCAATCTTAGGGTATGTCTACACTAGCTTGGTAGTTCGAGCTCGGTTGGCAAATGAGGGCAACCGGAGTTGCAAATGAAGCCCGGGATTTAAATATCCCGGGCTTCATTTGCATGTTCCCGGGCGCCGCCATTTTTAAATCCCCCTTAGTCCGAACTCCATGCTCGTGGCTAGTCGCGGCACGGACTAGGTAGTTTGAATTAAAGATCCTAATTTGAACTACCGTTACTCCTCATTCCACGAGGAGTAACAGTAGTTTGAATTAGGATCTTTAATTCGAACTACCTAGTCCGTGCCGCGTGTAGCCGCGGGCACGGAGTTCGGACTAAGGGGGATTTAAAAATGGCGGCGCCCGGGAACATGCAAATGAAGCCCGGGATATTTAAATCCTGGGCTTCATTTGCAACTCCGGTTGCCCTCATTTGCCTACCGAGCTCGAACTACCGAGCTAGTGTAGACATACCCTTATTTATTTATGCGGGGAAAAGTCCTCTGTTGCTTTCTTATACACCTCATGGCAGATGTTTGAATGAAGACTTTTGCTCCGGTGTACTGGTGGGGTGGAAAATGGTCCAGAGATGGTTCTGGAGGAAGCAGGCTAACAGTATTGAGGTTGGCCTCATCCGTGGAAGGGAGAAGGCAGGAGCAGGGACACAGTGTGAAAAAAGGTCAGAGACCAAAGGAAGGAAGTTGGACAAACTTAACAAAACTCATAGAGTGAATGGACACAGGCCAACAAGGATATACAGGATGTATATGGCTAACAAGGATATGCAGGAACTTATGGGCTAATGCAAACCAACCCCCTCCCCTCAAAAAAGTAATTGTGGAAGAAAGGATGTAAAACCTAACACTACAGATTTGAAAACAATCTCTAAACTTAAAGGGTTAGGATGAGATTTTCATGGGGTGCAGATTATTCCCACATCTACTGTCTGCGGTAGTTCTTGCACCTTCCTCTTAAGAGGCCAGTGCTGGCCCGGGTCACAGACAGGAAGCTGGGCTAAATGAACTGTGGGTTTGATCCAGTCTGGGAAATTTTATGCCCCTCTGAGGGGTCTTGTAGAGAAAGGATACAAATTCCAAAAGTACCTAATTGGACTAAGCACTTGGAATCTCATTGGAAGGCAATCAGATTGAGGCTCTAAGATGCCTAAAGCACTTCAGACAATTTTACCAAATGATAAGGAATTTGAATATGCAACAGGGAAGCGGGAACACACAAAAATATAAAGTGTATTTCAAGTATATTGTTGGGTTGTTGGTTTTTTTTGTTTTATTTTTTTTTAACTAAATGGATCCTCTCTTTTCAATTATAAAAACCAGCATTCTCGACAGCCTTGTGGTAACTGAAGCATTCACAACCAGTGCCGTTGTATTAACCTAAAAATGGTTTATTGTGCTGCATCTCATCTCATTTCACTTTGTTTTTTCTCTCCCTAATTTTTTATTTTGTCTCCATTTTCACAGGCTGCGCCTGTCTCTGACATCACACGCAGCAGGTAGGAGAAGATCGCTAACAACTGTTATTTCACACATGAGCAGTAATATTTTCATTTTCCTTCTATTGTGAAATAAAAGCCTTATGGTCTATTAAAAGAGCATGAACAAGCCTAGAACTAAAAAAGCAATTCTTTTTCTGTCACTCTGAAATCACTTTTATAGCATTCTCGAGGAGTATTTACTTTAAGGTGATGTTGTATTTGTCAAACATGAGGATCAGTCTCAATCTTGTGGTGGTTAAAAAAAAAACAAATGAAAGAACAACCCACCAACGTGCAGCGAGTGCCATAACAACAACTAAGAAATAATGCCACTGCTGCAGAGAAATGGCACTGACAACAGTTGTGACAAAGGCAAAGGAGAGAGATTTCCAACTTCTCTTTCTTGGAGTTCATGCACCTGCAGAGTTTCACCCCAGCAGCAGACACTAAGGCCATGTCTACACTACGCAGAAGATCGACACTGCCACAGTCAATCTTCCAGGGTTTGATTTAGCGGGTCTAGTAAAGACCCGCTAAATCAAACTCAGATCGGTGCCCTTGTCAGTGCCAGTATTTCTCCTCCTCATAAGGAGTAAGGGAAGCCAAAGGGAGCGTTTGCTCCTATCAACCTCTGGCTGTGTGGATAATTAACATAATTAACATAGCTGGAGCTGTGTATCTTAAGTTGACCTTCCCCTTTAGCGTAGACATACCCGAACTGATACAACTGGGGGCTTTGGTTGCTGTCATTCCCAGGTGAGGATTTGCTTACCAGTCCACATTATACAACTGCTTGAGTCTGCATCAGATAGATTTGTGTCTTTTGCTACTAGACTGAGCTTCTTTTTAAGGATTCTAATATTGATGGAATGGAGGCCCCATCTCTAACATGTAGCAGACTGGCTTGTACTTGCACTGGGAAAAAAAGTTACCTTGACAGAAGACACATGCAGGAGTTTGGCACCAGAGCTGGTACTGCAGAAGCCCCATCCAGTGGGGCATATGCAGGCAAACATGAATCTACAGGCAGTCCCCAACTTACAAATGGGTTACGTTCTGAACACCTGGTCGTAACTCGATTTGATTGTAAGTCAGAAATACCCTTAAACGCGCTGCCTGCGCTGTTCAAAAAACTTGACGTACATGATTCTCAACTCGAAAATATTATAATGGGGTTAATGGGAGGTTGGTCGTAAGTACGGATGGTCATAAGTCGATGTGTTCATAAGTCGGGGAGTGGCTGTATTGCAGTAGCTGAGTGATTGTTGAGTCAGGTACTTTGAAGAACCTGCCACCTCTGCAATTCTATAAGCTTATCTTCTCAATCAGAGACACCCATGCTCAGAGGCTCATCTCTTAGCCTAGTGGATTACTCCATGCCCGGTGTCCTAAGAGCCAGGACAAACACATGTCCCACCTGCCACCGGCTAGAAGATCATATTCGTGCTCCTGAAGACAGACCCAGAAATGGTCCCCCACACACCTGTCACCTCTGGGCAATGCTCCTCACAGAATGAAACCAGACATCTTGGAAAGCTGATACAGGGCCAAATGCAGCAGCCATTTGCAAAGCAGCACCTGTTACCTTGATGACATAACCCAAATGTTTCATATTCTGCATTGGCTCTTCAGTGAATGCAGAGTCCAGTCCAAGATCCTGGTTCCCACAAGGTTGGTCCTCATGACCATCTCTCTTCCTGACCATGACCTCTCACAACAGCTAAATTCCACTAGAACAATGAAGCTCATGGCCTGTCTGGGGAGTTTCATCCATGGGAGGAGAGTGGGGGCGGGGGGACAGAATTGTCATGGGAGCAAGGCTTATGCTATGCAACCCATTTCTGGGAAAAACAAGAGAGTGGCCACTTATTGGTATAGTAAGATGAGGGCCTGAAACAAAAGCCCGTGTAGCACAGGCCTGGTTGGAGGCCTGAGGCCTAGCTAACAATGGTCAAGACCTTGCTCATATAAAGCAAAGCTAAGCTGTGAGCAAGAGTCAGGCCTCTGCTCACAGAACTTGGCATGAATAGGGCTGAGAGTGTCAAACTCTATTTGGGGTCCTGTGGCACCTTATAGACGAACTGATTTATTGGAGCATAAGCTTTTGTGGGCAAAGACCCACTTCGTCAGATGCATGTAGTGGAAATTCCAGAGAGAGGTATAAATATACAGGCATAAGTAAAGAGTACCAATCAAGAGTAAGGCTAGTGATAACGAGGTCAATTCAGTCAGGGAGGATGAGGCCCACTTCTAGCAGTTGATGTACCAATCAAGAGTAAGGCTAGAGATAAGGAGGTCAATTCAATCAGGGAAGATGAGGCCCACTTCTAGCAGTTGCAGATTCAGACAAACACGGCTACCCCTCTGAAACTCTATTTGGTAATAGGTCCAGGTGTAGAACAGTAATTGGTACTCAGTACTGGCTGTAAAACAGTCATTGGTACTGGGCAAAAGTTGAAAGCACATTCCAAACGGATGGTAACAACACCAGCTCGTTAAAAAGGACCTTGGTACCCACACGCCCCGCAGATACCAACCCAGGTTCAGGAAAGGGTCTAAAATGGCAGCATGATAGATCGAGATGTTCTAAGCAAACCAGGCGATGCAGGGTGATGGGTGGTATCTAAATAATGTCAGAAGGTGGCAACCTGACACGTCAGGCGTGATGTGTAACCTGTCTGTACCTGTATATAAAGTGGTGGCTTGGAGGCGCTGTCTTTGTCCGGCCTAGGGGGCCGTGATGGATTCCCATGTCACTGACTCAGTCGTGTACATTGTCAGGGGGTACACGTGCATAGTCGTTCAGTAGAGTGTACTGACAACTCTCACTGTACTTCGTTTAACAATAAACCTGGCCGGGTGCTTTTGATCCTTACTTGATTTTGTGGTCATTGGGAGCTCTCTGAATCTGCTGTGGTGGCTATTTGCACAAGCAAACACAACACACAGGATTGAGCACACGCACGCACACGCGCACACACACACACACACACACACACACACACACACACACACACAGTCGAGCAGTTATCATCACTGATGGAGCAGGAGACCTGTCAGGACACCACACCAGTAAATCCTGACAACTGCAGTTGGTTTTGGAATTAAATGCAAAGCTCATCTTCTTACCATAGCTTCTCAGTAAGTTTTTCATGCAGACACACAACGCTTCCATGGCATGTGCATACACATACATACACACACACACACACACACACACACACACACACACAACTGTAAGCTAATCAAGATCCACATGCAGGCTGGAAAAGAAGGAATACTGTGAGATTGTTACTGACTTTTTCTAGGGAACAGATGATCTTGGCTTCAGTAATGCAGAGCAGTGGTTAAGGAGTCAACAGATGCAGTCACTGAAATTCATGATGCCAATGTTGGGTTTTGGGAGAGAAAGCACAGCACAAAGAGCGGCAGGCATTCAAAGGAAACGGCCTGAGATACATGAAATTTTGGCCAGGGTTTGACCCCGTGGATCCTCAAACCATGCACAGTTGGAAAGGCTACACTGCCTACCCCCCTTTCATGACACCACTAAACCCTTGCACCAATCATAAGTGAAGCAACACTTCAGAGCTTTCATTGTCCTAGATCATTATCCACATGGGACGTTACCAAATGGCTAGCTGGTGTACTATAGATTCATACTCTAGAGGTTGAACCTCTTTAGTCTGGCACCCTAGGGACCTGACTGGTTCTGAACAAGAGAATTTGCCGGACCATTGGAAGTCAGTATTGTCTAGCAGTGTTACCAACATTTCCACTGCTTGCAGGGTTCTTAGAGGACATTTAGAGGTAAATTAGAAGTAAACAACAGCACAGAACCCTGAAAGCCAGGACTGGTGGCTGTAAACAAACATCATGGGACCACAGGAAACTTGGCCACACCCATGAAAAGTGAATATCTACCCAACTAAAATCATGCCGGACCATGGATGTTTCCAGACCAGAGAGTTCTGGACTAGAGAGGTTCAACCTATATTTGAAGCACAGTAACTTGCCATGTACCCCTAAGCTTCTCTTTAAATTACTGGCTAAGCATTGTTGGATTTTAACTCTACATGGATAAAAAGATTCAGAAATTGGAAATGGGCTCCCTGTTCAGGGGCATACATTCTGAATCCTGCCCCTTTCCTTCCTCCCACAATCCCACACAACTCTCCCATGTCTCTTTTTTGTGATCACTTGCTGGCTCAACTTCAGTTGTATGTCCAGATATTATCTGCTTGCCTGATTTGCTGCATTCAAACGGAAAACATCAAAATGAAGGAGGGGGGGAGCAGCAATTCATATCCTTCTCTAATGTATTTGAGGGATGCTACAGATATCTTCAGATGACTGATCATTGGCTATAGATCAAATACTGTACAGATATTGTCGTTAGATGAAACTCAGTGTGGAATCTTAAATGGAAAAGGAAATCAGATAACTGAAACTCTGCTTGTAGGAATACATTTTTTAAAGTGACAAAATCCATAAAAACCTCAGGCAGAAATGTAAAGCGAAGCTGAAAGAGATTCAGCAAAAACCAAATTAATATTTTAATTCTGTCAACACAAAAAGGTCTCTAGACAAAGGTCAGGACTAATACATGGCAGTGATGTATTGCTCCTCTCCATTATTTAAACTACTGTTTCTCTAATGCTCCACGAATCCCTCCCATGGCCTGAGTCGCTCCCTGAGGAACTGGCTTGCATTTTAAGTGCTTTTCCAGGGGCTTGAGAGAAGAGGATATCCATCTGAGAAGAATGCAGTGATTTTCCAGTAGGTGGGCCACAAGGCGATTGAGTCAAGGGACGTGGTAAACAGGACATGGGATGAATAAACTTTTGTGAAACAGAAAAGGATAGGATTTGAAGAGAGGAAAAACTAAAAGCACCTTTGTCACAGATGCCACAACAAGGGGGGGGCTATAGCCACAACACATTTTATCTGCCTTAAGGGAGACAGAGAGGGAGGAGCAGGCACGAAAGAATGAGCAGAGGTGGGACCCCTCCATTGAAGGGGTAGAGAAGGTTGGGGCCATAATTCCGGGGCTAGAGGGCCACCTCCCTCGATGCTTCAAGGAAGCTTCCAGAACGTTCCTTCAGACTCGGTGGGATGTACCCACCAACATGACGCCAGAGCTCAGAGTTTTTCATCTGCAAAGTATTTGGAAACAGTAACTAATTAATCTAGTCAACACACCCAGGAGGCAGAGAGGTATTAACTCCCCTATGTTACTTGGCTAAGGTAAGTATTATAACCCCCCGGTATCAGTCACCATTTTACGGACGGGGAAACTGCAGCAGAGTTTAAATGATCGGCCAGTGGTTCCATGCGGCACGGTCAAAGAAACCGATCAGATTTCCCAGCTGCCAGTCCTGTGCTTATGTTCTGTCATACAGGTGAGAAGAGGAAAGAGCAGGGGTGGGGAACCTAAGGTAGGGTTACCAGGTAGACCCTCCCAAAATACTGGACACGCTTGATCATGGGTGGGGGGGAGGGACCAGCTGGGAGGAAGGGGGGCGGAAGGCGGGGCTGGCGGGGGGGGGCGGGGGCCGTGGGACTGGCTGGGAGGAAGGGGGAGTGGGAAGCAGAGCTGGGGGGGGGGGTGCAGCCACTGGCCGCAGCCGGAGTCCAACAGGCCGTGCCCCCAGCAGGCACTCCCTCTGGTGGGGGCGGGGGCAGGGGGAGTGGCTGGAGCCCCCCCGCCCAGTTTCTGCACGCAACCAGAGGCTCCCAGCTGGGAGGCTGGGCCACAATTGGCGCTGGGAGCCTCTGGTTGTGTGCAGAAGCCGGGCGGGGGGAGTGGCTGGGAGTGGCTTTTGCACACGACCACAGGGCTCCCAGCGCCAATCATGGCCCCACCTCCCACTTGCTCCCCCTCCCCTGCCAGGCTTCCGTCCGGAGCCCAGCAGGAAATTCAGAAAATACTGGACATTGCACATATCTGGTATTTTCTGAATTTTTCTACCGGACAGAGGGCGCAAATACCGGACTGTACAGTAGGAAACTGGACACCTGGCAACCCTAGAGGCTGCTGCCTGTATCCAGCTCCCGACGCTCAGGGCTCCTCCCCCCATTATTGGGGAGCCTGCACTGGCACTCCAGCCACTCCAGGAAATAGGGCAACCACGCAATACTTCAATGCACAGTAACACATGATCCCAACTGAACTATGGAACACTATCAACAGAGGCGGTAGCGTCCCGAACGCAGCATGCTCCATTCCACTCCCGCCGCGCTGACCTAGCACGGGGAGGAAAGGGAGATTAACACAGGGACACAAGTCAGAAGCCAACATCTCACACCGCTGGCTCAACGGCTTTGCAGCGTCTGCAACAATCCTTTAAAAGCGAGGTTGCCAAAGCTGCAATTTTAATTATGCTAAAGTTGAATTATTCAATTAATTTATATTTAATAGAACCAAGTGATGTACTGTGTGTTTATATAAAACTGATTAAAAACATATTTAGCAGCTGCCTACAGATTACATGCTGATTCATCTTTAATAATATGATTTTAATATTCAGCTGACATTTCAAACAAACAAACAATCGCTTTTATTAAACGCGTGTAATGATTACCATCACAGTGTTGAGCCTTTCCCAGGCACCTGCCTGGTGGGGAAATAAAATTTTGGGAAGCTATTTTTTACCACCATGTTTCCTGTATTTTATGTGCTAGCATAATTATACCAAAAGAGCCCTCTGTGGCAATATTTCAGATGAGTGACAGGGAAGAACAGCATTGATAAAGTTTGCTTTCAGCTGTGGTCTCCTTTATGTGTGGTTCCCACCGGGATAACTCGGGTTGAAATTCATCCCCTTTCCCCACTGCAGAAGGATCAACCAAACAATGCTTTTATTATTGTTATTTGTATTTCCACAGTACAGGTTAAACCTCTCTAGTCCGACGCCCTCGGGACTTGACCGGTGCTGACCCAGAGAATTTGCTGAACCTCAGGATAGAGATGTAAGTCACTACTCAAGTAGGCAGCTACCCAATAAGCTTAGACTTATCACGTAGTTGAGTCACTACTCAACTACTTGCTCCCCTGCCCTTGCTGCCTCTGTGTCAGAGGCAGCAAGGGGGGGAAGCAGGAGATGGTGCTGGAGGGATCGGATTTAAAAGCTGGTTCCCTCAGCTCCGTCTCCATGGTGTGGAGCTGTAGAGGTCCCAGAGCTGGCACAAGCCGGGACTGCTAAGTCCCAGATCGTGCCACCCCATTGTGGCTCTACGGTTTAGATGTAGTAGGAGCCGAGCTGCCTGCACACCGAGCTCCTACTACATGTAAACTGCATAGCCGCAGAGGGTGTAGCGAGTGCCCCCCTTATCAACTAATTAAGTAATCAATGGAAATTCCATCAACTACTCAATTAGCTGATTAACCTCTACTTAACATCCCTACCTCTGGAGGTCAACATTGTCTAGTAGCATTACCAACACTGCCACTGCTGACTGGTCTCTGAGAAGATATTTAGAGGTAAATTAGAGCTAAATCGCAGCACAGAACACAGAGCCAGGACTGGTGGCTGTAAACAAACTTTATGGGATCACGGGAAATTTGGCCACACCCATGATAAGTGGACATCCAGCTAACTGAAATCATGCTGGATCATGGATGTTGCTGGACCAGAGAATGCCAGACTAGAGAGGTTCAACCTGTACTTAAGAGCCCCATCCATTGATCAAAACTACACAGTGCTGGCAGGGTGTACACAAGGCCGCTACACTAAAGAGCTGACATTCTAAGCAGAAGACAAGAAACAACAGATGCCTCCAGGCAAGGGAATACAAAACAACTATGAGACAACTGGTCAGTATGAAAGACTGATCCTGACCCAACAACTGCTTAACTCCATCACTTCCATCCATGGAAACAAGCCATGTTTCGAAAATGCTCAAAATAAGGTTCAAGTGGCACTTGAATGTTTTCCCATTAATAGTGGTGAATTTCACTTGTGCGTAGCAGCCAACAGCGTTACCTGCTGGGATATGAAAAAGTTAATAGGGACAGGAGTAAGGGATCAGCCACAGCCAGCACTGCCCTTTAAACATGTTTTTCCCCTTTGTCCTGACAGCCTTGAAAGATGGTTGCACTGAACAGCGTCTTGTTTTGTCTTTGCTCTTGTTCTGTAAAAACACTTTCAGGGTCAGAATTCTTTCCCCCTCCCTATAAGCTGCTGATTAAGACAGTATGCAATGCTGATTTAACTAAAACCCAGTAAACAATAAACGGGGCGGGTAGAATTGTATTAAACACCTGCTTATTAATATTCATTACATGGGAGTTAACATTACTAAACAAGGTTTTACGAAAAGTAGTGATAGACGTGTGAATTAACATACTAAAATAGATACAAAGGTGTAATTGTTGCCAAATTCTGGCCACTCGGAACGTTGTGATGGGGGTCTGAGGTTAACGTACGTAGGCAATAAAGCAGTTCCATTTACCCCATCTGCACCTGGGTCACCTGTTTCTTCTCTAACAACCACACAGACAGCTGTGGTGCTTAATTTTTCTCTGAGCCACGGAGTATTTAGAAAGCTAATTAATAATTTAGTATTTTCTTTTAAACACATTATAGCTCCTTGTTTCTACCAGGCGCAACGGGAAGGGTCTAATTTTGAACTGCTTACTCATGCACAACTGACTTACAGGAATGCGGGAATAAGCCAGACGAAAATAGCTACGACGCACTTCCTAATGCCGAATTTTAATTGCATCTGTCATTACCTAGTAAGTGATAGTCAAATTAGAGAGTTGAACATTCTAAGGAACAAGGGCCAGAGCTCAGCTGGTATAAATTGCCATAGCTCCAGTGAAGAGAAAGGAGCTTCACTGATTGATGCCGGGCGAGAACTGAAGGATTAGGAACTTCAATGGGGACCGTGAGCGCCGATCTGAAGGCAGAATTAAAAATAAATAAGTAGATGAATAAAAGCATCAGCACAGCAGTGCTAAAGTTACACATACCATTAGCCCTCTCCATTCATGGTTGGTGAGAATTAAGGAGCCAATGACGCACACAAGATTTTGCACAGCACAGTGTTTTAATTAAATCGCTGGTGTCCAATGCCATATCTGGGTCTAATAAACTAGGCTAATAATTGCATCAAAGAGCGAGATCTTTGAAGGTTAGCAAACCAAAAGGAACATACATTGATGTCCTGGTTTATTTTGTCTTCAAGGCAAACAAAACTAAGGCCCCTCGTATGACTTTTACATTGAGTTTTAAAAGTACAAGTGTAATGCCAAAAGGCAGAATCTAACCTGGGACCTGTGGAACTTAGTGCATAAGCCTCTGTGGCATGAGCTAAAAGCCAGCTGGCTCTCAGCTAAGACTGTAGAAGAAACTCATTCTCTCTCTCTGTAAGTGGTCTAAGTGTCACTACGTGGGACAGTGAACCAGACCTCTAGGTGTGTGAGTTACATAAACTTCTCTTCCTTTTGGACACTTAAAATTACTTTCGATAGTTGTTTTGTTTGGATAACACTCTGAACCTCTTCTAATACCCATCTCTGACTAGGGACACTTGCTGTCCTCCCTGGAATTTTGGACAAACTGCCATGTGCGTCTGAATCATTAACCTAACACTGATAAAATTTTACATTAGTGGTTCTCAATTTTTTTGGCCTGTGGCCTGCCCCGCTCGACCTAGGCCTTTCCATAGACCACCAGCCAAGTGCCCATGATGACAAAATGGGTGCAGGAGTGGACTGGGGGATGGGGGTGGGGGAGGCTGGCTGGGCGGCTGGATGTAGGAGTGGGCTGGCAGTTGAGGGGGTCTGGGAGTGAGGGAGGGTGCTGGTGGGGTTGTGAGGTCTTGCCGGGAAAGGGAAGGTCGGGGTACTTACCTGGCTCTATGCCTCCAGCTGCTCACTTTAGCCATGATTCTGGCCAATAGGAGCAGCAGGAAAGCCTCCAGGTGAGCAGTTTTCCTGTGTTGCTGTTCCCCCAGAGGAGGGCAAGGGGAAGTGGCAGTGCACGGACGTTCTTCCTGCCCCCACTAGCTGGATCGGGCCTGCGAGTCTCCCTGCCCCTTGCTGTGGGAAGCCGATGGTGGTGCTCCAACCTCGTAGGGGAGGGAGCATAGTGAGGGCTCTCTGCTGCGAGGGGCGGGAGTGAGGGCAAGCCCCAAGCATTTAGGCCTGGATAGCTGGATTCAGCTTACCTTAAGCCGAGTCACTGAGGCATCTACACTGAGGGGAAGCCGACGGGAGCAAGCGCTCCCTTCGGCTTCCTTTACTCCTCACAGAAGGAGGATTACCGGATGCCAGTGGGGGCCTCTGGAGGGTCGATCTTCCCCATAGTGTAGACATGTCCCTAGAGGCTGGGACTGCTTCTGTACCAAAACCTAGGCTACGGCTACACTGTAGCCTTCTTCTGGAAAAGCTTATGCAAATGAAACACGGCGTGGAATGTCGCCGTGCTTCATTTGCATAATTAATTAGCAGCCGCTTTTGTGCAAGAGCCGTTCTTCCTGAAAAAATGAGGAAGAACAGCTATTGAGCAAGAGGGTTTTTTTGCGCAAAAAGGAACCACCCACACAACTCCTTTTTGTGCAAAAGCCTCTTGCGCAAAAGTGGCTGCTAATTAATTATGCAAATGAAGCATGGTGATATTCCACACCATGCTTCATTTGCATAAGCTTTTCCGGAAGAAGGCTACAGTGTAGCTGTAGCCCTAGGTTGTAGAAAGAGGAAAATCACGTAGGAAGAGAGGAAAGGAGTAAGCCCCTATCAATTTACCTAACATTTATGGGACACAAAGGCCTTGTGTTGGCCTTTGATAAATTTCACCCTCCCGAAAGAAAGAACACAGAGCACCCACAAAGTGTCTGTCCCACAAACGTATTAGTAGAATTTTTGAAAACCATGGTCAACTAAAGCAGTTTGCAATGAGTATGCATTACTCTTGAGGGTAGGGGAATATGAACAACCTTGCCTTGTTGAACTGGCTAGTTAATAAAAGTAACGCAACAAGCTACAAAAAACTTACAATAATACTTATTTTTGTTTTCAATAAAAAAAAATACGGAACTGAAAATTAAATGCTATTAATTCTGGATTTCAGAAGAGCACCTATTTTGAGTACTGTTGTAATAGTGGAGGCACAGTAACAACAATCAGAGGCCTGATGTTATATTATTGCTGCTATTGTTAGTCTAACTGGTAAAGAGATTCATGAATTGTCGCAATGATCTGTTGTATAAAAGCTATTGAAGAAAAGATACGTGAAGGAAGCAGAACGGCTGAACTCATTTAAACAGAAAAAGGGCCTACAAATTCCACTCCAGGACCGTGTTAAGATCAGACCTGAGGAACAGGAGGAGGAGAAGGTCAGAAATCAATGAAGCAGAACTGGTGTAAAAAATGAGGCCAAATGGATGGACAAAATAAGACGACGACAGATTTCACCCTCACCCTTCTGGGGACCTGAACAAAAATATGTTGGCAGAGGGGAAAAAAAACACAACTTTTTGCCACCACCGCAACTGGGGCAGAAGGATTACTGCCCTGCTACCAGACCTTGATGCTGCAGGGGGAACACATAACAATGGTCTCTGCGCCAGCGCATACCCCAATATTATACATGTGAGGTTCTGCTCTGTCTTCCCCTTCCTCGGGTACTGCTTTCTGACCCCGCCCATCCTCTTCCTGTCCTCTCACTGCTTTTTGCATGATCCTGAAATCAGATGCACTACCAAGCAACAGCTCCGTGAGAGGAGACAGCCCATCCAGCTCTGGTCAACTCCAGAAGGGCCAGTGAAGGACACAGAATCAGTCAGACAACATCCTGGACTGGGGAGATTAGCCAGTGTCCAGAAGCAGCTGTCCCTCCGCCTGTCAGACCAAAGCATCTGTCCCTAACTGGCCAGGCACCCGGTATCTTGATAACAACCACCAAGGTGGTATTTCCATCTTTGCTGTCCCATCTCCTCCCACCCTTCTGTGTCTGACTGTTCTGAAGCAGACAGGGTTGCCACATAGTTTCACAAAAAATACCAAACATGGCAGGAAAAAAATTGGTTGGGGGGGGGGGTAACATGGAGGACAAAAGTTGTAGAGCAGAAAAAAAAAAACCAGCACCAAAACAACAACAACAACAACAAAAAAAAGAGTCACGGTGCCTTTAAATCCCCACGCTCTCCCGACCTCCACCTGATGCGGTGGGGGAAGAATGTCCCAACTGGTATTTTCTGGTTATTTACCAGACAGAAGCCACAACACCAAGAGGCCAATACCGGACACCTGGCAACCCTAAGGGACAATCATTCTCAACTAGGGTTGCCAGATGGTTGAAACAAAAATAATCGGGAAAAACATTCTGTTGAAGGAAAAAAAAGGGGGGGGGGAGGAGAGACCAAAGTTTTTGAGGGGAAAAAAAAAAAGGACTCCAAGTAAGCCAAAAAAAAATTAAAATGAAACAGCATTAAAACAGCATGTCCCCTTTAAGAGTTAGTGCAGGGATAGGAACAGCGGAGAAGTTGATCACTAAGACCCAGGGGAAAGCAATGCTTCCCCTAGGTCTTTTGGCCAGCAGCCATTTTGTGCTGGCAGCCTTGGGGAACCAGGGAAGCATGGGGGCGGGGGCTGGGGCTGGGATTGTTGGGAGCCAGGGAGGGCTCGGGGGGAGTGTTTGTAGGGTTGCAGGTACCCAGCGTTTTTGCCTCTTGGCCGGGGAAAAATTCAGAAAATACCGGACATTTTAGGTGTCTCGTATTCTCTGAATTTTTTTACCGGACAGGAGCCGAAAATACTGGACTGTCCGGGTGAATACTGGACACCTGGCAACCCTATTCTCAACTATGAACTTAACAAATCTAATCCTTTTCTTCCTCCCCAAGAAGGGCTTTTTAACAAAAAAAACCCTTTAACCAATAGTCACTGTCATCAAAAAGGGACTTTAAAGGTTTTCGTTAAGTTAGCGTTGAATAATCACTCCGTTTCAGTTTTCCTTTTGTGCCTTTCAAGCAGTTTTTAACCTTTGGTATGAACTTTATAACACGTCTGCCATTGTCCTAAGCAGGTTATGGACTCTAAACCTCTCTCAAAACTACTCAACCTTGGACAGTAACAAAGTTATGTTTAACACCTTTAATTCTTTGGGACTATTCATTCCATCTAAATGTATACAACAGTATGTTATGTCATGACTCACCATCTAAAACACTGAAGCCGGCTGTGAAAGCATATTCTTTTTTTTTTTCCTTAGTGGGATCTGAGCTCATCAAACTACAGCACTCTTAACTTTGTTAGAAAGCTCTTAGTGACGGGGAATTGGCTAACACAGTCCTTACGCAGGTTGAAGAATGAGATCCAGCCAAGTTCCATTAGAAGGGGGGGAAGTAGGAAACAGGAAAGGTTTCCATGCCAAGATGCAAAGAGGATTCTTTGCCAGCATTTCAGAAGTTATTTTCACACATTAAAGATAGTTGGATGTGCCTTCTAATACCGTTACTTTATATGAAGACATGCAGTTGCAAAGAAAATGATAATGTGAGTGGATTATGAGATTAGTCCTGTGAAACCCACTACCTGCCCCACTTTGGTTTGCAGCAAAATCAACTCGCCAAAAAGTAGTTGTTTAAAAGAGCTATTTTATTTATAAAATGATATAAGAACGGCCACACTGGGTCAGACCAAATAGTCCATCTAGCCCAGTATCCTATCTCCCGACAGTGGCCAATGCCAGATGCCCCAGGGGGAATGAACACAACAGGGAATCATCAACTGATACCTCTCTTGTTATCTATTCCCAGCTCCTGAGAAACAGAGGCTAGGGACAACATTTCTACCCATCCCACCTAATAGCTATTGATGGACCTATCCTTCATGAATGTATCTAGTTCTTTTTTGAACCCTTTTAACACCTTGGTCTTCACAACATCCTCTGGCAAGGAGTTCCACAGGTTGACTGTGGGCTGTAAGAAGAAAAACTTCCTTTTGTTTGTATTAAACCTGCTACTTATTAATTTAATTTGGTGACCCCTAGTTCTTATGTTATGGGAACAAGTAAATAACTTTTCCTTATTCACTTTCCCCATATCTGTCATGATTTTATAGACCACTATCATATCCTGCCTTAGTCTCCTCTTTTCTAAACTGAAAAGTCCGTCTTTTTAATCTCTCTTCATATGGAACCTCTTCCAAACCGCTAATCATTTTTGTTGCCCTTTTCTGAACCTTTTCCAATGCCAGTATATCTTTTTTGAGATGAGGTGACCACATCTGTACGCAATATTCAAGATGTGGGCGTCCCATGGATTTATATAGCGACAATAAGATATTCTCTGTCTTATTCTCTATCCCTTTTGTAATGATTCCCAACATTCTGTTTGCTTTTTTGACTGCTGCTGCACATTGAGTAGCTGCTTTCAGAGAACTATCCTCAATGACCCCAAGATCTCTCTCTTTATAGCTAAATTAGTCCCCATCATTTTGTATGTGTAGTTGGGATTATTTTTTCCCATATGCATTACAATGTGCATTAAAAATACTTACCGGGTAAGAGGCAAAGCTCTGCTAATCTCTGCTGCATGGAAGAAAGGACAGTTAAAAGGGAAAGTACACTTTACTGATTTGAATTATTTACACAAAAATATATTACACATGATCTTTTCCCATAGGAATGTCAAGGCTAAAGGAATCTTTATCTGGTTCTATTCTCTCTTCATCCGTGCAGGTACTATAAATGTTGTTTTCATAATGCCGCTACTGATTTGTTCACTGATCTCATGTAAGTCACTCAGAGAGGAATTCGGTCGATGTAGCCAAAAGCCAATGTAGTCAAAACAGCAGCAAGACTCCTGACAATGCTCAGAGGCATGGCCACTACATAAGAAATTTCACTGGCACTGGTCAATATTTTTCAACTGAGGACTCTTTTTGGGTTTTGGTTTTAAATTGGAAAATGTTATTTTTTCCTAAAGTGAGAGATTCCGCAGGAAAAAAAAATCTGCATTTTCCAGACTGTCCTTTTCGTGACATTTTTCATTTTTCACTGAATTGACTATAAAAATATCAACATTGTCACTTGGCATTTTTTATTTACCAAAACCCCATTTTTTAGTAAACCGATTTTTTCTATAAACATTTAACAATTCTGATAATGACTTGGCTAATTTTTTTTATTAACAACGTTCACAACAAAAATGAAAAACAGACCTAATTTTGATGCCTGCACTTGGAAACAACTTCAATGTTTAAACATTTTTAATGAAATTATCATCACCACCAGCTGTACAACATCGATGCCTCATGTAAAGACAACACAACCTGTCCCAGAACACTTCTTACACCACCTCTTTGCAAAAGAAACATGCGCACTCTATGGGGCTACCTGGAACTTTCTGTAAAGACCAACCTGGCCCTTTTCCTTCAAGTCTCTTGCCTTATGGTAGTGGTGGCGGCATGTGTGAAGTTCCGTTAGCCAGGCATCTCAGCCCTGGTCTACACTAGGGAGTGATTTCAAAATAACCCCCCCAATTTTGACATAAGAAGCAGAGCATCCATGCTACCAGCCCTGTTATTTCGAAATAACGGGCTGGTTATTTCAAAATCTGCACTCCTGCTTTGCTCGGGGAATAAGCTTATTTCAAAATAGTTATTTCTGGAGTTATTATTTTGAATTTA